>CM022300.1:277148719-278396529 GCA_011799875.1 Thinopyrum elongatum | reverse complement strand
GACAGGCTATGCATCAGAATAGGATTAACGGAAAGCAGTAACAGGCGACACTACTCTAATGCAAGCAGTATAGAGAAGAATAGGCGATATCTGGTGATCAAGGGGGGGGGCTTGCCTGGTTGCTCTGGCAAGTAGGGGTCGTCAACAACGTAGTCGGTCGGGGCACCAGCAGCTGCGTCGGTCTCGTAGTCTACCGAAGAGAAGAGGGGGAAGAAACTGTAAACACACGGCAATAATGCAACAGGGATGCATGACATGTCTAAACGCAGGGCCAGGGTGATATACAGCCTAACTAAGCGATTTAGTTAATTTAGGAATTTATTCGGATTTATTTAATTAGGGTTGGACACTATTCATTTATCGAAATCGGTCTAATTGTTCAACGTTCTTACAGTTGCGGGCATCTGACGGGAATACAGAGGATGTATTCGGGTTCGTATCGTCGTTCTGAGCAAGTTTCATGTATAAAATATTTTCATTGGAGTTACGGTTTAAAAGATATGATTTTCTAAAGTTTAAAACAATTTCTGAATTTTCTTTAAATATTTAATTCGAATTATCCAAAACAGTTGCAGAAATCCCTCTTTTTTTATACCCAGACTTTGCTAGCCCATCAGAATGACAGGTGGGGCCCAGTGTTGACTCAGCAGCTGACTCAGCAAATCTTATCCAAATGAACAGTGCACAGTGGGTCCCATCTGTCATTTTCAGTAGTTTTAATTAGAGGTTTAATTAGACTAGTTAATTGATTGGGACCCACGTGTCAGTGCCTGGCATTTTATTTAAAGGAGTATTTAGGACAGGGGGCCCACATGTCATAGTCTACTTAGCAGGGGGTTAGGTTAGCGACTAATTAGGCTTAGTTAGGATGGGCCCCACTGGTCAGTGGGTCACCCACTGGTTTAAGCGTGCGTGCGTGCCCGCCGGCGAGCAGAGGACGGTGGCGTGCACGTAGGCAGCGGCTCCGGCGACCATTTAAGCAGCGGTTGGCACGGATCGGTCGAGGGCCTCGCCGCACACCCACTGGAACAAACCGCAGGTGCTGGGACGGTCGAAGTCGACCACCATGTTGGCGGCGAGCGACGGCAGAGGCACGGCCTCGTCGGCAAATGGACTACGAGAAGCGGAGGGGGAGGGGGAAAGGTCGCTGAGGACCGGGAGCTCACAGGGAGCTCGGGAGCGCGCTCGACGGAGACGGAGAAGCTGTGGTGGCGGCGGGTCGGCGGTGATGACCGGCGGGGCAGAGGACTGATGAACCCGGCCAGTTGATCATACAGATCGTTTTCCGGAGGACAGGGGATATTGTTCTGGATAGTTGCTTGGTTTATAGACGGTACTCTTGGACCATGCGTTTGAATCCTCCTTCTTCCCGGACAAAGAGAGAAGGTGCTCCCCATCGTAGACGTACGACAGCGGAGTAGCGGCATCATGGGCTGCCATCGTCAATCGTCAGCCCCTAATCCTTGAACAGGGGGTGGTAGCTCGGTGTCTGATGTTAGTTGTTCGTGCTATCATAATCCTAACTTCCGGCATAGACGTTACCTGGTGTAACTGACTCGCGGTAACCTCATAACCAAGTACTCTCGGTAACCAACGGTAGCCAAGTCTGTCATGAGAGCGATCAGTGACAGCTGGAAACCCACCCAGGGTTTACGAGCCCAAGTGCGAAGCACAAGCTGTGTCGCTAGGAACGCGGTTGGACAAACACGGTCCATCTGAACAGGGAAGGAAATTCAGATTTGTCAATGACATGAGAAAGTTTAACACAACTCGGAGAGAAAGGTTAGAACAAACATGGAAAGGAAATGATTATCAGACTAATCAGATCAACGGCAATGGAAATCTGCGGCAGATATCCAGCTCTCCGGGTAACAAATATTTTACGACAGATCCAGATGTCGCGGTTAGAAACTCATTTACACAGAGTAGAGAGAAGTGCAGAGTCCCAGAGTATAGAAGGACGATGAAAAATAAAGATCCTAATACGACCACCGTTGTGCAATGGGGCCACGTAAGCCACACAGCCAAGTTAGTAAAAACGGATTTTCTTGTCTAAAGCAATTCACTGCGGCCAAGGAATTAGAAGGGGGATTGCCTACAGGCAGTCGGCTCTGATACCAACTTGTGACGCCCCCGGCTCAATCGTACACTATCAGTCACGCAAACGGTACGATCAAGATCTCGGACTCACGGGAAGATATCACAACACAACTCTAAACATAATAAGTCATACAACATCATAATACAAGCCAGGGGCCACGAGGGCTCGAATACAATGCTCGATCTAGACAGATCAGCTGGAATCAACAATATCGAGTACGCAGACATTAAGTTAACAAGGTGCCTACGATGGCTAGACAAACAGGGATAACAACAGATCGACAGGCTCAGGGCCCTCCTGCCTGGGATCTCTCCTGGCCGACTACTCGTAAGTCGTCGGGTGAATACGGCGTCGGCTGGACGAGTGTAGGCTCCGCCCTGTGGTTATGTATCGTCGAAGTGGGTCTGCTCCTGGGGCCCAGCATCTGGTTCGACAACCAGCAGAAGGAGAAAGGGGGGGAAGGAGGGGGAAAGCAACCGTAGTACTCATCCAAAGTACTCGCAATCATAGGTCATACTACGTATCATGTGTATATTGTAAAGAGCAATATCGGTGGACTGAACTGCAGAATGCCAGAATAGGGGGGATAGCTAGTCCTGTCGAAGACTACGCTTCTGGCAGTCCTCCATCTTGAGCCAATAGAAGATATTAGTTGGGAAGTTAACCAAGCAACAACGTATAGCATAATCCCTCCCGTCGATCCTCTCGTCGCCACCTTGCGAGAGAGCGACCAACCGGGTTTTATCTGTCACTTGTAAGGGTGTGGTTTTATTAAGTATCCATTTCAGTTGTCATGAGGTCGTGATCACTCCGGGTCGTCCTTTTACCGAGGGACACGGCCTATTCGAATAGATAAAATTCCCTGCAGGGTGCCACCACATTTCCCCAACCACGCTCGATCGCCCTTTGGCGACACCACTTTCCTGGGTCATGCCCGGCCTCGGAAAGATCCACACACGTCGCAGCCCCACCTAGGCTCAACAGAGAGGTCAGCACGCGGACTATCCTAGGCACTCTGGGGTCTGGGCCCATCGCCCAGTGCGCTCCTGCCCGTTGCGTACGCGTCCGCGAGCAGACCTAGCAACCCACACGATCACGGCGGTTACGTTAACGCGGGCGCGCCCGCTCATTCGCTGACGTCAAGAAGGCTTCAGCTGATACCAACGACGCCGGGATACCCATAACTACTCCCGCGTAGTTGGTTATGCGTATAGGCCAGTGGCCAGACTCAGATCATATCCAATCTCGTTAAACGTGTTTTATAGATCACCGCGGACGACGACCAGGCCCAGGCCTCTCTCCTAGGTGGTCACAACCTGCCCTGCCGCTCCACAACAAAGAGTCACTTAGGGGGCCGTCGAGAAGGCCAATCCTTTCAGCCCCCATTCGTGAATCACCTGCGGGTGCTCCACGAGCCGACCCGACTTTAGTATCCATCTGATGTCACATGTAATAAGTAGTATACATATCCGCAATCACCACCCGTGGCGAGCACGGCCCAATAATGTAGCATAGCAGACAGACGAGAATGTAGGGCCACTGATGACAAACTAGCATCCTACACTAGGCATTTAGGATTGCAGGTAAGGTATCAACAACAGTAGCAACAATGACAGGCTATGCATCAGAATAGGATTAACGGAAAGCAGTAACAGGCGACACTACTCTAATGCAAGCAGTATAGAGAAGAATAGGCGATATCTGGTGATCAAGGGGGGGGGCTTGCCTGGTTGCTCTGGCAAGTAGGGGTCGTCAACAACGTAGTCGGTCGGGGCACCAGCAGCTCCGTCGGTCTCGTAGTCTACCGAAGAGAAGAGGGGGAAGAAACTGTAAACACACGGCAATAATGCAACAGGGATGCATGACATGTCTAAACGCAGGGCCAGGGTGATATACAGCCTAACTAAGCGATTTAGTTAATTTAGGAATTTATTCGGATTTATTTAATTAGGGTTGGACACTATTCATTTATCGAAATCGGTCTAATTGTTCAACGTTCTTACAGTTGCGGGCGTCTGACGGGAATACAGAGGATGTATTCGGGTTCGTATCGTCGTTCTGAGCAAGTTTCATGTATAAAATATTTTCATCGGAGTTACGGTTTAAAAGATATGATTTTCTAAAGTTTAAAACAATTTCTGAATTTTCTTTAAATATTTAATTCGAATTATCCAAAACAGTTGCAGAAATCCCTCTTTTTTTATACCCAGACTTTGCTAGCCCATCAGAATGACAGGTGGGGCCCAGTGTTGACTCAGCAGCTGACTCAGCAAATCTTATCCAAATGAACAGTGCACAGTGGGTCCCATCTGTCATTTTCAGTAGTTTTAATTAGAGGTTTAATTAGACTAGTTAATTGATTGGGACCCACGTGTCAGTGCCTGGCATTTTATTTAAAGGAGTATTTAGGACAGGGGGCCCACATGTCATAGTCTACTTAGCAGGGGGTTAGGTTAGCGACTAATTAGGCTTAGTTAGGATGGGCCCCACTGGTCAGTGGGTCACCCACTGGTTTAAGCGTGCGTGCGTGCCCGCCGGCGAGCAGAGGACGGTGGCGTGCACGTAGGCAGCGGCTCCGGCGACCATTTAAGCAGCGGTTGGCACGGATCGGTCGAGGGCCTCGCCGCACACCCACTGGAACAAACCGCAGGTGCTGGGACGGTCGAAGTCGACCACCATGTTGGCGGCGAGCGACGGCAGAGGCACGGCCTCGTCGGCAAATGGACTACGAGAAGCGGAGGGGGAGGGGGAAAGGTCGCTGAGGACCGGGAGCTCACAGGGAGCTCGGGAGCGCGCTCGACGGAGACGGAGAAGCTGTGGTGGCGGCGGGTCGGCGGTGATGACCGGCGGGGCAGAGAGAATGTAGAACCGCTGCTGATCCGGCGAGGTGGGGTCCCTCCCGGGCTCAATCCCTGTCGAAGGAGACGAAGAGAGGTCGTCGGAGAGGACGGGCATGGTGTATGCGGCGCCAGGAGGCCGGTGGAATGCGGCGGACGACGACGACACGGGGTGTCCCTGCGGCGGGTCGGGGCTGGCTCGGCGAGCTGGAGAGGCGAGGAGCCGCGGTGCAGCTGGAGGCGGTGCTCTTGATCGGTCCCCGTGCTACTTTTGGCGGTGGGCGCGCCGGCGGCGACGGGCCGCGTCGGAGGAGGGGAATGAATGCGCCCTCCCCTGTGCGTCTGCGTGTGTGTGTGTGGGTGACGGCGCAGGAGGAGTGGGATCGGGCTCTGTTGGGGGGGTGTTGGGCTAGCTAGGGTTTCGGGTGGGGGTGGCCGGCTATGTAGGCGCCGGCTGGGCCGGCCTGGCGGCCCGGTGGCTTGCTGGGCCGGCCAGTTCGGGGGGGGGGGGGTTCCTTTTTTTTTCTGTTTCTTTTTTTTCTTTTCCTTTCTTTATTCTCTTTTTCTCCCACTGTTAAATGTCTAGGCCCCAAATGGCTTTTGTAAAAGTGTGAACCTATTTCATAAATACGAGTGCATTATTCCCTAACACCTAAATTAGTTTGGACAAAACATAATTCCATACTTATTTCAGATTTAATAAATGGTTATTAAATTTATCTTATCCACTGTTTGAGGTTGTTTCGAGTCCACTTATTCCAATTCCAATGATGTTGGTTTCAATTTAGAATACCTCTGGAATATTTGTTATTTATCTGACATTTTAGTTTCTATGTTGGACAACTTTTATATTCCACTTTCATTTAAATTTGAATTTGGCTTAGGAGTTGAATGCAATATGATGCTAATGATGATTATGCACTATTAATCATGATGACATGGCCTCATCAAAAGGGTGATCACTGTAGCTTAATACAGGGGGTGTTACAATTATATAATATACTTTTGGCCTCGTGAAGGAGAAAATATTGCTCAAGCTGGGGGGAGGCTTAATATATGATTCACACATACCGCAATCATGAGACTCTCAAGAGAAATTATTATTCAAAAATTTTATGCTCAACTTTCTCACAATGATCAATCCATGCTCGATACTTCTTCTACTGGTTCCTTTATAAAGAGAACTATTGAATTCAAATGGGATCTTCTAGAAAGAATTAAATGCAACTCCAAGATTCGGAAATTGACAAGGTAAAGATCGTTAGAATTTATTTTGATTGTGTTAAATCTTTTATGGAAACCGATGCTTTTCATAAGTTTGATACTAAATATGGACTTGACTCTAAGATAGTAGCTACCTTTTGTGAATCATTTGCTGCTCATGTTTATCTCCCTAAGGATAAATGGTTTAAATTTCATCCACCTATTGAAGAAAATGTGTGAGAACCTATTATAGCTAAAGATGAAACAATCATTTACAATGTTGATCCAAGTTGTGCCTACTACTTATATTGAGAAACCTCCTTTCCCTGTTAGGATTAAGGAACATGCTAAAGCTACAACTGTGCTTCATAAGAGTATATTAGGACACCTATACCCCTGAACAAATTAGATGGAACCTAATATTACAATGGTTAAAGATCTCTTGGTCGATAATTCCAGGAAAACTTTGTTTTTGGCCACTCTAGCTTTTGACCACTTTGTTATGGCCACTCTAGAATTTGACATTTCACTTTTGCCACTCTTAGTTGTTGACAATACATCACAATTGCCATTCCATGGCAAAGGAATAAATTTAGAGTGGCAATTGTGATACTTTCAAAATCTAAGAGTGGCAAAAGTGAACGAAAATTATTGCTTTTGCCACGGAATGGCATTTGTGATGTATTATCAAAAACTAAGAGTGGAAAAACTGATATGTCAAATTCTAGAGTTGCATAGCAAAGTGGGGAAACAGCTAAGAGTGGAAAAACACAAGTTTTCCCAATATTGATGGGCATGTTATCTGCTTCCTATTATGAGGCTGCTAGAATTGCTAACCCTGCTAGAACGAGCAAGATATTTTAGCAAGAATAAGCCTGTTGTTGGCATGCCTGTTTTGTTTCTTGTTAATATTGGAGACATTGTTTATCATGGTTTATGTGATATGGGTGCTAGCGTAGTTTCTATTATGTTTACTTTATATCAAGAAGTTATGAATGATATTGCACCTTTGAGATAGAAGATATTAATGTCACTTTAAGCTTGCAACAGAGATACTATTTCACCACTTGGGATTGTTAGATATGTTGAAGTCTTGTGTGGTAAGGTTAAATACCCTACTGATTTTTTAGTTCTTGGATACACAAGATAACTTTTGTCCCATTATATTTGGTAGACCCTTCTTGAATACTGTTAATGCTGAAATTGATTGTGTTAAAGAAAAGGTTGGAGTTAGGTTTAGTGATGTATCTCATGAGTCCCATTTCTCCAAGTTTAGTAGCAACCACATAGAAAAATTACCTAGTAAAGATGAAGTTATTGGTCTTTCTTCTATTGTCATATCTCCTACTGATCCATTAGCATAATATTTGCTTGACCAATGCTAACCTTTCAAAGCATGAGAAACGAGATTACTTAAAACTCTGAGAAAGCATCATGCGTCTTTGGATATACTCTTGATAATATTAAGGCATTAGTCCCACTTTATGCCAGTACAATATTATGGAGCTTGATGTTAGACCCCGTGGTTGATCACCAACACCGTCTGCATCCTAAAATGAAGGATGTGGTAAGAAATGAAATATTGAAGCTTCTAGAGGAGGGTATAATATATCCTATAGCTGATGTAATGGGTAAGTCCTGTTCATTGTGTTCCTAAGAAAGGAGGCATTACGTTGTTCCTAATGATAAAAGAACTATCCCACAAAGAATTGTACCCGTTTAGGATGAATTGATTTCAGGAAATTAATAAAAGCTATTGGAAAGATCATTACCCCTTGCCTTTTATTGCTCAAATGTTTTTTTAACTTTTAAATTGCTCAAATGTTAGAAGGTTATCTAAGAATACACCTTTTGTTTCCTTGATGGATATTCTGGTTTCTCCTCAAAAACCTACGTCAAAAGAAGATCAAGAGAAAACACTTTTACTTGTCCTTTTGAACTTATGCTTATAGACGTATGCCTTTTGGTTTGCAATGCACCTGCTACCTTTCAAAGATGAATGACTGCTATATTCTCTGATTTTTGTGGAATATCGTTGATTGTATTCATGGATGATTTTTCCGTTTATGGAACCTCTTTTGATGATTGCTTAAGCACCTTGACCGAGTTTTGCAGAGATGAAGGACTCTCTTGTCTTTGAACTAGAGAAGTGCCACTTTATTGGTGAATGAAGGTATAATCCTTGGGCATAAAATTTCTAAAAGAGGTATTGAGGTAGATAACGCTAAGTTGATGCCAATTGACAAAATGCCCTGCCCAAAAGTTATCAAAGGTATATAAGTTTCCTTAGTCATGTTGGATTCTATAGGAGGTTCATTAAAGACTTCTCTAAAATACCATTGCCTCTTAACAATATTTTGTGCAAAATATGTTCCATTTATTTTTTATGATGATTGTATCACTACTATAGGAGGGTGCTAACGCGACACACAATCAGAGACCCTTTGACAAACTGGTGTGCATTGCATTAATCGCAAACGGTGTAAAGATGAAGTTATTGGTCTTGCTTCTATTGTCATAACTCCTACTGATCCATTAGCACCATATTTGCTAGACCAATGCTAACCTTTCAAAGCATGAAGAAAGAGATTACTTAAAACTCCGAGGAAGCATCGTGTGGCTTATTGGTATACTACTTGATAATATTAAGGGCATTAGTCCCCTTTATGCTAGTACAAATTAATATGGAGCTTGATGTTAGAACCCGTGGTTGATCACCAACAACCGTCTGAATCCTAAAATAGGATATATGGTAAGAAATGAAATTTGAAGCTTCTGGAGGTGGGTATAATTATCCTATAGTTGATAGTTGATGGTGTAGTCATGTTCATTGTGTTCCTAGAAAGGAGGCATAACTGTGTTCCTGATGATAAAAATGAAACTTATCCCACACAAATTGTAACCTGGTTAAGGATGGTATTGATTTCATGAAAATAATAAAAGCTATTAGGAAAGATATTACCCCTTGCCTTTTATTGCTCAATGTTAGAAAGGTTATCTAAGAATAACACTTTTGTTTCCTTGATGGATATTCTGGTTTTCTCTCAAATACCTATGTCAAAGAAGTTCAAGAGAAACAACTTTTCCTTATCCTTTTGGAACTTATGCTTATAGACGATGCCTTTTGGTTTTATGCAATGCACCTGCTACCTTTCAAAGAAGAATGACTGCTATATTCTCTAATTTTTGTGGAAATATCGTTGAGGTATTCATGGATGATTTTTCCGTTTACGGAACCTCTTTTGATGATTGCTTAAGCAACCTTGACCGAGTTTTGCGAGATGTTGAAGAGACTAATCTTGTCTTGAACTAGGAGAAGTGCCAATTTTGGTGAATGAAGGTATAAAACTTGGGAATAAATTTCTAAAAGAGGTATTGAGGTAGGTAAAGCTAAAGTTGATGCAATTGACAAATGCCCTACCCTAAAGTTAAAAAGGTCTAATAAGTTTCCTTAGTCATATGCTGATTCTATAGGAGGTTCATTAAAGACTTCTCTCAAATTTTCCATGCCTCTTACCATATTTTGCAAAAATATGTTCCATTTATTTTTTATGATGATTGTGTCACTACTACAGAATGGTGCTAACGCTACGACACTACAATCAGAGATCCCTTCAACGAAATGTGTGCGTGCTTAATCGCAAACGGTGTAAGATGAGTTATTGGTCTTGCTTCTATTGTCATAACTCCTACTGATCCATTAGCACAATATTTGTTAGACCATGCTAACCTTTCAAAGCATGAAGAAAAGAGATTACTTAAAACTCTCCGAGGAAGCATCATGCGGCTATTGGTATACTCTTGCATATATAAGGGCATTAGTCCCACTTTATTCCAGTACAAGATATATGGAGCTTGATGTTAGACCCGTGGTTGATCACCACACCGTCTGAATCCTAAAATGAAGGATGTGGTAAGAATGAAATATTGAAGCTTCTAGAGGTGTGTATAAATATCCTATAGCTGATAGTATTGGGTAAGTCCTGTTCATTGTGTTTCCTAGAAGGAGGCATAACCGTTGTTTCCTGATAAAAAACGAACTTATCCCCACAAGAATTGTAACCGTTATAGGATGGTAAATGATTTCAGGAAATTAAATAAAGCTATTAGGAAATATCATTACCCCTTGCCTTTTATTGCTCAAACAATGATGTAGAATGTTATCTAAGAATACCACTTTTGTTTCCTTGATGGATATTCTGGTTTCTTCAAAACCTATGTCAAAGAAGATCAGAGAAAACTACTTTTCCTTGTTCCTTTTGAACTTATGCTTATAGACGTATGCCTTTTGGTTTATGCAATGCACCTGCTACCTTTCAAAGATGAATGCTGCTATATTCTTGATTTTTGTGGAAATATCGTTGATGTATTCATATGATTTTTCCGTTTACGGAACCTCTTTTGATGATTGCTTAAGCAACCTGACCGAGTTTTGTAGAGATGTGAAGAGACTAATCTTGTCTTGAACTAGGAGAAGTGCCACTTTTATGGTGAATGAAGGTTTAATCCTTGGGCATAAAATTTCTAAAAGAGGTATTGTGGTAGATAAAGCTAAGTTGATGCAATTGCAAAATGCCCTGCCCAAAGTTATCAAAGGTATAATAAGTTTCCTTAGTCATGCTGGATTCTATAGGAGGTTCATTAAAGACTTCTCTAAAATTCCATGCCCTTAACAATATTTTGGCAAAAATATGTTCCATTTATCTTTATGAGATTGTGTCACTACTACAGGATGCTGCTAAAGCGACACTACAATCAGAGACCCTTCGACGAAACTGTGTGCGTTGCATTAATCGCAAACGGTGTAAAGATGAAGTTATTGGTCTTGCTTCTATTGTCATAACTCCTACTGATCCTTAGCACAATATTTGCTAGACCAATGCTAACCTTTCAAAGCATGAAAAAAGAGATTACTTAAAACTCCGAGGAAGCATCGTGCGGCTATTGGATATACTCTTGATAATATTAAGGGCATTAGTCCCACTTTATGCTAGTACAAGATTAATATGGAGCTTGATGTTAGACCCGTGGTTGATCACCAACACCGTCTGAATCCTAAAATGAAGGATGTGGTAGAAATGATAATATTGAAGCTTCTAGAGGTGTTGTATAAATTATCCTATAGCTGAAGTTGATGGGTAAGTCTTGTTCATTGTGTTCCTAAGAAAGGAGGCAGTAACCGTTGTTCCTGATGATAAAAGCACTTATCCCACAAGAATTGTAACCGGTTATAGGATGTTATTGATTTCAAAAAAATAATTATTAGGAAGATCATTACCCCTTGCCTTTTATTGCTCAAATGTTAGAAAGGTTATCTTAGAATACACACTTTTGTTTCCTTGATGGATATTCTGGTTTCTCTCAAATACCATGTCAAAAGAAATCAAGAGAAAACTACTTTTCCTTATCCTTTTGGAACTTATGCTTATAGTCCGTATGCCTTTTGTTTTATATGGCATGCACCTGCTACCTTTCAAACTGAATGACGTGCTATATTCTCTGATTTTTGTTGTGGAAATTCGTTCAGTTATTCATGGATGATTTTCCGTTTACGGAACCTCTTTTGATGATTGCTTAAGCAACCTTGACCACGTTTTCATAGATGTGAAGAGACTAATCTTGTCTTGAACTAGGAGAAGTGCCACTTTATGGTGAATGAAGGTACATAATTCCTACTTATTTCAGATTTAATAAATGGTTATTAAATATTATCTTTATCCACTGTTTGAGTTGTTCGAGTCACTTATCCAATTCCAATGATTTTGTTTCAATTTAGAATAGCCTCTGGAATATTTGTTATTTATCTGACATTTTAGTTTCTTGTTGGACAACTTTTATATTCCACTTTCATTTAATTTGAATTTGGCTTAGGAGTTGAAATGCAATATGATGCTATGATGATTATGCACTATTAATCATGATGACATGGCCTCATCAAAGGGTGATCACTGTAGCTTAATACAGGGGGTGTTACAAATCTCCTCCACTAAAGAAATCTCGTCCCGAGATTTAGGAGTTAGAAAGAACAAAGCGGGGTATTCATCGCGAAGACGATCCTCGCGTTCCCAAGTGGCTTCATCCTCAGAATGGTTTGACCACTGAACCTTGAGGAACTTGATAACCTTCTGGCGTGTGCGACGCTCGCTTGATCGAGAATGCGGACCGGATGCTCTTTATAAAGAGGTCTTGTTGCAGTTCAAGCAATTCGTGATCTACTCCGCGGATAGGGTCTTTGAAGCAGCGGCGGAGTTGTGAGACGTGGAACACATCGTGAACCTGAGAAAGGTTCGGGGGAAGTTCCAACTGATATGCCACTCTACCACGCCTTTCAAGAAGTGAAATGACCAATATAGCGAGAACTAGCTTGCCCTTGATCCCGAACCGGTGTGTACCTTTCATCGGTGGGACTCGAAGATAAGCCTTTTCGCCAGTTGATAGACCATATCTTTGTGTTGCGGTCATACTGACTCTTTTGACGTGACTGAGCAGATCTCAAATGCTCGCGACAACGCGAACTTGATCTTCGCAAGTTGGATAATATCCGAACCGAAGAGTGGACGTTCCCCAGTTTCTGACCAATTCAGAGGGGTTCGGCACTTTCGTCCGTACAATACTTCGAAGGGGGCCATCTTCAGACTGGCTGATGCTGTTTATTTAGAGAATTCGGCATATGGGAGAGATTCTTCCCATTCCTTCCGAAGGATATGACACAAGCCGAAGCATGTCTTCGAGAACTGGTTGACTCGTTCAACTTGCCTTGAGACTGAGGGTGAAAGCGGTGCTGAAGGACAGATGAGTTCCATAGCTTCTTGGAAACTACTGCCCAGAATCTTGAAGTGAATAAGCTGCCACGGTCTGAACTGATAACCAGTGGAATACCGTGAAGTGAACAAATTCTAGACATGTAGAGAGTTGCAAGCTGACTAGCGTGATCGTCTCTTTGACGGCTAAAAATGTGCAACTTTGGAAAGTCGTCAATGACGACAAGATAGCATCATTACCTTTCTGTGATTTGGGAAATCCAGTGATAAAGTCCATTTCAACAGGGGTCCCATTTCCATTCAGGAACACAATTGGTTGCAGAGTTCCGGCGGGCCTTTGATGTTCTGCTTGACGCGACGGCAAACATCACATTCAGCAACATAGCGAGCAATGTCTTGCTTCATGTTTGACCACCAGAATCTTTGACGGATGTCTTGTACATCTTGGTACTGCCGGGATGATAAGACTGGAGTTGTCGTGAGCTTCTTGCATGACCTCCTGAGTCATACCCAGGTTCCTTAGAGGGACCACTAGACGACTTTTAAAAGACAAGGTGCCAGTATCATCATAGTGAAGAACGAAGGCCTTCCTTCAGCGAGATAGCGCTAATCTTGTGGGCTTGAGAGTCATAACCCTGCAGCGCTTGATGCTGTCCACAGATCTGGTTTAGCAACCAGGGTATTAAGAGAACCCTGGGAAACACGTGGAGTTTCATTTTGTAGGAACCTTCAGGAGGGAAGCGAGTGCTCCAGGAGGACCAATGTGGAGATTCAGCTTTCTGAATTCTTCAATAAGCGAAGGTTGAACTTCGTGAAACTGAAGGTGACTGCAATAAGACTTGCGGCTCAAGGCATCGGCCATTACTTAGCCTTGCCAGGGTTATAAGAAATACCCAAGTTAAAATCCGCTACGGTCTCCATCCATCTCTGTTGACGGAGGTTCAGGTCTGCTGAGTGAACAGATACTTCAGACTTTGATGATCGGTGTAGATCTCGCACATTACCGAGAAGGTATGTCACCACTGTTTTTATTGCATGGATGACGGCAGCAAGCTCGAGGGTCATGTACTGGGTAATTCTCTTCGTGCGGACCGCAATTGACGCGCTAAGCAATTACTCTGCGGTCTTGCATTAGGACCCCGCCTAATCCTTGACGGGATGCATCCAATAGATGACAAAATCCCTCTGGGAATCAGGAGGGGCAGCACTGGGGCAGAATTCAGCTTGTTCTTTGAGCGTCTGGAAACTTTCCTGACACTTTTCCGTCCAATCGACCTTGACGCCTTTATGAAGCAGGTTAGTCAGGGCTTGGCGATCTTGGAGAAGTCTCGACAAATCGACGGCAATAGCTGGCGAGTCCGATAAAACTTCGAACTTGCTTGACGTTCTTTGGAGGAGCCCAATCAAGAATAGCCTGAACTCGCTCGGGGTTGACGGCAATACCATCCTTGGAGATGACATGCCCGAGGTAGTTACTTCTTCTTCGGGAAGCCAGAATTCACACTTGGAAAACTTAGCATATAGTTGATGCTCTCGAAGTTTTTCCGAACAAGTCGAAGATGTTCAGCATGTTCCTCTTTGTTCTTGGAGTATACTAGGATATCATCATCCAGTAACCACGACGAACTTGTCAAGGTTTCCATGAATATATAATTCATCAGGCGGGAGAATGTGGCGGGAGCATTGGTTAAGCCGAATGACATGACAGTGTACTCGTATGAGCCATATCGAGTAACAAGGCGTCTTTGGGAATCCTCTTCACGAACCGGATCTGGTGGTAACCCAACCTTAAGTCGAGTTTAGAGAACACTGATGAACCCCCAGTTTGATCATACAGATCGTTTAATTCCAGGAAAGGGGATTATTTGTTTCTGGATAGTTGCTTGGTTAATAGGACGGTATCTTGGACCAATCGTTTGATCCATCCTTCTTCCTGACAAGAGAGAAGGTGCTCCCCTCGTAGACGTACGACAGCGGAGTAGGCGGCATCATGGACTGCCATCTCAATCGTCACGCCTAATCCGTGAAAAGGTGTAGCTCGGTGTCTGAGTGTTCTGCTGATCATAATCCGAACTTCAGCATAGTACTTCGTTCCTGGTTGAACTCGCGTAACCTCATAAACCAAGTACTCCTGGTACCAACGGTAGCCAAGTCTGGTCATGAGAGCGATGGAACAGCTGAAACCCAGGGTATTACGAGCCCAAGTGCGAAGCACAAGCTGTGTCGTAGGACGCGGTGGAAACAAACGGTCCATCTGAACAGAGGAAATTCAGATTTGTCAAATGACAATGAGAAGTTTAACACAACTCGGAGAGAAAGGTTAAGACAAAACTGGAAAGGAAAATGATTATCAACTGTCAGATCAACGGCAGGGAAATCGCGCAGATATCCCGCTCTCCGGGTAGACAGAATTTAACGAGATCCTAAGTGTCGGCGTTAGTAAACTTCATTTAACCCGAGTAGAAGAGAGATCAGAGTCCCAGAGTATAGACGAGGAATAAAGATCCTAATACCACCACCATTGGCAATGTGGGCCCGTAAGCCACACAGCCAAGTTAGTAAAACGGTTTTCTTTGCCTAGAATCAACTTCGGCCAAGAATTGGAAATGGGGATTCCTACAGCAGTCGGCTCTGATACCAACTTGTGACGCCCCCGGCTCAATCGTACACAATCATGCACGCAAACGTGAGATAAAGATCAGGGACTCCCGGAAGATATCACAACACAACTCTAAAACATAAATAAGTCATCAAGCATCATAATACAAGCCAGGGGCCACGAGGGCTCGAATACAAAATGCCCGATCATAGACGATTCAGCGGAAGCAACAATATCTGAGTACAGACAAGTTAAACAAGGTGCCTAAGATGGCTAGCACAAACAGGGATACACAGATCGAACAGGCGCGGGCCTCCTGCTGGGATCCTCCTAACTACTCCTGGTCGTCGGCGTCCTGGACGTAGTAAGTGGCTCCGCCCGGTGGTAGTATTCGTCGAAGGTGGCGTCTGGCTCCTGGGCTCCAGCATCTGGTTGCGACAACCAGCAGAGAGGAAAGGGGGGAAAAAGGGGGGAAAGCAACCGTGAGTACTCATCCAAAGTACTCGCAAGCAAGGATCTATACTACATATGCATGGTATATGTGTAAAGAGGCAATATCGGGGACTGAACTGCAGAATGCCAGAATAGAGGGGGATAGCTAGTCCTGTCGAAGACTACGCTTCTGGCAGCCTCCATCTTGAAGCAATAGAAGAGATTAGTTGGAAGTTAACCAAGCAACAACGTATAGCATATCCTACCCGTCGATCCTCTCGTCGCCACCATGCGAGAGAGCGACCACCGGGTTATCTGTCACTTGTAAGGGTGTGTTTTTTAAGTATCCATTTCTAGTTGTCATGAGGTCGAATACACTCCGGGTCGTCCTTTTACCGAGGGACACGGCTATTCGAATAGATAAACTTCCCTGCAGGGGTGCACCACATATTCCCCAACACGCTCGATCCCCTTGGCCGGACACACTTTCCTGGGTCATGCCCGGCCTCGAAGATCCACACGTCGCAGCCCCCCACCTAGCTCAACAGAGAGGTCAGCACGCCGGACTAATCCTAGGCACTCTGGGGTCTGGGCCCATCGCCCAGTGCGCTCCTGCACGTTGCGTACGCGGCCGCGAGCAGACCTAGCAACCCACACGATCACGGCGTTTACGTTAACGCGGTCCAACACGGCGCGCGCCGCTCAGTCGCTGACGTCAAGAAGGCTTCAGCTGATACCACGACGCCGGGAAACCCATAACTACTCCCGCTAGTTGTTGGTTAGTGCGTATAGGCCGTGGCCAGACTCAGATCAATATCCAATTCGTTACTGTTATTATGAGATCACCGCGGACGACGACCAGGCCAGGCCCACCTCTCTCCCTAGGTGGTCACAACCTGCCCTGCCGCTCACACAACAAAGAGTCACTTAGGGGGCCGTCGAGAGGCCAATCCTTTCAGCCCCCATTCGTGAATCACCTGCGGGTGCTCCACGAGCCGACCCGACTTTAGTATCCCATCTGATGTCACATGTAATAAGTAGTATACATATCCGCAATCACCACCCGTGGCGAGCACGGCCCAATAATGTAGCTAGCAGACAGACGAGAATGTAGGGCCACTGATGACAAACTAGCATCCTACACTAGGCATTTGGATTGCAGGTAAGGTCAACAACAGTAGCACAAATGACAGGCTATGCATCAGAATAGGATTAACGGAAAGCAGTAACAGCGACACTACTCTAATGCCAAGCAGTATAGAGAAGAAGGGCGATATCTGGTGATCAGGGGGGGCTTGCCTGGTTGCTCTGGCAAGTAGGGGTCGTCAACAACGTAGTCGGTCGGGGCCCACAGCTCCGTCGTCTCGTAGTCTACCGAAGAGAAGAGGGGGAAGAACTGTAAACACCCGGCAATAATGCAACAGGGATGCATGACATGTCTAACCGCAGGGCCAGGGTGATATCAGCCTAACAAAGCGATTTAGTTAATTTAGGAATTTATTCGGATTTATTTAATTAGGGTTGGACACTATTCATTTATCGAAATCGGTCTAATTGTTCAACGTTCTTACAGTTGCGGGCGTCTGACGGGAATACAGAGGATGTATTCGGGTTCGTATCGTCGTTCTGAGCAATTTCATGTATAAAATATTTTCATCGGAGTTACGGTTTAAAAGATATGATTTCTAAAGTTTAAAACAATTTCTGAATTTTCTTTAAATATTTAATTCGAATTATCCAAACAGTTGCAGAAATCCCTCTTTTTTTATACCACGACTTTGCTAGCCCATCAGAATGACAGGTGGGGCCCAGTGTTGACTCAGCACTGACTCAGCAATCTTATCCAAATGAACAGTGCACAGTGGGTCCCATCTGTCATTTTCAGTAGTTTTAATTAGAGGTTTAATTAGACTAGTTAATTGATTGGGACCCACGTGTCAGTGCCTGGCATTTTATTTAAGGAGTATTTAGACAGGGGGCCCACATGTCATAGTCTACTTAGCAGGGGGTTAGGTTAGCGACTAATTAGGCTTATTAGGAGGGCCCCACTGGTCAGTGGGTCACCCACTGGTTTAAGCGTGCGTGCGTGCCCGCCGGCGAGCAGAGGACGGTGGCGTGCACCGTAGGCAGCGGCTCCGGCGACCATTTAAGCAGCGGTGGCCGGATCGGTCGAGGCCTCGCCGCACACCCACTGGAACAAACCGCAGGTGCTGACGGTCGAAGTGATGTCGGGACCGCCCACCGTGCGCGAGCACGCAAGGCACGGCCTCGTCGGCAAATGACCTAGAAGCGAGGGGAGGGGGAAAGGTCGCTGAGGACCGGGAGCTCACAGGGAGCTCGGCGCGCTCGACGGAGACGGAGAAGCTGTGGTGGCGGCGGGTCGGCGGTGTATGACCCGCGGGGCAGAGAAGTAGACGCGCTGATCCTGCGAGGTAGGGGTCCCGGGCTCAATCCCGTGGTCGAAGGAACGAAGAGGAGGTCGGCGGAGAGGACGGGCATGGTGTATGCGGCGCCAGGAGGCCGGTGGATCGCGGACGACGACGACACGGGGTGTCCCTGCGGGGTTCGGGGCGCTCGGCGAGCGGGGAGAGGCGAGGAGGCCGGCGGTGCAGCTGGAGGCGGGGCGGCATGAGCGGTCCGCCGGCACTTTTGGGTGGCGCGCCGGCGGCGACGGCCGCGTCGGAGGAGGGGAATCGAATGCGCCTCCCCTGTGCGTCTGCGTGTGTGTGTGTGGGTGACGGCGCGAGGAGGGAGTGGATCGGGCTCTGTGGGGGGGTGTTGGGCTAGCTAGGGTTTCGGGTGGTGGGGTGGCCGGCTATGTAGGCGCCGGCTGGGCCGGCCTGGCGGCCCGGTGCTTGCTGGGCCGGCCAGTCGGGGGGGGGGGGTTCCTTTTTTTTTCTGTTTCTTTTTTTTCTTTTTCCTTTTCTTTATTCTCTTTTCTCCCACTGTTAAATGCTAGGCCCCAAATGGCTTTTGTAAAAGTGTGACCTATTTCATAAATACGAGTGCATTATTCCCTAACACCTAAATTAGTTTGGACAAAACATAATTCCATACTTATTTCAGATTTAATAAATGGTTATTAAATATTATCTTATCCACTGTTTGAGGTTGTTCGAGTCACTTATCCAATTCCAATGATGTGTGGTTTCAATTTTAGAATACCCTCTGGAATATTTGTTATTTATCTGACATTTTAGTTTCTATGTTGGACAACTTTATATTCCACTTTCATTTAAATTTGAATTTGGCTTAGGAGTTGAAATGCAATATGATGCTAATGATGTTATGCACTATTATCAATGAGACATGGCCTCATCAAAGGGTGATCACTGTAGCTTAATACAGGGGTGGTTACATTATATATATATACTTTTGGCCTCGTGAAGGAGAAAATATTGCTCAGCTGGGGGAGGCTTAATATATGATTCCACACTACCGCATCATGAGCTCTCAAGAGAAATTATTATTCAAAAATTTTATGCTCAACTTTCTCACAATGATCATCCCATGCTCGATACTTCTTCTACTGGTTCCTTTATAAAGAGAACTATTGATTCAAATGGATCTTCTAGAAAGAATTAAATGCAACTCCAAGATTCGGAATTGACAAAGGTAAAGAGTCGTTAGAATCTTGATTGTTGATTGTGTTAAATCTTTTTATGGAAACCGATGCTTTTCATAAGTTTGATACTAAATATGACTTGACTCTAAGATAGTAGCTACCTTTTGTGAATCATTTGCTGCTCATGTTTATCTCCCTAAGGATAAATGGTTTAAATTTCCTCCACCTATTGAAGAAAATTGTGAGGACCTATTATAGCTAAAGATGAAACAATCATTTACATGTTGATCCACAGTTGTGCCTACTACTTATATTGAGAAACCTCCTTTCCCTGTTAGGATTAAGGAACATGCTAAAGCTACAACTGTGCTTCATAAGAGTATATTAGACACCTATACCCTCTGAACAAATTAGATGGAACCTAATATTACATGGTTAAAGATCTCTTGGTCGATAATTCAGGAAAACTTGTTTTTGTGCCACTCTAGCTTTTGACCACTTTGCTTATGCCACCTCTAGAATTGACATTTCACTTTTGCCACTCTTAGTTGTTACAATACATCACAATTGCCATTCCATGGCAAAGGAATAAATTAGAGTGGCAATTGTGATACATTGTCAAAATCTAAGATGGCAAAAGTGAACGAAAAATTATTGCTTTTGCCACGGAATGGCATTTGTGATGTATTATCAAAAACTAAGGTGGAAAACTGATATGTTCAAATTCTGAGTTGCAATAAGCAAGTGGGAAACAGCTAAGAGTGGAAAAACAAGTTTTCCCAATATTGATGGGCATGTTATCTGCTTCTATTATGAGGCTGCTAGAATTGCTAACCTGCTAGAAACGAGCAAGATATTTTGCAAGAAAACCTGTTGTTGGCATGCCTGTTTGTTTCTTGTTAATATTGGAGACATTGTTATCATGGTTTATGTGATTGGTGCTAGCGTAAGTCTATTATGTTTACTTTATATCAAGAAGTTATGAATGATATGCACCTGTTGAGATAGAAGATATTAATGTCACTATTAAGCTTGCAAACAGAGATACTATTTCACCACTTGGGATTGTTAGATATGTTGAAGTCTTGTGTGGTAAGGTTAAATACCCTACTGATTTTTTAGTTCTTGGATACAACAAGATAACTTTTGTCCCATTATATTTGGTAGACCCTTCTTGAATACTGTTAATGCTGAAATTGATTGTGTTAAAGAAAAGGTTGGAGTTAGGTTTAGTGATGTATCTCATGAGTCCATTTCTCCAAGTTTAGTAACAACCACATGAAAAATTACCTAGTAAAGATGAAGTTATTGGTCTTTCTTCTATTGTCATATCTCCTACTGATCCATTAGCATAATATTTGCTTGACCAATGCTAACCTTTCAAAGCATGAGAAAAGAGATTACTTAAAACTCTGAGGAAGCATCATGCGTCTTTGGATATACTCTTGATAAATTAGGGCATTAGTCCCACTTTATGCCAGTACAAATTATATGGAGCTTGATGTTTAGACCCGTGGTTGATCACCAACACCCCGTCTGAATCCTAAAATGAAGGATGTGGTAAGAAATGAAATATTGAAGCTTCTAGAGGAGGGTATAATATATCCCTATAGCTGATGTATATGGGTAAGTCCTGTTCATTGTGTTCCTAAGAAAGGAGGCATTACCGTTGTTCCTAATGATAAAAATGAACTTATCCCACAAAGAATTGTACCCGTTATAGGATGAATTGATTTCAGGAAATTAAAAAAGCTATTAGGAAAAGATCATTACCCCTTGCCTTTTATTGCTCAAATGTTTTTTTTGAACTTTTTATTGCTCAAATGTTAGAAGGTTATCTACGAATACACACTTTTGTTTCCTTGATGGGATATTCTGGTTTCTCTCTCAAAACCCTACGTCAAAAGAGATCAAGAGAAAACAACTTTTACTTGTCCTTTTGGAACTTATGCTTATAGACGTATCCTTTTGGTTATGCAATGCACCTGCTACCTTTCAAAGATGAATGACTGCTATATTCTCTGATTTTTGTGGAATATCGTTGATTGTATTCATGGATGATTTTTCCGTTTATGGAACCTCTTTTGTGATTGCTTAAGCAACCTGACCGAGTTTTGCAGAGATTGAAGAGACTATCTTGTCTTGACTAGAAGAATGCCACTTTATGGTGAATGAAGGTATAATCCTTGGGCATAAAATTTCTAAAAGAGGTATTGAGGTAGATAAGCTAAAGTTGATGCATTGACAAATGCCCTGCCCAAAGTTATCAAAGGTATAATAAGTTTCCTTAGTCATGTTGGATTCTATAGGAGGTTCTCTTAAGACTTCTCTAAAATATCCATCGCTCTTAACAATATTTTGCAAAATATGTTCCATTTATTTTTTATGATGATTGTATCACTACTATAGGATGGTGCTAACGCGACACTACAATCAGAGACCCTTTGACAAACTGTGTGCATTGCATTAATCGCAAACGGTGTAAAGATGAAGTTTGGGTCTTGCTCTATTGTCATAACTCCTACTGATCCATTAGCACAATATTTGCTAGACCAATGCTAACCTTTTCAAAGCATGAAGAAAAGAGATTACTTAAAACTCCGAGGAAGCATCGTGTGGCTATTGATATACTTGATAATATTAAGGGCATTGTCCCACTTTATGCTAGTACAAATTAATATGGAGCTTGATGTTAGACCCGTGGTTGATCACCAACACCGTCTGAATCCTAAAATGAAGATGTGTAAGAAATGAAATATTGAAGCTTCTGGAGGTGGGTATAATTATCCTATAGTTGATAGTTGATGGGTAAGTCATGTTCATTGTTGTTCCTAAAAGGAGGCATAACTGTTGTTCCTGATGATAAAAATGAACTTATCCCACACAAATTGTAACCGGTTATAGGATGGTAATTGATTTCATGAAATAATAAAAGCTATTAGGAAAGATATTACCCCTTGCCTTTTATTGCTCAATGTTAGAAGGTTATCTAAGAAACACACTTTTGTTTTCCTTGATGATATTCTGGTTTTCTCTCAATACCTATGTCAAAGAAGTTCAAGAGAAACAACTTTTCCTTATCCTTTTGGAACTTATGCTTATAGACGTATGCCTTTTGGTTTATGCAATGCACCTGCTACCCTTTCAAAGAAGAAATGACTGCTATATTCTCTAATAACAGAGAGGTCAGCACGCCGGACTAATCCTAGGCACTCTGGGTCTGGGCCCATCGCCCAGTGCGCTCCTGCACGTTGCGTCACGCGGCCGCGAGCAGACCTAGCAACCCCACGATCACGGCGGTTTCGTTAACCGCGGTCAACACACGCTCGCCGCCGCTCATGCTGACGTCAGAAAGGCTTCCTGTATACCACACGACGCCGGATACCCATAACTACTCCCTCCGCGTAGTTGGTTAGTGCGTATAGGCCAGTGGCCAGACTCAGATCAAATACTCCAATCTCGTTAAACGTTATTTATGAGATCACCGCGGACGACGACCAGGCCCCGGCCCACCTCTCTCCTAGGTGGTCACAACCTGCCCTGCCGCTCCACACACAGAGTCACTTAGGGGGGGCCGTCGAGAAGGCCAATCCTTTCACCACCCCCATTCGTAATCACCTGCGGGTGCTCCACGAGCCGACCCGACTTTAGTATCCATCTGATGTCACATGTAATAAGTAGTAACATATCCGCAATCACCACCCTTGCGAGCACGGCCCAATAAGTAGCATAGCAGACAGACAGAATGTAGGGCCACTGATGACAAACTAGCATCCTACACGAGCATTTAGATTGCAGGTAAGGTATCAACAACAGTAGCAACAATACAGGCTATGCTCATAGAATAGGATTAACGGAAAGCAGTAACAGGCCACTACTCTAATGCAAGCTATAGAGAAGAATAGGCGATATCTTATTCAAGGGGGGGGGCTTGCCTGGTTTGCTCTGGCAAGTAGGGTCGTCTCAACAACGTTCGGCTGGGCACCACGCTCCGTCGGTCTCGTATCATCTAACCGAAGAGAAGAGGGGAAGAAACTGTAAACACACGGCAATGCACACAGGGCTCATGACATGTCTAAACGCAGGGCCAGGGTATATAAAGCCTAACTAAGCGATTTAGTTAATTTAGGAATTTATTCGGATTTATTATTAGGGTTGGACACTATCATTTATCGAATCGGTCTATTGTTCAACTTCTTACAGTTTGCGGCGTCTGACGGGAATAACAGAGGATGTATTCGGGTTCGTATCGTCTTTCTGAGCAAGTTTCATGTATAAATATTTTCATCGTGAGTTACGGTTTAAAAGATGATGATTTTCTAAAGTTTAAAACAATTTCTGAATTTTCTTTAATATTTAATTCGAATTATCCAAAACAGTTGGCAAAATCCCTCTTTTTTTATACCCAGACTTTGCTAGCCCATCAGAATGACAGTGGGTCCCAGTGTTGACTCAGCAGCTGACTCAGCAAATCTTATCCAAATGAACAGTGCACAGTGGGTCCCATCTGTCATTTTCAGTAGTTTTAATTAGAGGTTTAATTAGACTAGTTAATTGATTGGGACCCACGTCAGTGCTGCATTTTATTTAAAGGAGTATTTAGGACAAGGGGCCCACATGTCATAGTCTACTTAGCAGGGGGTTAGGTTATCAGACTAATTAGGCTTAGTTAGGATGGGCCCCACTGGTCAGTGGGTCACCCACTTTTTAGCGTGTCGTGCGTGCCCGCGGCGAGCAGAGACGGTGGCGTGCACGTAGCCGCGCTCTCCGGCGACCATTTAGCAGCGGTTGGCACGGATCGGTCGAGGCCTCGCCGCACACCCACTGGAACAACCGCAGGTTGCTTGGACGGTCGAAGTTCGACCACCATGTTGGCGGCGAGCGCCGGCAGAGGCACGGCCTCGTCGGCAAATGCTACGAGAAGCGGTAGGGGGAGGGAAAGGTCGCTGAGGACCGGGAGCTCACAGGAGCTCTGAGCGCGCTCGACGGAGACGAGAAGCTGATGGTGTGGCGGCGGGTCCGGTGATGACCGGCGGGGCAAGAAGTAGACGCGGCGATCCGCGAGGTGGGTGCCCGGGCTCAATCCCTGGTTCGAAGGAGACGAAAGAGGTCGCGGAGAGGACGGGCATGGTGTATGCGGCGCCAGGAGGCCGGTGGATCGCGGACGACGACGCCACGGGGTGCCCTGCGGGCGTTCGGGTGGGGCGGGCTCGGCGAGCGGAGGGAGAGGCGAGAGCCGCGGTGCAGCGGGGAGGCGGGGCGCTGGAGGCGGGGCGCCGGCAACGGTGGGGCGCGCCGCGGCGACGGCCGCGTCGGGAGGAGGGGAATCGAATGCGCCCCTCCCCTGTGCGTCTGCGTGTTGGTGTGTGGGTGACGGCGCGAGGAGGGAGTGGATCGGGCTCTGTGTGGGGGTGTTGGGCTAGCTAGGGTTTCGGTGGGGGGTGGCCGGCTATGTTAGGCGCCGGCTGGGCCGGCCTGGCGCCCGGTGGCTTGCTGGGCCGAGGCCATTCGGGGGGGGGGGGTTCCTTTTTTTTTTTTGTTTCTTTTTTTCCTTTCTTTATTCTCTTTTCTCCCTGTTAAATGTTCTAGGCCCCAAATGGCTTTTGTAAAAAGTGTGAACCTATTTCAGAAATAACGAGTGCATTATTCCCTAACACCTAAAATTAGTTTGGACAAAACATAATTCCATACTTATTTCAGATTTAATAAATGGTTATTAAATATTATCTTTATCCACTGTTTGAGGTTGTTCGAGTCACTTATCCAATTCCAATGATGTTGGTTTCAATTTTAGAATAGCCTCTGGAATATTTGTTATTTATCTGACATTTTAGTTTCTATGTTGGACAACTTTTATATTCCACTTTCATTTAAATTTGAATTTGGCTTAGGAGTTGAAATGCAATATGATGCTAATGATGATTATGCACTATTAATCATGATGACATGGCCTCATCAAAAGGGTGATCACTGTAGCTTAATACAGGGGGTGTTACAATTATATATATATAACTTTTGGCCTCGTGAAGGAGAAAATATTGCTCAAGCTTGGGGGAGGCTTAAATATATGATTCACACATACCGCAATCATGAGCTCTCAAGAGAAATTATTATTCAAAAATTTTATGCTCAACTTTCTCACAATGATCAATCCATGCTCGATACTTCTTCTACTGGTTCCTTTATAAAGAGAACTATTGAATTCAAATGGGATCTTCTAGAAAGAATTAAATGCAACTCCAAAGATTCGGAAATTGACAAAGGTAAAGAGTCAGGTATGAATCTTGAGTTTGATTGTGTTAAATCTTTTATGGAAACCGATGCTTTTCATAAGTTTGATACTAAATATGGACTTGACTCTAAGATAGTAGCTACCTTTTGTGAATCATTTGCTGCTCATGTTTATCTCCCTAAGGATAAATGGTTTAAATTTCATCCACCTATTGAAGAAAATTGTGAGGAACCTATTATAGCTAAAGATGAAACAATCATTTACAATGTTGATCCAGTTGTGCCTACTACTTATATTGAGAAACCTCCTTTCCCTGTTAGGATTAAGGAACATGCTAAAGCTACAACTGTGCTTCATAAGAGTAATATTAGGACACCTATACCCTCTGAACAAATTAAGATGGAACCTAATATTACAATGGTTAAAGATCTCTTGGTCGATAATTCAGGGAAAACTTTGTTTTTGCCACTCTAGCTTTTGACCACTTTGCTTATGCCACTCTAGAATTTGACATTTCACTTTTGCCACTCTTAGTTGTTGACAATACATCACAATTGCCATTCCATGGCAAAAGGAATAAATTTAGAGTGGCAATTGTGATACATTGTCAAAATCTAAGAGTGGCAAAAGTGAACGAAAAATTATTGCTTTTGCCACGGAATGGCATTTGTGATGTATTATCAAAAACTAAGAGTGGAAAAACTGATATGTCAAATTCTAGAGTTGCATAAGCAAAGTGGGAAACAGCTAGAGTGGAAAAAACAAAGTTTTCCCAATATTGATGGGCATGTTATCTGCTTCTATTATGAGGCTGCTAGAATTGCTAAACCTGCTAGAAACGAGCAAGATATGTTAGACAAGAATAAGCCTGTTGTTGGCATGCCTGTTGTTTCTGTTAATATTGGAGACATTGTTATCATGGTTTATGTGATATGGGTGCTAGCGTAAGTTCTATTATGTTTACTTTATATCAAGAAGTTATGAATGATATTGCACCTGTTGAGATAGAAGATATTAATGTCACTATTAAGCTTGCAAACAGAGATACTATTTCACCACTTGGGATTGTTAGATATGTTGAAGTCTTGTGTGGTAAGGTTAAATACCCTACTGATTTTTTAGTTCTTGGATAACAACAAGATAACTTTTGTCCCATTATATTTGGTAGACCCTTCTTGAATACTGTTAATGCTGAAATTGATTGTGTTAAAGAAAAGGTTGGAGTTAGGTTTAGTGATGTATCTCATGAGTCCAATTTCTCCAAGTTTAGTAAGCAACCACATGAGAAAGAATTACCTAGTAAAGATGAAGTTATTGGTCTTTCTTCTATTGTCATATCTCCTACTGATCCATTAGCATAATATTTGCTTGACCAATGCTAACCTTTCAAAGCATGAAGAAAAGAGATTACTTAAAACTCTGAGGAAGCATCATGCGTCTATTGGATATACTCTTGATAATATTAAGGGCATTAGTCCCACTTTATGCCAGTACAAGATTAATATGGAGCTTGATGTTAGACCCGTGGTTGATCACCAACACCGTCTGAATCCTAAAATGAAGGATGTGGTAAGAAATGAAATATTGAAGCTTCTAGAGGAGGGTATAATATATCCTATAGCTGATAGTAGATGGGTAAGTCCTGTTCATTGTGTTCCTAAGAAAGGAGGCATTACCGTTGTTCCTAATGATAAAAATGAACTTATCCCACAAAGAATTGTAACCGGTTATAGGATGGTAATTGATTTCAGGAAATTAAATAAAGCTATTAGGAAAGATCATTACCCCTTGCCTTTTATTGCTCAAATGTTTTTTTTGAACTTTTTATTGCTCAAATGTTAGAAAGGTTATCTAAGAATACACACTTTTGTTTCCTTGATGGATATTCTGGTTTCTCTCAAAAACCTACGTCAAAAGAAGATCAAGAGAAAACTACTTTTACTTGTCCTTTTGGAACTTATGCTTATAGACGTATGCCTTTTGGTTATGCAATGCACCTGCTACCTTTCAAAGATGAATGACTGCTATATTCTCTGATTTTTGTGGAAATATCGTTGATGTATTCATGGATGATTTTTCCGTTTATGGAACCTCTTTTGATGATTGCTTAAGCAACCTTGACCGAGTTTTGCAGAGATGTGAAGAGACTAATCTTGTCTTGAACTAGAAGAAGTGCCACTTTATGGTGAATGAAGGTATAATCCTTGGGCATAAAATTTCTAAAAGAGGTATTGAGGTAGATAAAGCTAAAGTTGATGCAATTGACAAAATGCCCTGCCCAAAAGTTATCAAAGGTATAATAAGTTTCCTTAGTCATGTTGGATTCTATAGGAGGTTCATTAAAGACTTCTCTAAAATATCCATGCCTCTTAACAATATTTTGCAAAAATATGTTCCATTTATTTTTTATGATGATTGTATCACTACTATAGGATGGTGCTAACGCGACACTACAATCAGAGACCCTTTGACGAAACTGTGTGCATTGCATTAATCGCAAACGGTGTAAAGATGAAGTTATTGGTCTTGCTTCTATTGTCATAACTCCTACTGATCCATTAGCACAATATTTGCTAGACCAATGCTAACCTTTCAAAGCATGAAGAAAAGAGATTACTTAAAACTCCGAGGAAGCATCGTGTGGCTATTGGATATACTCTTGATAATATTAAGGGCATTAGTCCCACTTTATGCTAGTACAAGATTAATATGGAGCTTGATGTTAGACCCGTGGTTGATCACCAACACCGTCTGAATCCTAAAATGAAGGATGTGGTAAGAAATGAAATATTGAAGCTTCTGGAGGTGGGTATAAATTATCCTATAGTTGATAGTTGATGGGTAAGTCATGTTCATTGTGTTCCTAAGAAAGGAGGCATAACTGTTGTTCCTGATGATAAAAATGAACTTATCCCACACAGAATTGTAACCGGTTATAGGATGGTAATTGATTTCATGAAAATAATAAAAGCTATTAGGAAAGATCATTACCCCTTGCCTTTTATTGCTCAAATGTTAGAAAGGTTATCTAAGAATACACACTTTTGTTTCCTTGATGGATATTCTGGTTTCTCTCAAATACCTATGTCAAAAGAAGTTCAAGAGAAAACAACTTTTCCTTATCCTTTTGGAACTTATGCTTATAGACGTATGCCTTTTGGTTTATGCAATGCACCTGCTACCTTTCAAAGAAGAATGACTGCTATATTCTCTAATTTTTGTGGAAATATCGTTGAGGTATTCATGGATGATTTTTCCGTTTACGGAACCTCTTTTGATGATTGCTTAAGCAACCTTGACCGAGTTTTGCAGAGATGTGAAGAGACTAATCTTGTCTTGAACTAGGAGAAGTGCCAATTTTTGGTGAATGAAGGTATAATACTTGGGAATAAAATTTCTAAAAGAGGTATTGAGGTAGGTAAAGCTAAAGTTGATGCAATTGACAAAATGCCCTACCCTAAAGTTAATAAAGGTCTAATAAGTTTCCTTAGTCATGCTGGATTCTATAGGAGGTTCATTAAAGACTTCTCTAAAATTTCCATGCCTCTTACCAATATTTTGCAAAAATATGTTCCATTTATTTTTTATGATGATTGTGTCACTACTACAGGATGGTGCTAACGCGACACTACAATCAGAGACCCTTCAACGAAAATGTGTGCGTTGCATTAATCGCAAACGGTGTAAAGATGAAGTTATTGGTCTTGCTTCTATTGTCATAACTCCTACTGATCCATTAGCACAATATTTGTTAGACCAATGCTAACCTTTCAAAGCATGAAGAAAAGAGATTACTTAAAACTCCGAGGAAGCATCATGCGGCTATTGGATATACTCTTGATAATATTAAGGGCATTAGTCCCACTTTATTCCAGTACAAGATTAATATGGAGCTTGATGTTAGACCCGTGGTTGATCACCAACACCGTCTGAATCCTAAAATGAAGGATGTGGTAAGAAATGAAATATTGAAGCTTCTAGAGGTGTGTATAAATTATCCTATAGCTGATAGTATATGGGTAAGTCCTGTTCATTGTGTTCCTAAGAAAGGAGGCATAACCGTTGTTCCTGATGATAAAAACGAACTTATCCCACAAAGAATTGTAACCGGTTATAGGATGGTAAATGATTTCAGGAAATTAAATAAAGCTATTAGGAAATATCATTACCCCTTGCCTTTTATTGCTCAAATGTTAGAAATGTTATCTAAGAATACACACTTTTGTTTCCTTGATGGATATTCTGGTTTCTCTCAAAAACCTATGTCAAAAGAAGATCAAGAGAAAACTACTTTTCCTTGTCCTTTTGGAACTTATGCTTATAGACGTATGCCTTTTGGTTTATGCAATGCACCTGCTACCTTTCAAAGATGAATGACTGCTATATTCTTTGATTTTTGTGGAAATATCGTTGATGTATTCATGGATGATTTTTCCGTTTACGGAACCTCTTTTGATGATTGCTTAAGCAACCTTGACCGAGTTTTGTAGAGATGTGAAGAGACTAATCTTGTCTTGAACTAGGAGAAGTGCCACTTTATGGTGAATGAAGGTATAATCCTTGGGCATAAAATTTCTAAAAGAGGTATTGTGGTAGATAAAGCTAAAGTTGATGCAATTGACAAAATGCCCTGCCCAAAAGTTATCAAAGGTATAATAAGTTTCCTTAGTCATGCTGGATTCTATAGGAGGTTCATTAAAGACTTCTCTAAAATTTCCATGCCTCTTAACAATATTTTGCAAAAATATGTTCCATTTATCTTTTATGATGATTGTGTCACTACTACAGGATGCTGCTAAAGCGACACTACAATCAGAGACCCTTCGACGAAACTGTGTGCGTTGCATTAATCGCAAACGGTGTAAAGATGAAGTTATTGGTCTTGCTTCTATTGTCATAACTCCTACTGATCCATTAGCACAATATTTGCTAGACCAATGCTAACCTTTCAAAGCATGAAGAAAAGAGATTACTTAAAACTCCGAGGAAGCATCGTGCGGCTATTGGATATACTCTTGATAATATTAAGGGCATTAGTCCCACTTTATGCTAGTACAAGATTAATATGGAGCTTGATGTTAGACCCGTGGTTGATCACCAACACCGTCTGAATCCTAAAATGAAGGATGTGGTAAGAAATGATATATTGAAGCTTCTAGAGGTGTGTATAAATTATCCTATAGCTGATAGTTGATGGGTAAGTCTTGTTCATTGTGTTCCTAAGAAAGGAGGCATAACCGTTGTTCCTGATGATAAAAACGAACTTATCCCACAAAGAATTGTAACCGGTTATAGGATGGTAATTGATTTCATGAAAATAAATAAATCTATTAGGAAAGATCATTACCCCTTGCCTTTTATTGCTCAAATGTTAGAAAGGTTATCTTAGAATACACACTTTTGTTTCCTTGATGGATATTCTGGTTTCTCTCAAATACCTATGTCAAAAGAAGATCAAGAGAAAACTACTTTTCCTTATCCTTTTGGAACTTATGCTTATAGTCGTATGCCTTTTGGTTTATGCAATGCACCTGCTACCTTTCAAACATGAATGACTGCTATATTCTCTGATTTTTGTGGAAATATCGTTCAGTTATTCATGGATGATTTTTCCGTTTACGGAACCTCTTTTGATGATTGCTTAAGCAACCTTGACCAAGTTTTGCAGAGATGTGAAGAGACTAATCTTGTCTTGAACTAGGAGAAGTGCCACTTTATGGTGAATGAAGGTATAATACTTGAGCATAAAATTTCTAAAAGAGGTATTGAGGTAGATAAAGCTAAAGTTGATGCAATTGACAAAATGCCCTACCCTAAAGTTATCAAAGGTATAATAAGTTTCCTTAGTCATGCTGGATTCTATAGGAGGTTCATTAAAGACTTCTCTAAAATTTCCATGCCTCTTACCAATATTTTGCAAAAATATGTTCCATTTATTTTTTATGATGATTGTGTCACTACTACAGGATGCTGCTAATGCGACACTACAATCAGAGATCCTTCGACGAAACTGTGTGCGTTGCATTAATCGCAAACAGTGTAAAGATGAAGTTATTGGTCTTGCTTCTATTTTCATAACTCCTACTGATCCATTAGCACAATATTTGCTAGACCAATGCTAACCTTTCAAAGCATGAAGAAAAGAGATTACTTAAAACTCCGAGGAAGCATCGTGTGGCTATTGGATATACTCTTGATAATATTAAGGGCATTAGTCCCACTTTATGCCAGTACAAGATTAATATGGAGCTTGATGTTGGACCTGTGGTTGATCACCAACACCGTCTGAATCCTAAAATGAAGGATGTGGTAAGAAATGAAATATTGAAGCTTCTGGAGGTGGGTATAATTTATCCTATAGCTGATAGTTGATGGGTAAGTCCTGTTCATTGTGTTCCTAATAAAGGAGGCATAACCGTTGTTCCTAATGATAAAAATAAACTTATCCCACAAAGAATTGTAACCGATTATAGGATGGTAATTGATTTTAGGAAATTAAATAAAGCTATTTGGAAAGATCATTACCCCTTGCCTTTTATTGCTCAAATGTTAGAAAGGTTATCTAAGAATACACACTTCTATTTCCTTGATGGATATTCTGGTTTCTCTCAAATACCTATGTCAAAAGAAGATCAAGAGAAAACTACTTTTCCTTATCCTTTTGGAACTTATGCTTATAGACATATGCCTTTTGGTTTATGCAATGCACCTGCTACCTTTCAAAGATGAGTGACTGCTATATTCTCTGATTTTTGTGGAAATATCATTGAGGTATTCATGGATGATTTTTTCGTTTACGGAACCTCTTTTGATGATTGTTTAAGCAACCATGACCGAGTTTTGCAGAGATGTGAAGAGACTAATCTTGTCTTGAACTAGGGGAAGTGCCACTTTATGGTGAATGAAGGTAGAATCCTTGGGCATAAATTTCTAAAAGAGGTATTGAGGTAGATAAAGCTAAAGTTGATGCAATTGACAAAATGCCCTACCCTAAAGTTAGCAAAGATATAATAAGTTTCCGTAGTCATGCTAGATTCTATAGGAGGTTCATTAAAGACTTCTCTAAAATTTCCATGCCTCTTACCAATATTCTGCAAAAATATGTTCCATTTATTTTTTATGATGATTGTGTCACTACTACAGGATGCTGCTAATGCGACACTACAATCAGAGACCCTTCGACGAAACTGTGTGCGTTGCATTAATCGCAAACGGTGTAAAGATGAAGTTATTGGTCTTGCTTCTATTGTCGTAACTCCTACTGATCCATTAGCACAATATTTGCTAGACCAATGCTAACCTTTCAAAGCATGAAGAAAAGAGATTACTTAAAACTCCGAGGAAGCATCGTGCGGCTATTGGATATACTCTTGATAATATTAAGGGCATTAGTCCCACTTTATGCCAGTACAAGATTAATATGGAGCTTGATGTTAGACCCGTGGTTGATCACCAACACTGTCTGAATCCTAAAATGAAGGATGTGGTAAGAAATGAAATATTAAAGCTTCTAGAGGCGGGTATAATTTATCCTATAGCTGATAGTAGATGGGTAAGTCTTGTTCATTGTGTTCCTAAGAAAGGAGGCATTACCATTGTTCCTAATGATAAAAATGAACTTATCCCACAAAGAATTGTAACCGGTTATAGGATGGTAATTGATTTCAGGAAATTAAATAAAGCTATTAGGAAAGATCATTACCCCTTGCCTTTTATTGCTCAAATTCTAGAAAGGTTATGCAAGAATACACACTTTTGTTTCCTTGATGGATATTCTGGTTTCTCTCAAAAACCTATGTCAAAAGAAGATCAAGAGAAAACTACTTTTACTTGTCCTTTTCGAACTTATGCTTATAGACGTATGCCTTTTGGTTTATGCAATGCACCTGCTACCTTTCAAAGATGAATGACTGCTATATTCTCTAATTTTTGTGGAGATATCATTGATGTATTCATGGATGATTTTTCCGTTTACGGAACCTCTTTTGATGATTGCTTAAGCAACCTTGACCGAGGTTTGCAGAGATGTGAAGAGACTAATCTTGTCTTGAACTAGGAGAAGTGCCACTTTTTGGTGAATGAAGGTATAATCCTTGGGCATAAAATTTCTAAAAGAGGTATTGAGGTAGATAAAGCTAAAGTTGATGCAATTGAAAAAATGCCCTGCCCAAAAGTTATCAAAGGTATAATAAGTTTCCTTAGTCATGCTGGATTCTATAGGAGGTTCATTAGAGGCTTCTCTAAAATTTCCATGCCTCTTACCAATATTTTGCAAAAATATGTTCCATTTATCTTTTATGATGATTGTGTCACTACTACACGATGCAGCTAATGCGACACTACAATCAGAGACCCTTCGACGAAACTGTGTGCGTTGCATTAATCGCAAATGGTGTAAAGATGAAGTTATTGGTCTTGCTTCTATTGTCATAACTCCTACTGATCCATTAGCACAATATTTGCTAGACCAATGCTAACCTTTCAAAGCATGAAGAAAAGAGATTACTTAAAACTCCGAGAAAGCATCGTGCGGCTATTGGATATACTCTTGATAATATTAAGGGCATTACTCCCACTTTATGCTAGTACAAGATTAATATGGATCTTGATGTTAGACCCGTGGTTGATCACCAACACTGTCTGAATGCTAAAATGAAGGATGTGGAAAGAAATGAAATATTGAAGCTTCTAGAGGTGTGTATAATTTATCCTATTGCTGATAGTTGATGGGTAAGTCCTGTTCATTGTGTTCCTAAGAAAGGAGGCATAACCGTTGTTCCTAATGATAAAATTGAACTTATCCCACAAAGAATTGTAATCGATTATAGGATGGTAATTGATTTTAGGAAATTAAATAAAGCTATTAGGAAAGATCATTACCCCCTGCCTTTTATTGCTCAAATGTTAGAATGGTTATCTAAGAATACACACTTCTATTTCCTTGATGGATATTCTGGTTTCTCTCAAATACCTATGTCAAAAGAAGATCAAGAGAAAACTACTTTTACTTGTCCTTTTGGAACTTATGCTTATAGACGTATGCCTTTTGGTTTATGCAATGCACCTGCTACCTTTCAAAGATGAATCACTGCTATATTCTCTGATTTTTGTGGAAATATAGTTGAGGTATTCATGGATGATTTCTCCATTTATGGAACCTCTTTTGATAATTGCTTAAGCAACCTTGACCAAGTTTTGCACAGATGGGAAGAGACTAATCTTGTCTTGAACTAGGAGAAGTGCCACTTTATGGTGAATGAAGGTATAATCCTTGGGCATAAAATTTCTGAAAGAGGTATCGAGGTAGATAAAGCTAAAGTTGATGCAGTTGAGAAAATGCCCTGCCCTAAAGTTATCGTCGTGAGAAACCACGGCCACCTATGAGGCCATGAGCCCCTTTTGGCTCGGTGGGGGGATGGGCACGTTGCACAAAGAGCGGAGAAGCATCACACAACGCGACGGAGATCACACGGGCAGTTTTACCCAGGTTCGGGCCGCCGTGAGGCGTAAAACCCTACTCCTGCTTTGGTGGATTGATGGTGGAAAAATGGTGGATGAACGCAGCGCTCTTGCCCGGCCAGGTCGCCTCGGGGCGAGAGCAGCTACGTGCGTATGAGTGTGTAAGGGTCGAATCAGCCAACCCTTTCTACGGTTGCCATGGGCCTCCTTTTATAGATCAAGGGGTCACCACAGTGGCAAATCAGTCATTACATACTGATTAGATAGCAAACAGTGCTATCATACCTAACTCTGCAGGCAGACAGAGCGCATTAAATGCGCCGCTCAACGTCACATCTCAGCTTGCCCGGTAGGCCCTGCCGGGCTGTTTTGCCAGCTTCGCGCCTGCTTGCTTGACACGTCTCAGGACGGGTGTCGCCTGGGGGTATTTTCTATAGGAAGCGGTTGCCATGTGGCAAATAGCACCCACTTAGTCACTTTGGAGCTTAAAACCGCACTGATCGACGACGTGCGTTGTGATGAGGTGGTGCGGTGGAGTAGTTTGCCTCTGTAAGCCCCGGCAGGCCTGCCGGGACGATCTGGAGACTTGCTTCCGGGGCAAACCCAACCTTGCCAGGCTCGCCTGTTCGGCAAGGGAGGTTCTTTCCTTAGCGATATCTTGCTTCTCTGGCTCATCTTGGTCTTCTTGATCTGCACTTTGGTCCTGCCAAAGAATTGATCCCTCGTGCTTTGATCTGACCTTGGTGTTGTAATCTTGTTCTTGCGCCTGTTGGCTTACCGTCCATGCACGAGTCAGGGGAAAACATATACCCCTGTTTGTGTTCTCCGACATAAGCCCCCAGGCCTGAGCCATTCGTGCCGCGAGGCATGTTGGGTTAGGCCCCAAACAGTGTGCAGATACGTGGCAGGAGAAGGCTGCGCACGGCGGTTCGTCATGATGACCAGTCAACCCAACATCCACTTCGCGTAATTATCGCGAGGCGTGGGGGCGTGGGACTGTAGCAGTTAATGTAAAAATGGTAAGTTTTCTGAAGAGCCGCGCCCCTTCCCACATTGTTTCCCTTAAGAGGGGAAAACGCAGAAAGGTACTGCTCATTCATCGTCTGCCTCGCCTCCCCATCATCTTCCTCCGCAAGCCAAGCAACCGCCCGCTCCCCTTGCCCATATTCGCCGCTGATCCCCTTCCAATTTCCTTCCTGCTCTCCGCCGCATCTCAGGGGATATGGGGAAGAAAACCGCTGCTAGGGGGTAGTGGACGACCACCGCGAAAGCGGAAGCCACCGAGGGGAGCAAGAGGGCGACCGAGCTGGACAAGAAGCGAATGGAAACATGCTGCAGGCGAGGTATGGATACCTGTGGGGGAGGGAGGTCCCGAAGGGGCATGGCGCTCCCAAGGTTCTGGCGGAGGGAGAGCAGGACCCGCCAAGTTCATACAAATTTTTCTGCGCATATTTCATCTGTGGCCTTTGTCCTCCCTTCTCGGAATTCCTTGAGGCGATGATGGCAATCTATGGATTCCACCTCTTGGATTTCACGCCAAATGCAATGGCGTGTATGGCGATCTTTGCCCATCTGTGCGAGAATTTTGTCGGGGTTGCTCCCAATGTAGATCTGTTCAGGCACTACTTCATCCCGCGGGTGGAGAACAAGAGCCATCGTTCCGACAATATAAGCTGGATGCCACGGGTAGTGCCAAGAGAGAACTGGGATTACATCCCCGGCCAACAGCGCAACAAATGGGAGGAGTGGAGGGGAGATTGGTGTTGGATTCAGGATGACAAGGCTCCAGAATTCTGTCAGGCACGAGCGGAATGCCTCGAGCGCGATAATGTCTGGAGGGCATTCGGCCTTACCAAAGACAGGCTCCGCCCAGCAATAAACAGGATTACCCGTCTAAAGACTGCTGGGCTCACCATTGAGCATGTAGGAGCAGACTTTCTCCTCCGTCATATCGCCCCTCTGCAGAAAAGGGACAGATTCTCCTGGGAGTATGGGGATGCCGGGGACAGGATGAGGTTGCTCCCTGGACTGGCCAACAACCTGACAGTTTATGGCCATGCCTGGTTGTGCGATCAGCTATTTGGCCGCTTCGGCCTGTTCAAGCTGCCGGCAAACATCATCCTACTGAACATCAACTCTGCCAGGGATCAAATCCTGAAGTGGATGCCAGATTGTAATGCCCACGGAGTTGCGAGCGATTGGCAGTTGCCCACGTTCGATGAAGAGTTGGCATGGTCCTCCACCTTAGTAGAAAGGGCCACTAAGGTGGAATCTAAAATGTACAAATGCACCTCCATGGTGGAGGCGGCGTTCATTAAGAAGCAGCTCGACGAAGACATGGTGGCCCAAGCTGCAGCAGCGGTGAAGGCCGGGAAGGCAGCAAAAGGAATAGGGAAAGCTAAAGATGAGGGCTCCTCCCGCGGCAAGGGTGAGACGCAAGTCTCGGAAGAGGTTGCCGGGAAGGAGCGTGCTGGGGGAGAGCCCGCCGGGGATGGGTCTTCCGGAATCAAGGTCTTGTATGCAGCGGCAACAGAGGCTCTAGAGGAAGAAGAGGTTGAGGGGGTGGTCGAACCTGGAGAGGAATGGCTCGCAGAAGGCCCTCAAGCCCCCGAGCCAGTCTTGGATCCACGCCCCCGAAAATGGGCGGCTAACCGGGAAGTGGCAGCCCTCGATCCTGTGCATGCCGCCAGGAAGGCAAAGGGGACCACCTCCAAGACCAGCATTTCCGAAGCTATGCACCGGCATTCCCCTCGGCTCTCCGGGGCCAGAGACCTCCCCGCCAAGCAGCCGATAGCCATGGAGGGCAACTCCAGTGCCCAATCGAGCTCGAGCTCTTCGCAGAGCTCGTCATCATCGGAGTTTCCTACGCCCCGGCAGGGCTTGAAATTGCTAGAGAGCTCCATCCCCCCGCCCCAGAAGAGGAGCAGGGTGCCCTCGCCACCCATGGATTTCGAGCTGAACTCCATGCTGATCGATGAAGAGTAAGGGAGATTGCCTCCTCCTTTTCTCCCCCCTTTTTTTGCTTTGTCTTCAGTATCCTTGCTCGCGTTGCTGACTGATCTTGCTGGTTTGTTGCTAACAGGGAGGAGGAGGAGGAGGAGACGGAGACCCTTGTCCACCGGACCAAGCGGCTTAGACATGCGGAGCCATCGTCGTCAGCGGGAGGGACGGGCATGGCAGGGGGTGGCTCGAGCGTCCCGGCACCGAGCCCCTAGCCCAGCCCCCAGTTCGAAAGCGCAGAGGAAGTTCCTTCTACTGGGGGTGATGGTGGAGAGTTCCCCTCCACTGATGTCCAAGGAGGGGAGGAGACCACTCAAGACGAGCCCCTCCACGAGGGGCCCATCCCACCCGTCGACAGAGTTGATGGATCCCCGCCAAGGGTTTCCATGGAAGATTCCAGCCTTGACCCGGCAACTAACGTTGCCGGGGAAACAGAAGCTTCTACCCGGCAGACTCCTCCGGGTAATTTATCTGTTCTCTTCTCATGAATTCTCTTATCATGTTGCTTTGCATCTTTGTCTTGTCAATAATTCTGTCGTTCCACCATTAACTGCTGGATCTGCTTACAGCGCCTTTGAGTGAAGAGCCAGACTTGCTGGACGAGGTGGCCAACATTGGGAAGGACGCCACGGATAAAGCCGCCAAAATTGCTACCGCAGAGGAGCAGGAGCATGTTGCCGGGGGCGCCCTGGGTCCCTTGAAGGAGCCCGAGGAAATACCCGGTAGCGTGTCTGGATCAGGGGTTGTGGTCGACGAGAAGATACCCCTCCAAACCATGGGCCCCCTTCCCTCATTTGGCACCTCAGTGGAAGTCCTGCCACCATCTTCGAGCAACCTGGCGCTAGTGCTCACACAGCCAGGGGTTGGAGCCCTTGGCTCGTCAATGGTGACGAGCATATAGCTTGATGAAGAACTCCAGCGCATCCTTACGTTGCTGTACCAGGCAGTCGATGAGGTGGATGATTCTGCCGCCGTTGCCATGGACCTGTCCTTCATGGAGTCCGTGGCGACAGGCATTAAAGAGATGCGGGAGCGGCCTAGCCGGAAGTGGCAGGAGCTCAAGGAGCAGCGCCAGTCCACCAACAAGTTGGACCAGAAACTGAAGGATAAGGGGATGGAGCTGCGTGACTGGCACGACAAGCAGTTCCGGTCCCTTATGAGGCAGCAGGAGACGATCTCGATGATGAGGGAAGATGTCATTGCCCGGGAAGCGTGCCTGGCTGAGCGCAAGGCACTTCTGGATGCCAGGGAGCAGGAAATTTCTCTTCGGGAGGAGAGGCTCGAGGCCACTCTCCGCACCAAAGATGCTGAGCTGGAGATCCTCGTGCAGCAACGCACCAAAGATCTGGGGGACAAGCACAAGGCTGCCCTGGATGCCCTCATCGCGGACTCTGCTACCCAGCTGAAGAGGCTTACTGATGATCTTGCTGCTGCTTCCTCCGTCAAGGTGGACCTTGACTGGCAGGTGGTCGAGCTGACAGAAAAACTTGCCGGGAGCGCCAAGGAGGTTTCAGCCCTCCAGGAGGAGGTGCTGAAAATAGGGTCCCTCCTGGAAAATTCCCAGTCACAGCTCTCCTCCAAGAGCCAGGGCCTTGAGACCGCCAATAGCACCATCAAAGACCTGAAGGCCATGATCGGCTCCCTGGAAAGCTCAAGGGATTCCGTTGAGGCTCGCGAGCAGCAGCTGTCAAAGGATCTGGACACGGCGAGGAGCCTCCGAAGGGAAGCGGAAGACAAGCTGGAGAAACATTCCGCTCAAGTTGACCTCTGAATCAAAAGCTTGATAGATGTGGCCGAACGCCTCGCCGCCCAAACTGCAGCCATGGGCATGGAGGGGCTGGTCTACCCGGCCGGAAAGCATGAGGCCCCCAGTGTTAAGCTGGGGATTTTCTTCAACGAGTTGATTGCCAAGCTGAAGACGCACAAGGAGGGAAGAGCTGGCCGCTTCAAGGCTGAATCCCGGAGGCTTGCCCGCAATTCCCTCTTCATGGTCCTGAGCAACATTGCTTGCCGCCACCCGGATCTCGACCTTGCTGATGGTTTCTGGAAGCCGCCACGGGGTGCTAACGTCTCTGCCGCCGAGGAGAAGGCCACTCCCTTCGCCGACAGGGTTCTTGTCATACGAGCCCGGCAGGCCCGCCCATGAATTATTCCCGCCATCGTGTGGTCCTGTAATCAAAACGATGACGCATGTCTTGTGTTTAGACTTCGTACTATTTATGCTTTATGCGGGGCCTGGTACTTTTGCTTAATCTGAATTGCGTGTTTATCCCTTTTTGAGTGTTATCCATATAGTGTCCACATGACTAGTCTCTATGCACATTTAGGTTGCCTGCCGGTATCATATTGCCGCAATGGTCATAAGGTCTGGCCCTTAATAGTCATTTGGCGTGGATGCATCCCGACAGGTTTTTCCTCAGTAGTTTTCGACGCAGCCACTTGTTCCGCGAGCAGGCTTTGACCGGAACGAGGGTGCAGACAAGAATCTAACAGAGGTACCATCTTGTGAAAGATTTCATCGCACGAACACTTAGGCACTCAAGGGATAAACAAGCATACAGATCCAAAGAATCCGTAATAATGCAAGGGTAGCATGAACTTAGCTCGTATCTGCGCCCCCATTTATCCCTTTCAGATGCGGCCATTCGTTGGGCTCGCATGTTCCGGGAAGGACTGCATTGCTTCTATATTGACCTCTAGCCCCCGGCACGGGTCGGCTAGAAGTGCATGTAACTTGGGGCAGCAGGATGCGGCGCTAGGTACGGCTGGTTTCTCTCTCTTCCTCTCCGCACCTCTTGACCAATCCAATGGCAGAAGGCACAGAACCCATGCAAACGTGGGCGGCCTTACCAGTGCATACTTGCCGGGGCGTCAATCAATGGACTTGCACTAGTGATCTACTCAGGATTTCCCTAAGTAGGATAAATGCTGGGCCGAGCATCGCATGGGCTCATCGAAGTTGATGATGCTAAGACCCAGAGTAGCACGATTGTCAAAGAGTGAGAGTGACAGAGAGAGAAAACCTGGTGTCCTTGCACATCGCTCCTTTCTCCCGAACGGGATTTGCAGGGCATTCCTGTTGCCTGGCCCATTCGGGGTGATATTGTTGCCCTTGCCGCTAGCTTCCATGGCCGTTGTGCCCATGGCATGTGGAGATGGCAAAGAGCGGGCGAGGTTGGTGCGGGAGCAATGTTGCCCCTCCGCTTCGCCTCAGCCACTTGCTTGAGTGTCACGAAGGGTGATGCCATTGACGGATGATGACGCGCTGCTTATGCTCTCGGGTTCGTGCAAGTGATCCCCCTACCTGGCGCGCCAAAGATGTCGTGGGAAACCATAGCCACCTATGGGGCCATGAGCTCCTTTTGGTTCGGCGGTGGGATGGGCACGTTGCACAAAGAGTGGAGAAACGTCACACAGCGCGGCAGAGATCACACGAGCAGTTTTTACCCAGGTTCGGGTCGCCGTGAGGCGTAAAACCCTACTCCTGTTTTGGTGGATTGATGGTGGAAAAATGGTGGATGAACGCAGCGCACTTGCCTGGCCAGGTCGCCTCGGGGCGAGAGAAGCTACGCGCGTATGAGTGTGTAAGGGTCCGGATCAGCCAACCCTTTCTACGGTTGCCATGGGCCTCCTTTTATAGATCAAGGGGTCACCACAGTGGCAAATCAGTCATTACATACTGATTAGATAGCGAACAGTGCTATCATACCTAACTCTGCAGGCTGACAGAGCGCATTAAATGCGCCGCTCAACATCACATCTCAGCTTGCCCGGTAGGCCCTGCCGGGCTGTTTTGCCAGCTTCGCACCTGCTTGCTTGACACGTCTCAAGACGGGTGTCGCCTGGGGGTATTTTCGGTAGGAAGCGGCTGTCATGTGGCAAATAGCAGCCACTTAGTCACTTTGGAGCTTGACACCGCACTGATCAACGACGTGTGTCGTGATGAGGTGGTGCAGTGGAGTGGTTTGCCTCCGTAAGCCCCGGCAGGCCTACCGGGACGATCTGGAGACTTGCTTCCGGGGCAAACCCAACCTTGCCAGGATCGCCTGTCCGGCAAGGGAGGTTCTTTCCGTAGCGATATCTTGCTTCTCTGGCTCATCTTGGTCTTCTTGATCTGCACTTTGGTCCTGCCAAAGAATTGATCCGTCGTGCTTTGATCTGACCTTGGTGTTGTAATCTTGTTCTTGCGCCTGTTGGCTTACCGTCCGTGCACGAGTCAGGGGAAAACATATACCCCTGTTTGTTTTCCCCGACAGTTATCAAAGGTATTATAAGTTTCCTTAGTCATGCTGGTTTCTATAGGAGGTTCATTAAAGACTTCTCTCAAATTTCCAAGCCTCTTACCAATATTTTGCAAAAATATGTTCCATTTATTTTTGATGATGACTGTGTCACTACTTCAGGATGCTGCTAATGCGACACTACAATCAGAGACCCTTCGACGAAACTGTGTGCGTTGCATTAATCGCAAACAATGTATAGATGAAGTTATTGGTCTTGCTTCTATTTTCATATATCCTACTGATCCATTAGCACAACATTTGCTAGACCAATGCTAACCTTTCAAAGCATGAAGAGAAGAGATTACTTAAAAATCTAAGGAAGCATCGTGCGGCTATTGGATATACTCTTGATAATATTAAGGGCATTAGTCCCACTTTATGCCAGTACAAGATTAATATGGAGCTTGATGTTAGACCCATGGTTGATCACCAACATCGTCTGAATCCTAAAATGAAGGATGTGGTAAGAAATGAAATATTGAAGCTTCTAGAGGCGGGCATAATTTATCCTATAGCTGATAGTAGATGGGTAAGTCCTATTCATTGTGTTCCTAAGAAAGGAGGCATAATTGTTGTTCCTAATGATAAAAATGAACTTATCCCACAAAGAATTGTAACCGGTTATAGGATGGTAATTGATTTTAGAAAATTAAATAAAGCTATTTGGAAAGATCATTACCCCTTGCCTTTTATTGCTCAAATGTTAGAAAGGTTATCTAAGAATACACACTTTTTGTTTCCTTGATGGATATTCTGGTTTCCCTCAAATACCTATGTCAAAAGAAGATCAAGAGAAAACTAATTTTACTTGTCCTTTTGGAACTTATGCTTATATATGTATGCCTTTTGGTTTATGCAATGCACCAGCTACCTTTCAAAGATGAATGACTGCTATATTCTCTGATTTTTGTGGAAATATCATTGAGGTATTCATGAATGATTTTTCCCTTTACGGAACCTCTTTTGATGATTGCTTAAGCAACCTTGACCAAGTTTTGCAGAGATGTGAAGAGACTAATCTTGTCTTGAACTAGGAGAAGTGCCACTTTATGGTGAATGAAGGTATAATCCTTGGGCATAGAATTTCTGAAAGAGGTATTGAGGTAGATAAAGCTAAAGTTGATGCAATTGAGAAAATACCCGGCCCTAAAGTTATCAAAGGTATAATAAGTTTCCTTAGTCATGCTGGTTTCTATAGGAGGTTCATTAAAGACTTCTCTAAAATTTCCAAGCCTCTTGACAATATTCTGCAAAAATATGTTACATTTATTTTTGATGATGATTGTGTCACTACTGCAGGATGCTGCTAACGCAACACTACAATCAGAGACCCTTCGACGAAACTATATGCGTTTCATTAATCGCAAACGGTGTTGAAAGCACAAGTGCTCCCTGGGTGATTTTGGTAATTAATGTCAACATATCTCTTGTTGGACTAATACTTTTATCTAGTATATTTTAGATGAGTTCAACAATGGCGTGGTAAGGACAAGAGGATGTGGAACCCCTTCAAAATGCTAAGGACAAAGATTGGCAAAAGCTCAAGACTCTTCATTTCTATTTTAGTGATCCAAGATCACATTGAGTCCATAAGAAAGCCAATACTATTCAAAGGGCATGAGATGTTGCTTAATGGTCTACTTGCTCAAAGTGCTAAGTGATATTGCTCCAAAACCCTCAACCACTTTCTCATTTCCACATATTTCCAAAACTCAAAGTCAAACTCGGCCCCACCGAAATGATCCATCCGGTGTCACCGAGATCAGTTGACATAGCCACTGCCAGAAACCCTAGCAATTCGGTTACACCGATACGGATCTCAGTCTCACCGAGATGGCCTTGCAAACTCTCTGTTGCCTGTAGCAATTATTTCGGTCTCACCAAAATGTACAATCGGTCCCAACGAGTTTGCTTGACCAACTCTCTGTTTGCTCTTTGCTTAAATCTTTCTCACCGAGTTCAAGCATTCGGTCTCATCGAGATGAGGTTTTGCCCTAGCCCTAGCACATCGGTCCCACCGAGTTGTTCCAGTCGGTCCCACTGAGATTCCTAACGTTCACATTTTGAACTGAATCGGTCTCACCGAGTTCTTCTATTCGGTCTGACCGAGTTGGGTCAAATGTGTGTAACGGTTGGATTTTGTGTGGAGGCAATATATACCCCTCCACCCCCTTCTCCATTAGTGAGATATCCATCAGAACGTGCCTACACTTCCACTACTCATTTTCTGAGAGAGAACCACCTACTCATGTGTTGAGACCAAGATATTCCAATCCTACCACTAGAATCTTGATCTCTAGCCTTCCCCATGTTGCTTTCCACTCAATTCATCTTTCCACCATAGCCAAATCTGTGAGAGAGAGTTGAGTGTTGGGGAGACTATCATTTGAAGCACAAGAGCAAGGAGTTCATTATCAACACACCATTTATTACCTTTTGGAGAGTGGTGTCTCCTAGATTGGTTAGGTGTCGCTTGGGAGCCTCCGACAAGATTGTGGAGTTGAACCAAGAAGTTTGTAATGGCAAGCAGATCGCTTACTTCGTGAAGATCTACCCAAGAGAGGCAAGTCCTTCGTGGGCGATGGCCATGGTGGGATAGACAAGGTTGCTTCTTCGTGGACCCTTCGTGGGTGGAGCCCTCCGTGGACTCGCGCAACCGTTACCCTTCATGGGTTGAAGTCTCGATCAATGTGGATGTACGATAGCACCACCTATCGGAACCACGCCAAAAATCTCTGTGTCTACATTGCGTTTGCACACTCCAATCCCATCCTTTTACTTTCTTGCAATTAGCATGCTTCACTCTTTCCGCTGCTCATACTCTTGCCATGCTTGCTTGAAATGTATTGTGAATGCTTAAACTTGTGCTAAAACTCCACCTCAACTTGAAGAACTTAAAAATTGCCACTTTTACTTGTTGAGGGTCTAATTAGCTCCCCTCTAGACCCCTCTTCTCGATCCTTTCAATTGGTATCAGAGCTTTGGTTTAATCACCTTTGGAGGAAGATGGATGAGTCTACGATTGGGAGTATTAGACATAGAGTGCCTATGCTTGACGGAGAGTTCTATAATGCTTGGAAGAATGAGATGCTTGAGATTTTCAATGAATATAATTTGAACAAGTATATTACTAGTCCTGATGCACCCCCTATTGATCCTTTGCATCCTACCCCTGATGAGTACCTTGACATGACCCACAATCTTAGAACTATTGATCTTATCATAAGAGGATTGCCTAGAAATTTGCTTGTATGCTTGCCTACATTTGAATGTGCTTATACCATATGGAAATATCTTGAGGAGCGCTTTACGAAATATTCCTTGAAAAATTTAGATGAAATTCTTCAAAGGTTCATTGATTTTCAGAAAATGGATCCTTGTGATCCTAAATTTGATGATTGTCTATTTGAGCTTCGTGACCTTATGCGTGCCAAAGGAAATGTCTGAGTCATTAGTAGTATCATCTCCCAAGTTATTAGAATTCATAAACATGCACATTGCCATGGTCCTAAATCTAATGAATCACTCTCTTTAGGTGATGATCAATCACATGATGATATTGAGCATGGATATTATGATGAGGATGATGATAGTGACTTTGATCTTGATGAGTCAATGAGACACTTTGGTCTTATGGCTAACCTTCATGGTTACATGGGCGGAGGAAAGGAATGGGTTCTTGATAGTGGATGTACCGATCACATGGCCGGAGACAAGGACATGTTTCGTGAGCTCGCTGAAAACGACGGTCCCCGAAAGTATGTCACTTTTGGTGACAACTCCAAGGGTAAAGTAGTTGGCCTCGGTAATGTGGCCATCTCACATGATAGCTCTATCCAAAATGTTATGCTCATTGAATCTCTTGGCCACAATCTACTTTCCGTATCTAGACTAGCCGATTTCGGTTTCAATGTTCTATTCACTGAAGTAGATTGCCAAGTGTTTCGTAGAGATAATCATAATATGGTGTTCACCGGTATACGTAGAGGTGATCTATACATTGTTGATTTCACTAAGAGAGCTCAACCTCGAACTTGCCTAATTGCTAAATCTTCTAAAGGTTGGTTGTGGCATAGAAGGTTAGGTCATGTGGGCATGCGAAATCTTGATAAGCTTATTAAAGGTGATCATATCCTTGGTGTTAAAGATGTCATATTTGACAAGGATAGACTTTGCAGCGCTTGTCAAGCAGGAAAACAAGTTGGAGGAAGTCATCCCGTGAAGAACATCATGACCATGAGAATACCGCTTGAGCTACTTCATATGGATCTTTTTGGTCCCAACGCCTACAAGAGTCTCGGTGGTAACTCGTTCGGTTTGGTCATTGTTGACGACTTTTCAAGATTTACATGGGTGTTCTTTCTTGATGATAAATCGCAGGTCCAAAAGATCTTCAAGAACTTCGCTAGGAAGGCCCAAAATCAATTTGAAGTGAAGATCAAGAAGGTTCGAAGCGATAACGGAACGGAGTTCAAGAACGCCAATGTGGATACCTTTCTTGATGAAGAAGGGATTTCACATGAGTTCTCGGCTATGTACACACCTCAACAAAATGGAGTTGTTGAGAGAAAGAACCGGGCACTTATTGAGATGGCAAGAACAATGCTTGATGAATACAAGACGCCAAGACACTTTTGGGTGGAAGCGGTTGAGACAGCTTGTCATGCTACGAATCGACTATATCTTCACAAGCTTCTCGGCAAGACGGCATACGAGCTTCTCACCGGTAATAAACCCCAAGTTGGATACTTTCGAGTATTTGGCTCAAAGTGTTACATTCTTGATAAGCATCGTTGTTCAAAATTTGCCCCTAAATCTCATGAAGGTTTCCTACTCGGTTATGGCTCAAACTCTCACACTTACCGTGTCTACAACAATTTCACCCGAAAGGTTGAAGAGATGGTAGATGTGAAGTTTGATGAATCTAACGGCTCGCAAGTAGAGCAATTGCCAATTGATGTAGGAGACAAAGATCCTTCAGAAGCAATTCAAGACTTGTCTATTGGCAAGATTCACCCAACGGAGATGAAGGAGAATACTTCGTCCATTCAAGTGGAAGCCTCAACTTCACGACAAGTTGAACCAGAAGTTGACTTGGAGGCATCCACAAGTGGAACACATCAAGACGAAGGAAACGAGGAAGTACAACAAGATGAACCTCATCGACCTCCTTCTCCACCTCCACAAGAGAACAACAACGTCAATGACAATGAAGAAGGACAAGAAGAAGACAATGAAGAGGATGTTCCACCCCGACCCAAACAAAAGCTCTGACGAGATAGAGCAAGAGTCTCAAGAGATCATCCCGTCGAACAAATCTTTGATGATATTCAAACCGGGAGAATTACTCGCTCTAAAACTCGTTTGGCTAACTTTTGTGAACATTACTCATTCATTTATAGTATTGAACCTATGAAGGTTGAAGAAGCTCTTGAGGATTCAGATTGGGTGAACACTATGCATGAAGAGCTACACAATTTCGAGAGGAATCAAGTGTGGACTTTGGTTGAAAAGCCGGACGACAACCACAATGTCATTGGAACCAAATGGGTGTTTTCGAATAAGCAAGATGAGGATGGACAAGTTGTACGCAACAAGGCCCGTCTCGTCGCTCAAGGCTACATTCAAGTCGAAGGTATGGACTATGGTGAGACATATGCCCCCGTTGCTAGACTTGAGTCCATACGCATCTTACTTGCTTATGCCAATCATCATGATATCACTTTATACCAAATGGACATTAAGAGTGCTTTTCTAAGTGGTGAAATTGAGGAGGAAGTTTATGTTAAACAACCTCCCGGCTTTGTTAATCCTAAGAAACCTAATCATGTCTACAAACTTCACAAAGCTCTTTATGGTCTTAAACAAGCTCCTAGAGCATGGTATAAATGCATGACCAAGTTCCTTATTGAAAAAGGCTTTGAAATTGGGAAGATTGATTCTACACTTTTTTACTAAAAGGGTTAATGGTGAATTATTTGTGTGCCAAATTTATGTGGATGATATCATATTTGGTTCGACTAACCCTCATTTTAGTGAAAAGTTTGGAAGGCTAATGTCGGAGAAGTTTGAGATGTCTATGATGAGTGAACTCAAATTTTTCCTTGGCTTGCAAATCAAGCTAACTAAGGAAGTGTGATGCCCATGATTCAATCGTACACTAATCATACACGCAAATGTGTACGATCAAGATCAGGGACTCACGGGAAGATATCGCAACACAACTCTAAAAACAAATAAGTCATACAAGCATCATATTACAAGCCAGGGGCCTCGAGGTCTCGAATACAAGTGCTCGAACATAAACGAGTTAGCGGAAGCAACAATATCTGAGTACAGACATAAGTTAAACAAGGTGCCATAAGATGGCTAGCACAAACTAGGATACAGATCGAAGAGGCGCAGGCCTCCTGCCTGGGATCCTCCTAAACTACTCCTGGTCATCGGCGGCCCGAACGTAGTAGTAGGCACCCTCGATGTAGTAAGAGTCATCAAAGGTGACGTCTGACTCCGGGGCTCCAGCATCTGGTTGCGACATCCAAGAAGAATGGAAAAGGGGGAAAAGAGGGAGCAACGCAACCGTGAGTACTCATCCAAAGTACTCGCAAGCAAGGATCTACACTACATATGCATCGGTATCAATGAAAGGGGTAGTATCTGTGGACTAGACTATAGAATGCCAGAATGAGAGGGGGAGAAGCTAGTCCTATCGAAGACTACACTTCTGGCAGCCTCCATCTAGAAGCATGTAGAAGAGAGTAGCTGGTAAGTTCACCAAGTAACAACGTATAGCATAATCCTACCCGGCGATCCTCCCCTCGTCACCCTGTGGGAAAGCGATCACCGGGTTGTATCTGTCACTTGAAAGGGTGTGTTTTATTAAGTATCCGGTTCTAGTTGTCATAAGGTTGGAATACAACTCCGGGTCGTCCTATTACCATGGACACGGCTATTCGAATAGATCAATCTTCCCTACAGGGGTGCACCACATTACCCAACACGCTCGATCACTCTGGCCGGACACACTTTCCTGGGTCATGCCCGGCCTCGGAAGATCAACATGTCGTAGCCCTACCTAGGCCTAACAGAGAGGTCAGCATGCCGGTCTAAATCCTATGTGCGCAGGGGTCTTGGGCCCATCGCCCGTTGCACACCTGCACATTGCATACGCGGCTGGTGAGCAGACCTGGCAGCCTCCATTACAAAGGAGGGTGCTTTACATGGTCTATCCCGGCGCGCACCGCTCAGTCGCTGACATCTAGGAGGATTTGGCTGATACAATGACGTCAAGTGCCCCTAACTGTTCCCGCGTGGTGGTTAGTGCGCATAGGCCAGTGGCCAACTCAGATCAAATACTCAATCTCGTTAAGCGTGTTATTTGAAGTAACCGCGGACGTCGACCAGGACCAGGCCCAACCACAAAGTAACACTCGAGGGCCGTCGGGAACCCAGGCCCACCACTACCTGGGTGGAACTACCTGCCCCTTCAGCCCCCATATCCGAACAGTACCATAAGTAGTGTAACAGTATATAGTATATAGTATAAACCCGTGATCACCTCCCGAGTGATCACGGCCTGATAGTATAGCATGGCAGATGGACAAGAATGTAGGGCCACTGATGATAAACTAGCATCCTATACTAAGCATTTAGGATAGCAGGTAACGTATCAACAACAGTAGCAACAAGAACAGGCTATGCAGCAGTATAAGATCAAACCGATGAAACAGTAACACTACTATAATGCAAGCAGTAGAGGGAAAGAGTAGGTGATATCGGGATGAACAAGGGGGGTTTGCTTGCCTAGTTGCGCTGGCAAGGAGGGTTCGTCAACACCATGGTCGATCGGGGTAGCAGCGGCGTCAGTCTCATAGTCTACCGGAGAGAAGAGGGGGAAGAAACAATGAATACAATGCAAACAGGTGCATGACGATGCATGACAAGACAATAAGCGGTGCTAGGTGTGCCCTAACGCGGTACTAGGTGCTACTGGCGAAGGGGAAAAACATCCGGGAAAGTGTTCCCGGTGTTTGGCATTCTCGGACAGACGAACCGGAGGGGGAGGGTTGCATGTTCGCTATGCTAGGGACGTGTGGCAGATGAACGAACTACGTAATCGGGTTCGTCTCGTCGTTCTGAGTAACTTTCATGGACAAAGTATTTTCATCCGAGTTACGGATTATTTTATATTAATTTTTAAAGTTTTAATTCATTTTTAGAATTATCAGATTAATTTAATTCAAAAAATACATTTACTGCATCATTATGATGTCAGTATGACATCAGCGGTCAACAGTCTGTTGACTGGGTCAAACTGACGCGTGGGGCCTGTTCGTCATTGACTGACTAACTAACTAACAGATTAATTAGATTAGTTAGCTAATTAGATTAACTAATACAGGTTAATTAAGTTAATTAATTATCCTAATTAATTTATTATTACTATTTTTGAATTCATTTTTTTTATCATTTTCGTTTCTAGGGCTGGGCCCACCTGTCATAGGCCCAGGGGCGGACCCAGCTGTTTGTGGCCCATAGGCCATAGTGGGTCGGGCGTCGCCCGATCGGCGAAGCCGTGCGGGGCTGGCCTCCGGCGCGTCCAGCGGGCGCGCGGCCAGGGGCCAGGCAGCGGAGCGAGGCCAGTCGGGGAGGGGCCGGTGGCAGGGAGGTGGCGGCGAGCAGCGGTGGAGGCGGTGTGGCATGGCAGCAGCGGAGTCGGAGCCGCGGCAGCCAGCGGCGGAAACGGCTGGGTGCGGGTGGCCGGAGCAGCGAGCGGTTGTGGGCACGGCCCCGCGCGAGCGAGCGCGCGTGGGTGCACGGCCGAGCGGGGTAGGAACATGGCGGGGGCGCGCTGCGGCAAGGCGGCGACGGCGGGCGCGGAGCTCGGGCGACAGCAGCAGTGAGCGCCATGGGAGGCAGCGGATGGACGGACGCGGCGTGTGGGGTCGGGGTGCGGTAGTGGAGTGTGGCGGGACTTGGCCAGGAGGCAGCTGGAGGTAGCGGGCGCGCGTGCCGGAGCCCGGGCGGTGCGGCGGCGGTCCGGCGAGAGGGGCACTCCGTGCGGCGGCGTCAGCGGTTCGTCCCCAATCCAGATCTGGATTGGGGGATGGGGGGAGACGTGGGGAGCGATGGGGGAAGTGGGGCGATGGGGTTAGGGTTCAGTGGGGAGTGGGGGGGGGGTTAAGGGAGGCGGCTGGGCCGGCCTGGTTAGCCTAGTGGCCAGCTGGGCCGAGGCCCAGCGAGGGGTTCCCCCCTTGTTTTTATTTGTTTTGTCTTACCTTTCTCTTTTTATTTATTTTATTTCTTTTCTGTTTTCTTTTAGTTGCTATTTATTTTAGTTTTTATAATATACCAAAGTGGCACCTAAATTGATGTTACCAATTATGCCACAACCACATTAATTTGCTACCCAAACTAAAATAGTTTTCTAATTATTTATTATTTAAAGTATTTAAATAATAGTTTTTGCTACTGTTTTATTCATCATATGGTATTTAAATATTTTATAAACGTGTGGTTTCTCTACCATAATTACCTATGCATTATTTGGCACAACCCAAACTTTTTAGTTTTAATGTTTGAAAACCTTTATCGTTTGACTTGATTTTGAATTTGGATTTGAATCTGTTTCGAATCAACGCGAGTTTATCAACAGCAACCAAGGTGACGTGGCATCATTAGCAGAGGTTCACTGTAGCTTAATTATCCGGGCGTTACAATTCTCCTCCACTACAAGAAATCTCGTCCCGAGATTTAAGAGGTAGGGTAAAAGGGAAGGAATTGGTTATGAAATTCTAACGATTCTTCTTGGTCTTGGTTGCTCTTCTCGAAGAGGTCGATCCACTACGTTGATGTCTTTATTTCTCTGCTTCAAGTCATCATGATGAAGTCGACATCTTTTCTTCGGGATTTCCATCGTACTTGTGGAAAAGGCAAGGGGGAAGACTTGGGAAGGGCGGAGCTCAATACATGTTCGGTACCCGGGGGCTATCTACGTGGACGAGGCATAGAGGCATCTCTTGAGTTGAAATTCAAGAAAGTCATCGAGAGCAAGGTAAGAAGGTGCAATACAAAGTTTCAGCGGATAGTCAATCGTTCATTGCCTGAAACAGAGTGTGAAAGGGGTTCAGAGCAATGGGAATAAGTATTGTGTCTGATACCAGAATTGATGATCCTCTCGGAAGGTGGCTCATGAATTACATACGAAGCCACGCGTGAGGAATAACTTTGGAAACAGGGGGTGTACATGAGAGTCAGGTTTCGATCCTGTGGAACTATGGGTTATGGGCCCACCACGTGGGTTAAAAGTAGGAAGGGCGTTGACATCTTGCACGATCATGTAAGCAAGGCATGTCAGAGGATAGACTGTCAGTTATGTCAGCAACAACATCGGTACCAAGGGTGAGGGACGAAGAGAACCATTTTCCTGCTTGTAGAATGAGGCGGACCAATAGGCAAAGTTCTCGTCCATCGGTGGTTACCGGAATGTCATCAACAATAGTAACATGGTCTTTCTAACAGAGTGGTACAATGAGGTGTTTGCATAAGCAGAGAAATTATCACTGCTTAGCTAAGTCAGATTACAAGAAAGTTTAAACAAAACAATGGAAAGGAAAATGTATTTAAACACATATTTCAGAGGTATACTCTCCCCATGGACAAGTAGAGCATGATATCCAGGATAGGATATAAAGTAGAAACCCATTTAGTTAAGGGGAGAGGAATTTCATGACATTACCCATACAACGGTGGTTGGATAATGGACAAACAAAATTTTGCATTGGGCTTCAAATGTTCTTATTGATGATCGGAGTACCACTACTGCAGGATGCTGCTAACGCGACCCTACGATCAGAGACCCTTTGACGAAACTGTGTGCGATGCATTAATCGCAAACGGGGATGTAAAAAAACCGTCAAAAAAGATGCAAAACATTTGCGATGGCGGAGACATCAAACACGGTTCAAATTTTAATTACGTGTGCGATGCGGGGCATGTGGTTGATCTAGAAGAACTGTTTGCGATGAGTCAGAACAATAGAAACGAGCAGCCATATCAATGTGTGTGCGATATACGGCATACAGTTTGCTCCGATGAACTGTGTGCTATTAGGGAATGCAATAGAAACGGTCAGCCAGATCAAGGTGTGTGTGATATACGGCATACGGTTCACTTGGACGAACTATTTTCAATTAGGGAAGAGAACAGAAACGGATCAACTTGACCGTGTGTGATAGTGGGCAGACACGTAGACGTACATCCGAGAACGCGGGCCCATGTTTCGGGCTTCTGATGCATGGCATACGGTTGATCCAAAAGAACTGTTTGCGATGAGCCAGAACAACAGACCGGGCTTTGTAGGCCCAGAACCATCAATAATTTTTGACCTTGTTTCTCGTCACATTGCAGATTATAACGCAATAAGTAATTGCAAATTTGTTCACACCTATCAAACTAATATGTGTATGGAGGTCAAAGAGCTCGCTTCCTGGTGAGCATGGGCGGCCTTGCTGCTCACACATGTCCCGTCGAGCCTGCGAGGTGGACAGGATGCACGTGTCCCGTCGAGCCTGCGCGGCGGACTGCTCGCACGTGTCCCGTCGAGCCTGCACGGCGGACTTCTCGCGCTCGTCCCGTCTAATCAAACACCTGCATGCACGCCACCGAGTGTGGTTAAATTTAGACACGGTTCATATAATACAACCGTTTGCGATATTAACGTGTCAGCTATTTGTTTCAAAAAGGACTTCATTGGCTATTAATGTGTGCGCCTTGTCTCAAACTGGACGATTTTTTTACCACGGCATATATGTGCCATGTCATGAAACCATGCCAAGTTTCACATTTTTTGGGTGAGTTTTTTATTTACTGGGATTTAAAAACCGAGATTCTCAATGTTTCAGGACGACGAGAAGTTTGTAATTCATTCCCATTCCTTAAATCAGACCTAAACATGCACCCAATGACACATGTATGATTTCCCACCCATTTTGCTTCACTGGAGCATGTGCTTGTAGTTCAAATTTGAATTATGGACTACATTAAATGCCTAGAAAACTTAATTAATATATACAATGGCCAAACGAACCCTAAACAGTTTCAAATTTCAGCACGACACTCCTGTTATTCTATGTTGCCTGTAGAAAACAAAGTTCAAGGCGAGAAGAGGCAGTGATTATTGAGGGGCATGTTTCCCTACCGGAACCACGAGGGTTGCGAGAAGCTTCGATTTGTAAGAGGCTTGTAATATAGCTTCGCCCAAATTGGACAATTATATGTACCATGTAGTGACACCATGCCAAGTTTCATGATTTCCTGGTGAGTTTTGGATTTACAGAGATTTAAAAACCAAGATTCGCAATGTTTGTGGCCAAGCCAGGATGGCGGGACAGTTGAATTCATTCCCATTCTTTCCATGGGACCTAAACATGCACCCCAAGGACACATGTACGTTTATTCTAGCCATTTTGGTGCACTGGAGCATGTATTTGTAGTTCGGATTTGAATTATGGACATTAAATGCCTAGAAAACTCAATTAATGAAAAAAAAGGTCAAATGAACCCTGAATAATTTCAAAGTTCAGCGCGAATCTCCCGTTGTTCCATGTTGCGTGTAGAAGAAAATACGAGGCTAGAAGAGGAAGCGATTATCGTTTGGCCCACAAGGGGACACATTTCCCTATTGAAACCACGAGGGTTTTTGCGACAGGCTTCGGTTTGTAAGAGGTTTGTAATAAAGCTTGGCCCAAATTGGCAATGTTTTTACCATGACATATATGTGCCATGACATGACACCATGCCACCTTTGATGACTTTCTGGTGAGTTTTGGATTTATGGGGATTTAAAAACCAAGATTCCAAATGTTTGAGGACGAGCCAGGATGCCGGTACGGTTGTAATTCATTCCCATTCCTGGCATGGGACGTAAACATGCACCCAAGGACACATTTATAATTTTTCTAGCCATTTTGGTGAACTAGAGCATGTATTTGTAGTTCAGATTTGAATTATGGACATTAAATGCCTAGGAAGCTCAATTAGTGTATGAAAAGGCCAAACGAACCCTGAATAAGTTTAAATTTCAGCATGGATATCCTGTCATTCCATGTTGCCCGTAGAAGAAAATACAAGGCGAAAAGAGGCAGTGATTATGTTTCGCCCACAAGGGGAACACGTTTCCCTATCGGAACCACGAGGCTTCTTTGAGAGAAGCTCTGGTTTGTAAGAGGTTTGTAATAAAGCTTGGCCCAAATTGGACAATGTTTTTACCACGACATATATGTGCCATGACGTGACACCATGCCACCTTTGATGACTTTCTGGTGAGTTTTGGATTTATGGGGATTTAAAAACCGAGATTCCAAATGTTTGAGGACGAGCCAGGACGCCGGTACAGTTGTAATTCGTTCCCATTCCTGGCATGGGACCTAAACATGCACCCAAGGACACATGTATAATTTTTCTAGCCATTTTGGTGAACTGGAGCATGTATTTGTAGTTCAGATTTGAATTATGGACATTAAATGCCTAGGAAGCTCAATTAGTGTATAAAAAGGCCAAACGAACCCTGAATAAGTTTAAATTTCAGCACAGATATCCTGTCGTTCCATGTTGCCCATAGAAGAAAATACAAGGCGAAAAGAGGCAGTGATTACGTTTCGCCCACAAGGGGGACACGTTTCCCTATCGGAACCACGAGGCTTCTTTGAGAGAAGCTCCGGTTTGTAAGAGGCTTGTAATAAAACTTGCGCCAAAATGGATGAAAAATATTCCTCGACATATATGTGCCATGTCGTGACACCATGCCAAGTTTCATGATTTTTGGGTGAGTTTTGGATTTACGAGGATTTAAAAACCGAGATTCTTCTCACGAAATGTTTTCAAATAGCACACGGTTCACTCACGAAAGCCGTGTGCCTACCAAACCGTGATCTGAGTCGTGCGTTCTGATTGGCCAGAACCCAAACCCCATGAATCGTACGTCTGCACCGTCGGATGCTCCCAGATCGAACGGCAACCCTCAGCCCTTTCGACAGCACATGCAGTACATGGGTAAGCACTGTGCGCATGCGTCGTGCTAGCTCACGCTTCCTTCTCTACTACGTTTTCTAAACAGGCTACCGTTTCCCGCCACTCCTCTCATCGGTTTCCCGCATCTTCTCCCATCGTTTTCCCACTACTAGTGTCAGTGCTCATTGAAGGCTAGGCGGCGACACACTGGCCATGTAAATATTGCACACAGTTTCTAAAAGCACAGATGAGTGTGATAGGAGGGAGTAGGTCCCATAGGGTGACCAGCGTGAAACGCCTTAATGGCAAGGAGGCAATTCCTATCAGCAAGGGGCGGCTTCCCATCCGCTAGCCTAGTCGAATAGAACGCAGAAGTTAAGCGTGCTCGGGCTGGAGTAGTCCAAGGATGGGTGACCCGGTGGGAAGTTGCATATCTCAAGCTTCATTTAAATGCCATGACACGGTCATTATAGAGATATAAAAATCTCTATAGTGACCTATCATGGAAATTATATAAACCTTGGGATCCTTGTTTTGCTAATTTGTAGACTATGTTTTTATTGGTTATTTTTTGCTCTAAAAAATTAAAGAATGATTGACTTGACCTGCCATGGCGATTATATAAACCTTTTTCACGTCGCATGCAGGGTATAGGGGGCAGGGTGTTCTGATCGAGCATGTCTCCCTTGTGCGGTTTATAGACGGTGCACATATCTGTGGGCTCCCCGAGGTATATATATTATCCTTTACCGACAATGAGGGGCCCCACACAATCTATCCCTTTGACCCAACAACGAGAAGGGTTTGACCATGATGGTTTCCTATTGATACTCGTAAGGTACACGTGCATTGCACGGATGAGATTTGGTAACCAAATTATGAATAAATACCACACAACAGCATGTAAGCTTTGAGTCATATATGCATGACGTAGATGTTCGTTTAATTCTTATAGTTCATCTCTTTCAAAATCAATTAGTTTTATAAAAAAAATCTATTTTAAGATTCATGGAATTGTGCATTGTAAAGCATAAAGTAAAAACAAATAGTGACAATTCATTTAGAAAAATAATTGGGCAATTAAGATATGGAAGATTCTAGAACAAAGGAGAAGTGCTTGTGTTTTGAGGTTTGTGCATTATGCTTAAGTTCAACCATGGAGTCTTCTAGATTGTACATGTGGCAGAATCTGGTGGAATGTAGATGATATCCAACGGCGAGTAGTGCTCGGATTTGCCATCTCTGTACCGTCGGATTGGCTTCATCCAATGACCAACTTTCAAAGTTATTCGCACACTATATAGGGGTATAGATGTGTGCCATGCTAGACCAAATAAAGTATGAGCGCATGCGTGGGACGACCTCTCCCCCCCCCCCGTCGCCTCGAAGTTGGGAAACCGACATCATACGTATTGAACCAGGCTTGGAGTCGGGTACGGTGTTCGGTTTGTAATGTAGTTGGTGGCCCATGGAAGTTGTTGTAGCGGTCCGACCTCAGATGGTCAAATCTCTGTGTTCAAGTGTCATCCCTGGATCGGTAATGCTGACACACACAGTACTCGAAGGATTTATAACAGAGTGCAATCACACACTTATTACATCGAATGTCTCAAAAGAGAACTTATTACAATAAATATGGCTTAAGGCCATCTAAATAAAATAACAGCGGAAGGCTTGGAAGATAAAGTGAGTCCATCAACTCCAACGGCATAGCTGAGTGCATGACAACGACCTAGCGCACCTTACTCTTCGTCTGAAAAGTCTGCAACATGATATGTTGCAGCCCGAAACGGGTCAGCACATGGTATATGCTGGCAATATAACACAATAGAGCAAAGAACAGAAAATTGCTATCACTACATGCATATTTGGCTGGTGGAAAGCTCTAGGGTTATATTGTTTTGCGAAAAGCCAATTTTTCCCTACATCAAAGGAATATGTTTTATTTAACTATCATGGTAGTTGTTAAACATTGAGAAGGTAAATCCCCATCTCAATCCCAATTAAAAGTAATCAATAAACCCAACAAATTAATTTAGAGTGATGAGATCAAATCAATAATTCAAGTACTAGATACTCAAGATGTCCATAACCGGGGACACGGCTAATCATGATTAGTTTGTACACTCTGCAGAGGTTTGTGCACTTTTCCCCACAAGACTCGATCTCCTCCGTTGAATTTCTCGCACTACATGGTGTTTGAGAAACGGATGACCGAGACACAGTCTTTCAGAAGCATTTACTCTTTACTCTGGGTAGACAGTTACACGTACTTTCCCCTACAACTGCTAGCCTACCACTGAAAGAGGTCCTGCAACATACTCAACTATGCTAGAGCCCATAATAGCTTGTGGCTGCACACGGAAGTTTCTAGCATGAATAATCTTATGATCCCTTTGAGCCTGGGTGGCGAACCAAAAAGACAACACTGGTATATCCCCAGATGCCTGCAACCAAACCACCCAGATGTGCATTTAAGTAGCCACCTTAAGTTAACCATTAATTAACAATCTCACATCTGTCATGGATACACTCAAACCGAATCCACGTCTACGAGCATAGCATGGCAATATAAGCATAACATAGAAGTAATTCCCAAGGGTTTGATAATAAAGGGCAATAGGTTCTACCTCATCATCTACTTCCCAATACCCACAAGTTAATCACATCCTAATCATGCAGTGTTTGAGGATTGAAACTAATGCATAAAAACTGGGTATGAAAAGAGTATGATCAATGTGTTACTTGCCTTGCTGACGATCTGCAAACCCTAGAGACTCGTAGTAGCATGCTTCGCACTCCGGGAATTCTATCGTAAACAAGCAATAGCATACATAAGCAATCAAGCATAGATGCAAGGGTAAAACTCAAATAAGAAGATCAAATCTGAAAGTTCAACTGAAGAGATTCGATTTGCAAAAAGAATCAATCGAATCGGAGCTACGAAACTGAAACTACGGTCAAAAGAACTTCAAATTCAAATCTGCTTGAAACAAATTTTAAATTGTCAAAATCATGTTCAAGTTGATTAAACCGAAAGAGGGGTTCGAGACGAAGATTTTGGCGTCGGTTTCACTGGATTTGGACGAACGGTTTAGAAACAGCGAGGGTTTGAAGATCAGGGGCTGATCTGCGATAAAAGTAATCGCGGATAGGTCCCTGGCAGAAAAAGAAAAAAAATCTATCGGACGAATGTCCGCTAACAGAGATGAACGGGCGAAAACGTTTGTTAAAACGAACGAACGAACGAACGTTCGCAAATGAACTAAACCAAGAAAACCGAACCGATCTAATAAAATAAAAAACACCAAACTAGGGTTTTTAAAAAAAAACAGAGACGGTTTTTACCTAAACCGAAAAAAAAACAGCCGGCGGCTCCGGCGAGATCCGGCGGCTCCGGCGAAGGCGGCGGGCTCCACGGGCGAGGCGCGGGCGGCGGGTTGCGGCGCTGGCAGCGGGCGGCGGCGCGGGGCTGCTGCTTGCTGCGGCGGCGGTGTGGCGAGACGAGGGGGGCGGCGGGGTCGGCTTATAAGGACGAGGGGGGGCGGCTGGCTTGGGGAGGGGGCAAGACGACGGCGGTGGCCGACTCGGCCACGGCGGTGGCGTCGTGCGCGAGCGGGACTCCCGCTCGGGGTCGGGGACGGCGCGAGCTGGGCTTCGGCCCAGTCAGTCCGAAAGTTTTTTTTTAAATAAGATTCCGCCGAGAAAAATCCTAAATAAAATATAAAAAAATCTAAAAATGCCAAAAACAATTTTTACCGTCTAAATAAGATATTTAGAACAAAGTGAACATTTTCTTGGCCTAAAAATGCAATTTTTGAAAAATGCATATTTTTCTAATTCAAATAAAATAGCAATAAAATCCAAATAAAATTATTTATTTGGTTTTAACATTTTCCTCCAATATTTCTTTCATTTTGGAGAAGTCATATTATCTCCTCTCATATGTTTTTGATAAGAAATATTTTGGAAAGAAAAATAAATAAAACCAAGATGATCCTCTTTTCAATATTTGAGAAAATTCAAATATGAAAATAATAAAATCCCCAACTCTCTCCGTGGGTCCTTGAGTTGCTTAGGATTTTTGGGGTCACAATCAAAATGCAAATAAAATATGATATGCAAATGATGACCTATGTATAACATTCCAAATTGAAAATTTGGGATGTTACAAACCTACCCCCCTTAAGACGAATCTCGTCCTCGAGATTCATGTTGGCTAGAAAATAGGTGTGGGTGGTCTTTCCGTAGGTCTTCCTCTCGTTCCCAGGTGGCTTCATCCTCGGTATGGTGGCTCCACTGAACTTTGCAAAACTTGATAACCTTGCTGCGTGTAACTCTGCTGGCAAACTCGAGAATCTTGACGGGTTTCTCCTCGTAGGTCAGATCACTATCAAAATGAATTGCTTCCAGGGGTACTGTATCTCTCAGAGGAATATCGGCCATCTCAGCATGGCACTTCTTCAACTGGGAAACGTGAAACACATCATGAACTCCTGATAGTCCGTCGGGTAACTCCAACTTGTAGGCCACCTCTCCCATACGTTCCAAAACTCGGTATGGTCCGACAAATCTCGGGGCTAACTTTCCCTTGACTCCAAGGCATTTAACTCCTCGCAGAGGTGACACACGAAGATATGCTCTGTCTCCGATTTCATAGACTACCTCCGTGCGCTTGGTATCGGCATAACTCTTCTGTCTGGACTGAGCTACCTTCAGTCTATCCCGAATCAACTTAACCTTCTCTTAAGACTCTTTAATCAAATCTGGTCCAAACAACTGACGGTCTCCAACTTCATCCCACATCAACGGTGTTCTGCACCTCCTTCCATACAAAGCTTCAAAAGGGGCCATCTTCAAACTGGCTTGGTAGCTGTTGTTGTATGAGAACTCCGCGTAGGGCAAATTGTCATCCCAACTCGATCCGTAATCTAGGGCACAAGCTCTCAACATGTCCATCCAGAATCTGATTGACTCTCTCGGTCTGTCCATCTGTCTGCGGATGAAAGGCTGTACTAAACTCTAGCCTGGTACCCAAGGTCTGGTGCAGCTGGTGCCAAAACCTTGACGTAAACTGTGTTCCTCTATCTGATACGATGGTCCTCGGAACTCCATGCAGACATACGATCCTGGTCATATATATCTTGGCCAACTTTGCACTCGTATAGGTGGTTTTCACTAGGATAAAGTGAGCCACTTTGGTCAAACGATCCACTACTACCCAGATAGAATCATATCCCGATCAGGTCCTGGGTAATCCGGTGATGAAATCCATGCCAAGCTTATCCCACTTCCATTCGGGTATCGGCATAGGCTGCAGTAATCCTGCTGGCTTCTGATGTTCTGCTTTCACTCTCTGACATACATCACATACGGCTTCATACTCGGCAATGTCCTTCTTCATACCAGTCCTCCAGAAACGCTCCTTCAGATCCAAATACATCTTGGTGTTTCCGGGGTGTATCGAGTATGGCGAGTCATGAGCTTCGTGTAGTATCAACTTCCTGATCTCCGCATTATTGGGTACATAAACACGGTCCTCAAACCACAAAGTGTCGTGCTCATCCTCACGAAAACCTTTGGCTTTTCCTTTGCTCATCCTCTCCTTTATCTCAGCAATTTCCTTATCATCGTTCTGAGCTGCTCGAATCTTTCCCAATAATGTTGACGTTACCTCCATTGCTGCGACAAAACCTCTAGGGACTATCTCCAAACGAAGCTCCCTGAGATCTTTGGCTAACTCCTTTGGTAATTCTCCGCTTATGAGGGTATTGACATAACTCTTCCGGCTCAAAGCGTCTGCTACGACATTGGCCTTTCCTAGGTGATAATGCAACTTCATATCATAATCCTTTATAAGCTCCAACCATCTCCTCTGCCTGAGATTCAGCTCCTTTTGTGTGAAAATGTACTTCAAACTCTTATGATCCGTGTACACATCACAACGGTTTCCAATAAGAAAATGTCTCCAGGTCTTGAGTGCATGAACTACAGCTGCTAACTCCAAATCATGCGTGGCATAATTCAACTCATGCGGTCGAAGCTGACGTGAGGCATATGAGACAACTCTTCCGTCCTGCATAAGTACACCTCCAAGTCCTAAGCGAGAAGCGTCGCAATACACTTGGAAATCCTTGCGTGTATCCGGCAGAATCAGTACTGGGGCTGTAACCAAATGTTTCTTCAGCTCCTGAGAACTTGCCTCACATTCATCTGTCCATTTGAACTTGGTGTCCTTCTTCAGTAACTCCGTCATAGGCTTCGCAATCTTAGAAAAATTCTCAATAAATCTCCGATAATATCCTGCAAGTCCAAGAAAGCTGTGGATCTCTCCAACTGAGGTGGGTGCAAACCACTCAGTGACTGGCTGAACCTTGGTGGGGTCTACTGCTATACCTTCTCCTGATATAACATGTCCAAGAAATCCAACTTCCTTCAACCAAAACTCACATTTGCTAAACTTGGCATACAACTGATGTTCCCTGAGCTTCTCGAGAACTAAACGCAAATGCTCCTTGTGTTCCTCTTCATTCTTCGAGTACACCAAGATATCATCAATGAACACCACGACAAACTTATCCAAGAACTCCATGAACACTTTATTCATCATACTCATAAAATAGGCAGGGGCATTAGTTAATCCAAATGACATAACCGTATACTCATATAGCCCATACCTTGTGGTGAAGGCTGTCTTAGGTATATCCTGTTTTCGGATCTTCAACTGGTGGTATCCTGATCTCAGATCGATCTTGGAGAACACTTTAGCTCCTTGCAACTGATCAAACAAATCATTGATCATCGGCAGTGGGTACTTGTTCTTGATCGTCACTTCATTCAATGCACGATAATCAACAACCATTCTCAATGATCCATCTTTCTTCTCAACCAAGAGCACTGGGGCTCCCCACGGTGATGAACTTCGTCGAATGTAACCTTTCTCCAATAACTCCTTGATCTGCTTCTTAATCTCCTCCAGATCATTTGCGGGCATCCGGTATGGTCTCTTCGATATCGGTCCGGTGCCTGGCAACAGCTCTATCAAAAACTCAATGTCTCGATCCGGCAGCATGCCTGGTAACTCCTCTGGAAATACATCTGGGTAATCCTTCACTACTGGCACTTCCTCCTGAACAACTCCTGAGAGGGAATTTATTTGGGTTCTCCTTGACGCGTGCCTGGATACATACTTGATCCTTTTTCCCTCCGGGGTGGTGAGCAGAATTGACTTACTGGCACAATCGATGTTTCCTCCATACGTCGATAGCCAATCCATGCCTAGTATCACATCCAATCCTTGTGACTCCAAAACTATTAAGTCTGAGGGGAACACATGCCTACCTATGGTCAATGGCATCTGAAAACATCCTTGACTTGCCATATACTCCGCTCCTGGTGAGCTTACTAACATAGGTGTCCTAAGAACTTTAGTGGGCAACTTATACTTATCCACAAATCCCCTTGAAATGTATGAATGCGATGCACCAGTATCAAAAAGAACGATTGCAGTAAATGACTTAACCAAAAACTTACCTATAACTGCTTCTGGCTGCTCTTCAACCTCCTCCACGTTAACGTGGTTCACTTGTCCCCTGTTGAAAGGGTTGGGCTTCTTCCCAGAGCTTCCATTGCCATTACCATTCTTCGGTTCAGGACACTCATTGGCGCAGTGTCCAGTCTTCCCGCACTTGAAACAAGTAATGTGACTTTGATCCTTCTTGGCGGGTGTGGCTGGGTTAGAGCGGTTCTGATTGCTGCCTGCTCCATTCCCATTTCCATTCTTTGGGCCATTGTGGTTATGCAAACTTCCTCCATTGTGAGTATGGCCTCCATGGGTATGTGTATATCCTCCCGAGTTCGGGGTAAAACGAGGCTTCTACTGAGCTCCTGAATTGTACTTCCCTTGTCCATACTTCCTTTTGCGGCTCTCAATCTATTGCTGCTTCCCTTCAATCATAAGAGCCCGGTCTACCAACTCCTGGTAGTTAGCGAATGTTGCTACCATCAGCTGCATGCTCATCTCATCATTCAACCCTTCCATAAACTTCTCCTGCTTTGCGGCATCAGTGGCCACATCATCCGGGGCATAGCGAGCTAACTTACTGAACTCATCCACGTACTGCCCCACAGTACGGTTTCCCTGGCGCAAGTTGCGAAACTCACGCTTCTTCATGCTCATAGCTCCAGTTGAGACATGTGCAGTGCGGAATGCTTGCTGAAACTGATCCCAGGTGACATTGGCTATAGGGAATGTGGCTTTGTAATTCTCCCACCATGAGGCTGCGGGTCCATCCAATTGATGTGCGGCAAAACGCACCTTCTCAGCATCTGTGCATCCTGCGGTGGTCAACTCCCTTCCAATCCTACGTAGCCAGTCATCAGCAACTATTGGCTCGGTGCTACTGGAAAACACCGGCGGCTGCAACCTCAGAAAACGGGCTAGGTTGTCAACTGGAGGTGGGGGCGATGGGTTGTTGTTGTTGTTGCCTTGGTTCTGGACTAGTATCTGCATCAAGGCATTCTGCTGCTGGATCAACTGTGTGATCTCCGGTGGGAAGACAAATCCGGTGTCGCGTCTCGGAGGCATCTGATGGGTTTAGAGGGGAGAGATTAGAATAGAGTGAGGTCTAATGAGAAAGCACTACCCATATGCACATGAGACAAACACATTCATATCACACCAAAATCAATTCAAGCAGGGGCATACAGTCAATCTAACTATCGTTACAAAAGTGCTCGGACTACTACTATATACATGGGGAAATACTACTAATCATATGGTGGTCATCTAGAAATTTTGATCGGTGGAAGATTCCATGATATCCGCTCCAGCTTCGTCTTCATAGTCATCATCACTACTGTCGGGGTCGGTGTCGTCGATGATGATGTAGTCCTCGGGATGGTTGTCATCTCCTCCTGGCGCGGGGTCTCCCATGAATACTCCTAGCTTCCTTGTCAGGTCGTCATTCTTCTCCACTAGTACTGCGATTTCCTCCTCGTATCCGTCACGTGTAGACTTGAGTTCCTCTTCTAGCTCCATGTTCCTGGTCATCACCTTCTTCAAATCTATCATGCTTGCGCACATCTGGTTCTCCTGTCGACGAATGTGCTGGTTTAGCTCCTGGATGAAAGCTGCAATGGACCTGTTTCTCCTGGTGCTGATCATCTCCCATTGCTCATCTCGGTGCCCACATATCTGGTAGATGGTGTCCTTAAGATCTTTGTGATAAACTTCACCGATGCGTCCCATGGCGATGTGGGCTACCATGCTCTTACCTGGACTCCAGGTTGGTGCATCAAAGGAAAACTCTATGGACTCGGTAACTGGCATGAACGTCCTTCCTGGAACTTGAACTTGAATCATCCAACGCTCCTCTTCTGGTAAAGTGGCGGTGTAGGTCCCGGTGAAGCTTGGTATTCCGATGTTCAGGTACTTAGTGATTTCCTTCAAGTGTCTCCCAAAGGGTGTGTCTTCATCCGGTTGTGCAAACTTGTTCCTTGAGTCCGCCATCCTAGAGAGTATAAGATGGAGAGAGTCAGAAATGAGTAGAGAAGAGTGACCCATGGCTTTTCTTAGTGGTCGTGTCCTACAGTCAGCGTGTGCTCTGATACCATCTTGTAGCGATCCGACCTCAGATGGTCAAATCTCTGTGTTCAAGTGTCATCCCTGGATCGGTAATGCTGACACACACAGTACTCGAAGGATTTATAACAGAGTGCAATCACACACTTATTACATCGAATGTCTCAAAAGAGAACTTATTACAATAAATATGGCTTAAGGCCATCTAAATAAAATAACAGCGGAAGGCTTGGAAGATAAAGTGAGTCCATCAACTCCAACGGCATAGCTGAGTGCATGACAACGACCTAGCGCACCTTACTCTTCGTCTGAAAAGTCTGCAACATGATATGTTGCAGCCCGAAACGGGTCAGCACATGGAATATGCTGGCAATATAACACAGTAGAGCAAAGAACAGAAAATTGCTATCACTACATGCATATTTGGCTGGTGGAAAGCTCTAGGGTTATATTGTTTTGCGAAAAGCCAATTTTTTCCTACATCAAAGGAATATGTTTTATTTAACTATCATGGTAGTTGTTAAACATTGAGAAGGTAAATCCCCATCTCAATCCCAATTAAAAGTAATCATTAAACCCAACAAATTAATTTAGAGTGATGAGATCAAATCAATAATTCAAGTACCAGATACTCAAGATGTCCATAACCGGGGACACGGCTAATCATGATTAGTTTGTACACTCTGCAGAGGTTTGTGCACTTTTCCCCACAAGACTCGATCTCCTCCGTTGAATTTCTCGCACTACATGGTGTTTGAGAAACGGATGGCCGAGACATAGTCTTTCAGAAGCATTTACTCTTTACTCTGGGTAGACAGTTATACCTACTTTCCCCTACATCTGCTAGCCTACCACTGAAAGAGGTCCTGCAACATACTCAACTATGCTAGAGCCCATAATAGCTTGTGGCTGCACACGGAAGTTTCTAGCATGAATAATCTTATGATCCCTTTGAGCCTGGGTGGCGAACCAAAAAGACAACACTGGTATATCCCCAGGTGCCTCCAACCAATCCACCCAGATGTGCATTTAAGTAGCCACCTTAAGTTAACCATTAATTAACAATCTCACATCTGTCATGGATACACTCAAACCCAATCCACATCTACGAGCATAGCATGGCAATATAAGCATAACGTAGAAGTAACTCCCAGGGGTTTGATAATAAAGGGCAATAGGTTCTACCTCATCATCTACTTCCCAATACCCACAAGTTAATCACATCCTAATCATGCAGTGTTTGAGGATTGAAACTAATGCATAAAAACTGGGTATGAAAAGAGTATGATCAATGTGTTACTTGCCTTGCTGACGATCTGCAAACCCTAGAGACTCGTAGTAGCACGCTTCGCACTCCGAGAATTCTATCGTAAACAAGCAATAGCATACATAAGCAATCAAGCATAGATGCAAGGGTAAAACTCAAATAAGAAGATCAAATCTGAAAGTTCAACTGAAGAGATTCGATCTGCAAAAAGAATCAATCGAATCGGAGCTACGAAACTGAAACTACGGTCAAAAGAACTTCGAATTCAAATCTGCTTGAAACCAAATTTTAAATCATAAAAATCATGTTCAAGTTGATTAAACCGAAAGAGGGTTTCGAGACGAAGATTTTGGCGTTGGTTTCACTGGATTTGGACGAACGGTTTAGAAACGGCGAGGGTTTGAAGATCAGGGGTTGATCTGTGATAAAAGTAATCGCGGATAGGTCCCTGGCAGAAAAAGAAAAAAAATCTATCGGACGAACGTCCGCTAACAGAGACGAACGGGCGAAAACGTTCGTTAAAACGAACGAACGAACGTTCGCAAATGAACTAAACCGAGAAAACCGAACCGATCTAATAAAATAAAAGAAAACCAAACTAGGGGTTTTAAAAAAACGAGACGATTTTTACCTAAACCGAAAAAAAACAGCCGGCGGCTCCGGCGAGATCCGGTGGCTCCGGCGAGATCCGGCGGCTCCGGCGCGGCTCCGGCGAAGGCGGCGGGCTCCGCGGGCGAGGCGAGGGGCGACGGGGTGCGGCGCGGGGCGGCTCAGCGCGCGGCGGCTGCGGCTGCGAGCGGCGGCGGCGCTGGCGGCTGGCGGCGGCGCGGGGCTGTTGCTGCTGCTTGCTGCGGCGGCGGTGTGGGGATACGAGGGGGGCGGCGGGGTCGGCTTATAAGGACGAGGGGGGCGGCTGGCTTGGGGAGGGGGCAAGACGACGGCGGTGGCCGACTCGGCCACGGCGGCGGCGTCGTGCGCGAGCGGGACTCCCGCTCGGGGTCGGGGACGGCGCGAGCTGGGCTGGCTGGGCTTCAGCCCAGTCGGTCCGAATTTTTTTTTAAAATAAGATTCCGCCGAGAAAAATCCTAAATAAAATGTAAAAAAGATCTAAAAATGCCAAAAACAATTTTCACCGTCTAAATAAAATATTTAGAACAAAGTGAACATTTTCTTGGCCTAAAAATGCAATTTTTGAAAAATGCATATTTTTCTAATTCAAATAAAATAGCAATAAAATCCAAATAAAATTATTTATTTGGTTTTAACATTTTTCCTCCAATATTTCTTTCATTTTGGAGAAGTCATATTATCTCCTCTCATATGTTTTTAATATGAAATATTTTGGAAAGAAAAATAAATAAAACCAAAATGATCCTCTTTTCAATATTTGAGAAAATTCAAATATGAAAATAATAAAATCCCCAACTCTCTCCGTGGGTCCTTGAGTTGCTTGGGATTTTTGTGGTCACAATCAAAATGCAAATAAAATATGATATGCAAATGATGACCTATGTATAACATTCCAAATTGAAAATTTGGGATGTTACAATTGTGCATTCAGGATTTAAACACATCACACACCACCGTATCCATACATATTTTTGGGCTGCATGCAGTGTATACGGGGTCTTCTGATCGACCACGTCTCCCTTGTGTGGTCTTTTGTGACGACATGCATATCTGTGGGCTCCCCGAGTGTATATATATCATCCCTTTGACCGATAACAAGGGGTATGTGTTGGCCATGAATGGATTCCTCCTAGTTCGTGTTAGGGCCGGTCACCATCACATGTCGCTCAACCAAAGCTTGAGCTCATGCGTTGTCAGGATTCCCTCCCACATGCTCGGATTGCTGGGTTCGACCTACATCGTACCATGCGTATCTCATCCTTAACTACCTTGCCTTCATGGTTGTTGTCTGTATCGAGAGGTAGGCACCACATCTAAATTGTACATTATTCTATATTGAAAACACACATCACCCCTTTCGAACGTACATCATTTTGGGCCGCATGCAAGAGGTGCTGGTTTTGTGGTCCCTCTCATACGATTTTTATGATGGTTCAATCTATTAGCCCAAGCGGTTTATCGATAACAACAGTTGTCGTTTGACCAAATGATAGATTCATTGGTCCGTCTTATGGTAGGTCATGGCGACATGCATGTATGACCAAAGTATCATTACGTGCATCCGCCCCGCTGACACGAAGTGGGAGGTGGTGGGCCAAGCATCCTAGCTAGCTACGACATTATGTCATTATAGATATATCCAAGGGTGCTTTCAGGTTTGCGAGGTAGGTGCCACCAAAGTTGTGCATTGTGTATTTAAAGTTTTAAACAACACACCCAATATTCCTACATATATTTGGCAACTTCCAGGTGGTTCTTGACTTCTGGCCCCTCTCATCGATCTTCGACGACGCGCCCAACCGTGGGCCCGCGCGGTCAAAGTTTTGCATTGGAATTTTGAACATCACAGACCACCCTTTTCACTCATATATATTTGGGCCACATGCTGGTGTGGCTGTCTTCTGACCCTCTCTAACATTTTTTTGCTGCAAATACTCTGATGACGCTCAACGGACACGGGTATAATGTCTTAACCGTGTGCGATGCAAGTGCGTTGTGAATCACGATGACTGCGCAAGCGCGAGCAAAGGTGGAGGTACTGGCTCAACAGTGTGTGATGCAAGTGCGCTGTAAAATCACCACGACTGCGCAAGCGCGAGCAAAGGGTGCAGGTACTGGCTTAACCGTGTGTGATGCAAGTGCGCTGTAAAATCACCACCTGCGCAAGCTAAAGGTGGGTAAGTTTATTTAGAAATTAGGACGAACTGTGTGCGATAGACCAGCTAGCTAGAAATATAAAAACAAACTACCCGCCTTGAGCATTGCAAAAATCGGCGGTTCCGCCACTTTTCCTTATTATCATACACGCATATTCTTATTGGACCGTGCGCGATCTTGGGCACTCCTGCCCCGCATCAATTCCTTTACCCAAATTTTAGTAGCCGCCGTACTTCAACCGTCGCCCACACTCCTCCAGCACCGACCTTATAGTAAAATTGCAGTAGCCGAGGCATTTGAACCGTCGCCCTCCCTCGTCCACCACCATCTCCACCCACCACTACTAAAATTTTCAGTAGCCGCGGCGTATCCTCAAACACCCCCCCTCCACAGTCCCCCACCCGGCCCCCTCCCCCCCTCGAACCCTAGCTCGCGGCCGCCGCCGCCAACCCCTGCCGGTCTGCCCGTTCCTCCTAGCTTAGATAATAAAGTTCAGGTTACCCAGGGATTCCCATACCGTCGCCCCACTCCCCTGAGTTTTTAGATGAGGCCTGCAGTGTCCCTCCCCGCTAGATCCACATCCCCTGCTCCAGAATGTCGCAGCCTAAGCTCGACTACGTATCCCAGGGAGCCAGACGAGCGTTTGGCCAAGAAGAGGTTTATCATGGCCTCTCCGGCGGACTTTGGCAAGGTGGCCGCCGTTTGCCCCGACCTGTCGATCCCGGAGCAACACGTCGCCGCGGAAGCCGGCGGAGACGTTGACTACATTGCCATGCCGAAGGCTTCATGTCAGTGGGCTAGCGTATTACTGTATCTCAAGAAAGCTGGCTACGACATCAAGCTCGTCGACAGCGATGGCTTCACGCGGGCCATTTCACAGGTTAAGTGGTCCGTCCCCAACCCCTCTGGTTCAACCACCGTTGATCTCTTCAACGGCCCTGCCGCTGATCTCCTCTGCCAAGCGGTCAAGGATTTGCGATCCTTATACGCCATCGAGCCCATTTTTTCATTTCTGAAGGACACATTCTACGACGGCGGCTTGGTATCCTCAATTGCCAAGTCAGATCTCATCGACCACAACCACGAGGAGGGCACCCATGAAGGTTCTTCCAAGGTGAAACAACCCATCTATGACATCAAAGAGTGCACCATGGGTCTGTGCTCTTCCAACTGGAAGGATCCCGTCCATGAAATGCGAGGCAACATCCTATCAGCGAATCTTACTTTTTCTAGCTTGCCAACCCGTACCCTTTGTTGTAGTAGCATTTGCCATGCGGTGCTTTAACTGTGCCGTGTTTAATTATTTCAGTTATGCAAAAATGTATTGTTCAATAGGGCTATGTGATGTTTAAGTATGAATTGTCCACTTTAGTTTCACGAATGGCTATATTTGGTTGTTTATAGTGAGTAGATGCCTTGTTTATCTGTATTTGGTTGTTAGGTTGGTTGCTGTGACCATTTTTCCAGTTATCGAGCAGATGCCTTATTTATATGTATTTGGTTCTTAGTTTGGTTGCAGTGAGCATTTGTCCAGTTATTAAGCAGATGCCTTGTTTATCTGTATTTGGTTGTTAGGTTGCTTTTTTTAGCATTTGTCTAGTTTTCAAGCAGATGCCTTGTTTATCTGTATTTGCTTGTTAGGTTGGTTGCAGTGAGCATTTGTCCAGTTTTCAAGCATATGCCATGTTTATCTGTATTTGCTTGTTAAGTTGGTTGAAGTGAGACTCTGTCCAGTTTTCAGTGGCTATATTTGGTTGTTTTACTGATCATTTATGCCTTGTGTATTTCAGCCATTCACAATGTGTTGTTCATTATGTGCAAGTCGGAACTGTGCCGCTCGACTGCATCAGTACCAGTTTGAACGGCTATATTTGGTTCTAGTTATGCCTGGTGTAGTTAACACATGCCCTTTATTTCAGTTTTACACATTTATCCAGTGTGATGTTTTAGCATTACCTACGTTCTATTCATTTTCAACAATACCAGTTTGAATTGCAATATTTGATGGCTGTTAAGCCTGCTGTCGGTAACATTGCCTTCCATTTTATATCTGCTTTAACAGCAAGCTGAAACCAACACATTCAAGCTATCATTTGGAGATGATGTTGTTTACCTTTGCTATATTTGTTTGATGTTAAGGTTGTTGTACTTATCATGCCTTTCCACTACTTATGTAGGACAACAACGGGAGTGGCCACTGTTTTCCGCCGAGGTTAGCTTCATCCCTCGGCTTGTACTCCCTTCGTCGTTCCATAATGTAGTGCATATAGATCCAGGCCTGGACACTTGTTAGCTTCTAATATTGACTTGTTGCTTGTAGGTACGTATGCCCTCGGCAAGGATCCATGCATCGACCCTTTTTGCGTATGGGGCAATGAGATATTCATGAACAAGCATCAAGTGAGGAAACTGATAAGGATTATTAGCAAAAAGATACGAATGGAGGCAAGCAAATTATTTGTTTATGCTCTATTCAACACAACAGTGAGTTGTAGGATGGTAACTACAAACTCTGCAGCCTTCTCTTTTTACTGCCCATAATGAGTTGTTAGACAACAATGTATGAATCTTTTTCGTTCCCAGTGGTTCCCGAAGCAGTTCACTCAAGATTACCTCACAAAGTACATGATTGGTGGACACGCAATGAAGGTTAAAGTATTTCATCCAGACTACAACAAGCATTGAGAAGTCGTAATGAAGACAGTGAAGGATGGACAGGCAGCCATCACAAGGGGTTGGCCTAGAGTCGTGTGCGCATTACGCATGGAGGAGGGCACAATATGGGCATTCCACTTCACCTTCTCCAGCAACCAGAATGTCTTTCGCCTCTCTCTTTACAGTCTTCAATACAACTATGGTTCATCATTCTTTACTTGGTGCTTCTGTAGTTCTTCAGTATATGTACCTGTGCATCGAATTATGCATTCGTGGTTGAACCTATAGTTGTAATAAACATGGTTGGATATGAAATAAGTGATTGCCTACTTTCAAATTCAAAACATGTGATTTTTAAATAAGGGACTAATTAGGGATTACACTACACACGGTTTGCGAAAGCGAAACGTCTGCGATAGACGTGGAGATCAGACACGTTTCTAGGATCCACTACATGTGCGATCAATCTCCACTGCACACACGATCAGCCAAGAAAAAACGTGTGCGATTAACAACAGCATCGCACACAGTTCTTTCTTATTAAATGTTTGCGATAGTCACCTTATCACACACGCTTCGAAATTATGGACTGTTTGTGATGTTGTGCGCATCGCAAATGTTTTGTCATAGAAGAACGCGTGCGATGTACATACTAACGGAAACGTATTCCTTGGATTGACTGTGTGCATTGTACATATGAACGGAAACGTTTAGCGGGGACTGACTGTGTGGGATGTACTTACGACCGGAAATTATTTCGCCTATATAATTGTATTTTTTTTAGCACTACTGTATGTATAACCGTATTTGAGCGCTCGCTGGTCGCACATGACCTCATTTTGCCGAACGTGTGTGCCAGGAGGGCATATCCCCGGTGGTTTCTGGGTCGTGTGGGAAGGACCCCCGTATCGCAGTCACTCACTTGGCGACGGTTCTGAACGCCGTCGCGGAAAGGGGTTAAAAACCATTTGTATAGCATCGACGCGTACCAGTGTACCACAGACATGCTTCGAGGTAGCATTGACATGATCTTCAGGTAAAGGTCAGACTTTGGATACACAAAGGATCCATCAGGAACAACTCATAGATTAAGTCTTACAATTTTCTCATGGAAGAATGGCTAACCGTGCTAAAAAGGAAACTATAACAATAGGTACTCCGGCCAGGTGTGCCAGGCATGACATCACCTTACCGGGTCATATTAACCCAATGTTATAACTCTTGGAAATATGTTCCAACCATCATATCTGACCGAGATTCAGATCTGATTGGTGTTAGGATACCTCAGACTCAGGATGCCTGAGAAGAAAAAGGTGTGACACAAATTGACGAGATGACACTGTAAGATTCTCGAGAAATGAACTATGGAAGCGAGTTCTGAAACGAGAGTTCATCATTAAACCAAGGAGAGGATGAGGTGTGTGGCTGATGGGCTCAGCGACAATTCCTCAAGATTTCCAAAAAGATGGGTTTCCACAATCATGTGAACATGGAGATAACATTTGTCAGATCAAATGACATAATGATGTATGCTTGAGGAAAACATAGACAATTAAACATTGGTTGAAAGGTGCGCCCGAAATATGGGCTTAGGTAGTATGATCAATGTTAGAATGGTGATTCAATAACCAATAGTCTAAGATTGAACTGTTGACCATTAACTTCAAAGCACTAGGGTTGCTAGAAGTACAGAATCCAAGCAGCACCGCTCACTTGTCGGTATCCTGGTTAGAATCAACACGAGGACCAAGTAATAATGGTGATGGTGAGAAGTATCACTATACCAAGAATTCTTAAGAGGTGAAGCAATCCTCACAACATCCTTGACATAAAAGACAGTAATACTTCAAGGTAGAACATATACAAGCTGGATAGCAAGTTGCATCCATAACATAAACAAGTTTGTGATGAAAGGAAGGTAAGGATGTTATTGATGGTAACTCAAATTACCAAGGGATGAGGATGGCACTAATCATCATGAATTCATTTGATATACTGGAAGGAGTCAAAATGTTGATGATGATCACGAAATTTTTTGTCGAGAGGCTCCACGAAGAAGCAATCGAACAGCGACTGCATCAAACAAAAGGACTGATGCGGAGAAAGATTATTGGATCCACGGATATGACACCAACTCAGAATCAAGCTTGCTGTTCGAGGTGGATGATAAGACGAGGAAGATCGACGTAAGCTTAGCTCATCGTCGAAAGTTGTGCTCCGGGAATAAGGACCAGGAATTATATAGCCAATCAGGCTAGGAATGATGTGACTGGGTACAAACTCATAGGTAAAGAAGATTACTAAGAGTTGTTTAATCGCGGTGTGGACTTGATTCAGTTATCGATGTCCTCGAGTGACTAAAACTCAGAACCCGTGGAAAAACTGAAATAGTGAGAAGCAATACTTGACGAAGACTCATAAGAAGTATTACAGTTCCGGGATATTCTCGAGATACCAGAGGGTATTACTCAAAGGTTGACCAGAATAGAGGTTAGACTGGTGCATTGATCTGTAGAAGATAAGTGGTTTAACTTGTCTGAGAATTGAATCGAAGGGGAACAATATGGTGGGAACCATGATCACAAAAGACCAAATCCCAGATATTAGATGAACTTATACCAAGGGGATAATTAACTTTTAGAGAAGTTTCCATGATAAGATCTATATCGTGTCCATGGGCATGAACACAAAGTTCAAGGTCGACTCCCACTTCTCGAATGGATAACCTATCATTCACAGCTCTGTTAAAAATTATTTGAATGTGAAGAACTACCTGGTGAATTACCAGAGGAGTATGACCTGTGAAAACTATCGGGTTTACACGGAATAGGGAAGGCATAGGTTCAACCCATCGGGGCATCTTAGGAACATATACCACAAACTTCAGGAGTGAATAACACAAGCTCGAAAGTAGAGCATGGTTGACAAAGCAGAGGATACAATTTACCAAAGGCAATATGTATCTGTGGGAAGGCTCACAAGGTTATTGAATATGAAGGACGATGTCGGATGAAATCCAATAAAGGATCTGGTGGTCCACAAGGGATCTGATGTGAGCATTGGTACTCAACCAGAAGAAGAAAGAATGCAAGGAAATCAGATGATGGAAACAACTGACTAATTCAAAGCTCAATTGCAAAGGAATTATGAATTCCAATTCAAGGGATCGGAAGCAACACTCTGATTAGGGCTGGATAAGTTGAATAGCCTTAGGGGTACAATCGACGACCATTTGATTGGTCAAGAACCAGCTACTGTTCTAAATGACGTCTGAGTCAGAAGGATGAATTCTAGGATCTGATTGAGGATTGCGAGCATTTGCAACATATCGAATCAAGGGACTCGAAATGATAATGACAAAGGATACTAGTGAATATTGCTAGACATATGGGATGTAACCATAATGCGAGCAGACAAGTATTTGCGGAGCAATAGTTGGCAGAGGATTACCGAAAGATCGGATAGTATTTCTATGTATCTTGTGAATCATATGAACAACTAGGGATGAACAATTCCTCGATAAGTGTGAAGAATTCTTCGTAGGGGTATTCATGCGGCAAGGAACTGTAAGGCAGTGGCACAAGGGATTCTTAAAAATTGGGAGAATAATTTGATGCATCTTGTAATAACAAGAGCGACTGGGAATAAAAGTAAGAATGACAGGTGTATGTATTTATCCATAGGGATATATTGGTGGTAGAGAATTGCAAAAGCGAAGGGCACAAAGTCTCGAGGGAACATCGGAGAGTATCTTCGGAATCTTCTGGTGCAGCAGTCGATCATCTGGAACGAAGGGGCTCTCCGGCAAGAAGTGGTTACGAGAACCTAGAGTTAGAATTAGTAAAATCATTTAACCCGAGTAGAAGAGAGATCAGAAATAGACGAGGAATAAAAGATCATAATACCACCCAATGGCGACATGGGCCTGTAAGCCACACAGCCATGTTAGTAAAAGTTTTTTTTCAATGACTAGACTCAACTTCAGCCAAGGAGTTTGGAAGGGGGATTCCTACATGCAGTCGGCTCTGATACCAACTTGTGACGCCCCTGATTCAATCATACACGCAAACGTGTACGATCAAGATCAGGGACTCACGGGAAGATATCACAACACAACTCTAGAAACAAATAAGTCATACAAGCATCATATTACAAGCCAGGGGCCTTGAGGGCTCGAATACAAGTCCTCGAACATAAATGAGTCAGCGGAAGCAACAATATCTGAGTACAGACATAAGTTAAACAAGGTGCCATAAGATGGTTAGCACAAACTGGGATACAGGTCGAAGAGGTGCATGCCTCCTGCCTGGGATCCTCCTAAACTACTCCTGGTCATCGGTGGCCTGAACGTAGTAGTAGGCACCCTCGTTGTAGTAGGAGTCGTCGAAGGTGATGTCTGGCTCCGGGGCTCCAGCATCTGGTTGCGACATCCAAGAAGAATGGAAAAGGGGGAAAAGAGGGAGCAAGGCAACCGTGAGTACTCATCCAAAGTACTCGCAAGCAAGGATCTACACTACATATGCATCGGTATCAATGAAAGGGGTAGTATCTGTGGACTAGACTGCAGAATGCCAGAATAAGAGGGGGAGAAGCTAGTCCTACCAAAGACTACGCTTCTGGCAGCCTCCATCTTGAAGCATGTAGAAGAGAGTAGCTGGTAAGTTCACCAAGTAACAACGTATAGCATAATCCTACCCGGCGATCCTCCCCTCATCACCCTGTGGGAAATCGATCACCGGGTTGTATCTGGCACTTGAAAGGGTGTGTTTTAGTAAGTATCCGGTTCTAGTTGTCATAAGGTCGGAATACTACTCCGGGTCGTCCTGTTACCGTGAACATGGCTATTCAAATAGATCAATCTTCCTTGCAGGGGTGCGCCACATTACCCAACACACTTGATCACTCTGGCCGGACACACTTTCTTGGGTCATGCCCGGCCTCGGAAGATCAACACGTCGCAGCCCTACCTAGGCCTAACAGAGAGGTCAGCACGCTGTTCTAAATCCTATGCGCGTAGGGGTCTTGGGCCCATCGCCCGTTGCGCACATGCACGTTGCATACGCGGATGGTGAGCAGACCTGGCAGCCTCCATTACAAAGGAGAGTGCTTTATGTGGTCCAACCCGGCGTGTGCCGCTTAGTCACTGACGTGTAGGAGGCTTCGGCTGATACTACAACGTTGAGTGCTCATAACTGTTCCCGCGTGGTGGTTAGTGCGTATAGGCCAGTGGCCAACTCAGATCAAATACTCAATCTCGTTAAGCATGTTATTTGAAGTAACCGCGGACGTCGACCAGGACCAGGCCCACCTGTCTCCTAGGTGGTCACAACCTGGCCTGTCGCTCCGCCACAAAGTAACACTTGGGGGCCGTTGGGAACCCAGGCCCACCACTACCTGGCTGGAACCACCTGCCCCTTCAGCCCCCATATACGAACAGTATCATAAGTAGTGTAACAGTATATAGTATATAGTATAATCCCGTGATCACCTCCTGAGTGATCACGACCCGATAGTATAGCTTGACAGACGGACAAGAATGTAGGGCCACTGATGATAAACTAGCATCCTGTCGGTGCGAACGACACCTATGGGATCGCGTGGACCCCTTTACGGTTCGGCAGGGATGAGGAGTGCGCAAAGAGCTGATCTAACGATCAACACGATGGATTTTTACCCAGGTTCGGGCCGCTGAGAAGCGTAAAACCCTAGTCCTGCTTGGCTGTGTTTATCTTGTGTTCTTCTGCTCTTGGACTAGCTACTAGGCGTGTCCAGTCCAAAAAGTCCGAATCCTTCCACAGTACGCCTCGGGCCTCCTTTTATATATCAAAGGTGTCGCCACAGTGGCACACAGGAGGTGGAAAGTATCTACAGTGTACAAGTTTATCGCCTGACATCATAGGACAAACGCATTTAATGCACTGCCTACGTGCCCTCTTGCTTTATCAGGGACGGCAACAGAGCCCGTCCCGTCCGTCGCCGCCTCGCCTTGCTTCGACGCGTGTCCAAGCTGACAAGGCATGCAGCGCCATGCTGGCTGGCTGGCTGTTGTGCTAGTGCGGTGACAGGGCCTTCACGAAGATCTGCCTGCCACCACGCAGGTGCTTGGCTAGTTGGCTTAGAAGCCGCATGCTGCCATGCAGGTGCTCGCCTAGTTGGCGGGCTGGTCGTCGCATCGGAACGGCCGTGGGGCAGCGAAACATTGGCAGGTGCGGGCCTGGCCGCAGCCCCACTGATGCTCCCGGCAAGGGTCTTGCCGGAGTCTCGCCTCCGTCCCCGGCAAGGGTCTTGCCGGGGGTCTTGTGGCCATCCCCGGCAAGGCTCTTGCCGGGGGTCTTGTGGCCGTCCCCGGCAAGGATCTTGCCGGGGGTCTCCGTCTTCTGGTCCTTATCTAGACTCGCAGGCCTTTGGTCTTCACAAAGATCTGCATGCCACCACGCAGGCGCCCCTGAGTCTTTCCTTCCTCTGCCCCGCCGAGCATGGCCGCAGGTGTGGCTACGACTGCCCGTGCACAAGTAAAGGGGTACAAAAAGGCACCTACTTTTGTACACCGACAGGGGCCCCCGGGCCTGGGCCACACATAAGCGCGAAGTGTTGTTGGGCCAGGCCCAGAACGGTGTGTGGGCACGCGTGGCAGAGTTTTAACTGCGGTAACTTCTTCGCCAGTTGCGCTTCCCCATGATCCACATTGAGTGTGTGACATGGGGGTCGTGCGTGGAACGGTTGTAGCACGCTTGCGTCACCTATGGTGAATAGTAAAGAGGCGGCCCGCGCCTTCCCCATAAAAAAGAGGAAGCCGCAGGGGCGCTGCTCATTTACAAAGTAGACTCGGGTCATGGGAAACGGTTGTCCCACTTGTCTCCTCAATTTTGGCTCGCCTGCCACATGTCCTCCATGCCTCATGGAGGGTAGGTGGCAGATACGGAGGGCACGGGCCTTAACGCCGAGGCGGGAAGCCGGGCGTTGCTGATTGGAGCAGTGGGTCGGTCTTGATTCCCTGCGCCTCTGGCGGCCGGATTGGTCGAGTGGGGCGGCCGTCCCAAGGTTGGAGGGGCCGAGCCCCAGCCTCGCCCCTCTATAAAAAGGGAAGAGGGACGGCGTTCTTCTGCATTCATCTTCTTCCTGCTTGGTCCCTTTCCTCCACTCGTCATGGTGAGGGGGCGCGCCGGCGCTCCAATGGCGGCGACGAGGGCTTCTGCTCGACAGCGTGTCCCCCCTCTTCCGGAGCTCATGGCGGCGGAGCCCGCCGTGAGAGGAAGAGGGAGGGGGGAGGCCGAGGCCGCCGTGGCGCTCGGGGGAGAGGAGGACGGGGCGGTGCACTGGCCGCGCTTTCGCTAATGGCTTCCCCTCCAATGGAAGGCCATGTCGGAGATCAGCCCCGCGAGTTCTTCATCAAGCTGTACAAACCAGTGTGCGGTCACCTCCACCTCCCCACCCCATTTGCTCGGGTAATGGAGCTTGACTCGCCACAGGCCTTGAGGTTGCATATGAGGGGCTGCGGGAACGGCGGCATGTGGGTCGACGTCGACTTCCCCGCCCCTCACGTCATGTACTTCCGCCGTGGGTGGAAGACATTTGCCCGTGCCCATAGCCTGTCGGAGGGGCACGTTCTCCAGTTCAAATTAATGGAGAACGGCCTACTCTCCCTCAAGGTCTTCGGGCGCTCGGGAATCCGCTTAGGGTGCTGCGTGGAGAGCTCCACTGACAACGAAACCTCCTCCTCGAGCGACAGTGACGAGGAGGACAGCTACAGCAGCGACGACGGTAGCGGGCGGGAGGACGCCGATTCCGACTCCGGCTGACCATCGGTGGCAGCACCATCCTCGGCCTCGTGCCTCGCCGAGGGCCATCCCTGCCATGCTCTCCATCGGCGCATTCCCCGTCGCCTCTTTTTTAAATTCACCTGCCGCACCTGGGAGGAAAAGGGCAAGAACGGAGATTACGGGGCACTTATCTTTCTTTTAACTTGTAGGCACTTGCCAAATCTTAATTTCTAAATAATGTAATCTCTCGAGCCCATGCTTGTGTCCTATAACATTCGTACTTGTATCAGCATGTCAGTGAAAAAGACCAGCCTTGCCGGGAACCCGTGCATGTATACGTTCATGCAGAGGCGAAATGCCTCTTTAGTGCAAATAAACGAGTTCACTCGGCAAGTTATCCTACCGGTGCCCTCTGTCCCTGCCGGAGAATCACATCTGCCGGGTTACAGACAAAGGGTCCAGCCTCTCGTCACCCTTCTTTTAGCAAAGGCTACTACGACCATCCTGACCGAAGCAGCGTTCGGGCCAGGGATGGGAGCACCCGAGTTTAAAAGAGAGTGGCGAGGTTTGCACAAGTCATAGGTTACGAACACGAATGGGCAAGAGATGAACTTTATCTGTTTTCTTTTGCCGGGGGTCGCTGTGCCGGGCAGTCTTCCCAACTTCTTGCCGGAGCCGAGTCCTTGGCGGAATTGAGCATCCTTGCTGCGGCTGGAAAGAAGGGAGGACAGGAGTATGGAACCTTGGTGGTCCACTAACATTTATTGGAATCAAGAAGCAGTACAATATCCTGGACAAGCATGCATATACATATACACATAAAGATGGAAATCAACGGGAAACTGTACATACTAAAGGTTTCTCTAACTACCCGCAGGGTCTGCGCCTGGCTTTGTACATAGGGTTATATGCCTTGCCGGCAAGGCTAGTACAAAAAAGGGGGTTGTCGGGGCTCCCGGCAACCGCGCCTTAGGGGTAAAACTTGCGAAGATGTTCGATATTCCAGGAATTGCTCACCGGAATTCCATCTTCGTTCTCCAGGCGGACTGCGCCGGGCCTGGTGACTCGTATTACCCGATAAGGGCCTTCCCACTTTGGCGTCAACTTGTTGGAATTCTTGGCCGACTGAACGTGTCGAAGAACAAGGTCGCCTTCCTCAAGGCTTCGGGCGTGAACCTTGCGGCTATGATAGCGGCGCAAGGCTTGCTGGTAGCGAGCAGCTCACACAGCAGCCTGAAGACAATCTTCCTCAAGGAGTGTCGCATCATCTTGGCGTAACTGCTCTTGCTCAAGCTCATCATAAGCGAGCACTCGAGGTGACCCGTATGTGAGTTCCGTGGGGAGAACTGCTTCTGCCCCGTATACCAGGGCAAAGGGTGTCTGGCCAGTGGCTCGATTTGGCGTCGTTCTGATTGACCAAAGCACTGTTGGCAATTCATCAATCCAGCGCCTTCCGCACTTGTGTAGCCTGTCAAAAGTTCTGGTCTTGAGGCCTCGCAACACTTCTGCATTCGCCCTCTCAGCCTGGCCATTACTTCTGGGATGAGCAACAGAAGCAAAACAAACCTTGTTGCCGAGGTCTTGGATGTACTGCATGAAGGTGTGGCTCGTGAACTGCGTGCCATTGTCGGTGATGACTCTATTTGGCACACCAAAACGGCAGACTAGTCTTTTGAAGAACTCGACGGCTGATTGTGATGTCACCTTTCTCACCGGTTCCACTTCCGGCCACTTTGTGAACTTGTCGATTGCGACGTACAAGTACTCAAAGCCCCCGACAGCACGGGGAAAGGGGCCCAGTATGTCGAGCCCCCAGACCAAAAATGGCCAGGAATGAGGGATTGTCTGAAGAGCTTGAGCTGGTTGGCGGAGTTTCTTCGAATGGAACTGACACGCTTCACACTTGGTTACTAGTGCAGTTGCATCTTGGAGAACAGTGGGCCAGAAGAAACCTTGCCGGAACGCTTTGCCAGCAAGGGCTCTTGACCCTATGTGGGAGCCACAGATGCCTCCATGTATCTCTGCCAACAGCTCCAGTCCGTCCTCCTGAGGAATGCACTTTAGTTTCACACCGTTCGGTCTCCTTCTGTATAGGGCATCATCCACGAACTGGTACATGTTGGACCGACGGGCTACTTTTTCTGCCTCTTCTTGCTCCTCAGGGAGTTCCCCTGTTTGGAGGAAACGAACGGTGCGCTGCGCCCATGCCGGAGCCTGGGGCTCGACGGCAAGGACTAAAGGCTCATCCGCAGCCGTAGGGGTAGCTGCTTCTACGGTCAGGGCTTGGGGCCCTGCCGGAGGCCGCTGCTCTCCGGCAAGCTTGGGATACCCGGCAACTTCCTTGCCGGCGGCTCCTGGGAGCTCAGCGGGAAAGTACTTGCCGGGGCCTGCCTTCCTTCGCTTGTTCTGTCCCGCTGATGACTCAACGGATGGCTGGGTTAATTGAAGCACAAAAGTACCTGGTTCCACAGGCAACTTGAGGGCAGCACGTTTCGACAAGTCATCAGCGATGCTGTTCTCCGCTCGGGGAACATGCTCTGCTTGTAGGTCATCGAAACGCTCCTCCAACCTCCTCACTTCGTCCACATAGGCCTCCATCAACGGGCTCTGGTAATCCTTGTTAACTTGTTTGATGACAAGCTGCGAATCACCCCTGACGATGAGCTTCCTGATTCCGAGGTCTGCCGCGATCCTGAGACCAGCAAGCAATCCCTCGTACTCCGCAGTATTGTTTGTTGACTTTTCTCGGGGAAAGTGCATCTGGACCACGTACTTGAGGCGCTCTCTGGTGGGTGCGACGAGTAGCACGCCGACACCAGCACCTTGTAGTGAGAAAGCTCCATCAAAGTACATAATCCAATCACGGCTCGTCTCCTTGCCGGGAAGGGTGGTTTCTGGAATTTCTTCGTCGGGCGTTGAGGTCCATTCTGCTATGAACTCTGCCATGGCTCGGATCTTGATTGTTGAAGTACTTTCAAACTTGAGGCCAAAGCTCGACAGCTCCAACGCCCACTCCACCACCCTCCCGGTTGCATCCGGGTTGTGCAAGATTCGTTGCAAAGGGAGGCGGGTGACGACGGTGATCTCATGCGCTTGGAAATAGTGACGCAGCTTTCTCGAGGCCATAAGGATGCCGAAAAGTAGCTTATGTATACCAGAATACCTTGATCTAGCCCCCTGCAAGAGGGAAACTGACAAAATAAACCGGGTGCTGCATCACCTTCTTCTTCTGTTTGACTTCGCCCACTTGCGCAGACTCTGTCTTGCCGGGATCGGGCTTTGCCGGGGGTTCCACCTTGCTGGCATCAGGCCTTGCCGGGGGGAGCTCCGGCCCATCATCCGATAGCCTCGTCGCTACCACTGCTTCTTCCTCAACTTCTCTCTGCGCCACTAGCGCGGCGCTGACCACTTGATTCGTCGCCGCTAGATATAGCAGCAATAGCTCTTGCGGTTTAGGCGCGACTAGTATTGGCGTGGAGGAGAGGTACCTCTTCAAATCTTGTAGCGCTGCCTCTGCCTCCGGAGACCATTTCACTGGACCCGCCTTTTTCAAAACTTTGAAAAAGGGGAGGGCGCGCTCAGCAGATTTGGAGATGAACCTACTCAGAGCAGCAACGCAGCCGGCGAGCCTACGGACGTCCTTGACTCGTCTTGGCGCCTCTATCTGCTCAATCGCTTTGATCTTGTTGGGATTTGCTTCGATTCCGCATTGAGACACAAAGAACCCAAGAAGTTTGCCGGATGGGACGCTGAACACGCACTTCTCTGGGTTGAGCTTGAGGTTGATCTTGCGCAGGTTTGCAAATGTTTCCTCTAAATCCTGCACGAGCGTGGCCTTGTCCTTGGTTTTGACCACTATATCATCCATATATGCTTCCATATTTGTGTGCAGCAGGGGTTCAAAACCAATCTGGACCGCCCTTGCAAATGTTGAACCGGCGCTCTTCGACCCGAAAGGCATTCGTATAAAACAATACGTACCACATGGGGTGATGAACGCGGTTTTCTCTTCATCCTCCTTCGTCATGAAGATTTGGTGGTATCCTGAGTAGGCGTCAAGGAATGACAGCAAGTCACACCCGGCAGTGGAGTCCACGATCTGGTCAATGCGCGGCAAAGGGAAAGGATCCTTTGGACAGGCTTTATTGATATCTGTATAATCAATACACAACCTCCATTTCCCATTCGCCTTGCGCACCACAACCGGATTGGCCAACTAGGTTGGGTGGAGCACTCCTCTGACTAAACCTGCCGCCTCCAACTTCCTAATCTCTTCGATGATAAACTCTTGCTGCTCAAAAGCTTGCTTCCTGACCTTCTGCTTGACGGGCCGCGCATGAGGACAGACAGCAAGGTGGTGCTCAGTCACCTCCCTAGGAACGCCGGGGATGTCAGATGCCTGCCATGCAAACACATCGACATTCTCCCGCAGGAAGGCGATGAGCGCGCTTTCCTATTTGCTGTCGAGGGTGGAGCTTATGGTGAAAGCTCCGCCCGTGCTGTCCTCCTTGACGGGCACTTTCTTGGTCTCTAGTGGCGCTGCCTTGGATTTCTTGCTCTTGCCAGTGGAGCTCTCTGGCACGTCCTCCTCGACGGAAGCGCGGCACTCCGAAAAGGCACGCTTGCTGGAGTGGTTGTAGGAGGTCTTGCCGGGGCAAGAGGTCTTGCCGCCGTGGGCAACCGCGCCTTCGGGGTAAAACTTGCAAAGATGTTCGATATTCCAGGAATTGCTCACCGGAATGCCATCTTCGGTCTCCAAGCGGACTACGGCGGGCTTGGTGACTCGTATTACCTGATAAGGGCCTTCCCACTTCGGCGCCAACTTGTTGGAATTCTTGGCCGACTGAACGTGCCGAAGAACAAGGTCGCCTTCCTCAAGGCTTCGGGCGTGAACCTTGCGGCGATGATAGCGGCGCAAGGCTTGCTGGTAGCGAGCAGCTCGCACAGCAGCCTGAAGACGATCTTCCTCAAGGAGCGTCGCATCATCTTGGCGCAACTGCTCTTGCTCAAGCTCATCATAAGCGAGCACTCGAGGTGACCCGTATGTGAGTTCCGTGGGGAGAATTGCTTCTTCCCCGTATACCAGGGCAAAGGGTGTCTAGCCAGTGGCTCGATTTGGCGTCGTTCTGATTGACCAAAGAACCGTTGGCAATTTATCAATCTAGCGCCTTCCGCACTTGTGTAGCCTGTCAAAAGTTCTGGTCTTGAGGCCTCGCAACACTTCTGCATTCGTCCTCTCAGCCTGGCCGTTACTTCTGGGATGAGCAACAGAAGCAAAACAAACCTTGCTGCCGAGGTGTTGGATGTACTACATGAAGGTGTGGCTCGTGAACTGCGTGCCGTTGTCAGTGATGACTCTATTTGGCACACCAAAATGGCAGACTAGTCCTTTGAAGAACTTGACGGCTGATTGTGCTGTCACCTTTCTCACCGGTTCCACTTCCGGCCACTTTGTGAACTTGTCGATTGCGACATACAAGTACTCAAAGCCCCCGACAACACGGGGAAAGTGGCCCAGTATGTCGAGCCCCCAGACCGAAAATGGCTAGGAAAGAGGGATTGTCTGAAGAGCTTGAGCTGGTTGGCGGAGTTTCTTCGAATGGAACTGACACGCTTCACACTTGGTTACTAGTGCAGTTGCATCTTGGAGAGCAGTGGGCCAGAAGAAACCTTGCCGAAACGCTTTGCCAGCAAGGGCTCTTGACCCTATGTGGGAGCCACACATGCCTCCATGTATCTCTGCTAACAGCTCCAGTCCGTCCTCCCGAGGAATGCACTTCAGTTTCACAGCGTTCGGTCTCGTTCTGTATAGGGCATCATCCACGAACTGGTACATGCTGGACCGACGGGCTACTTTTTCTGCCTCTTCTTGCTCCTCAGGGAGTTCCCCTGTTTGGAGGAAACAAACGGTGCGCTGTGCCCATGCCGGAGCCTGGGGCTCAACGGCAAGGACTAAAGGCTCATCCCCGGCCGTAGGGGCAGCTACTTCTACGGTCAGGGCTTGGGGCCCAGCCGGAGGCCGCTGCTCCCCAGCAAGCTTGGGATACCCAGCAACTTCCTTGCCGGCGGCTACTGGGAGCTCAGCGGGAAAGTACTTGTCGGGGCCTGCCTTCCTTCGCTTGTTCTGTCCCGCTGATGACTCAATGGATGGCTGGGTTAATTGAAGCACAAAAGTACCTGGTTCCACAGGCAACTTGAGGGCAGCACATTTCGACAAGTCGTCGGCGATGCTGTTCTCCGCTCGGGGAACATGCTCTGCTTGTAGGCCGTCGAAACGCTCCTCCAACCTCTTCACTTCATCCACATAGGCCTCCATCAACGGGCTCTGGTAATCCTTGTTAACTTGTTTGACGACAAGCTGCGAATCACCCGTGACGATGAGCTTCCTGATTCCAAGGTCTGCCGCGATCCTGAGACCAGCAAGCAATCCCTCGTACTCCGCAGTGTTGTTTGTTGAGTTTTCCCGGGGAAAGTGCATCTGGACCACGTACTTGAGGCGCTCTCCGGTGGGTGCGACGAGTAGCACGCCGGCACCAGCACCTTGCAGTGAGAAAGCTCCATCAAAGTACATAATCCAATCACGGCTCGTCTCCTTGCCGGGAAGGTTGGTTTCTGGAATTTCTTCATCGGGCCTTGAGGTCCATTCTGCTATGAACTCTACCAAGGCTCAGCTCTTGATTGTTGAAGTACTTTCAAACTTGAGGCCAAAGCTCGACAGCTCCAACGCCCACTCCACCACCCTCCCGGTTGCATCCGGGTTGTGCAAGATTCGTTGCAAAGGGAGGCGGGTGACGACGGTGATCTCATGCGCTTGGAAATAGTGACGCAGCTTTCTCGAGGCCATAAGGAGGCCAAAAAGTAGCTTTTGTATACTAGAATGCCTTGATCTAGCCCCCTGCAAGAGGGAACTGACAAAAAAAACCGGGTGCTGCATCACCTTCTTCTTCTGTTTGACTTCGCCCACTTGCGCAGACTCTGTCTTGCCGGGATCGGGCTTTGCCGGGGGTTCCGCCTTGCCGGCATCAGGCCTTGCCAGGGGGAGCTCCGGCCCATCATCCGACGGTGTCGCCGCTGCCACTACTTCTTCCTCAACTTCTCTCTGCGCCACTAGCGCGGCGCTGACCACTTGATTCGTCACCGCTAGATATAGCAGCAACGGCTCTTGCGGTTTAGGCGCGACTAGTATTGGCGTGGAGGAGAGGTACCTCTTCAAATCTTGCAGCGCTGCCTCTACCTCCGGAGTTCATTTCACTGGACCCGGCTTTTTCAAAACTTTGAAAAAGGGGAGGGCGCGCTCAGCAGATTTGGAGATGACCTACTCAGAGCAGCAACGCAGCCGGTGAGCCTACGGACGTCCTTGACTTGTCTTGGCGCCTCTATCTGCTCAATCGCTTTGATCTTGTCGGGATTTGCTTCGATTCCGCGTTGAGACACAAAGAACCCAAGAAGTTTTCCGGATGGGACGCCGAACACGCACTTCTCTGGGTTGAGCTTGAGGTTGATCTTGCGCAGGTTTGCAAATGTTTTGTGTAAATCCTGCACGAGCGTGGCCTTGTCCTTGGTTTTGACCACTATATCATCCATATATGCTTCCATATTTCTGTGCAGCTGGGGTTCAAAACCAATCTGGACCGCCCTTGCAAATGTCGAACCGGCGCTCTTCAACCCGAAAGGCATTCGTATAAAACAATACGTACCACATGGGGTGATGAACGCGGTTTTCTCTTCATCCTCCTTCGTCATGAAGATTTGGTGGTATCCTGAGTAGGCGTCAAGGAATGACAGCAAGTCACACCCGGTAGTGGATTCCACGATCTGGTCAATGCGCAGCAAAGGGAAAGGATCCTTTGGACAGGCTTTATTGATGTCTATATAATCAATACACAGCCTCCATTTCCCATTCGCCTTGCGCACCACAACTGGATTGGCCAACTAGGTTGGGTGGAGCACTCCTCTGACTAAACCTGCCGCCTCCAACTTCCTAATCTCTTCGATGATAAACTCTTGCCGCTCCAAAGCTTGCTTCCTGACCTTCTGCTTGACGGGCCGCGCATGAGGACAGACAACAAGGTGGTGCTCAATCACCTCCCTGGGAACACCGGGGATGTCAGATGCCTGCCATGCAAACACATCGACATTCTCCCGCAGGAAGGCGACGAGCACGCTTTCCTATTTGCTGTCGAGGGTGGAGCTTATGGTGAAAGCTCCGCCTGTGCCGTCCTCCTTGACGGGCACCTTCTTGGTCTCTGGTGGCGCTGCCTTGGATTTCTTTCTCTTGCCGGTGGAGCTCTCTGGCACATCCTCCTCGACGGAAGCACAGCACTCTGAAGAGGCGTGCTTGCCGGAGTGGGTGCAGGAGGTCTTGCCGGGGCAAGAGGTCTTGCCGGTCTTCTTCTCTCTGGGAGCTCCAGTGGCAGGAGCAAGTGCCTTGGCGGCAGGTGCTACGACCGCCTCTCGGTAGAGCTGGTCGGCGCAGATGAGCGCGTCTTTCTTGTCGGAGTTGACAGTGATGATGCTCATCGGGCCGGGCATCTTCAGCATGTTGTAAGCGTAGTGCGATGCCGCCATAAACTTAGCCAATGCTGGATGGCCAAGGATCCCGTTATATGGTAATGGGATCTTGGCAACATCAAAGACGATCTTTTATGTCCTGTAGTTGAGCTCACCACCAAATGTGACTGATAGAGTAATCTTTCCCCTGGGCTGGATTCTCCCTGGATTGACCCCTTGAAACGTGCCCGTCTCTTCAAGATCTCCATCAGGGATTTGCAACCTCTTGATCACCTTGGGCGAGAATAAATTCAGGCCAGCCCCACCGTCCACTAACATTTTCGTCACCTTGAGGTTGCGAATTGTTGGTGAGACCAACAATGGCAAGCACCCGACCGCAGTTGTGCGGTCAGGGTGATCCTCGGCGTAAAAAATGATAGGCGTGTTGGACCACCTCAATGGCTTCTGGGCATCGATCGACGGCTCTGTCGCATTGATCTCGTGCGCCCACTGTTTAAGTTGGCGGTGAGAAGAATGTAACGAGGTGCCACCATCGATGCACATGGCTTCTGTGGCTTTTTGGAACTCATGCTCGCTGGAATCGTCATCCTCTTCATGGTCATCATCTCCCTCTTTCCTGTCACGGCCTCGAGCAAGCCTCTCTTGTTGCTTATCCTTGCCACGGCGCCCTCCTTGGCCACTGCGCTTCTTCCGAGCCTGTCAGCACCATCCTGGCCCTTCTCTTTGTCTCGCCTTTCATACTCAGCTTTCTGTCTCTCCACAAGCTGCTCGACCTGCCGGCAGTTCTGGAGGTCATGGCCTTTGGTGCGGTGGATCTTGCAGTATTGCTTGTCGGAGCCCTCCGGCTTGTCGGCGGCCGCCAAGTCCTGGCAGGCAGCGCACCCGGCAACCTCCTTGCCGGGGATGTCAGCCTTGGCCTTCTTGGCGGTGCCGGGGTTGCCGGATTCCTTGACGGCAAGCACGGTCTTGCCCTTGCGCTTTCTGTTGCGTCGTCGGCCCTTCTTTGCTGGGGCGACGACATCCTCGTCTTCAGAGTCACTTCCCACACCGGCCTCTTCGCCGGGGTACTTACTTCCCTCTTCAGCTCGAGCACATCTATCGGCCAGAACATAAAGCTCGGCAACATCCGTGATCTTGTTCATCGCCAGCTCCTCACGCATCTTACGGTTGCGCACGTTCTGATGGAACGCGCTGACGACAGCAGCAGGATGAACATCCGGGATGTTGTACTGCACACGGCTGAATCTCTATATGTATTTGCGCAAGGATTCGCTATCCTTCTGTGGGATGAGATGTAAATCACTTGCCTGGCCAGGAGCCGTATGGCCTCTAGTGAAGGCGCCAACAAACTTATGGCACAGGTCCAACCAAGAGGAGATGGAATCTACTGGCAGGTGCATCAACCACGACCTGACGTTGGGCTTGAGCACCAACGGGAAGTAGTTAGCAAGCACCTTGCCATCCCGAGCTCCGGCAGCTTGCATGGCGATAGTGTAAACACTCAGGAACTCGGACGGATGAGCTTTGCCGTCGTACTTCTCCGGGACCTCTGGTTTGAACGTGCGGGTAGTGGGCCACTGGAACCGCCGCAGCTCACGGGTAAAGGCTGGACAAGCTACCTCATAAGGCAGGTCACCAGTATCCCCCGGCGCAGGCCTGTACAAAGTGGGCCCTGCACGCCTATCAGACTGCTGGCGTGCATCCCATCGCCGCTTGATGGTAGTTCGAGCGTCCTCCCTGCATCGTTCCCGAAGAACTTGACGTTGGTCACGACGAGTTCGTGGGTTTGACGATGCCATGGATCCATCATCACGGGCATCGACTTGCCGAGTTGGCGGCCGTTGCTGGCGTGGTGGAGGGGAGTGCACCATGGTTGCGGCGCCTCTGGCCTTTCCGCCATCGACACGCGCCGGCTCGATGGACCGACGCTGCGAAGGGCCTGCCTCCTAATACCCATCCTTATTGGCATGGCCAATAAGGCTGTGGATAGTAGCCCTCCACTCCTCCTACTTCTCCGCAACAGGTGGAAAGTCGAGGAGCAACGACGCTCGTGCTAGCGCCTCTGCTGGCGTGGGGGGGCAGCGACAAGCGCGAGGAACGGGAGGTGCTCGGACTTCCAACCATGTTGGAAGGAGCCCCCTCACGGTTCCGCGGCTGCGCACCATTTCCACCAGTATCATGGCGTGCATGCTGGCCCTGCGCATCTCGAGGATGATGCTGAGTGCTCCTTCTGTGGGAACGCCCGTGGTCTCCAACATCATGGCGCCGTTCCTCGCGCACGACCTAGGAAGGCCGTGGCGTGGGCGCCGGCCATGGTGCCCCGGAGGTCACCGCGCCGCCCAGAGGCAGCACAGGTCCGTCCCTGGACCCAGCGGCGCACGGCCTGTCGTTGTGGGCCCGAACGACACCGCTTGCCTGGCTTTGGTTGCCAGAATGTCGTGGATGCTCGTGATCTGCACCTTCGCCGCCATCCACGACTGCACCGCTGCCCGTCCGCGCTGGCTCGGGCAGACCGACTCCAGACGAACCAATCGCCGCGATTGCCTTCTTCTTGGGAGCCATGGTGATCCAGGAAAATACGCGCTGACTGCTAGATCAGGTTTGCACCACCTAACAGCCCCTGCCTGGCGCGCCAAAGATGTCGGTGCGAACGACACCTATGGGATCGCGTGGACCCCTTTACGGTTCGGCAGGGATGAGGAGTGCGCAAAGAGCATATCTAACGATCAACACGATGGATTTTTACCCAGGTTCGGGCCGCTGAGAAGTGTAAAACCCTAGTCCTGCTTGGCTGTGTTTATCTTGTGTTCTTCTGCTCTTGGACTAGCTACTAGGCGTGTCCAGTCCAAAAAGTCCGAATCCTTTCACAGTACGCCTCGGGCCTCCTTTTATATGTCAAAGGGGTCGCCACAGTGGCACACAGGAGGTGGAAAGTATCTACAGTGTACAAGTTTATCGCCTGACATCATAGGACAAACACATTTAATGCGCTGCCTACGTGCCCTCTTGCTTTATCGAGGACAGCAACATAGCCCGTCCCGTCCGTCGCCGCCTCGCCTTGCTTCGATGCGCGTCCAAGCTGACGAGGCATGCAGTGCCATGCTGGCTGGCTGGCTGCTGTGCTAGTGCGGTGACAGGGCCTTCACGAAGATCTGCCTGCCACCACGCAGGTGCTTGGCTAGTTGGCTTAGAAGCCGCATGCTGCCACGCAGGTGCTCGCCTAGTTGGCGGGCTGGTCGTCGCATCGGAACGGCCATGGGGCAGCGAAACGTTGGCAGGTGCGGGCCTGGCCGCAGCCCCACTAATGCTCCCGGCAAGGGTCTTGCTGGGGTCTCGCCTCCGTCCCCGGCAAGGGTCTTGCCGGGGGTCTTATGGCCGTCCCCGGCAAGGATCTTGCCGGGGTCTCCGTCTTCTGGTCCTTATCTAGACTCGCAGGCCTTTGGTCTTCACAAAGATCTGCATGCCACCACGCAGGCATCCCTGAGTCTTTCCTTCCTCTGCCCCGCCGAGCATGGCCGCAGGTGTGGCTACGACTGCCCGTGCACAAGTAAAGGGGTACAAAAAGGCCCCTACTTTTGTACACCGACACATCCTATACCAAGCATTTAGGATAGCAGGTAAGGTATCAACAACAGTAGCAACAAGGACAGGCTATGCAGCAGTATAGGATCAAACCAATGAAACAGTAACACTACTCTAAGGCAAGCAGTAGAGGGAAAGAGTAGGCGATATCGGGATGAACAAGGGGGGTTTGCTTGCCTGGTTGCGCTGGCAAGGAGGGGTCGTCAACACCGTACTTGATCGGGGCAGCAGCGGCGTCAGTCTCGTAGTTTACCGGAGAGAAGAGGGGGAAGAAACAATGAATACAATGCAAACAGATGCATGACGATGCATGACAAGACAATAAGCGGTGCTAGGTGTGCCCTAACGCGGTACTAGGTGCTACTGGCGAAGGGGAAAAACATCTGGGAAAGTATTCGCAGTGTTTGGCATTCTCGGACAGATGAACCGGAGAGGGATGGTTGCATGTTCGCTATGCTAGGGACGTGTGGCAGACGAACGGACTACGTAATCGGGTTCGTCTCGTCGTTCTGAGCAATTTTCATGTACAAAGTATTTTCATCCGAGTTACGGATTATTTTATATTAATTTTTAAAGTTTTAATTCATTTTTGGAATTATCAGATTAATTTAATTCAAAAATATGTTTACTGCATCAGCATGACGTCAGTATGACATCATCGGTCAACAGTCTATTGACTAGGTCAAACTGACGCATGGGGCCCGTTCGTCATTGACTGACTAATTAACTAACAAATTAATTAGATTAGTTAGCTAATCAGATTAACTAATATAGGTTAATTAAGTTAATTAATCGTCCTAATTAATTAATTAATTAATTATTATTATTTTTGAATTCAATTTTTTATCATTTTCGTTTCTGGGGCTGGGCCCACCTGTCATAGGTCCAGGCGGCAGAGCGAGGCCAGTCGGTGAGGGGCCAGCGCTAGGGAGGCGGCGGCGAGCAGCGGTGGAGGCGGTGCGGCATGGCAGCAGCGGTGGAGGCGGTGCGGGTGGCCGGAGCAGCGAGCGGTTGTGGGCGCGGCCCCACGCGCGCGAGCGAGCGCGCGTGGGTGCGCGGCTGAGCGAGGTAGGAACATGGTGTGGGCACGGTGCGCGCTGCAGCAAGGCGGGCGACGGTGGGCGTGGAGCTCAGGCGGCAGCAGCAGTGAACGCCACGGGAGGCAGCGGACAGAGGGACGCGGCGTGCAGGGTCGAGGTGTGGCAGGGGAGCGTGGAGACGCGGTCAGGAGGCGGCTGGAGCTAGCGGGCGCGCGTGCCGGAGCCTGAGCGGTGCGGCGACGGACACGGATGGTGCCGTGGCGTGCGAGGGAGAGAGGAGGAGAGGCCAGGGGAGGCCTCACCGTATGTTCGTGGGAAGAGGGCGGCAAGGCTCGATGGTGCCTTTGGGGAGGAGGACAGGGACGACGTGCGGCGGGGTTCCGATGAGGTGGTCCGGCGAGGGGGCACTCCGGGCGGCGGCGTCAGCGGTTCATCCCCGATCCAGATCTGGATCGGGGGATGGGGGAGAGACGTGGGGAGCGATGGGGGAAGTGGGGCAATGGGGTTAGGGTTCAGTGGGGAGTGGGGGTGGGGGGGTTAAGGGAGGCGGCTGGGCCGGCCTGGCTAGCCCAGTGGCCAACTGGGCCGAGGCCCAGCGAGGGGTCCCCCCCTTGTTTTTATTTATTTTGTCTTACCTTTCTCTTTTTATTTATTTTATTTCTTTTCTGTTTTCTTTTAGTTGCTGTTTATTTTAGTTTTTATAATATACCAAAGTGGCACCTAAATTGATGTTACCAATTATGCCACAACCACATTAACTTGCTACCCAAACTAAAATAGTTTTGTAATTATTTATTATTTAAAAGTATTTAAATAATAGTTTTTGCTACTATTTTATTCATCATATGGTATTTAAATATTTTATAAATGTGTGGTTTCTCCACCATAATTACCTATGCATTATTTGGCACAACCCGAACTTTTTAGTTTTAATGTTTGAAAACCTTTATCATTTGACTTGATTTTGATTTTCAATTTGAATCGGTTTCGAATCAACGCGAGTTTATCAACAGCAACCAAGGTGACGTGGCATCATTAGCAGAGGTTCACTGTAGCTTAATTATCCAGGCGTTACAGGAAGGTACCTTTGTTTCTCAAACAAAGTATACCAAGGACCTTTTCAAGAAGTTCAACATGCAAGAAAGCAAAGGTATGAAAACACCCATGCCTACTAGTGGACATCTTGACTTGACTAAGGATGGCAAACCGGTTGACCAAAAGGTTTACCACTCTATGATTGGTTCATTCTTATATCTATGTGCCTTCCATCCCGATATTATGCTAAGTGTGTGCATGTGTGCACGATATCAAGCGGCCCCTAAAGAATGTCATCTTAAGGCAGTGAAAAGGATAGTGAGATACATAATTCATACACCAAACTTTGGCATTTGGTATCCTAAGAGGTCTTCTTTGATCTTGTTGGCTACTCCGATTCAGACTATGCCGGTGACAAGGTTGATAGAAAGTCCACTTCGGGTACTTGTCAATTTCTTGGTAGATCTCTTGTGTCTTGGTCCTCCAAGAAACAAAACTCGGTATCCTTATCCACCGCCGAAGCGGAATACATTGCTGCCGGATCATGTTGTGCTCAATTACTTTGGATGACCCAAACTCTTAAGGATTATGGGATACATGTGAAACATGTTCCATTGCTTTGTGATAATGAGAGTGCTATTAAGATTGCTCACAATCCCCTGCAACATTCTCGAACTAAGCATATTGAAGTTTGTCATCATTTCATTCGAGATCATGTTGCTAAAGGAGACATCAATCTTAAGCATGTTCGTACCGATAAACAATTGGTGGATATATTCACCAAACCGCTTGATGAGAAAGTATTTTGCCGTTTGAGAGGTGAATTGAACATCATTGATGCCTCAAACTTGGAGTAGAAACTCCATTTGGATACATGCAAGGCATGAGGCTTTTATGTCTAATCCTTGATACTTCTCTTATGATGATTATCATATGTCTTGGATCTATACTTGTACCCTTGCATGTCATCTAACCCTTGTAGGTACTTGGATGAGCCCAAATCTATGAGATTGCAAGTCAGTCACATTTTAAACAATCTCAACATCACCTAGTTCGTATGATATGGATGTTGAATGCAAGGAAGCTTGAACCCACTCAACATATCCTTTGACAATTTCAATATATCAAATTTCATTTGCTATCAAGCCTCATGATTGTCATTTTGGATACATAAGTGCTTTTCCTTGCAAGACTAACCCATGTAGGAAGATGAACTCAAACTCCAAGTGGTGCTCCCAACTCTTGATGACGAACATCAACCTTGAGCATCCAACACAAATTCGACTACATGATAAAGGTCAACACAACAACCCAAGTTATGATATTCCATCTTAGAGAAGCTTTGCTCCAAGACATGAGACGAAGCAACTCAACGAGATGTGAATACATCAAAAATGCTTAAATGAAAAATGGTAAGCCCATTTTGAGCTTAAACGATGAGTATGACCTATGATCAAGTGATCTCACTTGACTCCTAAGTCAATATACTCTAACATAGGTGACTTTGTTGCCGACCCCTTCTAGATGAAGTTCTCTAGTGTTTCTCTATTCACTTACTTTGTGTTCTTGCATATATTTCTTGCTATCTTCTTACCCTTACCAAAAAAAACTTCATCTAGATCTCTTTTCTTAACTTGTTTTTCTCTGTATCTTCTGTATCTAATTCATTGCAAATCTTTTAGTAAATTCCTTGCAAATCCTTGTGAGATTTAATTTGCTAAGTGAGCTAAGTTGACAATTTTTTTACTCTGTGTTGAACTCGGTCCCTCCGATCCAAACCTATCGGTCTGACCGAAGAGGTCTCCTTGTGAATAGTTCATCAGTACAAGCGACATCGACTAACTCGGTCGCACCAATCAGGATCTTCTATGACTCTGTTCACTCGGCGTCATCGACGAAAACCAATCGGCGTCACCGATTTCAACTCTGAGAAAATGTTTTGCCATTTTTACTGCCAATCTTCTTCAGCTCCACTCAATGATTCTTATCCTCTACCCACATATTAAACTACATGCTGCTTTGTAGTGTGTCTCAAGGACCACACCTATTTGACTCATGCTCCAGAAGTGCCCTTCTTGGAAATTGATGTCAAAGGGGGAGAGAGAGCACATCAAAGCTTATCATATGAGCACATCTAAGCTCTTCCAGATGCCAGTAAATCTAAGAGGAGAGAAGTCACATGTCTTTTAGAGGGGAAAGACATGTCAACTTGTTTGATCTTAGCTATTGCTAATATTCTTGTTGCTCTGAATTTTGGTTGATTATACCATTTCTTGCTCTGATTGCTCTAATTTTCTCTCACCCTACCTTCTCCCATTATCCAATATCAGATTCAGGGGGAGAAAGAGTCCATATCTAGGGAAGAAAATCTTTGGAATTCATTGCATATCTTTAAAATCTTTGGGGACATGTCAGTATCTAAGTAGAGTACCTAGTACTCACCCATTACATGTCATCCCAGTCTTGGTACTCTTGTGGTTTTATGAAATTGCTTTATCTAGAGTGCTCTTGTGTTATCTAAAATTGTTTTCTCAAGTCCACTCCTTCTAAAGCCAGACCAAGACCACAAGGTAAGTATATGCATCATACTCATGTGCATGATGATCTCTTGCCGATGTACATATTTTCTTCAAGAAGGATTCATGAACATGGATGTACACTTCCTATACACATCATTTGCTCTGATGCATATAGCCAAGATACATGTAACTCATTGCTTGCTTTGTCATGCTTATGCATTCACATGTTCTTATATTCTATCTTTACATGATTGCATACATGTAGGGGGAGCCTATGCATGTTACATGTCTTTCCAAAGCTTTACTTAATACCATGTATATCTTTAATCCTAAGCTTTGATGTATGTTGTCATCAATTACCAAAAAGGGGGAGATTGAAAGCACAAGTGCTCCCTGGGTGATTTTGGTAATTAATGTCAACATATCTCTTGTTGGACTAATACTTTTATCTAGTATATTTTAGATGAGTTCAACAATGGCGTGGTAAGGACAATAGGATGTCAACCCCTTCAAAATGCTAAGGACAAAGATTGGCAAAAGCTCAAGACTCTTCATTTCTATTTTAGTGATCCAAGATCACATTGAGTCCATAAGAAAGCCAATACTATTAAAAGGGGATTAGGTGTTGCTTAATGGTCTACTTGCTCAAAGTGCTTAGTGATATTGCTCGAAAACCCTCAACCACTTTCTCATTTCCACATATGTCCAAAACTCAAAGTCAAACTCAGCCCCACCGAAATGATCCATCCGGCGTCACCGAGCCTGCCAAAAACCCTAGCAATTCGGTTACACTGATACGGATCTCGGTCTCACCGAGATTGCCTTGCAAACTCTCTGTTGCCTGTTGCAATTATTTCGGTCTCACCGAAATGTGCAATCGGTCCCACCGAGCTTGCTTGACCAACTCTTTGTTTCCTCTTTGCTGAAATCGGTCTCACCGAGTTCGAGCATTCGGTCTCACCGAGATGAGGTTTTGCCCTAGCCCTAGCACATCGGTCCCACCGAGTTGTTCCAGTCGGTCCCACCGAGATTCCTAACGTTCACATTTTGAACTGAATCAGTCTCACCGAGTTCTTTTATTCAGTCTGATCGAGTTGGGTCAAATGTGTGTAACGGTTGGATTTTGTGTGGAGGCTATATATACCCCTCCACCCCCTTCTCCATTAGTGAGAGAGAGCCATCAGAATGTGCCTACACTTCCACTACTCATTTTCTGAGGGAGAACCACCTACTCATGTGTTGAGACCAAGATATTCCAAGCCTACCACTAGAATCTTGATCTCTAGTCTTCCCCAAGTTGCTTTCCACTCAATTCATATTTCCACCATAGCCAAATCTATGAGAGAGAGTTGAGTGTTGGGGAGATTATCATTTGAAGCACAAGAGCAAGGAGTTCATCATCAACACACCATTTATTACCTTTTGGAGAGTTGTGTCTCCTAGATTGGTTAGGTATCGCTTGGGAGCCTCCGACAAGATTGTGGAGTTGAACCAAGAAGTTTGTAAGGGGAAGGAGATCGCCTACTTTGTGAAGATCTACCCGAGTGAGGCAAGTCCTTCGTGGGTGATGGTCATGGTGGGATAGACAAGGTTGCTTCTTCATGGACCCTTCGTGGGTGGAGCCCTCTGTGGACTCGCGCAACCGTTACCCTTCGTGGGTTGAAGTCTCCATCAACGTGCATGTACGATAGCACCACCTATCGGAACCACGCCAAAAATCTCTGTATCTATATTGCGTTTGCACACTCCAATCCCATCCTTTTACTTTCTTGCAATTAGCATGCTTCACTCTTTCCGCTGCTCATACTCTTGCCATGCTTGCTTGAAATGTATTGTGAATGCTTAAACTTGTGCTAAAACTCCACCTCAACTTGAAGAACTTAAAAATCGCCACTTTTACTTGTTGAGGGTCTAATCACCCCCCTCTAGACCCCTCTTCTCGAACCTTTTAGGTGTAAAGATGAAGTTATTGGTCTTGCTTATATTGTCATATCTCATACTGATCCATTAGCACAATATTTGCTAGACCAATGCTAACCTTTCAAAGCATGAAGAAAAGAGATTACTTAAAACTCTGAGGAAGCATCATGCGGCTATTGGATATACTCTTGATAATATTAATGGCATTAGTCCCACTTTATGCTAGTACAAGATTAATATGGAGCTTGATGTTAGACCCGTGGTTGATCACCAACACCGTCTGAATCCTAAAATGAAGGATGTGGTAAGAAATGAAATATTGAAGCTTCTAGAGGCGGGTATAATTTATCCTATAGCCGATAGTAGATGGGTAAGTCCTGTTCATTGTGTTCCTAAGAAAGGAGGCATAACCGTTGTGCCTAATGATAAAAATGAACTTATCCCACAAAGAATTGTAACCGGTTATAGGATGGTAATTGATTTCAGGAAATTAAATAAAGCTATTAGGAAAGATCATTACCCCTTGCCTTTTATTGCTCAAATGTTATAAAGGTTATCTAAGAATACACACTTTTGTTTCCTTAATGGATATTCTGGTTTCTCTCAAATACCTATGTCAAAAGAAGATCAAGAGAAAACTACTTTTACTTGTCCGTTTGGAACTTATGCTTATAGACGTATGCCTTTTGGTTTATGCAATGCACCTGCTACATTTCAAAGATGAATGACTGCTATATTCTCTGATTTTTGTGGAAATATCGTTGATGTATTCATGGATGATTTTTCCATTTACGGAACCTCTTTTGATGATTGCTTAAGCAACCTTGACTGAGTTTTGCAGAGATGTGAAGAGACTAATCTTGTCTTGAACCAGGAGAAGTGCCACTTTATGGTGAATGAAGGTATAATCCTTGGACATAAAATTTCTGAAAGAGGTATTGAGGTAGATAAAGCTAAAGTTGATGCAATTGACAAAATGCCCTGCCCTAAAGTTAGCAAAGGTATAATAAGTTTCCTTAGTATTGCTGGTTTCTATCGGAGGTTCATTAAAGACTTCTCTAAAATTTCCAAGCCTCTTACCAATATTTTGCAAAAATATGTTCCATTTATTTTTGATGATGAGTGTGTCACTACTGCAAGATGCTGCTAACGCGACACTACAATCAGAGACCCTTCGACAAAACTGTGTGCGTTGCATTAATCGCAAACGGTGTAAAGATGAAGTTATTGGTCTTGCTTCTATTGTCATATCTCCTACTGATCCATTAGAACAATATTTGCTAGACCAATGCTAACCATTCAAAGCATGAAGAAAAGAGATTACTTAAAACTCTGAGGAAGCATCGTGTGGCTATTGGATATACTCTTGATAATATTAAGGGCATTAGTCCCACTTTATGCCAGTACAAGATTAATATGGAGCTTGATGTTCGACCTGTTGTTGATCACCAACACCGTCTGAATCCTTAAATGAAGGATGTGGTAAGAAATGAAATATTGAAGCTTCTAGACGCGGGTATAATTTATCCTATAGCTCATAGTAGATGGGTTAGTCCTGTTCATTGTGTTCCTAAGAAAGGAGGCATAACCGTTGTTCCTAATGATAAAAGAACTTATCCCACAAAGAATTGTAATCGGTTATAGGATGGTAATTGATTTCAGGAAATTAAATAAAGCTATTAGGAAAGATCACTAACCCTTGCCTTTTATTGCTCAAATGTTAGAAAGGTTATCTAAGAATACACACTTTTGTTTCCTTGATGGATATTATGGTTTGTCTCAAATACCTATGTCAAAAGAATATCAAGAGAAAACTACTTTTACTTGTCCGTTTGGAACATATGGTTATAGACGTATGCCTTTTGGTTTATGCAATGCACCTGCTACCTTTCAAAGATGAATGACTGCTATATTCTCTGATTTTTGTGGAAATATCGTTGAGGTATTCACGGATGATTTTTCTGTTTACGGAACCTCTTTTGATGATTGCTTAAGCAACCTTGACCGAGTTTTGCAGAGATGTGAAGAGACTAATCTTGTCTTGAACTAAGAGAAGTGCCACTTTATGGTGAATGAAGGTATAATCCTTGGGCATAAAGATTCTTAAATAGGTATTGAGGTAGATAAAGCTAAAGAGTATGCAATTGAGAAAATGCCCTGCCCTAAAGTTATCAAAGGTATAATAAGTTTCTTAGTCATGCTGGTTTCCATAGGAGGTTCATTAAAGACTTTTCTAAAATTTCCAAGCCTCTTACCAATATTTTGCAAAAATATGTTCCATTTATTTTTGATGATGATTGTGTCACTACTACAGGATGCTGCTAACGCGACACTACAATCAGAGACCCTTCGATGAAACTGTGTGCATTGCATTAATCGCAAACGGTCTAAGGATGAAGTTATAGTTCTTGCTTCTATTGTCATATCTCCTACTGATCCATTAGCACAATATTTTCTAGACCAATGCTAACCTTTCAAAGCATGAAGAAAAGAGATTACTTAAAACTTCGAGGAAGCATCGTGCAGCTATTGGATATACTCTTAATAATATTAAGGGCATTAGTCCCACTTTATGCGAGTACAAGATTAATATGGAGCTTGATGTTAGACCCATGGTTGATCACCAACACCGTCTGAATCCTAAAATGAAGGATGTGGTAAGAAATGAAATATTGAAGCTTATACAGGCGGGTATAATTTATCCTATAGCTGATAGTAGATTGGTAAGTCCTGTTCATTGTGTTCCTAAGAAAGGAGGCATAACTGTTGTTCCTAATGATAAAAATGAACTTATACCACAAAGAATTGTAATCGGTTATAGGATGGAAATTGATTTCAGGAAATTAAATAAAGCTATTAGAAAAGATCATTACCCCTTGCCTTTTATTTCTCAAATGTTAGAAAGGTTATCTAAGAATACACACTTTTGTTTCTTTGATGGGTATTCTGGTTTCTCTCAAATACCTATGTCAAAAGAAGATCAAGAGAAAACTATTTTTACTTGTCCTTTTGGGACTTATGCTTATATACGTTTGCCTTTTGGTTTATGCAATGCACCTGCTACCTTTCGACGATGAATGACTGCTATATTCTCTGATTTTTGTGGAAATATCGTTGAGGTATTCATGGATGATTTTTCCGTTTACGAAACCTCTTTTGATGATTGCTTAAGCAACCTTGACCAATTTTTGCAGAGATGTGAAGAGACTAATCTTGTCTTGAACTAGGAGAAGTGCCACTTTATGGTGAATGAAGGTATAATCCTTGGGCATAAAATTTCTGAAACAGGTATTGAGGTAGATAAAGCTAAAGTTGATGCAATTCACAAAATGCCCTGCCCTAAAGTTATGAAAGGTATAATAAGTTTCCTTAGTCATGCTGGTTTCTGTAGGAGGTTCATTAAAGACTTCTCTAAAATTTCCAAGCCTCTTACCAATATTTTGCAAAAATATGTTCCATTTATTTTTGATGATTGTGTCACTACTTCAGGATGCTGCTAACGCAACACTACAATCAGAGACCCTTCGACGAAACTGTGTGCGTTGCATTAATCGCAAACGATGTAAAGATGAAGTTATTGGTCTTGCTTCTATTGTCATATCTTCTACTGATCCATTAGCATAATATTTGCTAGACCAATGCTAACCTTTCAAAGCGTGAAGAAAAGAGATTACTTAAAACTCTATGGAAGCATCGTGCGGCTATTGGATATACTCTTGATAATATTAAGGGCATTAGTCCCACTTTATGCCAGTACAGTATTGATATGGTGCTTGATGTTAGACCCGTGGTTGATCACCAACACCGTCTGAATCCTGAAATGAAGTATGTGGTAATAAATGAAATATTGAAGCTTCTAGAGGCGGGTATAATTTATCCGATAGCTGATAGTAGATTGGTAAGTCATGTTCATTGTGTTCCTAAGAAAGGAGGCATAACCGTTGTTCCTAATGATAAAAATGAACTTATCCCACAAAGAATTGTAACCGGTTATAGGATGGTAATTGATTTCAGGAAATTAAATAAAGCTATTAGGAAAGATCATTACCCCTTGCCTTTTATTGCTCAAATGTTAGAAAGGTTATCTAAGAATACACACTTTTGTTTCCTTGATGGATATTCTGGTTTCTCTCAAATACCTATGTCAAAAGAAGATCAAGAGAAAACTACTTTTCCTTGTCCATTTGGAACTTATGCTTATAGATGTATGCCTTTTGGTTTATGCAATGCACCTGCTACCTTTCAAAGATGAATGACTGCTATATTCTCTGATTTTTGTGGAAATATCGTTGAGGTATTCATGGATGATTTTTCTGTTTACGGAACCTCTTTTGATGATTGCTTAAGCAACCTTGACCGAGTTTTGCAGAGATGTGAAGAGACTAATCTTGTCTTGAACTAGGAGAAGTGTCACTTTATGGTGAATGAAGGTATAATCCTTGGTCATAAAATTCTGAAAAAGGTATTGAGGTAGATAAAGCTAAAGTTGATGCAATTGAGAAAATACCCTACCCTAAAGTTATCAAAGGTATAATAAGTTTCCTTAGTCATGCTGGTTTTTATAGGAGGTTAATTAAAGAGTTCTCTAAAATTTCCAAGCCTCTTACCAATATTTTGCAAAAATATGTTCCATTTATTTTTGATGATGATTGTGTCACTACTACAGGATGCTGCTAACGTGACACTACAATCAGAGACCCTTCGACGAAACTATGTGTGTTGCATTAATCGCGAACGGTGTAAAGATGAAGTTATTGGTCTTGCTTTTATTGTCATATCTTCTACTGATCCATTAGCACAATATTTGTAGACCAAAGATAACCTTTCAAAGCATGAAGAAAAGAGATTACTTAGAACTCTGAGGAAGCATCGTGCGTCTATTGGATATACTCTTGATAATAATAAGGGCATTAGTCCCACTTGATGCCAGTACAAGATTAATATGGAGCTTGATGTTAGACCCGTGGTTGATCACCAACACCGTCTGAATCCTAAAATGAAGGATGTGGTAAGAAATAAAATATTGAATCTTCTAGAGCCGGGTATAATTTATCCTATAGCTGATAGTAGATGGGTAAGTCCTGTTCATTATGTTCCTAAGAAAGGAGGCATAACCGTTGTTCCAAATGATAAAAATGAACTTACCGACAAAGAATTGTAACTGGTTATAGGATGGTAATTGATTTTAGGAAATTAAATGAAGCTATTAGGAAAGATCATTACCCCTTGCCTTTTATTGCTCAAATGTTAGAAAGGTTATATAAGAATACACACTTTTGTTTCCTTGATTGCTATTTTGGTTTCTCTCAAATACCTATGTCAAAAGAAGATCAAGAGAAAACTACATTTACTTGTCCTTTTGGAACTTATGCTGATAGACGTATGCCTTTTGGTTTATGCAATGCACCTGCTACCTTTCAAAGATGAATGACTGCTATATTCTCTAATTTTTGTGGAAATACGTTGAGGTATTCATGGATGATTTTTCCGTTTACGAAACCTCTTTTGTTGATTGCTTAAGCAACCTTGATCGAGTTTTGCAGAGATGTGAAGTGACTAATCTTGTCTTGAACTAGGAGAAGTGCCACTTTATGGTGAATGAAGGTATAATTTTTGTGGAAATATCGTTGAGGTATTCATGGATGATTTTTCCGTTTACGGAACCTCTTTTGATGATTGCTTAAGCAACCTTGACCAATTTTTGCAGAGATGTGAAGAGACTAATCTTGTCTTGAACTAGGAGAAGTGCCACTTTATGGTGAATGAAGGTATAATCCTTGGGCATAAAATTTCTGAAAGAGGTAATGAGGTAGATAAAGCTAAAGTTGATGCAATTCACAAAATGCCCTGCCCTAAAGTTATCAAAGGTATAATAAATTTCCTTTAGTCATGCTTGTTTCTATAGGAGGTTCATTAAAGACTTCTCTAAAATATCCAAGCCTCTTACCAATATTTTGCAAAAATATGTCCCATTTATTTTTGATGATGATTGTGTCACTACTGCAGGATGCTGCTAACGTGAGACTACAATCAGAGACCCTTCGATGAAACTGTGTGTGCTGCATTAATCGCAAACGGTGTAAAGATGAAGTTATTGGTCTTGCTTCTATTGTCATATATCCTACTGATCCATTAGCACAATATTTGCTAGACCAATGCTAACCTTTCAAAGCTTGAAGAAAAGAGATTACTTAAAACTCCGAGGAAGCATCATGCGGCTATTGGATATACTCATGATAATATTAAGGGCATTAGTCCCACTTTATGCTAGTACAAGATTAACATGGAGCTTGATGTTAGACCCGTGGTTGATCACCAACACCATGTGAATCCTAAAATGAAGGATGTGATAAGAAATGAAATATTGAAGCTTCTAGAGGCGGGTATAATTTATCCTATAGCCGATAGTAGATGGGTAAGTCCTGTTCATTGTGTTCCTAAGAAAGGAGGCATAACCGTTGTTCCTAATGATAAAAATAAACTTATCCCAGAAAGAATTGTAACTAGTTATAGGATGGTAATTGATTTCAGGAAATTAAATAAAGCTATTAGGAAAGATCATTAACCCTTTCCTTTTATTGCTCAAATGTTAGAAATGTTATGTAAGAATAAACACTTTTTTTCCTTGATGGATATTCTTGTTTCTCTCAAATACCTATGTCAAAAGAAGATCAAGAGAAAACTACTTTTACTTGTCCGTTTGGAACTTATGCTTATGGACGTATGCCTTTTGGTTTATGCAATGCACCTGCTACCTTTCAAAGATGAATGACTGCTATATTCTCTGATTTTTGTGGAAATATCGTTGGGGTATTCATGGATGATTTTTCCATTTACGGAACCTCTTTTGATGATTGCTTAAGCAACCTTTACCGAGTTTTCCAGAGATGTGAAGAGACTAATCTTGTCTTGAACTAGGAGAAGTGCCACTTTATGGTGAATGAAGGTATAATCCTTGAGCATAAATTTTCTGAAAGAGGTATTGAGATAGATAAAGCTAAAGGTGATGCAATTGAGAAAATGCCCTGCCCTAAAGTTATCAAAGGTATAATAAGTTTCCTTAGTCATGCTGGTTTCTGTAGGAGGTTCATTAAAGACTTATCTAAAATTTCCAAGCCTCTTACCAATATTTTGCAAAAATATGTTCCATTTATTTTTTATGATGATTGTGTTAATACTGCAGGATGCTGCTAACGTGACACTACAATCAGAGACCCTTCGACGAAACTATGTGCGTTGCATTAATCGCAAACGGTGTTGTAAGAAAACTGTCAAAAAAGATACAAACTGTTTGTGATGGCGGAGACATCAAACACAATTTAGATTATAGTTGTGTGTGCAATGTGTGGCATACAGTTCGGTCGAATGAACTGTTTGCGATGAGCATAACAACAGAAACAGGCAGCCCAGATGAAGGTGTGTGCGATATACGACATACAGTTCACTCGGATGAACTGTTTGTTATTAGGCAACACAACAGAAACGGTCAGCCAGATAAAGGAGTGTGCGATAGAGGGCATATAGTTCACTCGGATGAACTGTTTGCGCTGAGCCAAGAGAAAAAAAATGGTTCTATCGGGCTTGTGGGACTGGGGTACCCGGGCTTGTGGGACTGGGGTACCCAGGCCCGCCTGCCTGCGGCCCAAGGTGCGGCGGCTGCCGTGGGCCCGACACGGCCCACCTTCAGACTTGACGATCAAGTCCCTCGCGAGGCCCCCTCCTCACGAGGCGCACGCCAGCAGGCATCACCAGTAGCCTCGCGAGGCCCTCTCGCGAGGCGGCTTCCCGAGGCTTCCTCCCGAGGCCCTTCACAGAGGCGTATGATACGTCCATTTTGCATCATGTTTTCCTACTGTTATTTATAATGTTTTTATGCATAATAAATACTTTTTGGAGTATTCTTAATGCCTTTTCTCTCATATTATGCAAGGTTTACACAAAGAGGGAGAATACCGACAGCTGGAATTCTGGACCTGGAAAAGCTACGTCAGAGTTACCTATTCTGCACATCTCCAAATGAGCTAAAAATTTACGGAGAATTGTTTTGGAATATATGAAGAATATTGGAGCAAATAACTACCAGAGAGGGCCCACTAGGTGGGCACAACCCACCAGGGCGCGTCTCCTGGGCGCGTCAGGGAGCCCAGGCGTGCCCTGGTGGGTTGTGCCCTCCTCGGCCCACCTCCGGTGCCCCTCTTCTGGTATATAAGTCATTTTTACCTAGAAAAAATAAGGAGAGGACTTTCGGGATGAAGCGCAGCCGTCTCGAGGCAGAACTTGGGCAGGAGCACTTTTGCCCTCCGACGGAGCGATTCTGCCAGAGGAACTTCCCTCCCGGAGGGGGAAATCATTGTCATCGTCATCACCAACACCTCTCCCATCTTTGGGAGTGCCATCTCCATCAAAATCTTCAACAGCACCATCTTCTCTCAAACCCTAGTTCATCTCTTGTGTTCAATCTTTGTACCGGAACCTTAGATTGGTACTTGTGGGTGACTAGTAGTGTTGATTACATCTTGTAGTTGATTACTATATGATTTATTTGGTGGAAGATTATATGTCCAGATCCATTATGCAATTTAATACCCCTCTGGTCTTGAGCATGATTATTATTTGTGAGTAGTTACTTTTGTTCTTGAGGTCACGGAAGAAGTCATGTTGCAAGTAATCATGTGAACTTGATATGTGTTCGATATTTTGATGATATGTATGTTCTGATTCCCTTAGTGGTGTCATGTGAACGTTGACTACATGGCACTTCACCATATTTGGGCCTGAGGGAATGCATTGTGGAGTGGTTATTAGATGATGGGTTGCTAGAGTGGCAGAAGCTTAAACCCTAGTTTATGCGCTACTTCGTAAGGGACTGATTTGGATCTAAAAGATTAATGCTATGGTTAGATTTTATCTTAATACTTTTCTCGTTGTTTCAGATGCTTGCGAGGGGGTTAATCATAAGTAGGAGGTTTGTTCAAGTAAGAACAGCACGTAAGCACCAGTCCACCCACATATCAAATTATGAAAGTAGCGAACACAAATCAAATCAACATGATGAAAGTGATATAATGAAATTCCTGTGTCCCCTCAAGAATGCTTTGCTTATCATAAGAGATTGTTTTGGCCTGTCCTTTGCCACAAAAGGATTGGGCTACCTTGCTGCACATTATTTACCGTTAGCATTACTTGCTCGTTACAAATTATCTTGCTATCAAACTATCTATTACCGACTATTTCAGTGCTTGCAGAAAATACCTTGCTGAGAACCACTTGTCATTTCCTTCGGCTCCTCGTTGGGTTCGACACTCTTACATATTGAAAGAACTATTATTGTCACTTGTTACTATGGAGAATCATCCTTTGAGGGGTTTGTTTAGGGTATCTTCACCTCGACCAGAACCACAATTAGTTGCCCCTCAACCTACTGCACCTATTGAAAATATTGGTTATGAAATTCCTTCGGGTATGATAGAACAACTGCTAGCTAATCCTCATGCAGGAGATGGAACTGAACATCCTGATAAGCACTTGATATATGTGGATGAAATTTGTGGATTATTTAAGCTTGCAGGTTTGCCTGGAGATGAAGCTAAGAAGAAGGTTTTCCCTTTATCTTTGAAGGGAAAAGTATTGGCATGGTATAGGCTATGTGATGATATTGGATCATGGAACTGGAATCGATTGAAATTGGAATTTCACCAAAAAATTTATCCTATGCATCTAGTTCATCGTGATCGGAATTATATATATAATTTTTGGCCTCGTGAAGGAGAAAGTATTGCTCTAGCTTGGGGGAGGCTTAAGTCAATGTTATATTCATGCCCCAATCATGAGCTATCAAGAGAAATTATTATTCAGAAATTTTATGCTCGGCTTTCTCATGACGATCGATCCATGCTCGATACTTCTTGTACTGGTTCTTTTATGAAGAAGACTATTGAATTCAGGTGGAATCTTTTAGAAAGAATTAAACGCAACTCTGAAGGTTGGGAACTCGATGAAGGTAAAGAGTCAAGTATTAAGCTTGAATTTGATTGTGTTAAATCTTTTATGAATATTGATGCTTTTCACAAGTTTAGCACTAAATATAGACTTGACTCTGAGATAGTAGCCTCCTTTTGTGAATCATTTGCTGCTCATGTTGATCTCCCTAAGGAGAAGTGGTTTAAATATCACCCACCTATCAAAGAAGAAATTAAAGAACCCAACATAGCTAAGGATGAAACTATTATTTATAATGTTGACCCAGTTGTTCCTACCGCTTACATTGAAACACCACCTTTCCCTGTTAGGATAAAGGAGCATGCTAAGGTTTCAATTGTGGTTCGCAAAAGTAATATTAGAGCAACTAAAGATCTCATGGTAATAGGGACACCATCGCAAAAGTAATATTAAAGTAGAACCTAGTGTTGCTATGGTTAAAGATCTCCTGGTAGAAAATATTGATGGGCATGTTATTTATTTCTGCGATGAAGCTGCTAGAATTGCCAAACCTGATGAAAAAGATAAACATAGACCTGTTGTTGGCATGCCTATTGTCTCAGTTAAAATAGGAGATCATTGTTATCATGGTTTATGTGATTTAGGTGCTAGTGTGAGTGCTATTCCCTTTACTTTATACCAAGAAATTATGAATGACATAGCACCCGCTAAAATAGAAGACATAGATGTTACTATTAAACTTGCTAATAGGGACACCATCACACCACTTGGGATTGTTAGAGATGTTGAAGTCTTGTGTGGGAAAATAAAATACCCTACTGATTTTCTAGTTCTTGGTTCCCCACAAGATGACTTCTGACCCATTATCTTTGGTAGACCTTTCTTGAACAATGTCAATGCTAAAATAGATTGTGAAAAACAAACTGTCGGTGTTAGCTTTGGTGATGAGTCTCATGAGTTTTATTTTTCCAAGTTTAATAGACAACCTCATAAGAAAGAATTACCTAGTAAGGATGAAATAATTGGTCTTGCTTCTATTGTCGTGCCTCATACTGATCCATTAGAACAATATTTGCTAGACCATGAAAATGATATGCATATGCATGAAAGAAATGAGATAGATAAAATTATCTTTGAACACCGACCTCTGCTCAAACATAATTTGCATATTGAAACTCTAGGAGGTCCTCCTCCACCTAAAGGTGATCCTGTGTTTGAATTAAAACAATTGCCTGACACTTTGAAATATGCTTATCTTGATGAGAAAAATATATATCATGTTATTATTAGTGCTAACCTTTCAGAACATGAAGAAGAAAGATTGTTGAAAATTTTGAAGAAGCACCGTGCTGCTATTGGATATACTCTAGATGATCTTAAGGGCATTAGTCCCACTCTCTGTTAGCACAAGATTGATATGGAACCTGATGCTAAGCCCGTTGTTGATCATCAATGATGTTTGAATCCTAAGATGAAAGAAGTGGTAAGAACTGAAATATTAAAGCTTCTGGAAGCAGGTATAATCTATCGCATAGCTGATAGTAGATAGGTAAGTCCCGTTCATTGTGTCCCTAAGAAGGGAGGTATTACTGTTGTTCCTAATGATAAAAATGAACTCATTCCACAAAGAATTGTTACTGGCTATAGAATGGTAATTGATTTTAGAAAATTAAATAAAGCTACGAGAAAAGACCATTACTGATGAAATGCTAGAAAGATTATCAAAGCACACACACTTTTGCTTCCTAGATGGATTTTTTGGTTTTTCTCAAATACCTGTTTCACAACCTGATCAAGAGAAAACCACCTTTACTTGCCCTTTCGGAACTTATGCTTATAGACGTATGCCTTTTGGTTTATGCAATGCACCTGCTACCTTTCAAAGATGTATGACTGCTATATTCTCTGATTTTTGTGAAAAGATGGTTGAGGTTTACATGGATGATTTTTTTTGTTTATGAAACTTCTTTTGATGATTGCTTGAGCAACCTTGATCGAGTTTTGTAGAGATGTGAGCAAACTAATCTTGTCTTAAATTGGGAGAAGTGCCACTTTAGGGTTAATGAGGGTATTTTCTTGGGACATAAAATTTGTGAACGAGGTATTGAGGTGGATAAAGCTAAAGTTGATGCAATTGAGAAAATGCCATGTCCTAAAGATATAAAAGGTATTCGTAGTTTTCTCGGTTGTGATGGTCTCTATAGGAGGTTTATTAAAGACTTCTCCAAAATTTCTAGGCCTCTTACAAATCTTTTACAAAAGGATGTTCCATTTGTTTTTTATGATGATTGTGTAGAAGCCTTTGAAACACTTAAGAAAGCCTTAACTTCTGCACCTATTGTTCAACCGCCTGATTGGAAATTGCCTTTTGAAATTATGTGTGATGCTAGTGATTATGCTGTTGGTGCTGTTCTAGGAAAAAGAGTTGATAAGAAATTAAATGTTATCCATTATGCTAGCAAAACTCTAGACAGTGCCCAAAGAAATTATGCTACTACTGGAAAAGAATTTTTAGCAGTTGTGTTTGCCTGTGATAAATTCAGATCTTACATTGTTGATTCTAAAGTTACTGTTCACACCGATCATGCTGCTATAAAATACCTTATGGAAAGAAAGATGCTAAACCTAGACTTATTAGGTGGGTTCTCTTGCTGCAAGAATTTGATTTACATATCACGGATAGAAAAGGAGCTGATAACTTGTCTAGGTTAGAAAATATCCTTGATGACCCACTACCAATTGTTGATAGCTTTCCTGATGAACAACTAGCTGCAATAAATGTTTCTCATAACACTCCTAGGTATGCTGACTATGCTAATTATATTGTTGCTAAATACATACCACCTAGTTTCAGATACCAACAAAATAAAAAGTTCTTATATGATTTGAGACATTACTTTCGGGATCACCCACATCTTTATAAAGGAGTAGATGGTATTATAAGAAGTTGTGTACCTGAGCATGAATAGGAACAAATCCTACGGAATTGTCACTCCAAAGCTTATGGAGGGCATCATGCGGGAGATAGAACTTCTCACAAGGTCTTGCAATCTGGTTTTTATTGGCCTACTCTCTTCAAGGATGCCCGTAAGTTTGTTTTATCTTGTGATGAATGTCAAAGAATTGGTAATATTGGTAAGCGTCAAGAAATGCCTATGAATTATTCACTTGTTGTTGAACCATTTGATGTTTGGGGTTTTGATTATATGGGACCTTTTCCTTCCTCTAATGGGTATACACATATTTTGGTTGCTATTGATTACGTTACTAAGTGGGTAGAAGCTATTCCAACTAGTAGTGCTGATCATAACTCTTACATTAAAATGCTTAAAGAAGTTATTTTCCCAAGGTTGGGAGTCCCTAGATATTTAATGATTGTGGTTCACACTTTATTCATGGTGCTTTTCGTAAAATGCTTGCTAAATATGTTGTTAACCATAGAATTGCATCACCCTATCATCCTCAATCTAGTGGTAAATTTGAACTTAGCAATAGAGAAATAAAATTAATATTACAAAAAACTGTTAATAGGTCCCGAAAGAATTGGTCTAAGAAATTAGATGATGCACTTTGGGCCTACAGAACAGCATATAAAAATCCTATGGGTATGTCTCCCTATAAAATGGTTTATGGAAAAGCTTGTCATTTGCCTCTAGAGTTAGAACACAAAGCATATTGGGCAATTAAAGAACTCAATATGATTTCAAACTTGCCGGTGAAAAGTGGTTATTTGATATTAGCTCACTGGATGAATGGAGAACCCAGGCCAATGAAAATGCCAAGTTATTTAAAGAAAAAGTTAAAAGATGGCATGACAAGAGAATCCAAAAGCGAGAATTCAAAGCTGGAGACTATGTTCTATTGTACATCTCTCGTTTCAGATTCTTTGCAGGAAAACTTCTCTCTAAATGGGAAGGACCATATGTCATCGAAGAGGTTTACTGCTCTGGAGCTATCAAAATAAATAATGCCGAAGGTACTAACCCGAAGGTGGTCAATGTGCAAAGAATTAAACAGTATATTTCAGGTACACCTATTAATGTTGAAAGCAATATTATTCAAACTATGACACCTGAGGAACACATAAAAGAGACCTTCTGCAACACTCTGGAATAATAAAAAAAGAGGAGGTGCGTGATACGGTAAGTAAACGGACTCTGAAAAATCCACAAAAATATTTTGTCGGTTTTGGAATATTTTAAAAATTAGGAAAATAAGAAACAACCAGGAAGGCATCCGAGCAGGGCACAAGACACCAGGGCGCGCCAGGCCCCCCTAGCGCGCCTAGGTGGGTTGTGCCCACCTCGGGAACTTTCCCGACTCTGTTTTCCTCCCATTTGCTTGTTTCCCAAGATAAAAAAAATCTTTATATATCCCCCGAACGTATTGACCACCATATCGCGAAGAAATCTTCTGTTCTTCTTTCTTGCTGTTTTCTGGCAGATCTGTAAATATGTCATCTCAAGATTCGGAAGAAGATTGCCCAGTTTCTTATCAGCCTTTGGATAAAAATATCTTCAAGGACACCTATCCCTATATATGGTTCACTGATGAGGAAGATGAAGATGAGCCAGTCCCTCCTCGGTTCGAGCAAGAAAGCAAGGAGGCATTATGCAAGAGGATAATAAAGCTTGAGATGGAGAACAATGAGTTGAGGATAGATAATTTTACTCTCCGACGCAAGCTGGAGAAAAAGGATAAGATCTCTACTACCTCTTCACCACCATCACCTTCTTCATCACCAAAGAAGACTTGAGTTCATGGTATGGACACTCCCCTTGGCTTGTGCCAAGCTTGGGGGAGGTGTCCCGGTATCGTATCACCACCACTATGTTTGCCTTTATCTATTTAGTTTGATCTTTAGTTTCCTATAATTTAGTTGAATAAAAGTTTTAGTTTGATCCTTTCTTTTCAAGTGTTTGCTTAGTGATCTATCTATCGATGTAATTGTGTGCGAGATATATGATAAAGAGTAGTTTGAGTTTTGTTTCTTTACTTTTATGTCTCAATAAAAAGAAAGGAAAATAAATGAAAAAGATCATATGCTAATCTTATGGTAAGTAATGAAATCACATAAGGAAAAGTATAAGTGGTAAAATTTGTTGGAGATTGACAAACATAGCATTGGTCAATGATGCAACTCATGAAAGAATAAATAAGGGAAGAGAAGATTCACATGCAAATACACTATCTTGGACATCTTTTATGATTGTGAGCCCCCATTAAATATTTTGTGTCAAAATAGTTGACGTTGGACAAGGAAGACAACGTAATGAATTATGTTTTTTCATATTCACATAGAAGTTATATTGTCATAGATCCTTTAACATGTGATGCTTGCTCAATATCTTTTCTAGCGAAAAATTCTGCACTAAGTAGAGATACTACTTGTGCATCCAAAAACCCTTAACCCAAATCTTATTTTGAGAGTCCACCATACCTACCTATGGATTGAGTAAGATCCTTCAAGTAAGTTGTCATCGGTGCAATAAGGCAATAAAAATTGCTTCTAAATGTCTTGGATCATTTAGTGTAAGAGAAAATTGAGCGTTGTACGAACTTGTGATAGCAAAGTAATAAAAGCCATGGACTGCATAATAAAGGTTGCTATCATAAGGGGAAATATAACATGACGTTCTTTTGCATTAAGGGATTTGGCATACAAACAAATAAGCGCATGACAACCTCTGCTTCCCTCTCCGAAGGGCCTATCTTTTACTTTTATGCATTTACTTTTATGAAGAGTCAAAGTTTTCTTCCCTACTCCTTTTTATTTTCTCTTTTTGCAAGCATCATGTGTCGAGGAAAGATCTAGGCACATATATCCAGTTGGATATGAGTAGTCATGAGTTATTATTGTTGACATCACCGTTGAGGTGAATGCGTTGGGAGGCGAAACTATAAGCCCCTATCTTTCTATGTGTCCGGTTGAAACTTTTTGTTCAAGGGTACGCTGTGAGTGTTAGCAATCATAGAAGATTAAATGATGGTTGAGTATATGTGGACTTGCCTAAAGGCACCGATACGTGACCCTTCCTGAAAATATGATGAATCGTAGTTGCAAAGTTGACTGAGAACATAGTTTGTTGGTTTTCAAGAAGGTTTATGCTTTATACTTCAATGTTGTGATGAATTGTTACTTGTTCATGAGAAGTTATATTATAAAAGTTATGTGATAAAAGTAATTTGACAAAGTTTTATGTTAAAGTTCTTTGCTGTTATAATAATATGCATGATGCTTCTATGTCCGTATTTTGTTTTTATCGACACCTCTCTCTCTCTAAGCATGTGGGCATGTTTTTCGATTTCGGTTTTCGCTTGAGGACAAGCGAGGTCTAAGCTTGGGGGAGTTGATACGTCCATTTTGCATCATGTTTTCCTACTGTTATTTATAATTTTTTTATGCATAATAAATACTTTTTGGAGTATTCCTAATGCCTTTTCTCTCATTATGCAAGGTTTACACAAAGAGGGAGAATACTGGCAGCTGGAACTCTGGACCTGGAAAAGCTACGTCAAAGTTACCTATTCTGCACATCTCCAAATGAGCTGAAAATTTACGGAGAATTGTTTTGGAATATATGAAGAATATTGGAGCAAATAACTACCAGAGGGGGCTCACCAGGTGGGCACAACCCACCTGGGCGCACCAGGGAGCCCAGGCATGCCCTGGCGGGTTGTGCCCTCCTCGGCCCACCTCCGGTGCCCCTCTTCTGGTATATAAGTCATTTTTACCTAGAAAAAATAAGGAGAAGACTTTCGGGACAAAGCGCCGCCATCTCGAGGAGGAACTTGGGCAGGAGCACTTTTGCCCTCCGACGGAGCGATTCCGCCGGAGGAACTTCCGTCCCGGAGGGGGAAATCATCATCATCGTCGTCACCAACAACTCTCCCATCTTTGGAGGGCTATCTCCATCAACATCTTCAACAGAACCATCTCCTCTCAAACCCTAGTTCATCTCTTGTGTTCAATCTTTGTACCGGAACCTTAGATTGGTACTTGTGGGTGACTAGTAGTGTTGATTACATCTTGTAGTTGATTACTATATGGTTTATTTGGTGGAAGATTATATGTTCACATCCATTGTGCTATTTAATACCCCTTTGGTCTTGAGCATGATTATTATTTGTGAGTAGTTACTTTTGTTCTTGAGGTCACGGGAGAAGTCATGTTGCAAGTAATCATGTGAACTTGATATGTGTTCGATATGTTGATGATATGTATGTTGTGATTCCCTTAGTGGTGTAATGTGAATGTCGACTACATGGAACTTCACCATATTTTGGCCTAAGGGAATGCATTGTGGAGTAGTTATTAGATGATGGGTTGCTAGAGTGACAGAAGCTTAAAACCTAATTTATGCGTTACTTCGTAACGGACTGATTTGGATCCAAAAGTTTAATGCTATGGTTAGTTTTTATCTTAATACTTTCCTCGTAGTTGCAGATGCTTGCGAGGGGTTTAATCATAAGTAGGAGGTTTGTTCAAGTAAGAACTGCACCTAAGCATCAGTCCACCCACATATCAAATTATCAAAGTAGCGAACACGAATCAAATCAACATGGTGAAAGTGATATGATGAAATTCCCGTGTCCCCTCAAGAACGCTTTGCTTATCATAAGAGACTGTTTTGGCCTGTCCTTTGCCACAAAAGGATTGGGCTACCTTGCTGCACATTATTTACTGTTACCATTACTTGCTCATTACAAATTATCTTGCTATCAACCTATCTGTTACCGACTATTTTAGTGCTTGCAAAAAATACCTTGCTGAGAACCACTTGTCATTTCCTTCTGCTCCTCGTTGGGTTCGACACTCTTACTTATCGAAAGGACTATGATTGATCCCCTATACTTGTGGATTATCAGCGTATGAAGCAAGGATCAGATGGAGGAGTCATGCGGCCCTGCGTCTCCATGTGGATGACACGCATGGCGATGGGCGGAGCCAGAAGGGTGTCAACAGGCGCGGATAAGGAGGTTTTCCTCATTCGTGCTAAGGGAGCAAGGACAGCATGCCGGTTTCTGAAGCAATCCCCAAAGGTTGCCACTTGGGTGCAAGAAGACCAGGATGGCGGGCTCACCAGGATGGAGGTCATTACCGAGCCCACCGGCACGTCATGGCAGGAAGCTTTAGCAGGCGGAGACCACCTTTAGTCCGGATATGCTGTACTGCTGTCCCCCTTTGAAATTGGGCGTTGTGGCAACCCTTCTCGCCTAGTGTTTTTGGGGGAAGAGGACCAAGGCCAGTATAAGTATAGCTAGAGCACCACCTTAGATGGGGATCGGATCCGAGACACTCCGGAGGCCGCACACCTTCCCATGTACTCTCTTACCCAACCTCCCTCGCGACGCAATCCATCCACAAAGCAGGAGTAGGGTCTTACACCGCAAGGTGGCCCGAACCTGGGTAAACTGTTGCGTCAGTTGTTCTTCTCCCCTCTCGCTCGAGCACGCCGGAGCATCGCCGTGAGATAGCGAGTAGCAAGGCCGGGCTTAGCGAGGTTCTGTGAGCACACCCTAGAGTTCAAACCTTTCTTGGGACCCCGAAGCCCATGACTCAGACATTTGGCACGTCAGGTAGGGGTGTGCCTGAGTTCTTCTGCTTCGCTCTGGTTCTTGCTCCGCCATCTCCATGGCCGACGCTCGCCGTGTCCGTGCCAAGCGTAGGGCAACTCGCGTCGCCCAGACAGAGCCTGCAGGCCGTGGCGGCCGCCGCCACTCCACCTCGGCCGCAGCCAACATAGGCACTGACCCTGCCGCCCACGAGTAGTAGGATTCCTCCATGCACCCTTCCGTGCAGTCGGACGGCCGCACCGCCACGCCTTCACTCACCCGGCTATAGCCTCATCCTCCCATGCCCGCCGTGGGCCGGTGAATGCGCAGGCCACGCTGCTGCGCTACCACCCGGCCGACGAAGGCTATGATGCCTGGCTTGGCCGCAACACCGAGCTCGTCAACGCCGCGGGTGTGGCCCCGGCGCCCTCCCACACGCTCCGTCCTCCGCCGTGCACACGGCGTGCCTCCACCTCCTCCTCCTCTGTGCGGTGACAATGTCGAACCCCGGCATGACGCGCGGCCGCGCGAGCCGCCGCGTGGAGCGCCTGCATTGGACCGAGACGAGGCTAGCTGCCAGATCGTCCACCGCGCGCCGTCGAGCACGCGCGTGCTCCTCGATGAGCGGCAGCAGCGCCAGGACCGAGCCGTCCAGGAGGTCGCAGCGGCAGGACGCCAGAGCCGCACCCGTGAGCACCACCGGCTGCCAAGCCTTCACTCGCGAGCTGTGTCAGGTGGTTTGGCCAGCCAAGTTCAAGACAAACCTGCCATCGTGCTACGACGGCATCCCGGACCCCACGGAGTTCCTCCAGCTCTACGCGCTGAGCATCGTGGTGGCGAACGGAGACGACAAGGTCATGGCGATGGCGCACGCTCCTGGTTCATGAACCTGCCCAAGGAGTCCATCTCTTCTGGGGGTGAGCTCTGCGAGCTATTCGTCGGTAACTTCAAGGGCACCCACAATCGTGCCTTCACCATGAATGACTTGCGGCGCATGAAGCAGCGCCCTGACGAGACCCTTGCAAGTACATTCAGCGCTTCAGCCAGGTGCGCCCTAAGATTCCACGTGCCTCGGACGAAGCCATCATCATGGCATTCACCAATGGCGTCAAGGATGTCTGCATGTGCAAAAAGCTCGCCATCAATGACAACCTGAGCACGGCGCTGGAACTGTTCAACCTCACCGACAAGTGTGCCATGGCCGAAGAAGGCCGCCTCTTCCTCCAGAACGACCCCAACGCAGCGCTCGATGATGGCAAAGCCAAGGGCAAGGAGGTCAAGTGCAAGGGCCCTGCCATGCTGGGAGCAGAGCCTAAGCAGAAGCGCGACTGCGACCATGATGAGCCTGAAGGGAGCAGCCGCCTGTTCTGCATCTACCACAACATGCACACCCACAACACCAACGACTGTGAGGAGCTCAAGGCGCTCCACGATGAGCGCTTGGGCCGTCTCCCCGACCGCAACGACCGTGGCTTCAGCTATGGAGGCGGCCGTGGTGGCGGTCGGTGGGACAACCATAACGGCAACCCCCGCCAAGGTTGGCACGACCAACCTCGTGACAGCGCCTGGCGCGACCAGCCTCGTGAGGCACGCCGTCAGGACAACGCAGGCCTTCCACCACTGCTGTTGCCCCCAAGGAGGAATGACAACGACCAGCAAGACGAGGGGGCTGGGGGCTAGCAGGAGCCTCGCTTGATAGCCTGCATCCTCGGCGGATCTCAGGCTCCCGCATCGAACCGCCTCTTCAAGCAGTTCTCTCGCGAGGTGAACGCTGCCCTTCTAAGGCTTGAAGTAGTGTGGCCCCTCAAGTGGTCGCAGTACGCCATCACCTACGACTCCAAGGACCACCTTAGGTGCTCGGGCACCGCCGGCGCGCTCCCCATGTTGTGCACTCCCACCATCAGTAACGTCTCGTTCACCAAGACCCTCATCGACGGGGGTGCCGGCCTCAACGTAATCTCCATCACGACCTTCGAAATGCTCCAGGTGCCCTACGACCAGCTGATGACCACTAGGCCCTTCTCTGGGGTGACAGATGAATCGACCACTCCCCTGGGGTAGGTGCACCTTCCGGTAACCTTCGGCACCTACGACAACTACCACACTGAGCTAATTGACTTCAACGTGGCCCACATTGGCCTCCCGTACAACACTATCCTGGGATACCCTGCGCTCGCCAAGTTCATGGCAGCAACCTACCACGGCTACAACGTCCTCAAGATGCCTGGCTGCAGCGGTGTCCTCACTGTCGCTTGTGACGAGAAGGATGCGGTCTGCTCCCTCGAGCATGCCTACCGGGCCGCTGCGGCTGAAAACTCCGACGTTGAAGGCGATGCTGCGCCTCCTGAGGCAGTCCCTACAAAGAAGAAGCAGCTCCTCCCCAAGAGCCGTCCTGAAGCAAAGAGGCAGTCGGCAAGTGGCGGCACCCCACCCCTACTGCCGGGGCTTTCCTCCCTCCTGTATAGGAAGGCATGCCCGGCACCCCCCTCAGGGCAGGCTCAAGGGCTTCCACCTGGAGAGCATCTGACCTGACTAGTATGACGAGGGAGGTGCTCGGGCACCATTTGGAGGCGTGCTTCGACACACGCCCCCGCACGCAAGGAGTACGGTGCCAGGCACCAGGAGTGCAGGAGTTCATCACCCAGGAGATCCACAAGCTGCAGGAGGCAAGGGCCATGCGTGAAAAGAGTTGCCCCGCATGCCCCATCGGCTCAGCTGCAGCCCTTGGCGTGGGCAGCGAGTTGCGTGTGTGCGTCAACATCATGGGCCTGAACAGGCCAGCTCCCAGGACATCTTCTGGCCGTCACGCGTTTGCCGAAGTAGCGCATCGCCACCAACTACATCTGCATGCCCTTCGGTCTGCTGAACGTGGGTGCTACCTACTAGAGCTTCGCGCGGCTCGCGTTGGTGTCTCACGAAGCTTCGGCCCCTCGTGAGTCCCCAAGGCCTCAAGAGCCGCTCGGCCCCTGAGGGTTGACCCTTGGCGACATGCTTCACTGACCACCCCGATGCTTCCGCAGTAGCATGATTGCCAGGTGACTTTTTGGTTTGTTTAATTGAGGGCGCCCCTCGGGCTGCATCATCCTCAGGCTGGTCAGGGTCCATCCCTGTAGCCACGTCATTTTTGGTCATGTACCAGATTTAGTTATGCTTTGATGAAGTTTTCTCACTGGCTTGAATTGCGTGATTGGTGCCTCGACACCATGGAAGTCGCCGCGCTCTCGCGACCTTACTCTTGATCGTTCCATAACTATTGGCTAGACACGGTGTCTGTGCTCGGGTCCGTCCCTGCAGCGCTGATAAACCCAAGCGGCCGAGCTCTGTCTCGCGGGCCAGCTCCCGTGCTTGTCACCTCCAGAGGTCCTTGGTGTCTTGTCCTCTCATGGGACCATCGCAAGCTAGCAAGTAAGGGTGCGACCTAGGCCGTATGACTGCAATTTTGGTACTTCGCCACCACAGGCACTGCACGCCGAGTGATTCTTCCTCAGATCATTCCATGGGAAAGCTTGGCACGGCGTCTGTGCTTGGGTTCGTCCCTACAGCGTCACTAAATCCAAGTGACCGAGCTCTGGCTGGCGGGCTGGACCCATACACGTCACCTCGTTTGGGTCCTTGGTGTCTAACCTTCTCATGCAATTGCCTCGGGACGACCATCTAGCATGAGTGGCCCCCATGTCTCAGGTTACATGAGCATGCGGCTTCATCGAGAATTAGGAGCAAACCGCCTGGGGACTGAGGAAGGACCTCCTGAGCCCCGCGCTGGCTCATGAGCGTCCGACACCTCCGCAAGTTCCGTAGTGCCTGCCACGCATATGAACGAAATAGGGCTGTACACGCCCCGGAAACTCTGGAATAGAGCTCCCGCCCACGCCCAGTGGAAGCCCCATGCCCAGCGCTGGCGGAACGGTCGAACTACAACCATGCCCACGCCCAGTGGAAGCCCAATGCCCAGCGCTGGTGGAATGGTTGAACTACGACCATGCCCACGCCCCAGTGGAAGCCCCATGCCCCGCGCTGGCAGAACGATCAAATTACGATCATACCCACACCCAAGTGGAAGCCCCATGCTCCGCGCTGGTGGATAATCAACTGAGGGCGCCCCATGGGCCGCATTAACCTCAGGATGGCCCGTGCCTGTCACGGCTGCCGCTCAACTTTTCTGCAACATGCACTCACACCTCCCCCCGAGCCTCATGCGAGCAGGGGCTAGACACGATGCCTGTGCTCAGGTCAGTCCTAGCAGCGCTAAAAAACCCAAGGGACCGGGCTCTGGCTCGCGGGCCTGCTCCCGTGCAACGTCACCCCACCAAGGCCCTTGGTGTCTAGTCTCCTCGCGTAACACTCAGGTGCAAGCTAGCGAGTGTGCGTCGTCCGGGACGGAACCTCTTATGTACAGGTTCTCCTCAGGGGGCGACCTAGGCAATGCTAGCATATTTCCCACACGGGCCACTTGCGCGTCAAAGGGGGGCTCCCGAGCATCGCGCCATAGGAGCCTTCATTAACTCCTGGAGCCCCTCACATCCTGGCCTTGTCTAGGCATCACGACCTGACAGTCCAGCGACGGCTAAGCCCCGCACAGGGTTGGGCCCTATCGACGTAGAGTAAAAAGGCAAGCAAAAGAAAAAAAGCAAGCAAGCACGGAAAGGAAACCCACGGATCAGAAACAGTTATTACAATCGTCGAGTATCTCACAAATTAAACCATTTTCTTATGCCTTTGCGAGGCAGGGGCAGTCTATTGGAGGACGATAGAAGGAGAATTCAGGAAGAGAGGTCGCCGCCGTCGTCGCCATCGCCTACCCCGATCTCGCCGAGCTCCGTGTCGCCGCTAGAGGAGAACTTCCCGAGCAACGCGCTCATGTGGTTCTCAATAGCTTCCGACAGGACGTCGCGAGATTCTTCGGGGACGAGGACTATCACCTCGCCGAAGTTGAAGCCAGGATCGCGAAGGAGCAGGTGGCTGAAGACGTGCGTCGCTGCCACGAAGAAGAGGTCGCGGCATTCCTCCTCTAGGATGCCATCCGCCTTCCGGGCCGCGCCCCCGAGCTCTTCCACGAGCTTAGAGGAAAGCTCGGCATAGCCGGTGTCGGGGGCTGCAAGCGGAGCCTCGAACCTCTCCCTGCATATGGAACTCGGCGCCTTGTGGGCCCTGAGCTCAAGCGAGGAGAAATCGGCGCGGTCCGCCGCCGCCTCCGGGTCTGCGTCCTCCTGGATCTTCTTCTCCCTGGCATCAAGCTTGGCGTTGGTCTCAGAAACGTGCTTGGCATGGGCCTCTTGGGCGTCGGTCACCTGGCGTTGCAATGCCTCCAAGCGCTCGCACTCCACGACCTGTTCGGTCGCCACCTTCGCCAATTCGGAGTCGCAATCCGCAAGCCTCACCCTGCGGGCCTTGAGGTCATCCTCCCGCAGCTGGAGTTACCGTGCCTGCGCGGCTCGTTCGTCCTAGAACGCCTTTAGGCTGGCTTCCGCTTCGACACAGCGCTTGATGGCCGCCCTCGCCTCGGCGAGCATGCTTTCATGAGCTGGCTTCGCCTTGGCAGTTTCCTTCTTGTTCTCTGCGAGGGTGGCCTTGGCCTGGCACTGGGCCTCCTTGGTGGCGGTGTCAAGCTGGCGCCACCCTGAGGCGAGCTTCAGGCGCTCCTTGGCGAGGTGCCCTTCGGCATCCTGGAGGTCTGCTCCGAGCCGGTCGAGTGCGACCCGAGCGTCAGCCAAGGCCCTGCGCCTGATCAAAGTGTCACAGTTCACGAGCGCGAGAACCTAGCGAGGGGGCAGCACCTCTGCGCTTGTTGTCATCGCAGCCGAAGAGGCCCCGGCGTCCTTCGCCTGGGGCGTGCGGGGCCCCCAGATCCTTCCCTACGCTCGGCTCCCGCGGCGTGCTTGGTGGAACTGCCTCGCCGGCCCGCTGGACCCCGGGAGTGAATGCAGCTTGAGGTTGTACCATGGTGCGCCCTGCGTCGCGCTCGGTGGCGGGGGTAAGGATAGCCGAAGGAGGCTGAGGCGCCCCCTCCTTCCCCGCGGGCTGAGCCGTCGCGGTCTTGACAGGTGGTGCCGGGGGCTGGGCCATCGCGGTATCGGCGTTCGGGCCCCCTTGCAGTACTCGAGAGGCGCTGGGGGCTGCTGTGGCGTCCGCACGCCCGGGCGTGGCAGCGCCTATGCGCCCAAGCGTAGCGCCGGGGCGATGCAAGGTGCCCCCGCGCCCGCCGATGTCGTGGCCGAGCGCCGAAGTCACCTTCGGGACAGAGGTTACCTTCGCCCCGGCAACTATCTTCTTCTTCTTCTTCGTCTTCTCGCTGCCGCCCTGGCTCCTGCACGAGCGAGGGGTTAGCACGGGCAGACAAATCACATAAGCGCGACGCGAGAGTGGTCCGAGGCACTTACTCATCCTGGGGGGCCCATTTCCTCTTCCTCTCAGCGGCAGACAATGCGTCGTCGCCATCCTCGTGTGCCGCCCCGAGGCTGCTCGCAGTGTGCTCAGCACGGTCCCCGCCGAGGCCAGCCGGGTCTCCACTCTTCCTGAGGACCTGGGGAGTCCCCCGGTGAGGCGCGCCCGCCATGGGGGCGGCTGCCACTCCAACAGCATGGGCCCCCGCCACCGGTGGCTTGATGGCCGCGAGGCTGGGCCCTGCCTCCCTCACCATGTCGGCGGGCCGAATAGACGCTGCCTAAGGCTGCTCGTCTGCATCATCGTTGTTGTCCTGGAAGGCCCGAAGAGATCAGTGGGGGTGGGATGGCGGCGCCCGGTCGATGTCATTCTCTGTCCCCTCCAAGTCCTCGTCGTAGTCGCTTTGGCTAGAGGACAGCACCACGGGCGAGCTGGCGCGATCGCTCGGCACGAGCCCCCACTCGTCGAATTCGGGCATCTCTGCGACCAGCTCGTCCTTGTCCTCGCAGCTGTACAGTGGGGACGGAGCCTCAGGGGGGTCATGGGGGAGGTAGCTGATGTTGCTTGAAACTGCATCGGTATTTCCCCAAAGAGGAAGGGATGATGCAGTACAGCTACGGTAGGTATTTCCCTCAGTTATGAAACCAAGGTATCAATCCAGTAGGAGAACCAAGCAACACTATGTAAATGGTACCTGCACACAAAGAACAAATACATGCAACCCAACGCGTAAGAGGGGTTGTCAATCCCTCCTAGGTAACGGCACCAAAAATTGGCAAGTTAATGGGAAATATGATAAAGAATAGACCCGGGGGCCGTAGATTTCACTACTGGCTTCTCTCGAGAAAATAGCACACGGCGGGTAAACAAATTACTGTTGGGCAATTGATAGAAGATCAAATAATTATGACGATATCCAAGGCAATGATCAATATATAGGCATCACGTCCAAGATTAGTAGACCGACTCCTGCCTGCATCTACTACTATTACTCCACACATCAACCGCTATCCAGCATGCATCTAGTGTATTAAGTTCATGGAAAAACGGAGTAATGCAATAAGAATGATGACATGATGTAGACGAGATCTATTCATGTAGGAATAGTCCCCATCTTGTTATCCTTAATAGCAATGATACATGCGTGTCTTGCTGGCCCTTCTATCACTCGGAAAGAACACCGCAAGATCGAACCCATCACAAAGCACCTCTTCCCATGGCAAGAAAAATCGATCTAGTTGGCCTAACTAAACCAAAGATTCGAAGAAGAAATACGAGGCTATAAATAATCATGCATATAAGAGATCAAAAGAAGACTCAAATAATATTCATGGATATAGATCTGATCATAAACTCAAAGTTCATCGGATCCCAACAAATACACCGCAAAAAAGATTTACATAAAATAGATCTCCAAGAGACCATTGTATTGAGAATCAAAAAGAGAGAAGAAGCCATCTAGCTACTGCCTACGGACCCTTAGGTCTATGGTGGACTACTCACGCATCATCGGAGAGGCACCAATGAGGATGATGAACCCCTCCGTGATGGTGTCTAGATTGGATCTCATGGTTCTGGAACTTGCGGCGGCTGTAATTGTGTTTCGTCGACTCCCCTAGGGTTTCTGGAACATTTGGGAATTTATAGGGCGAAGAGGCGATGCAGGAGGTCTCCGTGGGGGGCACAACCCCCTGGGTGCGCTTGGGCTCCTGGGCGCGCCCTGGTGGGTTGTGCCCACCACGGGCCTCCCCTCTGGTACATTCTTGGCCCACTGGGTGTCTTCTAGTCCAGAAAAAATCTCCAAAAAATTTCGCTGCATTTGGACTCCGTTTGGTACTGATATTCTACAAAGTAAAAAACAAGCAAAAAACAGCAACTGGCACTGGGCACTATGTCAATAGGTTAGTCCCAAAAAATGATGCAAAGTTTCTATAAAATGTTTGTAAAACATCCAAGAATGATAATATAACAACATGGAACAAGCCAAATTTATAGATACGTTGGAGACGTATCAGCATCCCCAAGCTTAATTCCTACTCGTCCTCGAGTAGGTAAATGATAAAAACAGAATTTTTGTTGTGGAATGCTGCCTAACATGTTCATCACATATTCTTTTCTTTTGTAGCATGGACATTTGGACTTTTATATGGTTCAGAGCAATAGTCTAGTTTTGACATGAAGATTTCAATACTCAAGCATATCAACAAGCAACCATGTCTTTCAAAATATCAACACTAAAAAAGTTATCCCTAACCTATCATGCTCAATCATTCATCCATTCATGAAACACACTCGAATATTAGCTACATCCAATGCTCAAGTATGATCATCGTGCTCCCTAGTGGTGCTTTATAAGAGAAGATGGAGACTCAAATAAAAATAAAAATTGCATAAAGTAAATAGATAGGCCCTTCGCAGAGGGAAGTAGGGATTTGTAGAGGTGCCAGAGCTCAAAGCTTAAATTGAGAGATAATTTTTTTTCAGAGGCATACTTTTCCCGTCAACAAAAACAACCGAGTAATTCCCAACACTTTCCATGCTAGATATATCATAGGCGGTTCCCAAACATAAAATAAAGTTTATTCATTTTCCACCATTCTTTCACAATCCATGGCTAGCCGTATCCACGGGTACCTTCCATACCAACACTTTCCAAGGAATTTATTATTTGACAACATAAAGTCAATTTCTTTTTCATTTCGGGACTGGGCAGCCCTGTTACTGCCATACTCTCGTGCAATGACAAGTGAATAAACACTCATCTTGAGAATAACACATCTAGCATGGAAAATATTGGCCACCCCCTGCCGCTTCATGAGCGGTACGAGCACACAAAAAGGAAATTCATTTTGAAAATTAGAGATGGCACATACAAATTTGCTTAGAACGGCACGGAAATACCGCATATAGGTAGGTATGGTGGACTCATTTGGCAAAACTGGGTTTAAAGATTTTGGATGCACAAGTAGTATTTCTACTTAGTACAAGTGGTGGCTAGCAAAAAGATTGAGAAGCAACCAACCAAGAAACAAAAATTCACATAAATGAGAATTGAGCATAACTAACACCGAATAATGCACCACAAGTAGGATGTAATTTCATTGCATAACTATTGACTTTCGTGCTTGCATAGGGAATCACAAACCTTAACACCAATATTCTTACTAAAGCATAATTACTCACCAACATGACTCACATATCACTATCATCATATCTCAAAACTATTACAAATAATCAAGTTTATTTTGTCCAATGATCTTCATGAAATTTTTTATTATATCCCTCTTGAATATCTATCACTTTGGGGCTAGTTTCATATATTGCAATTGCTTTTGACAGGCTCAAATAAATTTAAGTGAAGAACATGAGCATAAAATTTTTCGTCTCTCAAAATAATATAAGTGAAGCATGAGAGAATTTCTTCAAAAATTTACTAACTCTCAAATAAATCTAAGTGAAGCATGAGAGTATTTCTTCAAAAATATTAAAGCACACCGTGCTCAAAAAGATATAAGTGAAGCACTAGAGCAATTCCATAGCTCAAAAAAATTTAAGTGAAGCATAAAGAGCAATTCTAACAAATCATAGCATAATTTTGGCTCTCTCAAATAGGTGTGTCCAGCAAGGATGCTTGTGACAAACTAAAAAGCAGAACAAGCAAAGACTCATATAATACAAGACGCTCCAAGCAAAATTTATGATATGTGACGAATAAAAATATAGCTCCAAGTAAAATACCGATGGTCATTAGAAGAAAGAGGGGATGCCTTCCGGGGCATCCCCAAGCTTAGTTGCTTGGTTCTCCTTGAATATTAACTTGGGGTGCCATGGGGCATCCCCAAGCTTAGGCTCTTTTCACTTCTTATTCCCTCATCCATCGCGATCTCACCAAAAACTTGAAAACTTCAATCACACAAAACTTACCAAAACCTTCGTGAGATCCGTTAGTATGAGAAAACCAATCTTTACTTTAAGTACTGTTGCAAACCCATTCAATTTTTTTTATTGCATTATATCTACTGTATTCTAACTTTGCCATGGCTTATACCCCCTGATACAATCCATTGATTCATCAGAATAAGCACACAATGGAAAGAAAACAGAATCTGTCAAAAATAGAACAGTCTGTAAAGATGCGAATTGTTCTCATACTTATTTAACCCTCAAATTACTGGAAAATTAGGAAACATAGGAAATTTGTATACCAATCCTGTGTAAAAAATTCAGAATTTTTTCGTATCTTCTGTGAATTTAAACAATTCTGTTACTGGACGCAAAAGTTTCTGTTTTTCAACAGGATCAAATCAACTATCACCAAAGCTATCCCAAAGGCTTTACTTGGCACAAATACTAATTAAAACATAAAAACACAATAATAACAGAGGCATAATTGTGCAAACACTCAAGAACAGAAATAAAAAGGCAAAAATAAATTTTATTCATTGGGTTACCTCCCAACAAGCGCCATCGTTTTATGCCCCTAGCTAGGCATAATTCATAGATTCAAGTGTTGTCATCTTTAGTTTTTGATCCGTAGGATGTCTCATGATTGATTCATATGGTGGCCTAATTCTTGTTCTAGGGAAGTGTTCCATCTCCTTTCTAAGTGGAAATTGAAATTTAATATTGCCTTCTTTGATATCAATCACGGCACCAATGGTGCGTAAAAACGGTCTACCAAGTATAATTGGACAAGACGGATTGCAATCAATATGAAGAACAGTAAAATCTATGGGCACATAATTTCTATTTGCAAGAATAAGAACATCATTAATTATTCCCAAAGGCTTTTTAATAGTAGAATCCGCCAAGTGCAAATTAAGAGAACATTCTTCAATATCGGTAAGACCTAGCACATCACATAACGATTTCGGAATTGTGGAAACACTAGCACCCAAATCACATAAAGCAAAACACTCATAATTTTTAATCTTGACTTTGATGGTAGGTTCCCATTCATCATGTAATTTTCTAGGAATTGAAATCTCTAACTCCAATTTTTCTTCCAAAGCTTTCATCATGGCATCTACGATATGTTTAGTAAAAGCTTTATTTTGTTCATAATCATGGGGTGAATTTATCATGGATTGCAACAAAGAAATACATTCAATCAAAGAGAAATTATCATAATTAAAGTCTTTGTAATCCAAAAGAGTGGGCACATCATTAGTTAAAGTTTTGACCTCTCCAAACCCACTTTTATCAATTTTTTCATCAAGATTTTCACCCTCCAAATTATTGGGATGCCCTCTAACTAAAGTTGACTCTTCTTCAGTCCCTTTATCATCAATTTTAATTTTACTAAACAAGGAATCAATAGAAGAAACACCAATCACTTTAAGATCTTCATCATTTTTATGAAAGAAATCATTAGAAAACGCTCTTTCTAAAAATTCTCTCTTAGCTCTAAGCATAGCGGTTCTTTTCTTACTTTCATCCATAGAAACATATAAAGCTTTAATTGATTCATCAACCTCGGGTGCAAAAGTTTTCAACTTGAGATTTTCTACATCATGGGAAATTCTATCAATGCTTCTAGACATATCATCGATCTTATTCAACTTTTCTTCTATCGTAGTATTGAAAACTTTTTGAGCATTGATAAATTCTTTAATAATATTCTCAAGATCAGAGGGGTTCCTATTATTATTGTAAGAAGAATTACCATAGGAATTACCATAATTATTAGAGGAATTTCCAGGAAAAGGCCTAGGATTAAAATTACCTCTATAAGCATTGTTATTAAAATTGTTCCGCGAGACAAAATTCACATCTACGGGATCACTATTTTGCTCAATAAAAGTAGACAAAGGCACATCATTAAGATCAATATGAGCACTTTTATTAGCAACCAATTTCATAAGAGCATCAATTTTTTCACTCAACGTACTAATTTCTTCAACAGAATTGACTTTTTTACTAGTAGGTGCTCTTTCGGTATGCCATTGTGCATAATTTGCCATAATATTATCTAGCAATTTAGTACCTTCACCCAAAGTAATTTCCATAAAAGTACCACCCGCGGCGGAATCTAAAAGATTTCTAGAAACAAAGTTCAATCCCGCATAAATTTTTTGTATGATCATCCAAAGATTTAAACCATGAGTAGGACAATTTCTTAGCATCAACTTCATTCTTTCCCAAGATTGTGCAACATGTTCATGCTCAAGTTTCTTAAAATTAATGATTAGAGTTCTAAGAGAAATAATTTTCGCGGGTGGAAAATACTTAGTAATAAAATCATTTTTGCGCTTATCCCAAGAATCGATACGATTGCGAGGCTAAGAAGAAAACCAAATGTTTGCACGATCCCTCAAAGAGAAAGGAAATAATTTTAACTTCACAATATCATTGTCCACATATTTCTTCTTTTGCATATCACACAATTCTATGAATGTGTTTAGAGGGATGCGGCATCATCATTAGGAGTCCCGGAAAATTGATCTTTCATAACAAGATTCAGCAAAGCGGCATTAATATCACAAGATTCCACACTAGTGGCGGGAGGAGGAGTCGGAGTGCTAATAAAATCATTGTTATTGGTATTGAAAAAATCACACAACTTGGTGCTTTCTTGAGACATCGTGACTACGCAAACAAGATTGCAAACAAAAAAACAGATCTGACGAGGAAACGGCGAATGAAAAAGAGGGCAAATAAAACGGTAAATTTTTGTGAAGTGGGGGAGATGAAAATGAGAGGCAAATGGCAAATAATGTAAATTGCAAGGAGATGAGATTTGTGAATAGGAACCTGATAGATGTTGATGATGTCTCCCCGGCAACGGCACCAGAAATTCCTTTTGATGTCGCTTGAAACTGCGTCGGTATTTCTCCAAAGAGGAAGGGATGATGTAGTACAGCTATGGTACATATTTCCCTCAGTTATGAAACCAAGGTATCAATCAAGTAGGAGAACCAAGCAACACTATGTAAATGGTACCTGCACACAAAGAACAAATACTTGCAACCCAATGCGTAAGAGGGGTTGTCAATCCCTCCTAGGTAACGGCGCTAGAAATTGGCAAGTTAGCGGGAAAATATTTGTGATAGATTGGATAAATAGCTCTTGATAAAACGTGAAATAAAATAAGTAACAAAAAAGAGCAGCAAAGTATTGTTGGGTTTTTTGGAATAATAGATCTAAAAATAAAAGCAAATAAGAATAGATATCAAAGCAAATATGATAAAGAATAGATCCAGGGGCCATAGATTTCACTAGTGGCTTCTCTCGAGAAAATAGCACACAGTGGGTAAACAAATTAATGTTGGGCAATTAATAGAAGATCGAATAATTACGACGATATCCAAGGCAATGATCAATATATAGGCATCACGTCCAAGATTAGTGGACCGACTCCTGCCTACATCTACTACTATTACTCCACACATCGACCGCTATCCAGCATGCATCTAGTGTATTAAGTTCATGGAAAAACGGAGTAATGCAATAAGAACGATGACATGATGTAGACGAGATCTATTCATGTAGGAATAGCCCCCATCTTGTTATCCTTAATAGCAATGGTACATGCGTGTCTTGCTACCCCTTCTGTCACTGGGAAAGAACACCGCAAGATTGAACCCATCACAAAGAACCTCTTCCCATGGCAAGAAAAATCTATCTAGTTGGCCTAACTAAACCAAAGATTCGAAGAAGAAATACGAGGCTATAAATAATCATGCATATAATAGATCAAAAGAAGACTCAAATAATATTCATGGATATAGATCTGATCATTCACTCAAAGTTCATCGGATCCCAACAAATACACCGCAAAAAAGAGTTACATCAAATAGATCTCCAAGAGACCATTGTATTAATAATCAAAAAGAGAGAAGAAGCCATCTAGCTACTGCCTAAGGACCCTTATGTCTATGGTGGACTGCTCACGCATCATCGGAGAGGCACCAATAAGGATGATGATCCCCTCCGTGATGCTGTCTAGATTGGATCTCGTGGTTCTGGAACTTGCGGCGGCTGGAATTGTGTTTCGTCGACTCCCCTAGGGTTTCTAGAATATTTGGGAATTTATAGGGCGAAGAGGCGGTCCGGGAGGTCTCCGTGGGGGGCACAACCCCCCTGGGCGCGCCTGGGCTCCTGGGCATGCCCTGGTGGGTTGTGCCCACCACGGGCCTCCCCTTTGGTACATTCTTGGCCCACTGGGTGTCTTCTGGTCCAGAAAATATCTCCAAAATATTTTGCTGCATTTGGACTCCGTTTGGTACTGATATTCTGCGAAGTAAAAAACTAGCAAAAAATAGCAACTGGCACTAGGCACTATGTCAATAGGCTAGTCCCAAAAAATGATATAAAGTTGCTATAAAATGATTGGAAAAAATCCAAGAATGATAATATAACAGCATGGAACAAGCAAAAATTATAGATATGTTGGAGACGTATCAGTAGCCGAGCAGGGCCCCCAGGGCCCCGTCTAGCTCCTTAGTCGTCAGGCCGGTAGTGTATAGCCTCATCACGTCTCCAGCACCGGTGTACTACCACGCGGGCCGTGAGTGCGCCTGGAGCGGCGCGATACGCTACCCCAGAAACTCCTTCACGATCATAGTCCCTGACTGTCGGCGTTCTGGGGACCAGGGTACCCAAACTTGCCTGCCTGCGGCCCACAGCGTGGCTTCATCAGTGGCCTGGTATGGCCCTTCTCCAGCATCAACAACACAAGACCCTCGCGAGGGGCCAAGCCTTGCGAGGCGGACGACGCCAAGACCTCCGGAGGGAGCGGCTTCCCCAGGCTGGCTCCTAAGGAGCGGAGATTTCCATGCAAGCCCCACCTCATGAGGTTCAGATGACGCAAGCCATGACGACCAAGGCCAGGCGGGTGCCAGCAGGCACAGTACAGTAGGTTTACTCTTCGGTGCTAAGGAAGCAAGCGCAGACGCAGAGTCCCAAGGAATCAGCCAAAGGTTTCCATTCCCGTGCTACAAGACCAGGACGGCAGGACGGAGGTCATCGCCGAGCCCACAACGATGTCATAACCAGGAGCTTTGTAGGCGGAGACCACCTATTGTCAGGATAAGATGTACTACTTGTCTCCCTTCGAACTTGGCCGTTGTGGGATCCCTTCCCGCCTTCATTTTGGGGGAAGAGGACCGAGACCACTATAAATATAGCTAGGCCACCACCATAGGAGTGGGACGAGAACGAGATCATCCTCACCAGCTCACACCAGCACAAGAACACTCCTCCTGAGGTTGTTCTCCCTCTGTACTAGTTCATCCTCAGCCCACCTCGAGGCCAATCCACCACAAAGCAGGAGTAGGATTTTACACCGCAAGGTGGCCTGAACCTGGGTAAACTGCTGAGTCCCTTTCCTTTCCTATTTATCAAGCTAGGCGGTGAGATCGACAAGTCGATAGGCTGGGGAGATCGAGTTCTTCGCACGCACCCCAGAGTTTGAACCTTTCTTGGGTCTGCGGAGCCCTGAATCCGACACTGACAACTATGCGGCCCCATGCTCGGCTATCTGCTCCAGGACTGGCTTTGCCCTGGGGTCGACAAGCTTCTTATGGCCTGATAACCCACAAGTATAGGGGATCGCAACAGTTTTCGAGGGTAGAGTATTCAACCCAAATTTATAGATTCGACACAAGGGGAGCCAAAGAATATTTGTAAGTATTAGCAGTTGAATTGTCAATTCAACCACACCTGGAGATTAAATATCTGCAGCAAAGTGACCAATAGCACAGTAATATGATAGTTTTGATAGCAGTGATAATAGTAGGAGTAACGGTAACAGTGATAGCAATGATTTTATAGCAAGTGTAACAGTGGCAACAGCAGTAGTAACTTAGTAAGAACAATATGTGGAAAATTCATAGGCATTGGAACGGTGAATTCATTGGATGATATTACTCATATAACAGTCATAACCTAGGGCGATACAAAACTAGCTCCAATTCATAAATATAATGTAGGCATGTATTCCATAAATAGTCATACGTGCTTATGGAAAGAACTTGCATGATATCTTTTGTCCTACCCTCCCGTGGCAGCGGGGTCCATAAGGAAACTAAGGGATATTAAGGCCTCCTTTTAATAGAGAACCGGAACAAAGCATTAACACATAGTGAATAAATGAACTCCTCAAACTACGGCCATCACCGAAAAGTATCCCAATTACTGTCACATTGGGGTTTATGGATCATAATACGTAATAGGTGAATATGACTTGCAAGATCGGATCTAGAACATAGATATAATGGTGAAAACATAAAAGGTTCAGATCTGAAATCATGGCACTCGGACCCTAGCGACAAGCATTAAGCATGGCAAAGTCATAACAACATCAATCTCAGAACGTAGTGGATACTAGGGATTAAGCCCTAACAAAACTAACTCGATTATATGATGAATCTCATCCAACTCCTCACAGACCAGCGAGCCTACAAAGGAATTACTCACTCTCAGTGGGAGCATCATGGAATTGGCAATGAAGGAGGGTTGGTGATGACGAAGACCGAAGATTCCCCTCCCCGGAGCCCCGAACGGGCTCCAGATCAGGCCTGCCGATGAAGAACAGGAGGTGGCGGTGGCTCCGTATCGTGAAATGCAATGAAACTTTCTCCTTGATTTTTTTCTCCGAAAATAGGTATTTAAGGAGTTGGAATTAGGGCTGCAGGGCTACCAAGTGGGCGCAACCCACCTGGGCGCGCCTGGAGGGGGTGGCGCGCCCTGGTGGGTTGTGCTCAACCAGCCCCCCCCCCTCCAGTGGTTCTTGGCTGTAGTATTTTTCTTGTATTGCAAAATAATTCTCCAAAAAGTTTCGTTCCATTCTGAGAAGTTTTATTTCTGCACAAAAACAACACCAAGGTAGTTCTGCTGAAAACAGCGTCAGTCCAGGTTAGTTTCATTCAAATCATGCAAATTAAAGTCCAAAACATGAGCAAAAGCGTTAGGAAAAGTAGATACGACAGAGACGTATCAACTCCCCCAAGCTTAAACCTTTGCTTGTCCTGAAGCAATTCAGTTGATAAACTGAAAGTGAAAAAGAAAAACTTTTACGAACTCTTTTGTTCTTGTTTACATAAATAAGCTTAAGTAGCACCCAGGTTTTCAGCAAAGATTATGACTAACCATGTCAACAATAACTCTTAGAAATTATATTAAGTCATATCAATGGCATAAGCAAGTAGCGAGCAATAATAAAATATCTCAAATAACAACACTTTTTCAAAACAACCGTGATATAATATGACAATAGTGGTATCTCGCTAGCCCTTTCTGAGACCGCAAAACATAAATGCAGAGCACCTCCAAAGTTCAAGCAGCGACTAAACATTGTAATTCATGGTAGAAAAGATCTAGTCATGATGCATCCAACATTAACTATGCACAATGCATGAGGATGACAATAGTGCTCTCAGATCTGGTGCTTATTTGAGAAGGTGACGACTCAACATAAAATTAAATAGATAGTCCCTTCGCAGAGGGAAGCAGGGATTTGCAGCGGTGCCAGAGCTCAAAGTTTTAAAAATAGAGATAAATGTAATTTTGGGAGGTGCACCCTTCCTGTCAACGTTACGATCAAGAGTTATCAATATCTTCCATGCTAAACACATTAGTGGCGGTTCCCAAGCGATAAAAGTAAAAGTTTACTCCCCCTCCACCAACAAACACACTCCACAGCTAGCCGAGTCCACGGGTACCATCCATACCAACATCAGTCCTGGGGGAGTTTTGTTTAATTATTTGCAATTTTTTGAATTCGGGACTGGGCATCCCTATTACCGCCCCTCTCGTGCAAAAACGAGTGAATAAACACTCATCATGAGAATAACCCGCTTAGCTTGGAAGATACTGACCACCCCCTGTCGCTGCATGAGCGGTCCAGGCACACAAAACAGATGTTTATTTGAAATTTTAGAGGTGGCACATGCAAATTTACTTGGAACGGCAGGGTAATATCGCATGTAGGTAGATATGGTGGACTCATCTGGAATAACTTGGGTTTTAGGATTTTGATGCACAAGCAGTATTTTTGCTTAGTACAGGCGAAGGCTAGCAAATAGGTTGAGAAGCGGCCAGCTAGAGAGCAAAAACGGTCATGAACATGCGTTATGCATAATTAACATTGAATACTAGCATGAGAATGATATGAACAACATGAACATAAATATCATAGAGGCTATGTTGGTTTTGATTCAACTACATGCATGAACATGTGCCAAGTCAAGCCACTTGAAACATTCAGAGGAGGATACCATATCATCATACTACATCACAATCATTTTAATGCATGTAGACATCCAAGATAAATTATTATCCACTCCTAGCTTACTTAGGCATGACATGAGAAACTATAATCTCTAATTTTCATTGCAAACATGGTTGATCATAATATGCTGAATCATGGATACTAGGTTAAACATATTTACAAAAACAAAACAAGTTGAGTTCATACCCGTTTCTCTCTGCCACAACCAGTTCATCAAATATCATCATTATTGCCTTTCACTTGCACAACCGAATGATATGAAAATAATAATAGTGCAAAAGTGCCATGGACTAAGCTGGAATCTGCAAACATTTTATTCAAAAGGAGAAGACAAGGTAATATGGGCTCTTTGTTAGATCAATAGCAATGCATATGAGAGCCACTCAACATTTTCACCGTGGTCTTCTCCTCGGTATGACTCATTAAAATAGAAAATAATTTCAGAGAAACACACTGAAATATTTTTGGAGTTTTAGCTTTTCTTGAGGAAAGCAAACTAAAGAAAAACAAAAACAAAAACGAGAAAAACTATTTACACGGGAAATCTCCCAACAAGCGAAAGAAGAACAAGGAAATGTTTTTGGGTTTTCTTTTTAATACTACAACTAACTAAACTAGAAAGAAAAACTGAAAAGAAGCAAGAAACATTTTTTTGGGATTTTCTCAAAGTTTTTCAAACACACAAGAAGAAAGCGAGAAAATAAATCTAGCATGGATATACAATAAAAAAGTGTGAACACCGACAGCTTGAATGAAATGTGTGAACATGAATGTAATGTTGGTGGAAATACGTACTCCCCAAGCTTAGGCTTTTGGCCTAGCTTGGTAATCACCATCCGTAGCCTGCATAATAGTCGGAGTGGTAGCTCACGGAGGCTGTTGGTGTAGCCTCCTCAGCCCGCCGAGCAGCCACGACCTCCACGTTGTGCGTGCGGGCCTCGCTCTCGAGAACATAATACCTTCCTTTGCTGTGATAATAAAAGAGTGCAGGCGCAGGAAAAACAAGATGCACAATAGGTTTTTTATCGAACATCAAGTTATAAGTATAATTAGTGATTGTGCCCGTAAGGAACTTATGATGTTCCATGGCATCAAAGTCTAATTACTGAGTAGGCAATATGGGGTCATAAGGCAGAGGTGTAACACCAACCTCTTTAGCTAAACGAGAAGCATAAATCCCACCATTAAAATAACCACTACCAGCATTGTGTTGCAATCTGCGTGCAACAATCGCTCCAAGGTTATAGCGTTTAATACCGGTAAGAGCAGTGTGTATGAGGCTCAAGTCAGGAGCACATAGTGTACTACAATCTTGCTTGCCTACGATGCATTTGCCATTAAAGAGTGCAAAGTAATGAATTGATGGGAAGTGAATACTTTTTATTCTACCTTGTGTCACTTCTCTATCCTCACCGTAGCAAAGGTTAGTCAAAAATGACTCATATTCAGATCTTGGTGGCTCGTCTAGCGAACCCCAATATAGAATTTTGCAGGCAGTACAAAACATCTCTAGAGGCACGGTAAATGGATGATCATAAAGACTAAATGAAACTCTAGACTCACGCGGATGAAATTTAAATTTCATAGTGAACGTTTCTGTGAGGTTGAGATGCTGAATGCACTTATCTTCTATGTAGGGGCCGAGCTCAGTGTTGTGAACGTACTGCTCAAATTCTTCCTTAACACCTGCGCTCACCATGAAATTGTTACACGGCCATAGGGGAAGATTTGATAGCCGCATCCCGCATTTTGCTTGCGCTTGGTTCAACATAAGACCGACGTATCGAGCCACTACTAGATGATGCCTCAGTAGACCTCTTCCTCGAAGAACTCCTAAAGAATTGCATTTTTATTTGCGAACAATTTCTGAAAAAATTTGGGACACAAAATTTTTGTCAACAAAACTTCACAAGATTGATAGCAACTACTCATAAGAGTGCATAGAGGCCATATTAAGTATTCAAACTACTTAGAACTCTAAGAATTCAACATGCAAGCTCATCTACAACAGCACCAAGAGTAGCTAATTATTCAAAATACAAACCACTAAAGCAAAAACTAATTGGAGCAATGGAGGAGTCACATACCAAGTAGCAATCCCCCAAAACAGTTTCGGAAATGGAGCTTCGAGGAAAGAGATTGAAATCCGCGGGTTTGAGAGCAAGAACACGAGAAAGAGGGCTATGGTGATTTTTTTTCTGGAGGTGGGAGATCACATGGGCTAAATAAGTAAGTGAGGGGACCCACGTGGGCACCACAACCCACCAGGGCGCGCCTGGGTGAGCTGGCATGCCCTGGTGTCTTGTGGTCACTAGGTGCACCCCCCTCTGATGTTATTTGCACCAAAAATTCAGAAATATTCAGAAAAAATCATATTAACTTTTCAGGGTGATTTTTTATTGCACGAGAAATTAAGAAAAACATGGCATTTTATTTTATTTAACTAAGAAAAATAGAAAACAAAAGTTGGGACAGAAAGTTGTGCTTACTAAATTCATCAACTTCATAGCTCGCAGAAATGATCCATTAATAAGGTTGATCAAGTCTTATTAACAACCACCTTCGATTAGCATGAAACCGAAGAACTTTCATAAAACACTAAGTTACCTCAACGGGGATATGCTTGTCCCCAACAATAAGCATTTCGTATTTCTTTTTGGCAGTAGGTAGAGGTAGTTGAAAACTTCCAATAGTGAGCGTCGGAGATTTTTCAGGAACATTAATACCATTCACTTGGAATTGTTTCTTCGGAAAGTGCACCGTATGTTCATTACCATTGATATGAAAAGTGACCTTGCTTTTATTGGAATCAATAACAGCCCCTGCAGTATTAAAAAAGGGTTTACCAAGGATAATTGACATGTTGTCGTCCTCGGGCATCTCAAGTATAACAAAGTCGGTTAAGATAGTAACATTTGCAACAACAACGGGCACATCCTCACAAATACTGATAGGTATGGCAGTTGATTTGTCAGCCATTTGCAAAGATATTTCAGTAGGTGTGAGTTTATTCAAATCAATTCTTTTATATAAGGAGAAAGGCATAACACTAACACCAGCTCCTAGATCACACAAAGTAGTTTTAAGATAATTTCTTAAAATGGAGCAAGGTACAGTTGGTATTCCCGGATCTCCATGTTTTTTAGGTACTCCATCCTTAAAAGAATAATTAGCAAGCATGGTGGAGATTTCATCTTTTGGTATCTTTCTCTTATTAGTGATGATGTCTTTCATGTATTTTCCATAAGGAGCCATCTTTAAAATATTAGTCAAGCGAGTGCGCAAAAAGACTGGCCTAAGCATTTCAGCAAAGCGTTCAAATTCTTCATCATCTTTTTTCTTAGTTGATTTACTTCTCTTCCATGTTTTCTAGCAACAAAGTCTCTTTTATCATATCTTTTATTCTTAGGTTGTGGGTTATCAAGCTCAATAGCAGGTTCTATTTCAACATCATTATCTGGTTGTTTATCATTGTTTGGTTGAGTGTCTTCATGAACATCATCATTATATTTTCATTATCACTAGATGGATGTTCATTACCAGATTGAGTTTCAGCATCAGAAATAGAAACATCATTATTATTTTCAGGAGGTTTTTCTATTTCAGGTTCACTAGAGGTACGCAAAGTCCTATCATTTTTCTTTTTCTTCTTCTTTCTAAAGGGACTAGGTGCATCAGTGCTAATTCTTTGAGAGTCTTGTTTCATTCTTTTAGGGTGTCCCTCAGGATAAAGTGGTTCCTGAGTCATTCTACCTCCTCTAGTCACTACTCTTATAGCATGATCATTCATATTATTATTCATTTCATCAAGCAACTCTCTTTGAGATTTAGCAACTTGTTCTAGTTGAGTTTGAACCATAGAAGCATGTTTTCCTACACCTATTACATCATTAGTAATTCTAAATAACAAGTCACTCAAGCGAGCAATCATATTAGAATTATATTTTAATTGTTTCATAACATTTTCATTGAAGTGATCTTGTTTCCTAATGTAGTTGTCAAACTCATAAAGGCATTGACTAGGATGTTTATTGTAAGGGATGTCACTTTCATCAAATTTCATTAAAGAGTTTACCTCTACCACCTTTGGTGGTGGTGTGTCAAGTCCATGTATTTCTTCAATAGGAGGTAAATTTTTAACATCCTCTGCTTTAATACCGTTTTCCTTCATACTTTTCTTTGCCTCTTGCATATCTTCAGGACTGAGATATAAGATACCGCTCTTCTTCAGAGTGGGTTTAGGCAGTGGTTCAGGAAGAGTCCAACCATCATAATTTTTCAATATATTATTCAATAATTCATCAGCCTGTTCAACAGTTCGTTCCCTAAAAACACAACCAGCACAACTATCTAGGAAGTCCCTAGAAGCATCGGTTATTCCATTATATAAGATATCAAGTATTTCATTTTTCTTAAGAGGATGATCAGGCAAAGCATTAAGCAATTGGAGAAGCCTCCCCCAAGCTTGTGGGAGACTCTCTTCTTCAATTTGCACAAAATTAAATATTTCTTGTAAGGCAGCTTGTTTCCTATGAGCAGGAAAATATTTTTTAGAGAAGTAATAAATCATATCCTGGGGACTACGCACACAACCAGGAGCAAGAGTATTGTACCAAATCTTAGCATCACCCTTTAATGAGAACGGAAATAATTTGAGAAAATAGTAGTAGCGAATCTTCTCATCATGAGCAAATAGGGTGGCTATATCATTTAATTTAGTAAGATGTGCCACAACAGTTTCAGTTTCATAGCCATGGAAAGGATCAGATTCAACCAAAGTAATTAACTTTGGGTCAACAGAGAATTCATAATCTTTATCAGTAACAAAGATAGGCGAAGTAGCAAACTTAGGATCACATTTCATTCTAGCATTCAAAGATTTTTCTTTTAGTTTTCATAATAATTTCTTAAGATCATCTCTATCATTGCAAGCAAGAAAGTCTCTAGCTATTTCCTCATCCATAACATAACCTTTAGGTATCTTAGGCAATTCATATCTAGGAGAGCTAGGCCTAATAGGAGTTTCAAGATTTTTAGTTTAGAGTACTTCATCAGTTTCAATAATTTCATCAGTTTCAGCATTCTCAATATCTTTAGCTCTAGCAAGTTGTTCATCAAGAAATTCACCTAGTGGCATATTATCATCAAGCAAGGTACTAGCATCATCATGAGTATCATTCATAGCAGAAGTAGCATCATCAATAACTTGCGACATATCATGATTAATAGCATGTGGTGGTGTTGCAAGTCTACTCAAAACAGAAGGTGAATCAAGTGCAGAGTGTAATGGTAGTTCCTTACCTCCCCTCGTCCTAGAGGGAACGATCTTGGTTTTTGTATCCTTCAGATTCTTCATAGTGATAAATAGATAATAATCCCAAGTGACTCAACAAATATAGCTATGCTCCCTGGCAATGGCGCCAAAAAAAGGTCTTGATAACCCACAGTATGGGATCGCAACAGTTTTCGAGGGTAGAGTATTCAACCCAAATTTATAGATTCGACATAAGGGGAGCCAAAGAATATTTCTAAGTATTAGCAGTTGAGTTGTCAATTCAACCACACCTGGAGATTAAATATCTATAGCAAAGTGATCAGTAGCATAGTAATATGATAGTTTTGATAGCAGTGATAATAGTAGCAGTAACAGTAACAGTGATAGCAATGATTTTGTAGCAAGTGTAATAGTGGCAACAATTGTAGTAACCTAGCAAGAACAATATGTGGAAAATTCGTAGGCATTGGATCGGTGAATTCGTTGGATGATATTCATCATATAACAGTCATAACCTAGGGTGATACAAAACTAGCTCTAGTTCATAAATATAATGTAGGCATGTATTCCGTAAATAGTCATACGTGTTTATGGAAAGAACTTGCATGACATCTTTTTTCCTAGCCCCGTTGTAGCGGGGTCCATAAGGAAACTAAGGGATATTAAGGCCCCTTTTATTAGAGAACTGGAACAAAGCATTAGCACATAGTGAATACATGAACTCCTCAAACTACGGCCATCACCGAAAAGTATCCCAATTACTGTCACATTGGGGTTTACGGATCATAACACGTAATAGGTGAATATGACTTGCAAGATCGGATCTAGAACATAGATATAATGGTGAAAACATAAACGGTTCAGATCTGAAATCATGGCACTCGGGCCCTAGTGACAAGCATTAAGCATGGCAAAGTCATAACAACATCAATCTCAGAACATAGTGGATACTAGGGATCAAGCCCTAACAAAACTAACTCGATTACATGAAGAATCTCATCCAACTCCTCACCGACCAGCGAGCCTACGAAGGAATTTCTCACTCCCGGTGGGGAGCATCATGGAATTGGCGATGAAGGAGGGTTGGTGATGATGAAGACCGAAGAGTCCCCTCTCCGGAGCCCCGAACGGGCACCAGATCTAGCCTGCCGATGAAGAACAGGAGGTGGCGGCGGCTTCGTATCGTGAAACGCGATGAAACGTTCTCTTGATGTTTTTTTTCTTCTGAAAATAGGTATTTTAGGAGCTGGAATTAGGGTCTGCGGGGCCACTAGGTGGGCACAACCCACCTGGGCGCGCCTGGAGGGGGTGGCGCGCCCTGGTGGGTTGTGCTCAACCAGGGGCCCCCCTTCGGTGGTTCTTGGCTCCAGTATTTTTCTTTTATTGCTAAATAATTCTCCAAAAAGTTTCGTTCCATTCCGAGAACTTTTATTTCTGCACAAAAACAACACCATGGTAGTTCTGCTAAAAACAACGTCAGTCCGGGTTAGTTTCATTCAAATCATGCAAATTAGAGTCCAAAACAAGAGCAGAAGTGTTAGGAAAAGTAGATACGACAGAGACGTATCATGGCCCCACCCGGGATTCTGCGTGGGCAGGGTTGCCGAGGTCTGCAGAAGCAGACTGACCCGGCACGCGTCCATGAAGATCCAGCGCTACCGGTAGCCCTCCGCCTTCTTCCCGGCCTTCAGGTGTGTCGGATTCAGGGCTCCACAGACCCAAGAAAGGTTCGAACTCTAGAGTGCGTGCAAAGAACTGAATCTCCCGAGCCTGTCGACTCGTCGATCTCACCGCCTAGCTCGATGAACAGGAAAGGAAAGGGACTCAGCAGTTTACCCAGGTTCGGGCCACCTTGCGGTGTAAAACCCTACTCCTGCTTTGTGGTGGATTGGCCTCGAGGTGGACTGAGGATGAACTAGTACAAAGGGAGAACAACCTCAGGAGGAGTGTTCTTGTGCTGGTGTGAGCTGGTGAGGATGATCCCGTTCCCCCCGTCTATGGTGGTGGCCTAGCTATATTTATAGTGGCCTCGGTCCTCCTCCCCCAAAATGAAGGCGGGAAGGGATCCCACAACGGCCAAGTTTGAAGGGAGACAAGTAGTACATCTTATCCTGATGAAAGGTGGTCTTCGCCTGCAAAGCTTCTGGTCGTGACGTCATGGTGGGCTCGGCGATGACCTCCGTCCTGCCGTCCTGGTCTTGTAGCATGGGAATGGAAACCTTTGGCTGGTTCCTTGGGACTCTGCGTCTGCGCTCGCTTCCTTAGCGCCGAAGAGGAAACCTGCTTCCTTAGTGCCAGGGTTGTTGATGCTGGAGAAGGGCCGTACCAGGCCGCTGATGAAGCCACGCTGTGGGCCGCAGGCAGGCAAGTTTGGGTACCCCGGTTCCCAGAACGCCGACAGTAGCCCCCGGGCCCAAGGCGCGCTTGGAATTGGCTTCGAGACGAAGCCAAAGGGCAAGGGCGAAGCGCTGTGGGCACTAACTGCCTGCGGGCCTGGTCGACGCGTGGCGCTTGATGGGATGTGGGCGTCTCCACTTCCCCACGCAGCCTCGGCAACTGCCAGACTTGACGGCTGCCTGTTGCGAGCGCAACTCTGCCATCATTGCCCGTCGTGCTCGCCTTTGGCTTCCCCTCTTTCCTGCGAACTTGTGGCTCTTCTTCCAAATTCGGCGCCGGCGACAATCCCCCTTGACGCCATGGCCCCAAGGTCGAAGAAGAAGGGGAAGGCCTGCGTGCCCGCCGAATCCCAGTTGGGTCTGGAGCCGGCGCTTGATCGGTCGACGGTGATCAACCAGGAGGGGTTGGACAAGGTCCGGTCGGCCCTTGCCGCTGATTCCAACGAGTGGAAGGCGACGACGGTCTGGCCTGCCTCCCGGGCCATGGCCGACATGGGGGCCACCGAGATCCCCATTCACCTTCATGCTCTCCTGGCTGGCTTGGTCCCTCCTTTCTCTGATTTCTTTAATGCCACAATCTCGCATTACCAGATCCAAGCGCTGCATCTGGACCCCGGGTCCATCATCCTCCTTGCCGCCTTCACCTTCTTGTGTGAGGCTATGGTGGGCATTGCCCCATCTGTCAACTTGGTCCGCTATTTCTTCTCACTTCATCTGGTCGACGACCGACAGGGCTCGGGATGCGTGGCATTCCAGGCTGTGGTGGCGACGGCTGGCTTTGGCATCGACTTCACACTCCGCCCGGATGTGAAGGAATTCCGGAAGCAGTGGGTGTATGTGGACGCCACCACGCTCAGCCCCTGCTCCTCCTCCCGCAAGCGTCGGTGGAACCCAGCTCCGGCTGGGGCATGTGAAACTCATCGACCATCGGCTCGCCCGCGTCTGGTCCAGGCTGGCCAAGTTGAAGAAGGCAGGGGTGACGGCGTTGATGGTGGTGAGTGTCGGCGTTCTGGGAACCGGGGTACCCAGACTTGCCTGCCTGCGGCCCACGGCGTGGCTTCATCAGCGCCCTGGTACGGCCCTTCTCCAGCATCAACAACACAAGAACCTCGGGAGGGGCCAAGCCTCGTGAGGCGGACGACGCCAAGACCTTCGGAAGGAGCGGCTTCCCCAGGCCTGCTCCTGAGGAGCGGAGATTTCCATGCAAGCCCCACCTCGTGAGGTTCAGATGACGCAAGCCATGACGACCAAGGCCAGGCGGGCGCCAGCAGGCGCAGTACAGCAGGTTTCCTCTTTGGTGCTAAGGAAGCGAGCGCAGACGCAGAGTCCCAAGGAATCAGCCAAAGGTTTCCATTCCCGTGCTACAAGACCAGGATGGCAGGACGGAGGTCATCGCCGAGCCCACCACGACATCACGACGAGAAGCTTTGCAGGCGAAAACCACCTTTTGTCAGGATAAGATGTACTACTTGTCTCCCTTCAAACTTGGCCGTTGTGGGATCCCTTCCCGCCTTCATTTTGGGGGAAGAGGACCGAGGCCACTATAAATATAGCTAGGCCACCACCATAGAAGAGGGAGGGAAAGGGAAGGAGATCATCCTCACCAGCACACACCAGCACAAGAACACTCCTCCTGAGGTTGTTCTCCCTCTGTACTAGTTCATTCTCAGCCCACCTCGAGGCCAATCCACCACAAAGCAGGAGTAAGGTTTTACACCGCAAGGTGGCCCGAACCTGGGTAAACTGCTGAGTCCCTTTCCTTTCCTGTTCATCGAGCTAGGCGGTGAGATCGACGAGTCGGCAGGCTAGGGAGATTGAGTTCTTCGCACGCACCCCAGAGTTCGAACCTTTCTCGGGTCTGCGGAGCCCTGAATCTGACAATTGGCGCGCCAGGTAGTGGTGCGTCGGAGCCTCTCTTCCGCTGACCGATTCACCACCGTTCCACCATTCCCATGGCCGATGTTCGTCGAGTTCGCGCTGAGCGCCGGGCTACTCTAGCCTCCCGTGTCTCCCAGACCGCACCTGCAGGCAACGGCGCCCCCTGCCATTCCTCGTCGCCTGCGGCAAACGCTGCCACCAGCCCCGCGGCCCATGAATAGCAGGCTTCGTCGCTGCATCCCTCTGTACGGCGCGACGGGTGCACCGCCACCCCGTCGCTGACTTCGTCGGCTGGTTCATCCTCCCATGCCCGTCGTGGCCCGGCGAACGTGCAGGCCACGTTGCTCATGGCGCGCGAGCTTCTGTGCTATAGCCCGACCGATGACCTCTACGAAGACTGGCTGGACCGCATCGCCGAGCTCGTCAGCGCCACCGGAGAGACCCCTGCTCCGTCTCGCCCGCTGCCTCCCCAACCACCTCTTGTGGGCGACGTGGCCCACGGTGCGCCTCCTCCAGCTCTCAGGCAAGAAGTCGCCCTCGAGCCAAGGCGTGAGGCTCCTCAGCGCGACCCGCCGCGCAGGGCGCCGGCGCGCGACGAAGAAAGCTGCCAAGTGGTGCAGCAACCCCAAGGAGAGGCGCGCGCTCCCAGCGCCGCCACGTCAAGACCGCTTGCTGCCTGAGGCAGCGGTGCGCGAGCACCAAGTCCAGGCTCCCCTCTATGGCGGGCTCCCGTGGGAGCGGCAGGCTGCCGTGCGTTCACCCCGGAGCTGCGTGGCGTCGTCTGGCTAGGGAAGTTCAAGCCAGACCTGCCTCCACGCTACGACGGCACCCCCGACCTTGTAGAGTTTCTCCAGCTCTACGAGTTGAGCATCGAGGCGGCCAACGGCGACGAGAATGTCATGGCGAACTGGTTTCCCATGGCCCTCAAGGACGGCGCTCACTCATGGCTCCTGAACCTCCCCGCTGGATCAATCTCCTCATGGGATGAGATGCGGGAGCGCTCCATCGCCAACTTCCAGGGCACTCGAGACCATGCTCCAGCTGTGGGCGACCTGCGGCGCGTCAAGCAACAGCCTTGGGAGACCTTGCACAAGTACATCCAGCGCTTCACCAACGTTCGCCTCAAGATTCCCAAGGTGACGGATGAGGCCATCATTTCCGTGTTCACTGATGGCGTCCGGGATGTCAAGATGAAGGAAGAGCTCACCATGCACGAGGACCTGTGCTCGGCTCTGGAAATGTTTAACATGGCAGCCAGATGCACAAGGGCCGAGGAAGGTCGCCTCACCCTCCTCGAGCTCCCAGAAGCTGACCTAGAAGACAAGAGGGCCAAGGCCAAGGACGTGAAGCGCAAGGGGCCAGCTGTGCTCGCGGCTGAACCTGAGATGAAGCGCGGCTGCGACTACCCGAAGTCCTCCAAGGGCAGCCGTCCATTCTACGTCTTCCACAACATGCACAACCATAACACCAATGACTGCCAAGAGCTCAGGGCCATCCGGGATGGGCGCCTTGGCCGCTGCCCTGATCGCAACGACCGCGGCTACGGCCGTGGAGGACGCCGAGGTGGCGGACGCTGGGACAACCGCGACCCCCACCAGGACTGGCGCGACCAGCCCCGTGAGGATCGCTGGCAGGGCCAGCCTCGCGAGGGCCCCTGGAGGGATCAGCCTCATGAGGACCGTCCTCAGGGCAACGCTGGCCTTCCTCCGCTGCCACCGCCGCCAAGGAGGAATGATGACCACCACCAAGATGATGGGGCTGGGGGCTTCCAAGAGCCTCGTGCTGTGGCTTGCATCCTGGGCAGCGCTCAGGCTCCCGCTTCTCACCGCATCTTCAAGCAGTTCGCTCATGAGGTGAACGCGGCCCTCCCCAAGCTCGAGGCGACGTGTCCGCTCAGGTGGTCCAAGTACGCCACCACCTTCGACTCTACTGACCAGCTCAAGTGTGTGGCCGCTGCCGGCGCGCTCCCAATGCTCTGCTCTCCTACCATCAGCAATGTCCTCGTCACCAATACACTCATCGATGGTGGTGCGGGACTCAATGTCCTCTTCGTCGAGACATTCGACAAACTCCAGGTGCCGTACAACCAGCTTCAGCCTACCAAGCCCTTCTCAGGAGTGACCAACGGCTCCACCACCCCGATAGGGCAGATCCGCCTCCCTGTCACCTTCGGCAAGCGCGACAACTACCGCACTGAGCTCATCGACTTCGACGTCACCCACATCCGCCTCCCGTACAACGCCATCCTCGGGTATCCAGCCCTGGCCAAGTTCATGGCCGCCACTTACCATGGCTACAATGTCCTCAAGATGCCAGGGAGTGGCGGCATCATCACGGTCGCCTGCGACGAGAAGGACGCGGTGTGCTCCCTCGAGCGCGCCTACCAGGCTGCAGCGGTCAAGAACCCAGACGATGAGGGCGCCACCTACCCTCCCGAGGCCGTTCCCAAGAAGAAGCAGCTGCTCCGCCCGGGACCCTAGGAGGATGGGGCGCCCGACGATCGTGCCTCAGGGCCTACGCCCACTGACGGGGCGCCTTCCCCTCTCGCATAGGAAGGCACGCCCGGCGCCCCTCTCGGGCTGGGCTTGAGGGCTCTCCTCTGGAGGGCCTCAGACCTGGCCAGCGTCATGAGGGAGGCGTTCAGGCACCATGTGGAGGCGTGCTTCAACGCGCGCTTCCGCGAGAAGAGTGCAGGGCACGAGGTGCCAGGCGCTCGGGAGTACATCACCAAGGTGATCGAGGATCTTCAGGAGGCCGGGGCCATGCGAGGCGAGCATCGCCCCGCACCACCAGGCGCAGCTCCCTCCCCTGACGAGGGCAGCGGGCTATGCGTCTGCATCAACATCCCAGGGCTCAACCGGGCCGCATCTCAGGAGCTCTATTGGCCGTCCCACGTGGGCCGGTGCGAGGGCCTCCCTAACAGCTACGTTCGCATGCCTTTCGGTTTGCTGAACCTGGCTGCCATGCACCAGCGCCACATGCGGAGCATCCTGGCGGCTCATGAGGCCAGGCACCAGGCAATCCTATCGAAGGAGGCACCGGACCCTCGCGAGCCCCACGGGCCCCCAGGGCCTCACGAGGCTCAGGACCTGGACGGCTCGTGAGGAACGACTTCTGCGGCTCGCGTCTTCAGCTACTCGAACACTTCTTCAGAAATGGTGCCAGGTGACATTTTTCAGTTTGTTCAGTTGGGGGCGCCCCTCGGGCTGCATTATCCCCAAGCCGTGTGGGTCCGTCCCTATGGCATGTATCGTTCTTTGCATCTATTAGAGCTGGCCTTACCTCTTCATGAGTTGCTTTATGATTATCACCTGCCTGCCCGGTGTCCTGTCGCCCCTTCACGGCCTCCACGCGTTGCGAACCCGCCTGTTGCTCATCCCGCCACGGGGGCTGCTGGCACGGCGCCTGTGCTTGGGTCCATCCCTGCAGCGCTGATAAACCTGAGAGATCGAGCTCTGGCTCACGGCCCGCCCCGCGCACGTCACCTCACCGGATCCTCAGTGCCTTCGTATTCTTGCGGAAAGATCAACGGCTAGACGGCAAGCGCGGGTATGTATACTAACTCGTAGGAACCTCAAACCAGACTACGAGCAGCTCCCGCAGGCCACTCCTTTTTCACGTAATTCACTTGCACATTAAAGGGGGGGGTCCCTGAGCATTGCTCCTCAGGGACTCCTACTGGCTCTTGAGCCCTCACCCCCTGGCCCTGACCACGGCATCGCGACCTGGCATACCAGTGGCGGCTGAGCCTCGCTCGAGGCCTGGGACCCGAGAACGTAGAGCATCCAGATGAGCAAGAAAAATGGGACCGGCGTGAGCCCTACCTAGAACCGCCACCACCAGGACGCAGTTAGGCGTCATGCGGAGGAATCACTGCAGGCCTGCCAAGATAAGTCACCACATACATGTCGGTGTAAATCTCACGACCCAGTATTTTGATTTTCGCGATCTCGCTCGGGCAAGGCCGTTTTCCCTATCGGTCTTTAGGGGGCTGCTTGCATGCTAAAGGGGACCTCTTGAGCATCGCGCCTCAGGGGCTCTTACCGGACCTCGGGCTGCCCACCTCCTGGCCTTGACCACGGCATCGTGACCTGGCATACCAGTGACGGCTGGAGCCGCCTGGGGACTGGGTCCTGTCAGCGTAGAGCGCTAAAGCTACCGCGAGAACGAAAGGGAGCACCATGCCAAAATGAGATACGCGATCGCAGCATCGAACTAGGAACAATAACACTAAGGCAAAAGCATTACAGTTCTTACATGCCCCCACGGGGCTCATCACGGTTTTGTGCAGGAAAAACAAAAGAAGGGACTTTGGAGAACCCCGGCCTCAGGACGTCACCGACAGCGCCGAGTCGACGCAGCTGCCGCACTCCGCCCGCAGTGAGAGCTCGGCGGCTCGTAGCAGTCATCATCACTGGACTCTGGAGAGTCGCTGGATTCTGGAGAGCTGTTGTCACAAGAGGAGCTGCTGGCAAGGCCAAGGGCAAGTTCAGCGCCCGTGGCCGCGCCGTGTGGATCGCCTCCTCCGGAGCAGTACTCCAGGCACCGGCCGTCTTCGCCGAAGACCTTGAAGAAAATCGTAGAGGCTCTGTCGTATTCAAAGTGGATAGCGAGGGCCCCCTCCGGGCAGCAGGCACGGGCGACCTCGCCCCATCCCCGGGTCATGAAGACTTCGCCAGGATGGACGACCTTGACCTCCGCTTCGATAGCTTGGCTCCAGCACCCGGCGTGTTGCAGCCATAGCTCAACGGGCCCCCTTGGCGGTATCTCCTCCACGAAGAACCGTGGGAGCCGGATCCATGTGCGCAGCGGCATTGCCGCCCACACCGCGAACTCGCATGACGTGCCTTTGGCATGAGTTCGCAAGCCGGAAGGCTGGGTAGCCGTCGCCTGTCCTCCTCCATGACCCTGACCCACGTTGTGCTGGGCGCTGTCTCCAAGCGCAGGGCCCTGCGCGCGGGCGTACATAGGGGTCGGGAAGCCCGGTGGAGCCTGCTCGTCCAAGGCCGCGTCACCTCGGTCCCTTCACCGGCGTCGCAGGAGCGGCCGAGCCTCTTCTTCGGCGGGAGTGGCCCGAGCTCCTCCCGAGGCGCTTTTCCCTTCTTCGACGCGGAAAACCTCCTTATCGGTGCCATGGACGCTTCATCGAGACGGTGAGGCAAGAAGGAAGAAGAAGCAAGCAGCGGGAAGACGGAGATGAGCAGGGGGCTCCGCCCCCTCCCATTTATAGCCAAACAGAGGCCAACCGCCGGCCTCCATGATCTCCGGTAATGATGATCTTTTTGCATGCAGCAGGTTATTGTCAAGTCGGACGGTTGCCGAGGCAGCGTGGGGAAGCGGAGATGCCCATGTCCCATCAAGCGCCACGCGTCGATCCAGGTCCGCAGGCGGTTAGGGCCCGCGGCGCTTCGCCCTTGCCCTTTGGCTTCGCCTCAAAGCCAAGTCCGAGCACGCCTTGGGCCCGGGGGCTACTGTCAGCGTTCTAGCAACCGGGGTACCCAGACTTGCCTGCCCGCGGCCCACAGCGTGGCTTCATTAGCGGCCTGGTACGGCCCTTCTCCAGCATCAGCGGCCTGGTACGGCCTGGTACACTCCTCTTGAGGTTGTTCTCCCGCTGTACTAGTTCATCCTCAGCCCACCTCGAGGCCAATCCACAACAAAGCAGGAGTAGGGTTTTACACCGCAAGGTGCCCCGAACCTGGGTAAACTATTGAGTCCCTTTCCTTTCTTGTTCTTCGAGCTAGGTGGTGAGTTCGATGAGTCGGCAGGCTGGGGAGATTGAGTTCTTCGCATGCACCCCAGAGTTCGAACCTTTCTCGGGTCTGTGGAGCCCTGAATCCGACAGTGAGGGAGTTCGTCCGGCGGCGCATCGCCCCGCTCCAGCGCCACTCTCGCCCGATGTGGGCCTTCACCGGCCCCAAGGACCCCATGAGGCTCCAGGTGCCCTCGCTCCCTTCCAAAATGTTGCGCACGATGCTCGAGCTCTTGATTGGCGACCCACCTGTCGCGCTTTCGGAGGAGGGATGCCTCTTGTACCATTGCTCGAACAAAGAGGACTTCGTGAAGCAAATGCCCCTCTTCGACGGGTGGGGGCTGCACCCGGAGGGCCTTGAAGGGCCTCACGAGAATCCCATCTTGGTGGCTCCTGTGCTCGCCGATCCTGCGGTGCGCGCCCCTGATGTGGTTGCAGGGGGGCGAGCGCCGCTGCGTGCTCCCGAGGTGACTGCTGGGGGGCGGGGGCCATCCGGTGCTTCTGCGGCAGCTGCTCCCGAGATGGCTGCTCCTGGGGTAGCAACTCCTGAGGTGGCGACTCCTGAGGTGGCTACCCGCAGCCCAGTCGCGAAGGGCAAGGTGCCGACCCTCGGCACACCTCGTCTAGACCTTGGGGCGCTCCGCAAGAGGAAAGGACTCTGGAGCTGTGGTGGTGACGCCCCCCGGCCCCTGAAACAGAGGGTGTGGGTGGCTGTGGACGAGTAAGTAACTTATCTTTGTGGGTCTTCTTGTGTCGCGTCCTTTTCTGACTCCAGCTCCTCAGTACCCCTTTGGTTGCGGCGGTGAAATCTCCTGGGGCGTGATCTCCAGGGGCCCTTATTCCGCTCGTGATTCCAAGCCCCCCGCGCCATACGCCTGCGCGAGGCACGGAGTCAGCCTGTGAAATGGATGTGCCGCAGGGAGGCCACGGGCTTGCGCTCCCAGCGTCCTTCCTTCATGGTCACTTCTGGGGCACAGGAGGCGTGCCAAGGGCTCCTCCACTGGTCCTTGCCGGTGGCCAGGCGGCCCAGCACCGGCTTCATCTTTGAGCAGCGAGGCCACGCCGCCCAACGCCTCCGCCAAGGCCTGGGAAACAGCTGGGGGAGCGCCGGCCGCCAGCCATTTGTCGGAGATGAGCGAGCCGCTCCGCGCTTCTGCGACAGCCCCTGGTGTGGAGGAAGGGCTCGGCCACGCGCTGGAGCTCGCTCGCGGGCGCAGCACCGTCCGCCATGACCTTTTCCAGGAAGCAATGGGCGCGCTGAGTCGGCTTGGAGGAGAGCTTGTCGATGTCGACGTGCGCCTATAGGCGGAAGGCCTCCGCCTAGCGCGCGAGTGGCACCAGCTGAGCGCGCTCATGCAGACGCCATGGCGTCCCTCACGGCTTCTCGTGAGGCCTGTGCCTGCGCTCTGGAGGAGGCCAGGGCTACTGACCGCCGTCGCGAGGCAGCCGAGGAGCGGGAGAAGGAGCTTCGAGCATCGAACGCCATCCTCGAGCGGCAGTTCCAGGCGCGCAGGGCCACCCTGGCGACACCACCGAGCGAGGCCCCCTCGGATGAGAAAGGAGGCCAGGCGCGTGAGGATGCGCTGGCGCTTGAGATCTCGGAACATAACCTGGAGCTCGAGTGGCTGGAGGTGAAGGAGCGCCAAGTGGCCGCGGCTAAAGACGCCATTGCCGCCCGAGAGGCCAAGATCCAGCAGGAGATCGACCGAAGTGTGGCAGAGATTCGTGGTGCTTTTGTTGGTGAATACCGCCGAAAGCTGAGGCTCCAGGAGACCCGCTTCCAACAGTGGCCGGTTGAGTTGCAGGGCAGGACCGATGCCCTCAGGGCGAAGCTTGCCGCGGCAGAGCAGCGCGAGATGACCACCAAGGAGGCTCGGGCCTCCACCCAAGCCGACTTGTCCTCACTTCAGCAGCAGGTCGCGGGCGTCACGTCTCTTGTGGAGAAAGCTACGAACGAAGCGAACCACCGCCGGACGATGTAGCACGAGCGCTCCTCGATGCTTAAGGACCTCAGGGTCCTGGCCAACCGGGCCCTGGATACCATCTGTCAAAAGAGCGTCTCCCGCCCGCACGTGGCTGATGACGCCGGCTACCTCCACTTCTTTACCCAAGTCGTGACCCGTCTGGAAGACCGGGCCACGAGGGCGCGCCAGCTCATCGAGGAAAGAAGCAGGGGGCTCCTCGGGCGCGCGTTCTCGCGTGTCTTCAGCTACCTTCCTAGCCTTGATCCTGACTTCGACTTCAACGCCGCGATAGCCCCCGTGCCCAGGGTCACGCAGGGCGACCTGGCCAGCTGGGTGGATGACCATGTGGACGGCCTGGTCGCGGAGTTCACCCGTGAAGATGGCGTGGACGTACTCGCAGCTGAAGAGGGTGGTGCTGACGATGGTGATGATGAAGATGGCGACGCCGATGGCAGCGCGTCTTGCTAAGCTTACGTTTCCTTTCCGATCCTGACGTGCATACCAAAACTTAGGGCATGGCCCCGTGGGGCATGGAAAGTATTTTTTGGTGGGGGTTCCCCGGTTATGTATGAAATGATGATATGCCTTCTAAATTAATTTTGAAATTAGCTGCCGAGGGCAGGAGGGCCCCCTACTAGAGTGGTTCGTTGTGACTTATCTTTGGTGCTGGCGGTCTTGGATGGGTTCCTATGTCGTGAGGGCGCTTCCTTCCTGAGGCGGGCCCCGCAGGGGCATGTGAGGGCTCAAGCCTGGTGAGGAGCCTGCAGGCCCGCCTGAGAGCGCCGCGCGAGGAGCCGACTGCCGAGTCGTGGCAGGGCGTGCTCGCAGTGGTCCTGCGGCAAATGCACCTTTGGCCCCGAGGGGCCCAAGCGCATGCATAGCGCGCTTGCCACGCCCAGCCCCCGCTCGCGGGGTGCTCACGGGGGGGGGGGGAGGGGGGGGTAGCAAGCATGAGCCTTGCTTTTAACATAAACCAAAAGGCAAGAAAACACCACGAATCGAAAAATCTCCCCCCATCCCTTTTTTCTTTTGATAAGCACACGAAACTCCAAATCTCATTCCAAAAGATGGTGAAAGTGCGTTATATCGACTAGAGGGGGGTGAATAGGCGATTTTTACAAATTCGTCACTGAGGAATTTCAAGGTGAGGAAATTCCTAAGCGACGAACTATTTAGCAGCGGAATGAGTACTCAGATGCAAGCATAACAGAGCAGTAGCACAGTCATCATGATGAAATGAAAACAAGCATAGAGTACGAGTAGCGTAAACACAGGATAAGCAGGCTGAAGACAAACTGACTGAAGAATTTGAACTAAGGAAATTGAGAAAGTCTTCAGACAAAGTCTTCAAACAGTAATGATCAAATACATAGCAAGTATGCGAGGAAATGAAAGGGTTGAGGAAATAGAACCAGTAGCTCGGTGAAGACACTGATTTGGTAGACCAGTTCCAACTGCTGTGACAGTTGTACGTCTGGTTGGAGCGGCTAGGTATTTAAACCCGAGGACACACAGTCCCGGACACCCAGTCCTGAACACACAGTCCAGGACACCTAGTCCTCACCGTATTCTCCTTGAGCTAAGGTCACACAGACCTCGCCCAACCACTCGTGGTAAGTCTTCAAGTGACTTCCAAACCTTCACATACTCGGTCACTCGGCAATCCACAATTTCCTCTTGGATGCTCTAGACCATGACGCCTAACCGTCTGGAGGATGCACAGTCCTCAAAGGTAACAAGCGTCGGTTCCACACAGGAACAATCTCTTCAGTGATGCTCAATCACTTTGGGTTTGTAGGTGTTTGGGTTTTTGGGTTTTTCCTCACTTGATGATTTTCGCTCAAAGTCCTCGGAGGATGGGATGCTCTAAATGACAAGTGTCAATCTATTTCTTGGAGCAGCCAACCAGCTAGTGGTTGTAGAGCGCGGCTATTTATAGCCTAGGGAGCAGCCCGACATGATAAGACATAAATGCCCTTCAATGATATGACCGTTAGGTGGGTAGGATATTTGGACAGCTGGCGCGTAGCACAGCAACGGTCGGAAATTTGAGTATCAAATTCCTCAGGGCTATCATGTTCCTCACTTGTAGGCAATCCGCACTGGCGAATTCCTAACTCCTCAGTCAGAACAAATTCTTCAGAGAACAGAAGAACTTCGTCTCTGTCACTGAAGAACTTGACTAAACTATATGAGATTTCCAATGGCTTCACTCAAAAGGATTGGGTAGGTGTAGGATTTTGAGTTGAGCATCACTTGGAAATTTTTCCTTAGTTTTACCTCGACCCCCTTTAACAGTACGGTGTTTCCTATGACTCAAGAAGAAGAAAATGAAACTACGAAAACAAAAGTCTTCACGCTTCATAATCCTCGCATGAATATCAAGTCTTCAGGGTCACACCAATTTCTTCACTTTCAAAGTCTTCAAGAAAACCAAAGTCTTCAGTTGAAGACATTCAATTTTAGGGGTCGACATTCATCGTAATTAACAAACTCCTCATAGATTTATAGACCTGTGTACACTCACAAATGCATTAGTCCTTTAACCTATAAGTCTTCGATACACCAAAATCACTAAGGGGCACTAGATGCACTTACAGATGGCAACTGGGTTACAGAAAGAGGGTGAAACAAACAACCGTGTCTGGCACCTAGACTAGTCTTCTCACCAGCGTGGAGCTAAGTGCTTCCACTGGGCGTGGGTGGGAGCCCCCGTGAGGCCCGAGGGCGGCACTCAGGAGACTCCGGGGCATGTACAGCCCAACTCATTATTACCTGAGAGTGTCACGAGCGGAGATCTTCACGGGTATCCTTGGCGCCAGGCAAGGGCCCCGCCCTACGCCTCCCCCGACCACCGTTGGGGCATCCGGAAACCAGGACGAGACCAAGGGGCAAGGGGGACGCTGGCGGTGCCCCAGCGATCGCAGGCCCCCCACCGGGGGGAAGGGCTCGCCGGCGCCTTCCCCGGCGGAGGACCCACCTCCGAGTGGCGTGTGCCGTCGTCATGGCGGCGCCTTGCTCCACGCGGCGCGGGGGAGGCCCTGGCACCGGGCTCCCCTGGTGCAGCTCCCAGTCCATTCCGTCCGCTTGTGGCGGGGCCATCATCCTGAGGTCCACGGCCGTTGTCGTGGCTTGGTTCACCTGCAGTCCATGGTTAGTGTAATCGTGCCCCTGAGATATTGATGGTACCCGGTGGCTGTTGTCATCGAAGACACCGGTGAAGCTCCGAGGTGGCCTGCGAAGAGCCTCAGCCTCATGTGGTTCCGACGCCCAGGCTGGCGAGGGGAACAGGTGGGGCTTCCTCTTGGCGCGTATAGCGAGTCCGTCGGTGGAGGCACAGGGGTGCCCGAAGCCGCCATCCCTGAGCCGTCGCCCGGCCATCTGGCATCGTTGCTCACCATCCTTGGCGCAAGGTCACCATGACCACAGAGTGGCATCTCGGCATGGGCCCAGGAGGGGCTGCCTAGCTCTACGGCGCCCGGGGGTAACGCATCCTGGGTAGGACAAACGGCGCCGCAAGCCAGGCCGGCGCCGCGGGGCCCTCTGGGCCCCCTGATGGAGGGCGCGTGGTCATAGTGAGGGCCGGCGCGCGCCCCCGGCAGCGCTCGTGGCGTAGGTAAGGTGCAGAAGGGCGCCGCACCCCTGCAGGCGGCGTCCAACAGCTTGGCGACCCGCTCCAGCAAGGCGTCGTGGCCGCCTTCCGCCAGCCTCCATCACAGCAGCTCCCGTGCCACGATGAGTGCGGCTCGCGTGTTCGCCTACTCCCGGCGGGTGTGTAGCGCCGTTGCTGCGGTGAAGCTTGAAGATCGCATGGTGGCCCGGTTGCAGCGCAGGGCGGGAGCGGGTGGAAGTGGTCCATGTCGCCTAAGGCCAACGGCGCCGGCCGGCTTGCGGGCTGCAAGGAGCGCGGAGTGGAGATCTTCTTGGGCGGAGGGCGCCGCCCGGGCAGGACGAGCAGCTCAATGCTCAGCATGAGCTCGAGGAGTGTCAGCCATGAGAACAGCGGGACAGAGGTGACAGACTGGCGGAAGAGAGGCTCCGATGTTCCCCTACCTGGCGCGCCAAATGTCGGATTCAGGGCTCCGCCGACCCAAGAATGGTTCGAACTCTAGGGTGCGTGCAAAGAACTCAACCTCCCTAGCCTGCTGACTCGTCGATCTCACCGCCTAGCTCAATGAACAGGAAAGGAAAGGGGCTCAGCATTTTACCCAGGTTCGGGCCACCATGCGGTGTAAAACCCTACTCCTGCTTTGTTGTGGATTGGCCTGGAGGTGGGCTGAGGATGAACTAGTACAGCGGGAGAACAACTTCAAGAGGAGTGTTCTTGTGCTGGTGTGAGCTGGTGAGGATGATCCCATTCCCCCCGTCTATGGTGGTGGCCTAGCTATATTTATAGTGGCCTCGGTCCTCTTCCCCCAAAATGAAGGTGGGAAGGGATCCCACAACGGCCAAGTTTGAAGGGAGACAAGTAGTACATCTTATCCTGACAAAAGGTGGTCATCGCCTGCAAAGCTTCTGGTCGTGACGTCGTGGTGGGCTCGGTGATGACCTCCGTCCTGCCGTCCTGGTCTTGTAGCACAGGAATGGAAACCTTTGGCTGGTTCCTTGGGACTCTGCGTCTGCGCTCGCTTCCTTAGCGCCGAAGAGGAAACCTGCTATACTGCGCCTACTGGCACCCGCCTGGCCTTGGTCATCATGGCTTGCATCATCTGAACCTCACGAGGTCGGGGTTGCGTGGAAACTCCGCTCCTCAGGAGCCGGCCTGGGGAAGCCGCTCCCTCCGGAGGTCTTGGCGTCGTTTGCCATGCGAGGCTTGGCCCCTCGCGAGGGTCTTGTGTTGTTGATGCTGGAGAAGGACCGTACCAGGCCGCTGATGAAGCCACGCTATGGGCCGTAGGCAGGCAAGTCTGGGTACCCCGGTTCCCAGAACACCGACAAGGTGCCCGCCTCCGCCTTTGACATGGACGAAGGAGACGCACATGAAGCGCTGGTCCTGGGCGGTGAACCGCAAGCTGAAGAAGTGGTGAAAAAGCGCCACCGAGGGCCTCACGCCTACGAAGGCCTTGCAGTAGAAGGCGAAGATGGCCAGGAGGAGAATGGAGTTAGGCTAAAGGTGGAGAGCGTGGATCTGGTAATGGGAGAGGAGGGCATAGAAGAAATCGGAGAACGACGAGATAAACCCGACGTAAATTATGTGGAGTAAGAAGGGATAGACGGACTCCCCCGGGTGGCTCCATGCTGCCGAGCCCGACCACATTTGGGTCGCTTGCCCCTCGTTCCGGTCGCCGGCCATCAGCGCAAGCATTGGGTCTAAGTCCTCCTGCTTGGTGACGGAGGAGGTCAGTAGCGCCGGCCGGATGACAGGGGGGCTTGCGGCCAGGACCGCGGGCTGCGCCTTCTTCCCGGCGGGCATCATTCACACGTCGCGTTCGCGAGCAAGGCGGAGGAAGAACCATGCTCGAGATTGGATTGAGAGGAGCCTCGCGCGAGGGAAAGGGGGACACTGCAAGGCAGATGCGAGATGGAGGCGAGGCAGGAGAGCAATGATGGCCCCGCGCAGCTCCCGCTAGGCTTTATGTCAGGCTAGGCGGTTACCGTGGCTCCGTGGAGAAGTGGGGGCATCCCGCGCCTTGTCTTGCGCCACGCATCAAGCCTGGCCTGCAGGCGGTTACGGCCCACACCTTTTCGCCCCCCAATGGGTGGAGTCGTGTGCACCACGGGCCCGGGGGCTACTGTCAGGCCCGTGGGACTGGGGGTACCCAGGCCCGTCTTCCTGCGGCCCAAGGTGTGGCGCATGCCTTGGGCCCAGCAAGGCCCACCTGTAGACTTCACGAGCAAGGCCCTCGCGAGGCCCCCTCCTCACGAGGCGCATGCCAGCAGGCATGACCAGTAGCCTCGCGAGGCCCTCTCACGAGGCGGCTTCCCGAGGCTTCCTCCCGAGGCCCTTCGCGGAGGCGTACGAAGCAAGGATCAGATGGTGGAGTCACGCGGCCCTGCGTCTCCACGTGGGTGACGCGCGTGGTGACGGGCGGAGCCAGAAGGGCGTCAACAGGCGCGGATAAGGAGGTTTTCCTCTTCCGTGCTAAGGGAGCAAGGACAGCGCATCGGTTCCCGAAGCAATCCTCAAAGGTTGCCACTTGGGGGCAAGAAGACTAGGATGACGAGCTCACCAGGACGGAGGTCATCACCGAGCCCACCGGCACGTCATGGCAGGAAGCTTTAGCAGGCGGAGACCACATTTAGTCAGGATAAGCTGTACTGCTGTCCCCCTTCGAAATTGGCTGTTGTGGCAACCCTTCCCGCCTAGTGTTTTGGGGGGAAGAGGACCAAGGCCAGTATAAATATAGCTAGGGCGCCACCTTAGAGGGGGATCAAATCCGTGACTCTCCGGAGGCCGCACACCTTCCCTTGTACTCTCTTACCCAACCTCTCTCACGAGGCAATCCATCCACAAAGCAGGAGTAGGGTCTTACACCGCAAGGTGGCCCGAACCTGGGTAAACTGCTGTGTTAGTTGTTCTTCTCCCCTCTCACTCAAGCACGCTAGAGCATCGCCGTGAGATAGCGAGTAGCAAGGCCGGGTTTAGCGAGGTTCTGTGAGGACACCCTAGAGTTCGAACCTTTCTTGGGTCCCCGGAGCACATGACTTCGATAGGTTCAACTTAACAAGGTGTGTGTGATACGCGGCAAAAAGGTCCGTAATAAAAAATGTGTGCGAAGACCAATAATAACACAAATGATTACTGCTAATAAGCCGTGTGTGTGGTGGGCAAACGCTTGCTGGTATAAAATTGTCAGCGATTGATGAATTCATCACCGACGGTTGCCCTAGTATGGCCCGTGTGTGATGTGATTGCATACAGAGCAACAACATGTATACTTATAAGGACATGATTGTATAACCAAATTAAACATCCAATTACATAGGTGGCTAGTACACACATGACATTTGCACACACCAAAGTAAACTATTACATAAATAGTTAACTAGGATAAATGATCATCTGATCATCATCTAATTCTTCTTGTGATGCTTGTTGCCACTGCTCTGCTATTGGCTCGATCCCTTGTCGATTACGGGAAGGAGGCACTCCCTCATGTCAATGATCCGCCTGTGCATCTCGTAGCATGTGTACGCGTTCTTGGCCGCAAACTTGAGGTGAGCTTCATCCAGTTTCCACATCCAGGCCCAATGCCAGGATACGGGATTTATTCTCTTGGCATCCTGCTTCATCTTTTTGTAGCAGGGGTCAAGGAGAGTTCAAGCAGAGAGTCCTTCTTCGTGCTGCCCCAGACCTTGTAGTGGCCATGGATTTCGACAAGGTTCTTGCAGGCCAAGCCCGTAATTTTGAGCACTTTTACATCGTCGGTGGTTTCCACCATAGCAAACTTGTAGTCGGTGCTGTTGACAAACCTGGCAAAATGGCCGCAAGGCTTTGTGGCCATACAGTAGTGGTAGATGAGGACATGATGGTGCACGCACAATTGGGCGATGGGAACCTTCTGATCTATCCCAATATGACCGCTGGTGTACTGGAGGTCAATGCCGACCAGTTTGTACTTGTCCCGAGCAAGAAAGTGCTCCACGGAGTTGATGTAGTCCTCCACCATGTTCGGGTCGATGGTGTACAACACTGAGAGACCCATCTCCCTCGCGTGGGTCTCCACTTGATGCACGCCGAACTCCATTGGAGCGCCGCTAGATATCCTCTCTGTATGTATCGTTGTGGGTGTGCTTGTTGTGTTGTGGGGCACGATTGAAAGGTTAAAGAGACTAAGGTTATTATGACCACAGGAATTAATGGGGAAGCCGAACGGCCTGGAATATCGGCACGCCCGGATGGCAGTTTTTACAGCACATAACTCCATCATGCCGCACGTAACTGCATCATGGCGACGTGCGCAGTGCAACCACATGCATATGGGGCCCCCAACATGATCGTGCGCCGGCCCCAACCACTGGCAGAGCACGCACGGAGGGACGCAAGTAGAGTGCTTTGCAGCCGCCTCAACGGCGAGCAACCATATGCATATAGCAATTGAACACATAGGGAAAAGCCGTCCACAAGCCGAGCACGCGGAGGGATGCGAGCAGAGCGCACCGTGGCGCCTAACGGCGAGCAGAGCACGCTGCAGGATGCGAGCGGAGGCTAGCATGGTGGGGTGAACGTGGGGAACAGACAAGGGTGCACCGGCTAATTGTGTGGGAGGACCGCTAATAACAGACATTTCCTACTAATAAGCTCTGTGTGTTCTTGGCAAACGATGCTTGCTGGAAAATTATTGTCTACCATTCTTGAAATCATCATCGACCTGTTCCTTAGTTTAATCATTTGTCATAATTTGCTCAGTCTGCACAACATCTACGCTCTCTGTGTACAGAACAATATTCTTTACAATGAATAGTGTGCTCTGTTGGGCACACAAGTATATGGATCATAGCCTTTGGCGAGCAATGTGGCCGCACGCGTCGTGATAGCTCGCGGTTCCTTCTATGCTAAGTTTCCATTAATTGATGGCATGTTATGAACATGCCACTATTTCCCGCCATTTCTTCATCGGTTTCCCACCGCCACCCAGCAATATTGCGCATAAACCTAGGAGGCACATGACACACCGAGGCAACAAGCGCAGCCTATAGCCCCTCTACCTTTTCCAAGCATGCAGCCTATAGCCCCTCTACCTTTTCCAAGCATGCCAACCTGCCAAAGCGCTGCCTGTGCCATCAACCTCCTCGACGAGGAAAATGAGAAGGCGCCACGGCCTGTCGAGGCTGAGGGTGTCCCCGGCAATGCGATGGACGACACCATGCTGCGCGTCCTCACCAGGGTTGAGCAGACCCTTGGCGCACGGCGCTTCAGCGTCGTGGATCAAGATAGGCATGTCAGCACCGAGAGGCTACAGCTTGTCACATCACATGATCGATGGTGTGCCGCAGAGCAAGCTAGGCGCATCCGCGCCGATAGGCTGCGACTTGTCGCACAGCGAGACCGTTGGAGCGCCACAGAGCAAGAGAAGCGGCGCGCCGCACAGCAAGAGTGGATCCATCGGTGCTTGCCTGCTATCAACAGGGCGTCGCAGTTGGGTACACAGCCTGTCAGTAGCCACACTGCTTGCCAGGAGTGGGCAGAGGTCGTCTGCGCCGTACTTGCACCAGAGGCCGGCCACGCAGTACTTGCATCGGACGCCCGCCGCTCCGTTCGTATGGGTCGCGCCATTTGCCTTGTCCATGGCCCACTCGATGCCAACGCGCTGGTCGCTAGGCTCGACCGCCTCCTTGGCCCAGGTGTCCACCTAGGTGCAGTAGAGGAACATGGCCGTCGCATCCTTGAGCTGGTGATATCCGATGAAATAGCCAACTTGGAGCTCGAGATCGCACTCCAGATATACCGCGAGCGTGTCGACCGCTTGGACGAATGCCCACATGAGTTCAGGCAGAGCCAAGAGGTACCGTAGGCAAGGCTGCTGGTCAAGGGAATTAACTTGCACACAAGTCCACAAATATGATTTTCCACCCCATGATGGTTTGCGGTTGAATGTATATGCAGTACAAATTTGAATTACGACCATTAAATGGCTAGAAACTCACTTAATGTCTTACAAAAGGTCGAATGAACCCTTATAATTTTCAAATTTTAACATGATAGTTGTATTAGTGCATGTTAACGTTGCAAAATTTTCGCGTACATTTAAAACACCATCCGTTGCCACTGTACTCCAAATTCGTCTTTCACAGCTAATACAAAAAATCAACTAAATCATGCACAGTTTGTTATAGGAACCGTTTGCAATGAAAATTCACCGGTCTATTTATGTCTTCCTCCATAAGCTTCGCCGGCTTTGTCTGCTCAAGTGCCGGTAACCCCCGAATCCCCGAATCCCCGACCCCCATTCCCTAACCCTTCTTGCAAAGAATGACGCCATGGAGACGCTTCATGAGGGCCCGTACGGTGGCCACGTCCTCCCCGAGTGCCGCCGCCTCTGCCGAGAGCGTGGCCGCCTATGCCAAGAGCACGGCCGCATCCGCATTGAGCTCGGCCGCATCCGCCAAGAGGGCATTTGCGGCAGCCGAGATGGCTATAGCTGCTGCTCCAACGGTGACTTCAAACACCGAGAGAGCTCGAGCAGCTGTCCATGCCGCCGATGTCGCCCTAGCCTAGGCCGAGGCCATCCACGCCAAGATCGAGGACGCCCACGCCAAGATATTCGAGGTCTCCTCAAAATCCAGCATGCAACCCACTTCCGAAAACGCAGCGGAGGCCATGGAGCACCTGCTTCCTCATGAGATCCCCGAGCGGGAGCTGGAGATGCAGGAGGCGGCGGAGATCGAGGAGCACCGGGAGGAGGAGTTGTGCGTGGCTGAGGAGGTAGAGAAGAGCCTGTCCATTGAGGAATCAACGGTGGAGTACCAACACGAGCTCTGGCGCATCCACTACTACGAGTACTACAACCTTGAGGGTAGCGTCGAGGACGAGGACGACGATGTGGTCAACTTTAGCATGGGGGACGCGGAGTCCACCAATGGTGGCATGTCGTCAGGAAAAGGCATCGACGTCTCATCTTACACCGCCGAGGCATAGGGCGGCGCATCGGTGACTTTGTTAAAATTATGTGTACTTAGCCTTTGTTTATAACACTAGTCTTTTCTTAGAGCGATGTTTAGGTCAACTGGCTCTGTTTAATTACTAAAATTGCTCGATTCAGTAAGTGTGGTATGTGCGCTGTAGGCTCTTTTGTGTACCCAAATTAGCAAGCGATGTTAAATTATTCAATGACATGGATGAGGACCGTACCTAGGGAAATTTCCACAAAAATTTGAATGATCAAACTCATCGCATGCGCGTAAAGCAGAAGAATTCTTTGCGATCCACACATTTGTTCAAAGTGAATGGCATCGGTGGCACCGCACGTAAAGTTTCCCTCCACCTGTCGAAATTTTTGGCCTACCGCCAAAATATCTAATTCTTCCCTCCTCCTCAACCCCTTTTCTCCCTGACCACAAGTCACATTTCCCCTGTTTCCTCCTTCCATCCTTCCCAAGCTATAGCCACTTCCTCACTTGCTTCCTTGCTCTTGCTGTCTCGCATACGACCGCCACAGTCGCCATGGTCTTCTTCAATTAACTCCCCAGCGGTTCCTCCTCCGACGACGACTCTTTCACCAGCCGGGTGTCGGTGTCAAAACCGGCAGATATTGGGTAGGGGGTCCCGAGCTATGGATCTTGGATCGATGGGTAACAGGGAATGCAGGGGCCGTGTTTACCCAGGTTCAGTCCCTCTCGAGGACGTAAAAGCCTACGTCTGGCTTGGTTGTATTGATGTGTTTGTATGACAATTAAAGAGTTGATCTACCTCGAGATCAGATGAACTAACCCTAGGTGGGTATGGCAATAATGGTTCTCCCTCTGTAAGGCCTAGCCCTCTGGTTTATATAGACACCAGGAATACCTAGGGCTACATATGGTTGGTTACCATTCGGGGGAAAACATGTCGGTTACGCTAACTAGGCTTGGAGGATACGTCAAGTCTTCGGAGATTTCCTTCTAGAGCATGGGGTCGCCTGTAGTCCGGCCTTCCATTGTTGAATCACAAGTATTCCACCAATCCGGTCCATGAAAGACAGGCCGGCAGCCCAAGGACCCCTTAGTCCGGGACACCCTCAGTAGCCCCCGAACTAGTGTTCGAAGCCGAAGTATATGCAAACATTTCAGGCTTTGCAGACCAGTTCCGTTCCTTCTGTGGTGTTTGCATCAGGCCCGCAGCCGCCCTGGATCAAATCTTCGAGGATTATTCGGCCGTGTCCGGCCATATGCTTCCCGAATTATGCCATAGCTTTCGACACGTGCAAGTTACTTAACCACGAAGGCTAGCCGTGCAAGTGTGAATAGTACCCTCATCTTACAACTTTTGCCGAAGGGTCACGACCCGCCATGAACACAAGCCAGTTATGAATGCTCGATTTGCAGTTCAAGGTAGTTTCTCCATTGGCACGTCCCATCAACATGAAGATCGTGCCCGGTTTTTAAGGGATATGATCAATGATTTGGGCTATCCCATACGCGCATAACGACATGATTGTATCAGGAAGTGGCGAGGTCTGCGATGCAGTAAAAGGACCCTTCGCTTTACGGCAGCCCATAAAAGGGGAGCGGCCGCCATTTCTTTCGCACGCTCTCTCTTCCTCCTGCGCCACTGCTTTCCTCATCTCCTGAGCTCCAGCACTCAGATCCATTTTCTCTTCCAAGAACCTCTCCGTCCCTCTCCTCAATCCGTCCATGGCTAGCTCCGGGTCAAAGGGCAAGTGGGAGGCCTCCATCTTCACTGAGAGCGCCATCGAGGAGCTGAAGGGCATGGGCTATCTCCCTGCTGACATTGCCCACCGTGCTTCAGAGGCGGGCCAGGTCGTCTGATACGTCTCCAATGTATCTATAATGTTTTATTGTTCCATGCTATTGTATTATCTATTTTGGATGTTTTATATGCATTAATATGCTATTTTATATTATTTTTGGGACTAACTTATTAACCTAGAGCCCAGTGCCAATTTATGTTTTTTCCTCATTTTTTAGTTTTACAGAGAAGGAATACCAAATGGAGTCCAAACGGAATAAAACTTTCGCGATGATTTTTCTTGGACCAGAAGACACCCGTAGGACTTGGAGATGAAGTTAGAGGAGTCCTGAGGCGGCCACAAGCCTCAGGGGCGTGCCCTAGGGGGGCGCCCTGTGGGCTTGTGGGCCCCTCGGAGCTCCTCCAACTCTAATCTTTGGCCTATAAATTCACAAATATTCCCCAACGACCAGAAGCGTCCACCAAAATACTTTTTCGCCGCCGCAACCTTCTCTACCCGTGAGATCCCATCTTGGGGCCTTTTCCGGCACCCTACCGGAGGATGATTCGATCACGAAGGGCTTCTACATCAACTCTATTTCCCTACCAATGAAGCGTGAGTATTTTACCACAGACCTATGGGTCCATAGCTAGTAGCTAGATGGCTTCTTCTCTCTCTTTGATCTTCAATACAATGTTCTCCTCGATGTTCTTCGAGATCTATCCGATGTAATATTCTTTTGCGGTGTGTTTGTCGAGATCCGATGAACTGTGGATTTCTGATCAGATTATCCATGAATATTACTTGAATCTTCTCTGAATTATTATATTCATGATTTGATATCTTTGTATTTCTCTTAGAATTATCGGTTTGGTTTGGCCAACTAGATTGGTTCTTCTTGCAATGGGAGAGGTGCTTAGTTTTCGGTTCAATCTTGCGGTGTCCTCACCGAGTGACAAAGTAGGGGTAGTGAGGCACGTATTGTATTGTTGCCATCAAGGGTAAAAAGATGGGCTTTTCATCATATTGCTTGAGTTTATCCCTCTACGTCATGTCATCTTACTTAAGGCATTACTCCGTTCTTATGAACTTAATACTCTAGATGCATGCTGGATAGCGGTCGATGTGTGGAGTAATAGTAGTAGATGCAGGCAGGAGTCGGTCTATTTGACACGGAAGTGATGCCTATATTCATAATCATTGCCTTGGATATCGTCATAACTTTGTGCTTTTCTATCAATTGCTCGACAGTAATTTGTTCACCCACCGTATGTTTTATTTCAAGAGAGAAGCCTCTAGTGAAACCTATGGCCCCCGAGTCTATTTTCCATCATATATTTTCAGATCTATAAACCAAAAAAACCCAAAAATACCTTGCTGCAATTTTTTTGTTTTTACTTTGTTTTATGTTTTAGTAATCTTTCATATATATCTCTGTCAGATCTCATCCTTGCAAGTGACCGTGAAGGGCTTGACAACCCCTTTATCGTGTTGGGTGCAAATGTTTGATTGTTTGTGCAGGTGCATAGATTGGAGACTTGCGTGTACCTCCTACTGGATTGATACCTTGGTTCTCAAATTGAGGGAAATACTTATCTCTACTTTGATGCATCGCCCTTTCCTCTTCAAGGGAAAAACCAACGCAAGCTCAAGAAGTAGCAAGAAGAATTTCTGGCGTTGTTGCCGGGGAGGTTCTACATCAAGCCTACCAAGTACCCACCATAAACTCTCATCTCTTGCATTACATTATTTGCCATTTGCCTCTCATTTTCCTCTCCCCCACTTCTAAAACATTTTCAGAAAAACACAAAAGATTGCCTTTTTATTCGCCCTTCTTTCGTTCGTCCTTTTGTTTGCCCTTATGTCTTACTTTGTTTGTTTGCTTGGCATAATTGTGTATTTATTAAAAATCAGTAAGCAAAAAGTTTATGGATCCTCATCCACTTGCTAATCTTTTTAAGAGATCCAATTATGATGAACCAATTGCAAGTGAGTTGTGTGCACTATATTATCATTATGAAGTTTTGCTTGAAATTCGTGAATCTAAAAATTGTGATGAAGTGATAAAGAAGAAATTTATGAAGTGATTCACGATAGCTCCTTGGATGAAAAGCATGATTGCAATGGTTCTACTATAAATTCTATTAATGTCAGTTGAGCTAATGATATGCAAAACCCTAAGCTTGGGGATGCTAATTTTGCTATGACCACTACTTGTTGCAATGATCATGATTGAGGTGATTTTTCTTATGATCTTGAAAATTTATTTAAGCCTCATGATGAATATGTTTGCAATAATATTGAAAGTGGGTTTCGAAGAGTGTCAACTCTAGGTAATAACTAGTACAAATGCCCGTGCGTTGCAACGGGCGATAAATTTAGTAGTACACAGTCCTTTTTTTCATTCTGTAACGCTTCTTATATTCAATTTTGACTAACGTCTGTAAACAGGTGTCCTTGAGTATCACTTTTTAGTAAAAGCCTACCTAACATCGTTCGTTAGGATATGTTCAGTTCTGCATGACGATAGGTAGCTGGGGGAATTCCAGAAATCCATTTTGGCTATAGTTAGCACATGCTCCCTGCGTGTCAAAAATAAATTTTACAAATATTTAAAAATAGAAAAAAAATAGATGTGTTCATTGTCACACCCAAATGGTACATGCAAATTTTCAGGGGAAAAACTTAAGCATTTTGACCTGAATGAAAAAAAGTCGAACGCCAAATATTACACTTAATTTTAATTTTTTCACCGACGAAGCAGTGCTATCCCATACAGCATGAAAATTATCAAGCACACTTGCTGCACTAATATGAAAATCTTCCAAAAATCTAGAAATTTTAAAATTTATATAATATTACTTTGATTTTACAGTTCAGGGAGAATATGCTCCCAGAGCGAAAAATCCGCATCCGGGGAATTACTCCTTTTCGAAAAAAAAGAAAAAAAAGGAAAAAAAAAGTGGTTCGATGCGATATATACATTTGCTAGGCCCACTTTGGTCGGCCCGGTCTGTTTCAATAGTGAGTGGAGAAAATGAAAAGGCCGAACTGAATCCATCTGGCCGTTCGAGCCCACGAGCACTTCCTCGTGCACTACCGTCTCCTCACTTCCACATCACCAGGCGCAGCAGACCCGTCTAGGGCTCTCCCGCCGCCGATGCCGCCGTCCGACACCGGGGCTCTCCGCCGCTGGGGTGTGGTGCTGCCGGCTTCGTTTCTCGCTGGATAATAGCGCCGGCCTCCTCCTTCCTGATCTCGTCATCCTGGCGGACCTGTCATGTGCGTCGCCCGCCGCTTCACACACCAGCGCCACCATCTTGTTGCTGTCCCGGCGAGCGTCTCGATAGCCACCGCTTGCCTCTTCATTCTGCCCCCGCGCCTGGTTGCCCTACGCCTTCCCCTGCTTCCGTGACGTCGCCTCCAATATTGCAAAGGTAATGCGTGCCATTTCCACTCTTCTCTCTTCTGTTCCCCATTCTGATTGCAATGGAGATTAATTAATTACATCTTTGATCTAGCTTAGTGTTTTAGAACCGATTTGGTCGCAGTTTGTAGATTTAGTGGGAACCTCACCTCACTCTTTGATTGTTCAACTGTCTCTGCTCCAAATCTGCAGGCTATCTACTCCAAATGTCTGTTGAGCATCTTCTTCAATTAGCCAAAATCAATCGCTTGGTGTAGTTCCAGTTTGTGCTTACTATCCAATACTAATTTCTAAGAGGCTACATCTCAAGCAGGTACACATTTCCCTGCCACCAATTTCTGCAGGCCCGTCTGCCTATGTGAAGCACACTAACTTCTTTTCATGCCGTGCCTCTAAATAACATCAATATGGTCACTATTTTTCCTTATTGACAATGTGGGATTTCATCCGTCGGCCTCCTTCGAACAACACTAAGTATTTAACTCAGAGTATTAACTCTTTAATCTGATACATTTGGTCCTTGTGGTATCTGAAAATTGGCAATCAAAGATGGACATAATTATCTTAACATGAGCATCCTTTTATTTTTTGTTCTTTCAATTTTGTTTGCTAAGTGGAGCAATGTTTAATGGTACTATGGTCTTCCCTAATTTCAAAACATGTATGGGAAAATGTGGTTTCCTTAGGTGAAAGGATGTTATGTGTTCATACAACGACCTCACACAAGATTAAATTTGTAGTTATTTTCATGAAAGTACACAATTTTAACGATGCATACATAATAGGATGGACTGCGATTACATGAATATTTTCTTAGGTGAAAGGATGAAGTAGCATTTGGTACTATTTTCGATGTAGGTGTCTTACCTAAACTGAAAAAATTACCCGTGTGCAAAAATAGCTGCATTACCATATTATTTGGTACATATAGTGTATATATGCAGTCTTACTTCCTATACCATTTCCTAAAAAACACTAAGATATTCAAAGCCAACTAAAATAGTTTGTAAGACATAAAATAATGCATACCTGAACATATAAAAGACGAATACTTGTAAATGTCACCAAATTTAGTTCAAATTTTCTCTAGAAAAATCAAAATAATATTCTATCATGATAAAAGTTTAATATATTTCCTGTATATAGTAACTTTGTAAAATTCTAGCCCTTGCTTGTGTGGGATCTTAGGGTGCAGTGTTAATTTGTTTTTGCCCCCTCCACTTTTTTCCGGGCTTGGGACCGGCATTGGCAGTGTTAGGCCCCCCTACCCCTATTAATAGTGAACCAACTTAAGCACATGTGATTGTATGTAGTTTTAATATTTGCTGGAGAATAATTAATATGTAAATATGAAAACAGGTCTGAAATAAAGTTATGAAGAAGCCATCGTAATATCATTTGTCGGGACCTACTTCAGGTACACACTTTCATCTGATGAAAGGGTTTTTTTTTTGAAAAATCCGATGATAGAATTGTGATACATGGAATAGTCTTTATTTAATCATTTTTATTTTTTGTTGTTTAGAAAAACATGAATATTTATTTATATTGAAAAGGTGTTTTTTTAATTTTCGAGAACTTCTTTAGATAATTTTAAGTATTTTTTCAAAATATAATCATTTTTATGGAGCGAGCAGCCGCCGTCCGGTGTCCTTGCCTTCTCGTTGAACCCAACTCCTTCTCCCGCAGGCTCCAACCATGGTCAGTTGTGGCAGTAGTAGTTACCAGATTCAGATTTATAGCTAGCTTTTCAAACTTTTTGATCAGTGACTATACTATGTGTATGACACACATGGTAGGACGTAGTCATTATGTGTAGCTGAGTGTGATGCGTGAGCAGCCTAGCTAATCGACGTATGGCCATTAGCATTCTCATTGAAGACCATTCATCTGCTTGTCTACTTGTTTTGTTAATCTATAGCAGTGAAATTGATATGTATTATTCCAAAATGTATCAGATATACTCATGCAGTCTCCCTGCTACCCAGCGTCGCCGCCGTGTTGTGTCGCTTTGTCGTTCTCGGATCAGAAGGTGAGTAATAATAGAGCTACCTACAGCCGCTTCGCCGAGTCCGCCGCCCCTGCCACCGTCTCAATGGAATCTTGCGACGCTCCCTCTTCCTTTCTAAAATGTGCATACATATAGTTTTCTAGTTGGTTTGTTTATCTTTTGCTATGAAATTATATGTATTTTTACAAAATTGGTCATATTTTTATAAAATTGGTCATATATATTTCGGGTTTCGGAGGGAGGTAGAGAATGTGATGTTTAGCAAAATCAGGGCAGCAGCAGCAGTTCCAAGGTGAGAAATATGTTCTTATTTTGACTTGTAAGTCTCTTTCTGCCCTTAGTTACACATTTTGGTGCTAAATTTGTATATACACATAGAATTACTTTTGTAGCAGAATCATGAATGAGTTAGTTGACATATAATAAAAAATATCCATGAATGATTTAGTGGTTCAGGACATTATACATGAGAATTATACCATGAATGATTTGTATATACACAAATGAGGTAGTCTCCTTCAAGATAATCAAGTTCTGAATTCTAGCTTGGAAGTTATCACTTGGCTGCAATGTTTCTGTAGAACACAAGCAATAAATTTAAGGTTAGAAATAAGCAATGCAATGTGAAATATAAATACTTAATTTTTTCTTAAACGATGATCTTACCAAGTAGAAACTGAAATTTTGAACAAGAAATTGAAAGGTTGCATTACCTATTTGGTTAGGACTTCCGTGTAAACAATATTTTTCGTATATGTCCCACTTGTACTGATCTTCTTATTCTTATTTTTCTTCTTCCCCTTTGTGTATGTGTCGCCTGTATTGGTATCTTTATTCTTCTGCTTGTTCACATCATGTGTACCTATTAGTACTTTTATATTTGATGTCGCGGTTGCTCTAGAAAGCGCGACATATAGTTGACCATGTGAGAAAACCGGTTCAGGCAGGTAGACACCGATATTTGGTATTGTCTGACCTTGTGATTTATTTATTGTCATTGCAAAACTGAGCCTGACTGGAAATTGTTTCCTCTTGAAACTGAACAGGAACATGTCATCGTCAGAGGGGCATAATGGTATTCGAGGCAGGAAAACTCGCATTCCAGAGTGCTGTCCCACAACAATCTCTGCATCAATTGTATTTTTTTGAAATCCACGTACGACCAATCTCGTGCCGTTGCAAAGTCCATTAGCAGGGTCGATGTTCCTAAGTAGTATGATTGGACAATTTATTTTGAGCTTCAGCATATGTGGAGGTAGTCCATTTGGGGTTAGGGTGTTTAGGAATTCTGGTGGATAGTAGTTATGTGGGTCGTCTTCTACAGAATCAAAGCTGTGGTACACCATCTCCTCCCCCTGGAAGCGATCAATCATTTTTAGGTTGATCTTGTCTACGCAATCGTTCCTTGTGGATAAAATTGCTCTTGACGTGATGTACTTTGGATCTTTTAGGGAAGCATTTCCTGTTTGGTAGATACTGTCAATGAGTCTATCCAGGCCATTATCATCTGTCTTATTTGGCACACATATACTTGTAGGTAGAAGTATTTCACCCTCATCATTTGTCTCCTCGTTTCCGTTTCCAATGCGTAGTAGGTATTCTGCGAACCACGGGTCATTTTGAGCCCTCATGTTGCGCACAAGCTTCAATTGACGCATGCGATTCCAAAGCTCCGACCTGCGTAGTGATGCATCTACTATCTGAGCTCTTCTTCCCTTTCGGACAACAGGGAGCACTTGTCTAAAATCTCCCCCAAATACGATTGTTTTTCCACCAAATGGAAGATCTGGTCTATCCATTATGTCCCGCATGCTTTGGTCTAGCGCCTCCACTGTCTGCCTCTTGGTCATAGATGCTTCATCCCATATTATTAGTGATGCTGCTTGGAGTAGCTTTGCTGTCCCACTCTGTTTTGTAAAGCTACAAATAGCTCCATCATCTATTTTTAGTGGAATCTTGAACCTCGAGTGTGCGGTCCTCCCTCCAGGCATTATGGAAGCAGCAACACCGGAAGTGGCCGTCGCCACAGCAATCTTGCCTTGTTCGTGTATTGTGGCCAAGAGCGCCCTATAAAGAAAAGTTTTTCCTGTGCCTCCCGGCCCATCGACAAAGAATATACCTCCTCTTTGGTGGTCAACTGTGGCTAGGATTTTGTCGTAGGCTTTCCTCTGCTCGTTGTTTAGGTTTTCATGCAACGATACGTCCTCAGGGTCCACCTCGATGGAGGTCTCCTCAATGATCTCCCTAGGTATGTCGTCTGTCGTCTCATGTTGTTTGTCGATCTCTGGAAGAGGAAACGATTCAATGTCTTTTCCCATTGAGTGCAACATGTCCCCAATATTTTTCAGAACCATCTGTTCGATCGTGTGCTTGCATTTGTAGTTTCTGCTGTAGTCTTCTGACATTGCCTCAAGGTGTTTGTTCCAGAGGCCACGTACGTCGCTAGGCTCACAAAAAACCAAGATTGTCGTGAATAGCCTTCATAGCGATGATGTCATTCGAAATAACTCTGCTTCTGTCATGCAGTCATCTAGTGTGTTGTCTGCCTCAATGAGCCCCCATTTTTCTGCGGCTTCACGGAAGGTTGGCATTACTTGTCCATCGACTGTTCGTAGGTCTTTGTAGCTGGTGGCGCCTATCACATGATTTAGGAGAACTCGAAGATAGTATCGTTCTCCTTCAGCTGGGTGTGCTGAGACGATCCTGCCAACCTGGAACACAGCGCCTCGTTTCCTCTCTTGCCAAAACTTCCCTCGTCTTTGCCAAGGATAATATTCTGGAAAGTCTCTGTATAGTATGCCTCGTGCTTTCTCATGTAAGCTGTTTGCTTCAAAGTACGCAGTCAACATTGATCTTTCCGTGCCATCACGGTCGATAATATTCTTTATTTTTTCCATGCCATGGTATGAAACCATGTGCATATTTGGGAGATGTAGCTGCAGTTACAAGACTGGTGGGTGCATTTTGCTTAGTTCGAAGCCATATATTCTCCACAGTGCTTCCGGAGGTGTCACCCACCGTGCGTCTCTGTACTGTTTAATCTCGTCGACTTCGACTTCATCTACTTTGTCAGTTACAGATACAGATGCCCGGTCATGACCCTTGTAGATGTACTTGAAGAGGTACTTAACGGCTTTAATGCTTGAGCATATCTCAACATTTATGTGGCAGTTGAACATCCTTAGCAGATAGGGGTTGTAAGGAACCACCCACCTATTATCTAGTTTGCAACCTCGGACCATTTCAGTACGACCGTCATTGCGTCTCCTATATAGTGGGTAGGAGTCCTTGCCTTGAATTGTAGTTTCGTTAAATGGCCTTGGATAATTGTTCTTGCATGACTGACGATTCTTTGTGCATGGACAAAATTTATTCAATGCACCGCAAGGACCATGCATCATATGTTTGACTACCATTTTGTATAGTTCTGGGTACTTGAGCTTGTTAGGGAGCTCAGCAGAGATGATTCTGTCATACTGTTCCGGACACGTGTATTTGTATTTTCCGGTCATGATGAGCAAAAAGTGAGCATGGGGTAATCCCCTCTTTTGGAACTCTACGACATATGTATATGCCTTAACCTTTCCAAGAATGGCCTTCTCAAATAGTTGCTTCTTCATTTCTTCTAGCTTCGCCCTGAAAACACGAACAACAATGTCTGGGTGATCTTGTGGTATTTGTCCAAACTGTAGTTCACGTGTGATCTCTTCCCAGTTGGGGTTGCAGGTCATTGTGAGGAATACGTCTGGTTTTCCATATTTTCTAACTAAAGCCATAGCATCTAGATACCTGCGAAGTCTATCTCGCAGCCCTCCAATAAATGATGAGGCAAGTACTCTCCGTTTTCCAATTGCATCTCCATTCTGTTCTCCCGCTTGAATGCTGTCTAGAAGGCCTTGGTATAGATCCGCCCTTATTTTATTTTGATGATGCCACATGTAATCCAGTCTGGAGCTTTCAATCTTGATGTATGTATCTACAGCAAACTGCTGGAAAAGCCTTCCGCCGTGCAATATTGGGTTGAATATGTTTGGTCGTGTATGGAACTTATAGCAGTAGTATTCTCTCATGGTTACCCATAGGCCACTGGCTGAATCTGTGCAAATATTGCATCATGAAAATTTAGTTGCATATGTAGTAGTGAACCATATATGAAAATTTAATTTTGAATACAATTACCTGGGTCATCGTCATTACTGATATTTTCATCACCAGCATCTTCCTCTTGTGTATCCTTCTTTGGGATTTTCCTATGCCAACCGAGTTCAGCTCTTGGAAAGAATAGAGGATACGATAATGGGTCGTAGCACCCGTAATATGATCTAATGTGCTCTATTTCGTTGTTGTTCCCATGAAGTATTACATTCCTATCATAAGTATCTCTTCTTTCATTTCCTTCAATCCACACTGCAGCTACCTCCGAATTGATTGGTGCGTTGTATGTTCTCTGGTCCAATCTTTGGTCAAGGTTCAAGATAAGTCTGTAGTCCTCGAGGTTTTGGGCTTGTCCCAAACTCCTGAACTGTTGAGAGTATGGGTTATCACGTAGAATGTCGGTTATGATTCCAATCACCTGCCTGTCTTGCTCATACATTTCCTCGCGGCAGCGGCGGTACCGATGCTCTAAGCTTGGATCATCATCGTAGAAGTCCAACTCCAGATGCTTTGGATCCGAGCGACTATTACCAAATGAGTGTATGTTGTGATAGATCTGACCATGAGCTTGGAAGGTGTAAATACCAGTTGTTCGAATGTTGGTTGTCTCTCTGTCAAGCTGGCAGTATAGAGTAGTGAATGAGAAGTGTCCATTGAAAAATCTTATATTGTTCTGAAAATGTCTTGCATCAGAGTCGTTGCTTGTCCAAAGTCTCATAAGTTCAGGTGATGTATTTGGATTGGCTAGTCTTATCTTCCCTTTTCTACAGCATAACCCCTTAGATTCATACTTCAATTTCGTTGCATTGCAGAACTTGCAATTTTGTTCCGTTCTGAACACGTGTGTGTTCTTTGGTATGTTGCTGTAGACGATATCATACGGATAAGGGTTGTGAAATTCCTCGTCTTCTTTGGTTTCAATTTCCACTTCTCCATCCCATTCTGCTTTGATTTGTAGCAATCAGAAATTAGTAAAGGGTAATATAATGATGCAAATATACTTAAACTGTATTGAGCATACCTTCACCAAAGAACATGTATTCATCCTCGTTTGTGTCTTCTTCAAATATGACTTGATCATTATCTGTGTTGTAAAATTTTATCGTTTATATATTTCTTTGTGTTGCATAAGAACATATATGAAATTGATAACCTTACTGTGATCATCGTTGTAGATTGATTGTTTTGGTGCATCTACTTCTTTGATGGTTTTGTCTTGCTCACATATGCCTTCATCGTTACCTGTTTAGTAATTTTTTAATATAGAATTTTTGTATTGCATAAAAGTAAATATGAAATTGATAACATTACCGTGATCATCATCGTAGAATGATTGTATTCGTGCATTTACTTCTTTGATTGTTGGACACATTGAAGTGGGGATGTCTGGCCAAAAAGCCACCTTACTGTGATCATCGTTGTAGGCTGTTTGTGTTTGGGCATCCGCTTCTTTAATGGATGGAAACATTATAGAAAGGGGGATGTCTGTCCACAAAAGATGGTTAGTTACATATACGGCTTCATATATTTTTGGAATGCGAGAGTATTGTATAAATTTTAGATTTTTACCATTAATCGTGACTTCTGGTTGTTCCGGAGGTTCGTTGTCATCGTTGTCATTTTCCGACATGGATCTATCATCTTGTGATGATTTCATCTGTCTTGCTGCGAATTCTTCCTTACGACAGTGTAGCAGCGTTTGTCTTTCACCCGCTGTCACATGCTTTCCATGTTTTACAGAACAAGGAGATGTACTAACCTCCTGCTCGGTTGCAATATATGCAGGGTTCTCCATCGCAATTGAATCTTTACTTGGCATGTTGCGCTTCAATTCACGATTAGCTTTAATTTTTTCTATCCTAGCTTTCTTCTGTTCCGGTTGCATATTTGCATATTCCTGCCTTTTTTTTGCCTTTTGATCTGTCTTCTTCCTTGAATCTTTTGTTTTTTTGTTTTTTTGATAGGCTTCTCGACGTTTCCTCAGTTTTTCTTCCCTTTCTTCATTGGTCATCGCTGCATAGTGCTCTCTATCTCTTTTCTATTTTTCTCCTGACATGGCATGCTTTCTTTGATTTACACTAACTTCCTGTTCGGTCATGATATATGCAGGCTTCTCCATGGCAATTGAATCTTTGTTTGGAGTACTGTGCTCCAGTTCACAGTTACCTGCAATTTGTTCTATTCCAACTTGCTTTTGTTCCGGCTCAATTGTATCTTTGGATGGTATACCGCGCTCCAGTTCACAGTTAGCTGCAATTTGCTCTGTTCCAACATTTTGTTCTGGTTGTGTATTTGCATATTCCTGCATTTGTTTTGCCTTTTGATCTCGCTCCTTCCTTGAGTCTTTGTTTGTTTTGTTTTGCTGATAGGCTTCACGGCATTTTTTTAGTTTTTCTTCCCTTTCTTCATTGCTCATCCGTGCATACCGCTCTCTATCTCTTTTTCTTCTTCGTTCATTCGCATCCATGGCTTGCCTGCATCAAAGTTTGTATATGGTAGTTTCATAACTGGATGATATCAATAAAATTGTTATTCTAATGATTTTTATTCTTTTTTAGGTGTAAATGGCAGGTCCTCTGCCTTTGCATTATAGATTAGGGTTGTACAAGAAGGAGAACAAGTAGTAGAGAGAAGAGCATAAGTAGGAACAAAAGAAAACGAAGAAGCAGTCATCCCAGGCGCTGCCTGTACATGCATGTTCAGCTTTGTACTACATTCAGCGTGTTCAGCTGCAGGTCATTGAAAAATTCAAGTAATTGGGTTTGCTTACTAAGAGATGATTACTCACCTTCCTCTTTGCTTATTTAAAGATCCCAGGAACGTAATTTGTTCGCTTGCTTAGTGTACGTAGCAGTCGCTATCTAGAATAAGATGCTTTGGGCTGTGTTATCTGCTGGAAAAAGAACCATTAAGTGTATGGCTGCATAAAGTCCATCACGTTAGGATCAGTTAGAACCAAATTAAAGTTAATTCCTGCAACTTTGAATTGGTGATGAGAAATTTTTAGTTTATACATGGCAGGTAGCACATTATAATAATAAGGAAGTCCTATGGAAGAAGACAATAATGAACACACCTGATGGCTCGTTGTCTTTGCTGTCAGCGCTGATGCCGGCGAGGCGACGTGCTGATGGCTCGTTGTTTTTGGTTTCAGTGGCGATATCGGCGTGGCGACGTGCAAAGCCGAGTTGCTAAGTACCTTATTTGACCGAAGACCTGAGATACATTAAGGGTGCCGTACATGTGTATTTATAAATAGGATCCAGATTCCTGTATCTAGTAGTTTTAGGACTCGTATCGAACGTCACTTGTGCACCGGTACGGATTTCTGTACCTAGTAGGATTCAGACTCGGATCCAGATTCCTGTAGGTAGTAGGATTGGTCGGGCTCTTCTTAGGTTTTTTTTTGACAAAACTCGTTTATAATCTATATAAAAGGAAGTCTTCCTTCTGTTACTCGCACAGCGGGCTAGCTAGTGGAGTTGGTTCATGCGAGCATACTCAAAGTGCACGGCCACGGTTCGAGTCCTACAACGAGCGTAATTTTTTCCTACAACGGAAAGAAATAGGACGCACGCAATTTTTTTTCTCCAACGTAAAAACGACGGACGAAAAAAAAGAGGACGTACGAAAAACAACTTGATGGACAAAAAAATGTGGAGAAACGATCCGTCCTTTAATATTAGGGAGAGATGATCCCACTACTTTGGAGTATGATCAATCACATGAATTTTTTGATAAAAGTGGGTTTGGAGAGGTCATGACTTTAGTTAATGTTAATCCCACTATTTTGGAAGATTGTCAACTTTGCATGCATGTGGATCATCTAGAGAATATGTTATGTGATAGCTATATTGTTGAATTTGATTATGATCCTACATGGAATTATTATGAGAGAGGAAAATATGGTTGTAGAAATTTTCATGTTACTAAATTACCTCTCGTTATGTTGAGATAGCTATTGTTTCTTTCTTCTTCCTTGAAAATGCTAGTTTTTACATGTCTTGATAAATCTTTTCCCTATAAAATGCCTATGCATAGGAAGTATGTTAGACTTAAACTTGTTTTTCACATGCTATATGATGCTCTCTTTGTGCTTCAATTTTTTGTCTTTCATGTGAGCATCATTAAAATTATCAACGCCTAGCTAAAAGGCTTTAAAGAAAAGCGCTTGTTGGGAGACAACCCAATATTTTTATTTTCTGTTTTTATGAGATTACACATTATTACCTCTGTAGTAATTGTGTTTTGGTGTTTTAATTAGTGTTTGAGCCAAGTAAGACCTTTGGGATGGCTTACGGTGATAGTTGATTTGATCTTGCTGAAAAACAGAAACTTTTGCGCTCAGTAAATAATATTAGAAAACTCACAGATGCGTGATTTTGATCTGAATTTTTTACACAAGATTGATATAGAAATTTCCCAGGTTTTCCTAATTTTTCAGAATGTTTGGAGTTACAGAAGTATACGAAGTTTACAGATTGCTACAGACTGTTCCGTTTTTGACAGATTCTGTTTTCTATGTGTTGTTTGCTTATTTTGATGATTCTATGGGTAGTATCGGGGGGTATGAACCATGGAAAAGTTTGAATACAGTAGATATTACACCAATATAAATAAAGAATGAGTTCACAACAGTACCAAAATGTGGTGATTTATTTTCTTATACTAACGGATCTCATGAGTTTCCTGTTGAGTTTTGTGTTGTGAAGTTTTCAAGTTTTGGGTAGAGATTTGATGTACTATGGAATAAGGAGTGGCAAGAGCCTAAGCTTGGGGATTCCCAAGGCACCCCAAGGTAATATTCAAGGAGAACCAAGCATCTAAGCTTGGGGATGCCCCGGATGGCATCCCCTCTTTCGTCTGCAATCCATCGGTAAATTTACTTGAGGCTATGTTTTTATTCACCACATGATATGTGTTTTGCTTGGAGCGTCTTGTATGATATGATTCTTTGCTTTTTAGTTTTCCACAATCATCCTTGTTGTACACACCTTTTGAGAGGGACACGCATGAATCGTGAATTTATTAGAACACTCTATGCGCTTCACTTATATCTTTTGAGCTAGGCAATTTGCTCTAGTGCTTCACTTATATCTTTTTAGAGCACGGCGGTGGCTTTATTTTATAGAAATTATTGAACCCTCATGCTTCACTTATATTATTTTGAGAGTCTCTAAACAACATGATAATTTGCTTGGGTTATGAATTTAGTCCTAATATGATGGGCATCCAAGAGGGATATAATAAAAACTTTCATATAAAGAGTGTTGAATACTATGAGAAGTTTGATTCCTTGCATTTGTTTTGAGATATAAAGATGGTGATATTAGAGTCATGCTAGTGAGTAATTGTGGATTGGTAGAAATACTTGTGTTAAAGTTTGTGATTCTCGTAGCATGCACGTATGGTGAACCGTTATGTGATGAAGTCGAAGCATGATTTATTTATTGATTGTCTTCCTTATGAGTGGCGGTCGGGGACGAGCGATGGTCTTATGACACGCACCATATACCTTCCACCATTGCTAGCCTCTCTAGTACCGCGCAATTTTCGCTGGTGCACTAAACCCACCATATACCTTCCTCAAAACAGCCACCATACCTACCTATTATGGCATTTCCATAGCCATTCCGAGATATATTGCCATGCAACTTCCACCGTTCCGTTTATTACGACACGCACCATCATTGTCATATTGCTTTGCATGATCATGTAGTTGACATAGGATTTGTGGCAAGGCCACCATTCATATTTTTTTATACATGTCACTCTTGATCATTGCACATCCCGGTATACCGCCGGAGGCATTCATATAGAGTCAAATTTTGTTCTAGAATCGAGTGGTAATTTCTGAGTTGCAAGTAAATAAAAGTGTGATGATCATCATTATTAGCGCATTGTCCCATGTGAGGAAAGGATGATGGAAGCTATGATTCCCTCACAAGTTGGGATGAGTCTTTGGACTTTACAAAAAAAGAGAGGCCAAAAGAAGCGCAAACAAAAAAAATGAGAGAAAAGAGAGAAGGGGCAATGCTACTATCCTTTTACATCACTTGTGCTTCAAAGTAGCACCATGATCTTCATTATAGAGAGTCTCCTATGTTGTCACTTTCATATACTAGTGGGAATTTTTCATTATAGAACTTGGCTTGTATATTCCAATGATGTGCTTCCTCAAATTGCACTAGGTCTTCGTGAGCAAGCGAGTTGGATGCACACCCACTTAGTTTCTTTTTGAGCTTTCATAAACTTATAGCTCTAGTGCATCCGTTGCATGGCAATCCCTGCTCACTCACATTGATATCTATTGATGGGCATCTCCATAGCCCATTAATACGCCTAGTTGATGTGAGACTTTTTCCTTCTTTTTGTCTTCTCCACAACCACCATATTCTATTCCATCTATAGTGCTATATCCATGGCTCACGCTCATGTATTGCGTGAAAGTTGAAAAGGTTTGAGAACATCAAAAGTATGAAACAATTGCTTGGCTTGTCATCGGGGTTGTGCATGATTTAATACTTTGTGTGATGAAGATGGAGCATAGCCAGACTATATGATTTTGTAGGGATAACTTTCTTTGGCCAAGTTATTTTGAGAAGACACGATTGCTTTATTAGTATGCTTGAAGTATTATTGTTTTTATGTCAATATTAAACTTTTGTTTTGAATCTTGTGGATCTGAATATTCATGCCACAATAAAAAAATACATGGATAAATATGTTAGGTAGCATTCCACATCAAAAATTCTGTTTTTATCATTTACCTACTCATGGACGAGCAGGAATTAAGTTTGGGGATGCTTGATACGTCTCCAACGTATCTATAATTTTTTATTGTTCCATGCTATTATATTATCTGTTTTGGATGTTTTATATGCATTAATATGTTATTTTATATTATTTTTGGGACTAACTTATTAATCTAGAGCCCAATGCCAGTTTCTGTTTTTTCCTTATTTTTGAGTTTTACAGAAAAGGAATACCAAATGGAGTCCAAACGGAATAAAACTTTCGCGATGATTTTTCTTGGACCAGAAGACACCCGTAGAACTTGGAGTTGAAGTCAGAGGAGTCCCAAGGCGGGCACAAGCCTCAGGGGCACGCCCTAGGGGGTGCCCTAAGGGCTTGTGGGCCCCTCAGAGCTCCTCCAACCCTAATTTTTGGCCTATAAATTCACAAATATTCCTAAACGACTAGAAGCGTGCACCAAAATACTTTTCCGCCGCCGCAACCTTCTGTACCCGTGAGATCGCATCTTGGGGCTTTTCCGGCACCCTGTCGGAGGGGGATTCAATCACGGAGGGCTTCTACATCAACTCTATTGCCCTTCCGATGAAGCGTGAGTAGTTTACCACAGACCTACGGGTCCATAGCTAGTAGCTAGATGGATTCTTCTCTCTCTTTGATCTTCAATACAATGTTCTCCTTGATGTTCTTGGAGATCTATCCGATGTAATATTCTTTTGCGGTGTGTTTGTTGAGATCCGATGAATTGTGGATTTATGATCAGATTATCTATGAATATTATTTGAATCTTCTCTGAATTCTTATACGCATGATTTGATATCTTTGTATTTCTCTTCAAATTATCGGTTTGGTTTGGCCAACTAGATTGGTTCTTCTTGCAATGGGAGAGGTGCTTAGATTTGGGTTTAATCTTGCGGTGTCCTCACCCAGTGACAAAGTAGGGGTAGCGAGGCACGTATTGTATTGTTGCCATCAAAGGTAAAGATATGGGGTTTTCATCATATTGCTTGAGTTTATCCCTCTACATCATGTCATCTTACTTAATGCGTTAGTCCGTTCTTATGAACTTAATACTCTAGATGCATGCTGGATAGCGGTCAATGTGTGGAGTAACAGTAGTAGATGCAGGCAGGAGTCGGTCTACTTGAGACGGACATGATGCCTATATTCATAATCATTGCCTTGGATATCGTCATAACTTTGGACTTCCCTATCAATTGCTCGACAGTAATTTGTTCACCCACCGTATGTTTTCTTTCAAGAGAGAAGCTTCTAGGAAACCTATGGCCCCCGGGTCTATTTTCCATCATATATTTTCAGATCTATAAACCAAAAAAAACCAAAAATACCTTGCTACAATTTATTTGTTTTTACTTTGTTTTACATTTTAGTAATATTTTATATCTATCTCTATCAGATCTCATCCTTGCAAGTGACTGTGAAGGGGTTGACAACCCCTTTATCGCGTTGGGTGCAAGTGTTTGATTGTTTGTGCATGTTCATATATTGGAGACTTGCGTGTACCTCCTACTGGATTGATACCTTGGTTCTCAAACTGAGGGAAATACTTATCTCTACTTTGCTACATCACCCTTTCCTCTTCAAGGGAAAAACCAATGCAAGCTCAAGAAGTAGCATCGTCCCCACGCTGAGGCCCCACGAGAGGGTGGTGTTCCTCCCTCACTTCATCCGGTGACTGGGTTTTCCCGTCCATCCCTTCGTCAGGGGTCTGATGTTCTTCTACGGGTTAGACTTCCATGATCTTGCCCCGAATTCTTTTCTGCATATCTTGGTCTTCATCATCATCTGCGAGGCCTTTCTTCGGGTCTGGCCACACTTCGGCCTATGGTTGAAGGTGTTCAACGTCAAGCCGAAGATCATTGATGGCAGCAGGCGGACTACGTGAGGGGGGGCAATGGTTAGCAAGCTCCCCTGGGTTGAGTGGTCGTAAGGTACTTTTATTGAAACTGACAAGATTTGGCAGAAGGAGTGGTTCTACATCACAAAGCCATGAAACGCGGATTGGGCGGTGACCCCCGCCTTCATATCCGGGGCCCCACGAGGCTAGTTTCATGGACCAAGAAAGGCCTTGACTGGGGGTCGGCCAAGGATGTGGCATCACTGCAAGGCCGGATATCCAATATGATAGAGTAGGGAATCGAGCTGACCAACGTGATTTAGATCATGCTCCCTGCCACATCCTACCCTTTCAAGATCGGACCACCCCATGTGGTCTTACAAGCCCGAGGACCCCGCCACTGTGCTCAATTTCTACTGCACTTCCCATGCCCAAGTTTGGAAGGTGTTGTTCAAGCCACAGAAGGTTTTTCCGGCCGACCGCGGCCTCGATGGCACCAACCTCCATCGCGAGGTACGATAAGTTTTACTCTTATGCTCGTATGTTCCTTTTTGACAAAGCATTTAATACCATTTTCTTGCATCCACAGAGCTGGCTAAAGAAAGCAGAGCCGATCGACAGCCCAGTCCCACTGCCCGAGGGCCCTAGGATGGCCTTACTGATGGCCATGTTGGCCGTGGAGCCGTACAAGGCGCTGAAGAAGAAGGAGAAGAAGAAAGAGGAGAAGAAGGAGGTCAGAGAAGGCCTCCATCCAAGAGGACCCCCAAACGCTAGATCCGGGGACACCCATGCCCCCTCTACACTCGAGGGGGAGAAGAAGGAGCTGGGAGAGGACGGGGAGGACAGTGAGTCCTCCCGAACAAAGAAGAGGGTGGCGTTCGAAGATGCTGAGGAGGATCAGCCTCCTCCCGCCCTGAAACGACAGTGTCGTGCCATGGTGGTCATGTCCGATGATAGCTCGGCGTCTGCCAAGGACTCCGAAGCCTCCAAAGAGGTTCCTTGGAGGACCCCCCGGGTCAAGCCCCAAGCCCAAAGGTATATATCTTAAGATACACTCTTGTCTTCTTAGTCAAACTAAGTCTTGCTATTGATTATGTGCTTGCTTTTAATACTGTAGCCAGCCGCGCGATCTCCCTACCGATCGAGTCTCAGAGGGAGACTCTCCACCAACCGCGCTAGTGGAGAGCGGGACTGGGTCGTGCGGCTCGCATCCCCTAGTCGTTGAGGAGGCCAAGGCGGTCCTGTCAAGGAGGACTCCTCCTGGCCCAACATAGAAGGAGGCAACACTGTCATGGCCGAGGTGAATACCTCGGCCGCCAAAGACCAGGAGGGGGAAACCCCTCTGGTGAACAAAGAGGGGGAGCTCGGCTAGCCCAAGCTTTCCCCGAAAGTGGTTTCGAAGCTGCTAAGGCACCCGGAGCCAACCATTCCGCCCTCCACCGAGGGAGGAGCTGAGGTACCTCCGCCACCCCTACTCGCTATAGAGCAGGTTCCGACTGGGTGGCCGGATGCGATGGAGGAGGCGTTAACCAACTCCTCTATCACCGAGGACCACCATGGTCTTATGGGCGCGGTTTTGCAAAGTGGTCGGTCCGTGGACAACGGACTAAAGGAGGCCTTCAGCGGCCTTCTGACATGCCTCAAGGTAAACCATGTAATGCCCTTTTTACTTAGAAAATTTCACTTATATGATCATGCAACCTCATATACAGTAGCCCCCGGGCCCTGAATGAGTTTGAAAAACTCGTGCGGGGGTCGAATAGTTTAGGGATATAAATGATAGCAAAAGTGGGCAGTAGCCCCCAAGACTCTGGCTGGAAAGAAAGCCGTTCAGAGGATAAAAAATGAATACTCGGCAACCTAATATGCTTAGCCTAATATTTAGGCATCATCTTCAGCGGCCGCTACCAGAGCTGAGGAGTTGGCTGAGCTAACTCGAAAGCTCAAGAGCTCCGATGACGAGCTCGATCTACTGAATAAGCGGTTCGACGAAGCACAAGGCAAGTTCAAAGTTAAACTTGTTAACTGCAACCGTTTGGTAATGAAGTTTTCGCACTTAATCTAAACAAGATGCCACTGTCATTACTGCAGCTATTGCCGTGGAGGTCGAGAACATCAAGGCCGAGTTGAGGAGAGCTCACCAGGAGACTGCGTAGCAGAGGGCGGTGGCCGAACTAGCGGCTACCAAACTGGCAACGGTGAAAACCGCGAGCAAGCAGCACGAGGCCAGAGTGGCTGAGGTGCAACAAGAGCTCAAGAATGCCATCATGAAATGTGAGGCCCTTCAGCAAAAAAGTAAGGATCAAGTCACCGAGCTGACCTCGTTGAAGTCGGCGGTCTAGGAAGCACGGACGGAGGCATGAGGCCACCGAGAGGAGCTCCGCCAAGTCAAGCTTATTGCGGATGGTAAGCCGTAGTTACTGCAATGTGTCTTTGGTGGTAACAGGTTCGCTTTGCTCACGCGAGTATGGCATTCCTCAGGCGCTTTTACAAACCTTCTAAGGAGTGCGTCAGATGCGGCCAAGTACTTCGCGTCTCAGGAGGGTCGCCCTGAGCAGAGGATGTTTTGGCAACAGTTTCAGGCGCCCAAACACCCTCCCCTCCTAAACAACCAGATGAAGCAGTTGATGGAGTTGCATCGGATGGCGGAGCTAGCAATGAAGGACCTCTGCGTCAAGCTGTGGCCTTCGGAGTCGCTGCCGAGCAGCTACTTTGGCTTGGTGCAAAGGTTGTGCGACTCCCCGGATTGATGTCTGGAAGCGTTCCATGTGCATTGAAGGAGCTCGGATGGCCTTTGGCAAGACTATGGTGCATTGGCCAAAGATCAAGCCAACCAAGATGGCCACCGGACCTCCGCCCCCTGGGAAGGAGCATAGGCAGCCCGAGCAGTATTTTCCCATCATGATGGATGATGCTCGGGTGATAGAGGCCCAGTGCTCAAAAGATGTAATTTATGAGTGACTTTATGTTCTGTTATCACTAGTGGAAAAACGGCTAGCCACAACTTTCGTTTGTGGCGTGCCATTTTTCATCAATGCCAGCACTATTTTTTTCAAATAGTGCTGGCGTTTGCCAAATTGGTATGCCAGCTATAAGTTGGTATTGCTGACACCGCTAATACTTCCTATGCCACTACTATGTGGGCCCAATTATCGTGACCAGTTGTAGTATATTGCTGCCATGCGATTTATAAACACGCCATATATACTTAACTTTGTGCTGTCGTGTCTTCACCCGGAACGCCAGCACTAAGTTGTGCATATATATAGATGTGTTGGCAGCCCCTTGTTCTCAAATACATTCACTTCCATTCTCCATAAAATTCTACTCCCTCTTAGTCAGCTGCTTTGGTGACAATGGACCCACCGGAGCTTGTCGAATCGGAACGAGCCCCCCGTTCAAGCCCATGTCGACGGGGCGTGTCACAAGTTTGGGACTCCGCCGCCTTGGCCAAGCTCTCATCTGGCCCCGTTGGCCATGACATGTGCTCTCCACGGCCAATGCAGCCAGCCCTGTCTGGCGAATCATCCCGCTGCAGCGCAATGTCCCTTCGATGATCCGGCAGCTATGCCACCGGCACCGAAGCTACAAGGAATCGAGCGAGGGCACCTATGCTGCTTTTTTGTGGTTGTGGACACCCTGCTGATAAGCATATGTCGCACACACAAAGTCATCCAGAGCGAGAGTTCTACATCTGCGATAATCGTGGAAAGGTTATATGACAGAAAATACCTTGATATTCTGCTAATTTGCACAATTCATGATCATTAATATATGTGTGTGTATATTGTGATCCACAGGCGTTAGTGACAAAATATTTCTACACATGGATATGGGTTGATCTTGTGCAGAAGTACGTGAGCGAGTTGCTCGAGTACTCCATTGGTGCACTAAGACAACAGATAGATGATATGCAGCTGAAGACTGATGTGATGCGCGGCCAAATCCAAAAATTCAAGATGCTTCGATATGCCCTTTTACGTGGTGTTATGCTTGGCCTCGTTCTCCCTGCTGGATCGGTGGTAGCTTTTTTTCTCGTGGGAATCATTACACTGATGATGTTCTTAGTCTAGATCAAGAGTGTGTAGTACTAGAAGTTATATATATGTGCTATTATTTTCATCCTTCAACTATTATGTATCTATGCTAGATTAATGAGATTGTTCGATGTTGGTCGGTGTTCTCTAATTATTGGTTTCCCTTGTATGGTTACATATTTACACAAAATAATTAGTAAAAATAACAATATAATAAACAATGGGAAAATAAAACAATAAAATAATAAACTAAACATCTATATAAACATAAAAAAAATATGTCTAACACACAATTAAAAGGTAAAAAACAATATGTGTAATAGATAGCAATGGCGTTGGCCGCGTAGGCCAACACCAGCATTACCCCGTCGCCCCTGGCAGGAGATATTGATTAAATTAACACCCCCCACCCACAACCTTCGATCCCCATTAAATCGCCGCCGCGGCCCTCGCCCTCGCCTCCGCTGCTTCCACCGCCTCCGCCGCCGAAATCCCCGTCGCCGTGGCCTCCGCCTCCACCGCCGAAGTCCCCACCCCCATCGCCATCGCCTCTGCATCCACCCCGGTCACCGCCCCCGTCCCCGCCGTCGTCCCCGTCGCCTCCGTCGAAGCCCCTGTCGCCGTCGGCTCCGCATCCACCCCGGCCACCGCCCCGGCCCCATCGCCCGCAACGCCTCCTCGCCGTCTACAACTGTCGCGGGTGAGTTATACTTAGTGTAGTGTAATAATAGTGTAGAAAAATATCGAATTTTGTGTATACGAGTAGTGTAAAATTTTAGTGTAGTTGTAGACTATGATTTTAGATAGTGTAATTTTATTGTATTCTAGTAGTGTACTTGTGGTGAAAGAATGTAGTATAGTTGTAGGCTAGCTATGATTTTAGATAGTGTAATTTTATTGTATTTCTAGTAGTGTACTTGTGGTGAAAGAATGTAGTGTAGTTGTAGACTAGGTATGATTTTAGATAGTGTAATTTTATTGTATTTTTAATAGTGTACTTGTGGTGAAAGAATGTAGTGTAGTTGTAGACCATGATTTTAGATAGTGTAATTTTATTGTATTTCTAGTAGTGTACTTGTGCTGAAAGAACGTTTTATACATTTTAGGTTTTGCAGGTACTCGTTAATATGCCCATTTTTTACTAACTTGTTAGTTATATATATGCATCGTCACAGATGGCCCCGAAGTTTCGTGGTGTGCGACAGAAGGGAAATAAGTACTATGCCACCATTAGGAAGGACAATGTCGTCCACGAACTTGGCCATTGGGACACCCCGGAGTTAGCGGCGCGCTCTTATGATGCCATGGCAGTAGAGTTCTTTCAGGAAGGGGCGAACCTGAACTTCCTTGAGTTTCGTGAGTTCGCGATGTTCCTCGCGCCTGAGGACATGAGGATATGCACTAGGGTTGAGGAGAAGGAGAGCAAAGAGGCTGAGATGCAGTTCTTCGACCCATTGGTGAGCGAGCTTACGAGAGATGACAAACTCATGGAGGCCAACAAGATGATGTTACTTCAGTGTGCAGCCAGGAAGAGCGCAGAGGAGGATCCCATAGACTGGGATGCCTTGGAGCGTGAGGAGAAGGGTCAGCAGGGGTGTCGTCGTAGGTCGACTTGGCATGACCACGAGGCCGGTCCCTCTGGCCACTAGCTTAGCGCACGCTACCTATTTCATATGAACTGTTTAACCGTATGCATGTTTTATGTTTGAACTATGCATGGTTTGTAGAACTGTTTTATTACAAGTACGTATGTGTTAATAACTAGATGGGCGGATAGCGCTGGTTCATACTAACTGCTTATGTTGCATTATATTTATGTGCATCTTATGTATGCTTATTTTTCTCAACTTCATGCATGAAAGCAGTAAATGGATGCCCCATGTGAGACCTGTGGTCCGGTGAGATGCCAAAGGGATAAGAAGTTCTTCATAGATCTGCCGAATGACTTCCTCACTAGGATGGTATGTTTTAGTTGAACATGTTTTGATTGATTTTCATGCATGATGTATACGGTTGTGCCCAAAATTGTGTAACTATCTAGCTACTTCTTTCTTTCAATTTTGCTTAGGCCATCCCTTGCGTGGCAAGGTGTGACTTCTTAGAGAAGTTTAAAGTTCCAGCTGATGCCACCATCACATTCCAGTGCACCCTCATGAAGATGCTGACGGCCCAAGAATTCAATTGTCTTGACACCAACGACGCAAACTGCACCTACTTTGGTTACCCTGGTTGGAAAACCCTTGCAGATGCTTACGAGATGGCAGCTGGGGAGAGAGCCACGTTCTACCTCGATTACGATCATGACGAGAACATGGTCTACTACAAGCCTGCTGGCAGCGATGATGGTTCACTTACTCCAGACTATGACCCTGACTCCGCCCACTGAAAAGTCGTAGTTAGCTAGTTGGCATGCATGGAAGATACCATGTTATTATCACCTCTATTTATTTGAACTTGTACATTCATATGTGTGTTACTTTGCCTACTTTGTTGAACTATATCAATAAGTGCATTGTTGAACTTAAATGCTGTCATTGGGTCTATTTATAGTTGATTTATTGACTGTTCTTAAACTGGATTATGCTGTCATTTTGGCTGAAATCGCTGTTGTACAGCTTTTATTTCAAATTTGAAAATCAAATTACTGGCGTTGAGAAAACATGGAACGTTCACCTAATGACTAATACTGCTGGCGTGGACAACGCGGCATGCCATTACCGTCCAAAATACTGATGGCGTAGGTGCCAACGCTAGCGCTAATTTTTAACACTGGCGTCATATTGGTGGCGTCGGGTGTCCACGCCACCAAGGCTGTTTTTGACACGTCGTAGCTAGGCTTTTCTCCACTAGTGTATCCAAAGAGGTTGGGACTTTTTTGCTTTATGATGTGACTGGTTGGCTTTGTATATAATGCCTTGTTTGTTCATTTTGACTCCTGTGCGGCCATTTTAAACTGAAAGTTGCCAGTCGTTGGCTTCTACCCGTTTGCAGATATTGCAAAGGGTGTTTTCTCTTAACACTTTATCCCTTAGTCGACGTCTCGGAGCCCGGAGGCGATAGTGTATAAGGAAAGCAAGGCAATCGGACTATGCGGCTTTAGTGCTTTCACTTAGCCATAAGAGCTTGACTGCAGGAGCTAGTGAGTAGTCCCCAATGTGTGTGATATTTGGGTATGCCGAGGCTGATGCCATTATCACTTGGTTTCTGTGAAAGCAAACCCTTCATGTGACACGGAATAACCTCCAATGATTCTTAGTTTGACACTTGTCATTGGATCACCGACCAATTCTTGCTTATTATGACGGTCAGTTTTCGGCTTTCTCCACTGAGGTACTTAACCAGGCGAGCTAGAAGTACAACCACAGTGGTTCTCCCTTTACCCTCCTAGACAAACAATGCGGCACGTAAGAGGGCAAACATAGGAGCCAGGCAACCCAACTATTGACCCAAGACATAATTCGGAACTGATTCATACAATGCAGTATCCAAGACGCCGAGCACATGAGATGAAAACCGTGCCGGAATGATGCTTGGGGTATGAATTGTAGTCGAGCCCCTGGTCTATTAGCCAATCGCATCTAAAAAAACGTGTATCAAACTGGTTTACTTTGGCATGAAAAAGCGAAAAGAAGTACGCGACAGAAACGACTGCAGCATGACCGTAAAAATGGTATTTATTTCCTTTGAATTCATGACATCCAATCCGAACTGCCGAAGCAACCACTGTAGATACCTTGAAAATAAATTTGTTAGAGGAAAGGTTTACACAAGGCCTATATGAGTGGTTTGACGTCCCTACTGCACCCTATTGCACATTTGCGCCTTTGCTCTTTATGAAGTTTCTGCAAGCGGAGGAGGTAGTCATCGGCTGGCAGGCCCTTGAAAGAGGGTCTTGAGAAGTCGCTGCAAGATATTAGGTTGATGTTGGTCAGGCCCTAAATGGTGCCTGTCAGTGATGTGTGATCCGATGACATCTTTGGCCTTGGCTTAGTCGAGCTGAGCACATGACCCTTGTATCATTTGTCCCCACAACTGCCCATGGAATTTTAAGCGTGAAATTGTGTACTCAAGGTACGTATTTTGCGGCTGGGAAGGCCGTGCTGTGGGGCGTGTATCCCTATTTGGCATGGGCTTGAGAAAACTTCGGGGCTAGGACTGTGGCACAGACTTGTTTGCGTGCGTCCAGCCTCTTTATAGTGGTCCGGGCCTCCGACGCCTCATTGGCGGCCTGGATTTTGGCTGTTAGAGCCGCTATGTGTTCCTCAGTTTGGAGTGAGTGTTCATTGTTACCGTTAATAGTAATGACGCCCTTAGGCCCCGACATCTTAAGCTTCAGATATGCACAGTGAGGGACAACATTAAAGCAATCAAATGATGTTTGGCCGAGGAGTGCGTGATAACCGCTGCGGAAAGGAGCAATGTCAAAGATTAAATCTTCACTTCGGAAGTTGTCGGACGAGCCAAAGACTACTTCCAAGGTGTTAGTTTCCGAGTAGCATGGCTCGACGCCTTGGATTACTCCTTTAAAGGTAGTGTTGCTAGGTTTGATCCTTGATGGATCGATTCCCATCTTCCACACTGTATCCGAGTAAATCAGATTGAGACTGCTGCCACCATCCATAAGGACTCTGGTGAGGTGGTATCCATCCACGATGGGGTCAAGCATCAGAGCTGCCATTCCTCCATGATGGATACTGGTCGGATGGTCTCTCAGGTCGAAGGTGATCGGACAAGCCGACCATGGGTTGTATTTCGGGGCCACCGGCTCTACGGCATAGATGTCCCGAAGTGCATGCTTCTGCTCCTTCTTGGTTAATGGGTGACATAGACCATGTTCAAGATTTTTACCTCGGGAGGGAACTGCTTTTGGCCTCCATTTTTCAGCCCACGAGGTTCATCATCGTCCTTGCTGCGGGGACCCTTGCTTTGCTCCTCGGCTGTAAGCTTGCCGGCCTGTTTGATAACCCAACAGCTAGGGTTGTTGTGGTTGGTGGGCTTGTCTGCGGTGCCATGGATTTGGCAGGGTCTGTCCAGGATTTTGTCTAGCATAGTAGGCCCGTCCCTGTTTGCTTTAGAGGGCTTCTTTCGTGGTCCCAATTTTGAGTTGCTAAACCCGGCATTTACTGCTGCATCATCGGATTCATTGTCATTGTGCCGGCGCTTGTTATTCTTGTTGCGCCTAGGTTTCTCATTTCCGTCTTGGACCTTTGAGGTGCCAGGATCGTCCGGGTGGTTGATTCTATGAGCTAACCAACTGTATTCGCCTGCGCAAAAGCTGGTCATTAGAGAGGTGAGGGCTGACATTGTTCTCGGCTTATCTTGGCTGAGCTGACGTGCGAGCCACTCGTCTTGAATGCTGTGCTTGAATGCAGTTGTTGCCTCAGCATCCGGACAATCGACAATCTGGTTCTTCTTAGTCAAGAACTGATTCCAAAATTGCCGGGCTAACTCCCCGGGCTGTTGAACAACGTGGCTCAAGTCATCGGCATCCCGTGGCTGAACATAGGTGCCCTGAAAGTTGGCTCTAAAGGCGTCTTCGAGCTCCTCCTAGCTCCCAATGGAGTTGTTGGGGAGGTTGGTCAACCAGTGCCTTGCCGTTCCTTTAAGCTTTAGTGGCAGCTATTTAATGGCGTGGAGGTCGTCTCCTCGGGCCATATGAATGCGTAGAAGGAAATCTTCGATCCACACAGCTGGGTCGGTTGTCCCATCGTACTGCTCTATGTTTATAGGTTTAAACCCTTCGGGGAATTGATGTTGCATCACCTCATGTGTAAAACACATTGGGTGAACAGTGCCTCTGACCCGGGCAACGTCTAGCCAGAGATCGGCTGTCATCCACGCATGGTGCTGCTCCTGGGCTCTGCTGTCCCCGTCGTGCCAGGATTGGTATCCGCCCCGCCCAGCAGGCGTGTGTCCTCTAGATCTGTAAATAGATCTTGTCTGTGCCTTACTGGCATTTAAGCCATGCCGCAGATCATATGGATCTTCTGGCTCCTTGCCCAACTGGCGGGTGGGTTTTTGGCTTCTCCAGCCGTCATGTCCCGTCCTCGAGGGGGGTGGCCAGGCTGGTTTGCCCGAGTTCGTCTGGGGGTATGGGCTCAACGGCCTCGTCGTGGAACTGCAGAAGCAAATGCCACCGTGGGTAACTTATATTTTAATCCTGCCCATGATTGTCAAAGCCCTCTTCGACTGCAAAGACCTTCGTCCACCTGTCATTAAGGGTATTCTGTTCGACCTTCAACTACTACTGCTTTCTCTCCAGGCTTCTGGCGGTGGCTATGAGTTGCTGCTTGAACCGCTCCTAATCTAGAGGGTCCTCGGGGATTGTCGGTGTTCTGGGAACCAGGGTACCCAGACTTGCCTGCCTGCGGCCCATGGCATGGCTTCATCAGTGGCCTGGTACGGCCCACCTGCAGAGACTAGCAAGACAAGACCCTCGCGAGGGGCCAAGCCTCACGAGGCGGACGACGCCAAGACCTCCTGAGGGAGTAGCCTCCCCAGGCTGCCTCCTGAGGAGCGGAGATTCCTATGCAGGTACCCAACCTTAGGATGTTGTGATGATGCAAGCCATGACGACCAAGGCCAGGCGGGCGCCAGCGGGTGCAGAGAAGACAATTTCCTCTTTGGTGCTAAGGAGGCAAGCGCAGGCGTGGGTTCCTGAGGACTCATGCAAAGGTTTCCATTACAGTGCAACAAGACCAAGGTCGCTAGCTCGGCAGGATGGATGTCATCGCCGAGCCCACCGCAGCATCACACCCAGAAGCTTTGCAGACGAAGACCACCTTTCGTCAGGATAAGATGTACTACTTGTCCCCTTTCAAATTGGCCATTGTGGAATCCCTTCCCGCCTACGCTTTCGGGAAGAGGACCAAGGCCACTATAAATATAGGTTAGCCACCACCATGAGAGGGGATCTTTTCACCCTCACCAGAGCAGACCTCCCGAGGTTGTTCGTCCCTTGTACTTGTCCATCCTCAGCCCCTCATGGGGCCAATCCACCACAAAGCAGGAGTAGGGTCTTACATCGCAAGGTGGCCTGAACCTGGGTAAACTGCCTTGTCCATTCTCTTCCGTGTTCATCGAGCTAGGCCATGGGGCGATGGGCCGGTAGGCCGGATTGGTTGAGTTCTTCGCACACGCCCTAGAGTTCGAACCTTTCTTGGGTCTGCGGAGCCCTGAATCCGACATTTGGTGCGCCAGGTAGGGCGTGTTGAAGTTCTGCTTCCTCATCGACCTCGCTCCGCCCTCGCCTCATCGTTCCCATGGCAGGCGCCACCCAGCCCGCCGAGCCGCCGGGCGCGTTCAGAGGCATAGCGGGTCTTCGAGCTTTTTCCCCCGCCTTGCGACAGGTGCAGTGGCCGCAGAAGTTCAGGCCGGTGTTGCCGCCGCGGTACGACGGCGCGGCGGACCCCACGGAGTTCCTCGGGGTGTATGTGGAGGCCGTCTGGGCGGCGGGCGGCGACGACAAAGTCATGGTGAACTGGCTCCCTATGGCTCTCTCGGGGGTGCCGCGCTCCTGGCTGCTCAGCTTGCCGGAGTCCTCGGTGGCCTCCTGGGAGGAGCTGCGCAATCAGTTCAACGCACGCTTCACGGCACCGGTGCCCCACGTTGTTGCGGCCATCCTCGGAGGGTCGCAGGCGCCGGCCTCAAGCCGCCACATCAAGCAGCTCTTCCGACGGATGGAGGCCACCCGGCCACAGCAGGGGGCTCCTTCAGGACGGGTGGCGCTCGAGACCGACATCGTCTTTGACTCTAGGTATCACCCCAAGACTACAGTCAGCGCCGATGCGCTCCCCTTGCTGTGCACTCCCACCATCAGCAGTGTCGCGGTTACCAGAACCCTCATTGATGGCGGCGCTGGCCTCAACGTCCTCTCCGTGGAAGCCTTCGACCTGCTCCAGGTGCCTTACAACCAGCTTGCCCCCACCAGACCCTTTTCGGGGGTGATCAACGGCTCCATAGTTCCTCTGGGGCAGATCCGCCTCCCCGTCACCTTCGACGGCAACGGCCACTGGTTACAACCCATATCTTTCGAACATATCGCGCTAACCTTGGATCGTAGGTAAATCGTGCCACGATGATGCGCCCCCGGGAACCGGCCCCGCCTCGGGCAGGCAGGGCGCGCTGGGGGGCCACGCGAGGACTCGCCCCGCGCGCGGCCAGGGAGCCCAATGCCAGGGCTCCCCCCGCGCCATCTCCGTGGTGGCGTGTGCCACCTGGAAGCGGGGCCTCCCCCGGGGAAGGCGCTGGCGAGCCCTCCCCTGGCCAGGGACCCACGACCACCCCACTACCGCCCGCGTGTCCCCTTTCCCCTTGGTCCTGTCCTGGTTTCCGAACGCCCCAACGGTGGCCGGGGTACGCGCAGGGTGGGGTCCCCGCCCAGGGAGCAAGGCCATGCGCCACTCAAGTCTCCACCCGTGACACTCTCACGTAATAATGAGTGGGGCTGTACACGCCCCGGAGTCTCCTGGGTGCCGCCCTTGGGCCTCATGGGGGCTCCCACCCACGTCCTAGTGGAAGCCCCATGGTCCGCGCTGGTGGGAAGACCAGAAGACTAGTGTAGGTGCCGGATGCGGCTGTTCTTTTTGCTTGCTTTCTGTAACTGATTTGCCACTTCTTGGAATGAAATTTGAAGTTTTCGTGTCCTTATTTGAAAGGGTTGGGAATTTTCTCTCCTCGCGGCATTCGCTCTTTCAGATCTCGTTTTAAGGAGAGTGACAGTTTCTTGTCGCTCTTCTTTGCACGTCTCGCGCGTGGGGGCTAGGCACGGTGTGTACGCTTGGGCCCGCCCGCGAGCATAGCTCGCCAAAGCCTTGGCATCCTAGCCTTTGGCATCTTAATCCTCGTGCGAGCGCCCTCAAACGAGCCAATGGGCACAGACGCCTCCTGAGTCTGTGCCTCCGGGCATCGCGACACGGCGTACCAGCGGCCAACGCTCGGGGGCTCACGCGGGGCACGGCACCTCCAGAGGTCCCCTAACCCCGCAGCCACTAAGCGCCTCCTAAGACCGAAGAACCTTCGGGTCCATGAGAAGGAAACCCCCAGCAAGATCTCTCTGGAACGAGGGGCACACAAAGGACCCAAGCTCCAGAGGAACACGCCCTTGCGGCGCAGGAGTCCACCACAAGCACACCAAGCTAAGTGACCCTAAATCACGGTCAACAAGAGCTTGTCGGTTGGTAGCAACGCGAATGATAAGATATGAAATGAAGGCATTAACATAAACGGTGCAAGCGTCGTGATCCATTACATGCCCTACCAGGGCCTTCTATGTTTCTTGATGCAGGAAAAAGGAAAAAAAGAAGCAAAAGCGGCCTCGCGACCACTGCAGTTCCTGAGGCCTGGCTCCAGCGACGCCGGCGCTCAGTCGGAGTCCTCCTTCTGCTTCACCGGAGCGCATGGTGGGGCGGCTCGTCGCCCTCCTCAGTCCAGGCCCAGCGGCATGGCGGCTCGTCGTAGTCATCGTCGCTCGTGCTCTTCCCGGAGGAAGAGCCGCTGCTGCTGGAGGCGTCGTGATTGTCGCCAAGGGCAAGTTCGTTGTCACCGTCGCTGTCGCCCTCCAGGCAGCACCCCAGGCGCCTGCCGTCCTCCCCGAAGAGCCTGACGTAGAGGGTCACAGCGCCGTCATGCCTGAAGTGGAGGGTACACCTCCCCTGCAGGCCGCGCGCGCGGGCGAACGACTGCCACCCGTGGTTCAGGAACACGTAGCCGGCAGGCGTAACCTCGACCTCCACCCACGAGGCCTTGCTATAGCAACCGTCGGCCTGCATCCAGAGGCTGCCAGGCCCTCCGGCCAATAGCGCACCCGCGAAGAAGCGCGGGAGCTGGAACCAGGTGCCCGCCGGCCTGTCCGCCCACACCACAAACTCCAAGGACGCATCGGCCGAATGGGAGCGCGGACGTGGTGGCCGGATGGCTGCCACGTGCCTTCCTCCTTGATCATGGCCACCATAGCCGCGGCAGCCCCCGGCACTAGAGGGAGCACCCCCGCAACTGCCGAAGGTGATGCCAGCCTTCGAGGGGCTGCGCCCATAGCCTCGGGGAGCCACCATCGGCGTTGCAATGTACTTGCGGGGACGGCCGCGGACCCTCTTGGGCGGCGGCGAGCTTGGTCCCTCCTTGGGCGAATTTCCCTTCTCGGTGGCCGAGAACCTCCTCACCGGCGCCATGGATGCTTCGGCAAGACGGCGCGACCATGAAGAAGAAGAAGGAGTGAGCGGCGAGAAGATGAAGATGGGCTGGGGGCTCCGCCCCCCTCGCCCATTTATAGCTGAGGGAAGGCCAACTTGCGGCCTCTCACATTCCAAGCAATGATGGCCTATTTGCATGCACCAGGCAGTTGTCAAGTCGGGCAGTTGCCGAGGAAGCGTGGGGAAGTGGAGAAGCCCACATCCCATCAAGCGCTACGCGTCAGCCTGGCCCGCAGGCGATTGGGGCCCGCGGCGCTTTGCCCTTGCCTCTGGCTTAGCCTCGAAGCCAAGTCCGAGCGCGCCTTGGGCCCGGGGGCTACTGTCGGCGTTTTGGGAACCAGGGTACCCAGACGTGCCTGCCTGTGGCCCATGGCATGGCTTCATCAGTGGCCTGGTACGGCCCACCTACAAAGACTAGCAAGACAAGACCCTCGCGAGGGGCCAAACCTCACGAGGCGGACGACGCCAAGACCTCCTGAGGGAGCGGCCACCCCAGGCTGCCTCCTGAGGAGCGGAGATTCCTATGCAGGTACCCAACCTCAGGAGGTTGTCATGACACAAGCCGTGATGACCAAGGCCAGGCGGGCGCCAGTGGGCGCAGAGAAGACAATTTCCTCTTTGGTGCTAAGGAGGCAAGCGTAGGCTTGGGTTCCTGAGGACTCAGGCAAAGGTTTCCATTCCAGTGCAACAAGACCAAGGTCGCCAGCTCAGCAGGACGGATGTCATCGCCGAGCCCACCACAGCGTCACGCCTAGAAGCTTTGTAGACGAAGACCACCTTTCATCAGGATAAGATGTACTACTTGTCCCCTTTCAAATTGGCCGTTGTGGAATCCCTTCCCGCCTACGCTTTGGGGAAGAGGACCAAGGCCACTATAAATATAGGTTAGTGACCTCCATGGGAGGGGATCTTTTCACCCTCACCAGAGCAGACCTCACGAGGTTGTTCTTCCCTTGTACTTGTCCATCCTCAGCCCCTCGTGAGGCCAATCCACCACAAAGCAGGAGTAGGGTCTTACACCGCAAGGTGGCCCGAACCTGGGTAAACTGTCATGTCCATTCTCTTCCTTGTTCATCGAGCTAGGCCACGGGGCGACAGGCCGGTAGGCTGGATTGGTTGAGTTCTTCGCACACGCCCCAGAGTTCGAACCTTTCTTGGGTCTGCGGAGCCTTGAATCCCACAGGATAATAAAATCCTCGGGTCCGAGGCTGTCCTCCTGTTTGGAAAGAGGGAGGTAGTTGCCATCTTCGAATTCACCGGGGTCCTCGAGGTTGTCCTGGTCGTCATGACCTTCAAGGGCGTCGCGGTGCTGGTTTGGGGTGGCATTGTCACCGAGCTCCTCCATGTTGTCCAGAGTATCATCATCTCCAGTGCCATTTGTGTTCGTGTTCAGGTTGTCCTCCTTACCCTTTCCACATCCCTTGGATTGCCTCCGCTGGCGTCAGCGTTTGGATGACTCCTTAGCAGGGTCGTCGCCATCCTTCTTAGGGGTGTCGACCATGTAAACATCGTATGCGGAAGTGGCCGTCCATTTTCCCGTGTTGGGAGTGGCCGGGGGGGGGGAGCAGTGTAGGTCGTGACATTGATATCCTCGTCCATGTCGTCAGCCTCCTCGGAGGCGTAGTCCAGCATGTCTGTTAAGTCATCGATAGTGGCTACTAAGTGGGTGGTGGGTGGGACGTAAAATTCCCCGAGGGTGGCCTCCAGTCCGATCTAATCATAGACCAACGATGAGCCATCCATGATGCTCATCATCTGGATCCAATCTAACTTCTCGTTTAAAAGTGAGAGGTCAGCCGGACTCATACTCTAGCGTCTTTCAGAGTTAACCTCCGGTATGCTTGCGTAGGGGGTGCATTCCGCCAGGGGTGACCCCTGGTCCTCGAACACTGAGATCGGATCTGAGCTCAAAGCCGGATCCGAGATGGAGATCGATCTGGAGACGGGAGCGGGGAGGAGGTCCAAAGTTAAGGCTCTGGGATGGCTGGGCCCTTCAAGTAAAGCTGAGAACCCAGTGAAGATCAGATTGCCCCGAGCGTCGGCGACATACTCCAGGTTGCCGAACCTGATCCCTACTTAGGGATGAAACTACCGATCTGGTCAAGATGACCAGTCGGGTTGGCATGTAGAACGATGCTGCCAAACGCGAAGATCTGGCTGAGTACAAAGATGTCCCCGGTGCAGATGCCATCGCCAATGGCTAAGCGAGCCATCGATCTTTTGACTATCCTATAGCAGAATTCTCAATGAAAGCACCAATGTCAGTGTCAAAACCGGCAGATTTCGGGTAGGCGGTCCTGAGCTATGGATCTTGGATCGATGGGTAACAGGGAACGCAGAGGCAGTGTTTACCCAGGTTAGGGCCCTCTCGAGGAGGTAAAACCCTACGTCCTGCTTGGTTGTATTGATGTGTTTGTTTGACAATTACAGAGTTTATCTACCCCGAGATCGGATGAACTAACCCTATGTTGGGGAACGTAGTAATAATTCAAAAAATTCCTACGTGTCACCAAGATCAATCTAGGAGATGCTAGCAAAAATTGAGAGGGAGTGCATCTTCATACCCTTGAAGATCGCTAAGAGGAAGCGTTACAAGAACGCGGTTGATGGAGTCATACTCGCGGCGATTCAAATCGCGGAAGATCCGATTCAAGTGCCGAACGGACGGCGCCTCCGCGTTCAACACACGTACAGCCCGGGGACATCTCCTCCTTCTTGATCCAGCAAGGGGGGGGGGGAGAAGTTGAGGGAGAGCTCCGGCAGCACGACGGCGTGGTGGCGGTGGAGCTCTTGGTTCTCCGGCAGAGCTTCGCTAAGCACTACGGAGGAGGAGGAGTTGGAGGGGGGAAGGGCTGCGCCAGCGGAAGGGGTGCAGCTCCCATGCACCTCCCCACTATATATAGGGGTGGAGGGGGCTGGTTTCTTGCCCTCCAAGTCCATTACGGCATTGGCAAAGGTGGGAGGAAAGAAATCCCATCCTTTCCCTTCCCCACCGATTGTTATCCCCCCTTTTTAGGGATCTTGATCTTATCCCTTCGGGATATGATCTTATTCCTTCTAAGGGGGGATCTTGGTGCGCCTTGACCAGGGGTGTGGGGCCTTGCCCCCACTACCCACGTTCATGTGGGTCCCCCCATGCAGGTGGGCCCCACTCCGGAACCTTCTAGAACCTTCCCGGTACAATACCGAAAAATCCCGAACATTTTTCGGTGGCCAAAATAGGACTTCCCATATATAAATCTTTACCTCCGGACCATTCCGGAACTCCTCGTGGTGTCCGGGATCTCATTTGAGACTCCGAACAACTTTCAGTAACCACATACAATTCCCATTACAACTCTAGCGTCACCGAACCTTAAGTGTGTAGACCCTACGGGTTCGGGAACCATGCAGACATGACCGAGACACCTCTCCGACCAATAACCAATAGCGGGATCTGGATACCCATATTGGCTCCCACATGTTCCACGATGATCTCATCGGATGAACCACGATGTCGGGGATCCAATTAATCCCGTATACAATTCCCTTTGTCCATCGGTATGTTACTTGCCCGAGATTCGATCGTCGGTATCCCTATACCTTGTTCAATCTCGTTACCAGCAAGTATCTTTACTCATTTCGTAACGTATGATCCCGTGGCTAACTCCTTAGTCACATTGAGCTCATTAAGATGATGCATTACCGAGTGGGCCCAGAGATACCTCTCCGTCATACGGAGTGACAAATCCCAGTCTCGATTCGTGCCAACCCAACAGACACTTTCGAAGATACTTGTAGTGCACCTTTATGGTCACCCAGTTACCTTGTGATGTTTGATACACCCAAAGCATTCCTACAGTATCCGGGAGTTGCACAATCTCATGGTCTAAGGAAATGATACTTGACATTAGAAAAGCTCTAGCAAACGAACTACACGATCTTGTGCTATGCTTAGGATTGGGTCTTGTCCATCACATCATTCTCCTAATGATGTGATCCCGTTATCAACGACATCCAATGTCCATGGTCAGGAAACCACAACCATCTATTGATCAACGAGCTAGTCAACTAGAGGCTCACTAGGGACATGCTGTGGTCTATGTATTCACACATGTATTACGGTTTCCGGTTAATACAATTATAGCATGAACAATAGACAATTATCATGAACAAGGAAATATAATAATAACCATTTTATTATTGCCTCTAGGGCATATTTCCAACAGTCTCCCACTTGCACTAGAGTCAATAATCTAGTTACATTGTGATGAATTGAACACCCATAGAGTTCTGGTGCTGGTCATGTTTTGCTCGTGGAAGAGGTTTAGTCAACGGATCTGCGACATTCAGATCCGTATGTACTTTACAAATATCTATGTCTCCATCTTGAATATATTCACGAATGGAGTTGAAGTGGCGCTTGATGTGCTTGGTCTTCCTATGAAACCTGGGCTCCTTGGCAATGGCAATAGCTCCAGTGTTGTCACAGAAGAGAGTCATCGGGCCCGACGCATTGGGAATCACTCCTAGGTCGGTGATAAACTCCTTCATCCAGACTCCTTCCTGAGCTGCTTCCGAAGCAGCTATGTACTCCGCTTCACATGTAGATCCCACCACGACGCTTTGCGTACAACTGCACCAGCTGACTGCCCCACCATTCAAAATGTACACGTATCCGGTTTGTGACTTGGATTCATCCAGATCTGTGTCAAAGCTAGCATCGACGTAACCCTTTACGACGAGCTCTTCGGCACCTCCATAAATGAGATACATATCCTTAGTCCTTTTCAGGTACTTCAGGATATTCTTGACCACTGTCCAGTGTTCCATTTCGGGATCACTTTGGTACCTCCCTACCAAACTTATGGCAAGGTTCACATCAGGTCTAGTACACAACATGGCATACATAATAAAGCCTATGGCTGAGGCATAGGGGATGACACTCATCTTTTCTCTTTCTTCTGCCGAGGTCGGGCGTTGAGCTGCGCTCAATCTCACACCTTGCAATACAGGCAACAACCCCTTCTTGGACTGATCCATATTGAACTTCTTCAATATCTTGTCAAGGTATGTGCTTTGTGAAAGACCAATGAGGCGTCTCGATCTATCTCTATAGATCTTGATGACTAATATGTAAGCAGCTTCTCCAAGGTCCTTCATTGAAAAACACTTATTCAAGTAGGCCTTTATGCTTTCCAATAGTTCTATATCATTTCCCATCAACAGTATGTCATCCACATATAATATGAGAAATGCTACAGAGCTCCCACTCACTTTCTTGTAAATACAGGCTTCTCCATAAGTCTGTATAAACCCAAACGCCTTGATCATTTCATCAAAGCGAATGTTCCAACTCCGAGATGCTTGCATCAGCCCATAGATGGAGCATTGGAGCTTGCATACTTTGTCAGCATTCTTAGGATCGACAAAACCTTCCGGCTGCATCATATACAATTCTTCCTTAAGGAAACCATTAAGGAATGCCGTTTTCATGTCCATTTGCCAGATCTCATAATCATATGCGGCAATTGCTAACATGATTCGGACGGACTTCAGCTTCGCTACGGGTGATAAGGTCTCATCGTAGTCAACCCCTTGAACTTGTCGATAACCCTTAGCGACAAGCCGAGCCTTATAGACGGTCACATTACCATCCGCGTCAGTCTTCTTCTTAAAGATCCACTTATTCTCTATGGCTTGCTGATCATCGGGCAAGTCCGTAAAAGTCCATACTTTGTTTTCATACATGGATCCTATCTTGGATTTCATGGCTTCAAGCCATTTGTTGGAATCCGGGCCCGCCATCACTTCTTCATAGTTCGAAGGTTCACCGTTGTCTAACAACATGATTTCCAGGACAGGGTTGCCATACCACTCTGGTGCGGAACGTGTCCTCGTGGACCTACGAAGTTCAGTAGCAACTTGACCCGAAGTTTCATGATCATCATCATTAACTTCCTCTCTAGTCGGTGCAGGCACCACAGAAACATCTTCCTGAGCTGCGCTACTCTCCGGTTCAAGAGGGGGTACCTCGTCAAGTTATACTTTCCTCCCACTTACTTCTTTCGAGACAAACTCTTCCTCCAGAAAGGATCCATTCTTGGCAACAAAGATCTTGCCTTCGGATCTGAGGTAGAAGGTATACCCAATAGTTTCCTTAGGGTATCCTATGAAGACGCATTTTTCCGATTTGGGTTCGAGCTTTTCAGGTTGAAGTTTCTTGATATAAGCATCGCATCCCCAAACTTTCAGAAATGACAGCTTAGGTTTCTTCCCAAACCATAATTCATACAGTGTCATCTCAACAGATTTAGATGGTGCCCTATTTAAAGTGAATGCGGCAGTCTCTAAAGCATAACCCCAAAATGATAGCGGTAGATCGGTAAGAGACATCATAGATCGCACCATATCCAATAGAGTGCGATTACGACATTCGGACACACCATTACACTGAGGTGTTCCAGGCGGCGTGAGTTGTGAAACAATTCCACATTTCCTTAAGTGCGTGCCAAACTCGTGACTCAAGTATTCTCCTCCACGATCTGATCGTAAGAACTTTATTTTCCTGTCACGTTGATTCTCTACCTCGCTCCAAAATTCCTTGAACTTTTTGGGGTTATGCTTAAGACATCATTGAGGGTGAGAACATAACGATAGCCACCGCGAGCCTCAACGCTCATTGGACTGCATACATTAGTATGTATTATTTCCAACAAGTTGGTTGCTCGCTCCATTGTTCCGGAGAACGGAGTCTTGGTCATTTTGCCCATGAGGCATGGTTCGCACGTGTCAAATGATTCATAATCAAGAGACTCCAAAAGTCCATCTGCATGGAGTCTCTTCATGCATTTGACACCAATGTGACCAAGGCGGCAGTGCCACAAGTTTTGGGACTATCATTATCAACCTTACATCTTTTGGCATTCACACTATGAATATGTGTAACATCACGTTCGAGATTCAATAAAAATAAACCATTGACCAGTGGGGCATGACCATAAAACATATCTCTCATATAAATAGAACAACCATTATTCTCAGATTTAAATGAGTAGCCATCTCGCATTAAACGAGATCCAGATACAATGTTCATGCTCAAAGTTGGCACTAAATAACAATTATTGAGGTTTAAAACTAATCCCGATGGTAAATGTAGAGGTAGCGTGCCAACGGCGATCACATCAACCTTGGAACCATTCCCGACACGCATCGTCACCTCGTCCTTCGCCAGTCTCTGCTTATTCCGCAGCTCCTGTTTTGAGTTACAAATGTGAGCAACCGCACCGGTATCAAATACCCAGGAGCTACTACGAGCGCTGGTAAGGTACACATCAATAACATGTATATCATATATACCTTTGGCGTTGCCGGCTTTCTTATCCGCTAAGTACTTGGGGCAGTTCCGCTTCCAGTGACCATTTCCCTTGCAATAAAAGCACTCAGTCTCAGGCTTGGGTCCATTCTTTAGCTTCTTCGGGCGCGACAACTCCCTTGCCGTCCTTCTTGAAGTTCTTCTTACCCTTGCCTTTCTTGAAACTAGTGGTCTTATTCACCATCAACACTTGATGTTCCTTTTTGATCTCCACCTCCGCTGATTTCAGCATTGAATATAACTCAGGAATGGACTTCTCCATCCCTTGCATATTGTAGTTCATCACAAAGATCTTGTAGCTAGGTGGAAGCGACTGGAGGATCCTGTCAATGACCGAGTCATCTGAAAGATTAACTCCCAGCTGAGACAAGCGGTTGTGCAACCCAGACATCTTGAGTATATGCTCGCTGACAGAACTGTTTGCCTCCATCTTACAACTGTAGAACTTGTCGGAGACTTCATATCTCTCGACCCGGGCATGAGCTTGGAAAACCATTTTCAGCTCTTGGAACATCTCATATGCTCCGTGTTGCTCAAAACGCTTTTGGAGCCCCAATTCTAAGCTGTAAAGCATGCTGCACTGAACATGGGAGTAATCATCACTACGCGACTGCCAGGCATTCATAACGTCTTGAGTTGCTGGGAAAATGGGTGCGTCACCTAGCGGTGCTTCAAGGACATATGCTTTCTTGGCAGCCATGAGGATGATCCTCAAGTTACGGACCCAGTCCGTATAGTTGCTACCATCATCTTTTAGCTTGGTTTTCTCTAGGAATGCGTTGAAGTTGAGGGCAACATTAGCGTGGGCCATTGGATCTACAAGATACATTGTAAAGACAATTTTAGACTAAGTTCATGATAATTAAGTTCATCTAATCAAATTATTTAATGAACTCCCACTCAGATAGACATCCCTCTAGTCATCTAAGTGATACATGATCCGAATCGACTAGGCCGTGTCTGATCATCATGTGAGACGGACTAGTCATCAACAGTGAACATCTCCATGTTGATCGCATCTACTATACGACTCATGTTCGACCTTTCGGTCTCTCATGTTCCGAGGCCATGTCTGTACATGCTAGGCTCGTCAATTCAACCTAAGTGTTTCGCATGTGTAAATCTGGCTTACACCCGTTGTATGCGAACGCTAGAATCTATCACACCCGATCATCACGTGGTGCTTCGAAACAATGAACCTTCGCAATGGTGCACACTTAGGGGGAACACATTTCTTGAAATTTTTAGTGAGGGATCATCTTATTTATGCTACCGTCGTTCTAAGCAAATAAGATGTAAACATGATAAACATCACATGCAAATCATAAAGTGACATGATATGGCCAATATCATCTTGCGCTTTTGATCTCCATCTTCGAGGCGCGGCATGATCACCATCGTCACCGGCATGACACCATGATCTCCATCATCGTGTCTTCATGAAGTTGTCTCGCCAACTATTACTTCTACTACTATGGCTAACGGTTAGCAATAAAGTAATGTAATTACATGGCGTTTTCATTGACACACAGGTCATACAATAAATTAAGACAACTCCTATGGCTCTGGTCAGTTGTCATACTCATCGACATGCAAGTCATGATTCCTATTACAAGAACATGATCAATCTCATACATCACATATATAATTCATCACATCCTTTTGGCCATATCACATCACATAGCATACCCTGCAAAAACAAGTTAGACGTCCTCTAATTGTTGTTGCATGTTTTACGTGGCTGCTATGGGTTTCTGGCAAGAACATTTCTTACCTACGCAAAAGCCACAACGGTGATATGCCAATTGCTATTTACCCTTCATAAGGACCCTCTTCATCGAATCCGATCTGACTAAAGTGGGAGAGACAGACACCCGCTAGCCACCTTATGCAACAAGTGCATGTCAGTCGGTGGAACCTGTCTCACGTAAGCGTACGTGTAAGGTTGGTCCGGGCCGCTTCATCCCACAATGCCTCCAAATCAAGATAGGACTAGTAACAGTAAGCAAATTGAACAAATCATTGCCCACAACTACTTGTGTTCTACTCGTGCATAGAATCTACGCATAGACGTCGCTCATGATGCCACTGTTGGGGAACGTAGTAATAATTCAAAATTTTCGTACGTGTCACCAAGATCAATCTAGGAGATGCTAGCAACAAGTGAGAGGGAGTGCATCTTCATACCCTTGAAGATCGCTAAGCCGAAGCGTTACAAGAATACGATTGATGGAGTCGTACTCGCGGCGATTCAAATCGCGGAAGATCCGATTCAAGCGCCAAACTGACGGCGCCTCCGCGTTCAACACACGTATAGCCCGGGGACGTCTCCTCCTTCTTGATCCAGCAAGGGGGGGAGGAGAAGTTGAGGGAGAGCTTCGGCAGCACGACGGCGTGGTGGCGGTGGAGCTCGTGGTTCTCCGGCAGAGCTTCGCTAAGCACTACGGAGGAGGAGGAGTTGGAGAGGGGAAGGGCTGCGCCAGCGGAAGGGGTGCAGCTCCCATGCACCTCCCCCCTATATATAGGGGTGGAGGGGGCTGGTTTCTTGCCCTCCAAGTCCATTGCGGCATTGGCAATGGTGGGAGGAAAGAAATCCCATCCTTTCCCTTCCCCACCGATTGTTATCCCCCCTTTTTAGGGATCTTGATCTTATCCCTTCGGGATATGATCTTATTCCTTATAAGGGGGAGGGGTCTTGGTGCGCCTTGACCAGGGGTGTGGGGCCTTGCCCCCACTACCCACGTTCATGTGGGTCCCCCCATGCAGGTGGGCCCCACTCCGGAACCTTCTAGAACCTTCCCGGTACAATACCGAAAAATCCAGAACATTTTTCGGTGGCCAAAATAGGGCTTCCCATATATAAATCTTTACCTCCGAACCATTCCGGAACTCCTCGTGACATCTGGGATCTCATCCGAGACTCCGAACAACTTTCGATAACCACATACAATTCCCATTACAACTCTAGCGTCACCGAACCTTAAGTGTGTAGACCCTACGGGTTCGGGAACCATGCAGACATGACCGAGACACCTCTCCGACCAATAACCAATAGCGGGATCTGGATACCCATATTGGCTCCCACATGTTCCATGATGATCTCATCGAATGAACCATGATGTCGGGGATCCAATTAATCCCGTATACAATTCCATTTGTCCATCGGTATGTTACTTGCCCGAGATTCGATCGTTGGTATCCCTATACCTAGTTCAATCTCGTTACCGGCAAGTCTCTTTACTCGTTCCGTAATGCATTATCTCGTGGCTAACTCCATAGTCACATTGAGCTCATTATGATGATGCATTACCGAGTGGGCCTAGAGATACCTCTCCGTCATACGGAGTGACAAATCCCAGTCTCGATTCGTGCCAACCCAACAGACACTTTCGGAGATACCTGTAGTAGACCTTTATGGTCACCCAGTTACGTTGTGACATTTGATACACCCAAAGCATTCCTACAGTATCCGGGAGTTGCACAATCTCATGGTCTATGGAAATGATACTTGACATTAGAAAAGCTCTAGCAAACGAACTACACGATCTTGTGCTATGCTTAGGATTGGGTCTTGTCCATCACATCATTCTCCTAATGATGTGATCCCGTTATCAACGACATCCCACAACCATCTATTGATCAACGAGCTAGTCAACTAGAGGCTCACTAGGGACATGCTGTGGTCTATGTATTCACACATGTATTACGATTTCCGGTTAATACAATTATAGCATGAACAATAGACAATTATCATGAACACGGAAATATAATAATAACCATTTTATTATTGCCTCTAGGGCATATTTCCAACACCCTAGGTGGGTATGGCGATAATGGTTATCCCTTGTTACGGTCTAGCCCTCTGTTTTATATAGACACAAGGAATACCTAGGGTTACATATGGTTTGTTACCATTCGGGGAAAAACATGCCGGTTACGCTAACTAGGCTTGGAGGATAAGCCAAGTCTTCAGAGATTTCCTTCTGGAGCACGGGGTCACCTGTTGTCCGGCCTTCCATTGTTGAATCACGAGCAGCCCACCAATCCGGTGCATGAAAGATAGGCCGGCAGCCCGAGGACCCCTTAGTCCGGGACACCCTCACTGGATATGCCTCTCTCTCCTCTCTCTCTCTTTCTCTCTCTTGTGTTATGATTTGGAATAAAGGATTTTAAGCCGGCGGCCAATTTAAGTCATTTCTTCCCCTTGTAGCTCCCTAGGACCATCACTTGTAATGAATGGAGCGGGGTGGCTGAAGATCTGCCTGCTCATTGTCACCATCAATCTCCATGCGTGAAGTTAGTTGCGTTTGAATCTGTGGACAGTGGGAGGAAGTTTCTGGCATGTGCAGAGAAGTTATCCCCACTTTCGTTGTTACAAATTGTTTGTTAGATGTGATTCACACAATGTCACTATGCTATGTTATTCTGGATGTGATTAAGACAGTGTCACAGTTTCTACCTAGTATCTAAAAATGTTGCCATCTCATCAGCGGTGCCCTGAGAAAATTATTTGGGACTGCTTTAGTAGATTGTGTAGCCACTTTTCTCCACACATCCGAGCAGCCAAGCAGTAAAATACTAAAACTTTATGGCACAAAGGAACTGGGCATAAGAGCAATTAGGTGCTCCGGAGTCCGGTTCCCTGAATTTTTCCTCTAGCATCGGCTCAGCAGTGTAGGGCACCAGTGCCAATGTAGCAACATTTGTTTTGACACTGGTTTTGGCATACATAGTGTACGACCTTAGTGCTGTTAGTTCTATGTTACTAAATTTGTGCATGTACACACCTATTAGTATCAATTTGATGTCATCCAAACATTGTCCCTATGATGTTGCAATTATATTTAGCTTCCTCATAAAATGTTCAATTTGTTATTTATAGTACATGACTAAGAACTTATAGCGTTGTTGTAGTTAATTATGGCTTGTGATGTTTCTGAATTTGGTTGTTGTCTTAGTAGCAATTAATTCATTTGCACATTGGTCTTTTTGAGAAGATATGTCATAATTAACGTGTTTCTTCAGTTTTTCAAAATATGTATGTGGTGATTTTCAATGTTGCTAGAAACCCATTTTCCCTACAATTGTTATTGATTTAGTTTTTAATATTATAGGATGAACGGAAGTGTTCTTACCGGGAGTGGGTTGATCAAGAGTGGCCACGATCTTTGAAGATGTTCCTAGCAAAGCTATGGAGCATGTATGAGGAAGAGAACAGAGATAGGCTTAGAGAAAGTGTTGTCAACGCTGAAGAATATTTCAAGATACAGGAAAAAAGAGGAAGATGGAGAGTGAGCTCAGATTTTTTAAGTTAGACTTTGCTAAGATGGTGTTGGCGAAGTAGGAGACACTTTCCCAGTTGGTCAGTGAAAAACAGGTTCTTACTGAACTGAAAGCAGAGGTGGAGAAGACAAACTTGGCTGATCATGCATCAGTCGATTAGGGAAATGGATATATTGTTCGAATATTGTGCTTAGGAAGGTGAACTAGTTGTATGCTGTACTGTGCTGTTTTCATATAGCTATCGTACTGTGATGTTAAAATATATTTATGTGCCTGATATGAAATTGGCAAACAGTTGTTCGATATGAAATGTGATTTTCTTAATACTGGAATTATTAATAGTAAACTAATAAACCTGCTAAATGGGTCATGGAACTTTACAAACGGTTCTAGGAGTAAAAGCGTGTGTGATGGATAGCCCAATGCCATACAATTTTCTTCATCTAATCATGTGTGATATACTTCAATAAAGCAAATGGTTAACGGAGGCAGAGCATGTGTGATCGTTACACCTATCACACACGAGGCTATACAGAAAACTGTGTGTGATGTAGGTACGAACGGAAACGTTTGTTTGGGATTCACTATGTGGGATGTGCAGACGAACGGAGATGTTTATTTGGGATTCATTGTGTGGGATGTACATACGAACGGAAACATTTGTCTGGGATTCACTATGTGGGATGTACATACGAACGGAAACATTTGTCTGGGATTCACTATGTGGGATGTACATACGAACGGAAACATTTCTCTGGGATTCACTGTGTGGGATGTGAGGGAGTCCTGGACTAGGGGATCCTCGGGCTGCCGGCCTATCTCTTATGGGACAGACAGGTGGGCCGTTGTACGACTACTATAAGGCCGAGCTAGAAGATGACTCTGTGTTCGGACAGGAAACCTTCGGTGCCTTGGTGTGTCCTTCAAGTTAGAGTTTAGAGAATCGGCACATTTATCCCTTCTTTGTAACCGGCCATGTGTAACCCTAGTACCCCCGGTGCCTATATAAACCATAGGGTTTAGTCCGTAGAGGCTAGAAGAACAACCATCATCCTACTCACCTAGGGTTTAGTTCATTTGATCTCGTGGTAGATCGACTCTGTAATCGTCCTATACACTTCAATATAATCAAGCAGGACGTAGGGTTTTACCTCTTTGAGAGGGCCCGAACCTAGGTAAACATCGTGTCCTTTGTCCCTTGTTCCCCATTGATCCAAGATCCACAGCTCGGGACCCCCTACCCGATATCCGCTGGTTTTGACACCGACATTGGTGCTTTCATTGAGAGTTTTGCTGGGAGATCGCCAAAGGATCGATGGCTCGCCTGATCATCAGAGATGGCATCAACACCGTGGACATCTTCATCCCCGGCCAGCTTTTCGCATTCGGCGGCATCGTTCGGCACGCTAACTCGGCCGGTCATCTCGACCAGGTCGACAACTTCGCCCCTGAGCACTAGATCAGGTTCGGTAACCTAGAGTACATCGCTGACACTCGGGGCGATCTGATCTTCACCGGCTTCTCAGCCTTGCCTGAGGTGCCCAAAAACCCTGAAGCTTTGACTTTGGGATCTCCCTCTGACCGGATCCCTGGATCGGCTCTTACCTCGGATTCGGCTTAAAGCCTGGATGTGACCTCTGCATCTGAAGATCGGGAGTCAACCCTGTCTGGACTCGCTTCTCTTACCTCGGATCTGGCATCAAGCCTGGATGTGACCTCTGTGTCCGAAGATCGGGAGTCAACCCCGGCTGGACTCGCTTCTCTTACCTCAGATCCGGCTTCAAGCCTGGATATGATCTCTGCGTCCGAAGATCGAGAGTCAACCCCGGTCGGACTCGCTCCTCATGCTTCGGACCCGGCTTCAAGCCTTGACGCGACTTCGGCGTCTGAACACCAGGAGTCAACCCTGGCCGGACTTGCCCCTCCCACTATCATACCGGAGGTCGACTCTGAAGAAATCCTAGATACCAATCCAGCTAGTCTCGCACTGATAAACGAGATGCTAGATCAGATCCAGATGATGATCATCATAGACGACCCATCCTCGACCTACGCTCGGCTCGGTCTTGAGGCGGGCCACAGGGAATTTTATGCCCCACCCACCACCCACTTAGTAGCCACTGTCGAAGAATTAACCGACATGCTGGACTACGCCTTTGAGGAGGCCGAAGACATGGACGAAGATGTCGAAGCTATGGCCCACGCTGCTACTACCCCTCCCATCATCGGACGATGGACAACCACCTCCACCTATGATGTCTATATGGTGGATACTCCCAACGATTTGGGTGACGGCACCAATGGGAAGAATGGGGATGGCACCCCCAGAAAAGATGGCGATAAGCCCGACGAAGAGCCACCCAAACGCTGGAGACAACACTGACAATCCAAGGGGCGTAGGGGCAGGGAAAGCAACACAGGCACCAGAGAAAACGACACCCCGGACAATATGGAAGACCTCGCCAACCCCACCGCCCCCGAGCAACAGCCCGATGACTCGAAGGAGCACGAGGATGAGTATAATCCCGAGGACCTCAATGACTCCGAGGACAGTAACTACCTCCCCCTCTTCGAAGAGGAAGTCAGCCTCGGAGCCGAGGATTTCATTGTCCCCGAGGATCCACAGGACTAACAACGGTTTAAACGGCAACTTATCGCCACCGCACGAAGCTTGAAGAAGAAGCAGCAACAGCTAAAAGCTGAACAAGACACCCTCAATGACAGATGGACAAAAGTCCTAGCAGCCGAAGAAGGGTACGGCTATGTGCGGCAAACCAAAAGCTACCCCAAGCGCAAACTGCTGCCACAATTCAACGATGAGGCTCTTGAGCCCGCACCCCCAAGGTATACCCAGGCAGATCAGCCCGACCGCCCCCTCGAGGACAGGAAAGACCGGCTGGAGAGGCCGAATACCCACCCGCTCCACCTCGCCGAAGAGGCAAGGAGCCGGTGCAGCCAGAGTACGAATATGACCTACGACATGACCTGGATGCTAGAATAGGTCAGGCAAGATCCATCTATGGATCCAAAGGATACCCTCTCGCTAGACGGGATGGATAGCAAGCTTGGCTCGACCCGAAAAAATAGAGCTCGTGAGCAGCACCGGGCCCGGATGGCAGCCAAACTCTGGCGCGACGTGGCCCGAGTCAGGGGCGCCGCTCACCCGATGAGGTGATGCAACATCAGTTCCCCTGAAGGGTTTAAACCCGTAAACATCAAACAATACGACGGGACTACAGACCCAGCCGTGTGGATCAAAGATTTTCTTCTCCACATTCATATGGCTCAAGGAAATGACCTCCACACCATAAAATACCTGCCATTAAAGCTTAAAGGGCCAGTCAGGCATTGGTTGAACAGCCTCCCTAAAAACTCCATAGGGAGTTGGGAAGAGCTCGAGGATGCTTTCTGAGCAAACTTTCAAGGCACTTATGTCTGGCCTCCAAACGCCGATGACCTGAGCCATGTGGTCCAATAGCCCGGCAATTTTGGAATCAGTTCTTGACCAAGAAGAACCAAATCGTCGACTGTACGGATGCCGAGGTGATAGCTGCATTCAAACATAGCATCCGAAATGAATGGCTAGCTCGTCAGCTTGGCCAAGACAAGCCGAGGACGATGTCGGCTCTTACCTCACTCATGACCCACTTTTGTGCGGGCAAAGACAGCTGGTTGGCTCGTAGAAGCAACAACCCCGAAGACCCCATCACTTTAGAAGTCCGGGACAGAAATAGGACACCACGACGCAACAAGAACAAGCGTCATCACAATGGCCGTGAAGCTGAAGAAATGATAGTAAATGCCCGATTCAGCAACTCAAAATCAGGACCGCGGAAGAAGCCCTCTAAAGGGAATAGGGACGGCCCAACCGCACTCGACAAAATACTGGATAGGCCCTGCCAGATCCATGGCACCCCGGACAAGCCTGCAAACCACACCAACTGTAACTGTTGGGTGATCAAACAGGACGGCAAACTCACAACCGAGGAGCAAGGCAAGGCCCCCCACAGCGAGGATGAGGAAGAGTCTCGCGGGCCGAACAATGGAGGCCAGAAGCAATTCCCTCCTGAAGTAAAAATGGTGAATATGATATATGCCACACATATACCCAAGAAGGAGAGGAAACACACACTTTGGGATGTCTACGCCGTAGAGCCTGTAGCCCCGAAATTTAACCCATGGTCGGCGTGCCCGATCACCTTCGATCGCAGGGACCATCTGACCAGTATCCGTAATGAAGGATCAGCGGCCCTGGTTCTTGACCTAATTATCGATGGGTACCACCTCACTAGAATCCTCATGGACGGAGGCAGTAGCCTCAATCTAATTTATTCAGATACACTGAAGAAGATGGGTATTGATCCGTCAAGGATCAAACCCGGTAACACCACCTTTAAAGGAATAATCCTAGGCGTTGAAGCCCGTTTCTCGGGCACCCTGACCTTGGAAGTGGTGTTCGGCTCGCCGGACAACTTTCGTGGTGAAGACTTGATTTTCGACATTGTCCCTTTTCGCAGCGGCTATCACGCACTCCTGGGCCGGACGGTGTTTGCTCGTTTCAACGCCATTCCCCATTACGCATACCTGAAGCTAAAGATTCCCAGACCCAAGGGCGTCATTACAGTCAATGGCAACACATAACGCTCACTCCAGACTGAGCAGCATATAGCGGCTCTGGCAGCCAAAGTCCAAACATGCATCGAGGGGCCAAAGTACCAGCACACCATCAAGGCATGGGAGGCAGGTAAACGTGTCCGAGCCATGTCTCAATTCGAAGAGCCTCCCTACACTCAATATAAATAGGGATACACACCCCACAACACGCCCAACCCAGTCGCATAGTATGTGCCTCGTATGCACAACTTCGCGCTTAAAATACCATGGGCAGCTGTGGGGACCAATCACCCAAGAGCCAAGTGTTTGGTTCAACCGAGCTATGGTCAAACACATCTTCGGACATTAACAGGTACCATCTAGGACATATCCGGCATTAAGCCAGCACAGTACGGCGACTTCTCAACACCCTCTGTCAAGGGCCCATCGGCCAATCATCATCCCCTCCAAGGAGTTCTTCCTCCCCTCCGGAGCATAGGCACAGACATGCAGCAGGGCACAGTAGGGACATCAAACTACACATTACGGCCCTGTGTCAATGTTTCCTCTGTCAATTTTTTTTGAAGTATCTATAATAGTTGCCTCGGCAGTTTGGATTGTACAGCTAGACGTCACGAGTTTATCGGAAATAAAGACCACTTTTCACGGTCCTCGTGCACCCATTTCTGTTGCATAACTTTCCCCACTCCTTCGATGCCGAAACATCCTAGTTTGGCACATATTTTCTCTGGATGCGATCAGCTAATAGACAGGGGGCTCGATTATAAAACCTGCCCCAAGCATGAGTCCGACATTATCTTTCCTCTTAAAGTGTTCGGTGTCTCGGATATTGCATTATATGAATTGGTTCTGAATTATGTCTTGGGTCAATAGTTGGGTTGCCCGACTCCTGTGTTTACCCTCCTAGTTCCGCATGTTCGGCTAAGAAGGTAAAGGGAGAACCATGTGATTGTACTTCTAGCTAGCCTGGTCAAGTACCTCAGTGGAGAAAGCCTAAAACTGACTGTCATAATAAGCGAGAACTGGTCGGCGATCCGATGGCAAGTGTCAAACTAAAAATCGATGGAGATTACTCTGTGTTATATGAAGTTTCTTGTCTTTGCATGAACCACGTGATGAAGGTATATACCTCGGCTCACCCGAACATCACAAAACACTACTAGCCCCCGCAGTCAAACTCCAATGCTAAGTAAAAGCATTAAAACCGCATAGTCTGATTGCCTTGTTTCCCTCCCACACTACTGCCTTCAGGCACCGAGACATCGGTTAAGGGTCATAGTGCAGAGGTTGAAATGCCCCTTGTAGCATCTACAAGGGGGCTGAAGCCGATGACTGGTAACTTTCAGATTAAAACGGCCGCACAGGAGTCAAAATAAATAAAAGCAGATGATACGTCTCCAACATATCTATAATTTATTAAGTATTGATGCCATGTTTACAACAATTTTATATGGTTTTGGTATGATTTGCATGGAACTAACCCGGACTAACGCTGTTTTCAGCAGAACTACCGTGGTGTTGTTTTTTGTGCAGAAATGAAAATTCTCCAAATGAGCTGAAACTTTTTGATGATTTTTTTGGAACAAAAGAGACCCCCGAAGATTTGTGGAATGACGAGAAGGTGAAGGAGTAGGGAACAAGACACCGGGGCGCGCCTGGGCCCTTGCCCGTGCCCCGTTGGGTTGTGCTCACCTCGAGGCCCATCTTAGCGTGAAACCAACGCCAAAAATTCCTATAAATAGGGAAACCATCAGGGGTAACCCTAGATCAGAAGTTCCACTGCCACAAGCCTCTGTAGCCACGAAAAACCAATCTAGACCCCGTTCCGGCACCCTGCCGGAGGGAGAAATCATCACCGGAGGCCATCTTCATCATCCCAGCGGCCACCATGATGAGGAGGGAGTAGTCCACCCTCGGGGCTGAGGGTTTGTACCAGTAGCTATGTGTTTAATCTCTCTCTCTCTCATGTTCTTGAGATGTCATGATCTTGATGTATCATGGGCTTTGTTAATATAGTTGGATCATATGGTGTTTTCTCCTCTCTATCTTGTTGTGATGAATTGAGTTTTCCCTTTGAGATTTCGTTTTATCGGATTTAATACTTTTATGGATTTGAGTGCACTTGATATATGTCTTGCATATGAATACCCGTGATGACAATGGGGTATTATATTGATTCACTTGATATATGTTTTGGCACTCAACTCGTGGATTCCCGAGGTGACATTGGGGTAATCTATGCATAGGGGTTGATGCACATTTTCGTCCTTGTTTCTCCGGTAGAAATCTTGGGGCACTCTTTGAGGTTCTTCGTGTTGGATTGAGTATTATGAATCTAAAATTATTTGGTGTTATCTTAGTACGAACTCTTGATAGATCGATCGGAAAGAATAGCTTGGTGTTATTTTAGGACGAACTCTAGGATAGATTGATCGAAAAGAATAGCTTTGACCTGGTTTCGTACCCTACAAACAATTTCTTCTTATGTTCTCCGCTAGATAGGACCTTTGGAGTGATTCTTCATCGCACGTTGAGGGATGGTTATATGATCCAATTAGATTAGCATTGTTGAGAGATTGCACTAGCAAAAGTACGGACCCTAGGCCTCATTTTCAAGCATTGCAATACCGTTTGTGCTCCATTTTATCAATTGCTACCTTGTTGTTTTTTATTGTTCCCATTATAAAAATCAAAATCTACTATCATTACTATGCTTTTATTACCATCTCTTCGCCGAACTAGTGCACCTATACAAATTACCATTGTATTTAGTGTGTTGGGGACACAAGAGACTCTTTGTTATTTCGTTGCAGGGTTTCTTGAGAGATACCATCTTCATCCTATGCCTCCCACGGATTGATAAACCTTAGGTCATCCACTTGAGGGAAAATTGCTACTGTCCTACAAAACTCTGCGCTTGGAGGTCCAACATGAGTCTACAAGAATAAAGTTGCATAGTAGACATCAAGCTCTTTTCTGGCGCCGTTGCCGGGGAGGTGAGTGCTTGAAGGTATATCTTTAGATCTTGCAATCGAATCTTTTAGTTTCTTGTTTTATCACTAGTTTGGTTTATAAAAAGAAAACTACAAAAAAATGGAATTGAGGTTGCATCATATTGTTCATCTCTATAATGTCTTTTGTGAAAATGATGGAAAGGAAAATTGAGCTCAATTGATAGAGGAGGAATTCAATAAAATGTTTGGTATAAATGATGAGCATGATTGCAATGTTGTTAGTATGAATTCTTTGAATATCCATGATGCTAATGATATGCAAAGCCATAAGCTTGGGGATGCTATATTTGATGAAGATGATATTTTTAGTCCCCCAAGTTTTGATGTGCAAATTTGTTATAATGGTAGCATGCCTCCTATTTATGATGATTATATTGATGAAAGTGGGTTTGGAAGAGTGTCAACTCTAGGTACTAATGATCCCACTATTTTGGAGTGTGTTGAATCTTATTGTGATAATTAGGAAAGTGGATTTGGAGAGGTCATGACTTTATTTAGTGATGAATCCACTATTTTGGAAGAGGTTTAAATTGACTATGATAACAAAGTTGCTATCTATGATGATTATGGTGATGACATGTATGCTATATTGAATAATGATAACAATGAAACTTGTCATCATGATTTTAATTTTCAATCACATGATAGTTATTTTGTTGAGTTTGCTCCCATCACTATTCATGAGAATAAATTTCCTTATGTGGAGAGTAAGAAAATTTCTATGCTTGTGGATCATGAAAAGAATGCTTTATGTGATAGTTATATTGTTGATTTCATTCATGATGCTACTGAAAATTATTATGAGAGAGGAATATATGCTTCTACATATTTCAATAATATCAAGTTTCCTCTATATGTGTTGAAAGTTTTGATGTCATGTCTGTTTTGCCTTCCTATGCTAGTTGATTCTTGTTCCCATAAGTTGTTTGCTCATAAAATTCCTATGCATAGGAAGTGTGTTAGACTTAAATGTGCTAGTCATATGCTTCATGATGCTCTCTTTGTGTTTCAATTCTAATCTTTTATGTGAGCATCATTGAAATCATCATGCCTAGCTAAAAGGCATTAAAGAAAAGCGCTTGTTGGGAGACAACCCAACACTTTTACCTACTGTTTTTGTGTGTTCACATGGTTATGATACTATATTAATAATGCTTTATTGCTTTTATTTCAATAAAGTACCAAGTAAAGCCTTTGGGATAGTGTGGATGATAGTTGACTTGATTCTGTGCAAAAACAGAAAATTTTGCGTCCAGTCCAGAAATTCCTGTCTTTTACTGGAATGTGGAAAAATTATATTTTTTTACAGTTGATGTTAATACAAATTTTCTACGTTGTCCTAATTTTTCAGAATTGTTGGAGTTACATAAGTATGACCTTAATTCATCTTTATGTACTGTTCTGTTTTTGACAGATTCTGTTTGCAATGCATAGTTTGCTTGTTTTATGGTTTCTATGGCTTATATTGCTTAATATAAATTGTGGAAATTGTAGAGTACAGTATGCATTGTGTGAGAACAATTATGAACCTTATCTTGACAGTACCAAAGTGAATGATTTGTCTTTATCATACTAACCCATCTCACGAAGTTCCGTTAAGTTTTGTGTGATTGAAGTTTTCAAGTTTTGGGTGAGATATCGATATCAGGAGAACAAGGAGTGACAAGAACCTAATCTTGGGGATGCCCAAGGCACCCCAAGGCAATATTCAAGGAATATACAAGAAACTAAGCTTGGGGATGCCCCGGAAGGCATCCCCTCTTTCGTCTTCAACATTATCAGTAACCTCACTTGGAGCTATGTTTTCATTCGTCACATGATATGTTTTTTTCTTGGAGCATCATTTTATTTTATTAGTATTTGATTGCTGTTATCTATAATAATTTTTTGCATCTTTTACTTCAATAAAAATGTCAAGTATAGCCTTTTCCATGCTTATTTTGCAAGTATATGAGTTGCTGTTTCAAAACAGAAAGTTTATCACTGTTAAAAAAATTCTCTAAGAAAGTCAAAATGTGATAAAAGGTTGAATTTTTTTGAATAGTAAGATATAATAAGTTTTCTACAGTGTGGTAATTTTTTAGAATTTTTGGAGTTAGGGAAGTATGATGAATATTGCACTCTTTACCGACTGTCCTGTTTAGACAGGTTGCTGTTATGTTTGCATTGTTTGCATATGTTTGCTTGTTTAACGATTCTATTTGAGGATAGGAGTATTAAATATGCATAGGCATTTAGTATGCAATGTTAAATAATAATTTTAGTGATTTGCTACAGTAGAGAATGATAAGGTGTTGCATTGATTTATACTAATGTATCTTACAAGTTCTTGTTGAGTTTTGTGTGGATGAAATTTTTAAGAATTAGGGAAACCGTGTTATGAGAAGAATGAAGAAGACACAAGAGCTCAAGCTTGGGGAAGCCCAAGGCATCCCAAGTTAACATTCCAAGAAGTCTCAAGCATCTAAGCTTGGGGATGCCCCGGTAGGCATCCCACCTTTCTTCATCAACAATTATCGGTTAGTATCAGTTGAGCCTAAGTTTTTGCTTCTTCACATGATGTGTGCTTTTCTTAGAATGTCATTTTATTTTGTTTTGCTTGCTGTTTTAATAAAATACTTAGATCTGAAAGTTTTTAAATAAGAGAGAGTCCTCAAATAGCTACCTATTTACTTAACTACTCATTTGATCTTCACTTATATCTTTTTGGAGTAGTTTGTCGAACACTCCCATGCTTCACTTATATTATTTTGAGAGTTGATAATAGGGATGACAATTTGCACAAGCTTTAAAATTGGTCCTAATATAATGAATATCCAAGAAGGATATAATAAAAACTCTCATGTAGATCATTGGATATGATAAGTTTGATTCCTTGCAATAGTTTTGCGATATGGAGATAATAATATGTGAGCATGTTGGTGAGTAATTATGCTTTAGTAAGAATATTGGTGTTAAGGTTTGTGATTCCCTATGCAAGCACAAAAGTCAATATTTATGCAATGAAATTACATCCTACTTGTGGTGCATTATTTGGTGTTAGTTATGCTCAATGCTCGTTTATGTGAATTTTCGTTTCTTGGTTGGTTGCTTCTCAATCTATTTGCTAGCCTCCATTTGTACTAAGTGGGAATACTACTTGTGCATCCAAAATCCCTAAACCCAGTTTTGCCACATGAGTCCACCATACCTACCTATATGCGGTATTCCCGTGCCGTTCTAAGCAAATTTGTATGTGCCATCTCTAATTTTCAAAATAAATTTCCTTTTTGTGTGCTCGTACCACTCATGAAGCGGCAGGGGTGGCCAATATTTTCCATGCTAGATGTGTTATTCTCATGATGAGTGTTTATTCACTTGTCATTGCACGAGAGTACGGCAAAGGTATTAGGGATGCCCAGTCCCGAAATGAAAAATGAATTTACTTTATGTTGTCAAATAATAAATTCCTTGGAAAGTGTTGGTATGAGGGCACCCGTGGATACGGCTAGCCATGGATCATGAAAGAATGGTGAAAAAAGGAATAAACTTTATTTTCTGTTTGGGAACCGCCTATGATATATCTAGCATGGAAAGTGTTGGGAATTACTCGGTCGTTTTCATTGACGGGAAAAGTATGCCTCTCAAAAATTTTATCTCTCAATTTAAGCTTTGAGCTCTGGCACCTCTACAAATCCCTAATTCCCTCTGCGAAGGGCCTATCTATTTACTTTATGCAATTTTTATTTTTATTTGAGTCTCCATCTTCTCTTATAAAGCACCAACTAAGGGGCACTATGATCGTACTTGAGCATTGGATGTAGCTAATATTCGAGTGTGTCTCATGAATGGATCAATGATTGAGCATGATGGGCTAGGGATAACTTTCTTTAGTGTGGATATTTTGAAAGACATGGTTGCTTGTTGATATGCTTGAGTATTGATGCCCTCATGTCAAATTATAGACTAATGCTTTGAATCATTCAAGTCCAAATGTCCATGCTACAAAGAAAGATTATATGATGAATACGATAGGTAGCTTTCCACAACAAAAATTCCGTTTTCAATTGCTACTTTATCATAATAAGTTTCATGAGAAAGTGTTTTTGTTATGATGCTAGGAAAAGTGATTGAAATTATCTTTGATCAAATGTATGCACTTTGCTAGCATTCACACTTCATAAATTATTTCTTTTATCATTTACCGACTCGAGGATGAGTAGGAATTAAGCTTGGGGATGCTGATACGTCTCCAACGTATCTATAATTTATGAAGTATTCATGCCATGTTTACAACAATTTTATATGGTTTTGGTATGATTTGCATGGAACTTACCCGGACTGACGCTGTTTTCAGCAGAACTATCGTGGTGTTGTTTTTTGTGCAGAAATGAAAGTTCTCCAAATGAGCTGAAACTTTTTGACGATTTTTTGGAACAAAAGAGACCCCCGAAGCTTTGTGGAAGGACCAGAAGGTGAAGGAGTAGGGAAAAAGACACCAGGGCGCGCCTGGGCCCTTGCCCGTGCCCCGGTGGGTTGTGATCACCTCGAGGCCCATCTTAGCGTGAAACCAACGCCAAAAATTCCTATAAATAGAGAAACCATCAGGGGTAACCCTAGATCAGAAGTTCTGCCGCAGCAAGCCTCTGTAGCCATGAAAAACCAATCTAGACCCCGTTCCGGCACCCTGCCGGAGGCGGAAATCATCACCGGAGGCCATCTTCATCATCCCGGCGGCCACCATGATGAGGGAGTAGTCCACCCTCGGGGTTGAGGGTTTGTACCAGTAGCTATGTGTTTAATCTCTCTCTCTCGTGTTCTTGAGATGTCACGATCTTGATGTATCGCGGGCTTTGTTAATATAGTTGGATCATATGGTGTTTTCCCCTCTCTATCTTGTTATGATGAATTGAGTTTTCCCTTTGAGATTTCGTTTTATCGGATTGAATACTTTTATGGATTTGAGAGCACTTGATATATGTCTTGCATATGAATACTCATGGTGACAATGGGGTATTATATTGATTCACTTGATATATGTTTTGGCACTCAACTCGTGGATTCCCGAGGTGACATTGGGGTAATCTATGCATAGGGGTTGATGCACGTTTTCGTCCTTGTTTCTCCGGTAGAAATCTTGGGGCACTCTTTGAGGTTCTTTGTGTTGGATTGAGTATTATGAATCTGAAATTATTTGGTGTTATCTTAGTACGAACTCTTGATAGATCGATCGGAAAGAATAGCTTGGTGTTATTTTATTACGAACTCTAGGATAGATTGATCGGAAAGAATAGCTTTGAGGTGGTTTCGTACCCTACAAACAATTTCTTCTTATGTTCTCTGCTAGATAGGAACTTTGGAGTGATTCTTCATCGCATGTTGACGGATGGTTATATGATCCAATTAGGTTTGCATTGTTGGGCCTCATTTTCAAGCATTGCAATACCGTTTGTGCTCCAGTTTATAAATTGCTACCTTGCTGTTTTTTATTGTTCCTATTATAAAAATCAATATCTACTATCATTAGTACGCTTTTATTACCATCTCTTCGCCGAACTAGTGCACCTATACAAATTACCATTGTATTTGGTGTGTTGAGGACACAATAGACTCTTTGTTATTTGGTTGCAAGGTTGTTTGAGAGAGACCATCTTCATCCTACGCCTCCCACGGATTGATAAACCTTAGGTCATCCACTTGAGGGAAAATTGCTACTATCCTACAAAACTCTGCGCTTGGAGGCCCAACACGAGTCTACAAGAATAAAGTTGCTTAGTAGACATCAGTAGACAAAGTATGATAAACGATACAGAGCAACCACATTATAAAGCAACAGGTTCAACTGTCATGTAACATATGATAGTGCGCTCACTTAAGAATTACATCTTTTGGACACTGGGCCTCTATTGCCCGAGCACCATCCATCACAATGGGGAAATACTACTCGGGATGCCTGTGCTCCTTTCCAGTGGGTGGAGGTCCGGTGGCCATCTCGACCGGCTTAATCTTCGGCCAGTGCACCATGGTCCTCGCAAAAGCCATCCGAGCTCCCTCGATGCAGACGGAATGCTTCACAGCATCAATCTGGGAAGCGGCGTTGCATAGCTTTTGCACCAGGCAAAAGTAGCTGCTCGGTATTGGCTCCGCAGGCCACAGCCGAACACAAAGGTCCCTCATGGCCGGTTCCGCCATCCGGTGCAACTCCATCAACTACTTCATTTGATTACTCAGGAGGGGAGGGTGTTCGGGCGCTTGAAACTACGCCCAGAATAGCCTATGCTCGGCATCACCATCCCGAGATGCAAAGTGCTTGACCGCATCCGCCGCACTCCTCGGAATTTCCGCAAATGCGCCTGAGGAATGCCACACTCGTGTGAGAAGCAAACCTGTAACTGCCAAAGACACTCTGCAGTAAGTATGACTTACCATCTGCAATTAGCTTCACTTGGCGGAGCTCTTCTCGAGCGCCTCGCGTCTCCGTACTTGCCTTCTGGACCTCCTGCTTTACCTTGGACAACTCGGTGGCTTGACCCTTATTTTTTTGCTCAAGGTCCTCACATTTAGTGATGGCATCCTTGAGGTCCTGCTGCACTTCGGCCACTCTGGCCTCGTGCTTGTCGCGGACGGTCTTCACCGTCGACAGCTCGGCTACCGCCCGCTCTGCCACCGCCTTCTATTCGGCCGCCTCCTGCTTGGCCTTCTTCAATTCGGCCTTGAGGTTTTCAACCTCCGCGGTGACAGCTACAGTCGTATTAAACGCATTCCTTGCTTAGGGTTAACCCGGGATACTTCACTTGATACGGAAAACCGAACCGCTAAAAGTCTAGTCTGGACTAACCTTGCACTTCGTCGAACCACTTGTTGACAAGGTCGAGCTCCTCATTGGAGCTCCTGAGCTTCCGATTTACTTCGGCCAGCTCGACGGCACTGGCAGCCGGCCGCCGAAGACGAGGCCTACCAAAACAGCTCACATAATTTAGTGGCCCGACTCAATGATTTTTCGATCCTCTGCCAGGTTTTTTCAAATCCTGACAGAGTCTCGGGGGCTGCTATATATGAGGTTTGGATGACCTTGCTTAAGAAATTTACTTTATAAAAAGGATATTACTGTTAAGATAGGTCTAGCGTGTCGTGTACACGTACCTTGTACGTATGTAATTGTATATGCTGATTGTTATATATAGAAAGACGTGGAGAGGCTTTGCCCCACGGGAAACCCTAAAAACCTATTCTCTCAAACTTGGTATTAGAGCCTACCCTAGCCGCCGCCGCCTCTCCTCCCGCCGCTGCCACCGCCGCCGCCGCAGTTTTCTCGCGGCCGCCACGATGTCCACCGCGCCGGCAGCCACGATGACCCCCTCCTCCGCGCTCACGCTCTCCACCCTCTCCGTGCCCGCCCCGGTCGCCGCGGTCATCGCCCCACCCTTCGCGTCGGCTCCCACCCCCGTCCTTCCGCCCATCGCGGTCTCGCTCGACCGCAGCAACTTCATGCTGTGGAGGGCCCTTGCCCTTCCCAACTTCGCCGGAGTTCGCCTCGACGGCTTCCTCGACGGCTCGGCCAGGGCGCCGGCGCCGACCGTGACGACCGGCACCGGTGAGGCCGCCCGCACCATGTCCAACCCTGAGTACAAGCAGTGGTGGACGGTGGATCAGAAGGTCCTCGGGCATCTCCTTGGATCAATGAACGTGGAGATCTCCACGCAGCTCATCGGCTGCAAGACGGTCCGGCGTGCGTAACCTCCGTCGCCAGATCTAGGCGCTGAGGAAGGGAGATCGCCCCGCCGGCGAGTATATGCAGAAGGTCAAGGCCCTCACTGATTCGATGGCCGCCGCCGGCTCTCCCCTTCGCGATGATGAGATCATCGACTACATGCTGACCGGGCTCGGCTCGGAGTTTAACCCCATTGCTGCTTCGATGAACTTCGTGGGCGTGCCCATCACGTTCCCCGCGTTCTACTCCAGTGTCCATTACGAGGCCCTTCAGCAGCAGCAATCGGAGCTTGAGGATTGGCAGTCCTCCGCCAATGCCGCGTCCCGGCCGGTCTACCACAACACCTCCGGCCGCGCGCCCGACTTTGGACACCCGAGCGGTGACTGTCCCTCCGCCGGCTCCCTCCCGCCAGGCTCAGGCGGCTACGGCTCCAGCCAGGGCAGCGCCCCTGGCCGCAACAACAACAACAACAACAACAACGGTGGCAACAGTCGCAACGGAGGCGGTAACGGGGGCGGCCGCAATCGGCGCTGGCGTCCCCGGTGCCAGATATGCAAGAATTGCGGTCACGAGGCGAGCGACTGTCGCAGCCGCTATGATCATGACCACCACGCCGCCAACTCCGCGTCCACATCCTCCTCCCATGAGCCGCCACACTGGATCCTGGACACCGGTGCAACGGACCACCTGACGAATGATCTCGATCGTCTACACTTCCACGAGCGCTATGGCGGGAAGGATCAAGTGCAAGTGGCAAATGGTGCAGGTTTGTCTATTTCGCAAATTGGTCATTCCACTATACCCGATTCATCTCTTCGTTTACGCAATATTCTTCGTCTACCACGTATTCATCAACATCTCCTATCCGTTTATCGTCTCGTCCTTGACAATGATGTTTTTGTGGAATTTCACCATTTCTTTTTCCTTGTTAAGGACACGGCCACGAAGAAAATCCTTCTTCATGGTAGATGTCATGGCGGATTCTACCCCATCCCGTTTAGTCATGCATCGTCCTCCTCCAACCGCCAAGCGTCTCTCAGCGTCAAGACCACCCCGTCCCAGTGGCACCAACGTCTCGGTCATCCCTCGAATAATATTGTTCAAAACATTGTTAGGAATAATGATTTAGTGTGTTCTTCTGAACGCCAGACTTCCGTGTGTGATGCTTATCAGCGTGCTAAAAGTCGACAATTGCCTTATAATTTATCTCATCATGTTTCCACTATGCCTCTTGAGTTAATTCATTCTGATGTTTGGGGGCCTGCTATTGCCTCTTCCGGAGGCTATAAGTATTATGTGAGCTTTGTCGACGATTATTCTCGCTTCTCTTGGATTTATCTCCTTAAGCACAAGTCTCACGTTGAGCAAGTGTTTTATGCTTTTCAGGCTCATGTTGAGCGTCTTCTCCACACTAAAATCATAGCCGTTCAGTCGGACTTGGGTGGTGAGTACCACCGACTGCACCGTTATTTTCAATGCACTGGGATCTCTCATCGTGTGTCTTGCCCGCACACCTCTCAGCAAAACGGGATTGCTGAACACAAACACCGTCATCTTGTAGAAACATGTCTTGCCTTACTGGCTCATTCTTCTCTCCCATTGTGTTTTTGGGATGAAGCGTTTCTTACTGCATGCTACCTCATTAATCGCATGCCCACACCTGTTCTTCAACAAGATACACCCATATATCGTCTTCTTAAGGTGCAACCCGATTACAAGTTTCTTCGCACTTTTGGGTGCGCCTGCTGGCCCAGTTTGCGCAAATATAACGCACACAAGCGTGCTTTCCATTCCACCATGTGTGTTTTCTTGGGCTATAGTCCAATGCATAAGGGATACAAGTGTCTTGATCATTCCACGGGACGTATCTACATCTCTCGTGATGTTGTTTTCGACGAGTCTGTTTTTCCTTATGCCACTCCTGGGGTCACCGTTGCGGTCTCTTCTTTGGATGATGTTCTCTCTTTTCCTCCCACTGAACCGGCTACGGGTGACCATATGCGCAAATACGACTTGTCCTATTTGTCTACTGACGCGCCTGTTTCAGGCCTTGTTGCTCCTGTGCAGGAACCTTCGGCTGCTCCATCCCCGGCGATCGATGTGCATGGCGCATGCACGCCCTCTACCCGCCGTCCCCACGTGGCCGCCGCGTCGACCGCCCTGGCGATCGACATGCATGGGACATGCACGTCCCCCGGCCCCTCGGCTGCCTCGTCGCCCGACCCGGCCGGCCCATCAGCTGCCGCCTCGCCCGGCTCGACCGGCCCATCCTCGGCCCTGGCCGCTTCGCCCAGCCCCTCGGCGGTCTCCTCGCCGCACGCTGACACACCGTCGCCTGCCATGGTGATCGAGGATGCTGCTCCACCATCGCCGCCGCAGCTCGCGTCGCCTTCTGTCGAGGGCAGTCCTGCCCCCTCGACCGTGATGCCTCCAGCTGCTCCTGCACACACCATGGTTACGCGCACCCGCGATCATACTTGCCATGCCCTTGTCCCTACTGATGGGACCATCCGCTATGATCCCCGTCGCCGTGCGTTTCATGCGGTGCCAGTCTCTCATCGTGATGCTCTCCGTGAGACTGCCTAGCATACCGCAATGATTGATGAGCTTGCTGCTCTTCACCACAACAAGACTTGGGTTCTTGTGCCTCGACCGCGCGGAGTCAATGTTGTTGGGAGCAAGTGGATCTTCAAGACCAAGCACCGTCCAGATGGCTCTGTTGATAAGTACAAAGCTCGACTGGTAGCTCGTGGTTTCACTCAGCAGCTTGGCATTGACTATGGTGATACGTTCAGTCCGGTTGTCAAGCCGGCCACCGTTCGACTGGTTCTTGCCCTGGCTGTGTCTCGCGGTTGGAGTCTTCGGCAGATTGATGTCAGCAACGCTTTCCTTCATGGGTATCTCTCCGAGGACGTCTATATGCAGCAGCCCCCTGGCTTTGAGGATGCTCGTTTTCCCTCGCATGTGTGCAAGCTACAGCGTGCTCTCTATGGACTCAAACAGTCCCCTCGTGCATGGTATGCTCGGCTCAGTGCCCGTCTTCTCGAGCTGGGTTTCGTCTCCTCCAAAGCAGATACATCTCTATTTTTCTTCCGCTATCGGGATGTTCAGATCTATATGCTTGTCTATGTGGATGATATTGTCATTGCCGGATCTTCTCCACGTGCTATTGAAGGTCTTGTTCTCTACCTTGCGGCCAGCTTTCCTATCAAGGACCTCGGGCCGTTGGAGTACTTTCTTGGTCTGGAAGCGTCATACAATTCAGGGGGGATGACAGTGACTCAACGGAAGTATGCCTTGGATCTGTTGCACCGTGTGAGTATGGATAATTGTAAGCCTACTTCCACACCGCTGTCTACTTCTGATCAGCTTGCACGAGTGTCTGGACAGCCTCTCAGTACCGATGATTCTTTCCAGTATCGCAGTGTTGTTGGTGGACTGCAGTATTTAACACTCACTCGTCCAGATATTTCGTTCGCAGTAAACAAGGTGTGCCAGTTTCTCTCACAGCCCACTGATGTTCATTGGGAAGCGGTTAAGCGGATTTTGCGCTATGTGAAAGGAACATTGCACACAGGGCTGAAGTTTCGCAAGGCTGTCTCTACTAGCATTAGTATCTTCACTGATGCAGATTGGGCAGGATGTCCGGACGATCGTCGATCAACTGGAAGTTTTGCCATCTTTGTTGGACCGAACCTCATTTCCTGGAGTTCGAAGAAACAACCGACAGTGTCGAGATCCAGCACAGAGGCCGAGTACAAAGCCTTGGCGAATGGAGCTGCTGAAGCCATCTGGGTAGAGTCACTACTCAAAGAGCTTGGAGTGTCTCAGCAGCGAGTTCCGGTTCTATGGTGTGATAACTTAGGGGCCACATATCTGACTGCCAACCCAGTTTTCCATGCGCGTACCAAGCACATCGAGATTGATTTCCATTTTGTGTGCGAGCGTGTTGCCTCTGGAGCTCTTGAGGTCAGGTTCATTTCTTCTAATGATTAGCTGGCTGATGTGTTTACTAAACCAGCCACCCGACAGATGCTAGACCGTTTTAGTACCAATCTAAACCTTGTACAGAGTAGAAGTTCAGATTGAGGGGGAGTGTTAAGATAGGTCTAGCGTGTCGTGTACACGTACCTTGTACATATGTAATTGTATATGTTGATTGTTATATATAGAAAGACATGGAGAGGCTTTACCCCACGGGAAACCCTAAAAAGCTATTCTCTCAAACTATTACATGGCTTACCTCGAAGCCTGTCAGAAGGCCGCCAAAAGCTTCCTTCAGTCCATTGTGAATGGACCAAAAACATTTCAAAACCACGCCCATCAGGGCGCGGTGTACTACGATGACGGAGGAGCTATTTAAAGCCTCCTCCATCACGTCCGTCCACACAGCCACAACCCAATCTCCGGTGTTCGACGCTGGTGGTGGGGCCCCGGCTCCCCCTTCGGTGGAGGGCGGAATTGATGACTCCGGGGGCCTCGGGGGCTCCAGAACTGTCTTTGGGGAGGGCTCGAATCGACTGAGCTCCCCCTCCTTGTTCACTAGGAGGGATCCGCCTCCAGGTCTTCGGTGACCGAAGTGTTAACCTCGGCCATGACGTCGCCGCCGCCACCTCCCATGTCCGTGCTGGGAGGGGTCCTTCGAGACAGCATCTCTCCGGTCTCCCCAATGACCAGAGTAGGCGTAGAGTGGGATGCGGTCCCACTCTCCGCTAGCTCGGCTAGAGGAGAGTTCCCCTCTGAGACCTGATCAGTGGGGAGGTCGCACGGCGGGCTGCAATACAAAAGACATACACACGATCAGTAATAAACTGACAAAACAAACATCCAGGCAGTCTTCGGATTCTTACCTTTGGGCAGGGGACTTGACCCTGGGGTTCCTTTGCGGAACCTATTCTGAAGCTTCAGACTCCTCGGCGGAGTCTAAGATGTCATTGAGCAGGACCAATTTGGCCCTACGCTGCTTCTTCAGGTAGGAGGGGGCAGACCCTCCTCTGCGTCATCGGATGCAACCCTCTTCCATGTTCAGGAGGAGTCGCTCTCCTCCGCGTCCTCTTCTTGCTCCCCCTCCTAAGCAGAGGGGGCATGGGTATCCTAGGAGTTAGTGTCCGGCGGTCCCCTTTGGCGGAGGCCTTCTTGAGCCTCCCTCATCTTGATCTTCTTCTTCTCCTTCTCTGGCCTAGGGTCTTCGAGCAGCGGGACCGGACTGTCAATTCATGTAGCTTTCTCAAGCTAGCCCTGTGAAGGTGGGAAAGTAAGAGTTAGATCCCTTGTTAAAAGACAAATACCCGAACATAAAAGAATAAAACTTCATTACCTTCCTAGGAGGGTGCATGGCGTTGAGGCCAATGTCTTCCTCCTTGGCCGGCCACTCCTTCTGGGGCTTGAATAGCACCTTCCACAACTTGTCATGGGTGGTGCCGTAGAAATGAAGCATGGTGGCTGGGTCCTCGGGCTTGTAGGACCACATCGGGGCGGCCCGTTGTTGGCAGGGTAGGAAGCAGCGGCAGAGCATCACCTGAACCACATTGGTCAGCTTGGCGCCCGCCTTTATCATGCTAGAGACGCGCTTCTGCAGCAACCCCACCTCCATGGGTGACCCCCAGTCGAGGCCCTTCTTGGTCCATGAGGTTCTCGTGAGGGTCCAGATCTGAATTCGAGAACCGCCGCCCAGCCTGCCCCGCATGGTTCGATGATATAGAACCACTCCTTTTGCCAGACCTTGACGTTCTCTATGAAGATACCCTCCGGCCAATCGACCCAGGTAAGCTTACTGATCATCGCTCCCCCCCCCATAGTCTGCCTACTGGCCGTTGACTATCTTCAGCTTGACATTAAAGATCTTCAGCCACAAGCCAAAGTGTGGCTGGACCCGAAGAAATGCCTCACAGATGACAATGAAGGCCGAGATGTGTAGAAAGGAGTTCGGGGCCAGATCATGAAAATCTAGCCCATAGAAGAACATCAACCCCCTGACGAAAGGGTGGAGTGGGAAGCCCAGTCCCCGGACGAAGTGGGGGATGAACACGACCCTCTCGCCTGGTTGGGGCATGGGGACGACCTGGCCCTCCTCTTGAGCCCGGTGAACAACGTCGGCCGGGAGGTAGCTGGCGCGCTTCAGATCCTCAATGTCGTTGTTGGTGACGATGGAGGCCTCCCACTTGCCCTTAGCACCAGATCCGGCCATGGCCGAATTGAAGGAATGTCTAGGAGGGAGTTCTTGAGGAGAGGTGGTTTGGGGAGCTGGAGTTGTGTAGATCGGGAAAGCAATGGCAAGAAGAAGGAGAAAGCGTGCAGACATAGCGGTGGCTGTTTCCCTTTTTATAAGCTACCATAATACCAAGAGTCCTTTAACTGCGCCGTAGGCCTCGCCGCATCCCGATGTAATCGTGACGTTATGCGCGAGTGGGATAGTCGAAATCATTGATCATATCCCTTAAAAAATGGGGCACGATCTCCATATTGATGGGACATGCCAATGGAGGAGCTGCCTCGAACCACGAATCGAGTTTTCACAACGGTTCAGTGTTTGTGACCGATTGTGACCTTTCACCAAAAGTTGTCAGGCAAGGGCACTATTCACACTTGAGCGGTTGGCCTTTCGAGGCTAAGCAAATGTTGACGATTCGGATTCCGAATTAAATCCGGTTAACACATGGCCGAATTTAGGCTAAACAACTATGGAGGGCTTATCTAAAGGGAACTACTCCGAACACAGAGGGGGAGAAGAACTCACCCCGCAAGCCGGAGACTTCAGGTACACGAAGAACACTGGGAGTTATGGGACGCTTGGGTTGGAGGCTAGTTCGGGGGCTACTGAGGGAGTCCTCGACTACGGGGTCCTCGAGCTGCCGGTCTATCTCTTATAGGCTGGACAGGTGGGCCGTTGTACGACTACTATAAGGCCGAGCTAGAAGACGACTCCGTGTTCGGACAGGAAACCTTAGGTACCTTGGTGTGTCCTCCAAGTTAGAGATTAGAGAATCGGCATGTTTATCCCTTCTTTGTAACTGACCATGTGTAACCCTAGTACCCCTGGTGCCTATATAAACCAGAGGGTTTAGTCCGTAGAGGCTAGAAAAACAACCATCATCCTACTCACCTAGGGTTTAGTTCATCTGATCTTGTGGTAGATCGACTCTTTAATCATCCTATACACTTCAATATAATCAAGCAGGACGTAGGGTTTTACCTCTTCGAGAGGGCCCGAACCTGGGTGAATATCGTGTCCATCGTCCCTTATTCCCCATTGATCCAAGATCCTGTAACACCCCAAAAATTTAATCATGTTTTTACTAAATATAATTTTTCCAGAATTAAAATTTTGAATTTTTACTAGGTCTTTTATTAATTTCAGAACCATTTTATGTTTCTGTTTATCAAAATTCTTCCCTCCATATAGAAATTTTTGGAAATAATATTGTGGCTTTGGTAGTTTTCTCAAATCATTTCAATTACATTTTAATAACAGTAAGAATTATTTTCATAATAAAAAAATTGCCCAAAACAATTATTTTAATAGCATTTACAACACTTTAAATGCTTCTGTTGCACTACAACTATTTTTAAATAATTCTTTTAAAATCCCACAAAAATTATGGGAGGTCATGTGTTGCCCACATATCACTTTTATGCAAAAAGCCTTCTTGGTGTTTTGAAAATTTTGAGTGAAACAACCTCTTTTCAATTCTGTCCTGAATTTGAGTTTCTACTACAACCCCTATTTTCCTTGCTCCATTAATTCTAATTTTTTTCCCACCTATAGTCCTTCCAACAAAACCCTTAATTCCAAAATTTTAGCTCCATTGGAACCTTTTTACTTCACAAAATATTCCCCTAAAGTTCCTGTCCAGAAATGAATTTCAGTAAAACTTACACTAGAAAGTTGCTCCTTTTCACAAAACAATTCCACCATCATCTTTATCATCTAGAGAGACATCACCCTGCCAAGTTTCACATCCAACCAAACCTTCTAGATGGCTCTAGTATTTCATCAAGCACACTGTGTGCATGACAGATTTTGGCAAGGTCTTAAGCCTACATTGGGAACTTGCTCTGATGGCCAACATAGCATGTCTCACATCCCCATCATCCCTGTAAGCATCAACCTGCCAATTTTCAGCTCAATTGGGTCACTTTAGATGCCATTGGCATTTCGTCGAGCACACCAGGGGCATGTCCAGAGCGTGGCCAGAGCACCCGTACTGCAGCCCGTGACATCGGGCTACTGCCTTGCCCCTGCTGCCTCCCCTGCTCGCCCGAGCCTTCCCCTGGATCCCCATGTCACCCCTGAGCCTCGCCGACATCTCTCCTTGGCCTCTAGCGCCGACCTCCACCGGCCAGCCGCCGTCCAGCGCCGCCACCCATCACTGTCAGCACCGCTCGAGCCGCCTGGCCCTGCCAGCTCGTCCTCGCCTTAACTGCGGTCGCCGCCGCCGCCACCGACCTTATCCGCAGCCCACCGACCACTCCACCGCCCTTCACCAGCCTCACCTGTCGTAGTTATGGCACCGCCGTCATTGCTTCGCCGGGAAGCCACCCGACGGACCTCGCCCGCCTATAAAAAGGCCACCTCGGGCTCATTCTCGACAGCACAGCCTCTCCTCTTCCCCATTTAGACCCTCCGGTGCAGTGAATCAACCAGAGAGGGTCGTCCTCGTCCTCTCCGGCCACCACGGCCACCGCATCTCCCCCGAAGCTTCTCACCTCTCCAGTACCTCTCCCTCTTAAATGGATACACCAGGAGCTTCCCCACGGTCCCACAGATCCTTTCCGCGCTCCAATTCCTCCTGTGCAAGGTCGATTTGAGCTCGGCGAATCCACCCGTAGCTCTCCTCCGCCATGGTTGACGCCATGCTCGAACCCGAGCCCCTCAACGGCTATCTCCACCTCCCACGGATGCGTCACTCTTCCCTGAACTCGACCATGTGCCGAGCGTCGCCGGAGATGCCCTACAACACCGGCAATCCTCGCCGGAACTCACCTCTATTCGGTCCAGATGCGCGCAAGGAGGGGGACGAAGACCAGTCAAACCTGACCAGCGGGCCAGGCGGGCCCACTGTCAGTGACTCACCGCGCAGCTGCGTAAGTGGACACGGGTTCTGCAGAGGCCACCTTCGCGCGAAGGAAACGTATTTCCCGTGTACGCCTTCGACGTCGGTGCCCTCCCGCGCGGCTGATCGACTAGGCCCGGCCCAGAAGCGCCAGACGGCCAGGTTCCGCCCAGGGCGCGCTGCTTCCTTCTTTCCTTTTTCTTTTTCAGTGAGTTTCAATTAATTACACAGCCACCAATTCTCATCCAAATCTGATGTTTCAAATTCATAAATACTCATAAAATCATGCTCTATTATTCAAGCTTTGGTGAACATTTTTTTAAAGCTTTATCTCCATTGGATCATTGAAATAGTCCATTTCTCTAATTATTTCAGATTAGAAACTCTCTAAGTAATTCATATGAACTCCAAATCAATTGATTCCTTTTGTGTTATTTTTAATTTTTTGTCTAGTTTATTATAGTATTTATTTCAAAAAAATATTTGACACAATTTTTGGCACTGTTTTTGAATTATGTGGTAATTCAAATATTTATGAAAATAGGAAATGGAGGGAAGATAACTTGTCAAACTTTTGGAGTGCACCCCACACTTCTGCATGCTCAAGGCAAGCATCTTGAACACTTGATATGGTGAATTGCATAGTTGTTGTTGCAAGAATAATTGCATCATGGATATGTTGAATAAAACTGGCATATGGCTATTTTTGCATGCATGTAGTGTTGGCATGTTCCATCGTACCGTGCATCATGTGTTGCCATGACTAACTTGTAGGAGCAGACATAAGAAAAATACCGCTACCGGCAGGAGGATGATCACGTTGGAGCGTGATCATGCCTTGTTTGTTGTGCATGTTGGAGCATGCATGGGTTGTGGCCCTGTTGGGATTGCTGTTGAAGGAATACCTTGTTGTGCTAACCATTGCAGGAAACTTAATGCCTCCTGAGTCGACCATAGATCGAGTCTTGTCACCGGTAACCCCCATACTTGATTCGTGCTACCACTTGTCCCTGCCACAGGTAGGGTGCGGTCCAGTAAGTTGCTAACCCCTTTCCGTGCACACACCGTACAGAGGGCCACGATGAGGGTTTCCCAGGGATCCGGGACTAAATCCTGTCATCGGGTCAGGGGGCATGGGTGTTTCCAGTTATGACTGAGAGGGGGGCACCCCTTGGAATCCGCGCACATTAATAGTGATCCCATGCAGGACGTTGGTCTCTCCGTCTCAGAGTTTTACTTGAATGATGCTTTGGGTGATTCCTGGCATCTGGAAAGTTAATCTGGTGTGTGCTGGTTAAGTGTGTTTTCAACCCAAAGACCGTAAAAGGAATTAGTCGGTGTCACAGTACTGACTAAAGAAATCCTTTACTTGTGGGTAAAGAGTACACCCTCTGCAGAGTTTAAACCTATTCGAATAGCCGTGTCCGTGGTTAAGGGCTACAGTCTGGGTTGGTCAAGTGTCGGTCTTAGGGTCGGTCTTCGGAGGAAAATAATTAATTGGGCCTGAACTATTTTGCAGGATATTGTTATCATCACTAACGCCATCATGGTTATTTGAATACTATTGCTGTGAATTTTTTTTTGGTTATGCATATTATTGTGAACTAACCTGTTTCTCTTATTTTAATTTTCCTGAGTGTCTCAGGGGCTGGCTAGACTACCCCGGGCACTCAATTTTATTTTCAAGACTTCTCATGGCGTCCCTCGAGTTAACAGGCGGTTTATCACGCCACTACTCTTGTGGACACCCGATTGGCATTTCTCTTCAAGTCCGACCATGGCGTCACTTGACACCCGACTGGCATTTCTTTTCAAGACCTCTCGTGGCATCGCCTAAGTTCTCTGATGGTCCTGTCTTGTCCGATTTCTCTTTTAGACACCCGATTGGCATTTCTCTTCAAGACCTACCGTGGTGTCACTTGACATCCGACTGGCATTTCTTTTATTTTGTTTCCTTTGACTTTCCTTGTTTATCACTAACAATTTTATATGTTTGCATATGCTAATATTTTATCATGCCATAATTTAATTCCTGTCATTAGGCATTTAAGTCCATCATGAGCATACGCATATAGTGTGGTTCATCATGATCATATAATTTAATTGTTGCATTCGGTATATCTTTTGTTCCTGATGTTTGCGAGTACATTCAAACGTACTCACAGGCTTGTCCCTGGCTATTTACTTGGCCAGGTCAGGATTTCTACAAGGAGTACCACAGCGATGTTCGTGCGGATCCTAGGATGGCAGCCATGCGGGATAGGAATTATCCAGGTCAGCCGTTCCTGTGGGGAATGGAGCCCCATCGACATTGAAGAACCGCGAGACAATTCCGTCATCCACCACCAGAATCACTGTTGTAACATTTGACCTTCATGGTCTTGTATCCAATTCTTGTAATAGCTTGGTAATCTATAACAAGGACGTGTCCACTAGTAACGGTAAATCCTGGGCTGGTGATGACACGAGGGGTTAATTTCTGGGTTTTCGTGTCCCGGCCCCGGCAGCCTTGGTATCAGAGCCAGGCTGACCATTGGCTAATCCTATCTTAGCCTGGTCACTATCCCTAGGTTTCCACATTGTCCACATCTTTTCTCCATCCACAGTCAAGCCATCCTATCATATAACCGCACAGTGGCCAGCCGACACCTTTTGACAGTCGGTGCCCAACCTATCAACCTAGCCCATAGGCTGTGTGCCTGTGGCCGACACCTGCGTTGTCCTATCCGCAAGCGTGCGATGGAAGACTCTGCTGGCTTATAAGAGAAGCTTTGCCCCAACCCAGCACATCACAGCCTCACTCTCAGTTCAATATCCAACCACCAAGATGCCAGGCCTCATCGTGCACAACGAGACCACCGCAGCCGAGCTTGAAGGCTTTGTAGTCATTCTTGCCAATCTCACCCGTCGTGCTCTCGGCATCGAAGAGCCGCCGGAGTATGTCGTGTACCAAGAGCATGCAAGTGATGCCATCCACCACTACTGGGCCACGGTGCACATCTACGGGAGGGGCATCACCGTAGAGCGCCCTTACCGGTTCACCGGGAGGACGACCACCGACGAGCCCTAAGCTATCCAACTTGCAGCCCGAGAAGCTGTAGTTCAACTCCGGCATCGGTCGCCGAGGGTTAACTGCCACTCCTTCTACTACTAACCTAGTCGTGAAGGCTATGGTAGGCCGACCCAAGTCGCTAATGGAGACCATGAGACGGATCCTACTCTGCTGCATCTGGTGCGCTACCTGAGAGCGCAAGAGGCACTCTTCGATCAGGTCACCAATGATCTGATTGAGACCCGTAGGACGCTTGCTCTCCTGACCCCGGTGAGAAGTGAAGCTGCACCCGCCTCTGACACCCCGATAGTACTGTTCGGGAGACCAATCGAGCCTGCGAGGTCTGCCCCTGTTGCCCACCCGGGCAATGCATTTGTTTCCCCGAATGAACTCCATCGTCTCTTTGGGATTTCCTCCAATGGGACTATAGCCACTACACCCCGTGTGGGTCATCATCGCTATCCCAACCCTGCAGCTCCTCATAACACTCCAGTCAACTCTGACGTTGAAGCCCCCGGAGAAGCCTCGACGTCCGCAAGACACGCCCGTCTGGACGTCGACGAAATGGACTGAGTCAGCCAGAGTAGTTGCCATGTCCTTAGCAACCCTATTACCCTGTAAATTCCACCATCATGCCATAGACGAATATGTGTATAATTCCAGCAGTGTGCAGTGCTTGATTGAATGATGTGCCTGTGTGTTATTGTCTTGTGCATGATTGCTTGTCTGTTGTGATTTGCATCTAATTCTTCCGTCCTTAACAAATCTCGAGGACGAGATTTTCTTAAGGGGGTTAGAGTTTGTAACACCCCAAAAATTTAATCATGTTTTTACTAAATATAATTTTTCCAGACTTAAAATTTTGAATTTTTACTAGGTCTTTTATTAATTTCAGAACCATTTTCTGTTTCTGTTTATCAAAATTCTTCCCTCCATATAGAAATTTTTGGAAATAATATTGTGGCTTTGGTAGTTTTCTCAAATCATTTCAATTACATTTTAATAACAGTAAGAATTATTTTCATAATAAAAAAATTGCCCAAAACAATTATTTTAATAGCATTTACAACACTTTAAATGCTTCTATTGCACTACAACTATTTTTAAATAATTCTTTTAAAATCCCACAAAAATTATGGGAGGTCATGTGTTGCCCACATATCACTTTTATGCAAAAAGCCTTCTTGGTGATTTGAAAATTTTGAGTGAAACAACCTCTTTTCAATTCTGTCCTGAATTTGAGTTTCTACTACAACCCCTATTTTCCTTGCTCCATTAATTCTGAAATTTTTCCCACCTATAGTCCTTCCAACAAAACCCTTAATTCCAAAATTTTAGCTCCATTGGAACCTTTTTAGTTCACAAAATATTCCCCTAAAGTTTATGTCCAGAAATGAATTTCAGTAAAACTTACACTAGAAAGTTGCTCCTTTTCACAAAACAACTCCACCATCATCTTTATCATCTAGAGAGACATCACCCTGCCAAGTTTCACATCCAACCAAACCTTCTAGATGGCTCAAGCATTTCATCAAGCACACTGTGTGCATGACAGATTTTGGCAAGGTCTTAAGCCTGCATTGGGAACTTGCTCTTATGGCCAACATAGCATGTCTCACATCCCCATCATCCCTGTAAGCATCAACCTACCAATTTTCAGCTCAATTGGGTCACTTTAGATGCCATTGGCATTTCATCGAGCACACCAGGGGCATGTCCAGAGCGTGGCCAGAGCGCCCGTACTGCAGCCCGTGACATTAGGCTACTGCCGTGCCCCTGCTGCCTCCCCTGCTCGCCCGAGCCTTCCCCTAGATCCCCACGTCACCCCTGAGCCTCGCCGACATCTCTCCTTGGCCTCTAGCGCCGACCTCCACCGGCCAGCCGCTGTCCAGCGCCGCCACCCGTCACTGTCAGCACCGCCCGAGCCGCCTGGCCCTGCCAGCTCGCCCTCGCCTTAACTGCGGTCGCCGCCGCCGCCACCGACCTTATCTGCAGCCCACCGACCACTCCACCGCCCTTCACCGGCCTCACCTGCCGTAGTTATGGTACCGCCGTCGTTGCTTCACCGGGAAGCCACCCGACCGACCTTGCCTGGCTATAAAAAGGCCACCTCGGGCTCGTTCTCGATAGCACAGCCTCTCCTCTTCCCCATTTAGACCCTCCGGTGCAGTGAATCAACCAGAGAGGGTCGTCCTCTTCCTCTCCGGCCACCACGGCCACCGCATCTCCCCCGAAGCTCCTCACCTCTCCAGTACCTCTCCCTCTTAAATGGATACACAAGGAGCTTCCCCACGGTCCCACAGATCCTTTCCGCGCTCCAATTCCTCCTCCCCAAGGTCGATTTGAGCTCGGCGAATCCACCCGTAGCTCTCCTCCGCCATGGTTGATGCCATGCTCGAACCCGAGCCCCTCAACGGCTATCTCCACCTCCCACGGATGCGTCACTCTTCCCTAAACCCGACCATGTGCCGAGCGTCGCCGGAGATGCCCTACAACACCGGCAATCCTCGCCGGAACTCACCTCTGTTCAGTCCAGACGCGCGCAAGGAGGGGGACGAAGACCAGTCAAACCTGACCAGTGGGCCAGGCGGGCCCACTGTCAGTGACTCACCGCGCAGCTACGTAAGTGGACACGGGTTCTGCAAAGGCCGCCTTCGCGCGAAGGAAACGTATTTCCTGTGTACGCCTTCGACGTCGGTGCCCTCCCTTGCGGCTGATCGACTGGGCCCGGCCCAGAAGCGCCAGATGGCCAGGTTCTGCCCAGGGCGCGCTGCTTCCTTCTTTCCTTTTTCTTTTTCAGTGAGTTTCAATTAATTACACAGCCACCAATTCTCATCCAAATCTGATGTTTCAAATTCATAAATACTCATAAAATCATGCTCTATTATTCAAGCTTTGGTGAACATTTTTTTTAAAGCTTTATCTCCACTAGATCTTTGAAATAGTCCATTTCTCTAATTATTTCAGATTAGAAACTCTCTAAGTAATTCGTATGAACTCCAAATCAATTGATTCCTTTTCTGTTATTTTTAATTTTTCATCTAGTTTATTATAGTATTTATTTCAAAAAAATATTTGAAACAATTTTTGGCACTGTTTTTGAATTATGTGGTAATTCAAATATTTATGAAAATAGGAAATGGAGGGAAGATAACTTGTCAAACTTTTGGAGTGCACCCCACACTTCTGCATGCTCAAGGCAAGCATCTTGAACACTTGATATGGTGAATTGCATAGTTGTTGTTGCAAGAATAATTGCATCATGGATATGTTGAATAAAACTGGCATATGGCTATTTTTGCATGCATGAAGTGTTGGCATGTTCTATCGTACCATGCATTGTGTGTTGCCATGACTAACTTGTAGGAGCAGGCATAAGAAAAATACCGTTACCAGCAGGAGGATGATCACGTTGGAGCGTGATCATGCCTTTTTTGTTGTGCATGTTGGAGCATGCAAGGGTTGTGGCCCTGTTGGGATTGCTGTTGAAGGAATACCTTGTTGTGCTAACCATTGCAGGAAACTTAATGCCTCCTGAGTCGACCATAGATCGAGTCTTGTCACCGGTAACCCCCATAGTTGATTCGTCCTACCACTTGTCCCTGCCACAGGTAGGGTGCGGTCCAGTAAGTTGCTAACCCCTTTCCGTGCACACACCGTACAGAGGGCCACGATGAGGGTTTCCCAGGGATCCGGGACTAAATCCTGTCATCGGGTCAGGGGGCATGGGTGTTTCCAGTTGTGACTGAGAGGGGGGCACCCCTTGGAATCCGCGCGTATTAATAGTGATCCCATGCAGAACGTTGGTCTCTCCGTCTCAGTGTTTTACTTGAACGATGCTTTGGGTGATTCCTGGTATCTGGAAAGTTAATCTGGTGTGTGCTGGTTAGGTGTGTTTTCAACCCAAAGACCGTAAAAGGAATTAGTCGGTGTCACGGTACTGACTAAAGAAATCCTTTACTTGTGGGTAAAGAGTACACCATCTGCAGAGTTTAAACCTATTCGAATAGTCGTGTCCGCGGTTAAGGGCTACAGTCTGGGTTGGTCAAGTGTCGGTCTTAGGGTCGGTCTTCGGAGGAAAATAATTAATTGGGCCTAAACTATTTTGCAGGATATTGTTATCATCACTAACGCCGTCATGGTTATTTGAATACTATTGCTGTGAAAATTTTTATGGTTATGCATATTATTGTGAACTAACCTGTTTCTCTTATTTTAATTTTCCTGAGTGTCTCAGGGGCTGGCTAGACTACCCCGGGCACTCAATTTTATTTTCAAGACCTCTCCTGGCATCCCTTGAGTTAACAGGCGGTTTATCACGCCACTACTCTTGTGGACACCCGATTGGCATTTCTCTTCAAGTCCGACCGTGGCGTCACATGACACCCGACTGGCATTTCTTTTCAAGACCTCTTGTGGCATCGCCTGAGTTCTTGGATGGTCCTGTCTCGTCCGATTTCTCTTTTAGACACCCGATTGGCATTTCTCTTCAAGACCTACCGTGGTGTCACTTGACATCCGACCAACATTTCTTTTATTTTGTTTCCTTTGACTTTCCTTGTTTATCACTAACAATTTTATATGTTTGCATATGCTATTATTTTATCATGCCATAATTTCATTCCTGTCAATAGGCATTTAAGTCCATCATGAGCATACGCATATAGTGTGGTTCTTCATGATCATATAATTTAATTGTTGCATTCGGTATATCTTTTGTTCCTGATGTTTGCGTGTACATTCAAACATACCCACAGGCTTGTCCCTGGCTATTTACTTGGCCAGGTCAGGATTTCTACAAGGAGTACCACAGCGATGTCCGTGCGGAGCCTAGGATGGTAGCCATGCGGGATAGGAATTATCCAGGTCAGTCGTTCCTGTGGGGAATGGAGCCCCATCGATGTTGAAGAACCGCGAGACAATTCTCTCATCCACCACCAGAATCACTGTTGTAACATTTGACCTTCATGGTCTTGTATCCAATTCTTGTAATGGCTTGGTAATCTGTAACAAGGACATGTCCACCAGTAACGGTAAATCCTGGGTTGGTGATGACACGAGGGGTTAATTTCTGGGATTTCGTGTCCCGGCCTCGGCAGATCCACAGCTCGGGACCCCCTACCCAAGATCTGCCGATTTTGACACCGACAGGATGTACTTACGAATGGAGACGATTGGGCCTGTATAATTATATGCGATGGCTAGCCCGATCACACACGACCTCATTTTGCCCAGCGTTTGTGACCGGAGGGCCTATCCCCAACCGTTTCTAGGTCGTGTGGGAACGACCCCCCTATCACACACACTGGCAAGATGACAGTTTAAAATGCCATCGCGGAAAGGGGTTAAAAACCGTTTGTATAGCAGCTCACTGTACCACTGTGTAGAAGCCTTTGAAATACTCAATAAACCCTTAATTTTTGCACCCATTGTTCAACCACCTGATTGCAACCTACCCTTTGAAATTATGTGTGATGCTAGTGATTATGCTATTGGTGCTATTCTAGGTCAAAGAGTTGATAAGAAATTGAATGTTATTCGTTATGCTAGTAAGACCTTTGACAGTGCTCAAAGAAATTATGCTACTACTGAGAAAGAATTTTTAGCAGTTGTGTTTGCATGTGATAAGTTCAGACCTTATGTTGTTGATTCTAATATTACTATTCACACCGATCATGCTGCTATTAAATATCTTATGGAAAAGAATGATGCTAAACCTAGACTAATTAGGTTCTTTTTTTTACAAGAGTTTGATTTGCATATTGTTGATAGAAAAGGAGCTGAGAATCTTGTAGCAGATAACTTGTCTAGGATGGAAAATGTTCTTGATGACCCACTACCTATTGATGATAGTTTTCCTGGTGAGCAATTAGCTGTTGTAAATGCTTCTTCTCGTAATAGTCCTTGGTATGCAGACTATTCTAATTACATTGTTGCTAAAATATATACCACCTAGTTACACTTACCAGTAAAAGAAAAAGTTATTATTTGATTTAAGACATTACTTTTGGGATGACCCACAATTATATAAAGGAGTAGATGGTGTTATTAGACGATGTGTACCTAGGCATGTACATGAATAAATCATATAGAAGTGTCATTTCGAGGCTTCCGGAGGGCGCCATGCTGGAGACAGAACTGCACATAAGGTACTACAGTCTGGTTTTTATTGGCCTACTCTTTTCAAGGATGCACATAAGTTTGTCCTCTCTTGTGATGAATGTCAAAGAATTGGTAATATTGGTAGATGTCAGGAAATGCCTATGAATTATTTACTTGTCATTGAACCATTTGATGTGTGGGGTTTGGATTATATGGGACCTTTTCCTTCCTCTAATGGGTATACTCATATTTTAGTTGTTGTTAATTATGTTACTACGTGGGTAGAAGCTATTCCAATTGGTAGTGCTGATCATAACACCTCTATTAAAATGCTTAAAGAGGTCATCTTTCCGAGGTTTGGAGTCCCTGGATATTTAATGATTGATGGTGGCTCACATTTTACTCGTGGTGCATTTCGTAAATTTCTAGCTAAATATGATGCCAACCATAGAATTGCATCACCTTATCATCCTCAGTCTAGTGGTCAAGTTGAATTGAGCAATAGAGAAATAAAATTAATCTTGAAAAGACTGTTATTAGATCCAGAATTGGTCTAAGAAACTTAATGATGCATTATGAGCTTATAGAACTGCTTATAAAAATTCTATGGGTATGTCTCCATATCAAATGGTCTATGGGAAAGCATGTCATTTACCTCTTGAGTTAGAACATAAAGCTTATTGGGCAATTAAATAACTTAACTGTGATTTCAAACTTGCCGGTGAAAAGAGGTTATTTGATATTAGTTCTCTAGATGAATGTAGGACACAAGCTTATGAAATGTCAAGTTGTTTAAAGAAAAAATTAAAAGATGGCATGACAAAAGAATCCAAAAAATGGGAATTTAAAGTAGGTGATCAAGTTCTATTATAAATTCTTGTTTTAGATTCTTTGCAGGAAAACTTCTCTCTAAATGGGAAGGACCATATATCATCGAAGAAGTTTATCGCTCTAGAGCTATGAATATCAACAATGCCAAGGGCACTAATCCGAGAGTGGTTAATGGGCAAAAATTAGACATTATATCTCAGGTACACTCATTAATATTAAGACAAATATTATTCAAACTGTTAAACTGGAGGAGAACATAAAGATACCATCCAGAACACTCCAGAACCTTGAAAAGGAGTAGGTATGTGATATGGTAAGTAAACAGACTCCAAAAGTTCCATAAAATTACTTTTTGTTCATTTCAAAACATATAAAAAATTAGGAAAATAATAAACAATCAGGAAAGTGCATGAGGGAGCGACGAGCTCAGGGGGCGCGCCCACCCCCTGGGGCGCACCGTATGAGCTCGTGGCTCCCTCGAGGACTTTCATGATTCCGTTTTCTTCCAGATTACTTGTCCTACCCGGGAAAATTTCATTATATATACTCCTTGCTATTTTGACAACCGCATCATGAGTTTTTCCTCTATTTTTGTTTCGGCCTGTTTTCTATCAGATTGTCAAGGCTAGGTATCATGTCTTCTTCGTCCAACAATGTGGGAGATGATGCTTGGTTGCTGTAGATGGAACTCAAGAGAGAAGAGGAGGAGGAGGTCCCCATCAAGGAAGATGAGGGGGATTCGCTGGAAGTGCACCCTTCAGCCTTCGAGAGGGGTAGCCTTGCCGACATCTCCCCAAATCCAAACCCCCATTAAGCCATGAGGACTACACCTAGACATGGAAGTCAAGAGGTACACGAGGGACCTGCCCCAAGGAAGCCACTACACAGGTTACATAGGAATATTTCATAATTTAGTTCACAACTATGGAGTTGAGAATACTCCTCGTATGCAGATACCTTCCAATAGGGACATATCTCGTCCAAGTGAAAGTGATGTGATACGTCTTTAATGTATCTATAATTTGTGAAGTATTCATGCCATGTTTACAACAATTTTATATCGTTTTGGTGCACTTTTATATGATTTTTATGGAACTAACCTATTAACCTAGTGCCCAGTGCCAGTTGCTGTTTTCTGCATGTTTTTGGTTTTCCAGAAAATCCATACCAAACGAAGTCCAAATTCCACGAAAATTTATGGTGATTTTTTTGGAAAATAAGAGACCCCCGAAGTATTGGAGGTGGACCAGACGAAGTCCACGGGAGCCACAAGCTCAGGGGGCACGCCCTCCCCCTAGGGCATGTGGGCTAAGCTCGTGGGCCCCTCGGGACTCCCCCTGATGTGAGACCGACGCCAAAAACTCCTATAAATACAGAAAACCCCGAAAATAAACCTAGAACTTCGACTCCGCTGCCGCAAGCCACTATTCCGAAGAGATCCCATCTGGAGGCGCAAATCATCACCGGGGGCCATATTCATCACCCCAACGTTCTCCATGACGAGGAGGGAGTAGTTCACCCTCGGGGCTGAGGGTATGTACTACCAGTAGCTATGTGTCTGATCTCTCTCTCTCTCTCTCTTCTGTTCTTGATCCAGCACAATCTTGATGTACCATGGGATTTGTTAATATAGTCGGATCATATGGTGTTTTTCCCTCTCTATCTTGTTGTGATGAATTGAGTCTTGCTCTTTGAGCTTTCATTATATTGGATTGAATATTGGATTTGAAATTATTTGATGTATGTCTTCCATGTGGATACCTGTGGTGTGATACGTCTCCAACATATCTATAATTTTTTATTGTTCCATGCTATTAAAGTATCAATCATGGATGTTTTATATAACATTTTTTGGTATTTTATATCATTTTTTTGGGACTAACCTATTAACCCAGTGCCTAGTGCCAGTTGTAGTTTTATGCTTGTTTTTGGCTTATCGGGAAATCAGTACCAAATGGAGCCCAAACGCTACGAAACTTTTTGACGATTTTTTTCTGGACAAAAGAGACCCTAGAAGCTTTGGGAGGAGACAAACAAGAAGCAAGGAGATGACAAGGCAACATGGCGCGTCCTATCACCTTGTGGGCCCCACATGGCTTCATCTAACCTAATTCCACCTCTATAAATTCTCTAAAATCGAGAAACCAACAAAGAGCAACCCCAAACACTTTTTACGTCGTCGCAAGTTTTTGTTCTTCCGCGATCCCATATGGAGGCCTCTTCTGGTACTCTGCCGAAGGGGGAATCGATCACGGAGGGTTTCTAAATCATCCTGGCTGCCCTCCGATGATGCGTGAATAGTTCACCACAGACCTGCGGGTCCATAGCTAGTAGCTAGATGGCTTCTTCTCTCTCTTTGATCTACAATACAATGTTCTCCTCGATGTTCTTGGAGTTCAAACCGATGTAATCTTCTTTTGCGGTGTGTTTGTTGGGACCTGATGAATTGTGGGTTTGTGGTCAGATTATTCATGAATATAAATTGAGTCTTTTCTGAATTCTTTTATGCATGATTATTATAGCTTTGTATTTCTCAACGATCTATCCCTTTAGTTTGGCCAACTAGATTGATTTATCTTGCAATGGGAGAGGTGCTTTGTAATGGTTTCAATCTTGCGGTGCTCTATATGCCAGTGGAAAAGTAGGGGACAAGACACGTATTTGTATTGTTACCATTAATGGTAAAATGATGGGGTTTATTCATATTTCCTGGGTTTACTTTGTCTACATCATGCCATCTTGCTTAAGGCGTTACTCTGTTTTATGCTTAATACCCTAGATGCATGCTGGATAGCGGTCGATGGGAGGAGTAATAGTAGTAGATGCAGGCAGGAGTCGGTCTACTTGTCTCGGACATGATGCCTATATGCATGATCATTTCCTTGAATATCGTCATAACTATACAGTTTTCTATCAATTGCCCAACTGTAATTTGTTCACCCACCATATGCTGTGTGCTCGAGAGAGAAGCCTCTAGTGAAAACTATGGCCCTCGGGTCTACTTTTATCATATGTAAAAACACAAAATACCTTGCTGCAATTTTATTTCCTTTATTTTATTTTGCTATTTATCTTATTACCTATCACTACAAGATTTAATCCTTGCAAGTAACCGCCGAGGGGATTGACAACCCCTTTGTTTGCATTGGGTGCAAGTATTTGCTTTTGTGTGTGCAGGTGCTGCTAACGAGGTTCTGTGTGGTTCTCCTACTAGATTGACAACCTTGGTTCTTAACTGAGGGAAATACTTATCTCTACTGTACTGCTTCATCATCTGCTCTTTGATCTGGGAAATCCCAATGCAGCTCACAAGTAGCTGGAAGAATTTCTGGCGCCGTTGCCGGGGAGACATCACCAAAACCTATCAAGTACCTTTGCACAAACTATCATCTACTTGCTATTAGTTTTTATTTGCCTTTGCCTCTCATTTTCATCTCCCTCTCTCTTTTTTTACAAAAACACAATAATATTTTTTTTGCTCGTTTGATTGCTTTGTCGCTATGTCTCAAGAAAGCACTAAGTTGTGTGATTTTTCAAATACTAATAATAATGATTTTATTTTTACTCCAATTGCTCCTCCCGCCACTAGTGCAGAGTCATGTGATATTAATTCCGCTTTGCTAAATCTTGTTATGAAAGAGCAATTTTCTGGTAGTCTTAATGAGGATGTTGCATCCCATCTTTATACTTTCATTGAATTATGTGATATGCAAAAGAAAAAAGATGTGGATAATGATATTGTTAAATTGAAATTATTTCCGTTCTTGCTACGAGACCATGCTAAAACTTGGTTTTCATCCTTGCCTCGAAATAGTATTGATTCTTTGGATAAGTGTAAGAATGCTTTTATTGCCAAGTATTTTCCTCCCGCAAAAAATATTTCTCTATGAAATCAAATGAATTTTAAGCAACTTGAGCATGAACATGTTGCACAATCTTGGGAGAGAATCAAATTAATGATAAGAAATGGTCCCACTGACGGTTTTAAGTTTATGGATGATTAGCCCATATATCATCAAGATCGATCTCAAAATACGCAATTTGGGGTTTGTCCAATATTGACAAATCCAAAGGTAAGGAGGAGTAATTAGGCATCATGGTGATTGCATCACTCTTTGATAGCTCTCTTAATGCAAGCACCTCACCATCCTTTTGTGCTATCTCATCCTTAAGATGAATGCCAATGGGTGTTTCATTAAAAGGAGTCATCAAAGGCACATCAGGAACAATGCCAGTATCTAGTTCATCTCTAACAATAAACTTTGAAACATCAGCCCTCACTATATCCTCTGGAGGAGAATATGCAAGCATCATTTCAATAGGTTCCATGAAAGCTCTAATAGAACATAGATATGATAAATGATCATCGAGCTGGGCATTAATGGTGTCTAGAAATTTACCATGATCAGTAGGAGTTGTTGGAAGGGGGCCCTTCCCTCCTTCATCTCTATGTCCCTTCTCTGGCTTTTCTCCTAGACACACTTCTTGTAAAGTGGTTTGATAAGCCACAAGTGTAGCGGATCAACTGTAGCATTTCTCGATAAGTAAGAGTGTCGAACCCAACGAGGAGCTAAAGGTAGAATTTATATTCCCTTCAAGTTCTATCGACCACCGATACAACTCTATGCACGCTTAATGTTTGCTTTACCTAGAACAAGTATGAAACTTGAAGTACTTTGTAGGTGTAAAGGGATAGGTTTCCAAGATAATAAAGAACACATAAATAAAAGCCATTGGCTGTTTAGATAAAGAAACAATTAAGTTAGTTTTAGTAGAGAGCTTTTTGTCACAAGAAAGTTATTTGTCCCTAGGGAATCGATAACTAGATCGGTAATCATTATTGCAATTTTATATGAGGGAGAGGCATGAGCTAACATATTTTCTCTACTTGGATCATATGCACTTATGATTGGAACTCTAGAAAGCATACGCAACTACTAAAGATCATTAAGGTAAAACCCAACCATAGCATTAAGTATCAAGTCCTCTTTACTCCCATACGCAACAACCCCCTTACTCGGGTGTAAACTTTTGTCACTCTAGCCACCCACCATAAACGAATCATCAACGTATTGCAACACCCTACAATGGGAATCCCTCACGCTCGCGCGACATGGAGGGCACCATAGGACAGCACGAAAATAAAACATACAACTCAAACCAATCACGATCATCAATCAACCCATAGGACAAAACAAATCAACTCAAACATCATAGGATAGCCACACATCATTGGATAATAATATATAGCATTGAGCACCATGTTTAAGTAAAGGTTACAGCAAGGAGAAGAGGTGTTACACCACTGCATAGAGGGGGAGAAAGTTGGTGTTGACGGTAGTGAGGTTGTTGGTGTAGATCGCCGTCACGATCCTTGCCCCGGCGGTACTCCGGCGCCACCAGGAGAGAGGGGGAGAGAGCCCCCCTCCTTCTTCTTCTTCCTTGGCATCCCCCCTAGATGGGAGGAGAGTCCCCCCTCTGGTCCATTGCTTCCATGGAGGCGGAGGGGCGGGAGACCATCCGAGATTGGATCTATCTCTCTATTTCTCTTCTGTTTCGTGTACCTATTTTCTGGCATTTCACCGTTTCTTAAATTTCCGGAGATCCGTAACTCTAGTTGAGCTGAAATTTTGAGGGAATATTCTTCAGGATATTATCTTTCTTCCAGCGAAAGAAGGGCACCAACCGTCTTACAGGGGCGCCACAAGCCTGCTAGGTGCAGCCAGGGTAGGGGACCGCGCCCCTTGGGCTTGTGGGCCCCTCGGGCATCGTCTCACGTTGATTCTCTTTCCCAAAAATCACATATATTCCAAAATAATTCCCTGTAAATTTTTATCGCGTTTGGACTTCGTTTGATATGGATATTCTACAAAACAAAAAACATGCAACAAACAGGAAATGGCACTAGGCACTGGATCAATAAGTTAATCCCAAAAATATATAAAAATTTGCCAAAAATATATCAAAGTTATAGAATATTGGCATGAAACAATCAAAAATTATAGATACGACGGAGACGTATCATGGTTCCATTGTTTTTCTCCCATCGCTTGATTATCTCCTAGGATTCTTTTATGAGGTTATGTTCCTGCAACATAGAGGCTTGGGAAACAGCAGTCCACTTCTCATAATCTTTAATTAAATGGGGCATTATGGAGGTTGTTAGTACTACACCATTTATAAATACTCTCCACCAACACCATATATTTAAAGACCTCTTTATGTTGCAGAGAGAGCTCCTTCACCCCGTTCATCAATTGTAATGTTCTGTAATAGAGCATTATTTCCTCAATAATTGCTACATGATCAAATATGTACCAGTCATGGTTAGGGTGAAATTTACAGCTGAAGCTCATATGGCATTTGGACTTACAATGCTCACATGATGATGGATATCAATTTATCATCCATTTCAATACATTTAAATGAATATCGGTATTATGCATATATCATTCCTCTCTCTTCATTTTGTTTCCTTGTAGCATTTCTAATTCCTGCAGAAGACATCTCAAAGACAGACATTTTTTGTATATTTAATTAAATAGCAACAAACATAATAAACTAACGACAGTGGGTAAGTAATAACCAAGCGCTATGCTCCCTGGCAACGACGCCAAAAAATGCTTGATGGCCTGCAAGGGCACAGGGTTGTCGTAGCACTTTCGTGATAAGTTAAGTGTTGAACCTACAGGGAGCAAATAGGAAGGAATTACAAACCCCGCAACCACGCTATCACCTACGTAGTTATGTACGCACCCAAACCATAGTTTGGAAATAGCCTACTTTAGTAAGTTGCTAGGAAGAAAAAATAAAAGGGTAGTTGATATGTCTCCAACGTATCCATAATTTTTTATTTTTCCATGCTATTATAGTATCAATCTTGGATGTTTTATATAACTTTTTGTGCTATATTATATCATTTTCTTAGACTAACCTATTAACCCAATGGCAAGTGCCAGTTGCTGTTTTCTGCTTGTTTTTGGTTTTCCAGGAAATCCGTACCAATCGGAGTCCAAACACTACAAAACTTTTTGACGATTTTTTCTGGACAAAAGGGACCCTAGAAGCTTCAAGAGACCAGACGAGAAGCAAGGAGATGGCAAGGCAATAGGCGCGCCCGGGGGGGTAGGCGCGCCCTATTACCTTGTGGGTCCCTCATGGGTCCGTTGACCTAATTCCACCTCTATAAATTCTCTAAAATCAGGAAACCAACAAAGAGCCACCCCAAAAACTTTTTCTGCCTCCACAAGTTTCTGTTCTTCCGCGATCCCATCCGTAGGCCTTTTCCAGTACTGTGCCGGAGGGGGAATCGATCACGGAGGGCTTCTACATCATCCTTGCTTCCTTTCGATGATGCGTGAGTAGTTCACCACAGACCTACGGGTCTATAGCTAGTATCTAGATGGCTTCTTCTCTCTCTTTGATCCTCTATACAATGTTCTCCTCGATATTCTTGGAGGTCTATCTGACATAATCTTCTTTTGTGGTGTGTTTGTTGGGATCCGATGAATTGTGGGTTTATGATCAGATTATTCATGAATATTAATTGAGTCTTTTCTGAATTCTTTTATGCATGATTATTATAGCATTGTATTTCTCTTCGATCTATCCGTTTAGTTCGGCCTACTAGATTGATTTATCTTGCAATGGGAGAGGTGCTTTGTGATGGCTTCAATCTTGCGGTGCTCAATCCCAGTGACAGAAAGGGACATTACACATATATGTATTATTTCCATTAAGGATAAAAAGATGGGGTTTATTCATATTGCTTGGGTTTACTTTGTCAACATCATGTCATCTTGCTTAAGGCGTTACTCTGTTTCTATTAACTTAATACCCTAGATGCATGCTGGATAGCAGTCAATGGGTGGAGCAATAGTAGTAGATGCAGGCTGGAGTCGGTCTACTTGTCTCAGACGTGATGCCTATATACATGATCATTGCCTTGAATATCGTCATAACTATGCGCTTTTCTATCAATTGCTCATAGTAATTTGTTCACCCACCGTATGTTATGTGCTCGAGACAGAAGCCTCTAGTGAAAACTGTGGCCTCTGGGTCTACTTTTATCATATATAAAAACACAAAAAATACTTTGCTGCACTTTTATTTATTTTATTTTGTTTTGCAATTTATCTATTTACCTACCACTACAAGATTTGATCCTTGCAAATAACCGCTGAGGGGATTGACAACCCCCTTGTATGCGTTGGGTGCAAGTATTTGCTTTTGTGTGTGCAGGTGCTGCTAATGAGGTTCTGTTTGGTTCTCCTACTGGATTGATAACCTTGGTTCTTAACTGAGGGAAATACTTATCTCTACTGTACTGCTTCATCCTCTCCTCTTCGAGGAAATCCCAACGCAGCTCACAAGTAGCAGGAAGAATTTCTGGCGCCGTTGCCGGGGAGACATCACCAAAACCTATCAAGTACCTTCAAATAAACTATCATCTACTTGCTCTTATTTTTATTTGCCTTTGCCTCTCATTTTCATCTCCCCCACTTCTATCTTTTTTACAAAAAACACAAATATATTTTTGTTTGCTTGCTTGCTTTTATTGCCTTCATTTTATGACTCAAGAACAGAAAGAAAAACAAGAAAATTAAAATAACCATGGATCCTCATCCACTTGCTAATCTTTTCAAAAAATCCAATTACGATGAACCAATTGCTAGCAAGTTGAGTGCACTTGATTATCTCTATGAAGTTTTGCTTGAAAACCTTGAATCTGGAAATTGTGATGAAGTGTTAGATGAAGAAATTTATAAAGTGGTTCATGATAGTTCCTTGAATGAAAAGCATGATTGTAATGATGTTAGTATAAGTTCTATTAATGTCAATTATGCTAATGATATGCACAAATAAAAGCTTGGGGATGATGAATCTGTTATGTCCACTACTTATTGTAATGATCATGATTGGGGTAATGCTTCTTATGATCTTGAAAATTTATTTAAGCCTCATGATGAGTATGATATTGATAATAATGTTTACAATACTAGTGAAAGTGGGTTTGGAAGAGTGTCAACTTTAGAAAAAAAATAATCCCACATATTTGGAGAGTGTTCAATCTTATGAAATTATTGATAAAAGTGGGTTTGGAGAGGTCATGACTTTAGTTGATGTTAATCCCACTATCTTGGAAGACTATAAGATTTGCATGCATATGGGTCATGACTTTAGTTGATGTTAATCCCACATATATGTTCAATCTTATATTGTTTAATTTTAATACGATCCTACATGTAATTATTATGAGAGAGGCAAATATGGTTGTAGAAATCTTCATGTTACTAAATTAACTCTCATCATGTTGAGATTGCTATTGCTTCTTTCTTCTTCCTTGCTTATGCTTGGTTTTGCTTGCCTTAATAAAGTGTTTTCTTATAAAATGCCTATGAATTGGAAGTATGTTAAACTTAAATGCATTTGTCACATGTGTTATGATGCTCTCTTTGTGCTTCAATTCTTGTATTTCATGTGAGCATCAATGAAATTTCAAAGCCTATCTTAATGGCTATAAAGAAAAAGAGCTTGTTGGGAGACAACCCATCTAGTTTTATTTTCTTTTTTGTGTCCACACAATTATGCTACTGTTATGATTTTTTTTTTGTGTTTTAATTAGTGTCCGTGCCAAGTAAAGCCTTTGGGATGATTTGGTTGATAGTTGACTTGATTCTGTGAAAGAATGGAAACTTTTGCACCCAGTTCTTGAATTCTTTGAATTCACTAGAAGGTGATAAAATTCTGATTTTTTACACATGATTTATATACAAATTGCCCACACTGCCCTAATTTTTATGATTTTTTGGAGTTACAAAAGTATTGCGTTTTTTCAGATCATTACAGATTGTTCTATTTTCAACAGATTCTGTTTTCATTGCATAGTTTGCTTCTTTTAATGAATCTATGGATTGTATCGGGGTGTATAAGTCATGGAGAAGTTAGAATACATTAGGTATTACGTAATAATAAAATATGAATGGGTTTACAAAAGTATCTAAAGTTTATGATTTGCTTGTTATACTAACAGATCTCATGAGGTTTCTGTTGAGTTTTGTGTGCTGAAGTTTTCAACTTTTGGGTGAGATCACGATGGATGAAGGAATAAGGAGCGGCAAGACCCTAAGCTTGGGGATGCCCAAGGAACCCCAAGGTAATATTAAAGGACAACCAAGCATCTAAGCTTGGGGATGCCCCGGATGCTATCCCTCTTTCGTCTACAATCCATCGGTATATTACTTGGAGCTATATTTTTATTCATCACATGATATGAGTTTTGCTTGGAGTGTCGTGTATTACATGATTCTTTGCTTTGTTTGCTTTTTAGTTTGCCACAATCAATTTTTTTCTGCACACACCTTTTTAGAGGGACACACATTTATTCGTGATTTGTTAGAATACTCTACGTGCTTCACTTATATCTTTTGAGCTAGGAAGTTGCTCTAGTGCTTCACTTATATCTTTTAGAGCACAGTAGTGGTTATATTTTAAAAGAAATAGTTGCCCTCTCATGCTTCACTTATATCTTTTTTGGAGTCTAATAAATAGTAATGGCAATATGCAGGGGTTATGAAATTGGTCCTGATATGATAGGTATTCAAGAGGGATAGAATAAAAACTTTCATGTAGATCACTGAATATGATAAGTTTGATTCCTTGCAATAGTTTTGCGATATAGAGATGGTAATGTGTGGGTTGTACTAGTGAATAATTGTGGTTTAGTAAGAATATTGGTGTTAAGGTTTGTGATTCCCGAAGCATGCACGTATAGTCTCCCGTTATGCTAAGAAGTTGGATCACAATTTACTATTGAGTGTCTTCCTATGCGTGGAGGTCGGGGGCACGCGATGGTTAACTCCTACCAACCTCCCCCCCTAGGGGCATGCTTAGTAGTACTTTGCTTCGAGGGCTAATAAACTTGTGAGTTCTTTATGACTAATGTGAGTCCACGGATTATACGCACTCTCACCTTTCTGCAATTTGCTAGCCTCTTTGGTACCATGCATTGCCCTTTTTCATCTCGAGAGTTGGTGCAAACTTCACTGGTGCATCCAAACCCCGTGATATGATACGCTCTATCACACATAAGCCTCCTTATATCTTCCTCAAAACAGCCACCAAACCTACCTATCATGGAATTTCCATAGCCTCTCCGAGATATATTGCCATGCAACTTCCACCGTTCTGTTATTATAACACACATCTTCATTATCATATTGCTTTGGATGATCATATAGCTAACATAGTATTTGTGGCTCAGCCACCATTCATCATTATCATACATGTTACGCTAGCATCATTGCACATCTTGGTACACTGCCAGAGGCATTGATATAGAGTCATATTTTGTTCTAGTATCGAGTTGTAATTTTGAGTTGTAAGTAAATATAAGTGCGATGATCATCATTATTCATTATTAGAGCATTGTCCCAGTGAGGAAATAAAAAAATAGGCCAAAAAGAGCCCACCAAAAAAAGAGAGAAAAAGAGAGAAGGGGCAATGTGACTATCCTTTTCCACACTTGTGCATCAAAGTAGCATCATGTTTTTCATATAGATAGTCTCCTATGTTGTCACTTTCATATACTAGTCGGCATTTTTCATTATAGAACTTGGCTTATATATTCCGGTGATAGGCTTCCTCAAATGCCCGAGGTCTACATGAGCAAGAAAGTTGGATGCACACCCACTTAGTTTTCAGTTTGAGCTTTCATACACTTATAGCTCTTAGTGCATCCATTGCATGGCAATCCCTACTCCTCTCATTGACATCGATGGATTAGCCGCGTCGATGTGAGACTTTCTTCCTTTTTGTCTTCTCCATATTAATCTCTACCACCGCATTCTATTCCACCCATAGTTCTATATCGATGGCTCGTGCTCATGTATTGGGTGGGGGTTGAAAAAGCTGAAGCGCCTTAAAAAGTATGAACCAATTGCTTGGCTGACACCAGGGTAGTAAATGATTTATATTTTGTATTAAGAAGGTGGTGCATGACAAGGCGATATGATTTTGTAGGGATAGTGTTCTTTAGCATTTATATTTTGAAAAGCATGATTGTTTGTTGGTATGCCTGAGTATTGATGTCTTTATATCAAATTATAGACTATTGCTTTGAATCATTCGGATCTTAAATATTCATACCATAAAAGAAAGTTTACATGATGAACATGTTAGGTAACATTACACATCAAAAATTCTATTTTTATCATTTATCTACTCGAGGACGAGCAGGAATTAAGCTCGGGGATGCTGATACGTCTCCAACGTATCTATATTTTTTTATTGTTCCATGCTATTATAGTATCAATCTTCGATGTTTTATATAACTTTTTGTGCTATTTTATATCATTTTCTCGGACTAACCTATTAACCAGTGTCAAGTGCCAGTTGCTGTTTTCTGCTAGTTTTTGGTTTTCTGGGAAATCAGTACCAAACGGAGTCCAAACACTACAAAACTTTTTGCGGATTATTTATGGACAAAAGAGACCCTAGAAGCTTCAGGAGGAGACCAGACGAGAAGCGAGGAGATGGAAAGGCAACAGGGCGCGCCCATGGGGGGGGGGGGGGGGGTTTAGGCGCGCCCTGCTACCTTGTGGGCCCCTCATGGATCCTTCTGACCTAATTCCACCTCTATAAGTTCTCTAAAATCTGGAAACCATCAGAGAGCCACCCAAAACAATTTTTGGCCGCCGCAAGTTTCTGTTCTTCCATGATCCCATCTGGAGGCCTTTTTCGGTACTCTGCTGGAGGGGGAATCGATCACGGAGGGCTTCTACACCATCCTTGCTGCCTTCCAATGATGCATGAGTAGTTCACCATAGACCTATGGGTCCATAGCTAGTAGCTAGATGACTTCTTCTCTCTCTCTTTGATCTTCAATACAATGTTCTCCTCGATGTTCTTGTAGTTCTATCCGATGTAATCTTCTTTTGTGGTGTGTTTGTTGGGATCCGATGAATTGTGGGTTTATGATCAGATTATTCATGAATATTAATTTAGTATTTTCTGAATTCTTTTATGCATGATTATTATAGCATTGTATTTCTCTTCGATCTATCCGTTTAGTTTGGCCAACTAGATTGATTTATCTTGCAATGGGAGATGTGCTTTGTGATGGGTTCAATATCTTGCGGTGCTCAATCCCGGTTATAGAAAGGGACATGACACTTATTTGTATTGTTTCAATTAAGGATAAAAAGATGGGGTTTATTCATATTGCTTGGGTTTACTTTGTCTACATCATGTCATCTTACTTAAGGCGTTACTCTGTTTTTATTAACTTACACTACTGCAGGATGGTCCAAACACGACACATGGATCAGAGATCCTTCGACCAAACTGTGTGTGATGCAATAATCACAAATGGTGTTATAATAAAACTGTCGCCAATAATACGAACTATGTGCGATGGCGGTGACCGATAACCCACAAGTATAGGGGATCACAACAGTTTTCGAGGGTAGAGTATTCAACCTAAATTTATTGATTCGACACAAGGGGAGCCAAAGAATATTTGCAGGTATTAGCAGTTGAGTTTTTAATTCAACCACACGTGGAGAACTAAATATCTATAGTAGAGTGATCAGTAGCATAGTAATATGATAGTTTGATAGCAGTGGCAACGACAGCAATAGTAACGGTAACAGTAACAGTGGCAGTTTTGTAGCAAGTGTAACAACAGTAGCAACAGTAGTAACTTTAGCAAAGATCAATATGCGAAAGTCGTAGGCATTGGATCAGTGATGGATAATTATGTTGGATGACATTCATCATATAACATTCACAACCTAGAGCGACACAGAACTAGCTCCAATTCATCAATGTAATGTATGCATGTATTCCATATATATCCATACGTGCTTGCAATAAGAACTTGCATCACATCTTTTGTCCTACCCTCCCGTGGCAGTGAGGTCCATAAGGAAACTAAGGGATATTAAGGCCTCCTTTTAATAGAGAACCGGAACAAAGCATTAACACATAGTGAATACATGAACTCCTCAAACTACGGTAATCACCGAAAAGAATCCCAATTATTGTCACCTTGGGGTATGCAGATCATAACACGCAATAGGTGCATATAACTTGCAAGATAGGATCAAGAACACAAATATATTCATGAAAACATAAAGGGTTCAGATCTGAAATCATGGCACTCGGGCCCTAGTGACAAGCATTAAGCATAGCAAATTCATAGCAACATCAATCTCAGAACATAGTGGATACTTGGGATCAAGCCCTAATAAATTAACTCAATTACATGATAAATCTCATCCAACCCCATCACCGTCCAGCAAGCCTATGATGGAATTACTCACTCCCGGTGGTGAGCATCATGAAATTGGTTATGAAGAAGGGTTGGTGATGATGATGGCGATGAATCCCCCTCTCCGGAGCCCCGAACGGACTCCAGATCTGGCCTCCCGATGAAGAATAGGAGGTAGCGGCGGCTCCGTATCGTAAAACGAGATGAAACTTCTTCTGTTATTTTTTCCAGGAAATAGGAATTTATAGACTTGAGTTTAGGGTCAGCGGAGTTACGTGGGCCCCATGAGGCACCAGGGCATGCCCAGGTGGCTCGTGGGCCATAGGTGGCTCCCCTCCCGTGGGTCTTCGCTCCATTATTTTTTATTTATTCCATAAAAAATCTCCAAAAAGTTTTGTCCAATTCTCAGAACTTTTATTTCTGCACAAAAACAACACCATGGTAGTTCTGCTGAAAATAGCGTCAGTCCAGGTTAGTTTCATTCAAATCATAGAAATTAGAGTCCAAAACAAGAGCAAAAGTTCTTGGAAAAGTAGATACGACAGAGACGTATCAACTCCCCCAAGCTTAACTCATTGCTTTTCCTCAAGCAATTCAGTTGACAAACTGAAGTGATAAAGAAAAACTTTTACGAACTCTTTTGTTCTTGTATCCGTATATAAGCTTAGATAGTACCCAGGTTTTCGGCAAAGATCATAACTAACCATGCAAATGATAACTCTTAGAAATTATATTCACTCGTATCAATGGCATAATCAACTAGCGAGCAATAATAACATATCTCAAATGCTAACACTTTGTCAAAACAATCATGATATAATATGACAACATGCACTAACAAAAAAACCACTTCCATGATGATATGTGTTCGTCACAGTAGCTCACATTTTCTATCATGCATGTACATCCATGATGATTTTATGATAGAATCAAGATAGTCATACCCGTGCTGTCGTAGAAGTGTTCCATGAAAAGGCCAAAATTATCATCACTGAAGTGTCCACTTCCATGACGATAAATGTCGCGCCATGGAAGTGCTTTCATCAAGGGTAACTGACACGTGGCATCCACCGTAACGGGTCATCGTTAAGCTATCGGGTTCCGGTTTGGATCTGATAACCCGTTAAGAGCCCGGACCAATGGGGATTTTCCACGTGTAAAATTATCATTGGACGGAGGAAACACGTGTCGGCTCCACGGTGGGCCAGATGTCGTCCATCCAATGGAGGAGACTTGCCTATGATACGTCGACACATGGTAGGGCCCAACAGAGGCCCATATAGGTTAAAAAGGCCGACCCAGTCAAAGGCCCGTATGATTTACTCAGATACTAGTGGGTCAGCCCACTAACGACCTACTTAAACATGGCCCATTTACGGCCCACCGCCAGATCTGGCTTGTTAATTGTTCGCCGAGTATTTGGGCCCAATTACAGCCTAGTGAGATTTTAGCCTATTAGAGGCCTGATGTAGACATGGGCCCATTTCAGCCCGGTGTGTCTTTTGGCCTGGGAATGTCCCGTGCTGCCCATTGGCCATATATGGTCTGACGGGACATCCGGCCCACTAACGGCCCGTGATCAAGGTGGCAACAGTTCAGCCCAATGTGACTTTGGGCCTGTTAAAGGCATGTCGTATAATTCGGCCCGTTAATGCCTCTACTAAGCTTTTGGCCTCTTAAAGGCCCATGATATCAGTGGGCCAATGTAACATCCCAAATTTTCAATTTGGAATGTTATACATAGGTCATCATATGCATATCATATTTTATTTGCATTTCGTTTGTGAACCTAGAAATCTTAAGCAACTCAAGGACCACGGAGAGAGTTGGGGATTTCATTTATTTTCATATTTGAATTTTTCTCAAATTTGAAAAGAGGATCATTTTGGTTTTAATAATTTTTCTCTCCAAAATATTTCCAATATCAAAAATAAAAGAGAGGAGATAAAATGACTTCTCCAAAATAAAAGAAATATTGGAGGAAAAATGTTAAAATCAAATAAATATTTTATTTGGATTTTATTGCTATTTTATTTGAATTAGGAAAAATATGCATTTTTTTCTTAAGTGCATTTTAGGCCAGAAAAATGTTCACTTTGTTCTAAATATTTTATTTAGACGGTGAAAATTGTTTTTGGCATTTTTAGAATTTTTTTTATTTTATTAGAATTTTTCTTCGACGGAATTTATTTATTAAAAAAAAAAGTTTCGCCCGACTGGGCCGAAGACCCAGTCGAGCCAGGCCGCGCCGCCTCCCGTCGTCGTGCTCGCAACGGACTCGGGGAGTCCGACCCCGAGCCGTCGGCGCCGCCCCCTCCCGCAAGCCACACCGCCCCCCCGGGCCTTTAAAGCCGGAGCCGCCCCCACTCTCCTCCACCTAGCCCTCCGCCGAGCCCGCGCCGCGCCGCAAGCCGCCACCGCCGCCTCGCCGCCGCCGCCTCGCCGCTCGCCGCCTGCCCCGCCGCCGCCCGCGGAGACCGCCGGCTCGCCGTTCACCGTCCCGCCTCGCCGGAATCCGAGCCGCTGTCGTCGGATCCGCCGCCACCGGTTTTTTTTTGGTTTAGGTAAAAACCGTCTCGATTTTTTTTTAAAACCATAGTTCGGTTTTTTTTATTAGATCGGTTCGGTTTTTCTTCGGTTTCGTTATTTAGCAAGCGCCCGCTCGTTAGTTCGTTTTAAACGAACGCGTTCGCCCATTCGTCTCTGTTAGCGGACGTTCGTCCGATAGATTTTCCTTTTTATTTTCTTTTCGGCCAGGGACCCATCCGCGATTATTTTTTTATCGTAGATTAGCCCCTGATCTTCAAACCCTCGCCGTTTCTAAACCGTTTGTCCAAATCCAGTGAAACCAATGGCAAAATCTTCGTCTCGAGCCCCTCTTTCTGTTTAATCAATTGCCGCCTCAGCAGTGGCCGCTGGTATGGGTCCCGCGTGCCGCGCAGGCTGTTGACGAACCCCTTGCCGCGGTGCAGCCTTGCCGGCCGCTTTCCTGCCGGGAGCCTCGCCGCTCGAGGAAGGCTGGCTTGCCGGGATGCCAGAGACAGCCTTTCGAAGAACACGCTTTGTCTTCTTCGGGGCTGGGAGCTCTTCTTGCGGTTCTTCTTCAGCCGTGTCCTCGTCGGACGAGCTCTCAGCGGCTGTGCTGCTCTGTTCCCCGACAGCTTTGTCCTTCCCGGCAGGTTTTACTTCCACCACTACCTCTGCATCTCTGGTTTCCCATTCTGTGAAGCCAGCGCTGCCAGCCTTCGCGGCAAGATTTGCCTCCTCCACCCTAGTGGCGATGTATGCTACTTCTTGGTCGGTGGTGGCTCGGATGAAATCTGCCTCTTCCCGGACGGGTCTCTCTGTCAAGTTATCAAAAAACTTTTGTGCTTCCTCCTCGGTTGGCTCGGCCCAAGTCGCGTCAAGACCGTGGGCGTTGAACATCGGCATGAAGGCGATGATTGACCCCAAGGCAGAGTTGTTGCACAAAGGGACAATCCTTGCCGGCAGCCGATGCTTGTCATCGCGCTGGAATAGCTTTTGGCGGAGAGCAGCAAGTTGCATAGCAGTCAGATTATTATTCAACCCAGGGCGCAATCTCATGATGTCTGCTGCGTTTCGGTATTCCCAAGCTGGCCTTCCCCTATTCTGCAAGGGGGCGATGCGGCGGCGGAGAAAGTCGAAGCCAATCATCTCCATTGTTAGCCCGGCAGCTTTCAGGCAAAGAATCCTGGTGGTGGCGATTGTGAGCTTTTCGTTGTCAGCGGCAAGACTGCTCCAGCCACTGCCGTGGACCGCTTTCTGTTGCCGGGGCAGACAAAACGGATGGGGATCTGCTTCCTTGATCCAGCACCATTCAGCCCGCCATTCATCCCACTTTTCGCGGTAAACTCCTTCTGGGTATATTTCCTTATTCCAAGCCCTTGGAATCCAGGCGATAGAACAAGAGAGGGCCTCTCCTTTTTGGATGCGAGGGAAAAAGTAGTGGCGGAAAAGGGTAGTGTTGGGAACCACTCCGGCAAAGTTTTCACAAAGATGGGCAAAGATGGACATGCACAATATCGCATTCGGCGTGAAATCGAGAAGATGAAAGCCGTATGTGTACATGATGTCGTTGAAGAAGTCAGAAAATGGGGGGCAGAGCCCGCAATATAAATATGCGGCGAAAAAGGGGTATCTGTCCGACCCACTTTTGGAGCAAGAACCTGGAATCACGCGTGTGGCGGGGTGAGCCTGCGTCTCCTTCGCCCACATGCACTGGTACCGCCTCTTCAAAGCTTCTGCATCGAGCGACGGGGCGAAGACGACATACTTCTTCCGCATCTTCACCAGTGCGCTCTCCGGGACATCAGCTTTCGCCTCTTGCTCTTGCCTTTGCTGGCCCTGGGCGGCATGGCGGCTGCGAGGGCGAAAGCTGGGGATGAAGCGAGCGTGGAGGCGGCGGGCGAAAGAGGGAAAGCTTCGTTCTGAGCTCGAGAGGAGGAAGGCGATGGCGACGGCCAGATTGAGAAGAAAAGAGGGGTAAATAGGCTTGTGCCTCTGCGGCTTCTCCTCTTTATGGGGAAGGAGCGGGGCCGCCTCTTTTACTCCCCAATGTGAATGCGCCTCTATAGGCGCATTGCAGTTGCAGCTTTTGAGGCACGCTTCCCACGTCGCGCGTTCGGCGCGCATAGTGGGGGCACAGTAAACGGGATATTTACGAGCAGTTAATCCCCTGCCACGTGTGCCCGTGCACTGTTTGGGCCTAGCCCAACAACGCCTCGCACTCGTGTATGCCCTAGGCCCGGGGGCTCTTGTTGGCGTACTAAGTATTGGGCCACTAGTACCCCGTACTTGTGCACGGGCAGTTGTAGCCATCCTCGCGGCAAGGCTTGTCGGGGAACAGTTCGAGGTTGATTCAAGCCACCAAAGAAATCATCAAGTCAGAGATCTAAGGATCAGCAGATAAGAAGAGCTGGAATCCGAAGGCCAGCTTCCCCGGCAAGATCTTGCCGGGGTGGCCTGCGGAGCCCGGCAAGGATCAGCGCCCGGCAAGCTTCGGCGCCTGGCAAGGTTTTGTTGCTGTGACACCGCTCTAGCACAGCGACTAACCCGACATTCTGGGTCCTTCTTTGGATGCGTGGCGACGCGCCAGTAGAGGAGAGCTTAAGCGGTGCTGATGGGATGGCCCCTTTTTCCATCCCCAAGAAAGTAAGCACACCTAAATGGACACCTTACGGTGCATTAAATGCGTTCGTCCTAGTCCGTCAGGGGTTAGGTATGATGACCCTGTAGCTACTTTACACCTCAATGTATGTACATTTTGCCACTGTGGTGACCCCTTTGTGGTATAAAAGGAGGCCCACGGCAACTGCTACAGGGGGGAAGGATCTTCTGGCCCATTCTGCATGCGTAGCTGCTCTTGAACGTAATGTTCACTGTGAGCGCTCCTGGAGCCTAGGCTAATGAGCACTAATAATAACACAAGGCAGGAGTAGGGTTTTACGCTGATCAGCGGCCCGAACCTGGGTAAAATCGCCCTACGTCGATCGTTGGTTCTGCTCTTTGCGCATACCTCTCCCCCCGCCGAATCGTAAAGGGGTCTCTTGGGATCCCATAGGTGTCGCACGCCGACAATCGGGTTGGCTTAGAGGGTGCTGCACGCCTGAGCCCTGAACGGACTGGGAAGGTAGGCACGGCGGCGCGCCCGGGCAGTGGTGACGCTGTTGGTCGAGCGACTCCCGACCTCCTGTTAGTCCAGCGTCTACTCCTAAAGTCATGTCGTCCGGGGACGGCAAGTCCCGGCAAGGCAGGCGGCTGGGGGCGAGTAGAGATCGGAAGCGTAGCAGAACAAAGGGGAATCGGGGTCTGGGCTGACCAAAAAATTATAGGGTGGGTCGCGGCCCACCATGGCCACCCTGTAGATCCACACCGTAGTGGCGTACATGCATTTTTGAAACTAAATTAGGAACATTTAGCTAACCAATTAAATGACTCTGTTTTAATAATACCATACTCGTATTTGAACAACTAAGCTTATTTAGCTTGATGGGTGGAGCAGTGCTATTATGACATGAAGCACGTAGGCTGATCGTATAGTGATCATAAAAGGGGGGAAACCCTAAGCATGATCAATTAAACCCTATTATGACTGTGCCATGGCAGATTTGAAGCTCCAAACCGCAGAAATACTACATAGCAACCATTGTTTGCTTCGAACTAAGAACTAAATTCTATGAGCTAAAAAGAAAGAACAGTAACCAAGTTACGATCTATTTTTTGGTTGAGATCAAAAAGTTGAGTAGATATGAAGTAGTAATACCTCTCTTGCGGCGCCGTGTAGGCATCTGGGTGCGATAGCTATCGGTGGCATGGAAGCAGATCTACGACGGTAGATGGATGCATCAGGGGATAAGTCCCGTTGTGGTGGACGAGAAGGTCGCCGGAGCGGCCACGGCAAGGCGAACGACGGCGCCGATGAAGCGAGAGGACGCGATGCAAGGCTCTTGGTCCATCTTCGTGGATGAGAAACGTCCATCTCTAGCAGTGGACGATGCGGTCTTGGTAGGCACTCCGGCATGGTGGAGGACATCAGCGATGGATGGGGTGGCGGACGAAGGAGGCTGGTGTGGGGATGGTGTTCTAGCGCGGACGGTGTATGAATGGGACAATGGAGGGAGAGGTATGGGGAACCATGTCTTTGGGACGCGCCTGTCTGAAATATGGGAAAGTTACGAACTTAGCCCCCGTTTAAAATTTGGACGTCTCGTCGGTTGGGGATAGGATGGTAATCTCGCATCTCCCCAATATTTTCCCAGAGCGATTTCGGGCGAGGAGAGGGTGTTTTGGCACCCACGGTGTATGAACGGGGCTGACAGGTAGGGTGGTTGTGTCACGTATGAGTGAAGTTACAAACCTGCCCCTATAATTAATATTTGCCTACATCGATTTCGACCGAGTCGAGTTTGTTTTGCCGCCCACCGTGTATGAATGGGGAAATGGAGGGAGAAAGAGAGGTCTTTCGGATGAGCTTCAATCAAATGTGTTTTGCCACCCACCATGTCTGAATGGCCTCAGAGGCGGTCGTGTCACGTAAAATTGAAGTTACTAACCTATCCCTATTGATAGCAGTGGAAATCGGGCTGATGGGTTGTCCGTGTAAGGGGTAGACAGTAATTTGCATCTTGCAAACATTGGCTTCGGGCAGCCGACGTGGGAGTGGATGTTTTGCCGCTTCTTTCAAATTTTGGGACAATAAGCATTCACGTTTACCCTGGCAACTAAATTTGAATCCATTTTGTATTCTTATATGAATCTTTATAAATCAATCTATTTTTTCTTATAAATTTTCAAAAGTACAACAAAGATGTATTCCACTATCATATATGAATATGATTTACATATGCCGATACTTGAATTCAGAAGGTAGAATCCAAATTAAGGTGAATTCGAATGTGTGAAACCAATTTATGTCCAACTCAAGTGTAACATGTATGACACACGCAACATATAGTGTTCTCCCATTTATATATGTACACAAGCGATGTCTCAAGATTAAAAAATATTGAGTCAATCAACCAATAAAGTACAAAACTAACTGACATATAAACACTTATAGAGTATATGGATCAATAATATCAACTAACATACATAAGCCAGGCCGCTATACTTTTTTTGCTAGAAGAGCATCATTATTTAGCAAAGCTAGTACAGAATCTTGGCCCTTTCAGATGCGTGCCACTTAAGGACCATCTATACTACTATTATTGTTGAATGCACATTCAGCCCGATTGGCATATTTATAGGTCTGGCATAGCAAACAAAATGAAATATCTTTGCCTCAACAAAAAAATGAAATGTCTCACAGTCTTATCAATTGATATAGACTCGTGCTGAAAAATACAGACCAAAAAACAAAAAACAATTATTACATGATCTCTAAAACAAATGGTTTGATTGATTACATGAACAAACAACACAAAGGTTATTCAATGATGGAAAAAACATTTCACCTATGATTTACCAACTGGGATCTTAATTTCCTTTTTTCCTTCAGGACCTTAACAATGTGGTCAGTCTTAGCTTGCTTCGTTTTGAAATCCACCATATATTTAATGGTTGTCTTGAGTACTGCTTGTGATTGTGTTGTTTGCTTCCTCTACATGTCAACTTCATCTCTAAGTGCAGAAGCAGAATCTCTTTCTACCAATAGTTTAGCCTCTAGAGCATCAGCAGTTGGAAATTCATGATGCACGATTGGGCTGGTGCCACTGCTCTAGCATGATACAGCGTCCATGGGGACCTCGCTCTTTGATTTTGGGCTAACTTGTTTTGCCATTAAAGTTCCAATTGGATTCAGAAAAGTTGAAGTTAGCAAAACATCTCAACTAGGAGTTAGAACAGCAACCCAGTTAAACAAACAAGGAATTAAAGAGTTTTTATTGGATGCTGAAAAGTAGTTATTAACATCATTGCAACCGGTTGCAGCAGCAAAGCAGTTAAACAAACAAGTTTTGCAAAAGGTACCTGTTGTGGCATTGGAGTTTCTCTTGGATACTGAAAAGTTGAGTAGCCAGTAACTTGATTAGAGCAACTGGTTGCAGCAGCAAAGCAGTTAAACAAACAAGTTTTGCAAAAGGCACCTGTTGTGGCATTGGAGTTTCTCTTGGATCCTGAAAAGTTGAGTAGTCAGTAACTTGATTAGAGCAACAAGTTACAGCAGCAAACCTGTTACACAAATAAATTTTTGAAAATGTACCTGCTGTGCAATTGGACTTCCAATTGGATCCTGAAAAGTTGAAGTTGGTAAGATGATTAAAGCAACAAGTTATAGCAGCAAACCAGGTAAACAAGGAAGTTTTTGGAAGCATACCTGTTCTGCCACCGGAGTTTCAGTTGGATCCTGCAAACTTGAATGTTAGCAATCATAAATAAAGTGTTGCAAGAGCGATAAGAAACTAACATTAACCTAGTAAAACTAACCGGTTTTGGCAACGTATTTAATTAGACATGAACTAGTAAAACTAACAAGTTCTTGGCAACGTATTAAAGTAACAAGTCGGTACCGTTTACCAGCAACACAGACATCTGTAAATTTCTTTGATGTAAGCAAAATGATTCTGACACAAATATAAATAAATTAAAAAGATGTTGTCCCTCATATAAACCTGACATTTGTCTGTCTATGAACATGCAAACATTACTAGTGCTACAAGTCATAACAGCAAACCATTTAAACGAACAGGGTATCAGAAGGTAAATTACACATGAATTTTGTTGCACCCTAGAAGTAGATATGACCAGCTATGTACGTGCTTAAGTAGCTATTTAAGTTTAGGCAAACAGGTAATTCTATAAACAGTAAGTATCAAACACATAGATAGGCGCAATCTATAATATGATTAATAGGCTATGACATTATGTAATTAGTAGCAAACTAAATTAAGCCAAGCAAGGTAATTGAACAATTTTGCAATCAGTGGCTAACTAAAATTCCGAGAAGCAGGTAACTAAACTTACGCTAGCTCGTTGTACAGGCACACTGCAACTTCTTTTTGGCTTACAAGGTTCTACGAAGGAGTCCATGGCATCAATTGCTTGGATACGCAGTCCCAATACTTCTTTGTTCCCACACTGCATTGGTAAGTCGAATGGTTAATCTGATAAGATGGTGCGTCCTTGATATGTTATATGAGGATGGATTGTCGGACTAGTTGTAGCAACACACATCACACTGGCTTTTATTGTATATTTCATGCGATTACATTTGGCATATCAAGATCTAAGCAATCTACAATAGGATGAAAAGACCGGCATCCTTCACATTATTGGCGAACTCAGTTCATAGAAACAAGCAATTCAACCATTCTGTGGGTAAATCAAAAGCGCCACTAGAATATTTTTCACTACCCCAATCATACACGCAAAAAGGGGCGATGCCACCGTAGGGGCTAGTATGGGCAGCCGCCTCGGGTGGCTGGAAAGTGTGCACCTAGTTTGAGTCGTCCAGGTTGGCCCAGGCTAGTTTTGTTCATCCCAGCGCACGAGTAGGCAATGTAAAAAATGAAGAAAAACATTTCAATTTGGATGGGCTAATAACTAAGTGCAAGGCGGGCCCTACAGCAGGCTCGCGACCCAAACGAGCGCCTCCAATATCGATCGATAGTAGGAAAAAAACCCCAATTTGTTTGCTCCAGCCTCCTGTCTGGTTCGCTCCTAACTTAGCCGCCGCTGGATAGACCGACAGAGCTCTTCCTCGCGCCCTCGTTGGACGCCGGTCGCCAGGCTTCAAGTGAATGGAAGGAAAAGAAGATGAAGATCCAACCCTGGGTGTAGCCTGCGTGGGATGCAGCAGCGGCAGCACATGCATGGCATCGAGCTTGCGTAAATGGACAGTCGTAGCTTGCAAGAGCAGCATGCGCAACGAGCAGGTACATCACATCCCTGATTATATCTAATTCAACTGTTCAATTTCTGGCCATTAGTTAAACCTAATGGTGTTGTAAAACTGCTTGTATGTAGGGAATCTGCAAGAAAATGAAACCAATTTCTGCTTATTTTATAACTCCCCCAATCACTACTGAACTGACTGAACCTGATGTGTCTAATCAAGTTTCCGGTGCAAACATACAAGCTCATATTGTTCTTGAGCCTGAAGTGTCTAATGAACAGACTGGTAATGAAGGATTTGATGCAAACATTTTACATGCTCCTGGTGATGAACATATAGTGTCTAATGAGGGATCTAATGCAAGCATTTTCCAAGCTCCCATTGAAGGATTTAGTGTGTAATGATGATCTGCTATGTTGAGAGAGAGAGAGAGAGATTTGCAGGAATTGATGACAAGCAAATTATAGTATATTTCATGGCTTGAGGAAACATCGAGGCCATCTACCATAACGTCCCCGTATCATGACTACCTAGCATAAATAATTTTCTAATATGTTGTTTCAAACTATGGCATACTTGTGCAAGATAGATATATTGTTATGCAGTTTGCGCACTAGTTATAGGTGCAATTAGACTTGGATATTTTCGGCCAGAGAACGAATAATTCAAGCAGGTACAGTCCATGTTAGTAGTCCTTGTCCACCATGTTGTATTTTGTGTTTTTTGGTGCTTACATCATCTAGTGGTTTATAGTCTGGAACATCTTTGGATCATTAGATGGTTTCCAAAGTGCATGTAGCTTCACATTTCTCAAGTTATGTTGATTTCGAGAGTGCAAGTGCCTTCGTATTTTTTAAGTTAAATTTTTGCCCCTGGTACCTTGAATTCATGGATCCGGCACTTCACACAAATCATACACGGAGGGTAGTACGAATTAAATGAAATGCAGGGACTTACGCTAGCTCATTGTATAGGCTCACTGCAGCTCTGCTTGCGCTTGGGATGTTCCATGTACAGGTCCATGTTACCACTTGCTTGGATGTGTAGGCCCTGTGCTCCTTGCACCCCCCTGCATTTTTGGCACAGCAAATGGTTGATCAAATGAGAGGAATCGACCTTGCTGTTGTACTAGAGGACAGGTACTTACAAGGTTATACCGGCGTGCAGGCTGTGTACCAGATCCCGTAGCACCATCATGCTTCGCTAAAAATGGTTTTGCTTGTTTCAGATGATATCTCCAGAAGAAATAAGAGTTAAAGTCAGAGTTGCATAGGCGTGTAAGATAAGAGAGCGGTAAAAGGATATCCAAACATCGTCGGAACAGTGCACATGGGAGTGATATGTGGATACCTAGTTCGGTCGGCGTTTGGGCATGCTCGCCTAGAGTGTGGGTCACTTCAGAGCCGTTGAGGGTGATGTGCTGGCATTGGTTGGCCGCGTACGGATGCAGATCTTGAGCGGCAGTGGAGCGCTACGATGTGGTGAAGCACCAACGGCCTCGGGGGGTGGAGGTCAATGATGTGCTCGGTGAAGTAGCCCCGGTGAGGAGGGGGACGGCGTTGATGAAGCACACGTGATGTAGTGGAAGTCGGTGTCTGTGAGGCACGTCGGTTGCGGTGGCTGACATTGTCGGTGGACCACCCAATGCGATGGACGAGGGTGTAGATGAGGCAGCTCCAGTGCGGTGGTGAAGCGCGACCGTCGTCTTCGTCGTCCAGCACAGAGGTGGGGAAAGAGACGAGATGAGGGGCGATTTGAATTTTGCTTGGGTTGGCGGCGAATTAGGGATTTCAGCGCTCTGGGCACGGAATGGGACAGGGGGAATGGAGATTTTACAGGGTTGGAATTGGGGTCGCCAGATATTTCATTCCAAAACATGGAACTGCGAACTTTTTTTGTCGTCCTCCTTTTTTTGGGGGGGGGGGGGGGGGTGGGTGCTAGCGTTCGTACGACACACGCGACCACCACGACACGACCCTGGTCTGCTTGGTGTGCCTACATTTGAGAATGCAAATGAATCTTCTTTCGTTGGCAAACAAATCTGTATGTATTACCATGCTCGTGTTTTCCTTGCAAATAATTAGTCCTTCGAAACGAGATACTATAAATTAATTAATGAAGAGTTCTTTGAATTAGAGTGTGTTTGTCACATAGCGATATCCAATTCTAACATGGATTTTGCATTTCACGGTATCCATGCTACTTTCTTAATTCAAATTCATATGTATAAGATGAACACTATGGTAGTGAGAAAACTTTGGACGGATTCAAGCATATGACCACACACATACAAAATACCACAACAATCAAGTCAATATCAACTTTTGCAAACCTAGTATGGCACGAATTCGAAATAATTATGAAAGCCATATGCATGGTCCTCAATTCAAATCTTACAATGTACACTAATTCGAAATGTTAATATTAAGTCTAGTACTATCTACATTCAAATGTTGTTTTTAGCCCCCCCCCCAGCACACACACTACATACTTCCTCTATCGATCAATCTTCCTCTCCTAACCACCTTACAAACCTATTGCTTTCCGACACACACTAATTCTTTCTCTCCATGGTCGATCTCTAACTCTCTCAAATACAAAACCCCCCTTTTCCACTCTATCAACAAATGTATCTCTCTCACACATCCGCCATTGCACTCCATGTTGAACTCTCTCTCTCTCCCTCCCACCCTCTCTCGCTAGATACATGCATTGCCTATCTAGACCCCCCCTCCCATGCACATGCACGCACATTGTCTCTCTAGGTCACTCTCTCAATACCATCTCACTCTTTCTTCCGCACGGCAGCCCACACTCGCTCAATCTCTCTCTTTATCTAAGTCTCGATTAACATAACTTTCTCTCACACACAAACGATATATCTCCCTGTTCGGGCCTCGATCAACATGCTCTATACTCTCTCACACAGATTGTCTATCTAGGTCAGTCTCTCCAAGCCGTCCCACTCTTTCGACCTCATGGCGGCCCACGCTCGCTAAATCTCTCTCTCTCTCTCTTTATGTATGTCTTGATCGACCTCGCTCTTTCTCACAAACAAACGGTATATCTCCATGTTTGGGCCCAATTCGGCATATTCATATTGTACTGGCAAGATGCCCGTGCATTGCACGGAACATCAAGATGCATTTATATGAGTAGTTTATCTTGTGGGAGATAAGGATGAATGAGGGAAGGCCTTATCTGCAAATGTGGAGAGGGATGCGGGTATCTTTTTGCAAAATTGTCATAGTTTCCATCCTATCTGTCAGATATAGATCAGACGGCCTATATTGCAGGATGGCAGGCACACCATCATCACCAACTCTGTATTTTATAAGAGTAGAGACACTCTCTCATGCACATTGTCTATCTAGGTCACTCTCTCCAACCCGTCTCACTCTTTCGACCGCATGACGACCCACACTCGCTCAATCTCTCTCTCTTTATCCATGTGTCGATTGACCTTGCTTCCTCCCACGCACAAATGATATATCTACCTGTCTGTGACTGGATCATCTCTCAAGCTCTCTCTTACAGCCCTCACCTTTGCAAAAGCTCAATCGGACAATATCTCTCTAGAGCATATATAACTTTTTAACGAATGCTGGGCCACACTCACTTTGTCTCTCTATCTATCTATGTCTCAATTGACCTCGCTTTCTCACGCCATCTCTTCCACACATTGAAGCTACCTCTCCATCCCTCGAAGAGCCGGAGCTATTTACATTGCAAGGGTTACTCCACCCTTGGATTAATTTGTGAAGGCTTTTATTCCTGTGGGTTTAGATTATATTTTTGTAGCATTTGGACCACAACTACTCCAAACACCGTTGCAACCCCCGCCCCTCCCCCAATTGATTTGCCTCTGGCTCGGTCACTGCTCTGTCGCACGCCCTTTCTCACCTTCCACGTCGCACCATGGTATTTTTGCAAAAAAACTCCGGTGTTCTCTTTAATAATTACAAATAAGCTACAAACTACACACCGGGAGTCCACCTGTAATGGAACAAATTTTGACCCAGAAATTAAAGTGCTACAAACTACACACCTGGGGGCCCACCTGTCATGGAACAAATTTGGACCCATATATAAATTAAAAATGAAAAAGGACGAGGATCGAACATGCCACCAGGGCCTTCCAGACGCACGTCAATAGGCAACATAGTATCAATGTTTGTTGTACTCCCCTTCGTTGATATATTATTTTTATATTACCACATCCTATTTAATGGATAACATGTTTTTATATTAGTTTTAGTAGATTAGTGGGACCGGCTCATCAGCATGTACTATTCCCCTTCACTTACTGGTGGGTCCCATGTCTACTCTCTCTCCTCCCCTTCTATGTTTAGATGCACGGGCAAACACGAAGAATGCGCGGGCGGTGTTGCCATTGACCGTATCTGGACTCGTCCACAAGTTACGGCACCAGTTTCACGTACTAGTAGTACTATATGTAACAAGTTTAGGAACAAAAGTGACCATGACGGATAAGTTAGGCTAGTAGTAGTACTATTTATCTACTAATAATTAAATGCATGGATAATTTTTTATATTTATGACTTTTTATAATTAATTTGATACGACTCTAGCAGAACATTCAATCGATCAAACCACAGGTTTCATTCAGTCTGACTGCGACTTTTACATTCATACCACGATCGAAATAAAATAAACGAAAATGATAAATCCCAAACGTTTGGATTTTAAGCATGGCAATCCGAACATTTTTCATGGCAAATTTAGATCACGCGGCGGCAGTGGAGGCGTCTTGCGGCTGGAACGGCTCCTCTGCCGTGCTCTATGTGTCGTCGGGCCACTAACCGGCGGCGACGGTGGCGTCTTGCACCATTGTTGGTGTACTCCTGGACGTTGGCCCTAGCTTCAAGGAAGGCCAAACTGTTTTGGACTTCGGTCTCCAGGAGCTAGTCAATTGGGGGGAGGCAGCGACTTGCATTGGTGTAAGGAAGCGATCGACGGTGGCGATCCATGCCGCTGATGGGGCACTGGCACTGGCGCGGGGACAGGCGCTAGCAACGGCATGGCGGAGACATTCGTGTGCACGGGTGCACGCATCATTGCACGCGCAGGCGCATGGGCTGGCAGGAGCACAGGCACGTGAAAGTTAGCGGGGACCTCATGGAACCCCGTGGCTTCAAGCTCGGTGACAATGTGTGGCTCCCAGCCCATCAATGCCATGGGGATGGGCACTGGCACAGTCGGGGCGACGGGAGCGGGGACAGGCACGGCGTCTTCCTGCAAGGCCAGTTCAAGCTCGTCCCAAAGTGCCTTATGTTCTTGAGACTCCGGCTAGGTGTCTTCCTCAGAAAAATGGAAGACTAAGGGCAGCCCATCATGATGCGGCATGGCGTACGGTGAGGTCGGGCTGGTTGGAGGTAGACGATAGGAGAATCGGAGAGGAAGAGAGAAGATTGTATCGAGACCGGGGAGTACAGTGGTGATTTAAACTATGGCGCCGGTGCCATTAAAAGTGGGGGCAGTTGGGAGGAAGGTGGGTGGCGGAGCCTGGTCAAAGGGCTCACCTCCTGGTGAGCCTGCGCAGCGGCCTGCTCGCATGCCTCCCGGTTAGCCTGCGCAGCGGCCTGGTCGCACGCCCCCTGGTCAGCCGGCGCAGCAATCTGCTTGCACCCCTCCCGTCGACTCACACGCTTGCTCGGACGGCACCTGTCGATGAGAAGTGGGACTCATGGTGGCACGTAGGTCAAACGCCCATGGTTTGAATAGTGAAACCGTTCGCGTTAACGTGACACATCTTTGTTCCAAAATACCTTGGCTCTTCGTTTGTGCAACTTTTCATAAATAGCTTCTCTCAAATTGAACAAAATAATTACGACAGCCTATTCGTGCCATATCACGAGACCATGCTCACTTTCATGAATTACAGGTCAGTTTTCAATTTTCTAGAATTTAAAACCCAGGATTCGAAACAATATCATAACCTGCATCATGAAATAAATTTTCAAGCGATACATCTTTACTGTTGTAGATGTTAATATTTCTTAAGAAAGGATTTGGTCAAACATTTTGCTTAGTTAGACTTTAGACAAGTTATATATGCATATTAAAAGGATAATCCCTCCGTACCAGTGCATTGCCTGATACAGTAACTCTAGTAGGCACAAACAAACGGTGCTCCATTATGTGCTCATCCTAGTGTAGTGCTATTAGTACTAGGCAATGGAGTTGACGGGTGACCTTGGGTAACGGTGACCGAGGGAATTGAATCGTGCTCGGCACTGTAGGTACGTGGGTTGGTTACTAAAGCATTCATCCATTGTTCAACGGTAGTCATTATGGACCGGGGACATGAGGGGAATTTCCTAGGGCTGGAATTCTGGCTGCCAAATATTTTGACTCGAAATGTGGAGGCTCGAGTGGAGGCACGAAGTTTAATATTGCGGTTCTTTTGGCTGGGGTTGGCTAATGTGCGTACCACGCACGCCACCAGCAGGACACGAGCCCGGGTTTGGCAGGTACGCCGTCAGGTGCTACCATTCAAGAGTGCGAAAGAAATCTTTTTTTAAATTGCCGAATGAATCTATATGTATTACAATGCCCGTATTTTCCTTGCAAATAACTAGTCATTCCAAAAGGCACGGTAATTGATTTATGACGAGTTCTTGAATTAGAGTGAGTTTGTGATATAGTGATCTCAACGTGGATTTCACATTTCATCGTGTCCATAGTAAGTTTTTCATTGCAAATTCAAATTTAAAAGATGAACGGTCACTAATAGGAGAAAGCTTATAGATAGAAATTTAGTAGTAGCGCTGGTTATGGGGCCAGCGCTACTGCCACTTAGTCATAGCACTGGTTGACAATAAGCGCTACAGGTACCAAAGTAGCAGTAGCGTTGGGCCCCCTGACAGCGCTACTGCTAAGTGGTCCCATGGCCACCGGCAGGGGCTACACATAGTAGTAGCGATTTCCTCGAACCAGTGCTACTACTAGAGACATAGCAGTAGCGCTGGGCCACCAGCCCACCGCTACCGCTAAGTCTGCACGGTGGGCCCAACTTAGCAGTAGCATTGGGCGAGCAGCTAGCGCTACTGCTAATGCTACCTTATCCTCCCCCCGCCGGCCCGATCACTCTCCCTTCCCACACTCTCATCGTCTAACCCCCGCTGTCGTCATCGCATCGCCGCCGTCGCCCGCTGCTGCCTTCGCCCGGTATGTCTCCCTCCCTCCCTTCTCCTTCCATCCCTCCCTTCTCCCTCCCTCCCTCCGACCCTGCCTCTCCCTCCATCCTTCGACCTTCTCCCTCCCTGCTCCCTCCAATCGACCCCCTCTCCCTCCATCCCTCTCTCCCTCCCAGCACTCTCCCTCTAACCCTCTCCCTCCCTTCGATCCCTCCTGCATTGCATAGATAGATGGATAGATAGACAGATAGATAGATGAATAGATAGATGGTTAGAACTATGGTATTTTTGATATATTGCATAGATAGACAAATGGATGGATAGATGGATGGATATATTGATGGATATATAGATAGATGGATGGATGGATAGATGTTAGGGCTAGAACTAGTGTATTTTTAGTAAATGTATAGGTCTTTTCAATTTTTAGGGTTAGAACAAGGTTTTAGAAATTTTTAGGGTTAGAACTAGGTTTAGACAAATGGATGGATAGATGGGCTGTACAAATTATTAGGGTTAGAACTAGGTTTTACAAATTTTGTTTCTGTTTTAGACATAGGGTTTCACTAAGTCCTAATATGAGGATAATAATGTTTTTGTTTATATTTTGTTTTTGCAGAAATCAAGGAGCCCCTGCATCATCCCCGCCGTCGTCCCCGTCACCGACCACCTCTGACCTCGAGGTGAGACCAGCCAAATCCCCATGTTGATGATGATGTAGATGTTTTGATAGATGTAGTAGAGTAGTAGCTAGATGAGTAGCTGTGACAATTTCCATGGAATAGAAAATTTTCAATGTAGGTCTTTCAAATATGATGGAGATTTAGAAATGCGATATGTAGTGTTGTGTAGTACTAGTACTTGCCCAAGTGGCCTATGTTTGCAGGGAACACCTCACAGTGGCCTATGTTTTGCCGGAGTGTTGATTAATTTCCATTCCGGCAAATTTCAGGTGCTCGATATATGTCCTTTTTAGCAAAGGTCATGCCAAATTTTTTTGTGAATTTTGGCATTACTTGTGCTAGAATATGTAGGAAATATCGAGTGGCCCGGATTTTGTAGACAGGTAATTAAACAACATTTCGAATTGACTTTAAGTCTGTCGGGACTCCACCATATATATGAGAGAAGAAGAATGCCGACTGTTGTCGTGGGGGTCGTTCTTCCTCTTCTTTCTCGTGATAAACCTTTTGGTAATGCACGGGAAGGAAGAGAAGAACGACCATCACCGACGGGCGCAAATGTCAGAGAGGAATCAGTGAGGGAGAGTCTCCACCGTATATAAGAGGAAGAAGAATCCTGACTATTGTCGTGTGGGTAGCTTCTTCTTCATTCTAATGTGCTAGACATTTTGGTGTAATGCACTTGGGAATGACAGGAGTGGCTACCATCATCGACGGTCGCAAATGTCAGAGATGAAGAATCCCGACTGTTGTCGTGGGGGTAGCTTCTCCTTCGTTTCCGTGTGCTAGACAATTTGGTGTAATGCACTCAGGAACCAAGGGAGGAGCTACCATCACCGACGGTCGAATATATACACCACGTGAGCTGAGAGTTTTCAAGAAAAGACTCGACAGACCGATAGTCAACCCGTGATGAATAATAATGATCTAATTTAGTTTTTGTAGTACATATATTGAATTTTACAAGTTTAATCTTTGAATTATGAACATAGGAAATGTCTGACGATGACGATAGGATCCCGGAGTGCGACTACTGCGGCGACGACCGAGATCTGTGCGACAGGCCTCACCTGGTAGACGGTCGGTGCTTCAGTATTAAGCTCGACGAGACCTACGATGTTGAGAATGGTACGCAACGACAAGTCATTTTTTGTAAGTAAGCATGACTTTTGCTTCTTCAACGTGTAATTTCCGTCTTTTACAATTTGATTAGCTTATCCCATGCCATGCAAGACGCTATGTCTTGGAGCATCTGAATTTCGAAGATCATGAAAATATGGAGACAAAGATAGTTCATCTCAGGACCCATCATGGTTATGTTTTTGTTGTAAAGCTATACAATTCGGAGAGCATGTCCCATTTTGGTTGCTCAAATTGGGAAGCACTGTGCAAGGCATATGATTTTTAGGAGGGTATGTATGTCACCTTCAATCTTGGTGATCCTGAAGATGACATCGACGAAGAGAATATGGACATTTGGATCCTTGTTGATACGCTTCCACTTCTACCTCTTTGTGAGTTTCTCAAACATATTTATTAAGTAATTTATATTGTTTATTTCAAAATAGTTGATAGCTTATTTCCATTGGCAGCTTATTTTCATTCTTCAAAAAATGTATGGAAGATGGTAGACAGAACCTACTACACTGATGGCGCTGAATTAACTTATGAGGAGAAAGAACATCTTATCTCATTTATTATTGATGTTGAGAATTACAATATCAATTATGAAACTCCTGCACATTATGGTCAATATGTGCCACTAGTGCATGTGTTGAACTACGATAACATCCATGGAGATGGCATGGTACGATTTTACTATTACGACATCCGTGCATCTTTTGCATAGATTCTTCTAAAGATAAACTACATTGCTAACTACGATGTTATTATTATATTTTTCAACAAAAAATCCTAAAGGATTGTGTGCCTGATCTGATGTTTCTGAAAGGTCGCCTTGATGTTATTAGCTTACGGCCAAGTCTGCCTAGGCTTCACCGCTGTTCATACCGGATTTCTAAAACCGATAAAGACATGACAATCAAAGAATGGAAAAAATTGTATGAACAATCATAGGGAGCTACTTGGAAGCAACATTGTGCGAAGCGCAAGAATTGGAGACAGGATAAACTCCATTCTCCATAATGGAGCGTCAGGACCACTCTTCTTTTTTGCTATTTTACATTAGAGAGGGTAGTAGGTCCTAGCTAATACTCATGATCATGTGCTAAGAACAATTAAATAGGGTTGGTTAGATGACTAAGATGATGATGAGTATGACTTGTTATTATGATAATGAGTAGAAGTTGTATGATGATGAGTATGACTTTTTATTATTAACGAGTAGAAGTTGTTACATGACTATGATGATGATGAGTAGGACTTGTTATTATGATAACAATGATGAGTTATATATTATTATGATGATGCATGATGCTAAGTTGTTATATGAGCATGATGAGTTATTATTTATATATATATATATATATATATATATATATATATATATATATATATATATATATATATATATCAGTGGGTGAAATGAACATGGATTAGATTCAAGTGCAGGCAACATGGTGCAGATCGAAAGTACTACTAATCCAAACTAAAGTAATCAAGTTTGGATTAGTAGTACTTTCGATGTGCACCATGTTGCCTCCACTTGAATCTAATCCACGTTCATTTCACCCACTGTTATATATAATAACTCATCATGGTCATAAAATCATATGATCAAACTACTGTATATAAAACCTATACAAATACAGCGCCAATAAGCTGCAGGAAAAAAATTCAGGAAAATTTAGCAGTAGCGCTGTTCATAAGAAATGCTACTGCTATTTACGGTTATCAGTAGCGCTATTTTGAAGGGCGCGCTACTGCTAATTAGGTATATTAGTAGCACTAGAAAACCAGCGCTACTGATACCAGTTAGCTATAGCGCCTTAGTGGTAGCGCTTGTACCAGCGCTACTGATAGCTCTAATTCCAGCGCTAGTACTGCTAGGGTTATCCCTAGTAGTGGGTATGGTGGTGAGAAAACTTTGTATGTATTCAAGCATATGCCCACACACACACGAATACAACAACAACAACAATATAGTAAGTATAGTGCATCTATTTTTCCAGACCATGCATGTATGACATGAATTAAAAAATAAAATGTAAGCCATGCATGGTCCTCAATTCAATATTTAAAACGCAACGGTAAACTGAAACATGAATATTAAGTCTAGTACTATGCACATGCAAATGTTGTGTTTAGGTATCTCCATCGACCCTCCCCCCCCCCCCACACACACACATACTTCATGTATCGATCGATCTTCATTTCTTTGATTTTATACAGTATTACATTGAGTAGAGTAGAGGGAGTGGCTCGTCAACACATGCATGAACGTTAACTCACTTACTAGTGGGTCCCATGTCTGCGATCTCTCTCTTCTCCATCTAGTACAACCTTTAGATGCACGGGCACACACGAAGAGTGGCGGAGCTTGCCGTGGTGTTATTATAACTAAAAAAACTCTTGGAAAATAGATGAATCGCCTAGAACAAGAGACGTTGTGGTTGGTCGATACGGTGCTAACCACACCTATCCTCCGTGCCACGTTAGCATGATGAAGCTGTGTGGCTAGTGGGGTGTTTTCGACTGACTGGCTGGGTCCCGAGGTCGAACCATAGGTAGTACATTATATTTTTACACGCACATTTTCCCTCCGTGTCGAGACGTGGCACACCCTACAGCGCGGTTTCTGGGTCCTCCCAGGTGGTGCACGCATATTTTCTTCCTTGCCGAGACGAGGGATGCCCTACCGCGCATTTCTGGGTCCTCCTCGGTCGTAGCGCCGAAGCAAGTAAATGAGTCGTCAAATCACAAAAGCCCACATTTCCCGCCGAGTACATTAGTGAAGCACGATGGCTAGCTAGTTGGGCTAGTGCGACCGATTAGCTAGGCCACCGCCACATTTGTTTTTTCACCCCTTTTTTTCTCTCCTTGCCGGTAGGTAAATTTAAATATCCACCGTTGCGTTGCTCTGGTCTTTGGGTGTGGCAGGCACGGCAGGATTTTTTTTATTGATGGGAGCAAGTGCGGCAGCAACTAGTCATGATGACCCCGGGTGGTGCTCCCTGATGTGAAAAGTCATCGACTGGTGTTTTCCCATGGTGAAAACCAAAAGATTCACCCCGCTCCTCGGCTGGCTCCCTCTGCCTTCCCGTAGATTGCATTGCCTTTTAGCCGTTTCGCCCCCTTTGCTTCCTCTCCCCATTGGTTCTACCTAGTTCCATGGCGGCGCACAAGATCATGGAGTCTGAGGTGAGGTGCCTGGCACAGGAGCTCCATGCCAAGGATACGGAGCTCAGGGCCAAGGATGTGGAGCTCTGTGAGGTCAAGGAGGAGAGGAGTGCCATGCTCCTCCTTTATGTGCAAGAGTTCACGGAGCTTCAAAAGTGATAGGCGTCCACCACAAATATGCTCTAGGCGTCGGCGGCGTTGCTGCAGAAAGTGGGAGATACGATAGGCGGTCAGGCGAGCCGGCTAGAGCGCGAGCGGGACGATCATGATGAGGTCCAGGATCGCCTCAACCACTTGGTGGACCATGTTGCCACACACGTGTTGCAGCTGCACGATGCCTACCGTCGTTCTAGCGCGACCATGCCGGCCGTCGGGCTAAACCCGTTTGACCACCCCATCGACTTCAACGAGCCGCTGCTTCCTGACTTGGTCTCCTTCTTCATCTATATCTTCGAGAAGCTGTGCCATCTCCGCGCGGTGGTGGGGGCGGAGTTGGACAAGGAGGGGTTGCGGGTGGCCAGCGCCGTTGCCAGGCGAATCCTCTCAGGGCTTCGTCATCGAAATCCATTCGTGCCATTGGACGACGTCTTTGACGAGCTGGCTCCCGTCGACCGGGAGCGGGCTCTGCGGGTGGTGGCACCGTGCATCACCACCGACGTGCGCCTCGAGAGGCAGAGGGACTTCGATGGTGTTTAGGTGTCCTATGCATGGGAATATCTCGGCGCAACATGACCGTTGGATCAAACTCAGATGGTGTAGATCAGTCACTGTAGCACAAAGCGTGCGGGTGTGTTTGGTTGCATTGTCATCTCAACATAGTTGTTCCCTCTTCATGCATGCTCATCTCAGCACCCCTCTTCATGCATGCTCTACATGATCCTAGTGTATTTGTGTTAACCTAGTGTGAACTCATGCACCCTTCATGCAATATGCCAAACACCCAAAAGTGGGTCGAGAAGGGAACTTTTGCTCCCATGCACCCTTCATACACCCTACCTAACACAGATTCGTGATTCATATGGTTCATGCTCTGTGGAGTACCATAGCACCGTACTCTCCGTGCGCTGTAGACCTAGTTCTGTTAACATTGATCTCACTGTTCATTCTTGACAGGACAGTCAAAAAAGGGGCATGTTACATTACTGTTCATAGTTGACATGCGCACAACATCATTTTTTATCGTCATATCTTACTACACTAGCAACAAGATTACAGTACTGACGTATGAACCACTTCACATGCCTAGTAGTAGGAGTACTGTGTAAGTTCAAGTGGCTGCCGTGTTTCGCACTCCTCCCTCGTAAGAGTGGAAACGCTTGCTGTAATCATTTTTTCAGAAATAGTGGACATGCTCTACCGCGTGGATCCTCCTCGACGGTCGTCGGGAACCTTGCTACTCACTTTCACCGATGTGTGGGACAGCCAACATCGGGGTCCACTTGCCATGCACTAAATTACTCCGTACTAGAGTGCACAACTGCACGGTAGACTACACCGGTCAAAGCGCCGCAGTAATGCCCAATGAGCCATCAAATCACAAAACCCCCAACTTTCCAGCAGTAAGTTGGACAGACGAAGCAACCATCATTTCACTCTTCTCCCTCATCTTCCTCTCTTGAAGAAAACCCCAACTTGCTTCTCCCTCATCTTGTTCCTCATTTCTTCAAGAAAACCCCGACGCGCTTCTGCCATTGTTCTTCTCTCCCAAAGAAGGCAATGTGAGCGCATCAATGGTGTTGCTTCTGGCCAAGGCCCGGTCTTGCAACCCCGCGACCGATCCTAACTCCCTCTCTGTTCCTCTTTTGGGTTTGTGATTATGGTTTCTTTTCTTTTATTTCTATTTGACAGTTTCTTGATGGACCCTGGAGCACCGGCCGAAGTGATGCCTATGGCTCTGGCCAAAACCGTCGAGGCTCAAGGTACGAAGAAGCGCAAGCACCCTGCCTAGACTACCGCAGACAAGCTCAAGGCCATTGCCATGTCCAAGCCCCCCTCTCCGGGATCCCTCGTTAAGCCAGTCCAGGTAATATCTCTTCTTGATGATCTTTTTTGTAATCTTGATCGTGTTTTTTCATCTAACACGCAGTACTAGTACTAGTAGTACAACTTTGTGGGCGATCTTGCATGTGATTTTTGTGTGCCAAATGACGGTTCAAAATGGCTCTTTTGACCAAAACATGCGAGAGGTTGACATACATATGATTTTTGCACATAACATTGATTTCTTATAGATTACTTTCAACTACTTTATGAACATCAATGCTAGCTGTAGGAAATGCAAGATTTTAGCCCTCATGCCTTGGAAGAGAGTATAGTAGCCTTAGTAACTTGTGTTATGGATATTGCAAGTGATCCCTCTGTTCACAAATATAAGATGTTCTAACTTTTTTGTGCATCTCATGTGGTCATGTTCTAGTGTCTTTGTTCACTCATTTCAGTGCGTATATGTAGTCTTATCTGGAGTAAAATATCGAAAATGATCTTATATTTCTGAACGGAGGTAGTAATAAAATATTTGTTTTCTGTTTGAATTAGAACCAGGTCCGCGATGGATATGAAGTTCTCAAACTCATGCCGTGTGAACTGGAAGACCTGAGGATGTGTTCTACTACTAAATTATCTAGTTGTTGTGTCCTTGTCGCCACTTGTGGTGAACAAGTGTTTTCCTATAGCATTGTTGTCAGGCATGTTCTCGAGGGTGTACTTCACCACAATAATTTCCTAGTTGTGCCTTAGATTACGAAGGGTGTGGTTCTTGTAAAGCTTCCCGACAAATCTGATGCGGACTGTCTTCATCGCCATGTTTATGAGTGGAAAGACCACTCTGTTAGGTTCTCCAAGGTTAACGAGATGGCGAACATGCTGGTAGACATCTCTCACAAAGTCCATGGCCTAGTCAGTTATGTGGGGTACATCCCGTAGGTCGGTGGCAAGAAATAGTCTGCAGAGTTTAATTAGTGCAACTTTCCTTGTCTGTAGTAAGTACTATTGTTCAGTACTTGATTTGTGTGTGTGAACCCTGTATTGTTTAGTCCTGCTGCTTTTGTTGTGTGGTGAGTCCTGAGAATAGTATATTTTATGTTTGTCCACTCAATTCAGTCTGTATATTTTGAAGTATCGAGATCATCTTTTTTGTGAGGACGGTTTATCAATTATGGTTACACTCCAATATCTGTATGCATTGCAGGGTTTATCGCACCCACCAGGATTTCCAGTCCCATGGATGTTCGCTCCAAACGAGTTGTCACGACCTTTGGACTATCCTGCCTGTGGGAGTAAGTGGGGGCCCTGCATGCCACCCGTAATTGGATGATCAACCTTCTATTTAGAACTTGAACATAGTGATATCCTGGTAAGGATTCACTCGTGTCACATCAAGTAAATCTTATTGATTTACTTTCATGTGTTTCTTAGTTTTGCTGCAATTTTACGATGCATGTTTTGCCATGTCACATTCATTACAGAATAAACCATTTGGTTTGCTCTATGATGGTTATTTTAGCAGGTTTCACTTCTTATGACGTGTCAGTAACGAAGGCACTGACCATCACTTATATTACTGGACACAATTGGATCAGTCTGTTGTCTGAGTACAATCTGAAGCCCTATGATGAACTGCAGTTTGTTTTAAAAAACACGCCACAATTAGTCCTTCTCGTGTTTAAAAGAAGTGAAGAAAAAGACTAGATCCGGGTCACGGAGCCTACCGAAGTTAAAGAGCTGAAGTATGAAATCATAGCAGACCAGAGACGATCGTTGTTGCCTCACACATCGGTACCACCTTCAGCATCGGATCAAGCACCGGCACCTGCTCCAACGACACTGGCTCTAGCACTGACAGCGGCAGCAGCTCAGTCTGGTCCACTAGAGGATTGGGCACCGACCGCGTCAGCGGATCAGGCTGATCTACCGGAGGATCGGGCACCAACACGGGCACCTGCTCCGACACCAGCACCAGCTCCACAAGGAGCACCATCTTCGGTAGCAGCAGCGGCACTACCGGTCGCACCGGCACAGCCACCAGCATGGGTGTCAGTAGCAATATTTCACTGGGCCTGAATCCCCTTCTCCCTCATCTGCTTGTTCAGAGAAAACGTCCTCTCGGCGATTGCTTAGGGTTTTCTCACGGAGAACCAGGTAGGAATTCTTCATCCATCCCCGATAAATCCTAGTCCCTTGATCGCCGGTAATCCTAGGATGGTAGCCACCACCGTTGATGCATTTTTCTTCCTACTGAATCTAGTGTGTTTCATTTGTAGTGCCCAAAGTGCGAGGACCCTATAGGTTTTTGCACCCTCGGCGAGACGCCACACTTGTTCCTTCTCATCCTAACACAGGATTTTAAAACGCGCATAGTATGTTCCTACAATCCTCTTTTCTATCCGGGAGGGTTGGGGTTTTTGAACATGCTGTCGACTAATTTGGAAATTTGGATTGCTATATTTGGACAAAAGGTACTAGTACCATGTTCAACACTGACGTGATAGAGGAAATTATTTCTAGATTTGGATAGCGAATAAATTGTGTTCTCATATTATTTTTCCTGCAATGCATCCCTTGCTGTGCCAGAACACATGTACTCAAGATGGTCGGCCTTGCCATAACTGAATACACCAGTTTAATGGTCACATTGAAGACATACCATGGATATAAGTTCCCAGTTGGGTTCATGAACCAAGAAGATCGCTGCTTTTTTATGGCCGAACTTGGATAAACTTTCTCAAGTGTTACGGACTGAAAGTTGGCACATGAATGTTGATGGAAATAGCAGAACCTGGTCTCATCTTCACTATGACCTTGCACCCCAACGTCGTTCCAGTAGTTCATCCATGTTAGTTTTGTATCTAGTTCTTGCATGTTGCCTCGATTACTTCTTAATCCACCTATTCTGTCTAACTAATCACAATTTGACTTTACAAGTAGCAACAATTTGTGATTCCCTTCTCTCACGAAGATGCTACTTCTAACTAATATTTCCTATAATTGGTGGCACGTGTAGGTTATTACAAAGTTCAGGACACTACTCATTTGTTATTTGATAAGAACACGACTGTTACTGATGGCACTGAAGTTGACTGGGACGACATCCACCAGTTCCTACACTTTATTGATCATCTTGAGGTCCTTGTGGGGCATTTCAATGGTGGAAGGCCACGTGGGATATGTGTGCCACTGGTGCACACGTTGAACAGGTCCAACCATGTCAAGAAACTTATGGTACGAGCTGTGTTCTGTTATATATGTTGTTCATAAACTCTTGCTTATACACGGTTTTACAGCTGTGATCTTCTTGAAACAAAAACTGCCCAGTTTTATTGTTCCTATACAGATGCCTGGCCATGGTCGGGTCAGACTTGCACTTGGTCACAACAAGATGTTTATGTCGACCTACTCCATTTCCCTTGGAGGTGAAAAGATACTTATTCATGGGTGGTCTCAAATAATGAAGGCCCGTCCATCTTGGAGAATAGGACAGAAGGTTATGCTCATGCTTTTCCATGGCTCTGAAGCGACTATCCTGTTTATTGACCACATTGCGAGATGAAGCCGCTTTCAGAAGGTTGTGGATGCGTAGGGTGGCACCTGGGCCTTGTCCTGGGGCTTGGTGGCCTCACCCTTCGTTAACTGTAGGCAAAGTAGCACTGTTCGAGGCATGCTTTGTACGGTTGAACATGTATAAGTACTCATACTGCTTTCAACAATGGTTGTTAAGTGCCCCGGCTGGTTTCAGTTAAGGTTGTTAAGTACTCCTGCTGCTTTTACAGTCGGTCGTGTTTCTTCAGTCACGCCTTCCTCCAGCCACCAAAAGCAAACCAGCACCGGCAGGGCTGGCTGCTCCCGCCTCCCATGGCTGGCTGCGCCTCAGCGCACGCATCGCCGCCCCACCGTCTCCTAAATCGTTAACGCCGATGTCAGCCCCACCCCGCACCGGAACCAGTCAACCCTTGTACTCCCCTTCACCCGCGACTTCACCGCCGCATCTTCCTCGGCTCCTGTTTGTTCCCGTCCGAGGCCTCGCCATCATCCTCCGCGCGCTTTGGTGCGCTCGCCGTGGCGCCGCCCTCTCACGTTGTCAACATGGTCAACAAACAAGAGGAATCGGGAGAGGACTGTATGTGGAGAGGATGACAGTAGGGACCCACCATGTCCATGGCCATACGCAAGCAAGTTCCTCATTTTTTGTTATATACTCCATTGTTCAGCGTATAGAAAAACAAAATGCTTCCTCCTAGTGGTTTGCTGACATCTAGGACCCACGACATTGTCAGCGTATAGTCAATAGACAAGAGAATAGCACAAGAATGGCTGACACCTGGGACGTAGCTGCTCGAGCACTATTTTTTTTGTTATTGTTGAGACGGAGCAGGGTTTCAACTGGGTTGTGGCCCGTCTAGCCCAGGCTTTTATTTTACGTTCACCACATGACCAGCCCAGCTATTTTTCTTTGTGAAAATGGCTAGCCCAGTTTATTTTTTTGGAAGAATACCCAATCCAGGCTTACCCAACCCAGGCCTACTTATTTTTCTCCGCTCTGCTGGGCTGCAACTCTTTCAAGACGGCTGCAAATCATAAAAGTAATACGAAAATGGGCTGTAAATATAAAAAATGCACGACAAATTGGCAATTACTTTCAAATTTCTGAATTTTTTCACATTTTCAATTCCAATTTCATTGGGCTTTAACCTAATTTAAATATATCTTCAAAGTACTTTAAATTTGGCTTGACGTTTCGGTATTAAAAATAGTTTGGACCCCACCAAAATATGCAAAATTTTGTTTAAATTTTTAACCCTGGCCCTGGCCAACAAAAAGAAAACGGACTGTAATAAATTGCATAAGAAGTTGCAAATGAGCTGTAAATTATTAAAAAAATAGGAAATGGGCTGACTTGTGGGCCTATTAAGTTGACGCGTATGCAAGATTTTTTTACTTATTATATACGCCAACAAATGATTCTAGAAGAAGTGACCGTTGGATGTCAATCCAACAGCCATCGTGCTTCTTCAATCTCCGATCTTCTTGCTCCAGCTGCCAAATCCAGCGCCGGCGGAACCGCTTGCTCCTGCCTCCCGTGGCCGGCTGTGCTGCCGCATAGGCCTCACCGCCCCCTACTACTCCCACTACTAGCCAGGCCATCCCTCTACTCACCCACATCCCTCCATTGTTGTGGCTTCGGCGCCTTCAGGTCATTCCCTTCCTGGGTCTCACCGTCGTCCACCGCGTCGGTGTTCTCGGCACGGCGTGGTCAACGTTGTCAACAAATGACAACATTGGAAAAGGGATGTACGTGGAGAGGCTGACAGTTGGGACCACATGGTTCATCGCCGCACGCAAGCAAGTACCACCTTATTACGCCAAAAAAATGAATCCTCCCCATGACAGCTGGGACTCACCAGCTATATCTTCGCACAGAAGGAAGTGCCTCCTTATTAAGCGAAAATTAACGATTGCTCCCCATGACAGCTGGGGCCCACCAGATTTGGAGGCTGACTTGTGGACCTACTAAGTTGACGCATACGCAGGGCTTTGTCAACTTAGTCAACAAACGATTATATCACCAGTGACCGTAGGATTATTAACATCCAATGGTCGTCCTGCTTCTTCAACCTCTGATTTTCTTACTCCAGCCGTCCAAACCACCGCGTGCTCCTGCCTCCCGTGGTCGGCTGTGCTGCAGCACAGGCCTCACCTCCCCCTCCTACTCCCACCGCTAGCCAGGCCATCACTCTACTCACCCACACCCCATGTTATTCTGCAGCAACGGCAGCCTCACACCGCAGCCGAATCAGTCAACCCTCGTACTACCCTCCGCGTGTTCCCAAGCTCCATGTCGTTCCCTGCCTCACCGTCGTCCACCGCCTGGGTATTGTCCGTGCAGCGTGGTCAACGTGGACAACAAACGACAGTCATCAGAAGAGGACTGTATGCGGTGAGGCTGATAGCTGGACCCACCAGCTACATCTTCGCACGCAAGGAAGTGCCTCCTTATTACGCACAAAAAAATGAATCCTCCCCCTGATAGCTTGGACCCACCATCAATATCTTTGCATGCAAGGAAGTGCCTCCTTATCCTCCCTGACAGTCGGGACCCACCCGGTCGAAGCGTACGTAGCATTGTCATTCTGGTCGCAAACATGTACGTACATACTGGTCCATCAGTCTTTCTGCCATGATGAACCGTGGCCCAGTAAGGAGCGGTAGCTGTTTAGGCAGTCCCTCTAAATCGTGTACACATACGACAACCATGCTGCAAAAAAGACAGCCACGTACGTACATACGGGCATGGTCTCAAACACGCACAGTGACGGCATCCTATTCATCGGGTAGCCAACCGGCTGGGTCGGAATGGAGAAACAGCGTCCTGTTCATCGGGAGGCAACAGACTAGGTCGAAATGCGTCCTGTTCAACGGGAGCCAACTGGCTTGGACAGAACAGCCGAAACGGGGTCTAGCGTACCACCGCACGGAGGAAACGGCCTCATGTTCGACCGGCTACGGTCGAAATGGGATCCTGTTCATCGGGAGGGGTCTGGCGTACCGCAAAACAGAGGAAACGGACTTCAATTCGAGCTCCTACGGTTGAAACGGGGTCCTGTTCATCGGGAGGGGTGTGGCGTACTGCAAAACAGGACTCCATGGGCTACTGGTCATCCACCGTCTACTGCCTTGCTCCAGCATCCACGGACTACTATTCATCCACCGTCGACTTCCTCCAGCCTCTACCAGCTACTGTTCATCCACAGCGTCTTCCTCCTGCCTCTACCAGCTACTGTTCATCCATGGGTTACTATTCATCCTGCCACCACCGGCTACTGTTCAACCAGCCCTCCACGGGGGCCTGTTCATCCACCCCCAACCGGCTCAGGTGTGGCGGCATCCTCGGGGTCCTGTTCATCCAGCGGCAACGGCTTACTACCACGGGGTCCTGTTCATCCAACCCCCACCGAGAACTGTTCATCCAACCGCCAATAATGGTAACTGTTCATTAAGAGACAGGTTCGATCGGCTTCAGTTAGCAACAGTAGCGAAGGAATCGCTCAGGTTCAGTTAATAACCAAGGGATTGATCGCTCGGGTTCAGTAACATAGCTAGTGCAATCGCTCGGGTTCAGTAAGCGAACGCCTCGCTCGGGTTCAGTTAGCGAACGCGTCACACACACGTGCACACGTATACAAGAGAAACGGGCAAACCTCCATGCATCGCTCGGTCCCGACCACCCACCATAACCGGGAACTCCCCAAAAATTTCCTCGCCCTCGCTTCTACCACGATTTTTTCCGTCATGGACGACCCAAAGAATGTCATGCAGGTGCGTCCCCGGCCCGCCCAGGACGAAAAGCCCATTTTTTGTCATAGAAGTAGGAGCCCACCACATCTATGATGATACGTGGTTTTGTCACAATTATCGTCATAGAAGTGTCATAACCATGACAGAAATTTTTTTCGTTCGGGCCAAAATGTCACAGATGTGTCTTTTTTTTTAGTGATGGTATCTTGCTAGCCCTTTCTGAGACCCCAAAACATAAATGCAGAGCACCTTTAAAGTTCAAGCAGCAACTAAACATTGTAATTCATGGTAAAAGAGGTCCAGTCCTGATGCACACAATATTAACTATACACAATGCATAAGAATGGCAATAGTGCTCTCAGGACTGGTGCTTGTTTGAGAAGGTGATGACTCAACAATAAAAGTAAAATAACAAAAAAGTAAATAGATAGGCCATTCACAGAGGGAAGTAGGGATTTGCAGAGGCGCCAGTGCTCGAAGCTTAAATCAGAGATAAATGTAATTTTGAGAGGCATGCCTTTCCTGTCAACGTCACGACTGAGAGTTTTCAATATCTTCCATGCTAAACAAATTAGCGACGGTTCCCAAGCGGAAAGGTAAAGTTTACTCCCCCTCAACCAACAAACACAAGCCATGGCTATCCGAATCCTCGGGTGCCCTCCATACCAACAACTTTCGGGGGAGTTTGTTTCATTATTTTGTGATTTGATCATGGGACTGTTCATCCCGAATACCAGCCCCTCTCATGTAAGGACAAGTGAATAAACACCCATCATGAGAATAATCCGCTTAGCATGGAAGATACTGACTGCCCCCTATCGCTCCATGAGCGGTACGGGCACACAAAACAGAGGCTTATTTGAATATTTAGAGGTGGCTCATGCAAATTTACTTGGAACGGCAGAGTAATACCGCATATAGGTAGATATAGTCGACTCATCTAGAACAACTTTGGTTTAGGGATTTGGATGCACAAGTAGTATTCCCGCTTAGTACAGGCGAAGGCTAGCAAATAGATTGAGAAGCGACCAACTAGAGAGCAACAATTGTCATAAACATGCATTGTGAATAATTAACATTGAATACTAGCATGAGTAGGATATAAACAACATGAACATAAATATCGTGGAGGCTATGTTGGTTTTGAATCAACTACAGGCGTGAACATGTGCCAAGTCAAGCCACTTGAAACATCCAGAGGAGGATACCATACTATCATAATACATCATAACCATTTTAATGCATGTTGAAACCCAAGATAAATCATTATCAACTCCGAGCTACTTAAGCATTGATACGTCCATTTTGCAATCATGTTTTCCTACTGTTATTTATAGTGTTTTCATTCAATATAACACTTTGTGGAGTAATTCTAATACCTTTTCACACATAATATGCAAGGTTTATACAAAGAGGGAGATTGCCGGCAGCTGGAATTATGTTCCTGAAAAAGCTATGTCAGAGATACCTATTCTACACATCTCCAAATGAGCTGAAATTTAACGGAGATTTATTTTGGAATATATAAAAAAATACTGGAGAAAAGAAATACCAGAGGGGGCCACCTAGGTGCCCACTAGGCACCAGGGCGCGCCTACTCCCTGACGCGCCCTTGTGGGTAGTGGGGCCCCTGGCCAGCGTCCGGTGCCCATCTTCTGGTATATAAGCCTATTTGACATAGAAAAAAATAAAGAGAGGACTTTCGGGATGGAGCGCGGCCGCCTTGAGGCGGAACCTAGGCAGGAGCATTTTTGCTCTCTTGCGGAGCGATTCTGCCGGGGATAGTTCCCTCCAGGAGGGGGAAATCGAAGCCATCATCATCACCAACAACCCTCTCACCTTGGGAGGAACAATCTTCATCAACATCTTTACCAGCACCATCTCATCTCAAAATCCTAGTTCATCTTGTGTGTTCAATCTTTCTACCAAAACCTCAGATTGCTACCTGTGGGTGACTAATAGTGTTGATTACATCTTGTAGTTGATGCTAGTTGGTTTATTTGGTGGAAGATTAAATGTTTAGATCCATTATGATATTTATTACCCCTCTGATCTTGAGCACAAATATGACTTCTGAGTAGTTGCTTTTGTTCTTGAGGACATGGGAGAAGTCTTGTCATAAGTAATCATGTGAATTTGGTATTCGTTCGATATTTTGATGATGTGTATGTTGTGATTCCCTTAGTGGTGTTATGTGAACGACGACTACATGACACTTCACCATCTTTGGACCTAAGGGAATGCATTGTGGATTAGTTATTAGATGATGGGTTGCTAAAGTGACAGAAGCTTAAACCCTAATTTATGCGCTATTCCATAAGGGGCTGATTTGGATCCGTATGTTTAATGCTATGGCTAGATATTATCTTAATTCTTCTTTCGTAGTTGTGGATGCTTGAGAGAGGGGTTATTAATAAGTGGGAGGTTTGTTCAAGTAAGAACAGCACCCAAGCACCGGTCCACCCACATATCAAATTATCAAAGTAGCGAGCGCGAATCAAATAAACATGATGAAAGTGACTAGATGAAATTCCCATGTGTCCTCAAGAACGTTTTACTTATTATCAGAGACCGTTCCGGCCTGTCCTTTGATACAAAAATGATTGGGCTACCTAGCTGCACTTTTATACCATTACTATTACTTGCTCGTTACAAATTATCTTGCTATCAAACTATCTGTTACCAACATTTTCAGTGCTTGCAGAAAATACCTTGCTGAAAACCGCTTGTCATTTCCTTCTGCTCCTCATTGGGTTCGATACTCTTACTTATCAAAAGGACTACGATTATTCCCCTATACTTGTGGGTCATCAAGACTCTTTTCTGGCACCGTTGCCGGGGAGTGAAGCAGTTTTGGTGAGTGAAATTTGGTAAGGAAAATTTTGAATTACGTGTTGAAATTTATTGTTACTTGTTACTATGGAAAACAATCCTTTGAGGGGTTGGTTCGGGGCATCTTCACCTCGGCTGGAAGCACAAAGAGTTGCTCCTCAACCTACTGCACCTACTGAAAATATTGGTTATGAAATTCCTTCGAGTATGATAGAGAAACTGCTAGCTAATCCTTATGCAGGAGATGGAACACTACACCCTGATATGCACCTATTCTATGTGGATGAAGTTTGTGGAATATTTAAGCTTGCAGGTTTACCCGGAGATGAAGTTAACAAGAAGGTTTTCCCTTTATCTTTGGGGGGAAAAGCATTTACATGGTATAGGCTTTGTGATGATATTGGAACTTGGGGCTGGAATCGATTGAAATTGGAATTTCCTCAAAAGTTTTATCCTATGCATCTAGTTCATCGTGATCGGAATTATATATATAATTTTTAGCCTTGTGAAGGAGAAAGTATTGCTCAAGCTTGGGGGAGGCTTAAATATATGATGTATACATGCCCCAATCATCAGCTCTCGAAGGAAATTATCTTACATAATTTTTATGCTTGGCTTTCTCATGATAATGTAGCGACCCGACCCGAATGGATCGAATCTCTGTGTTCAAGTGTCATCCCTGGATCGGTAATGCTGACACACACAGTACTTGAGGGATTTATAACAGAGTAGCAATCACACACTTATTACATCGAATGTCTCAAAAGAGAACTGATTACAACAAATATGGCTTAAGGCCATCCAAATAAGATAACAGCGGAAGGCTTGGAAGATAAGGTGAGTCCATCAACTCCAACGGCATAGCTGAGTGCACGACAACGACCTAGCACACCTTACTCTCCGTCTGAAAAGTCTGCAACATGATACGTTGCAGCCCGAAACGGGTCAGCACATGGAATATGCTGGCAATATAACACGGTAGAGCAATGAACAGAATAAATGCTAATACTACATGCATATTTGGCTGGTGGAAAAGCTCTAGGGTTATACTGTTTTGCGAAAAGCCAATTTTTCCCTACAACAAAGGAATATATTTTATTTAACTATCATGGTGGTTGTTGAACATTGAGAAGGTAAAACCCCCTCTCAATCCCAATTAAAAATAATCATTAATCCCAACAAATTAATTTAGAGTGATGGGATTCAATATGATAATCCAAGAACCAGATACTCAAGATGTCCATAACCGGGGACACGGCTAATCATGACTAGTTTGTACACTCTGCAGAGGTTTGTGCACTTTTCCCCACAAGACTCGATCTCCTCCGTTGGATTTCTCGCACTTCATGGTGTTTGAGAAACGGATGACCGAGACACAGTCTTTCAGAAACATTTACTCTTTACTCTGGGTAGACAGTTACACCTACTTTCCCCTACATCTGCTAGCCTACCACTGAAAGAGGTCATGTAACATACTCAACTATGCTAGAGCCCATAATAGCTTGTGGCTGCACACGGAAGTTTCTAGCATGAATAATCTTATGATCCCTTTGAGCCTGGGTGGCGGACCGTAGGAGGATCACACGGTATATCCCCGGGATCTCCTAGGACAACACTGGTATATCCCCAGGTGCCCAAACAAGCAATCCACCCAGATGTGTATTAAAGTTGCCACCTTAAGTTGAACCATTAAAAAAAGTCTCACATCTGTCATGGATACACTCAAACCCAATCCACGTCTACGAGCATAGCATGGCAACATAAGCATAGCGTAGAAGTAACTCCCAAGGGTTTGATATTAAAAAGGCAATAGGTTCTACCTCATCATCTACTTCCCAGTACCCACCAGTTATCACATCCTAATCATGCAATATTTGAGGGTCGAATCTAATGCATAAAAACTGGGTAACGAAGAAGTATGATCAATGTGTTACTTGCCTTGCTGACGATCTGCAAAACCTAGGGACTCGTAGTAGCACGCTTCGCACTCCGGGAATTCTATCGCAAACAACCAATAGCATACATAAGCAATCAAGCGAAGATGCACGGGTAAAACCCAGATAAGAAGATCTAACCAGAAAGTTCAACTGAAGAACTCTGGTTTGCAAAAAGAATCAAATCAAACAAAGCAACGAAACTCAAACTGCGAAAGAAACAAGCTTTGATTGCTAATCTGGACTAGAGTCAAATTTTACAGTAGCAAAAACTTGTTTAAGTTGGTTAAACAGAAAGAGGGCTTCGAGACGAAGATCTAGGCGCTTGAATCGCCTGATTCCGACAAACGAGCGAAAAGTTATACTAAAACGAAAATCGGATCAGAAATCGCGATTGAAAATAATCGCGAAAAAATCCGAGAAAACGAAAAACTAACGAACAGGCTAATGAACGAACGTTCGCTGTCTGTGGTTAACTCACGAAAACCGTTCGTTAAAACGAACATACGGACGAACGTTCGCTGGATAATTTAAACCGACGGAAAACCGAACGAACCGAAAAAAAAACGCATCTAGGGTTTCAAAAAAAACCGATCGGTTTCTCTCACGAAAACCGACGGCGGCGGCGGCTACCTCCGGCGGTCGGCGGGACGGCGGCGGCGGTGAGCGGCGGCAGCGGCAGCAGCAGCGTGCGGCGGCGGCGGCGGCGGCTCCGGCGGCGGGGTCGGGCGGCGGCGGCGAGCGGCGGCAGCGGCAGCAGCAGCGTGCGGCGGTGCGGCGGCGAGCGGCTGCGGCGGCGAAGTCCGGCGGCGGCGGCTGCGGGCTGCTGTGGGAGGCGGGGCGACGCTATTTAAGGAGGGGAGGGGCGGGGTGGCTTGCGGAGGGGGCGATGGCCTCGGGAGGCGTGTCCGCCTCGGACACGGCCGGCGGCGGCGGGGCGGACTCCCGTGCGGGGGGACGGCGGCGGCGGCCTGCTGGGCCGGCTGGGCTTCGGCCCAGTTCGGTCCGGCGGATTTTTTTTTTAAATAAATCCTAACGCAGAAAAACAAAGAAAAGAAATACTAAACGGACTCCAAAATTCCCGAAATAAATTTTCCCCGTCCTCTAAAAATCTACCGGACAAGGTAAACATTTATTTGGGACTCTAATGCAATTTTGAAAAATGCTTATTTTTCTAAATTCAAATAAAATTGCAATAAAAATCCAAATAAACTATTTATTTGATTTTAATATTTTTCCTCCATTATCCCATTTATTTTGGAGAAGTCATATTATCTCCTCTCATATATTTTTAATATGAAATATTTTCGGAGAGAAAAATAGTTAAACCAAATTGATCCTTGTTTCAATATTTGAGAAAATTCAAATATGAAAACGGTGAAATCCCCAACTCTCTCCGTGGTCCTTGAGTTGCTCAGGATTTCGAGGATCGCAAAACAGAATGCATTAAAATATGATATGCAATGATGATCTAATGCATAACATTCCAAATTAAAAATTTGGGATGTTACAAACCTACCCCCCTTAAGATGAATCTCGCCCTCGAGATTCGGGTTGGCTAGAAAACAGGTGTGGGTGGTCCTTCCGGAGGTCTTCTTTGCGCTCCCAGGTGGCTTCATCCTCGGTATGGTGGCTCCACTGAACCTTGCAAAACTGGATAACTTTGTTGCGTGTAACTCGGCTGGCAAACTCGAGAATCTTGACGAGTTTCTCCTCGTAGGTCAAATCGGTATCCAATTGAATTGCTTCTAGGGGCACTGTATCTCTCAGAGGAATATCAGCCATCTCTGCATGGCATTTCTTCAACTGGGAAACGTGAAACACATCATGAACTCCTGACAGTCCTTCGGGTAACTCCAACTTGTAGGCAACTTCTCCCATCCGTTCCACAACACGATACGGTCCTACAAACCTCGGGGCTAACTTTCCTTTAACTCCAAAACGTTTCACTCCTCGTAAGGGTGATACTCGTAGATATGCTCTGTCTCCAATTTCATAGGTTACCTCCTTACGTTTTGAATCTGCATAACTCTTCTGTCTGGACTGGGCTACTTTCAGTCTATCTCGAATCAGCTTAACCTTCTCTTCGGATTCCTTAATCAAATCCGGTCCAAACAACTGACGGTCTCCAACTTCATCCCACATCAACGGTGTTCTGCACCTCCTTCCATACAAAGCCTCGAAAGGTGCCATCTTCAAACTGGCTTGGTAGCTGTTGTTGTATGAGAACTCCGCGTAGGGCAAATTGTCATCCCAGCTAGATCCATAATCTAGCGCACAAGCTCTTAACATGTCCTCCAGAATCTGATTGACTCTCTCGGTCTATCCATCTGTCTGCGGATGGAAGGCTGTACTAAACTCTAGCCTGGTTTCCAATGTCTGGTGTAGTTGGCGCCAAAACTTTGAAGTAAACTGGGTTCCTCTATCTGATACGATGGTCCTCGGAACTCCGTGCAGACATACGATCCTGGTCATATATATCTTGGCCAACTTCGCACTCGTATATGTGGTTTTCACTGGAATAAAGTGAGCTACTTTGGTCAAACGATCCACTACTACCCAGATAGAATCATATCCTGATCGGGTCCTGGGTAATCCGGTGATGAAATCCATGCCAAGTTTATCCCACTTCCATTCGGGTATTGGCATTGGCTGTAGCAATCCTGCGGGCTTCTGATGCTCTGCCTTCACTCTCTGACATACATCACATACGGCTACATACTCAGCAATATCCCTCTTCATACCCGTCCACCAGAAACGCTCTTTTAAATCCAAATACATCTTGGTGTTTCCGGGGTGTATCGAGTATGGCGAGTCATGAGCCTCCTGTAGTATCAACTTCCTGATCTCGGCATTATTGGGTACATACACACGGTCCTCAAACCATAAGGTGTCGTGCTCATCTTCACGAAAACCTTTGGCTTTTCCTTTGCGCATTCTATCCTTTATCTCGGCAATTTCCTTGTCATCTTTCTGAGCTTCTCGAATCCTTCCCAATAATGTTGACTGAACTTCCATAACTGCGACAAAACCTCTAGGGACTATCCCCAAACGAAACTCCCTGAGATCTTCGGATAACCCCTTTGGTAAACCTCCGCTGTTGAGGGTATTGACATAACTCTTCCGGCTCAAAGCATCTGCTACGACATTGGCCTTTCCTGGATGATAATGCAACTTCATATCATAATCCTTTATAAGTTCCAACCATCTCCTCTGCCTGAGGTTCAGCTCCTTCTGAGTGAAAATATACTTCAAGCTCTTGTGATCCGTGTACACATCACAACGGTTCCCAATAAGAAAATGTCTCCAAGTCTTAAGTGCATGAACTACAGCTGCTAACTCCAAGTCATGCGTGGCATAATTCAACTCATGCGGCCGAAGCTGACGTGAGGCATATGAAACAACCCTTCCTTCCTGCATAAGTACTCCTCCCAGTCCTAAGCGAGAAGCGTCGCAATACACTTGGAAATCCTTGCGTATATCTGGCAGAATCAAAACTAGGGCTGTAACCAAACGTTTCTTCAGTTCCTGAAAACTTGCCTCACATTCATCTGTCCATTTGAACTTAGTGTCCTTCTTCAGTAACTCCGTCATAGGCTTCGCAATCTTAGAAAAATTCTCGATAAATCTCCGATAATATCCTGCAAGTCCAAGAAAACTGCGGATCTCCCCCACTGAGGTGGGTGCCAACCACTCAGTGACAGACTGAACCTTAGTGGGGTCTACTGCTATACCTTCGCCCGATATAACATGTCCAAGAAATCCAACTTCCTTCAACCAAAACTCACATTTGCTGAACTTGGCATACAACTGATGTTCCCTGAGCTTCTCGAGAACTAAACGCAGATGCTCCTTGTGCTCCTCTTCATTCTTTGAGTATACCAAGATATCATCAATGAACACCACGACAAACTTATCCAAGAACTCCATGAACACCTTGTTCATCATACTCATGAAATAGGCAGGGGCATTAGTCAATCCAAATGACATAACTGTGTAGTCATATAGCCCAGACCGGGTGGTGAAGGCTGTCTTAGGTATATCCTGTTCTCGGATCTTCAGCTGGTGATACCCTGATCTCAGATCGATCTTGGAGAACACTTTAGCTCCTTGCAACTGATCAAACAAATCATTAATCATTGGCAGTGGGTACTTGTTCTTAATCGTCACTTCATTCAATGCGCGATAATCAACAACCATTCTCAAGGATCCATCCTTCTTCTCAACTAAGAGCACTGGGGCTCCCCACGGTGATGAACTTCGTCGAATATAACCTTTCTCCAATAATTCCTTGATCTGCTTCTTAATCTCCTCCAGATCATTTGCGGGCATCCGGTATGGTCTCTTTGATATTGGTCCGGTGCCTGGCAACAACTCTATCAAGAATTCAATGTCTCGATCCGGCGGCATGCCTGGTAACTCCTCTGGAAATACATCTGGGTAATCCTTCACAATAGGCACCTCCTCCTGAACAACTCCCGTGAGAGAATTTACTTGGCTCCTTCTAGGCACATGCCTAGATACATACTTGATCCTTTTTCCCTCCGGGGTGGTAAGCAAAATCGACTTACTCGCACAATCGATGCTTCCTCCATACATCGATAGCCAATCCATGCCTAGTATCACATCCAATCCTTGTGACTTCAAAACTATCAGGTCTGAGGGGAAAACATGACTTCCAATGATCAATGGCATCTGATGGGTTTAGAGGGAAGAGATTAGAATAGAGTAAGGTCTAGTGAGGGGGCACTACCCATATGCACATGAGACAAACACATTCATAACACACCACTCAATTCAAGCAAGAGCATACAATCGATCTAACTACCGTTACAAAAGTGCTCGGACTATTACTATTTACATGGGGAAAAATACTAATGATAATATGGTGGTCATCTAGAAATTTTGATCGGTGGAAGACTCCATGATGTCCGCTCCAGCTTCGTCTTCATAATCATCATCACTACTGTCGGGGTCGGAGTCGGTGTCGTCGATGATGATGTAGTCTTCAGATCGAATTTCCTCAGGTTCGTCGTCTTCTTCTCCGGGCGCGGGGTCTCCCATGAATACTCCTAGCTTCCTTGTCAGGTCGTCATTCTTTTCCACTAGTATTGCGATTTCCTCCTCGTATCCATCGCATGTAGACTTGAGTTCCTCTTCTAGTACAGTGGCGGTGTAGGTCCCGGTGAAGCTTGGTATTCCGATGTTCAGGTACCTAGTGACTTCCTTCAAGTGTCGTCCAAAAGGTGTGTCTTCATCCGGTTGTGTAAACTTGTTCCTTGAGTCCGCCATCCTAGAGAATAGAAGATGGAGAGAAGTCAGAAATGAGTAGAGAAGAGTGACCTATGGCTTTTCTTAGTGGTCGTGTCCTACAGTCAGCGTGTGCTCTGATACCATCTTTGTAGCGACCCGACCCGAATGGATCGAATCTCTGTGTTCAAGTGTCATCCCTGGATCGGTAATGCTGACACACACAGTACTTGAGGGATTTATAACAGAGTAGCAATCACACACTTATTACATCGAATGTCTCAAAAGAGAACTGATTACAATAAATATGGCTTAAGGCCATCTAAATAAGATAACAGCGGAAGGCTTGGAAGATAAGGTGAGTCCATCAACTCCAACGGCATAGCTGAGTGCACGACAACGACCTAGCACACCTTACTCTCCGTCTGAAAAGTCTGCAACATGATACGTTGCAGCCCGAAACGGGTCAGCACATGGAATATGCTGGCAATATAACACGGTAGAGCAATGAACAGAATAAATGCTAATACTACATGCATATTTGGCTGGTGGAAAAGCTCTAGGGTTATACTGTTTTGCGAAAAGCCAATTTTTCCCTACAACAAAGGAATATATTTTATTTAACTATCATGGTGGTTGTTGAACATTGAGAAGGTAAAACCCCCTCTCAATCCCAATTAAAAATAATCATTAATCCCAACAAATTAATTTAGAGTGATGGGATTCAATATGATAATCCAAGAACCAGATACTCAAGATGTCCATAACCGGGGACACGGCTAATCATGACTAGTTTGTACACTCTGCAGAGGTTTGTGCACTTTTCCCCACAAGACTCGATCTCCTCCGTTGGATTTCTCGCACTTCATGGTGTTTGAGAAACGGATGACCGAGACACAGTCTTTCAGAAACATTTACTCTTTACTCTGGGTAGACAGTTACACCTACTTTCCCCTACATCTGCTAGCCTACCACTGAAAGAGGTCATGTAACATACTCAACTATGCTAGAGCCCATAATAGCTTGTGGCTGCACACGGAAGTTTCTAGCATGAATAATCTTATGATCCCTTTGAGCCTGGGTGGCGGACCGTAGGAGGATCACACGGTATATCCCCGGGATCTCCTAGGACAACACTGGTATATCCCCAGGTGCCCAAACAAGCAATCCACCCAGATGTGTATTAAAGTTGCCACCTTAAGTTGAACCATTAAAAAAAGTCTCACATCTGTCATGGATACACTCAAACCCAATCCACGTCTACGAGCATAGCATGGCAACATAAGCATAGCGTAGAAGTAACTCCCAAGGGTTTGATATTAAAAAGGCAATAGGTTCTACCTCATCATCTACTTCCCAGTACCCACCAGTTATCACATCCTAATCATGCAATATTTGAGGGTCGAATCTAATGCATAAAAACTGGGTAACGAAGAAGTATGATCAATGTGTTACTTGCCTTGCTGACGATCTGCAAAACCTAGGGACTCGTAGTAGCACGCTTCGCACTCCGGGAATTCTATCGCAAACAACCAATAGCATACATAAGCAATCAAGCGAAGATGCACGGGTAAAACCCAGATAAGAAGATCTAACCAGAAAGTTCAACTGAAGAACTCTGGTTTGCAAAAAGAATCAAATCAAACAAAGCAACGAAACTCAAACTGCGAAAGAAACAAGCTTTGATTGCTAATCTGGACTAGAGTCAAATTTTACAGTAGCAAAAACTTGTTTAAGTTGGTTAAACAGAAAGAGGGCTTCGAGACGAAGATCTAGGCGCTTGAATCGCCTGATTCCGACAAACGAGCGAAAAGTTATACTAAAACGAAAATCGGATCAGAAATCGCGATTGAAAATAATCGCGAAAAAATCCGAGAAAACGAAAAACTAACGAACAGGCTAATGAACGAACGTTCGCTGTCTGTGGTTAACTCACGAAAACCGTTCGTTAAAACGAACATACGGACGAACGTTCGCTGGATAATTTAAACCGACGGAAAACCGAACGAACCGAAAAAAAAACGCATCTAGGGTTTCAAAAAAAACCGATCGGTTTCTCTCACGAAAACCGACGGCGGCGGCGGCTACCTCCGGCGGTCGGCGGGACGGCGGCGGCGGTGAGCGGCGGCAGCGGCAGCAGCAGCGTGCGGCGGCGGCGGCGGCGGCTCCGGCGGCGGGGTCGGGCGGCGGCGGCGAGCGGCGGCAGCGGCAGCAGCAGCGTGCGGCGGTGCGGCGGCGAGCGGCTGCGGCGGCGAAGTCCGGCGGCGGCGGCTGCGGGCTGCTGTGGGAGGCGGGGCGACGCTATTTAAGGAGGGGAGGGGCGGGGTGGCTTGCGGAGGGGGCGATGGCCTCGGGAGGCGTGTCCGCCTCGGACACGGCCGGCGGCGGCGGGGCGGACTCCCGTGCGGGGGGACGGCGGCGGCGGCCTGCTGGGCCGGCTGGGCTTCGGCCCAGTTCGGTCCGGCGGATTTTTTTTTTAAATAAATCCTAACGCAGAAAAACAAAGAAAAGAAATACTAAACGGACTCCAAAATTCCCGAAATAAATTTTCCCCGTCCTCTAAAAATCTACCGGACAAGGTAAACATTTATTTGGGACTCTAATGCAATTTTGAAAAATGCTTATTTTTCTAAATTCAAATAAAATTGCAATAAAAATCCAAATAAACTATTTATTTGATTTTAATATTTTTCCTCCATTATCCCATTTATTTTGGAGAAGTCATATTATCTCCTCTCATATATTTTTAATATGAAATATTTTCGGAGAGAAAAATAGTTAAACCAAATTGATCCTTGTTTCAATATTTGAGAAAATTCAAATATGAAAACGGTGAAATCCCCAACTCTCTCCGTGGTCCTTGAGTTGCTCAGGATTTCGAGGATCGCAAAACAGAATGCATTAAAATATGATATGCAATGATGATGTAATGCATAACATTCCAAATTAAAAATTTGGGATGTTACAGATAATCAAACCATGCTCGATTCTTCTTCGACTGGCTCTTTTATGAAGAAAACTATTTAATTCAGATGGAACCTTCTGGAAAGAATTAAATGCAACTCCGAAGATTAGGAACTCGACAAAGGTAATGAGTCAGGTATAACACTTAAGTTTGATTGTGTTAAATCTTTATGGATACCGATGCTTTTCACAAATTTAGCACTAAATATGGACTTGACTCTGAGATAGTAGCCTCTTTTTGCAGATCATTTGCTACTCATGTTGATCTCCCTAAGGAGAAATGGTTTAAATTCCATCCACCTATTAAAGAAAAGATTGAGGAGCCAGTTATAGTTAAAGATGAAATTATCATTTACAATGTTGATCCAGTTGTGCCAACTGCTTATATTGAAAAACCACCTTTCCCCGTAAGGATAAAGGAACATGCTAAGGTTTCAACCATGGTTAACAAAAGTAATATTAGAGTACCTAGACCATCTGAACAAATTAAAGTAGAACCTAGTATTGCTATGGTTAATGATCTCTTGGTTGATAATATTGATGGGCATGTTCTTTACTTTTATGGTGAAGCTGCTAGAATTGCCAAACCGGATACTAAAGATAAGAATAAACCCGTTGTTGGCGTGCCTGTTGTCTTAGTTAAAATAGGAGATAATTGTTATCATGCCTTACGTGATTTGGGTGCTAGTGTTAGTACTATCCCTTTTACTCTTTACCAAGAAATTATGAATGATATTGCACCTGCTGAAATATAAGATATTGATGTTACTATTAAGCTTGCTAATAGAGACACTATCACACCACTTGGGATTGTTAGAGATGTTGAAGTCTTGTGTGGGAAAGTAAAATACCCTACTGATTTTCTAGTCCTTGGTTATCCACAAGATGATTTTTGTCCCATAATATTTGGTAGACCTTTCTTGAACACTGTTAGCCGTACCACCTACTGATCCGTTAATTTTTGTGATGTATCTCATGAGTTTAATTTCTCTAAGTTTCGTAGGCAACCTCATGATAAAGAATTGCATAGTAAGGATGAAATAATTGGTCTTGCTTCCATAGCCGTACCACCTACTGATCCGTTAGAACAATATTTGCTAGACCATGAAAATGATATGCATTTGCATGAAAGAAATGAAATAGAAAAGATGTTCTTTGGTCAACAACCTATTCTTAAACACAATTTTCCTGTTGAAACTCTAGGAGGTCCTCCTCCACCTAAGGGTGATCCTATGTTTGAATTGAAACAGCTACCTAATACTTTGAAATGCGCTTATCTTGATGAAAAGAAGATATATCCTCTTATTATTAGTGCTAACCTTACAAAGTATGAAGAAAAGAGATTATTAAAAACCCTGAGGAAGCACCGTGCTGCTATTGGATATACTCTTGATGATCTTAAGGGCATCAGTCCCACTCTCTGTCAGCACAAGATTAATATGGAACCCAATGCTAAACCAGTTTTTTATCATCAGCGATGATTAAATCCTAAGATGAAGGAAGTGGTAAGAACTGAAATATTAAAGCTTCTGGAAGCAGGTATAATTTATCCTATAGCTGATAGTAGATGGGCAAGTCCTGTTCATTATGTCCCTAAGAAAGGAGGCATTACTTTTGTTCCTAATGATAAAAATGAACTTATCCCACAAAGAATTGTGACTGGTTATAGAATGGTAATTGATTTCAGAAAATTAGACAAAGCCACTAGAAAAGATCATTACCCTTTGCCTTTTAATGATCAAATGTTAGAAAGACTATCTAAGCACACACACTTTTGCTTTCTTGATGGATATTCTGGTTTCTCTCAAATAACTGTTTTGCAACCCGGTCAAGAGAAAACCACCTTTACTTGTCCTTTTGGAACTTATGCTTATAGACGTATGCCTTTTGGTTTATGCAATGCACCTGCTACCTTTCAAAGATGTATAAATGCTATATTCTCTGACTTTTGTGAAAAGATTGTTGAGGTTTTCATGGATGATTTTTTCGTTTATGGAACCTCTTTTGATGATTGCTTAAGCAACCTTGATCGAGTTTTGCAAAGATGTGAACAAACTAATCTTGTCTTGAATTGGGAGAAGTGCCACTTAATGGTGAACGAAGGTATTGTCTTGGGGCATAAAATTTCCGAACGAGGTATTGAGGTGGATAAAGCTAAAGTTGATGCAATTGAGAAAATGCCATGTCCTAAAGATGTTAAAGGTATAAGAAGTTTCCTCGGTCATGCTGGCTTCTATAGACGGTTTATTAAAGACTTCTCTAAAATTTCTTGGCCTCTTACTAATCCCTTGAAAAAGATGTTCCATTTGTCTTCGATGATGATTATGTAGAAGCCTTTGAAACACTTAAGAAAGCCTTGACCTCTGCACCTATTGTTCAACCACCTGATTGGAACTTGCCTTTTGAAATTATGTGTGATGCTAGTGATTATGCTGTTGGTGCTGTTCTAGGACAAAGAATTGATAAGAAATTAAATGTTATCCATTATGCTAGTAAGACTCTAGACAATGCTCAAAGAAATTATGCTACCACTGAGAAAGAATTTCTAGCAGTTGTGTTTGCTTGTGATAAATTCAGATCTTACATAGTCGACTCTAAAGTGATTGTTCACACCGATCATGCTGCTATTAAATACCTTATGGAAAAGAAAGATGCTAAACCTATACTCATTAGGTGGGTTCTTTTGCTACAAGAATTTGACTTGCATATCACTAATAGGAAAGGAGCCGATAATCCCGTAGCTGATAACTTGTCTAGGTTAGAAAATATACTTGATGACCCACTACCTATTGATGATAGCTTCCCGGATGAACAACCAGCTGTCGTAAATGCTTCTCGTAATACTCCTTGGTATGTAGACTATGCTAATTATATTGTTGCTAAATTCATACCACCTAGTTTTACATACCAACAAAAGAAAAATTCTTCTTTGATTTAAGACATTACTTTTGGGATGACCCACATCTTTATAAAGAAGGAGTAGATGGTATTATTAGATGCTGTATACCTAAGCATGAACAGGAACAAATCCTATGGAAATGTCACTCCGAAACCTATGGAGGACACCATGTGGGAGATAGAACTGCACAAAAGGTATTACGATCTGGTTTTTATTGGCCTACCCTTTTGAAGGATGCTCATAAGTTTGTTTTATCTTGTGATGAATGTCAAAGAATTGGTAATATTGGTAGACATTAGGAAATGCCTATGAATTATTCACTTGTTATTGAACCTTTTTTATTTTGGGACTTTGATTATATGGGACCTTTTCCTTCCTCTAATGGGTATGCACATATTTTGGTTGCTGTTGATTATGTCAATAAGTGCGTAGAAGCTATTACAACTAGCAGTGCTGATCATGACACCTCCATTAAAATGGTTAAAGAAGTTATTTTCCCGAGGTTTGGGGTCCCTAGATATTTAATGACTGATGGTGGTTCACATTTTATTCGTCGTGCTTTTTGTAAACTGCTTGCTAAATATGATATCAACCATAGAATTGCATCCCCTTATCACCCTCAATCTAGTGGTCCAGTTGAGTTGAGCAATAGAGAAATAAAGTTAATATTGCAAAAGACTGTCAATAGATCTTGGAAGAATTGGTCTAAGAAACTTGATGATGCACTTTGGGCTTATAGAACAGCTTATAAACATCCTATGGGTATGTCTCCATATAAAATGGTATACGGAAAAGCTTGTCATTTGCCTCTTGAGTTAGAACATAAAGCATATTGGGTAATTAAAGAACTCAATTATGACTTCAAACTTGCCGGTGAAAAGAGGTTATTTGATATTAGCTCATTAGATGAATGGAGAACCCAACCCTATGAAAATGCCAAATTATTCAAAGAAAAAGTTAAAAGATGGCTTAACAAAAGAATCCAAAAGCGGGAATTCAAAGTGGGTGAGTATGTTCTATTGTACAATTCTCGTTTTAGATTCTTTGCAGGAAAACTTCTCTCCAAGTGGGAAGGACCATATATCATTGAAGAAGTTTACCGTTCTAGAGCTATTAAGATCAATAATGACGAAGGCACTAATCCGAAGGTGGTTAATGGCAAAGAATTAAGCATTATATCTCAGGTACACCCATTAATGTTGAAACTAACATTATTCAAACCATGACACTGGAGGAGTACATAAAAGAGACCTTCCAGAACACTCCAGAAACCTGAAAAGGAAGAGGTACGTGATACAGTAAGTAAACCGACTCCAAAGATTCCGCAAAAATATTTTCTAACAGTTTTGGAATATTAGAAAAAAATATAAGAAACACCCGAGAAGGCAACCCAGGTGCCCACTAGGCACCAGGGCGCACCTGCCCCTCCTAGCGCACCCTGGTGGGTAGTGGGCCCCTTGATATGTCTCCAACATATCTATAATTTATGAAGTATTCATGCCATGTTTGCAACAATTTTATATGGTTTTGGTATGATTTTATTATAACTAACCTGGACTGATGCTGTTTTTAGCAGAACTACCATGGTGTTATTTTTTGTGCAGAAATAAAAGTTCTCGGAATAGGCTAAAAATTTACGGTGATTTTTTATGGACCAAAAGAGACCCCCAAAGTACCAAAGCTGGCCAAGGAAGTGACCGAGGAGGCCACAAGCCTAGGGGGCGCGCCCACCCCCCTAGGGCGCGCCCCTCGGCTTGTGGGCCCCTCGGGCACCCCCTTGACGTGAGACCAACGCCAAAAATTCCTATAAATATAGAAACCTCCGAAAAGAACCCTAGATCGGAAGTTCCGCCGCCGCAAGCCTCTATAGCCATGAAAAACCAATCAGGAGCCCGTTCTGGCACCCTGCGGTAGGGGGAAATCATCACCGAAGGCCATCTTCATCATCCCGGCGGCCACCATGATGAGGAGGGAGTAGTTCACCCTTGGGGCTGAGGGTATGTACTAGTAGCTATGTGTTTGATCTCTCTCTCATGTTCTTGATTTTGCATGATCTTGATGTACCGCGAGCTTTGTTAATATATTTGGATATTATGGTGTTCTTCCCTCTCTACCTTCTTGTGATGAATTGAGTCTTGCTCTTTGAGGTTTCGTTATGTTGGATTGAGTATTGGATTTGAGAACACTTGATGTATGTCTTGCGATGGGATATCTGTGGTGACAATGGGATGTTCTATTGATTCCCTTGATGTATGTTTTGGCACTCAACTCGCGGATTCCCGAGGTGACATTGGGGTAATCTATGCATAAGGGTTGATGCACGTTTTCGTCCTACGTTCTCCAATAGAAACTTTGGAGTGATTCTTTGTTGCACGTTGAGGGATTGTTATATGATCCAATTATGTTATCATTGTTGGGAGAATTTGCACTAGTGAAAGTATGAACCCTAGGCCTTGTTCTCAAGCATTGCAATACCGTTTTTGTTCACTTTTGTTACTAGTTACCTTGCTGTTTTTATATTTTCAGATTACAAAAACCTATATCTACCATCCATATTACACTTGTATCACCATCTCTTAGCCGAACTAGTGCACTTATACAATTTACGATTGTATTGGGTGTGTTGGGGACACAAGAGACTCTTTGTTATTTGGTTGCAGGGTTGTTTGATAGAGACCATCTTCATCCTACGCCTCCCACGAATTGATAAACCTTAGGTCATCCACTTGAGGGAAAATTGCTACTGTCCTACAAAACTCTGCGCTTGGAGGCCCAAGACGAGTCTACAAGAAGAAGGTTGCATAGTAGACATCAAGCTCTTTTCTGGCGCCGTTGCCAGGGAGGTGAGTGCTTGAAGGTATATCTTTAGATCTTGCAATTTAATCTTTTCGTTTCTTGTTTTATCACTAGTTTAGTCTATAAAAAAACTTAATAAAATGGAATTGAGGTTGCCTCATATGCTTCATCTTTTTAATGTCTTTCGTGAAAATGATGGAAATGAAAATTGTGCTCAAGTGTTAGAAGAAGAAGGTAATAAAATGTTTGGCACTAAATCTTTGAATGATAAACATGATTACCATGTTGTTAGTGTACCTGCTATGAATATTCATGATACCAATGATGATTGCACTAGTCATGATAAAGATGTTTCTTATAAGCATGTCAAGTTTTGTGGAGTGCATAGAGTTTGTGAAGACATGCCTTATCGGGATGATAGATTTTGTAAGAAGCATAAACATGATAAAACCAATTGGTGGCTTAAGGTGATAGATAAATTTGCTACAAAATTATGCTTTCTTCATCCCATTACTTGTGAAATTTGCAATAGAGTTGGTCATCTTAATTTCCAATGCATACTTTTTCATGATCGAATCGTGGCCAAATATTGCAATAACTTGATCACCCTTGAACTTTATAATGAACTTTGTTTATTTTTGGGGTGTGAAGAATTGTCACATAAAAATAGTTGGTTTGAAGCATTCATATTCACAGACCATGTTGAAACTAATTTGAAGGAAATCTATATGTTTTGTATGGTAAATTGCAATGAAAATGCTTATATTGCCAACTATAGAAAGGTGGGAAAACCAATAGAATATAAAAGAAATACTAATGAAATGGTAAAGCTCTCCACTTTCCCTCCTATTGTCTCTCGTGATGAAACATGTTACGAGAATGAGCTTCCTATGCAACCAATCTCATCAATAAGGAGCTCCAAAAAGTTGATTAAACCCACACATGATGTGGAGAAGAAAAAGAAAAGACGGAGAAGCAAAGGTAAAAAGGTATGCCTCCCAAATGATGTTGCTCCTATTATTGTTATGCCTCATGAGAATGAATCAAAAATAAATGTGGAAGATGATTTACTTGATGATGATATTGATTCTTTGTCTTATGGTACAATGTCCGAAGAAACTATTGAGGATGATTTTGTTACGCCTATTTACTCACTGTGATGATTATGACTGGGAAAATAATGATACTTCTTATAATCTTGAAATTCTTTTTGGCACCAACTTAGAAAATTGTGATGATAATAATTGCTATACTATTGGTGCTATTCATACTATTAATGATGAGAGTGATTATGCTTATGATGTGCAAAGCCACAAGCTTGGGGATGATATGTTTGATGAGAATGACATGTTTGAGAATTTATTTGCTGCAATTAATGTTTGTCCCAAGCTTGGGGATGCTATGCTTGATGAAGATGATATTTTTAGTCCCCCAAGTTTTGATGTGCAAATTTATTATGATGATAGCATGCCTCCTATTTATGATGATTGCAATATTTATGAAAGTGGGTTTGGAAAAGTGTCAACTTTAGATAATAATTATCCCACTATTTTGGAGGGTGTTGAATCTTATTATAATGATAAAAGTGGATTTGGATAGGTCATGACTTCATTTAGTAACGATTCCACTATCTTGGAAGAGGTTTGAATCAATTATGATGAGAACAAAGTTGCTACTTATGATGATAATTGTGATGACACTTATGTTATAAAAAGTAGTGATGATTATATTTATAAAACTTTTCATAATTATGATTACCCTTTTTCTGAACTTTACTCTTTTAATGTGCAAACAATTTATAGTATTCGAGTTTCTTATGATACTCCCACTATTCCGAATGAGAAGAAAAATACTTATATGGAGAGTAGCTTTATGTGATGGTTATATTATTGAATTCATTCATGATTCTACTAAAAATTATTATGAGAGAGGAATATATGCTTTTACATGTCTCACTAATATCAAGTTTCCTCTATATGTGTTGAAAATCTTGAAGTTTTGCTTGTTTTGCCTTCCTATGCTAGTTGATTCTTGTTCCCATAAGTTGTTTGCTCACAAAATCCCTATGCATAGGAAGTGGGTTAGGCTTAAATGTGCTAGTCATATTCTTCATGATGCTCCCATTATGTTTCAATTATTATCTTTTATGTGAGCATCATTGAAATCATCATGCCTAGCTAAAAAGGCATTAAAGAAAAGCGCTTGTTGGGAGACAACCCAATATTTACCCATAATATTTTTGTGTGTTCACATGATTAATATACTGTAGTAATCATTTTTTATAGCTTTTGTTTGAATAAAGTGCCAAGTAAAGCCTTTGGGATAGTGTGGTTGATAGTTGATTTGATTCTGTGCAAAAACAGAAACTTTTGCTTCCAGTAAAAGAATTAATAAAATTCACAGGAAAGTGGAAAAACTCTGAATTTTTTACATAGGATTTATATACAAATTTTCTACGTTGTACTAATTTTTCAGATTTTTAGAGTAACAGAAGTATGAGAATAATTCAGATCTTTACAGACTGTTCTGTTTTTGACAGATTCTGTTTTCGATGCATAGTTTGCTTGTTTTCTAGTTTCTGTGGCTTATATTGCTCAATATAAATTGTAGAAATGATATGGTACAGTAGGAATCATGTGATAAAAATTTGAATCTTTTCTTGACAGTACCAAAGTGAATGATTTGTTTTACCATACTAACCCATCTCACGGAGTTCCGTTAAGTTTTGTGTGATTGAAGTTTTCAAGTTTTGGGTGAGATATCGATATGAGGAGAATAAGGAGTGACAAGACCCTAATCTTGGGGATTCCCAAGGAACTCCAAGGTAATATTCAAGGAATACCCAAGCAACTAAGCTTGGGGATGCCCCGGAAGGCATCCGCTCTTTCGTCTCCAACATTATCGGTAACCTTACTTGGAGCTATATTTTTATTCGTCACATGATATGAATTTTGCTTGGAGAGTCATTTTTTTATTAGTATTTGCTTTCTGTTATTTAGAGTAATGTTTTGCATCTTTTATTTAAATAAAAATGTCAAGTATAGCCTTTACCATGCTTATTTTGCAAGTCTATATGTGGCTGTTTGAAAACAGAAAGTTGCACACTAGTGCGTGAATTCTTGAGAAAAGTCATAATGTGATAAAATATTGAAATTTTTTTACACAATAAGCTATGATAAATTTTCTACAGTAAGGTAAATTTTAAGAATTTTTGGAGTTAGGGAAGTGTGAGTAAAATTGCATTCTTTACAGACTGTCCTGTTTAGACAGATTGCTGTTATGTTTGCATTGTTTGCATATGTTTGCTTGTTTGATGATTCTATTTGAGGATAGGGGTATTAAATTTGCAGAGGAATTTAGTATGCAATGTTAAATAATAATTTTAGTGATTTGCTACAGTAGAGAATGATAAGCTGTTGCATTGATTCATACTAACTTTTCTCATGAGTTCTTGTTGAGTTTTGTGTGGATGAAGTTTTTAAGATTTAGGGAAACCGTGATATAAAAAGAATTAAGGAGACACAAAAGCTCAAGCTTGGGATGCCCAAGGCTTCCCAAGATAATATTTCAAGAAGTCTCAAGCATCTACGCTTGGGGATGCCCTAGTAGGCATCCCACCTTTCTTCATCAAGAATTATCGGTTAGTATCAGTTGAGCCTAAGTTTTTGCTTCTTCACATGATGTGTGCTGTTTTTAGAGTGTCATTTTATTTTTTTTTGCTTGCTGTTTTAATAAAATATTAAGATCTAAAACTATTAAATGAGAGAGTCTTCACATAGCTACTTAATTATTTGAATACTCTATGTGCTTCAGTTATATCGTTTGAGCTAGGTAGTTGCTCTAACGCTTCACTTATATCTTTTTAGAGCACGGCGGTGGTTTTATTTTGAAGAATTGATGAACTCTCATGCTTCACTTATATTATTTTGAGAGTCTTATAAATAGTATGGCAATTTGCTTAGGTTATGAATTTAGTCCTAATATGATGGGTATTCAAGAGGGATATAATAAAAACTTTCATGAAGAGCATTGAATAATATGAGAAGTTTGATTCCTTGCATTTGTTTTGAGATATAAAGATGGTGATATTAGAGTCATGCTAGTGAGTAATTGTGGATTGATAGAAATACTTGTGTTAAAGTTTGTGATTCCCGAAGCATACACGTATGGTGAACCGTTATGTGATGAAGTTGGAGCATGATTTATTTTTTGATTGTCTTCCTTATGAGTGGTGGTCGGGGACGAGCGATGGTCTTTTCCTACCAATCTATACCCCTAGGAGCAAGCGTATTAGTACTTTGCTTCGATGGCTAATAAATTTTTGCAATAAGTATATGAGTTCTTTATGACTAATGTTGAGTCCATGGATTATATGCACTCTCACCCTTCCACCATTGCTAGCCTCTCGAGCACCGCGCAACTTTCGCTGGTGCATTAAACACACCATATACCCTTCCTTAAAACAGCCACCATACCTACCTATTATGGCATTTCCATAGCCATTCCGAGATATATTGCCATGCAACTTCCCCCGTTCCGTTTATTATGCCACATACCATCATTGTCATATTGCTTTGCATGATGATGTAGTTGGCATAGTATTTGTGGCTTGGCCACCGTTCATATTTTTTATACATGTCACTCTTGATCATTGCACATCCCGGTACACCACCGGAGGCATTCATATAGAGTCATATTTTGTTCTAGTATCGAGTTGTAATTCTTGAGTTGTAAGTAAATAAAAGTGTGATGATCATCATTATTAGAGCATTGTCCCATGTGAGGAAAGGATGATGGAAGCTATGATTCCCTCACAAGTTGGGATGAGACTCCGGACTTAAAAAAATAAAAAGAGGCCAAGGAATCCAAAATAAAAAAAAGAGGCCAAAGAGCCCAAACAAAAAAAACAAAAAAATGAGAGAAAAAGAGAGAAGGGACAATGTTACTATCCTTTTTCCACACTTGTGCTTCAAAGTAGCACCATGTTCTTCATGATAGAGAGTCTCCTATTTTATCACTTTCATATACTAGTGGGAATTTTTCATTATAGAACTTGGCTTGTATATTCCAATGATGGACTTCCTCAAATTGCCCTAGGTCTTCGTGAGCAAGCAAGTTGGATGCACACCCACTTAGTTTTCATTTTGAGCTTTCATACACTCATAGCTCTAGTGCATCTGTTGCATGGCAATCCCTACTCACTTGCATTGATATCAATTGATGGGCATCTCCATAGCCCATTAATTTGCCTAGTTGATGTGAGACTTTCTCCTTTTAGTCTTCTCCTCACAACCTCCACTATACTCTATTCCACCTGTAGTGCTATATCCACGGCTCACACTCATGTATTGCATGAAAGTTGAAAAAGCTTGAGAACATTAAAAGTATGAAACAATTGCTTGGCTTGTCATCGGGGTTGTGCATGATGAAATATTTTGTGTGATGAAGATAGAGCATAGCCAGACTATATGATTTTGTAGGGATAACTTTCTTTGGCCATGATATTTTGAGAAGACATGATTGCTTTATTAGTATGCTTGAAGTATTATTGTTTTTATGTCAATATTAAACTTTTGTTTTGAATCTTATGGATCTGAACATTCATGCAACAATAAAGAAGATTACATTGATAAATAAGTTAGGTAGCATTCACACTTCATAAATTCTTTCATTTATCATTTACCTACTCGAGGACGAGCAGGAATTAAGCTTGGGGATGCTGATACGACTCCAACGTATCTATAATTTATGAAGTTTTCATGCCATGTTTGCAACAATTTTATATGGTTTTGGTATGATTTTATTAGAACTAACCCGGACTGATGCTGTTTTCAGCAGAACTACCGTGGTGTCGTTTTTTGTGCAGAAATAAAAGTTCTCGGAATGGGCTGAAAATTTACCGTGATTTTTTATGGACCAAAAGAGACCCCCGAAGCACCGGAGCTGGGTCAGGAAGTGACCAAGGAGGCCACAACCCTAGGGGTGCGCCCCCGGCTTGGGGGCCCCTCGGGCACCCCCTTGACGTGAGACAGGCGCCAACAATTCCTATAAATATAGAAACCTCCGAAAAGAACCCTAGATTGGAAGTTCCACCACCGCAAGCCTCTGTAGCCACGAAAAACCAATCGGGAGCCCATTTCAGCACCCTGCCAGAGGGGAAAATCATCACCGGAGGACATCTTCATCATCTCGGCAGCCACCATGATGAGGAGGGAGTAGTTCACCCTCGGGGCTGAGGGTATGTACTAGTAGCTATGTGTTTGATCTCTCTCTCTCTCTCTCTCTCTCATGTTCTTGATTTGGCACGATCTTGATGTACCGCAAGCTTTGTTAATATATTTGGATATTATGGTGTTCTTTCCTCTCTACCTTCTTGTGATGAAATGAGTCTTGCTCTTTGAGGTTTCGATATGTTGGATTGAGTATTGGATTTGAGAACACTTGATGTATGTCTTGCGATGGGATATCTGTGGTGACAATGGGATGTTCTATTGATTCACTTGATGTATGTTTTGGCACTCAACTCATGGATTCCTGAGGTGACATTGGGGTAATCTATTCATAGGGGTTGATGGACGTTTTCATCCTACGTTCTCTGATAGAAACTTTGGAGTGATTCTTTGTTGCATGTTGAGGGATTGTTATATGATCCAAGTATGTTATCATTGTTGGGAGAATTTGCACTAGTGAAAGTATGAACCCTGGGCCTTGTTTTCAAGCATTGCAATACCGTTTTTGTTCACTTTTGTTACTAGTTACTTTGCTGTTTTTATATTTTTAGATTACAAAAACCTATATCTACCATCCATATTACACTTGTATCACCATCTCTTCGCCGAACTAGTGCACCTATACAATTTACCATTGTATTGGGTGTGTTGGGGACACAAGAGACTCTTTGTTATTTGGTTGCAGGGTTGTTTGAGGGAGACCATCTTCATCCTACGCCTCCCACGGATTGATAAACCTTAGGTCATCCACTTGAGGGAAAATTGCTACTGTCCTGCAAAACTCTGCGCTTAGAGGCCCAACACGAGTCTACAAGAAGAAGGTTGCATAGTAGACATCACCCCTCGAGGACCTTCCCGACTCTGTTTTCCTCTGGGTTACTTGTTTGACCACCGTATCACAGAGAAATCTTCTGTTCTTGCTTCGTGCTGTTTTTGTGTCAGATCTAGATCGCCATGGCTTCACCAAGTTCTTCCAAGGACAAGTTCTATGAGAAGGTCATCAACCCCTACCTACCGAAGGTGATGAAGCATCCTCAATTCATTGAGATGAGTGAGGGGTGCTCCACATCCGGGATGTTCAAGGGCCCAAGAAGATGGGAAGCATGGAGACCAGGCTCGAGGCGGTGGAGCAGGAGATCTTCAAGTGCCAAGGGATGGCGGAGCGTGGACTTAGTGCCAACCACTCCATGATCACGGAATTCACCCATGACCACAAGGTGGATGGCCAGTCTATGAAGGACATCGTCTTCAACTTCAATGAACAAAGCAATTATCTGCAAGGCCAAATTTATGATCTTCAAAATCAAAATTTTGAGTATGAAGCAAGGTTTAAAGGTATGAGTTTAGCTGCAAGTTTCAGGACTGAGGAGACTCGTGCATCCTCTTATGATGGGGAACCTATGACATGGAAGTCGGAGGACAAGCCCACCACTTCTTCACAACCACCATCACCAAAGAAGGAGACTTGAGTACACGGGTATGGGCACTCCCCTTGGCTTGTGCCAAGCTTGGGGGAGTAGTTCAATCCTTAGTTATTTCGTGATTTAGTTGAATAAAAGTTTAGTATGATCTATTTTCGAGTGCTAGTTTCATGATCTATCTATCTATGTAATTGAGTGAGAGTTATATAATAAAGTTTAGTTTGAGTTTTTGTTTCTTTAGTTTTATGTTTTAATCAAAATAAAGCAAGTAATAAAAAAGGATCATATGCTTGTTGGAGATATGCCCTAGAGGCAATCATGTATGATGATATTTCCTATGTGTTTATGAATAAAGATAGTCCTTGGACATTATCAATGATGTGTATCAACAAGTACGTGACTTGTTTGTGGGACTATGCATTGTATGATAACTATCCTAAAGGGTCCCTAGTCAAAAGGGTTGTGTGGACGCGCAGCCGACTAGACTAGCATATGACACGGTCGATGGCTTGGTCTCACTAGCCATGGAGCATTGGATGCTAACCGGATAATATGGACTCGGAAGGGTCTGGTCGGATTCGACATAGTCGGATCCGAGTTGAGATAAGGTCCGAGTCGGACAGACCCAACTATGAGACACAGCGATATGTCATCTGTGAGTCTCTAGTACAACATAGGTTCTATGTCCTAAGACCTGAGCTGGCGCATGTACTCGGGATGGTGATAGACCTGCTTTGGGCAACCAAACGCTACTCCGTGACTGGGTAGTTACAAAAGTAGGCTTCGGGCTTGTCCAGACCCATGCTGCGAGACATGGTCGAGCAAGATGGGATTTGACCCTCCGATCAGGAGAGATATACTCTGGGCCCCTCGTGTGATCCGACCAAGATAAGCATGGCCATGCGACAGGGATTATGAGATAATCTGGTTAGTGATCGGCATCACTGGAACGAGAAAGAGGTCGGGCTAGCACAAGGATGACAGACTCGCCTTGAGCCAAACAACATATATCGTGTGGAAAAGGGAACAAAGGTGTGACATGTTGTACAGGTTCGCCTAACCAGCTTCATCGGACACTTGGAGTCAGCATGCTTTGCTAGAGGCCACTGCCGACTAGCCGAGTCGGATGTGATCTAACTCGCGACCAAGTGAACGAGTGTCGGTGTACTAAGTATTGGGCCATTAGTACCCCGTACTTGTGCACGGGCAGTTGTAGCCATACTCGCGGCAAGGCTTGTCGGGGAACAGTTCGAGATTGAATCAGGCCACCAAGGAAATTCTCAAGTCAAAGATCTGAGGATCAGCAGATAAGAAGAGCTGGAATCCGCAGGCCAGCTTCCCCGGCAAGATCTTGTCGGGATGGCATGCGAAGCCTGACTAGGTTCGGCTCTCGGCAAGCCTCGGCGCCCGGCAAGGTTTTGTTACTGTGCCACCGCTCTAGCACAGCAACAAACCCGACATTCTGGGTCCTTCTTTGGATGCGTGGCGACGCGCCAATGGAGGAGAGCTTAAGCGGTGCTGATGGGATGGCCCCTTTTTCCATCCCCGAGAAAGTGAGGACACCTAAATGGACACCTCATGGTGCATTAAATGCATTCGTCCTAATCCGTCAGGGGTTAGGTATGATGACCCTGTAGCTACTTTACACCTCAATGTATGTACATTTTGCCACTGTGGTGACCCCTTTGTGGTATAAAAGGAGGCCCAAGGCAACTGCTATAGGGGAGGACAATCTTCTGGCCCATTCTGCATGCGTAGCTGCTCTTTGAATGTACTGTTCACTGCGAGCGCTCCTGGAGCCTGGGCTGAAGAACATTGATAATAAAACAAGGCAGGAGTAGGGTTTTACGCTGATCAGCGGGCCGAACCTGGGTAAAATCGCCCCGCGTCGATCGTTGGTTCTGCTCTTTGCGCATACCTCTCCCCCCGCCGAATCGTAAAGGGGTCCTTTGGGATCCCATAGGTGTCGCACGCCGACATCTTTGGCGCGCCAGGTAGGGGGATTGAAGGTTGTGTGAACCTAATCTAGTGATCGGCGCCTTAGTTTCTTCATCATCTTTGTCATCATGCCACCCAAGAAGAAGAGCGCTGCGACGGCGCAACCATCCACGTCCGTTTTGCCTGCGCCTTCGCATACGGGAGATGGCGTGGGTGCAGAAGGAAGAGGACTAGAGCCTCCACGGCGTTCCGGTGATCCAAGCCAGGCAAGCAGCGTCGTTCGCAGTGGCAGCAGCAACCCACACGCCGCTGGATCCAGAGATGGAGCTGTGTTGCCTACGGGTGGCACAATGAATTCCAGAGATCGGAGGACGCCTGCTGGAGCTCCCGCGCCGGCGCAAGCGTCACGGCCTACCCAGGTCGTGCACGACAAGTGACGTCATGGCGCTGGTGGTTCAGGGCGTCCCCATGAAAAGATTTCTGTGCATCGATCCCAAGATGCGCGGGACTAGCATGCACACCGAGCTGCCGGCGGAGGTGGCGCGCGGTCGCGTGACCGTGATGGTGCTCCTTCTAACATGGCTAGGAGTCAGAGCACCTCACGTACCTCGCACCTGTCGCCGCCGCCTACGCCAGCGGAAGCCTTGGCACGTGCGCAGCTGCTCCTCGATTTCCCTCCTGCTCTGGAGAAGATGGAGGAGTGGCGAGCTACTATCCAGAGCCTTATTGGCTTCGCCAACAAAGATGGGCCACAAGAGGCAGGGCCCTCACAGCGAAGGCCCGTCGATCCGGCGCGAGCCGATGTGGAGAAAACCGGAGGTGGTGCAACCACGGTGCATTCCCCTCCGCGACACCAGCGGCGGGCGACAACCCAGCAGGTTGATCGCCGTGATGATGTTTCCACGGCGTCGTCCGATCCACGGATGCGCCACGACCAGCGTCAAGTTCTCCAGGAACGAGGCAAAGAGGACGCTCGAACTACCATCGAGCGGCGACGGGAAGCGCGTTATCAGTCTGATAAGCGCGCAGGGCCGGCTGTCGACGAGCCTGCGCCAGGGGACGTAGGAGACTTGCCTTACGAGGTAGGGACTCCAGCGTTTACCCGTGAGCTACGGCAAGTCCAGTGGCCCAATTCCAGAACCTTCAAGCCAGAGGTCCCGGAGAAATATGACGGTAAGACTCATCCCTCGGAGTTCCTGAGCATCTACACCATTGCAGTGCAGGCTGCCGGTGGCCGAGATGACAAGATACTTGCCAACTACTTCCCGTTGGTGCTCAAGCCCAACGTCAGGTCGTGGTTGATGCATCTGCCGGAGAATTCTATTTCTTCTTGGTCAGATCTGTGCCATCAGTTTGTTGGTGCCTTTGTTGGAGGCCACCAAGCTCCTGGCCAAGAGAGTGATTTGCATATCATCCCTCAGAAGGAGGGCGAATCCCTACGCAAGTTTATGCAGAGGTTTAGCCGGGTGCAGTACAATATTCCTGACATTCACCCTGCCACTGTCATTAGCGCGTTTCATCAGAACGTGCGTAACCGCAGAATGCGGGAAGAGCTGGCGATGAACAAAGTCAGGAGTATTGCCGAGCTTTACGCTTTGGCAGATAAATGCACTCGAGCTGAAGAGGGAAGGAAACTCCCTGGCGAGGCTATTGGCGCGGCGGGCGAATCCGAAGATGAAGACGCCGCGACCCCGTCAAGGAAAGGCCGGCGGCGGAACAGGAAACGCGGAGGCAAGGCCATGCTTGCTGTCGAGGAATCCGACAACCCCGGCGCCGTCAAGAAGGCCAAGGTTGGTGACCCCGGCAAGGATCTTGCCGGGTGCCCTTCCTGTCAGGCCTTGGCGGCGGCCGACAAGTCGGAAAGCTCCGGCAAGCAGTATTGCAAGATCCATCGCACCAAGGGCCACGATCTCCAAAACTGCCGGCAAGTTGAACAGCTTGCCGAGAAACAGAGGGCTGAGTATGAAAGGCGAGATAAGGAGAAGGCCCATGATGGTGCTGACGGATCCGGCAAGAAGCACGGTGGCCGAGGGGGTTGCCGCGGCAAGGCCAAGCAACAGAGGGAGAGGCCCGCTCGAGGCCGAGACAAAGAAGAAGATGATGACGAAGAAGACGATGAGTCCAGTGAGCAAGAATTCCAGAAAGCTACAGAGGCCATGTGTATCGACGGGGGTGCCTTGCTGCATTCTTCCCACCGTCAACTCAAACAGTGGGTGCGGGAAGTCAACGCAGCGGAGCCATCACCAGATGCATGTAGGCCCCTGAAGTGGTCCAACACGCCTATCATTTTCGACGCCGAGGATCACCCTGATCGCACAACTGCGGTCGGGTGCTTGCCATTGTTGGTCTCACCAACAATTCGCAACCTCAAGGTGACGAAAATGCTAGTTGACGGTGGGGCCGGGCTAAACCTAATCTCACTGGATGTGCTCAAGAGGCTCCAAATTCCTGATGAAGACCTCGAAGAAACGGGCACGTTTCAAGGGGTCAATCCGGGAAGAACCCAGCCAAAGGGCAAGATTACGCTGTCGGTGACATTTGGTAGCGAGCTCAACTACATGACTGAGAAGGTAGTGTTTGATGTCGCCAAGATCCCCATGTCATACAATGGGATCCTTGGTCAGCCAGCGCTGGCTAAGTTCATGGCGGCATCACACTACGCGTACAACGTTTTGAATATGCCCGGGCCATTGAGCGTCATTACTATCCATTCCGATAAGAAAGATGCGCTCATCTGTGCCGACCAACTTTACCGAGAAGCAGTTGCAGCACCTGCCGTCAAGGCATCTGCTCCTGCCGCTGGAACTCCCGGGGGTAAGAAGAAGAAGACCGGCGGGAATCTTGGCGCGAACTCCAGTAAGCGCGCCTCCTCGGAGTGCTGCGCTTCCGTCGAGGATGCACCAGAGAGTTCCACCGGCAAGAACAAGAGATCCAAGGCTGCTCCACCAGAGACCAAGAAGGTGCCTGTTCGGGAGGACGGAACGGGAGGAACTTTCACCATAAGTTCCACCCTAGATGACAAATAGGAAAGCGCGCTCATTGCCTTCTTGCGAGCGAATGTCGATGTGTTTGCATGGCAACCGTCTGACATCCCCGGTGTTCCCAGGGAGGTAATTGAGCACCACCTTGCTATCTGTCCTCACGCGCGGCCCGTCAAGCAGAGGGCCAGGAAGCAAGCCTTGGAGCGGCAAGAATTCATTGCCGAGGAAATCAAAAAGCTGGAGGCGGCAGGATTGGTCAGAGGAGTGCTTCATCCAACCTAGTTGGCCAATCCGGTTGTGGTGCGCAAAGCAAATGGGAAATGGAGGCTTTGTATCGATTATACAGATATCAATAAAGCCTGTCCAAAAGATCCCTTTCCCTTGCCGCGCATCGACCAGATTGTGGACTCCACCGCTGGTTGTGATCTCCTGTCCTTCCTTGATGCCTACTCAGGGTATCATCAGATTTTCATGGCGAAAGAAGATGAAGAAAAGACCGCATTTATCACCCCATGTGGTACGTATTGTTTTATACGAATGCCTTTTGGGTTGAAAAGTGCTGGTTCTACATTTGCAAGAGCGGTCCAAATCGGTTTTGAGCCTCAACTCCATAGAAATATGGAGGCATACATGGATGACATAGTGGTCAAAACCAAGGACAAAGCGACGCTCATACAAGATTTAGAAGAAACATTTGCAAATCTGCGCAAGATCAACTTAAAGCTCAATCCTGAGAAGTGCGTGTTCGGTGTTCCTTCTGGCAAGCTCCTCAGATTCTTTGTATCTTGCCGAGGAATCGAAGCGAACCCGGACAAGATCAAAGCTATTGAGCAGATTGAAGCGCCAAGACGCGTCAAGGATGTGCGTCGTCTTGCCGGCTGTGTTACTGCTCTAAGCAGGTTTATTTCCAAATCTGCTGAGTGCGCCCTGCCCTTTTTCAAAATTTTGAAGAAGGCAGGTCCAATGAAATGGACTCCAGAGGCGGAGGCTGCGCTGCAAGATTTGAAGAAATACCTTTCCTCTCCGCCGACGCTAGTCATGCCTAAACCACAAGAGCCGTTGCTGCTGTATCTGGCAGCGACAAATCAAGTGGTTAGTGCTGCGTTAGTGGCGTAGAGAGAAGCTGATGAGGAAGCAACACCAGCGGCAGGACCGTCAGGTGACGCGGCAGGATCTTCCCCAGCAAGGATTGATCCCGGCAAGACAAGATCTGTGCAGTCAGAAGAACCATCGCAAAAGAAAAAGGTGGTGCAGCGCCCAGTTTATTTTGTTAGCTCTCTTTTACAAGGAGCTAGGTCAAGATATTCTGGCATGCAGAAGTTGCTTTTCGGCCTCCTTATGGCCTCAAGGAAGCTGCGCCATTATTTTCAAGCACATGAAATCACCGTCGTCACTCACTTTCCGTTGCAACGGATTTTGTGAAATCCAGAAGCAACCGGCAGGATCGTGGAGTGGGCATTGGAGTTGTCGAGCTTTGGCCTCAAGTTTGAAAGCACTTCAACAATTCAGAGCAGGGCCTTGGCAGAGTTCGTTGCTGAATGGACCCCAACACCAGACGAGGAGGTTCAAGAAACAATTCTCCCCGGCAAGGAAATTGACCAGGAATGAATTATGTACTTTGACGGGGCTTTTTCGCTGCAAGGCGCCGGTGCTGGCATGCTGTTTGTCGCACCCACCGGAGAGCACCTCAAGTACGTGGTCCAAATGCATTTTCCCAGGGAGATTTCAACGAACAACACTGCGGAGTACGAGGGTTTGCTTGCCGGTCTCAGGATCGCAGCAGACCTTGGTATCAAGAAGCTAGTCATCAGAGGCGATTCACAGCTTGTCGTCAGGCAAGTAAATAAGAGTTATCAGAGTCCATTGATGCAAGCCTACGTGGATGAAGTGAGAAAAATGGAAGAGCACTTCGATAGTCTGCAAATGAAGCACATCCCTCGTGCCGAGAATAGTATTGCTGACGACCTGTCAAAGCGCGCTGCCCTCAAGTTACCTGTGGAACCAGGAACTTTTGTGCTCCATTTGACTCAACCATCCGTGGCGCCATCAATGTGGCAAGAAAAGAGAAGAAAATTGAATTCCGGTCAGTACTTCCCGGCAGAGCTCCCGGGAGCTGCCGGCAAGGAAGTTGCCGGGATCAATGACATGCCCGTCGGGGAACAACAGGCTCCAGCGGGGGCTCAGGTCCTTGCCGTCGAGACAAACATTCCTCCAGCAGAGGAGATGCCTTTAGTCCTAGCTGTCGAGCCCCAGGCTCCAGCATGGGCGCAGCACATTGTCCATTTCCTTCAAACAGGAGAACTCCCGGAGGAACAGGAAGAAGCGGAAAGAGTAGCCCGTCGGTCTGTTATGTACAAGTTCGTCGATGACGTCCTGTACAGAAAGAGACCAAACGGTGTGAAATTGAAGTGCATTCCTCGGGAGGATGGACTAGAGGTGTTGGCAGAGATACATGGAGGCATATGTGGCTCTCACATAGGATCAAGAGCACTTACCGGGAAAGCATTCCGGCAAGGTTTCTTTTGGCCCACCGCTCTCCAGGATGCAACTGCACTAGTAACCAAGTGTGAAGCGTGCCAGTTTCATTCGAAGAAATCGCATCAACCAGCTCAAGCTCTTCAGACAATCCCTCTCTCCTGGCCATTTTTGGTCTGGGGGCTCGACATACTGGGCCCTTTCCCCCGTGCTACCGGGGGCTTTGAGTACTTATACGTTGCTATCGACAAGTTCACAAAGTGGCCGGAGGTGGAAGCAATGAGGAAGGTGACAGCACAATCAACCGTCAAGTTCTTTAAAGGGATAGTTTGCCGTTTCGGTGTGCCCAATAGGATCATCACCGACTACGGCACGCAATTCACAAGTCGCACCTTCATGCAGTACGTCCAAGACCTTGGCGGCAAAATTTGTTTTGCCTCCGTTGCTCATCCGAGAAGCAACGGCCAAGCAGAGAGGGCCAATGCTGAAGTGCTGCATGGTCTCAGGACCAGAACCTTTGACAGGCTGAAAAAGTGCGGAAGACGCTGGATTGATGAGTTGCCGGCGGTTCTTTGGTCAATCAGAACGACACCAAATTGAGCCACCGGCCAGACGCCCTTCGCTCTGGTCTATGGAGTGGAGGCAATTCTCCCCACGGAACTCACATATGGATCACCTCGAGTGCTCGCTTATGATGAGCTTGAGCAAGAGCAACTGCGGCAAGATGATGCTGTTCTCCTTGAGGAGAATCGTCTTCAGGCTGCTGTGCGAGCTGCACGCTACCAGCAAGCTTTGCGCCGCTACCATAGCCGCAAAGTTCATGCCCGAAGCCTTGAGGAAGGCGACCTTGTTCTTCGGTGGATTCAATCCGCCAAGAATTCAAACAAGTTGACGCCAAAGTGGGAAGGCCCTTATCGGGTAGTACGAGTCACCAGGCCCGGTGCTGTCTGCTTGGAGACCGAAGATGGCATTCCAGTGAGCAATTCCTGGAATATCGAACATCTTCGCAAGTTCTACCCATAAGGCGTGGTTGCCGGGGGCCCCCGGCAACCACCCTTTTGTACAAGTCTTGCCGGCGAGGCATATGATCCTTTGTACAAAGCCAGGCGCAGACCCTGAGCACAAATGAATAAATTTAAGTGTTGTGCATTCCCTTATTGATTTTCATGTTCATATTTATATATGCATGTTTGTCTAAGATGTTGTATGACACCTACTCCCGGTAAGTTCTAACGAACCGCCAAGGTTTCATATCTTTATTTTCTCTTCTTTCTTTTTCTTAAAGGACGGAAGGATTCCTCGCATGCACATTTGCCAGGGGGGAAGGGAGATATGAGTACCAGTTGGCGACGTTCAGAATCGACGCTTGCCGGAGGAAGGACAGTGACAGAAAGCTAAGTTCTAAAAACTTAGGACAAGTTTCCTTTATTGCAAAGTTATTTCCTTGGATGATTCCGACTTTGTATGGAAAATCTGCACGCGAAGGAACCCTTGTTGTAATCAGTTGCGCCATTATTTTGTTTCGAGTCCGCTCAACGATTTAAGTGGTTGCACTGAGAACGCCAAGGAGTCTTGCCGGCCACTGCGCCTCCAGCAGGCTGCTGAAGTCCCGCACCCAGTGCTCGCGGCAGGTTGCGCGCCGGCAAGTTTTTCAGTAAGCGTAGGGTGAACTCCATACACAAAGGAATCAGACAAGGAAAATAGCAAGCATGTACCCAAACATAAGCAATTTATATTACATTAATGAGTTGCCGCAATTCTAACTTGAGACTTAATTGTCTTTGACATGGAATGACGACGGCAAGAAAAGGTGGAGCAGTTAATCTCTGCGCTGGCCTTCGATCCTTTTGATGGAGTCCACCTTCTCGAGGATAGGCGTGACAAGATCTTCGAGCGCCTCGAGATTTGCGTCCTTTGGCAGATGGCCAAGCGAATTGGAGAGGTCGATGCCGGGATTGTGGTGCACCACCTTGATAAGCACTTTGCGGAGGACGGCCCAGCAAAGCCGGCGGGTCTCGTTGGCCAATTGAGTCACCCAGTTAGACTGGAGCAACTTCAGGGCATCAATGATGCTCTTGAAGAACATCGTCAACCTGGCACTTGAAGATATCCTTTCCTCGGAAGAATACCTGAAGTTTGACAGGCCCATGGTTGACAGTTCTGCCGTGAGCTTCTCCGCAGCGTCGATGAGACGCCCAGTCCAGATCTCCACCCCCTTTTCGTAATCAATTTGGGCGGTAGCAGCGCTCTTGAGCAGGTTCCCCTCTCCCTGGAGATCTTTGAGTAGGGCCTTCTCGCGGGCCCTGCCGGCCTCGAGAGACTTCTGCAACATGGTCAGCTTCAGTTCCAGAACGGCAATGGCTTCATTTGCTGAGGAGAGCTGCTTGGTCTTGTTAGACATGGCAACTTGCATCTCCGCCAAGGTGTGGAGGGTTTTTTCCCTGTCGCCTTTGAGCGTTGAGAGCTCCTTGCCGTGTTCTTCAAGATCCGCTTCCAGTTTCTTGACTTTGTCGCTCAGCTCGTTCTTGGCGGCCTTTGCAGCCTCGGCAGCATCAACGGCCTCCTTGAGCTTGCCGGCATGATCTACAGTTAGAGCTTCGAGCGCCTCTTTGTGCTTCTGCTCCAGCTCCTGGATCCGCCGCGCGACAAGCTTCTCGATATCTTCATCTTTGCTGTGAAGCTTGGCGGCGAGCGCCTGCTCATGTGCGGTGAGATCTTCCTTGTGAGCATCAAGCACAACGCGACGCCCCGTCAGGAGAGCATCTTCAGCAGCAATTCTCTGCGTAGCTTCATCCCGCACCTTCTCCATGTCAGATTGTTTCAGGAGGATTTCTGTCCACTGATGGTTCACTTGTTCTCGGCCAGCAGTCAACTCTTGGAGGGCCTCGGCATACCAGACTTGCATTTGTTCGACGCGCCTCTGAAAATCTGCTTCGGCCGCCTCGACAACTGCCATTCTGGAATCCGCTTTCTCTTTCCGGGCGCGGTGGAGAGCCTGGAGCTTGCGGAAGTTTTCGCCCATGGCCTGAAGGAGCTGATCCTCTTCAGACTTGCCGCTGCTAGCGCTTGGATCATCAACAACCTCGAGCCCGGCAGCAGCGATGATTTCCTCGTCGAAGACTTCCCCTTCGGTCGGTGCCCCAATGCTTGCCGTTCCCGGCAAGTTGACAAATAGGTTCTCGCCAACTTTGAGATATTTGCTGGATGAGGGGCCTTCAAATGTTGATGGTTGATCCTCAACAACTGCCTCACCAGTAGCAGGGGGCTCCGTGGCCAGCGCAGCACCTGGCGCTCCTGCGACAGGAATGCCGTCAGTACAGTCATCAGCCTCCTTGCCACCCTCTTCAGCAGGCTCTTTGGCGGGTTCCTCCTGCACAGTCTCGGCGGCCTCGGCAGTGGCGTCTTTGGCGGCCTCGCTGGCGGCAATCCTGTCTGCTTCGGCAGCGGCGTCCCTGGCGGTCTCCTCGATGACAACGTCGACGTCCATGTGTTCCATCACAGGGAACTCTAGAGGATGAAGGAGGGAAACATAATAAGATCAAGATTGAAGTTCGAAGGGACCAAAGAAAAAGAGATAAAGGAAAGAATAGCAAGCACACTGAGGTAATCAGTTACCTGCGTCGAGCTGTTGAGAGGTGGCCTCGCCCATCCCGGCAACCTCGGTTGCCGGGGGAGGGTTGCCGGTGCCCATGCTTGCTGGCTCCTCCTCAATCAAGATGGGCTCGTCGGTAGGATCCCTTGCCGGGGATGCGCTTGTGGGCGGCGTGGTCGATGGGGGTGGCACGACGGGGGCGTCTTCCAATAACTCTCCTTGTTGCCGTTCTTCTCTTGCAAGCCCATAGATATCAGCGGCAAGAATAGAAACCTCAGCGCCCGCCAACAGAAAAAGAGCAATGAACTTACGCTGGGGGCTGTGCTGGGGACTGCGTTGAGGGCTGAGCTCCGGGCTGACGATGACAGTTTCTGGCACGCTCGTAGAGCCTGCCGGGGGCTTGTCACCCATGGAAGTCTTTGTCCTCTTCGTCATCCTCTCCAGCAAGGTTTCTGCATCACTGCAGAGACAATACAAGCAAGTCAGCAAGGTTGATCCAAGATTGGAAGATAAAGGCTGTGGCAAGGTACTCACTCTTCCTCTTCTCGCTCCGGACTAAAGCCGGAGATGTCGAAATCGACCTCCGCTGCAACGTCTGAGTAGGGAGGCGGAGGAGGGGACCTAGTTCACTTGGCTGTGGCAGGCGCCGGGGGTTGGCGTGTTTCCGCCACCTCAGCTTTCGGTGCGGTAGTGCGAGACACCCCTGTCGCCCCAGCAGTTGCCGCTGGTGTGGGTCTCGCGCGCCGCGCAGGTTGCTGTCGAACCCCTTGCTGCGGCGCAGTCTTGCCGGCCACTTTCTTGCCGGCAGCCTCACTGCTCGAGGAAGGTTGGCTTGCCGGGATGCCAGACACAGCCTTTCGAAGAACATGCTTTGTCTTCTTCGGGGCTGGGAGCTCTTCTTGCGGTTCTTCTTCGGCCGTGTCTTCATCGGACGAGCTCTCAGCGGCAGTGCTGCCCTGTTCCCCGGCAGCTTTGTCCTTCCCAGCAGGATCTTTCTCCACCACTACCTCCGCGTCACTGGTTTCCCATTCTGTGAAGCCGACGCTGCCGGCCTCCGCGGCAAGATTTGTCTCCTCCGCCCTGGTGGCGATGTATGCCACCTCTTCGTCGGTGGTGGCTCGGAGTAAGTATGCTTCTTCCCGGACGGCCCTCTCCGTCAAGTTATCAAAGAACTTCTGTGCATCTTCCTCGGATGGCTCAACCCATGTCGCGTCAAGACCGTGGGCGTTGAACATCAGCATGAAGGCGATGATTGATCCTAGAGCAGAGTTGTAGCACAGAGGGACAATCCTTGCCGGCAACCGATGCTTGTCGTCGTGCTGGAACAGCTTTTGGCGGAGGGCGCCAAGTTGCATAGCAGTCAAATTGTTGTTCAATCCAGGGCGCAGCCTCATGATGTCCGCTGCGTTCCGGTACTCCCAAGCTGGTCTTCCCCTGCTCTGTAGCGGGGCGATGCGGCGACGGAGGAAATCGAAGCCGATCATCTCCATAGTAAGCCCGGCGGCTTTCAGGCGAAGGATCCTGGTGGTGGCGATTGTGAGCCTCTCGTCCTCCGCGGCAAGGCCGCTCTAATCGCTGCCTCGGACTGCCTCTGCCGTCGAGGCAAACAGAACGGATGAGGATCTGCTTCCTTGATCCAGCACCACTCAGACCGCCATTCATCCCACTTCTCCCGGTAAACTCCCTCTGGGTATATCTCCTTATTCCAAGCCCGTGGAATCCAGGCGATAGAACCAGAAAGGGCCTCCCCCTTTTGGATGCGAGGAATAAAATAATGACGGAAGAGGGCGGTATTGGGAACTACTCTGACAAATTTTTCGCAAAGATGAGCGAAGACAGACATACACATTACGGCGTTTGGCGTGAAGTCAAGAAGATGGAAGCCGTATGTGTACATGATGTCATTGAAGAAGTCAGAAAAGGGAGGACAGAGCCCGCATTAGAAATATGCGATGAAAAAGGGGTATCTGTCCGACCCACTCTTGGAGCACGAACCTGGAATCACGCGAGTGGCGGGGTGAGCCTACGTCTCCCTCGCCCACATACACTGGTACCGCCTCTTCAAAGCTTCCGCATCGAGCGATGGGGCGAAGACGACGTACTTCTTCCGCATCTTCACCAGTTCGCGCTCCGGGACATCGGCTTTCGCCTCCTTGCCCTTGCCTTTGCTGGTCTTGGGCGGCATGGCGACTGCAAGGGCGGAAGCCGGGGATGGAGCGGGCGTGGAGGCGGCGAGCGGAAGAGGGAAGGCTTTGCTCTGAGCTCGAGAGAAGGAAAGCAATGGCAACGGCTAGATTGAGAAGAAAAGGAGGGTAAATAGGCTTGTGCCTCTGCGGCTTCTCCTTTTTATGGGGAAGGAGCGGGGCCGCCTCTTTTACTCCCCAATGTGAATGCGCCTCTGCGGGCGCGTTGCAGTTGCAGCTTTTGAGGCACGCTTCCCACGTCGCGCATTCATCGCGCGTAGTGGGGGCACAGTAAACAGGATATTTACGAGCAGTTAACCCCCTGCCACGTGTGCCCATGCACTGTTTGGGCCTAGCCCAACAACGCCTCGCACTCGTGTGTGGCCTAGGCCCGGGGGCTCCTGTCGGTGTACTAAGTATTGGGCCATTAGTACCCCGTACTTGTGCATGGGCAGTTGTAGCCATACTCGGGGCAAGGCTTGTCGGGGAACAGTTCGAGATTGACTCATGCCACCAAGGAAGTTCTCAAGTCAAAGATCTGAGGATCAGCAGATAAGAAGAGCTGGAATCCGCAGGCCAGCTTCCCCGGCAAGATCTTGCCGGGATGGCCTGCGAAGCACGGCAAGGCTCGGCGCCCGGCAAGGTTTTGTTGCTGTGCCACCGCTCTAGCACAGCAACAAACCCGACATTCTGGGTCCTTCTTTGGATGCGTGGCAACGCACCAATGGAGGAGAGCTTAAGCGGTGCTGATGGGATGGCCCCTTTTTCCATCCCCGAGAAAGTGAGGACACCTAAACGGACACCTCACGGTGCATTAAATGCATTCGTCCTAATCCGTCAGGGGTTAGGTATGATGACCCTGTAGCTACTTTACACCTCAATGTATGTACATTTTGCCACTGTGGTGACCCCTTTGTGGTATAAAAGGAGGCCCAAGGCAACTGCTACAGGGGAGGCCGATCTTCTGGCCCATTCTGCATGCGTAGCTGCTCTTTGAACGTACTGTTCACTACGAGCGCTCCTGGAGCCTGGGCTCAAGAACATTGATAATAAAACAAGGCAGGAGTAGGGTTTTATGCTGATCAGCGGCCCGAACCTGGGTAAAATCGCCCCGCGTCGATCGTTGGTTCTGCTCTTTGCACATACCTCTCCCCCGCCGAATCGTAAAGGGGTCCTTTGGGATCCCATAGGTGTCGCACGCCGACAACGAGAACCTAAGGGGTCGCGCGCTTAAGGGAAGGAACCTATGAGGCCGGATCGGACTCCACGAGTCAGATGTGATCCTACTCGGACTCAGATCCAGGCCGAACAGATTTTGGGCTTTAGGGTCAGTGCGGGGCCCAAGTGTTGAGCCCGCAACGGATGCCTATATAAAGTGGGGGTGCGGCACACTCATGCGGTTGATCACTTCGGCGCTGTCACTAGGGTTTGCATGTGTTGCGAATAGCCACCTCCACTCGTCGCCGACTGTGTGATCGGACCTAGCAGTCCGCCGCACGGTATTCCTCCTGCACGCGTGGATACCATTAGAGGCGGTGCACTTGCGCCGCTCCGGCGAACTTGTATGCGGGATCCACTCCGGCTGTTCGAGGGAGATCAGACGAGGGGGAGACGACTCTGGATGCACTGCCTCAACTCTACTTCCGCTGCACGGCACTGCGCATCTAGTGGTAAAGATCTGTGGTCCATCTCCCGTAGCATGTTCTTGGTTGTTCTGTGCATAGGAAAATTTTAATTTGCAGTCGACGCACCCTACTATAGAACCCAACAGTGGTATCAGAGCCTCTGCTATAGGATTTGGTTTCAGATCATATGCATATTAGATATGTGGAGGCGGCAGATGAGATCTGTTGTCGTTTATGAAATCGGCTATGTGCACGGTTGATGAGATCAACTGCACATGGGGATCAATGAGGCTATGTTTTCTGATGATCAGGATCGATGAGGTCGTGACACAACCTACCCCTACCGGTCAGTATCCACCATCGGGGTTAACAGTGAAACGTAAATCCGAATCGGATTCGCGATTCGATAAGATCGGTCAGATCAAAAAATTCGGCGTGATCGGAGTTCAGATGTGATCTGTGATTTCTGAAAACGTCGGGCGCTGCCCCTTCGAACCCCGCCAGCTAATCGGCTCACGGGACCGCCGTGTGCGTAGCGCCTTGTATTTTGTACACGATCACTCAAACCGGAAGAATGCGATTCTATGCATAACTTTATTTTGCAGGGTTTGATGTGAATAGTATGGCTCATGTGTATGCGATGCATGTGTGTAGATTATACATGGCCTGCGTGTCATGTTTGTCAGCCGGCAGGAGCCAAAGTGCTATCATTATAATGTATAACGACCTGCGTGTCGACTTGTGACTCTATGTAAAATTAATTACTAGTTGTAGTAGTTGGATAATAGAGATTAGGTTGGTGGCTTGGCGTCCTCGTGTGACTAACAAGATGGAGTTCCTAGATGGTCATCGGAGTCGGAGCTGACCTGGAAGAACATCCATGAAGGAGCCATACTATTTCACAATATATATTTATTTGTGATTGTTATGCTTCTTTATTTCTATGCATGTTAAACTGGTAGAAAGATACCTCATTAATATCAAGCGACTTGCCATCCCCGATGTTGCACCTTCGCACGTCAAGTACGTCTAGTAGTGGGCTCATAAAATTGGGGTGCAGCTAGGTGTCCTTGAACTGAAGGGTTCGTGTCGGACACGGACATGCACTGCATCAGGTTATCTTGACAAGGCTATCAAAACGGCTTTGGGCTTTGTGGCAGAGAAGGTTGGGAGCTGGAGTATGAGATACCTTCCCGACCGACAGGAGTCGTATAGAGATACGATTAGCAAGGAGTTGCTTACCGGATAGGTATGTTGGCTAGCAGTGATGCTAAAGCTCACTAGTCGCATGCGCTAGTCGGATCCTGAATCACTGAGAGTTTGCGGAGGGATGCCGACTTCAGTGGGAGTATTTCTGTTTAAGGCTTGAATTACTCTACATAAACACATTGCTTAGTGATTGCATATTTTCTATTGTAGATCAATGGCACCACCTACTCAACCCAACTTTGCATTGAAATCAATTCTGGAAAAGGATAAACTGAATGGAACAAACTTTACCACCTGGTATAGAAATTTGAGAATTATTCTCAAGCATGATAAAAAGGAACATGTTCTAGAGGATCCACTTCCAGAGGAACCTGCCGATAATGCTAATGCCACAACCAAGAATGCCTACCAGAAACTCGTTGATGAATCAACGGAGATCAGCTGTCTGATGCTAGCTTGTATGGAGCCCGATTTGCAACAGCATTTTGAAAATGTTGAGGCTTACGATATGATCGAGAGTCTCAAGAGCATGTTTCAGACACAGGCTAGGACCGAAAGGTTCAATGTCTGGCGATCCTTGATGGATTGCAAGCTCAAGGAAGGTGATCCACTAAGCCCACATGTGATCAAGATGATCGGATATGTGCAAGCTTTGGATCGGTTGGGCTTCCCGCTTTTGGATGAGCTGGCTACTGATGTAGTTCTGGGTTCTCTTCTGCCCAGCTATGGGGCGTTCATCTTGAACTATCATATGCATGGCATGGATAAGAAGCTCACTGAATTGCATGGGATGCTCAAAGTGGCAGAGCAGGATATTAAGAAAGGCACGCATCAAGTGTTGATGGTGCAGAAATCGGCTAAGTTCAAGAAGAGTTGGTCCAAGAAAAAGGCTAAGGCAAAGGGTACGGAGATGGTAACCTCTGCCGCTGCGCCAAAGTCAGGACCGGACTCGAAGACCATTTGCTATCATTGCAAGGAGACCGGTCACTGGACGAGGAACTGTAGCAAGTGGCTTGCAGAGCATGACAAGAAGGCCGGAAATGCTTCTTCAGGCAAAGGTACACTTGTTGCATATGTTATAGACATTTACCTTGCTGACATACCTAGTAGCTCTTGGGTATTTGATACTGGATCGGTTGTTCATATTTGCAACTCAATGCAGGGGCTGGTAAGAACTAGGCGTTTGGCACAAGGGGAGATTGACATCAGGGTCGGCAACAAAGCAAGAGTTGCTGCGTTGGAGGTCGGCACGATGCAGCTCTAGCTTCCTTCTTGATTTATTTTGGAATTGAATAATTATTATTACATTCTTGCACTTAGTCGAAACATTATTTCTGCCTCATGCTTGATGATTCAGGGTTATGAATTCAATTTAAAGGACAATGGTTGTTCGTTTTATTTGAATGGTATGTTCCACGGCTATGCACCCATTGTTGATGGGCTTTTTATATTGAATCTAGAAACGGAACCGGTCTATAACGTGAATGTCAAGAGGCATAAGCCTAATGAGATAAATCCGACATACTTCTGGCATTGCCGGCTTGGACACATTAGTCTGAAACGCATGAAGAAGCTCCATGATGATGGGCTCCTAACTTCGTCCGACTTCGGGTCGTTCGAGACATGCGAATCATGCTTGCTCGGCAAGATGACTAAGTCTCCTTTTGCAAAGAGTTGTGAGAGGGCGTCCGAGCTGTTGGAGCTTATACACAGCGATGTGTGTGGTCCAATGAGCACAACTTCTAGAGGTGGCTATCAGTACTTTGTGACTTTTACCGACGACTTGAGTAGATATGGATATATCTATTTGATGAGAAACAAGTCAAAAATTTTTGAAAAGTTCAAAGAGTTTCAAAACGAGGTTGAGAATCAGCTCGGCAAGACTATAAAGCTTCTACGATCTGATCGTTGAGGTGAGTACATGATCCAGGAGTTTGATGATCATCTGAAAAGCCAAGGTATAGTACCTCAGCTCACACCTCCGGGTACGCCACAGAGAAAAGGCGTGTCAGAACGGAGGAATCGTACCTTGTTAGACATGGTTCGATCCATGATGAGCAAATCGGATTTACCCTTGTCATTCTGGGGATACGCTCTAGAAACTGTAGCTTTCACACTTAACAGGTACCATCAAAATCCATAGACAAGACACCGCATGAGATGTGGACCGGGAAGAGTCCCAGTTTGTCTTTTCTAAAGATTTGGGGTTGTGAAGCATTTGTCAAGCAACTTATGTTAGACAAGCTTACTCCCAAGTCAGATAAATGCATATTTGTGGGATATCAGAGGGAAACCTTGGGATATAGCTTCTACAACTGGGAAGAGAACAAAGTGTTTGTTGCTCGAAACGGGGTTTTCCTTGAGAAAGAGTTTCTCAGTCGGGAGGCCAGTGGGAGGACGGTCTGACTCGAAGAAATTCGAGGACCACTCGGGGATGGCTCGGCTGGTAATGAGATCATACTAGAGTCAGTCAGGGAACCCGTAGTGGAAGCAGCACCGGAACCACGGAGGTCGGAAAGATTGCGCAAAGTGCGTGATGTATTGTTGCTAGAAAGCCACGAGCCGGCCACGTATGCGGAAGTGATGTAGCGACCCGATCCCAATGGATCGAAGTCTCTGTGCTTAAGTGTCATCCCTGGATCGGTATGCTGACACACACAGTACTCGAGGATTTATAACAGAGTTCAATCACACACTTATTACATCGAAAATCCTCATAAAGAATATTTATTACATAAATATGGCTAAAGGCCAACTAAATAAAATAACTGCGGAAGCTTCGAAGATAAATGAGTCCATCAACTCCAACGGCATAGCTGAGTGCATGACAACGACCTATCGCACCTTACTCTTCGTCTAAAAATTCTGCAACATGATACGTTGCAGCCGTGTAGGTCAGCGCATGGAATATGCTGGCAAGATAACACTATAGAGCAATGATGAATAATAGCTATCACTACATGCAACATATTTCTGGTGGAGGCTCTAAGTTTAGTTTTGCATAAAGCCAATTTTTTTCTACAACAAAGGAATAAATTTTATTTGCTACAAAGTTTGTTGAAAAAGATATTGAGAAGGTACCCCCATCTCAAATCCCAAAATAGTGTAACCCAACAAATTCATTAGATAATGTGATGAGATCAAATCAATAATTCAAGTACCAGATACTCAAGATGTCCATAACCGGGGACACGGCTAACCATGATTAGTTTGTACACTCTGCAGAGGTTTGCGCACTTTTCCCCACAAGACTCGATCTCCTCCGTTAAATTTCTCGCACTGCATGATGTTTGAGAAACGGATGATCGAGACACAGTCTTTCCGGAGAGGTCCCCTTAACCGATAGATAGGCCGGTACACCTACAATTCCCCTACATCTGCTAGCCTATCATGGAAAGGTTTCCCACAACTTACTCAACTATGCCAGAGCCCATAATGGCTTGTGGCTACACACGGAAGTTTCTAGCATGAATAATCTTATGATCCCTTTGAGCCTGGGTGGCAAACAATAGGATGATCACACGGGTACCCCGGGATCTCCTAGGACAACACTGGTATAACCCCAGGTGCCCACAACCAATCCACCCAGATGTGTATTAAAGTAGCCACCTTAAGTTTCCCATAGTTAAAAATTACTCTCGCAACTTTCATGAATCTCACACACCAAACCACGCCTACGAGCATAGCAAAATAGTATAATCATAACGTAATAAACCCAGGGTTTGCTATAAGACAATAGGTTCCTACCTCATCGACTACTTCCCAGTACCCACATGTTATCACATCCTAACCATGCAGTGTTGGAGGATTGAAACTAATGCATAAAAACTAGGTAATAAAGGGATATGATCAAAGTGTTACTTGCCTTGCTGACGATCGGAAAACCCTAGAGATTCGTAGTAGCAAGCTTCGCACTCCGGATACTCTATCGTAGACAAACAATATCATACATAAGCACTCAAGCATAAGTTGCACAGGTAAAAGCAAATAAAAGATCTAAACAGAAAGTTCAAGCGAAGAGCTTCGATTTGCAAAAAGAATCAATCAAATCGGAGTTACGAAACTCAAACTACGATCAAAAGAAGTTCGAATTCAAATCTGCTTGAAACCAAATTTTAAATTTTCAAAATCATGTTCAAGTTGTTTATCTGAACAAATGGGATCGAGACGAAGATTTTGGCATTGGTTTCACTGGATTTGGATAAACGAGCAAAAAGTTGCGAGGGTTTGAAGATTAGGGGCTAATCTGTAAGAAAACTATTCGCGGATAGGTCCCTGGCCGAAAATAAAACTAAAAAGAGAAATCTAACGAACGAACGTTCGCTAACAAAAACTAACGAACGAAAATGTTCACTAACAGATCTAAAAAAACGGACGTTCGCTAATTAACCTATCCTAATAAAATAAACCGATCTAAAAACGAAAAACCGAAACTAAAAAAAACGGGCAGTTTTCGACAGTTTATACCGGTTCGCGAAATAAACCGGCGGCGGCAGCAACGAACTCTGGCGAGGGCGGCGCGGCTCCGGCGGCTGCGGGGTGGGGCGGGGAGCGGCGCGGCAGCGGCGGGAGGCGGCGGCACGGCGAGGCAGGCGACGGCAGCAGCGGCGACGCGGCGGCGGGGCGGCTCGGGCGCCCCGGCTTGGGGCGGCGGAGCGGGTTGAGGAGGAGAGGGGGCGGTGGCGGCGCTATATAAAGGCCCCGGGGGGTGTCCGGCTTGGGGGAGGGGCGAGGCCGAGGCGGAGTCCGACCGGACTCCTGCTGCGTGCGGGAGCCGGTCTCCCGCGGCTCGGGAAGGCGGTGGCGACCTGGGCTGGCTGGGCTTTGGCCCAGTCGGTCGAAGAGTTTTTTTTAATTCCGCCGCAGAGAAAAATCCAAAATAAAAATAAAATAAAATTCTAAAAAATTCCAGAAACAATTTTCACCATCCCTACCTAATATTTGGGACATTGTGAACATCTTTCTGGACTAAATGCAATTTTTTAAAAATGCATATTTTTCCCTAATTTAATTGAATAAAATTTCAAATAAAACTTGAATAAAATATATTTTTGTTCAAAATTAAATTTCCAATATTTCCTCGCTGTTTTGAAGAAGTCATATTATCTTCTCTCATAATTTTTATTATTTGAAATAATTGGAAAAATAATTTCGAATAAAATCACTTTGATCCAATTTACCAAATTTGAAAAATTCGAAATGGAAATTTTATGAAAACCTCCAACTCTCTCAAACTGGTCCTTGAGTTGCTTAAGGTCACTTGGATCAAAATGCAACCAAAACAAAACAACAAAAATGCACAAATCATGGATGCATATGAATGATCTAATGCATAACATCCAAATTGAAAATTGGGATGTTACAAACCTACCCCCCTTAAGATGAATCTTGCCCTCGAGATTCGGGTTGGTCAGCAAAAAGGTGTGGGTTGTCCTTGCGGAGGTCTTCTTGTCGTTCCCAGGTGGCTTCCTCTTCGGTATGATGGCTCCACTGAACTTTGCAAAACTTGATAACCTTGCTGCGAGTAACTCGGCTGGAAAACTCGAGAATCTTAACTGGCTTCTCTTCATAGGTCAGATCACTATCCAACTGAATTGCTTCCAGGGAAACTGTATCTCTCAGAGGAATATCGGCCATCTCTGCGTGGCACTTCTTCAACTGGGAAACATGAAACACATCATGAACTCCTGACAAACCTTCGGGTAACTCCAACTTGTAGGCAACTTCACCCATACGTTCCAATACTCTGTATGGTCCCACAAATCATGGTGCTAGCTTTCCTTTGACTCCAAATCGTTTTACTCCTTGAAATGGGGACACACGAAGGTATGCCCTGTCTCCGACTTCATAGGTTACCTCCTTGCGTTTAGTATCTGCATAACTTTTCTGCCTGGACTGGGCTATCTTGAGTCTATCCCGTATCAACTTAACCTTCTCTTCAGAATATCTGATTAAGTCTGGTCCGAACAACTGTCTATCTCCAACTTCATCCCACGACAGTGGTGTCCTGCACCTTCTTCCGTACAAGGCTTCAAAAGGGGCCATCTTCAAACTAGCTTGATAGCTGTTGTTATATGAGAACTCTGCGTAAGGCAAATTATCATCCCAACTAGATCCATAATCTAGCGCACAAGCTCTCAACATGTCCTCCAGAATCTGGTTGACTCTCTTGGTCTGTCCATCTGTCTGCGGGTGAAAGGCTGTACTAAACTCTAGCCTGGTACCCAAGGTTTCGTGTAACTAATTCCAAAACTTCAAGGTAAACTGGGTTCCTCTATCTGATACGATGGTCCTCGGAACTCCATGCAGACATACGATCCTGGTCATGTATATCTTCGCCAACTTAGCACTTGTATAAGTGGTTTTCACGGGGATGAAGTGAGCCACTTTAGTCAAGCGATCAACTACAACCCAGATAGAATCATATCCTGAACGAGTCCTGGGTAATCCGGTGATGAAATCCATGCCAAGTTTATCCCACTTCCATTCGGGTATCGGCAAAGGCTAAAGTAACCCTGCTGGTTTCTGATGCTCTGCCTTAACTCTCTGACATATGTCACATACTGCTACATACTCCGCAATATCCTTCTTCATTCCTGTCCACCAGAAACTCTCCTTCAAATCCAGATACATCTTGGTGTTGCCTGGGTGAATCGAGTAAGGTGAATCATGAGCCTCCTGTAGAATTAACTTCCTGATCTCAGGGTCATTGGGCACATAGATACGATCCTCAAACCATAAAGTTTCATGCTCATCCTCACGAAAACCTTTAGCCTTTCCGTTACTCATCCTTTCCTTCATCTCCGCAATTTCCTTGTGCGTCTTCTGGGCTTCTCGGATCTTTCCCAGTAAAGTGGACTGAATTTCCAGTGCTGCAATGAAACCTCTCGGAACTATCTCCAAGCGAAGTTCTCAGAGATCTCCGGCTAACTCCTGAGGTAACCCTCCGGTTATGAGAGTATTAACATAACTCTTGCGGCTCAACGCGTCTGCTACAACATTGGCCTTTCCTGGATGATAATGCAACTTCATGTCATAATCCTTTATGAGCTCCAACCATCTCCTCTGCCTGAGGTTCAACTCCTTCTGCATGAAAATATACTTCAAACTCTTATGATCCGTGTAAACATCACAACGATTTCCGATGAGAAAATGTCTCCATGTCTTGAGTGCATGCACTACGGCTGCTAACTCCAAATCATGCGTGGCAGAATTCAACTCATGAGGTCGAAGCTGACGTGAGGCGTATGAAACAACTCTTCCTTCTTGCATAAGAACGCCTCCAAGTCCCTGACGAGAAGCATCGCAATATACTTGGAAATCCTTGCGTATGTTCGGGAGAATCAGCACTGGGGCTGTAACCAACCATTTCTTCAACTCCTGAAAACTGGCCTCACAATCGTCGATCCATTTGAACTTGGTGTCTTTCTTCAGTAACTCTGTCATGGGCTTCGCAATCTTGGAAAAATTCTCAATGAATCTCCGATAATATCCTGCAAGTCCAAGGAAACTGCGTATCTCCCCAACTGAGGTGGGTGCCATCCATTTAGTGATAGATTCAACCTTGGTAGGGTCTACTGCTATACCTTCTTCTGATATAACATGTCCGAGAAATCCAACTTCCTCTAACGAGAACTCGCATTTGCTGAACTTGGCATATAGCTGATGTTCCCTGAGCTTCTCGAGAACCAAGCGCAAATGCTCCTTGTGTTCTTCCTCATCCTTCGAGTACACCAATATATCATCAATGAACACCACAACAAACTTATCCAAGAACTCCATGAACACCTTGTTCATCATACTCATGAAATAGGCAGGAGCGTTAGTCAAACCAAATGACATAATTGTATACTCATATAGCCCATACCTCGTGGTAAAGGCTGTCTTAGGTATATCCTATTCTCGGATCTTCAGCTGGTGGTATCCTGATCGAAGATCGATCTTGGAAAATACTTTAGCTCCTTGCAGCTGGTCAAACAAATCATTGATCATCGGTAGTGGGTATTTTGTTCTTGATCGTCACCTCATTCAACGCACGATAATCAACAACCATTCTCAAAGATCCATCCTTCTTCTCAACTAAGAGCACTGGGGCTCCCCACGGCAATGAACTTGGTCGAATATAACCTTTCTCCAATAACTCCTTAATCTGCTTCTTAATTTCCTCCAGATCATTTGAGGGCATCCAATACGGTCTCTTTGATATTGGTCTGGTGCCTGGCAACAGCTCGATCAAAAACTCTATGTCTCGGTCTGGTGGCATGCCTGGTAGTTCCTCCGGGAATACATCGGGATAATCCTTCACAACTGGCACTTCCTCATGAACAACTCCCAAGAGTGAATTTACTTGAGTCCTCCTTGACGCATGCCTAGACACATAATTGATCCGTTTACCCTCTGGGGTGGTGAGAAGAATCGACTTACTAGCACAATCGATGTTTCCCTCGTACTTGGATAGCCAATCCATGCCTAGTATCACATCCAATCCTTGTGATTACAGGATAATGAGGTCTGTGGGAAAAACATGCCTCGGCTAGCCATATACTCCGCTCCTGGTGAGCTTACTAACATAGGTGTCTTAAGGGCTACGGTTGGCAACTTAAACTTGTCTACAAATCCCCTTGATATGTATGAATGCGATGCACCAGTGTCAAAAAGAACAAGGGCTGTAAATGACTTAATCAAAAACTTACCAATAACAGCATCAGACTGCTCTTCAACTTCCTCCACGTTGACGTGGTTCACCAGACCTCGGGTGAAGGGATTTGGCTTCTTTCCTGAGCTTCCGTTGCCATTTCCATTCTTTGCCTCAGAACAATCATTGGCGTAGTGTCCGGTCTTCCCGCACTTGAAATAGGTAACGTGACTCAGATCCTTCTTGGCGGGTGTCGCGGGGTTAGCATGGTTCTGACTGTTGCTTCCTCCATTCCCATTGCCATTCTTAGGGCCACTGTGGGTGTGTGAATTTCCTCCATTGTGAGATTGTCCTCCATGGTTATGATGAGTATGCCCTCCTGAGTGCGGGGAATAGCGAGGCTTCTGCTGGGCTCCAGAATTATACTTCCCCTGTCCATACTTCCTCTTGCGGTTATCTATCTGCTGTTGCTTGCCTTCAATCATTAGGGCCTTGTCTACCAGCTCCTGGTAGTTGTTGAAGGTTGCCACCATCAACTGCATGCTCAGCTCATCATTGAGTCCCTCAAGAAACTTCTCCTGCTTCGCGGCACCTGTGGCCACATCATTTGGGGCATAGCGTGCTAGCTTGCTGAACTCATCCACATACTGCCCCACAGTATGATTCCCTTGGCGTAAGTTGTGAAACTCAAGCTTCTTCATACTCATAGATCTAGCTGAGACATGTGCAGTGCGGAAGGACTGCTGAAATTGATCCCAAGTAACATTGGCCACGGGGAAAGTGGCGTTGTAGTTCTCCCACCATGAGGCTGCGGGTCCATCCAGTTGATGTGAGGCAAAGCGCACCTTCTCAGCATCAGTGCAACCTGCGGTGGTCAGCTCCCTTCCAATCTTGCGGAGCCAGTCATCGGCAACAACCGGCTCGGTGCTGCTAGAGAACACCGGCGGATTCAACCTTAGGAAATGGGCTAGGTTGTCAACTCGGGGTGGTGGCGGTGGGTTGTTGTTGTTGCCTTGGTTCTGGATGAGCATCTGCATTAAGGCATTCTGTTGTTGGATCAACTGGGTGAGCTCCGGCAGGAAAGTGAATCCGGGGTCACGTCTCGGAGGCATCTGATAGGTTAGAGGGGTGAGAACAGAATAGAATAGGTCTAATGAGAGATTTCACTACCCATATGCATATGAGACAAACATATTCAATCCACACCACTCAATTCAAACAAGATTCACACAATCGATCTAAACTACTATTACAAAAGCTCGAAAAGATGTCTAACTACTTGGAAGGGCTCTAATAATAATATGGTGGTCGACTAGAAATTTTGATCGGTGGAAGACTCCATAATATCAGCTCCAGCTTCGTCTTCATAGTCATCATCACTGTCAACATCTGCATCACTGTCCGTGTTGGTGTCATCCAATAAGATGTAGTCCTCCGAACAGATATCCACTTCTGGTTCTTGCTTCGGGTTCACCACGGGTATTCCTAGCTTCTTCTTTAGTTCTTCATGCTTCTCCAGTAGCACTGCAATTTCTTCTTCATATCCATCGCGTGTTGACTTGAGTTCCTCTTCTAACTCGACATTCCTCTTCATCACCTTCTTGGTCTTCTTCATGATAGCACACATCTGGTTCTCATATCGACGAATGTGTTGATCCATCTCCTGAATGTACGCTGCAATAGATCCATCCTTCCTGGTACGAATCATCTCCCATTGCTCGTCTCGGCGTCCACATATCTGGTAGACAGTGTCTTCGAGATCCTTGTGGTACTCCTCACAAATGCGTCCAAAAGTGATGTGGGCTGCCATGCTCTTTCCCAAGCTCCAAGTTGGTGCATCCAAGGTAAACTCGATGGGCTCGGTTGTTGGTGCAAATGTCCTTCCAGGTACACGAACTTTGATCCTCCAGCGCTCCTCTTCTGGTAAAGTGGCAGTGAAGGTTCCGGTGAAACTTGGTAGACCGATGTTCAGGTACTTGGTGACTTCCTTCAAGTGGCGTCTGAAAGGGGTGTCGTCATCCAGCTGAGTGAACTTGTTCCTGGGATCTGACATCTATAGAGTAGAAATAGAGAAGAGTTAGAAATGAGTGGAGAAGAGTTAGAAAAGAGTAGAGAAGAGTATCCTGTGGCTTTTCCTAGTGGTCGCGTCCTACAGTCAGCGTGTGCTCTTATACCATCTTGTAGCGACCCGATCCCAATGGATCGAAGTCTCTGTGCTTAAGTGTCATCCCTGGATCGGTATGCTGACACACACAGTACTCGAGGATTTATAACAGAGTTCAATCACACACCTATTACATCGAAAATCCTCATAAAGGGTATTTATTACATAAATACGGCTGAAGGCCAACTAAATAAAATAACTGCGGAAGCTTCAAAGATAAATGAGTCCATCAACTCCAATGGCATAGCTGAGTGCATGACAACGACCTATCGCACCTTACTCTTCGTCTGAAAATTCTGCAACATGATACGTTGCAGCCATGTAGGTCAGCACATGGAATATGCTGGCAAGACAACACTATAGAGCAATGATGAATAATAGCTATCACTACATGCAACATATGGCTGGTGGAGGCTCTAAGTTTAGTTTTGCATAAAGCCAATTTTTCCCTACAACAAAGGAATAAATGTTATTTGCTACAAGGTTTGTTGAGAAAGATATTGAGAAGGTACCCTCATCTCAAATCCCAAAATAGTGTAACCCAACAAATTCATTAGATAATGTGATGAGATCAAATCAATAATTCAAGTACCAGATACTCAAGATGTCCATAACCGGGGACACGGCTAACCATGATTAGTTTGTACACTCTGCAGAGGTTTGCACACTTTTCCCCACAAGACTCGATCTCCTCCGTTAAATTTCTCGCACTGCATGATGTTTGAGAAATGGATGATCGAGACATAGTCTTTCCGGAGAGGTCCCCTTAACCGATAGATAGGCCGGTACACCTACAACTCCCCTACATCTGCTAGCCTATCATGGAAAGGTTTCCCACAACTTACTCAACTATGCCACAGCCCATAATGGCTTGTGGCTGCACACGGAAGTTTCTAGCATGAATAATCTTATGATCCCTTTGAGCCTGGGTGGCAAACCATAGGATGATCACACGGGTACCCCGGGATCTCCTAGGACAACATTGGTATAACCCCAGGTGCCCACAACCAATCCACCCAGATGTGTATTAAAGTAGCCACCTTAAGTTTCCCTTAGTTAAAAATTACTCTCACAACTTTCATGAATCTCACACACCAAACCACATCTACGAGCATAGCAAAATAGTATAATCATAACGTAATAAACCCAGGGTTTGCTATAAGACAATAGGTTCCTACCTCATCGACTACTTCCCAATACCCACATGTTATCACATCCTAACCATGCAGTGTTGGAGGATTGAAACTAATGCATAAAAACTGGGTAATAAAGGGATATGATCAAAGTGTTACTTGCCTTGCTGACGATCGGAAAACCTTAGAGATTCGTAGTAGCAAGCTTCGCACTCCGGATACTCTATCGTAGACAAACAATATCATACATAAGCACTCAAGCATAAGTTGCATAGGTAAAACCAAATAAAATATCTAAACAGAAAGTTCAAGCGAAGAGCTTCGATTTGCAAAAAGAATCAATCAAATCGGAGTTACGAAACTCAAACTACGATCAAAAGAAGTTCGAATTCAAATCTGCTTGAAACCAAATTTTAAATTCTCAAAATCATGATCAAGTTGTTTATCTGAACAGAGGGGATCGAGACAAAGATTTTGGCATTGGTTTCACTGGATTTGGATAAACGAGCAAAAAGTTGCGAGGGTTTGAAGATCAGGGGCTAATTTGTAAGAAAACTATTTGCGGATAGGTCCCTGTCCGAAAATAAAACTAAAAAGAGAAATCTAACGAACGAACGTTCGCTAACAAAAACTAACGAACGAAAACGTTCACTAACAGATCTAAACGAACTGACGTTCGCTAATTAACCTATCCTAATAAAATAAACCGATCTAAAAACAAAAAACCGAAACTAAAAAAAATGGGCGGTTTTCGACAGTTTATACCGGTTCGCGAAATAAACTGGCGACGGCGACGGCGACGAACTCCGGCGAGGGCGGCGCGGCTCCGGCGGCTACAGGGCGGGGCGGGGAGCGGCGCGGCAGCGGCGGGAGGCGGCGAGGCGGCGGCGCAGCGAGGCAGGCGACGGCGCGGCGGCGATGGCAGCGACGACGCGGCGGCGGGGCTTGGGGCGGTGGATCGGGTTGAGGAGGGGAGGGGGCGGTGGCGGCGCTATATAAAGGCCCCGGGGGGTGTCCGGCTTGGGGGAGGGGCGAGGCCGAGGCGGAGTCCGGCCGGACTCTGGCGGCGTGCGGGAGCAGGTCTCCCGCGGCTCGGGAAGGCGGTGGCGACCTGTGCCGGCTGGGCTTCGGCCCAGTCAGTCGAAGAGTTTTTTTTTAATTCCGCCGCAGAGAAAAATCCAAAATGAAAATAAAATATAATTCTAAAAAATTCCAGAAACAATTTTCACCATCCCTACCTAATATTTGGGACATTGTGAACATCTTTCTGGACTAAATGCAATTTTTTTTAAATGCATATTTTCCCTAATTTAATCGAATAAAATATATTTTTGTTCAAAATTAAATTTCCAATATTTCCTCGCTGTTTTGAAGAAGTCATATTATCTGCTCTCATAATTTTTATTATTTGAAATAGTTGGAAAAATAATTTCGAATAAAATCACTTTGATCCAATTTAACAAATTTGAAAAATTCAAAATGGAAATTTTATGAAAACCTCCAACTCTTTCAAACTGGTCCTTGAGTTGCTTAAGGTCTCTTGGATCAAAATGCAACCGAAACAAAACAACAAAAATGCACAAATCATGGATGTATATGAATGATCTAATGCAGAACATCGAAATTGAAAATTGGGATGTTACAAGTGATGGTGAGCCTAGATTTCGAGGCATGGCTGGAGGCCATGAGATCCGAGTTAAAGTCCATGGATGAGAATCAAGTCTGGGACTTGGTTGATCCGCCGCCTGGCGTAACAACCATTGGTTGCAAATGGGTCTTTAAGAAGAAAACCGATGTGGATGGAAATGTTCAGATCCACAAAGCTTGGCTTGACACTAAAGGTTATGGACAAGTTCAAGGAATTGACTACGATGGGACTTACTCGCTGGTAGCGATGCTGAAATCGGTGTGGATCATACTAGCTATATCTGCATATTTTGATTACGAGATATGGCAGATGGATGTCAAAACGGCTTTCCTTCACAAAAATTAAACCGAGGACGTGTATATGATACAACCCGAGGGTTTTGTTGATTCGACTAGCGCTGGTAAGGTATGCAAGCTCAAGAGATCCTTTTATGGGTTGAAGCAAGCATCTCGGAGTTGGAACATTCATTTTGATGAGGTCGTCACTAGTCTCGGTTTCATCAAAAGCGAAGAGGACGCCTGTTTCTACAAGCAGTTAAGTGGGAGCTCGATAGTGTTTTTTATCTTGTATGTGGATGACATACTACTGATCGGAAATGATGTTTCGATGCTGAACTCGGTCAAGGAGTCATTGAATGGCAAGTTTTCAATGAAGGACCTCGGTGAAGCAGTTTACATATTAGGCATTAAGATCTATAGAGATAGATCGAGGAGGCTGCTCGGCTTAAGCCAGAGAACGTACATAGATAAAGTGTTGAAGCAGTTCAACATGAGTGAGGCCAAGAAAGGGTTCTTGCCTATCTCACATGGTATAAAGCTAAGCGAGACTCAGATACCTTCGACATCTGATGAGCAAAGCAAGATGAGTCGGATTTCGTATGCCTCGGCAATCTGATCCATCATGTATGCCATGATATGTACACAGCCTGATGTTGCTTTTGCAATAAGCCTAACAAGTAGATACCAGGCCAACCCAGGTGAGAGTCACTGAGTAGTGGTAAAGACTATTTTGAAGTACCTGAAAAGGACTAAAGAGATGTTCCTAGTTTATGGAGGTGAGGAAGAGCTCGTCTTAAGGGGTTACGCCGACGCTAGTTTCCAAACTGACAGAGATGATTGTCGATCACAGTCCGGATTCGTGTATGTCATGAATGGAGGAGCAGTGAGCTGGATGAGTTCCAAGCAAGATACGGTGGCCAATTCTACCACCGAAGCCGAATACATTGCGGCTTGTGAAGCTACAAAGGAAGGTGTTTGGATCCGGAACTTTCTAGATGATCTTGGTATTTTCCCAGCCTCGGTAAAACCGTTGGACCTTTATTGTGATAATTCTGGTGCCATCGCACAAGCCAAGGAGCCGAGGAATCACCACAAGACCAGACACATAGATCGGAAATATCACCTGATACGAAAGATCGTAAAGAGTGGTGATGTAGAGTTGTACAAAATTCACACGGATGCAAATGTTGCGGATCCATTGACTAAGCCGCTTCCACAACCCAAGCATGAGGGGCACGTTAGAGCTATGGGCATACGATCTATTTGATTGACTCTAGTGCAAGTGGGATACTGTTGGAGATATGCCCTAGAGGCAATCATGTATGATGATATTTCCTATGTGTTTATGAATAAAGATAGTCCTTGGACATTATCAATGATGTGTATCAACAAGTACGTGACTTGTTTGTGGGACTATGCATTGTATGATGACTGTCCTAAAGGGTCCCTAGTCGAAAGGGCTGTGTGGACGCATAGCCGACTAGACTAGCATATGACATGGTCGATGGCTTGGTCTCACTAGCCATGGAGCATTGGATGCTAACCGAATAATATGGACTCGGAAGGGTCTGGTCGGATTTGACATAGTCGGATCCGAGTTGAGATAAGGTCCGAGTCGGACAGACCCAACTATGAGACACAGCGATATGTCATCTGTGGGTCTCTAGTACAACATACGTTCTATGTCCTAAGACCTGAGCTGGCGCATGTACTCGGGATGGTGACAGACCTGCTTTGGGCCAACCAAACGCTACTCCGTGACTGGGTAGTTACAAAGGTAGGCTTCGGGCTTGTCCAGACCCATGCGGCGAGACATGGTCGAGCAAGATGGGATTTGCCCCTCCGATCAGGAGAGATATACTCTCGGCCCCTCGTGTGATCCGACCAAGATAATCATGGCCATGCGACAGGGATATGAGATAATCCGGTTAGTGGTCGGCATCACTGGAATGAGAAAGAGGTCGGGCTAGCACAAGGATGACAGACTCGCCTTGAGCCCGACAACATATATCGTGTGTGGCAAAGGGAACAGAAGTGTGACATGTTGTACAGGTTCGCCTAACCAGCTTCATCGGACACTTGGAGTCGGCATGCTTTGCTAGAGGCCACTGCCGACTAGCCGAGTCGGATGTGATCTGACTCGCGACCAAGTGAACGAGAACCTAAGGGGTCGCGCGCTTAAGGGAAGGAACCTGTGAGGCCGGATCGAACTCCACGAGTCAGATGTGATCCTACTCGGACTCGGATCCAGGCCGAACAGATTTTGGGCTTTAGGGTCCGTGCAAGGCCCAAGTTTTGAGCCCGCGATGGACGCCTATATAAAGTGGGGGTCCGGCACACTCATGCGGTTGATCGCTTCGGCGCTGTCACTAGGGTTTGCATGTGTTGCGAATAGCCACCTGCACTCGCCACCGACTGTGTGATCGGACCTAGCAGTCTGCCGCACGGTCTTCCTCCTGCACACGCGGATACCGTTAGAGGCGGTGCACTTGCGCCGCTGGGGCAAACTTGTACGCAGGATGCACTACGGCTGTTTGAGGGAGATCGGACGAGGAGGAGACGACTCTGGACGCGCTGCCTCAACTCTACTTCCGCTTCATGGCACTGCGCGTCTAGTGGTAAAGATCTGTTCTTGGTTGTTCTGCGTGTAGGAAAATTTTAATTTGCAGTCGACGCACCCTACCGTAGAACCCAACAATGCTAATCACATGGAAGGTAATGACTTTACATAAGGAGTATAAGTAGTAAAGTTTATTGAAAGTTGACAAACATAGCATTGGTCAGTGATGCAATTCATGAAAGAAATTAATAAGGGAAGAGAAGATTCAAACGCAAATATACTATCATAGACATCTTTTATGATTGTGAGCCCCCATAAATATTTTATGTCAAATTGCTGACGTTGGACAAGGAAGACAACATAATGATTTATGTTTGTTCATATTCACATAGAAGTTATATTGTCATAGATCCTCCAACATGTGGTGCTTGCCCAATATCTTTGCTAGCCAAAAATCCGCACCAAGTAGAGATACTACTTGTGCATCCAAAAACCTTAAACCCAATTACAAGTTTTGAGAGTCCACTATACCTACCTATGGATTGAATAAGATCCTTCAACTAAGTTGTCATCGGTGCATAAGGCAATAAAAATTGCTTCTAAATATGTATTATCTTTTAGTGTAAAGGAAAATAAGCGTTGTATGAACTTGTGATGGCAAAGTAATAAAAGCAATGGACTGCATAATAAAGGTTGCTATCACAAGGGGCAATATAACATGATGTTCTTTTGCACTAAGAGCTTGTGCATCCAAAAATAAAAAGCGCATGATAACCTTTGCTTCCCTCTGTGAAGGGCCTGTCTTTGACTTTTATGTATTTACTTTTTATGCAAGAGTCAATAGTATTCTCCTCTATTCCTTTTTATTTTTCTCTTTTGCAAGCATCATGTGGTGGGGAAAGATCTAGCACATATACCCACATGGATATGAGTGATCATGAGTTATTATTTTTTACATCACCCTTGAGGTGAATAAGTTGGGAGGCGAAATTATAAGCCCCTATCTTTCTATGTGTATGGTTGAAACCTTTTGCTCCATATATATGGTGTGAGTGTTAGCAATCATAGAACACTAAATGATGGTTGAGTATGTGGACTTAACAAAAAGACTCCGACACGAGACCCTTCCTGAAAATATGATGAATTGTAATTGCATTGTTGACTAAGAATATAGTTTGTTAGTTTTCAAGAAAGTTTATTCCTTGTACTTTGATGTTGTGATGAATCGTTACTTGCTCATGAGAAGTTTCATGATAGAGTTTAGTGTTGTTATAATAATGATCATGATGCTACTATGTATGTATTCTGTTTTTATCGACACCTCTCTGTCTAAACATGTGGACATGATTATTGATATCGGTTTTCGCTTGAGGACAAGCGAGGTCTAAGCTTGGGGGAGTTGATACGTCCATTTTGCATCATCTTTTCCTACTGTTATTTATAGTGTTTTCATTCAATATAACACTTTGTGGAGTAATTCTAATGCCTTTTCTCTCATAATAAGCAAAGGTTTATACAAAGAGGGAGATTGCTGGTAGCTGGAATTCTGGACCTGAAAAAGCTATGTTAGAGATACCTATTCTGCACATCTCCAAATGAGCTAAAAATTTACAAAGATTTATTTGGAATATATAAAAAAATACTGGAGAAAAGAAATACCGGAGGGGGCCACCCAGGTGCCCACTAGGCACCAGGGCGCGCCTACCCCCCTGGCACGCCTTGGTGGCTAGTGGGTCCCCTGGCTAGTGTCCGGTGCCCATCTTCTGGTATATAAGCCTATTTGACCTAGAAAAAAATAAAGAGAGGAATTTCAGGACGGAGCGCCGCCGCCTCAAGGCAGAACCTGGGCAGGAGCACTTTTGCTCTTCGGCGGAGCGATTCCGCCGGGGATAGTTCCCTCTGGGAGGGGGAAATCGAAGCCATCGTCATCACCAACAACCCTCTCACCTTGGGAGGAACAATCTTCATCAACATCTTAACCAGCACCATCTCATCTCAAAACCCTAGTTCATCTCTTGTGTTCAATCTTTGTATCAAAACCTTAGATTGGTACCTCTGGGTGACTAGTAGTGTTGATTACATCTTGTAGTTGATGCTAGTTGGTTTATTTGGTGGAAGATTAAATGTTCAGATCCATTATGATATTTATTACCCCTCTGATCTTGAGCATTAATATGACTTCTGAGTCATTGATTTTGTTCTTGAGGACATGGGAGAAGTCTTGTCATAAGTAATCATGTGAATTTGGTATTCGTTCGATATTTTGAAGATGTTTATGTTGTGATTCCCTTAGTGGTGTTATGTGAACATCAACTGCATGACACTTCACCATCTTTGGGCCTAAGGGAATGCATTGTGGAGTAGTTATTAGATGATGGGTTGCTAGAGTGACAGAAGCTTAAACCCTAGTTTATGCGCTTTTCCGTAAGGGGCTGATTTGGATCCATATGTTTAATGCTATGGTTAGATTTTATCTTAATTCTTCTTTCATAGTTGCGGATGCTTGCGAGAGGGGTTAATCATAAGTGGGAGGCTTGTTCAAGTAAGAACAGCACCAAAGCACCAGTCCACCCACATATCAAATTATCAAAGTAGCAAACGCGAATCAAACAAACATGATGAAAGTGACTAGATGAAATTCCCTTGTATCCTCAAGAATGTTTTACTTATTATCAGAGACCGTTCCGGCCTGTCCTTTACTACAAAAAGGATTGGGCTACCTTGCTGCACTTTTGTTACCATTACTATTAATTGCTCATTACAAATTATCTTGCTATCAAACTATCTGCTACCGACAATTTTAGTACCTGCAGAAAATACCTTGCTGAAAACCCCTTGTCATTTCCTTCTGTGCCTCGTTGGATTCGAAACTATTACTTATCGAAAGGACTACGATTGATCTCCTATACTTGTGGGTCATCAAGCATGGCATGAGCAACTATAGTCTCTAATTTTCATCATAAACATGTTCAATCATAATATGCCGAATCATGGATAGAGAGTTAAACATATTTACAAAAACAAACACAAGTTGAGTTCATATCCGCTTTTCCTTGCCACAGTCACTTCATCAAATTTTCATCATTTTTGCCTTTCACTTGCACGACCGAATGATATGAAAATGATAATAGTGCAATAGTGTCGTGGACTAAGCTGGAATCTGCAAACATTTTATTCAAAGGGGAAGACTGATACGTCCATTTTGCATCATCTTTTCATACTGTTATTTATAGTGTTTTCATTCAATATAACACTTTGTGGAGTAATTCTAATGCCTTTTCTCTCATAATATGCAAGGTTTATACAAAGAGGGAGATTGCCGGCAGCTGGAATTCTGGACCTGAAAAAGCTACATCAGAGATACCTATTCAGCACATCTCCAAATGAGCTAAAAATTTACGAAGATTTATTTGGAATATATAAAAAAATACTGGAGAAAAGAAATACCGGAGGGGGCCACCCAGGTGCCCACTAGGCACCAGGGCGCGCCTACCCCCCTGGCGCGCCCTGGTGGCTAGTGGGTCCCCTGGCTAGTGTCCGGTGCCCATCTTCTGGTATATAAGCCTATTTGACCTAGAAAAAAATAAAGAGAGGAATTTCGGGACGGAGTGCCGCCGCCTCAAGGCGGAACCTGGGCAGGAGCACTTTTGCTCTTCGGCGAAGCGATTCCGCTGGGGATAGTTCCCTTCGGGAGGGGGAAATCGAAGCCATCGTCATCACCAACAACCCTCTCACCTTGGGAGGAACAATCTTCATCGACATCTTAACCATCACCATCTCATCTCGAAACCCTAGTTCATCTCTTGTGTTTAATCTTTGTATCAAAACCTTAGATTGGTACGTGTGGGTGACTAGTAGTGTTGATTACATCTTGTAGTTGATGCAAGTTGGTTTATTTGGTGGAAGATTAAATGTTCAGATCCATTATGATATTTTTTAACCCTCTGATCTTGAACATGAATATGACTTGTGAATAGTTGCTTTTGTTCTCGAGGACATGGGAGAAGTCTTGTCATAAGTAATCATGTGAATTTGGTATTTGTACGATATTTTGATGATGTGTATGTTGTGATTCCCTTAGTGGTGTTATGTGAACATCGACTACATGACACTTCACCATCTTTGGGCCTAAGGGAATACATTGTGGAGTAGTTATTAGATGATGGGTTGCTAGAGTGACAGAAGCTTAAACCCTAGTTTATGCGTTATTCTGTAAGGGGCTGATTTGGATCCATATGTTTAATTCTATGGTTAGATTTTATCTTAATTCTTCTTTCGTAGTTGCGGATGCTTGCGAGAGGGGTTAATCATAAGTGGGAGGCTTGTTCAAGTAAGAACAGCACCCAAGCACCAGTCCACCCACATATCAAACTATCAAAATAGCGAACGCGAATCAAACAAACATGATGAAAGTGACTAGATGCAATTCACGTGTGTCCTCAAGAACGTTTTACTTATTATCAGAGACCGTTCTGGCCTGTCCTTTGCTACAAAAAGGATTGGGCTACCTTGCTGCACTTTTTTTACCGTTACTATTAATTGCTTCTTACAAATTATCTTGCTATCAAAGTATCTGTTACCGACAATTTCAGTGCTTGCAGAAAATACCTTGCTGAAAACCGCTTGTCATTTCCTTCTGCTCCTTGTTGGGTTGGACACTCTTACTTATCGAAAGGACTATGATTTATCCCCTATACTTGTGGGTCATCAAGCATGGCATGAGCAACTATAGTCTCTAATTATCATCATAAAGATGTTCAATCATAATATGCTGAATCATGGATACTGAGTTAAACATATTTACAAAAACAAAAACAAGTTGAGTTCATACCCGCTTTTCCTTGCCACAGTCAGTTCATCAAATTATCATCATTATTGCCTTTCACTTGCACGACCGAATAATATGAAGATAATAATAGTGCAAGACTATCATGGACTAAGCTGAAATCTGCAAACATTCTATTCAAAGTGGAAGACTGATACGTCCATTTTGCATCATGTTTTCTTACTATTATTTATAGTGTTTTCATTCAATACAACACTTTGTGGAGTAATTCTAATGCCTTTTCTCTCATAATATGAAAGGTTTATACAAAGAGGGAGATCGCCAGCAGCTGGAATTCTAGACCTGAAAAAGTTACATCAGAGATACCTATTCTGCACATCTCCAAATGAGCTGAGATTTTAGAAAGATTTATTTTGGAATATATAAAAAGTAGTGGAGAAAAGAAATACCAAAGGGGGCCACTCAGGTGCCCACTAGGCACCAGGGCGCGCCTACCCCCTGGCGTGCCCTGGTGGGTAGAGGGGCCCCTGGCCAGCCTTCGGTGCCCATCTTCTGGTATATAAGCCTATTTGACCTAGAAAAAATAAGGAGAGGACTTTCGGGATGGAGCACCGCCGCCTCGAGGCGGAACCTGGGCAGGAGCACTTTTGCTCTCCGGCGGAGCGATTCTGCCGGGGATACTTCCCTCCGGGAGGGGGAAATCGAAGCCATCGTCATCACCAACAACCCTCTCACCTTCGCTTGATCCTCATCAACATCGTCACCAGCACCATCTCATCTCAAAACACTAGTTCATCTCTTGTGTTCAATCTTTGTATCAAAACCTCATATTGGTACGTGTGGGTGACTAGTAGTGTTGATTACATCTTGTAGTTGATGCTAGTTGGTTTATTTGGTGGAAGATTAAATGTTCAGATCCATTATGATATTTATTACCCCTCTGATCTTGAGCACAAATATGACTTGTGAGTAGTTGCTTTTGTTCTTGAGGACATGGTAGAAGTCTTGTTATAAGTAATCATGTGAATTTGGTATTTGTTCGATATTTTGATGATGTGTATGTTGTGATTCCCTTAGTGGTGTTATGTGAACATCGACTACATGACACTCCACCATGTTTGGGCCTAAGGGAATGCATTGTGGAGTAGTTATTAGATGATGGGTTGCTAAAGTGACAGAAGCTTAAACCCTAGTTTATGCGCTATTCCGTAAGGGGCTGATTTGGATCCATATGTTTAATCCTATGGCTAGATTTTATCTCAATTCTTCTTTCGTAGTTGCGGATGCTTGCGAGAGGGGTTAATCATAAGTGGGAGGCTTGTTCAATTAAGAACAGCACGCAAGCACCGGTCCACCCACATATCAAATTATCAAAGTAGCGAACGCGAATCAAACAAACATGATGAAAGTGACTAGATGAAATTCCCGTGTATCCTCAAGAACGTTTTACTTATTATCAGAGACCGTTCCGGCATGTCCTTTGCTACAAAAATGATTGGACTACCTTGCTGCACTTTTGGTACCGTTACTATTACTTGCTCGATACAAATTATCTTGCTATCAAACTATCTGTTACCGACAATTTCAGTGCCTGCAGAAAATACCTTGCTGAAAACCGCTTGTCATTTCCTTTTGCTCCGCGTTGGGTTCGACACTCTTACTTATTGAAAGGACTACGATTGATCCCCTATACTTTGGGCCATCAAACCCTTTTCTGGTGCCGTCGCCGGGGAGTGAAGCGCTTATGGTGAGTGGAATTTGGTAAGAAAAACTTTTTATTACGTGCTGAAATTTACTGTCACTTGTTACTATGGAAAACCATCCTTTGAAGGGTTTGTTTAGGGTATTTTCACCTCGACCGGAAGCACAAAGAGTTGCTCCTCAACCTACTGCACCTACTAAAAATAATGGTTATGAGATTCCTTCGGGTATGATAGAGAAACTGCTAGCTAATCCTTATGCAGGAGATGGAACACTACATCCTGATATGCACCTAATCTATGTGGATGAAATTTGTGGATTATTTAAGCTTGCAGGTTTACCCGGAGATGAAGTTAATAAGAAGGTTTTCCCTTTATATTTGGGGGAAAAGCATTGATATGGTATAGGCTATGTGATGATATTGGAGCTTGGGACTGGAATCGATTAAATTGGAATTTCATCAAAAGTTTTATCCTATAGATGCATCTAGTTCATCGTGATCGGAATTATATATACAATTTTTGGCCTCATGATGGAGAAATTATCGCTCAAGCTTGGGGAAGGCTTAAATACATGATGTATACATGCCCCAATCATAAGCTCTCAAAGGAAATTATCTTACAGAGTTTTTATGCTCGGCTTTCTCATGATAATCAAACCATGCTCGATTCTTCTTCGACTGGCTCTATTCTGAAGAAAATTATTGAATTCAGATGGAACCTTCTGGAAAGAATTAAACGCAGCTCCGAAGATTGGTAACTCGACAAAGGTAATGAGTCAGATATAACACTTAAGTTCGATTGTGTTAAATCTTTTATGGATACCGATGCTTTTCACAAGTTTAGCACTAAATATGGACTCGACTCTGAGATAGTAGCCTCTTTTTGTGAACCATTTGCTACTTCGTTGATCTCCCTAAAGAGAAATGGTTTAAATTTCATCCACCTGTTAAAGAAGAGATTGAGGAGCCAGTTATAGTTAAAGATGAAACTGTCATTTACAATGTTGATCCAGTTGTGCCTACTACTTATATTGAAAAACCACCTTTCTCTGTAAGGATAAAGGAACATGCTAAGGTTTCAACCGTGGTTAACAAAAGTAATATTAGAACACCTAGACCCTCTAAACAAATTAAAGCAGAATCTAGTATTGCTATGGTTAAAGATCTCTTGGTTGATAATATTGCTGGGCATGTTATTTACTTCTGTGGTGAAGCTACTAGAATTGCCAAACCAGATACTAAAGATAAGAATAAACCCGTTGTTGGCATGCATGCTGTCTTAGTTAAAAGAGGAGATCATTGTTATCATGGATTATGTGATTTGGGTGCTAGTGTTAGTGCTATCCCTTTTACTCTATACCAAGAAATTATGAATGATATTGCACGTGCTGAAATATAAGATATTGATGTTACTATTAAGCTTGCTAGTAGAGATACTATCACACCACTTGGGATTGTTAGAGATGTTGAAGTCTTGTGTGGGAAAATAAAATACCCTACTGATTTCCTAGTTCTTGGTTCTCCACAGAATGATTTTTGCCCCATAATATTTGGTAGACCTTTCTTGAACACTGTTAATGCTAAGATAGATTGCAATAAAGAAACTGTCAGTGTTAATTTTGGTGATGTGTCTCATGAGTTTAATTTCTCTAAGTTTCGTAGACAACCTCATGATAAAGAATTGCCTGGTAAAGATGAAATAATTGGTCTTGCTTCTATTGCCGTACCACCTACTGATCCGTTAGAACAATATTTGCTAGACCATGAAAATGATATGCACTTGCATGTGAGAAACGAAATAGACAAGATGTTCTTTGATCAACAACCTATTCTTAAACACAATTTTCCTATTGAAACTCTAGGAGGTCCTCCTCCACCTAAGGGTGATCCTGTGTTTGAATTGAAACAATTACCTAATACTTTGAAATACGCTTATCTTGATGAAAAGAAGATATATCATGTTATTATTAGTGCTAACCTTACAGAGCATGAAGAAAAGAGAGTATTAAAAACTTTGAGGAAGCACCGTGCTGCTATTGGATATACTCTTGATGATCTTAAGGGCATCAATCCCACTCTCTGTCAATACAAGATTAATATGGAACCTGATGCTAAACCAGTTGTTGATCATCAGCGATGATTAAGTCCTAAGATGAAGGAATTGGTAAGAACTGAAATATTAAACTTTCTGGAAGAAGGTATAATTTATCCTATAGCTAATAGTAGATGGGTAAGTCATGTTCATTGTGTCCCTAAGAAAGGAGGCATTACTGTTAAGGTATTGAGGTGGATAAAGCTAAAGTTGATGCAATTGAGAAAATGCCATGTCCTAAAGATATTAAAGGTATAAGAAGTTTCCTCGGTCATGTTGGCTTCTATAGAAGGTTTATTAAAGACTTCTCTAAAATTTCTAGGCCTCTTACTAATCTCTTGCAAAAAGATATTCCTTTTGTTTTTTATGATGATTGTGTAGAAGCCTTTGAAACACTTATAAGAAAGCCTTGACCTCTGCACCTATTGTTCAACCACCTGATTGGGACTTACCTTTTGAAATTATGTGTGATGCTAGTGATTATGTTGTTGGTGCTGTTCTAGGACAAAGAGTTGATAAGAAATTAAATGTTATCCATTATGCTAGTAAGACTCTAGACAGTGCTCAAAGAAATTATGCTACTACTGAGAAAGAATTTCAAGCAGTTGTGTTTGCTTGTAAAAAAATCAGATCTTACATAGTTGATTCTAAACTGGTTGTACCGATCATGCTGCTGTTAAATACCTTATGAAAAAGAAAGATGCTAGACCTAGACTCATTAGGTGGGTTCTTTTGCTACAAGAATTTGACTTGCATATCACTGATAGGAAAGGAGCTGATAATACGGTAGCTGATAACTTGTCTAGGTTAGAAAATATTCTTGATGACCCACTACCTATTGATGATAGCTTCCCCAATGAACAATTAGTTGTCATAAATGCTTCTCGTAATACTCCTTGGCATGCAGACTATGTTAATTATATTGTTGCTAAATTTATACCACCTACTTTTACATACCAGCAAAAGAAAAAAAATCTTCTTTGATTTAAGACTTTACTTTTGGGATGACCCACATCTTTATAAAGAAGGAGTAGATGGTATTATTAGACGTTGTATACCTAAGCATGAACAGGAACAAATCCTACGGAAATGTCACTCCGAAGCCTATGGAGGACACCATGCGGGAGATAGAACTGCACATAAGGTATTACAATCTGGTTTTTATTGGCCTACTCTTTTCAAGGATGCTCGTAAGTTTGTTTTATCTTGTGATGAATGTCAAAGAATTGGTAATATAGGTAGACGCCAAGAGATGCCTATGAATTATTCACTTGTTATTGAACCATTTGATGTTTGGGGCGTTGATTATATGGGACCTTTTCCTTCCTCTAATGGGTATACGCATATTTTGGTTGCTATTGATTATGTCACTAAGTGGGTAGAAGCTATTCCAACTAGTAGTGCTGATCATAACACCTCCATTAAAATGCTTAAAGAAGTTATTTTCCCGAGGTTTGGGGTCCCTAGATATTTAATGATTGATGGTGGTTCACATTTTATTCATGGTGCCTTTCGTAAATTGCTTGCTAAATATGATGTCAACCATAGAATTGCATCGCCTTATCACCCTCAATCTAGTGCTCAAGTTGAGTTGAGCAATAGAGAAATAAAGTTAATTTTGCAAGAGACCTTCAATAGATCTCGAAAGAATTGGTCTAAGAAACTTGATGATGCACTTTGGGCTTATAGAACAGCTTATAAAAATCATATGGGTATGCCTCCATATAAAATGGTATGCAGAAAAGCTTGTCATTTGCCTCTTGAGTTAGAACATAAATCGTATTAGGCAATTAAAGAAATCAATTATGACTTCAAACTTGCCGGTGAAAAGTGGTTATTTGATATTAGCTCATTACATGAATGGAGAACCCAAGCCTATGAAAATGCTAAATTGTTTAAAGAAAAAGTTAAAAGATGGCATGACAAAAGAATCCAAAAGTGGGAATTCAAAGTGGGTGAGTATGTTCTATTGTATAACTCTCGTTTAGATTTTTGCAGGAAAACTTCTCTCCAAGTGGGAAGGACCATATATTATTGAAGAAGTTTATTGCTCTACAGCTATTAAGATCAATAATGCCGAAGGCACTAATCCGAAGGTGGTCAATGAACAAAGAATTAAGCACTATATCTCAGGTACTCCTATTAATGTTGAAACTAACATTATTCAAACCATGACACCGGAGGAATACATAAAAGAGACCTTCCAGAACACTCCAGAACCCTCAAAAGGAAGAGGTACGTGATACGGTAAGTAAACCGACTCCAAAAATACCGCAAAAATATTTTTTCAGTTTTGGAATATTAGAAAAAAAAACACCCGAGAAGCTTCCTGAGGGGCCCACTACCCACTAGGGCGCGCCAAAGACAAGGTAATATGGGCTCTTTGTTAGGTTAACAATAATACATATGAGAGCCATGCAACATTTTCATCGTGGTCTTCTCCTTATGATGACTCAACAAAGGAAAAGAATTTCAGAGAAAACACACTGAAATATTTTTGGAGTTTTTAGTTTTTTCTTGAAGGAAACAAATTAACAAAGGAAAAAAACAAAAAAGAGAAAAACTATTTACATGGGAAAACTCCCAACAAGCAAAAGAAGAAATGAGAAATCTTTTTGGGTTTTCTTTTAACACCACAACTAATTAAACTAGAAAGAAAAACCAAAAAGAAGCGAGAAATATTTTTTGATTTTCTCAAAAAAATTCAAACACGCAAGAAGAAAGCAAAAATAAAACTAACATGGATTATACAATGAAAGAGGATGAATACCGACAACTGGAATGAAATGTGTGAACATGAATATAATGTCGGTGAGAAAATGTACTCCCCCAAGCTTAGGCTTTTGCCTAGCTTGGTAATCACCATCCGCAGTAGCCACCTGGTCCAATATGGAAGTGCTGAGGCAGTGGCACTTGAGCGTCCCAATCCTGGGCCTCGTCCTCTGCCGCTGCCAAAGCGTTCCGGTAAGCAGCGATGTCCAGTGGCATAACGGTGTATCAGTTCCTGGCATGAGAGTCAAACAAAGTAGGTGCAGGCAACGGAATAATATCATGAGTATCCTCACTAAAAACCAAGTTATAACGAATGTGGTGAGGAGGCTCAGGGGCATCAATGAAATGGTGATCTTGCATAGACTGGTGGTCTAAGTAAATCCTAGGCAACAAATAATCATGAGGGCATATGGCAACATGGAAATGTCTCGCTAAGCGAGTAGCATAAATACCACCATGAATTTTACCCTTAGTTCTATTAGTATGACGGCGGCGTGCAATGATAGCTCGAAGGCTATAAGGGTTGTCACTGAAAAGTGCATGGCGTAAAATGGAGATGTCAGGAGCGCATAGCGTGCTACCTTCCTCCCTATCAATCAAACATTTCCCTATGAATAAAGCAAAGTAATGACCAGGATGAAATTGCAAACTAGTGGCTCGGGCTTTCGACACGCCCCTTTCCTCTCCCACAGTTAAAGTGTGGAGGAAACCCTCAAACTCCTCCAGTATAGGCTCTCTTATTTCCCCATCAGTGGGATCAAACATATCTCACAAAATTCAGCAAGTGGTATCTCACGATGTTCAGCATATAAATCAAAATGCACCATGGGGAGTTCGAATGGAAACTTTGCACAAAGGAATTTGTAAGGATGTGGTGCTGGTCACACTCATCTGTGAGGAAGTCGGTCAATCCGGCATTTGCAACAAATTGTGCGAACTCTTGGTAGAATCTGACCTTGTTCATGAAGGCATTGTGCAGCCATTCGCATGGTCGGACCTCCATCCTATGCGGAATGTTGAGGTCACTGTCCGAGGAGTCCCCAATGACTCCCTTGGCATTCTGTTTTGAGGAGCTTCTCCGCAAGAAGTTCATTTTTCCTATGAACAAATTTCTAAAAAATTTGGGCCACAAAATGATGTCAATAAAACTTCACAAGATTGATAGCAACTACTCATATGGATGTCTAGAGGCTATATCAAGCATTCAAACTACTTGGAATTCAAAGAAATTCAACATGCAAGCTCATTTTCAGTAGCACCAAGAGCAACTAATTATGCAAAATATACTCCACTAAAGAAAAAACTAATTGGAGCAATGGAGGAGTCACATACCAAGGAGCAATCCCGTAAAACAGTTTCGGAAACAGAGCTCCGAGCAAAGAGATCGAAAATCTCAGGTTTGGGAGCAAGAACCGGCGAGAAAGAGAGAGAGCTACCAGGAATTTTTTTCTCGAGGTAAGAGATGAAGTGGCCTAAAGGGATAAGTGAGGGGGTCCCTGTGGGGTCCACAAGCCACCAGGGCGGGCCCAGGGGGGTGGTCGCGTCCTGGTGCCTCGTGGGCACCAGGAGCACCCCCCAAGGGTTGTGCTCAGTGCCAAAAATTCTTAAATATTCCATAAAATTTCACATCATTCTGAGCACTTTTATTTTTGGGCTATTTTTTATTGCACGGATAATTTAGAAAATAGGATAATCATGGCATTTTATTGTATTTAAGAATAACAAAGAACAAAAAGTAGGTACAGAAAGTTGTGCTTACTAAATTCATTGACCACATGCCCCTAAAAAAGAATCCATTAATAAGGTTGATCAAGTCTTATTAACAAACTATTTCCGAGTAAGAGGAAATGAAGAATCTTCGTATAACACTAAGTTACCTTAACGGGGATATGCATCTCCCCAATAATAAGAGTTTCATATTTGTTTTTGACAGTAGGAAGAGGGAGTTGAAAACTTCCAATAGTAACTGTCGAAGCCTTTTCAATAACATTAATACCATTCACTTGAAATTGTTTCTTCGGAAAGTGCACAGTATGCTCACTACCATTGATATGAAAAGTGACCTTGCTTTTGTTGCAATCAATAACAGCCCCTGCAGTATTCAAAAAGGGTCTACCAAGGATAATCGACATGTTGTCGTCCTCGGGCATATCAAGAATAACAAAGTCTGTTAAGATAGTAACATTGGCAACTACTACGGGCACATCCTCACAAATACCGATAGGTATGGCAGTTGATTTGTTAGCCATTTGCAATGATATTTCAGTATGTGTGAGTTTATTCAAATCAAGTCTTCTATATAAAGAGAAAGGCATAACACTAACACTAGCTCCCAAATCACACAAAGCAGTTTTGACATAATTTCTTTTAATGGAGCATGGTATAGTAGGTATTCCTAGATCTCCTAGTTTCTTAGGTACTCCATCCTTAAAATAATAATTTGCAAGAATGGTGGAGATTTCAGCTTCAGGTATCTTTCTTTTATTAGTGACAATATCTTTCATATATTTAGCATAAGTAGCCATCTTCAAAATATCAGTCAAACGAGTACGCAAAAGGACTGGCCTAAGCATTTCAGCAAAGCATTCAAATTCTTCTTCATCCTTATTCTTAGGTGGCTTAGTAGGAAAAGGCCTGGGTTTCTGAACCCATGGTTCTCTTTCTTTACCATGTTTTCTAGTAATGAAATCTCTTTTATCATAACATTTATTCTTAGGAGGTGGGTTATCAAGATCAACAGCAAGTTCTATTTCAACATCATTATCAGGTTCTTTATCATTGTGCGGTTGAGCATCTACATGAACATCATCATTATCACTAGGTGAATGTTCATTACTAGATTGTGTCTCAGCATCAAAAATAGAAACATCATTACTATTCTCAAAAGGTTTTTCTACCTCAGGTTCACTAGAAGCATGCAAAGTCCTACCATTTTTCTTTTTAGATGTACTAGGTGCATCAATATTAATTCTCTGAGAATCTTGTTCAATTCTTTTAGGGTGACCTTCAGGATAAAGTGGCTCCTAAGTCATTCTACCTCCTTTAGTCATTACCCTAACAGCATGATCATTCATATTGTTATCCATCTCATTGAGCAAATCATTTTGAGATTTAGCAACTTGTTCTAACTGAGTTCGGACCATGTATGCATGTTTACCTAGATCTTTAACATCATTAGCAATTTTGAACATTAAATCACTCAAGCGATCAACCATGTAGGCATTATGTTTCAATTGTTTCATAACTTACGCATTAAAATGTTCTTGTTTAACAATGTAATTGTCAAATTCATCCAAGCATTGACTAGCAGATTTATTATAAGGAATATCACCTTCATCAAATATTATAGGAGAACTTACCTTTACTACCTGTGTTAGGGTTTCAAGTCCATGTATTTCTTCAATAGGTGGTAAATTCTTCACATCTTCAACTCTAATACCCTTTTCTTTCATAGATTTCTTTGCCTCTTGCATATCTTCGGGACCGAGAAATAGAATACCCCTCTTCTTCAGAGTTGGTTTAGGTGGTGGTTCAGGAAGTGTCCAATCATTATCATTCCTCAATATATTATTCAATAGTTCTTCAGCTTGTTTAACAATTTGTTCCTGAAAAAACAACCAGCACGACTATCTAGGTAGTCCCTAGAAGCATCAGTTGGTCCATTGTAAAAGATATCAAGTATTTCATTTTTCTTGAGAGGATGATCAGGCAAAGGATTAAGTAATTGGAGAAGCCTCCCCCAAGCTTGAGGGTGATTCCCATCTTCAATTTGCGCAAACTTAAATATTTCCTGTAAGGCAGCTTGTTTCTTATGAGCAGGAAAATATTTTTCAGAGAAGTAATAAATCATATCCTGGGGACTATGCACACAACCAGGAGCAAGAGTATTAAACCATATCTTAGCATCACCCTTTAACGAGAAAGGAAACAACTTAAGGATATAGTAGTAGCGATTTTTTTCCTCATGAGCAAATAGGGTAGCTATACCATTAAATTTAGTAAGGTGTGCCAACCATGGTAAGGATCAGATTCAACCAAAGTAATTAACTCAGGATCGACAAAGAATGTATAATCCTTATCACAAAGATAGGTGAAGTAGCAAACTTAGGATCATATTTCATTCTTGCATTCAAAGATTTTTCTTTTAGCTTGCATAGTAGTTTCTTAACATCCTCTCTATCATTACATGTAAGAAGTTCTCTAGTTATCTCTTCACCAACAACAAATCCCTCAGGTATCTCAGGCATTTCAATTCTTGGATAGCTAAGCCTAATAGGTGAATCATAATTTTCAGTTTCAATAATTTCATTAGTTTCAACATTTTCAAATTCTTTAGCTTTAGCAAGTTGTTCATCAAGAAATTCACCTAGTGGCACAATATCATCAAGCAAAGTACTAGCATCATCAATGGCATCATTCATAGCAGAAGTAGCATCATTAATTATTTGTGACATATCAGAATTAATAGCAGGTGATGGTGTCGCAAGCTTACTTAAAACGGAAGGCGAATCAAGTGCAGAGCTAGATAACAGTTCATTACCTCCCCTCGTCCTAGAGGGAACGATCTTGGTTCTATCATCCTTTATATTCTTCAAAGTGATCAACAGATATAAATACCAAGTGACTTAACAACTAGAGCTATGCTCCCCGACAACGGCACCAGAAAAAAGTCTTGGTAACCCACAAGTATAGGGGATCGCAACAGTTTTCGAGGATAGAGTATTCAACCCAAATTTATTGATTCGACACAAGGGGAGCCAAAAAATATTTGCAAGTATTAGCAGTTGAGCTGTCAATTCAACCACACCTGGAGAGCTAAATATCTACAGCAGAGTGATCAGTAGCATAGTAATATGATAGTTTGATAGTAGTGGCAACGATAGCAATAGTAATGGTAATAGTAACAGTAGCAGTTTTGTAGCAAGTGTAACAGCAGTAGCAGTAGTGGTAACTTTAGCAAAGATCAATATGCGAAAGTTGTAGGCATTGGATCAGTGATGGATAATTTTAGTGGATGACATTCATCATATAACAGTCACAACCTAGAGCGACACAGAACTAGCTCTAATTCATCAATGTAATGTAGGCATGTATTCCATATGTAGCCATACGTGCTTGGGATAAGAACTTGCATCATATCTTTTGTCCTACCCTCCCGTGGCAGCGGGGTCCATAATGAAACTAAGGGATATTAAGGCCTCCTTTTAATAGAGAACTGGAACAAAGCATTAACACATAGTGAATACATGAACTCCTCAAACTACGGTAATCACCGGAAAGAATCCCAATTATTGTCACCTTGGGGTATGCGGATCATAACACGTAATAGGTGTGTATAACTTGCAAGATAGGATCAAGAACACAAATATATTCATGAAAACATAAAGGGTTCAGATCTGAAATCATGGCACTCGGGCCCTACTAACAAGCATTAAGCATAGCAAAGTCATAGCAACATCAATCTTAGAACATAGTGGATACTAGGGATCAAGCCGTGACAAATTAACTTGATTACATGATAAATTTCATCCAACCCCATCACCGTCCAGCAAGCCTATGAAGGAATTACTCACTCCCGGTGGTGAGCATAATGAAATTGGCGATGAAGAAGGGTTGGTGATGATGATGGTGACGAATCCCCCTCTCCGGAGCCTCAAATGGACTCCAGATCTGGCCTCCCAATGAAGAATAGGAGGTGGCGGCGGATCCATATCATAAAATGTGATGAAACTTCTTCTCTTACTTTTTTCTCGGGAAATAGGAATTTATAGACTTGAGTTTAGGGTCAGCAGAGCAACGTGGGCCCCATGAGGCACCAGGGCGCGGCCAGGTGCTTCGTGGGCCACTGGTGGCTCCCCTCCTGTGGGTCTTCGCTCCATTATTTTTTATTTATTCTATAAAAATCTCCAAAAAGTTTTGTCCAATTCTGAGAACTTTTATTTCTGCACAAAAACAACACCATGGTAGTTCTGCTGAAAACAGCGTCAGTCCGGGTTAGTTTCATTCAAATCATGCAAATTAGGGTCCAAAACAAGAGCAAAAGTGTTTGGAAAAGTAGATACGACGGAGACGTATTAGTGAGATCGAACACGATTCAGATTAGAGTTGTGTGTGTGATACGTGGCATACAGTTAATCCGTACGAACTATTTGCGATGAGACAAAAACAGAAATGGTTAGCCATATGAAGCTATGTACGATAGACGGCATAAAGTTCAATCGGATGAACTATTTTCGATTAGGAAAAATAGCAGAAACGATCGGCCAGATCAACATGTGTGCGATAGACGGCATACAGTTCACTCGGATGAACTACTTGCGATGATCAAAAACAACAGAAATGGTCAGCCAGATCAAGGTGTGTGCGATAGACGGGATACACTTCACACGGATGAACTGTATGCGATTAGCCACAACAAACAGAAACAGTTAGACAGATCAAGGTATGTGCGCTAGACGGGCACACATGCAAATTAAAAGAATCATACGTGATGGTAATAACATGCTCGCACGGTTGATGGAACAAGTCACGTGCTAACATCACCGATTGGGTGCATCCTATGGTGCAAACGCCATGTACGAATCCGAGAATGCATGCCCACATTACGCCATCCAGGAATCGTGCCACACTTTGACATTAGAACCATCAATAAATTTTGAGCTTGCTTCCCGTCACATTCCAAATTGCCACGCTATATTTAATTGCAAACCTGTTCACACCGATCAAAACCTAAATGATTTCCCACTTAGCAGCGTATTACTAGGTTATAAATACCACCTACTCCAAGATGACTGCACATTCCTCCTCAATTCATCATCAACAAACAAACAAGTCATTCTTCATTGTTCCTTGCGTCTGGCATGGCCCATAGGAGTTCTGGGTTGAGAAATTACCTAGGAGAGGCGAGCATGAAAGCAAAAGCACGAGAGATGTCTTGCCTCGCTGCAAAAGCAGCCAAGATGTCCCGCCATGCGGCCAAAGCCGCACAGACATCTCGTCATGCCGCCGAAGAAGCACAGAGGTCCTGTCACACCGTCAAAGCAGCACATTCATCCGGCCACGCCGCAGAAGCAGCATAGATGTCCCGCCGCACTGCAGATGCAGCAGAGAGGTCCTCCCGCATCGCAGCGGCCTGGAAAGATCTCTCATGGGCAGGCGAGGACTCTCATAGGCACATGCGCGCTATGCTCAATAACTTGATGGATCGGATCTACGACTGGGCGAAGCTGCAGGAGGAGATCAATGCCTCGTTTCATAATTCTACCGGCGTCATCCGAGGACTAAGGGATGACAAGGCGAAGCTCTAGTGAGGGTGAAGATCGCCGGAAGGGCGAAGCAGCACGAGGAGACCACTCCCTTGTTGAAGAAAACGGGCGTCATCGTCAAGAAACTTATGGACGAGAATGCCATGCTCCGCATCGAGCACCAAGTTTCTCAATGTTTTTGGACGAGCCACGACGCCCAGATGTTTGAAATTCATTCCCATTTCTTGCATGGGATCTAAACACTCACTCAAGGACACACATATGATTTTTCAACCAACTTTGGTGCATTGGAGCATGTGCCTGTAGTTCAAATTTGAATTATGCACATTAAATGCCTAGAAAACTCAATTAATCTATAAAAAAGGCCAGACAAACCCGAATTAATTCCCAAATTTAGCACGATACTCATACTGGTCTATGTTGCCTCTATAAAAAATCAAGGCGGGAAGAGGCAGTGTATGTCGTTTCGCACACAGAGGTGACACGTCCCCTCTCGGAACCATGAGGCTTCTTGAGAGAAGCTCTGGTTTGTAAGAAGCTTATACCAAAACTTGTCCCAAATCAGACAAATTTTTTACCATAGCATGTTGGTGCCATTTCATGATACCATGCCAAGTTTCATGATTTTCAGGCGATTTTTGGATTTGCAGGAATTTGAAAACCAAGTATCTCAATGTTTTCAAACGAGCCACGATGCCGAGGTGTTTGAAATTCATTCCCATTTCTTGCATGGGACCTAAACATTCACCCAAGGACACATATATGATTTTTCAACTCATTTTGGTGCATTGGAGCATGTGCTTGTAGTTCAAATTTGAATTATGCACACTAAATGCCTAGAAACTCAATTAATGTATAAAAAACGCCAAACGAACCCTGAATAATTTCAAATTTTAACACGACAGTGCAGATAAATATTCTAGCAATTCAAACACCGTCCTTTCCTTCTGTAATGACATTTTGTCTTTCAAATCAGAATGAAAAAATCAGGTACACCACAAACAGTTTACTAGCAAGAATCATGTGCGGTGTGATATAAAATATTGTGGCGCACCCTCTTGTATGGCTTACCCAGAAGCTTTGTCGTCTACAATCCATTACGCGCGCTTCAACCACACTTGTGCGCCAAATTCTCACGGCACCGAGCAAAAAATTTCGACAACCGTGGAAATATCTAGCTCCCCGCACCCTCCCCCCAACCAAAAGCCACATTACCACTGTTCCTCCTTCCTTTCCAAGTTCAAACCTTCACTGCTTACTTGTAGGGCCGCCTCCTCGTCGGCGACCCTTCTTCTTGTTGTGTGGCCTCGTCGATATAGTCAGGTAATCAACACCCCACCCCCATCCTCCTCCTCCTTCTCCATCCCACATGCCCCGACCGATGATGCGACACCTTCCACACAAATCACTGCCCCATCCTCCAAATAAGCGCCGCCTACAGCCATTTTGCACGCAGTATAGCGACGAGCTCAGGAGCATCTAGTAGCGAAGAAGCAAATCGCGGCCGCACATGTGGATGAGGTCGTGATGGCTGCCATGCGTGTCGACTGCCAGATCTTGGAGGAGCACCTCACCTTTGAGGCCACCGTCCATGCCGCCACGCGGTTGGCTACTTCAAAATATAGTTCGTGGTGTTTTCTCGAGGCCACCGCCGATGCCTTCTAGTGAATTATCCTCTGTAATGTTAATATGCAATCTGATCTTCTGAAATGTAATGTTTAGTTAATAGTTTAGTCCAACAATTGCTACATTTCCTAGTAGTTCTCAACCATTCTTGGTTTGGTTAACTGTCTTATCTTCTAGTATATGTTCTATTCGCAATGTGGTGCTCAGTTAACTGTTTGGTTCATTTGTTCTGCTGTCCAGTTAACTGTTTGGTTCAACTCTGCAATCTGATATTCATTTGTTGTGGGTACAGTTTTGTATTGTTATGCACGTGAGAAATAAATCGAATTTGGCTTTACTAAATACACGAGAAACATATACAATTGCTCTATTTCCAAGCTGTTTAGCATGCTTGGTTTAGTTAACTAGCTTTTCCATGCGTCTCGAGTTAATCTGTTGGATCTGCAATTTGTTTATTTTTCATTAACATAGTCTACTGATAGTATGCCAACTCTCAGTTAACCTGATCAAGATCTACCTTATATGTGTTGCAGGGAAACAATGGGAGGCACTGAGGTTTACCATCGAGGTCTGCACATGCATGGTCCTTTGGCTAATAGCACATTATTGTGCAATTGCAGGAATCATTCTAAAATTTAGGTTTTTAACAATTTGGTATTGCACATGTAGGTCCTGTTGTCAGAGGTTTAGACCCACTGTTTGACCCATTTTGCATATGGGGAAATGAGATGTCCATGAATATCAGTCAAGTCAAGAAACTCAGAAAGATTGTAAGTATAAAGAAACTTGCGACATTCAACATCACTGAAGGCTCAATATTTTCCTATTATTGATAATCCATAGCCACTAGCCTTAAGTTGCAAGGACATTCAACATCACTGAAGGCTCAATATTTGCCTTCCGCTTCTGCAGTTTCCCAGATGAGATTCATGTGTCTATTTACCGTCTATGATGCTACTTTCCAAAGGTTTTTTATGTTGCATGTGAAACTTGGTGCCGTTTTGTAATGGCGTAGCTAGCTATATGCCTATATGGTGTAACTGAGTGCTAAAGCAATCTGATGTAATTCAATTATGAATTCCTAGTTGCCGTAATACGGATATGAAATATATGGTGTGTTTTATAAGAAATGTCAATTTGATTACTAAATGGATTATCAATAATAGGCCAATTAGCCGGCTTATTGGGGTTTTCTATTGCAGATGGTTTCTCAAACAACATCGTGGGCGATGAACTCAAACAACCCACACGGTTTCTATAAAGTAGGAGTGTTCGATCAATGAACAATCACACACGACTTCCGCCAAAGAACTGTTTGCGTTAGGCCACAAACGTTTCCACATAAAAAATTATGTTTGACATCCATACGAACGGAAACATTTTTCTGGGATTCACTGTGTGGGATGTACATACGAACGGAAATGATTGGGCCTGTATAATTGTCTCTGATGCCTCGTCTGATCGCACACGAGCTCATTTTGCCCCGCATGTGTGACCAGAGGACCTATCCCGATGGTTTCTGGGTCGTGTGGGAAGGACCCCCCCTATCGCACACATAGGCAAGGCGACGATTTAAAACTCCATCACGGAAAGGGGGTTAAATCCGTTCATATAGCACGTCTCTACACCAGTGTTAATACCCTAGATGTGCGCTGAATAACGGTCAATGGGTGGAGTAATAGTAGTAGATGCAGGCAGGAGTCGGTCTACTTGTCTCGGACGTGATGCCTATATACATGATCATTTCCTTGAATATTGTCATAACTATGCGCTTTTCTATCAATTCCCAATAGTAATTTGTTCACCCACCACATGTTATGTGCTCGAGAGAGAAGCCTCTAGTGAAAACTATGACCCGCGGGTCTACTTTTATCATATATAAAAACACAAAAATACCTTGCTGCACTTCTATTTATTTTATTTTGTTTTGCAATTTATCTATTTACCTACCACTACGAGATTTGATCTTCGCAAATAACAGTCAAGGGGATTGACAACCCCCTTGTTTCCGTTGGGTGCAAGTATTTGCTTTTGTGTGTGCAGGTGCTGCTAACGAGGTTTTGTGTGGTTCTCCTACTGGATTGATAACCTTGGTTCTTAACTGAGGGAAATACTTATCTCTACTGTACTGCTTCATCCTCTCCTCTTCGAGGAAATCCCAACGCAACTCACAAGTAGTAGGAGTAGTGTTTCTCTAAACTACAAACAAGAAATAAAATACAGAAAATTAAAGGAACTAAACTAAGGGAAATGATGCTTGAGTAGTAAATGTTCTCGAGGGAATTAGAGTCATCACCACAAGTATGATACTAACAAGACATGATAAACACGACTCTCTAATTGTATCACTAAGCCACTTGTATATGATCCTGCATGGGCGGAGCCATTAAAGTACGCATCCCCACTAAGGTTACCGCGTACACTCGTGCCACCACCGTGCTTCTCCACTCCGGTTATCACAATGATGATTAAGGGGAGTGAACTCCCCGTGGTCATGAACTTAAGTTCTAGGGTTCTCCACTAATCCCTATTGCAATGATCAGGACTGTAAGTGCATCTAGTGCCCCTTAGTGATTTTGGTGTATTGATGACTTATAGGTTAAGGGACTAATGTGTTTGTGAGTGTACACAGGTTCTATAAGTCTATGAGGTGTTTGATATTTACGAAGAAAGTCAACCCCTAAAAATGAATGTCTTCAGTTGAAGACTTTGGTTTTCTTGAAGACTTTGAAAATGAGGGAATTGGTGTGACCTTGAAGACTTTGATATTGATGCGAGGATTATGAAGCGTGAAGACTTTTGTTTTCATAGTTTTGTTTTCCCTTTCTTGAGTCATAGGAAACACCGTACTGTTAAAGGGGGTCGAGGTAAAACTAAGGAAAAGTTTCCAAGTGATGCTCAACTCAAATCCTACACCTACCCAATCCTTTCGAGTGAAGCCATTGGAAATCTCATACAGTTCAGTCAAGTTCTTCAGTGACAGAGACAAAGTTCTTCTGTTCTCTGAGGAATTTGTTCTGACTGAGGAGTTAGGAATTCGCCAGTGCGGATCGCCTACAAGTGAGGAACATGATAGCCCTGAGGAATTTGAGAGCTCAAACTTCCGACCGTTGTTGTGCTATGTGCCAGCTGTCCAAAATATCCTATCCACCTAACAGTCATATCATTGAAGGGCATCTATGCCTTATCATGTCGGGCTGCTCCCCGGCTATAAATAGCCGCCCCCTACAACCACTAGCTGGTTGGCAGCTCCGAGAGAAACTGACACTTGTCATTTAGAGCATCCCATCCTCCGAGGACTTTGAGAGAAAATCATCAAGTGAGGAAAAACCCAAACCCAACACCTAAAACCCAAAGTGATTGAGCATCACTGAAGAGATTGTTCCTGTGTGGAACCGACGCTTGTTACCTTTGAGGACTGTGCATCCTCCAGACGATTAGGCGTCATGGTCTAGAGCATTCAAGAGGAATTGTGGATCGCCGAGTGACCAAGTCTGTGAAGGTTTGGAAGTCACCTGTGAAGACTTACCACGAGTGCTTGGGCGAGGTCTATGTGATCTTAGCTCAAGGAGAATACGGTGAGGACTGTGTGTCCGGGACTGTGTGTCCTCAGGTTTAAATACCTAGCCACTCCAACCAAACGTACAACTGTCACAGCAGTTGGAACTGGTCTACCAAATCACTGCCTTCACCAAGCTACTGGTTCTATTTCCTCAACCCCTTCATTTCCTTGCATACTTGCTGTGTACTTGATCGTTACTGTTTGAAGACTTTCTCAATTTCCTCATTCCTATTTCTTCAGTCATTTTGTCTTCAGCCTGCTTATCCTGTCTACACGCTACGTGTGCTCTGTGTATGTTCATTTCATCGTGATGACTATGCTATTGCTTTGTTATGCATGTACCTAAGTACTTATTCCGCTGCTTGTAGTTCGTTGCTTAGGAAATTCCTCAAGTAGTATTTCCTCAGTGACGAATTCATAAAAATTGCCTATTCACCCCCCCTCTAGTCGATATAACGCACTTTCAATTGGTATCAGAGCAAGGTGCTCCCTTGTTCTGTGTGATTTTGGTTTAACCACCTAGAGTTTTAGTTATGTCGACTGCAGGCATGATCATGGTCTTGGCTGGGTGTCCTACCTTTGATGGGACGGACTACCCCTACTGGAAAAATAAGATGTGCATGCATCTTGAGGCAATTGACAACGATCTCTGGTACGTTGTGGAAAATGGCATTCCCCCTGTCTCTCCTTCCGTGAACGCTGCTGATGTGAAGAGATTCAAGCAACTTGACTCTCAAGCGAAGAATATCATATGTGGCCATGTGAGCAAAGGACAGTACGGCAGAGTGAGTGCTTTGGAGTCTGCAAAGCTTATCTAGGATAGGTTGTCCAAGGTCAACGAAGGAATCTCAACTCAACGTGATTCTTGAGTTGACGTTCTTCGCAATCTCTTCAACCGCTTCAAAAGACTCGACAATGAGAATGTCCAACAAACCTTTGATTGCCTCACTAACATTTCAAACGAGCTTCAAGCACTGGGTGCCACTGACATCACCGACCATGAGGTGGTGAAGAAATTGCTGAGGTCACTCGATTCTTCATTCGATACACTGGCACTGATGATTCAAGAACATGGAGACTACAAGTCACTAGATCCTGCTGATATCCTTGAGAGGCTGAACACTCATGAATTCCAACAAGCTGAAAAGAGAGATCTCTACGGGCCAATCTATGGAAGATCACGCGCACTAAAGCCCAAGGCAGTTTCCTCATCTGAAGGAGAAGATTCTGATAGCAGCCTTGGTGACCCTGAAAAACTAAGCCAGGAGCTAGCCATGCTCGTGAAGAAATTCCAGAAGTTCTCAAGGCGTGGTCGCTTTGTAAAATCTTCAAAAGGTGATGACACAAGATCTGACACCTCATCCCGTGATTACAAGAAGAGGACTTGCCACAAATGCAAGAAACCTGGTCACTACATAACTGATTGTCCTCAGTGGGCAAAGGAACCAAAGAAGAAGAAATACAAGGATGATAGTTCATATGACTCAAAGAAGAAGAAGAAATCTTCAAAGTCCTCATCATCAAAATCTTCAAAGTCTTCATCTCACAAGAAGAGCAGTTCCAAGAAGGCTCGGGCATTCATTGGCAAGGAAATGGACTTTGAAGCTGAATCTGAGGAACATGAGGAAGAGGAGGCATCTGAAGAGTCAGACTCTGGTGTGGCGAGCCTAGCCCTCGCTACTGCTTATGTCTGCAAGTCCATCTTCAATACCGAGGAAAATGGCTTCCCCAACACTGCTGATGACGGCAACGATGACTATGCTCCCACCTATTGCTTCATGGCAAAAGGTGCCAAGGTACTCAAATATCCCTCCTCTAAATCAAGTGAGGATGAATCTGATGATAACCTCAAACCCAGCTATTCCAAACTTGCTAATATTGCTGTTAAACAACAAAAGGCTTTGGAAAAGGTTCAAAATATGCTAGACAAAAGCGATGACCTATTAGGTGAGGAAATGGATCGAACTCAAACACTGACTGATAATCTTCAGCAACTACAGTCTAAGTTTGACAACCTTCAAAGTCGTCATGATACTCTCTTAGCTGATCATGAGAAGCTTTCTTATGAATTTCTTCAAAGAAAGCTAGATCTTGAGAAGCTAAGGGTGAGTCATGAAGATCTTCAGAAGGAAAATGATTCATTACTTGCTCAACAGATCAGTTCCGCTCAGGAAGAATTTATTCCACCATGCTTGAAATGCATTGAATCTGAAACTACTAATTCTTCACCCGAAAGTTCAAATGCTTCTCTTGCTGCAAATTCTTTAACTATCTCTGTGGTCACAAATTCCTCATCTGAGGATACCACTAGTATCACTGACGAAAATGCAGGGTTGAAGGAATTGTATGTGACAGGCATGTACAAAAGCCTCAAAGGGTATCAGACTCTTTGTGATGTGCTCAAAAAGCAGATCTTGAACAGGAACCCTAGGAAAGAGGGTATTACCTTTGAGAGGAAACTCAATGCTAATGGAACCTACTGGAAACCTGAGCAGTATCCGAAAACCTCATGGGTTGCTGCGAAGGGACCTCCCGTAGATCCATCCACTTTATCAGGCTTTACTTGTGAATCCTCATATTCATCTGATGAGTCATTTGACTCCAACTATAAACTGTTCAAAAATCATAATGGTGAAGTATTTGCTAGATATGTTGGAACTAACTGCAGGAATGGTCCCCCTATGAAGAAAATCTAGGTTCCCAAAAGGTGCCTTGAAAGTCTTCAGGTGAATGTCCTCATGACACCACCTATGAAGAATAGGAACCCCAGATCAAATTCTTCATATGGATCCAAGTCCTCTTATGGATCAAATTCCTCACGTGGATCCAAGTCCTCATATGATCATCATCATGCTAACGCTTCTGTTTCGCAGGGAAAATCTAAGAGTTCTGATTATGTGCATTATTCTTCAAATCATTATGTTCATAAGTCCTCGAAGAATTTCTCTGCTTACTCATATGCCTATACTAACCCCTCTCCTGTGAAACGAAGCGCTTTGGCTTCAATGCCACCTTTCTCTTATGGAGCTCACAGAATGATGAACTCTTTGCCACCCCTCTAGATGTGGGTGGTGAAGAAAAAGAACTAACCTCTTATGCAGGGTCAGGTCTCCAGACGAACTAAATTGTCTGAAGAATTTTCTGGAGACCTGAAATGCTTGAAAGGACGCAAGCTAATCATGAAGAAATGATTCATTCATTTCTCACATCCTCATACTGCTATATATACATATGTTGCATTAATTGATGAAATTATGTCTGATAAATTTGATGTCATATTCTTCACTCTGAAGTATATGTGTTCGTAAGATGCACTAATTCATCTGCAGGATGATTTACCCAAAGCTACTAAGTGGGTCCTCGACAGTGGATGTACTAATCACAAGACCGGTGACAAGAGCTTACTGATGAACACTCCTTTATCTCCATCACATTTGAAGCATATCACCTACGCTAACAAAGGCAAAAGCAAGGTATTGGGTCTAGGTAGGGTTGCAATCTCAAAGGATCAACACATGGACAAAGTCATGCTTGTCGAGTCCCTTGGATTCAACCTCATGTCTGTCTCAATGCTTTGTGATCTTGATATGGTTGTTATCTTTGGCAAATATCGCTGCTTAGTGCTCATGGAATCTGACAATTCCAAAGTCTTCGAAGGCTTTAGGAGAGGAGACTTGTATATTGTTGATTTCTCTGCAGGACCACAGCCTGCCACTTGTCTACTTGCAAAAGCTTCAGAAGGCTGGCTATGGCATCGACGACTGGGTCATGCTGGCATGAGGAACTTACACACGCTCATGAAGAAAAAGCACATCATTGGCATTGAGGGTGTCAAATTCCTCAAAGATCATCTTTGTGGGGCTTGTGAGACTGGAAAGATGACCAGAGCCAAGCACCCCTCGAAGACTATCATGACTACCTCTCGTCCTTTTGAATTGCTTCATATGGACCTCTTTGGCCCTACTCATTATGCCACACTAACAAATGCAGCATCTCTATATGGCTTTGTCATTGTTGATGATTATTCGTGTTACACATGGGTGCATATCATTACTTACAAAACTGAAGTGCAGGAAGTCTTCAGACGATTTTCTTCAAGGGCTTCGACAAATTTTGGTGTGAAGATCAAGCATATACGGAGTGACAATGGGACCGAGTTCAAGAATACTGGTCTTGATGACTATCTTGATGAACTAGGTATTACTCATGAGTTATCTGCCCCATACACTCCTCAGCAGAATGGCATTGTGGAGCGCAAGAACAGGACTCTTGTTGAGATGGCTTGCACTATGCTTGATGAATACAAGACACCTCGTCGCTTCTGGCCCGAGGCAATTGATACTACATGCCACATCATCAACAGGGTATATCTTCACAAATTCTTCAAGAAGACTTCATATGAACTCCTCACTGACAAGAAACCCAATGTGAGTTATTTCAAAGTCTTCGGTGCTAAATGCTGGATTAGAGATCCCCATCACAATTCTAAATTTGCATCGAAAGCACATGAAGGTTTTATGCTTGGTTACGGAAAGGACTCGCACACCTACAGAGTCTTAAACACCTATCACAACAAGGTTGTTGAAACTGTAGATGTGCGGTTCGATGAAACTAATGGCTCGCAAAGAGAGCACCTACCTCCTGTGCTAGATGAAATGACTCCTGAGGAATCCATCAAGCTCAAGGCTACTGAGGATGTCATACCTACTAAAGAATCTGCTGAAGAAGTCATTCCTGATCATGAAGAAAATCATGCTGGTGCATCTGAAGAAAATGGCTCTGAAGAAAATGCTGAGCCAAATCAAAGTCGTCAACCTGCTCATCCTCGCGTTGCAAATGAAGTACAGATTGAGAGAATCATCAATGACATCAACGCACTAGGTCCTCTCACTCGCTCAAAAGCTTCACATTTGTCTAACTTTTGTGGGCATTTTGCTTTCGTCTCTATCACAGAGCCCACCAAAGTTGATGAGGCATTTCTGGAGCCTGAATGGATTCAAGCGATGCAAGAGGAATTACATCAATTCGAGCTGAACAATGTGTGGGAGCTTGTCAAGCGACCAGACTCACGCAAGCACAATATCATCGACACCAAATGGATCTACCGCAACAAGCAAGATGAAAATGGCCTAGTGGTGAGGAACAAGGCTCGTCTTGTAGCTCAAGGCTACACATAGGTTGAAGGAATTGATTTCGATGAAACTTTTGCACCTGTTGCTAGACTTGAGGCTATTCGCATATTGCTTGCTTATGCTAACCATCATAATATCATCTTATATCAAATGGCTGTGAAAAGTGCATTCCTTAATGGTAAGCTTGAGGAAGAAGTATATGTTGCTCAACCCCCAGGTTTTGAAGATCCTAAGCATCCTGATCAAGTCTTCAGACTCAATAAGGCCCTCTATGGCCTCAAGCAGGCCCCTCGGGTGTGGTATGATACAGTGAAGGAATTCCTCATGAATGATGAATTTGCTTATATGATGAGTGAGGAATATCAAATGTCCATGAAGGGAGAATTGAAATTCTTCTTAGGTCTTCAAATTCGTCAACAACGCAATGGCATCTTCATTTCTCAAGAGAAATACCTCAAGGACATTCTGAGGAAATTCAGTATGCAAGATTGCAAAGGCGTCAAAATCCCTATGCCCACAAATGGCCATCTATGCACCGATGAAAATGCGTTTCTCAAAGATAAGTTGCACACTTCCTCAGAAACATCCATTGTTCAAAATCCTCAAGTGAAGAAAATGGCAGATGGGAAGAGACCTCACAAGGGAGGAAAGAGGCCAGAAACTAATATAGCTTTTGAAATCCCTGAAGACATCTATGATGAATATTGTACTCCTGATGAAGCAACTCATGGCAAGGAGAACAAAAATCAGCGCAAAGTGCGCATACAGAGGATTGAGAGGAGATGGGCAAGGGAATGGAGGGAATATCGCTATGTCACTCCTAAGTACATGAAGAAATTCGCTGTTAACCCTCCATGTCCAAGACCTCCATTGGCACCAGGCCAAGAAGCTGATCCCTCAAGCATCAGGCGCGGTGAGGAATTTCCCAAAGAATGGGCTAAGCGTCAAGCCAAATTGGCTAAATTGGCAAAAGAAGCAGTGAAGAAATTCAATGAAGATTCTGCTGCTGCTGCTGCTGAGGCCTCTGCCAGTAAGCCTAAAAAGGCCATGCCGAAGAAATCTGCTGTTAAGCCAAGTTCCTCAACAGCAATGCATCACGGCCAAGTTCCTCAAAGCCCTCTAAGCAAATTCCTCAGGCAACTTCTTCAAGGGTTGTGCCAATTCCCTCAGTTGCCACTAAATCCATAGTTGTTGCTGCTAAGTCCTCAACACCAGTGCATCTTGCCACGTGCCAATGGACTACAGGAATCTCTATTGCCTCAGGAGCAACTGCAAGTTCCTCAGCTCCGCCACAATCTTCAACTGGTCCAATCTTGCTGAAGAAAAAGGCCACTGCTGGACGAGGCCCAAGGCCAAGTCCTCACAAGAAGCAAGTTGCCTTCCAAGTTCCGTCTGATGACGATGAAGCTGATGATGAAGAACTTGCTGAGATCATCAAAGACAGGCAAGAAAAGGCTGCTAGAGCCAAAGGCAGTGTTGTGCCACTCATGTTGGATCCTAAAAGGATCCTTGATTTCATCGATCTATGGCACAAGGATCCAAATACTCCTTTGCCTGAATTGAACCTCACTCCTGGCCAGAGCCACATGTTGACAGCCTTCATAGCCGAAGAAAAATGGAAATTTGAGAAGGCCAGGCAAGTCAAGAAAGCTCAATACAAGAAGGAGCGCTTTCTGAAGAAGCATGTCGTGAATATGACTCCTGAAGAACTTGTGAATCTGCAAAAGGAGATCAAAGCTCTCAGCGATGAATTTGACGCATATCGTGCAGATTGGCTAGGTGCCAAAGTCAGATTTGTCAGAATGGCCAAGGGGTTCAACCCAAATGTTGCAGCTCCATCGCAACAACAAATTCCTCAGGCTGATGCATCTGCTCAGCCTACTGAAGAGAATGCTAGCACAGCTGATGAAAATCAGACTGTTGAAGAAACTGAAAGTACCAGGGCTGCTGAAGAAATTCCAGCTCCTGAAGAAAATGCCAGGGAAACCTCCAATATTGCGCCTGAAGAACAACTCAGGTCAGCTGAAGCAAATGAAGCTGCGCCTGAAGAATCTGAACAAGCCAGGGCAACTGCATCAGTTGTGCCTGAAGAAACTGCACCACTTTCATCTGTTCCTCCTACAAAGTGATCACAGATGAAAGATATCCACCTTCCTTCTGCATCAGAAGCGAAGAAGACCAAAGCTGCAGAGAAGGCAGCTGTGAAGAAAAGGAAAGCATCAGAAACTGCAAAGTCTTCAGCTCCCAAGAAAGTGAAGACTTTGCAAAGCTCGTACACCAACCCCATTGATGTTGTTCTTATCTCAAGCATGCCATCAAAGGAAATTGTTCCCTTTGGTGAGGAATATGTCATTCCAGATGACAGTGATGAAGCAAATCCTTCTGCTACTACTTCAGAGCAGTTGGATGAAGAAATTGAAGTGGATGATATCCCTTCAACCCCACTGGTATCATCGCCCATGCCTCAGTTCACAGCTGAAGAGGCAGGCGTTGAAGAAATTGATGAAGAAGATGAGGATGTGGACATTGGGTCTACTACACCAGTTCTCAATGATGATTATTAGGAAAGACATCATCCAAATTCACCATTGACCACTCCTCTGCAACAAATTCCCCAGTCCCCTGTGCAGACTGAAGAAATTCATACGGGCTCTGAAGGACATCAATCTTCCCTTCATTCTATTCTAGAAGAAGTTCCAGCTACTAATGCTGAAGAAATGGAGACCAAGACTGCTGCTGATGAAATTGCTACGGAAATTCCTTAGTCTGTGGCTCCAGAGGTTGTGCGCCAAGAGGCTGTGAAGACCTCAACTGTTACTCTTTAGCCTAAGCCACAAAATCCTCATACCAAGAAGCAGAAATTCAACGCTGATGATTTCTTTGCTGATCATCATTTCTTCACGGACTACAATCCCTATGACTCTACAAGACTGCGACGCAAGCACTTCTGGACAGCAAGTCAAATGAACTTTTATTCTTCCCTCCTGTTTGGTAAGAACAAGGTATTTGACCACGAGCAAATTCCTCATGTGGATATGGAGTCGCTTCCTTGCTTCCATCCAGTCCTCAGTGTTCTTCATGACGCTGGGCTGCTTAACTTCTGCACTGACATCTGCGACTGGAACGAAGAACTCATTCTTCAATTCTATGCCACACTGCATATCACTGGAAATGTTGAAGATGTGAATTCGTGGGTGTTAGACTGGATGACCGAAAATACTCATTACAAAGCTCCGGCCTCTGAATTGCTTCACGCCGTTCCAGTTAGTCCTCCGATTGAAGACGCAAGACTCATGTATGCTGAACCTGAACTCTCAAATCACTTAATGCAAGTGCTGATGAAGCCTTTGAAGGCTAGCCAAGCTCCAAGGACCACCTTCCTTGTGAAAGAATTGCTCTATGTACCAAGGACTGTGTATCGCATATTGACCAAAACCCTCAGTCCAATCAAGGGCCACAACTCTGATGAAGAAGAGGTTGTTGGCATCATGAAGAATCTACTGTTCAACATGATACATGGCATTCCCGTTAACTACCATGATTTCTTCATGAGGACTTTGGTCAATGCTGCTCTGTCACCTTTTGAGTTGAAGCCTTGCGCTCCCTGGATCATGAAATTCATCAGATCAAGGTCTTCAATTCATTATCAGGCTGACTTTTAGAATCATCTCAGCTATTTGCCACCTATTGAAGTCCTCAAGCGGAGTATTTCCTCAGCTGATGAGAAGGGCAAGGCCGCTGTTATTGATGAAGGCACTCGTCCATTGGATGGACAGTTTCTCAAAGCTGCATCCTATTCCACCAATGATGACTCTACAACACAAGATTCTGCCGCCAAAGCTTCAAAACAAAATCCTCAAGCCACAGCTCCGCGTGTGATGACTGATCGTGAACTTCTCCTTAGTCTTCATCAGAAAGTTGATCGAAATCACAAGTGGGTCAAGCGTCAGTTTGGTGCAATTCTTTAGAACATGACAGTCACTCAAAATACTGTGAAGAAGAATCACTACTATATGCATGAAGTCTTTGACCGCACTTGGGCTATTCTGTCGAATCTCTACAGTGCTGAAGATCTCAAGGAGATGGGATTTCAATAGGACTTTGACTGGTTTTAGCCACCTTCGAAGAAATTCAAGAAGGTCAAAGTTCCTCAGCTTGTTGCCACCAGTTCATATTCTTCATCGCACGAGACAGATGAAGCTGAAGATTTGAACGACACTGCGGCAGGCCCTACCTCAACGGACGACCCCAACAACGCTGGCGCTCCTCCATCGACATCATGATGATATTCTTCAGGGGCGTTAGTCCTCATTTTTCGTCCCTTTTGGTCATTCGATGACAAAGGGGGAGAAATTTGAGTTAGTCTTCAAGCGGGTCTTATATATGGGCTATTTTTCTGTTAAGTTACAACTCTTGCTCTTCTGAGGTGTTTGTTCTGATGAGTTGTAAACTTAAGTCCTATGGTGGTCTGATACTTTTGAACTGCTTTCTGCATGCTTATTTCCTCAAGTACCTTAATGCATGCATGCTGAATTTCATCAGACACCATATTTCATCATGCATTTCAAATTCTTCATATCATATATTAAATGCGTGTATGAATTACAAGATATATGGGGAGATCTCGATGATATTACTCTACAATGTGCATTTGCAATCCAAAGCAAATTCCTCAAATATGCACATCTTTAGGGGGAGTTCTCCACTAATCCCTATTGCAATGATCAGGACTATAAGTGCATCTAGTGCCCCTTAGTGATTTTGGTGTATTGAAGACTTATAGGTTAAGGGACTAATGTGTTTGTGAGTGTACACAGGTTCTATAAGTCTATGAGGAGTTTGATATTAACGAAGAAAGTCGACCCCTAAAAATGAATGTCTTCAGTTGAAGACTTTGGTTTTCTTGAAGACTTTGAAAATGAGGAAATTGGTGTGACCTTGAAGACTTTGATATTGATGCGAGAATTATGAAGCGTGAAGACTTTTGTTTTCATAGTTTTGTTTTCCCTTTCTTGAGTCATAGGAAACACCGTACTGTTAAAGGGGGTCGAGGTAAAACTAAGGAAAAGTTTCCAAGTGATGCTCAACTCAAATCCTACACCTACCCAATCCTTTCGAGTGAAGCCATTGGAAATCTCATACAGTTCAGTCAAGTTCTTCAGTGATAGAGATGAAGTTCTTCTGTTCTCTGAGGAATTTGTTCTGACTGAGGAGTTAGGAATTCGCCAGTGCGGATTGCCTACAAGTGAGGAACATGATAGCCCTGAGGAATTTGAGAGCTCAAACTTCCGACCGTTGCTGTGCTATGCGCCAGCTGTCTAAAATATCCTATCCACCTAACGGTCATATCATTGAAGGACATTTATGTCTTATCATGTCGGGCTGCTCCCTGGCTATAAATAGCCGCCCCCTACAACCACTAGCTAGTTGGCGGCTCCGAGGGAAACTGACAGTTGTCATTTAGAGCATCCCATCCTCCGAGGACTTTGAGAGAAAATCATCAAGTGAGGAAAAACCCAAACCCAACACCTAAAACCCAAAGTGATTGAGCATCACTGAAGAGATTGTTCCTGTGTGGAACCGACGCTTGTTACCTTTGAGGACTGTGCATCCTCCAGACGGTTAGGCGTCATGGTCTAGAGCATCCAAGAGGAATTGTGGATCGCCGAGTGACCAAGTCTGTCAAGGTTTGGAAGTCACCTGTGAAGACTTGCCACGAGTGATTGGGTGAGGTCTGTGTGATCTTAGCTCAAGGAGAATACGGTGAGGACTGTGTGTCCTCAGGTTTAAATACCTAGCCGCTCCAACCAGACGTACAACTATCACAGCAGTTGGAACTGGTCTACCAAATCACTGTCTTCACCAAGCTACAGGTTCTATTTCCTCAACCCTTTCATTTCCTCGCATACTTGCCGTGTACTGGATTGTTACTGTTTGAAGACTTTGACTGAAGACTTTCTCAATTTCATCATTCATATTTCTTCGGTCACTTTGTCTTCAGCCTGCTTATCCTATTTACACGCTACGTGTGCTCTGTGTATGTTTCATTTCATCATGATGACTATGCTACTGCTTTGTTATGCATGTACCTGAGTACTTATTCCGCTGCTTGTAGTTCATTGCTTAGGAAATTCCTCAAGTAGTATTTCCTCAGTGACGAATTCATAAAAATCGCCTATTCACCCCCGCCCCCTAGTCGATATATCGCACTTTCAAGGACGAAGCGAGAATAGGTCTGAAAGTACATTTGCTCCCTTTGTAGTTTTGGTAATTAATGTCACATACATATTGTTGGACTAACACTTTTAGCCAGTATATTTCAGATAAGTTCAACAGTGGCATGGCAAGGACATGAGGATGTGGACCCCTTCAAAATGCAAAGGACAAAGATTGGCAAAGCTCCAAGACTCTACACCTTTGGTTAAGTGATCCAAGATCACGTTGAGTCCATAGGAAAAGCCAATACTATTAAAAGGGGATGAGGTTTTGATCATGACTTAATTGCTCAAGTGCTTAATGATATTGCTCCAAAACCCTCAAATACTTCACCATTTCACTCCTATCCAAAACCATAAATATCCATCTCGGTTCCACCGAAACACTTCTATCTGGACCCACCAAGATGATCCCATACACTGCATATGCCAAACCCTAATACTTCGGTGCAACCGAAAGGGATCTCGGTCTCATCGAGATGGCCTGACCAAGTTTCTGTGATGAAGTTGCTTCACTTCGGAATCACCGAGTTGAACTGATCGGAATTACCAAAACGAGGTCTTGCCCTAGCCATCGCTCTTTGGTCCCACCGAGTTGGTATGATCGGTCTCACCGAAAAGCCTAACGGTCAAGTCTTTTGCACTAGTTGTTCTCATCGAGATTTTCATGTCGGTGTCACCGAGTTGGGTCAAAGACTTGTAATGGTTGGATTTTCGTGCTGCATATTTATACCCCTCCACCACTACCTACTCTCTAAGAGAGCCATCAGAATGGAACACAACTTCCACTACTCATTTTCTGAGAAGAGAACGACCTACTCATGTGTTGAGATCAAGAGATTCCATTTCAACCATTTGAACCTTGCTTTCTAGCCTTCCCCAAGTTGTTTTCCATTCAATCCCCTCTCCTACCAAATCCAAATCTGGAGAGAGTGTTTGAGTGTTGGGGAGACTATCATTTGAAGCACAAGAGCAAGGAGTTCATCATCAACAACACCGTCTATTACCTTTTGGAGAGTGGTGTCTCCTAGATTGGTTAGGCGTCACTCGGGAACCTCCAAGATTGTGGAGTTGAACAAAGGAGTTTGTAAGGGCAAGGAGATCGCCTACTTCGTGAAGATCTACCCGAGTGAGACAAGTCCTTCGTGGGTGTTTGCTGTGATGGAATAGACAAGGTTGCTTCTTCATGGACCCTTCGTGGGTGGAGCCCTCCATGGACTCATGCAACCGTTACCCTCTGTGGGTTGAAGTCTCCATCAACATGGATGTACGATAGCACCACCTATCGGAACCATGCCAAAAATCATCGTGCCTTCATTGCATTTGACCTTCCATCTCTACCCTTTACTTTTCACACATTTGGATTCTTTACTATTTCCGCTGCTCTATCTTTAGATATGAATGTGTAGGAAGTCTTGATGTTATCTTAACTAGCGCCAAAATCTGCCTAAAATTCAAGAGAACTAAAAACTGCACCTTTGGTTGGTTAAGAGTCTATTCACCCCCCCTCCCCCCTAGATATATCTTCTCTGATCCTACAAGGTCCTTTCACCACCTACCCTCCACAACTACCCTTCTCACCAACATAAATCACCTCAAGTACATGAGTGGCTAACCATGTGTGGGCACCCTTCACAACACCATGAGACAATCAACGCAATACATATAAAGAGAATATTGGATCACTTATTCAACAAAGTACTAATCATGCAAGGGTTCATCCAATTCCTCAAGAACTAATACAACTACTCAAACATAGGAGAGGGAGAAGGCAAGTTACAAGCCAACATGTAGCCGGTGGAACAGAGGAGCATGGTGGTGATGGCGATGGCAACGGCGGCCGCGGTGGAGATGGTGATGGGGGCGGCACCGGTGATGAAGACCGCACCGGCCAGAAGGCCGGTGCTCGCGATGGAGGCTCCCCTTCTTCTTCCTCTTGTCTTGGCCCTTATCTTCTCTATGGAGGTGGTCTCAGAGCAGCAATGGAGATGGATGATGATGAAAGAATGATGATGTCTGCGGCGGCTAGGGTTGGAGGCGCTTATATAACATGTCACCGGGTGTCTCCTCCGTTGATGTGGTCATCCAAGGGCTCAAGATGAGCCTTATCCTCTCCCAATCCCTTCATTATGAGACAAGGATCCCGTGGGAACAGTTGGGGACGGAATCGGTGAATAATCCCATTTGGAGAGGTAACTGTCGGAGATGTCTACACGTCAAAATGGTAAAATGGACTCCTCCGGTAAAATGGACGCCATTTCTTCATACGAACTCAGAATTTGACATTCTTGGGCTTGTTGGATTCGTATGAATGACGCAGATCCATTTATAGTCTTAGATATGGATTTGGAACACTTTGGATAAGTAACTTTTTTCAACCTTCGAAATGGTTAAGTCTGACCCCTGGCTGACTCTGTATTGAACCCATCCTTGCTCCTTTTATCTTGCTTGGTCCTAGGTTGCTCCAATACACCTATAGACACAAGAAAAGAAGGAAAACTAATAAAAACCAAATAAATACACAAATGTGCAATGCTCACAATGATAAGTGGAAAAACTGGTAATCATGCATAATGGACATATATTTGGTTCAATGGGAAATAAAATATTAAGAGAACATGCAACATATGAGCTCTAAAAATGCGTAAAATATAGAACCATCAATATGTATCACAACCACCCGGGTTCATTGATCCTGATCACACAGACTATGTTTATAAACTTCACAAGTCTTGGTATGGCCTTAAACAAGCACCACGTGCTTGGAATGACCATTTCAAGAAGTTTTTAATCGATGATGGTTTTGTGAGAGGATTGATTGATCCCACTCTTTTTACAAAGAGGAAAAAAGGTGATTTGATCTTATGCCAAATCTATGTAGATAATTTGTGATGGCTCTATATTTTACGCATTTTTAGAGCTCATTTGTTGCATGTTATCTTCATATACTATGTCCCATTGAATCAAATAGTTGTCCATTATGCATGTTTACCGGTATTTACACTTTTCCTTGTGAGCTTTGCACATTTAGTATTTTTTTTTGTTTTTATTATTTTTTTATTTTATTTTGTCTACAGGTGTTTTGGAGCAACCTAGGACCAAGCATGATGAAAATACCAAGGATGGGTTCAATACGGAGTCACCCACGGGCCAAACAAACATTCCGAAGGTCAGAAAAGTGATTTTTTTTAAAGTGCTCCAAATCAAGATCTAAGACCAGGAATGGATCAGTGTCGTTCATACGAATCCAACGAGCCCAAGAACGTCAAATTCCGAGTTCGTACAAGGAAATGGCGGTCGTTTCATAGGAGAAGGACAACACAAAAACACAGCACGAAAGATGACCTTTCATGTGACCGGTGCCGGTCGTATGACATGCACACAGCTCCAAAATTTGCCCTTACATATGGGATTCTTCACCGATTTTGTCCCTGTTTGATCCCACGAGATCCTTGGCTCGTAAAGAAGAGATTGGGAGAGGATTTGGCTCATCTAGAGCCCTTGGATGCAGCCCATCAAGAGAGGAGGCCAGGGAGGCTCCTATATATGTCATCCTCAACCCTAGCCGCCGCCCTCTCACGCCATTCATCACCAACACTTTCAAGTTCATCTCCATTGCTGCTCCATCCACCACCATAGAAAAGGGACAATATCAAGAGGAAGAGGAGGGGCTCCACTATGCGAGCACTGGCCTTCAGGCCGGTGCCCTCTCCACCACACCGATGGCGCAATCTCCATCACCACAATCGTCAGCGCCGCCATCACCATCATCACCTCCATGCCTCCTCCCTTCACCGGATTGATGTCAGCTTGTAACTTGACCCTCACCTCTGTCTGTACCATTAACTTGTTTGAGTAATTGCACTAGTTCTGGAGGATATGGTTGAACCCTATATGATTCTTGGTATGATCCAATATTACATGTTCATGATTTAAGTTAGTAGCCTTCGTGAATGTTGAGAGGAGCCTTGTTGCCGTTATGTATATTATTGTCATTGTGAAGGGTTGGGGCGTTGGGGCAATTCAAGGTGACACTAAAAGCCTTAATTCCTGACCATCACAATTGATAGGGGAGTTACGGAGAACCCTTAGAGAGGCCGCGTCCATGGGGTAAACCCTTAATTATCATGAGTTGTAACCTTAATGGTGGCATGCGTGGCACAAAGTCTACCTCAAGTAGAGTGTGTTCTATACCCGGCTCTGCCCACTTATGCATTTGACCAGTGACTAGAGGATATGATAGTTCATATATGTGGTAGAGATTCCGGAACCCTCAAGAATGCCTTACTACTCAAGCATCGTCCCTACTAACTTAGTGTCATTTAATTCCTGTTTTTACCTTCTTATTAGTAGTTTAGATAATTACCTTTTTATCTAGTTTCCCCAGCAACTTATAGCGTAGACTATTTTCAAACTCCGGTTTGGGTGCGTACCTAGCTGCGTGAAGTGACAACATAGTTGCGAGGTTTGTGGTGCCTTCCTATCTACTTCCCATGGGATCAACACTTTACTTATCACTAAAGTGCTACAACAGCCCCATGCACTTGCAGGATAATGATTTATAAAGAAGTTTGCAGCCTCCATGACCAAGAATTTTGAGATGTCGCTCAATGCAAATTCGAAGTTCTTCCTCGAATTTCAAATTCAATAATGTCAAGAAGGGATTTTTCCTGTCTCAAGCCACACCAAGGACATTCTTGAGAAGTTTGGAATGACCAATTCCAAGCCTTGCAAGACACCCATGGCAATCAAAGTTTTTATTAATGCCAACAAAATGGTACACCCTTTGACACATCTTACCGCTCTATGATTGGTTCTTTTCTTTACCTTTGTGCATGTAGACTGAATATCATGTTAAGTGTAGGCATATGTGCACGACATCAAGCTTCCCCTAAGGAAAGTCATCATTTGGTGGTTAAGCACAATCTTTGATGCCTTGTTCACACTCCCAATGTTGGGTCTATGGTACCCTAAGGATGCCAACTTTGATCTCATTGGGTACTCGGATGCGGATTGGGCCGGAGACAAGGTGGATCAGAAGTCAACCTCTGGTCCTTGTCAATTTCTTAGACGGTCCTTGGTAAGTTGGTCCTCAAAGAATAAAAATTGTGTCTCCCTCTCCAGCGTCGAAGCCGAATACATTGCCGCCGGAAGTTGTGTAACACAATTTCTATGGGTAGGCAAACCATGAAGGACTATGGAATTACATACAAGATGGTGCCTCTTCTATGTGACAACGAAAGTGCAATCAAGATCACCAACAAGCCCGTTCAATACCCTCGCACCAAGCACATTGACATTCATCATCACTTCATTTAGGATCATGTGCAAAAAGGGGGACACTGAGATAGCTCATTTTGGAACGGATATGCAACTTGCCGACATTTTCACCAAGCCATTGGACGAAGCACGGTTTTGCGAACTAAGGTGTGAACTTGGTATCTTGGAACTTGCTAATATTGTCGTGTGATATCATGTACCCACGCATACATTTACTTCATATCTTGTCTAGATGTAGGCCTTTTTGTGAAGCATGATTTTGCTCTGAAAAGAAATAAAAATTTCTAAAAAGAAACTTAGGAGCTCGGAATTTTTGAAGAGAACTAGCACTCAAGCACTTCAACTCCATAGTATTGAATTTGATTGTCTTGATGATACTGATTGAAAGAGTTATTTGGAGGAATGAATATTTGAAGTGATTGAGGTTATGCCAAAACTTGCCCGTGATACTAAAATCATGGAGCCCCAGCTTCTCGCTAGTTTCATGTCATGTTGCTATATGTTGAGATGATTCTCATAAATGAGACTCAGTCACCAATTTTGGACATCGAGCGGTAAATGATCGACCTTCTCCAAAGAGGTGTGTATGTGGTAAATGAGAATACTGATCGCTGAGCTCGAAAGAGACAACTATTTTGATCCATGGTGCAAAAAATTAAGCCACAGCGGAACCCCATTTCACCTAGCAAATTTTGCCATAACCCTATCACCGAAGATTGAAGTTCCAAAGAATAATGATCGAGAGAAGTATTTGAGATTCATAACCTGGTGGTACTTGTGGGTGTTAATGAGCTGTTTGAGTACTATGTTTTCTTCTCTTACAAAACTCCTTGGTCATATTTGTTTAATGAGAACTCCAAATAAAATCCATTCTATTATTTACCACATGGGTTTCGCCATTTTCCAGCACCAGGACTGTCTCCAGGGTTTGGACTTTGGAAAGACTTGCCGTCATGCTCCTCGACCTGGTCTGACACCTAGTTCTAATAGACAAGTTCACTGCGGTAATCTATAGCATATTCCATGTTATCGAATCTGACAATTCATCCTGGAGTGTAGTTTTTGATCTGGCCGAGATGGCCGGTCAAACCAGTGAAGAGGGTGACGTTGCCGAAGACAAAGAGTTGTCCTGGCAGGATAGTCATGTCGGATCTGACCTGTCCATCAATTAGGAGAGCCATCAAACCGCTACGACTACTCAGAGGGACTTGTATGGGCCACCAATGATGGAGTCAAATCCAGCAGATCTTGGGTGGAGGGTTCCGAATAAGTAGCCCTGGTGCGATGGTAACAGAACACGAGAATTTACCCAGGTTCAGGCTCTCTCGAAGAGATAATACCCTACGTCCTACTTTGATTGTATTGATTTTGGGGGAGTGGTGTTGTCTATGAGCCCTACCCCTCGGTTTATATAGGTACCAGGGGTATCTAGGGTTTACACATAGGTCAGTTGCATCTAGGTTAATCATGACATAGATGAACTCTAAGTCTTGGAGTGTGCGCCAAGTCTTCAGAAGTTTCCATCTTGGCGCTTCTCGGCCCGACAAACATGGCATGTTGGTAAATCATTATGGGGGTCCTCGGCACTGCCCTCCTGGCCGGGAGATGGCGTGACAAGCACCCCTAGTCCAGGACACCATCAGCGCCGATGGATGCTGCAATGACTACCGTTGCATACGTGCTAGAACCAATGCTGAGGGATGTTGTAATATCGGTCATCGCATGATGGAACCGGCAATCGCGATGCTACGAGCACAGCCACCACTGATTCGTCACCAATGTATCTATATTTTTTTATTGTTCCATGCTGTTATATTATCAATCTTGGATGTTTTATATTCATTTACTAGCAACTTTATATCATTTTTTGGGACTAACCTATTGACATAGTGCCCAGTTCCAGTTGTTGTTTTTTGCTTGTTTTTTACTTCGCAGAATATCAATACCAAATGGAGTCCAAATGCCACGAAAGTTTTGGAGATTTTTTTCTGGACATAAGACACCCGGGGAGCCAAAGAAGTGCACGGGAGAAGTGAAGGAAATATGCCCTAGAGGCAATAATAAAGTTGTTATTTATATTTCCTTATATCATGATAAATGTTTATTATTCAAGCTAGAATTGTATTAACCGAAAACTTAATACATGTGTGAATACATAGACAAACAAAGTGTCACTAGTATGCCTCTACTTGACTAGCTCGTTAATCAAAGATGGTTAAGTTTCCTAGCCATAGACATGAGTTGTCATTTGATGAACGGGATCACATCATTAGAGAATGATGTGATTGACAAGACCCATCGGTTAGCTTAGCACGATGATCGTTTAGTTTGTTGCTATTGATTTCTTCATAACTTATACATGTTCCTCTGACTATGAGATTATGCAACTACCGAATACCGGAGGAACACCTTGTGTGCTATCAAACGTCACAACGTAACCGGGTGATTATAAAGATGCTCTACAGGTGTCTCCGATGGTGTTTGTTGAGTTGGCATAGATCGAGATTAGGATTTGTCACTCCGATTGTCGGAGAGGTATCTCTGGGCCCTCTCGGTAATGCACATCATATGAAGCCTTGCAAGCAATGTGACTAATGAGTTAGTTACGGGATGATACATTACGGAACGAGTAAATAGACTTGCCGGTAACGAGATTGAACTAGGTATTGAGATACCGACGATCGAATCTCGGGCAAGTAACATACCGATGACAAAGGGAACAACGTATGTTGTTATGCGGTTTGACCGATAAAGATCTTCGTAGAATATGTGGGAGCCAATATGAGCATCCAGGTTCCGCTATTGGTTATTGACCGGAGATGAGTGTCGGTCATGTCTACATAGTTCTCGAACCCGTAGGGTCCGCACGCTTAATGTTCGACGACGATCGGTATTATGAGTTTATGTGTTTTGATGTACCGAAGGTAGTTTGGAGTCCCGGATGTGATCACAGACATGACAAGGAGTCTCAAAATGTCCAAGAGGTAAAGATTGATATATTGGAAGATAGTATTTGGCCTCCGGAAAGGTTCCGGATATTTATCGGAGTGCCGGAAGGGTTATCGGAACCACCGGAGAAGTAATGGGCCTTATTGGGCCTAGGGGAGAGAGAGTGGGGCGGCCAAGGGCTGGCCGCGCGCCCCCCCATGGGCCTAGTCCAAATTGGACTAGGGGGAGGGGCGGCGCCCCCTCCTTCCTTATCTTTCCCCCTCCTTCCTTCTTCTCCTAGTAGGACTAGGAAAGGGGGGAGTCCTACTCCTACTAGGAGGAGGATTCCTCCCCCCCCTTGGCATGCCTATGAGGACCGGCCGGCCTCCCCCTCCCTCCTTTATATACGCGGGGAGGGGGGCACCCTAGGACACACAAGTTAATTGTTTTAGCCGTGTGCGGTGCCCCCCCTCCACAGATTTCCACCTCGGTCATATTTTCGGAGAGCTTAGGCGAAGCCCTACCGGAATCACTTCATCATCACCGTCACCACGCCATCATGCTGACGAAACTCTCCCTCTACCTCAGCTAGATCAAGAGTACGAGGGACGTCACCGAGCTGAATGTGTGCAGATCGCGGAGGTGCCGTACGTTCGGTACTTGGATCGGTTGGATCGCCAAGACGTTCGACTACATCAACCGCGTTACTAAATGCTTCCGCTTTCGGTCTACGAGGATATGTGGACACACTCTCCCGCTTGTTGCTATGCTTCTCCTAGATAGATCTTGCGTGATCGTAGGAATTTTTTTGAAATACTACGTTCCCCAACAGTGGCATCCGAGCCAGCTCTATGCGTAGATGTTATTTGCACGAGTAGAACACAAAGGAGTTGTGGGCGTGGGTGTATACATATTGCTTGCCGTTACTAGTTGTTACTTGGTTCAGCGGTATTGTGAGATGAAGCGGCCCGGACCGACATTACGCGTACGCTTACGTGAGACTGGTTTCACCGCTACGAGCACTCGTTGCTTAAAGGTGACTGGTGGGTGTCTGTCTCTCTCACTTTAGTTGAATCGGTTTCAATGAAGAGGGTTCTTTTAGAAGATCAAAAAGCAATCACTACACCATGTTGTGGTTTTGATGCGTAGGTAAGAACGGTTCTTGCTAGAAGCCCGTAGCAGCCACGTAAAACATGTAACAACAAAGTAGAGGACGTCTAACTTGTTTTTGCAGGGCTTGCTGTGATGTGATATGGTCAAGACATGATGTGATATAATTTGTTGTATGAGATGATCATGTTTTGTAACAGAGTTATCGGCAACCGACAGGAGCCATAGGGTTGTCGCTTTATTGTATGCAATGCAATCGCCATGTAATTGTTTTACTTTATCACTAAGCAGTAGCGATAGTCGTAAAAGCAATAAGTTGGCGAGACGACAATGATGCTACGATGGAGATCATGCTGGAGCGCCGGTGACGATGGAGATCATGCTGGGGCGCCGGTGACGATGGAGATCATGACGGTGCTTCGATGATGGAGATCAAGAGCACAAGATGATGATGGCCATATCATGTCACATATTGAATTGCATGTGATGTAAATCCTTTTATGCATCTTATTTTGCTTAGTACGGCAGTAGCATTATAAGATGATCTCTCACTAAATTTCAAGGTACAAGTGTTCTCCCTGAGTATGCACCGTTGCTACAGTTCGTCGTGCCGAGACACCACGTGATGATCGGGTGTGATAAGCTCTACGTTCACATACAACGGGTGCAAGCCAGTTTTGCACACGCAGAATACTCGGGTTAAACTTGACGAGCCTAGCATATGCAGATATGGCCTCAAAACACTAAGACCGAAAGGTCGAGCGTGAATCATATAGTAGATATGATCAACATAGTGATGTTCACCATTGAAAACTACTCCATCTCACGTGATGATCGGACATGGTTTAGTTGATTTGGATCACGTGATCACTTAGATGATTAGAGGGATGTCTATCTAAGTGGGAGTTCTTAAGTAATATGATTAATTGAACTTTAATTTATCATGAACTTAGTACCTGATAGTATTTTGCATGTCTATGTTGTTGTAGATCAATGGCCCGTGCTACTGTTCCTTTGAATTTTAATGCATTCCTAGAGAAAGCTAAGTTGAAAGATGATGGTTGCAACTACACGGACTGGGTTCGTAACTTGAGGATTATCCTCATTGCTGCACAGAAGAATTACGTCCTGGAAGCACCGCTAGGTGCAAGACCCACTGCAGGAGCAACGCCGGACGTTGTGAACGCCTGGCAGAGCAAAGCTGATGACTACTCGATAGTTTAGTGTGCCATGCTTTACGGCTTAGAACCGAGACTTCAACGATGTTTTGAATGTCATGGAGCATATGAGATGTTCCAGGAGTTGAAGTTAATATTTCAAGCAAATCCCGGATTGAGAGATATGAAGTCTCCAATAAGTTCTATAGCTGCAAGATGGAGGAGAATAGTTCTGTCAGTGAGCATATACTCAAAATGTCTGGGTATCATAATCACTTGACTCAGCTGGGAGTTAATCTTCTGGTTGATAGTGTCATTGACAGAGTTGTTCAATCACTGCCACCAAGCTACAAAAGCTTCATGATGAACTATAATATGCAAGGGATGGATAAGACAATTCCCGAGCTCTTCGCAATGCTAAAGGCTGCGGAGGTAGAAATCAAAAAGGAGCATCAAGTGTTGATGGTCAACAAGACCACCAGTTTCAAGAAAAAGGGCAAAGGGAAGAAGGGGAACTTCAAGAAGAATGGCAAGCAAGTTGCTGCTCAAGTGAAGAAGCCCAAGTCTGGACCTAAGCCTGATACTGAGTGCTTCTACTGCAAAGGGACTGGTCACTGGAAGCGGAACTGCCCCAAGTATTTGGCGGATAAAAAGGATGGCAAAGTGAACAAAGGTATATGTGATATACATGTTATTGATGTGTACCTTACTAATGCTCGCAGTAGTGTCTGGGTATTTGATACTGGTTCTATTGCTAATATTTGCAACTCGAAACAGGGACTACGGATTAAGCGAAGATTGGTTAAGGACGAGGTGACGATGCGTGTGGGAAATGGTTCCAAAGTCGATGTGATCGCCGTCGGCACGCTACCTCTACATCTACCTTCGGGAGTAGTTTTAGACCTGAATAATTGTTATTTGGTGCTAGCGTTAAGCATGAACATTATATCTGGATCTTGTTTGATGCGAGATGGTTATTCATTTAAATCTGAGAATAATGGTTGTTCTATTTATATGAGTAATATCTTTTGTGGTCATGCACCCTTGAAGAGTGGTCTATTTTTGTTGAATCTCGATAGTAGTGATACACATATTCATAATGTTGAAGCCAAAAGATGCAGAGTTGATAATGATAGTGCAACTTATTTGTGGCACTGCCGTTTGGGTCATATTGGTGTAAAGCGCATGAAGAAACTCCATACTGATGGACTTTTGGAATCACTTGATTATGAATCACTTGGTACTTGCAAACCGTGCCTCATGGGCAAGATGACTAAAACTCCGTTCTCCGGAACAATGGAGCGAGCAACAGATTTATTGGAAATAATACATACTGATGTATGCGGTCCGATGAATATTGAGGCTCGCGGCGGGTATCGTTATTTTCTGACCTTCACAGATGATTTGAGCAGATATGGGTATATCTACTTGATGAAACATAAGTCTGAAACATTTGAAAAGTTCAAAAAAAATCAGAGTGAAGTGGAAAATCATCATAACAAGAAAATAAAGTTTCTGTGATCCGATCATGGAGGAGAATATTTGATTTACGAGTTTGGTCTTCATTTGAAACAATGCGGAATAGTTTCGCAACTCACGCCACCCGGAACACCACAGCGTAATGGTGTGTCCGAACGTCGTAACCGCACTTTATTAGATATGGTGCGATCTATGATGTCTCTTACTAATTTACCGCTATTGTTTTGGGGTTATGCTTTAGAGACGGTTGCATTCACGTTAAATAGGGCACCATCTAAATCCGTTGAGACGACACCTTATGAACTGTGGTTTGGCAAGAAACCCAAGTTGTCGTTCCTTAAAGTTTGGGGCTGCGATGCTTATGTGAAAAAGCTTCAACCTGATAAGCTCGAACCCAAATCGGAGAAATGTATCTTCATAGGATACCCAAAGGAGACTGTTGGGTACACCTTCTATCACAGATCTGAAGGCAAGATATTCGTTGCTAAGAATGGATCCTTTCTAGAGAAGGAGTTTCTCTCGAAAGAAGTGAGTGGGAGGAAAGTAGAACTTGATGAGGTAGTAGTACCTTCTCTTGAATTGGAAAGTAGTTCATCACAGAAATTAGTTCCAGTGATACCTACGCCAATTAGTGAGGAAGCTAATGATGATGATCATGAAACTTCTGATCAAGTTACTACCGAACCTCGTAGGTCAACCAGAGTAAGATCCACACCAGAGTGGTATGGTAATCCTGTTCTGGAGGTCATGTTACTTGACCATGACGAACCTACGAACTATGAGGAGGCGATGATGAGCCCAGATTCCGCAAAATGGCTTGAGGCCATGAAATCTGAGATGGGATCCATGTATGAGAACAAAGTGTGGACTTTGGTTGATTTGCCCGATGATCGGCAAGCCATAGAGAATAAATGGATCTTCAGGAAGAAGACTGACGCTGACGGTAATGTTACTGTCTACAAAGCTCGACTTGTTGCAAAAGGTTTTCGACAAGTTCAAGGAGCTGACTACGATGAGACCTTCTCACCCGTAGCGATGCTTAAGTCCGTCCGAATCATGTTAGCAATTGCCGCATTTTATGATTATGAAATTTGGCAAATGGATGTAAAAACTGCATTCCTGAATGGATTTCTGGAAGAAGAGTTGTATATGATTCAACCCGAAGGTTTTATCGATCCAAAGGATGCTAACAAAGTGTGCAAGCTCCAGCGATCCATTTATGGACTGGTGCAAGCATCTCGGAGTTGGAATAAACGTTTTGATAGTGTGATCAAAGCATATGGTTTTATACAGACTTTTGGAGAAGCCTGTATTTACAAGAAAGTGAGTGGGAGCTCTGTAGCATTTCTAATATTATATGTGGATGACATATTGTTGATTGGAAATGATATAGAATTTCTGGATAGCATAAAAGGATACTTGAATAAAAGTTTTTCAATGAAAGACCTCGGTGAAGCTGCTTATATATTGGGCATCAAGATCTATAGAGATAGATCAAGACGCTTAATTGGACTTTCACAAAGCACATACCTTGATAAAGTTTTGAAGAAGTTCAAAATGGATCAAGCAAAGAAAGGGTTCTTGCCTGTGTTACAAGGTGTGAAGTTGAGTAAGACTCAATGCCCGACCACTGCAGAAGATAGAGAGAAAATGAAAGTCATTCCCTATGCCTCAGCCATAGGTTCTATCATGTATGCAATGTTGTGTACCAGACCTGATGTGTGCCTTGCTATAAGTTTAGCAGGGAGGTACCAAAGTAATCCAGGAGTGGATCACTGGACAGCGGTCAAGAACATCCTGAAATACCTGAAAAGGACTAAGCATATGTTTCTCGTTTATGGAGGTGACAAAGAGCTCGTCGTAAGTGGTTACGTCGATGCAAGTTTTGACACTAATCCGGATGACTCTAAGTCACAAACCGGATATGTATTTATATTGAACGGTGGAGCTGTCAGTTGGTGCAGTTCTAAGCAAAGCGTCGTGGCGGGATCTACGTGTGAAGCGGAGTACATAGCTGCTTCGGAAGCAGCGAATGAAGGAGTCTGGATGAAGGAGTTCATATCCGATCTAGGTGTCATGCCTAGTGCATCGGGTCCAATGAAAATCTTTTGTGACAATACTGGTACAACTGCCTTGGCAAAGGAATCCAGATTTCACAAGAGAACCAAGCACATCAAGAGACGCTTCAATTCCATCCACGATCAAGTCAAGGAGGGAGACATAGAGATTTGCAAGATACATACGGATCTGAATGTTGCAGACCCGTTGACTAAGCCTCTCTCACGAGCAAAACATGATCAGCACCAAGACTCCATGGGTGTTAGAATCATTACTGTGTAATCTAGATTATTGACTCTAGTGCAAGTGGGAGACTGAAGGAAATATGCCCTAGGGGCAATAATAAAGTTGTTATTTATATTTCCTTATATCATGATAAATGTTTATTATTCATGCTAGAATTGTATTAACCGGAAACTTAATACATGTGTGAATACATAGACAAACAAAGTGTCACTAGTATGCCTCTACTTGACTAGCTCGTTAATCAAAGATGGTCAAGTTTCCTAGCCATAGACATGAGTTGTCATTTGATGAACGGGATCACATCATTAGAGAATGATGTGATTGACAAGACCCATCCGTTAGCTTAGCACGATGATCGTTTAGTTTGTTGCTATTGCTTTCTTCATAACTTATACATGTTCCTCTGACTATGAGATTATGCAACTCCCGAATACTGGAGGAACACCTTGTGTGCTATCAAACGTCACAACATAACTGGGTAATTATAAAGATGCTCTACAGGTGTCTCCGATGGTGTTTGTTGAGTTGGCATAGATCGAGATTAGGATTTGTCACTCCGATTATCGGAGAGGTATCTCTGGGCCCTCTCGGTAATGCACATCATATGAAGCCTTGCAAGCAATGTGACTAATGAGTTAGTTACGGGATGATACATTACGGAACGAGTAAACAGACTTGCCGGTAACGAGATTGAACTAGGTATTGAGATACCGACGATCGAATCTCGGGCAAGTAACATACCGATGACAAAGGGAACAACGTATGTTGTTATGCTGTTTGACCAATAAAGATCTTCGTAGAATATGTGGGAGCCAATATGAGCATCCAGGTTCCGCTATTGGTTATTGACCAGAGATGAGTCTCGGTCATGTCTACATATTTCTCGAACCCGTAGGGTCCGCACGCTTAACGTTCGATGACGATCGTTATTATGAGTTTATGTGTTTTGATGTACCGAAGGTAGTTCGGAGTCCCGGATGTGATCACGGACATGACGAGGAGTCTCGGAATGTCCAAGAGGTAAAGATTGATATATTGGAAGATAGTATTTGGCCTTCGGAAAGGTTCCGAAAGGTTCCGGATATTTATCGGAGTGCCGGAAGGGTTATCGGAACCACCGGAGAAGTAATGGGCCTTATTGGGCCTAGGGGAGAGAGAGAGGGGCAGCCAAGGGCTGGCCACGCGCCCCCCCATGGGCCTAGTCCGAATTGGACTAGGGGGAGGGGCGGCGCCCCCTCCTTCCTTCTCTTTCCCCCTGCTTCCTTCTTCTCCTAGTAGGACTAGGAAAGGGGGGAGTCCTACTCCTACTAGGAGGAGGATTCTCCCCCCTTGGCGCACCTATGAGGGTCGGCCGGCCTCCCCCTCCCTCCTTTATATACGTGGGGAGGGGGGCACCCTAGGACACACAAGTTAATTGTTTTAGCCGTGTGCGGTGCCCCCCTCCATAGATTTCCACCTCGATCATATTTTCGGAGAGTTAGGCGAAGCCCTGCCGGAATCACTTCATCATCACCGTCACCACGCCGTCGTGCTGACAAAATTCTCCCTCGGCCTCAGCTGGATCAAGAGTACGAGGGACGTCACCGAGCTGAACGTGTGCAGATCGCGGAGGTGCCGTACGTTCGGTACTTGGATCGGTTGGATCGCGAAGACGTTCGACTACATCAACCGCGTTACTAAACGCTTCCGCTTTCGGTCTACGAGGGTATGTGGACACACTCTCCCGCTCGTTGCTATGCTTCTCCTAGATAGATCTTGCGTGGTCGTAGGAATTTTTTTGAAATACTACGTTCCCCAACAAGAAGGCCCATGTGGCCCACTAGGCACCAAGGCGCGCCAGAGGCCCCCGGCGCGCCCTGGTGGGTAGTGGAGCCCACGGGAAGCTTCTCCACCGACCTCTGCCTCTATAAATACTCTAAAATCCCAAAAACCCTAGGGGAATCGAGAGAATACAGTTTCCGCCGCCGCAAGTTCCAGAACCACGAGATCCAATCTAGAGGCCTTTTCCGGCACTCTGCTGGAGGGGGTAACGATCACGGAGGGGTTCTTCATCATCCCTGTTGCCCCTCCGATGATGCGTGAGTAGTTTACCACAGACCTACGGGTCCGTATCTAGTAGCTAGATGGCTTCTTCTCTCTTTTTGATCTTCAATACAATGTTCTCCTCGATGTTCTTAGAGATCTATTTGATGTAATGACTTTTTGCGCTGTGTTTGTTGCTATCCGATGAATTGTGGATTTATGGTTAGTTCTATCCATGAATATTATTTGAGTCTATGTTGAACTCTTTTATGCATGATTGTTATAGCCTCGTATTTCTTCTCTGAATTTTTTGTTTGGTTTGGCCAACTAGATTGATTTTTCTTGCCATGGGAAGAGGTGCTTTGTGATAGGTTCGATCTTGCGGTGCTCAATCTCAGTGACAAAAAGAGACATGACATGCATGTATCATTGCTATTAAGGATAAAAAGATGGGATCTATTCCTACATGAATAGATCTTGTCTACATCATGTCATCGTTCTTATTGCATTACCCCATTTTTCCATGAACTTAATACACTAGATGCATGCTGGATAGTGGTCGGCGTGTGGAGTAATAGTAGTAGATGCGGAATCGTTGTGGTCTACTAATCTTGGACGTGATTCCTATACACATGATCATTGCCTTGGATATCATGATGATTATTTGCTTTTCTATCAATTGCCCAACGGTAATTTGTTTACCCACCATATGCTATTTTCTCGAGAGAAGGCTCTAGTGAAAACTACGGCCCCTGGGTCTATTTTCCTATCATATAAAACCAAAAATACCTTGTTGCATTTTTTTTGTGTTTTGATTAGATCTATTTATCAAATCTCATACAATTTAATCTATCTCAATACCGAGGAGGCATTGACAACCCCTCTTACGCGTTGGGTTGCAAGTATTTGTTATTTGTGTGCAGGTGCTGTTTACATAGTGTTGCTTGGTTCTCCTACTGGATTGATAACCTTGGTTTCATAACTAAGGGAAATACTTACCTTTGCTATGCTGCATCATCCTCTCCTCTTCGGGGAAATACCAATGCAAATAGAAGCAATCAGGAAGAATTTCTGGCGCCGTTATCGGGGAGACATCATCAACATCTATCAAGTATCCAATCACAAATCTCATCTCCTTGCAATTACTTTATTTTCCATTTGATTCTCATTTTCATCTCCCCCACTTCTAAAACTTTTTTTGCAAAAATACAAAAATATTTTCGTTTGCTTCCTTTTGGTCATCTTGTCACCATGACTAGCATGACTACCCCTCCTTTGTCACCAGATTTTGAAGTTCTATACTTCAAACAGAAATAAGAAGAAAATTTGAAAGATGCTTGGTATAGGTTAATGGAATCTTATCGTATTTGCAATATAAAATAAGATGCAAAAAATTTGCTTCGTCATTTCTATATAGGTTTAACCATGCATCATAGCCAACTTTTGGATTTTACCGATAAAGGGAATTTTGTTGAGATTGATGCTAATGTTGCTTATGAAATAATAGAGGGAATATTGGGAGTTCCACCACAACAAAAGGGATTTACCTTTACTCAATAAGGGATTCAAATATTAGACAAATTGGGTGATATACAGAAAAATTTGGTTGCATTGCAAAAGTCTAATGAACCTCTCAAAAACATTAGTGGAAACCTCAATCGCATGAATACTTTGATTACCTTGTGTAACAAGCGGTTGGATATTTTAGATCTGAAGATGGTCTCATTTCCCGAGAACAATGGGAAGCATAAAGAGCATCCTGGGTTTGAGAAAACTCTTACAAAGATAGCAAAAACTAAAAATGACAATACTTGAATCTATGCATTATGCCTAGCTAGGGGAGTAAAACAATAGCGCTTGTTAGGAGGCAACGCAATATTTATCCTTTAAATTTTTGTTTATTTTCTGTTTTTCAATAACTAAACAATTATGCCTCTGTTATGATTGTGCTTTTTTTTAATTAGTGTTTGTGCCAAGTAATGCCTTTAGGATGGCTTGGGTGATAGTTGATTTGATCCTGTTGAAAAACAGAAACTTTCACCTCCGGTAGCAGAATTGTTAAAAATCACTGGAGCGACTAAAAATTCTGATTTTTTATCAAAAGATTGTATACGAATTTTCTCTGTTGTCCTAATGTTTCAGAAATTTTGGAGTTACACAAGTATGATCTTAATTCGGTTCTCTACAGACTGTTCTGTTTTTGACAGATTATGTTTTCGTTGCATTGTGTGCTAATTTTGATGAATCTATGGAGTGTATCGGAGGGTATAAGCCATGGTAAAGTTCGAATATAGTAGGTATAATGCAATAACAAAATATGAATAGGTTGCAACAGCACTTAAAGTAGTGAATTGTTTTCTTATACTAACGGATCTCACGAAGGTTTTTGTTAAGTTTTGTGTGATTGAAGTTTTTAAGTTTTGGGAGAGATCAAGATGGATGAAGGAATAAGGAGTAAAAAGAGCCTAAGCTTGGGGATTCCCATGACACCCCAAGGTAATATTCAAGGAGTACCAAGCAACTAAGCTTGGGGATGCCCCGGAAGGCATCCCCTCTTTCTTCTAACGACCATCGGTAATTTTACTCGGAGCTATATTTTTATTCGTCACATATCATGAGTTTTGCTTGGAGCGTCTTGTATTACATGAGTCATTGCTTGTTTTGCTTTTTAGTTTGCCACAATCATCCTTGCTGGACACACCTATTTGAGAGAGCCATAATGATGCTACGATTTGTTAGAATTGCTCTATGTGCTTCACTTAAAAAAATTTGAGCTATGGAATTGCTCTAGTGCTTCACTTATATCTTTTTGAGCATGGTGGTAGTTTAATTTTTGAATAAATACTCTCATGCTTCACTTAGATTATTTTTAGAGTTAGTAAAATTTTAAAGAAATATCCTCACATTGCTTCACTTATATTATTTTGAGTGATGAAACTTGTTTTGAAGAAATATTTATGCCCTTGTGCTTCAATTAAATTTGTTTGAGAGCTTTGTTAGTAGCAATGGTAATATATGGGGATATAATAAAAACTTTCATGAAGATCATTGGACATTATAAACTTGATTCCTTGTAATAGTTTTGAGATATGGAGATAGTAATATGGGAGTCATGTTGGTGAGTAATTATGCTTTAGTAAGAATATTGGTGTTAAGGTTTGTGATTCCCTATGCAAGCACAAAAGTCAATAGTTATGCAATGAAGTTATATCCTACTTGTGGTGCATTATTCGGTGTTAGTTATGTGTAATGCTCATTTACGATCGTTTTCATTTTTTGGTTGGTTGCTTCTCAATCTATTTGCTAGCATTTCCTTGTACCAAGCGGGAATACTGCTTGTGCATCCAAACTCCTTAAACCAAGTTGTGCCAAATGAGTACACCATACCTATCTATATGCGGTATTTCCATGCCGTTCTAAGTAAATTTGTATGTGCCAACTCTAATTTTCAAAATGAATTTCCTTTTTGTGTGCCCGTACCGCTCATGAAGTGGCAGGGGGTGCCCAATATTTTCCATGCTAGATACTTTATTCTCATGATGAGTGTTTATTCACTTGTCATTGCACGAGAGTGTGGCAGGTAATAGGGATGCCCAGTCCTGAAATGAAAAAATAAATATTTATGTTGTCAATAATAAATTTCTTGGAAAGTATTGCTATGGAAGGCACCCGTGGATACAGCTAGCCATGGATTGTGAAAGAATGGTGGAAAAGGAATAAACTTTATTTTATGTTTGGGAACCGCCTATGATTTATCTAGCATGGAAAGTATGGGGAATCCTCGGTTGTTTTCGTTGACAGGAAAAGCATGCCTCTCAAAACAATTTATCTCTCAATTTAAGCCTTGAGCTCTGGCACCTCTACAAATCTCTGCTTCCGTCTGTGAAGGGCCTATCTATTTGCATTATGCAATTTTTATTTTTATTGAGTCTCCATCTTCTCTTATAAATCACCAACTAGGGAACACTATTATCATACTTGTGCATTGGGCATAGTTAATATTTGAGTGTGTTTCATGAATGGATCAATGATTGAGCATAATGGGCTAGGGATAGCTTTCTTTAGTATTGATATTTTGAAAGACATGGTTGCTTGTTGATATGCTTGACTATTGATGTCCTCATGTCAATTATAGACTATTGCTTTGAATCGTCTAAAAGTCCAAGTGTCCATGCTACAAAAGAAAATAATATGTGACGAATATGTTAGGCAGCATTGCACATCAAAAATTCTGTTTTTATCATTTACCTACTCGAGGACGAGTAGGAATTAAGCTTGGGGATGCTGATACGTCTCCAACGTATCTATATATTTTTTTATTGTTCCATGTTGTTATATTATCAATCTTGGATGTTTTATATTCATTTACTAGCAACTTTATATCATTTTTTGGGACTACCCTATTGATATAGTGCCCAGTGCCAGTTGCTGTTTTTTGCTTGTTTTCACTTCGCAGAATATCAATATGAAACAGAGTCCAAATGCCACGAAACATTTTGGAGATTTTTTTCTGGACAAAAGACACCCAGGGAGCCAAAGAAGTGCACGGGAGGAGGCCCATGGGGCCCACTAAGCACCAGGGCGCGCCAGAGGCCCCCAGCGCGCCCTGGTGGGTAGTGGAGCCCACGGGAAGCTTCTCCACTGACCTCTACCTCTATAAATACTCTAAAATCCCAAAAACCCTAGGGAAGTCGAGATAATACAGTTTCCGCCGCCACAAGTTCCAGAACCACGAGATCCAATCAAGAGGCCTTTTCCGGCACTTTGTCGGAGGGGGCAACGATCACGGAGGGGTTCTTCATCATCCTTGTTGCCCCTCCGATGATCCGTGAGTAGTTTACCACAGACCTACGGGTCCGTAGCTAGTATCTAGATGGCTTCTTCTCTCTTTTTGATCTTCAATACAATATTCTCCTCGATGTTCTTGGAGATCTATTTGATGTAATGACTTTTTGCGGTGTGTTTGTTGGGATCCGATGAATTGTGGGTTTATGATCAGTTCTATCCATGAATATTATTTGAGTCTTTGCTGAACTCTTTTATGCATGATTGTTATAGCCTCGTATTTATTCTCCAAAATTTTGGTTTGATTTGGCCAACTAGATTGATTTTTCTTGCCATGGAAAGAGGTGCTTTGTGATGGGTTCGATCTTGCGGTGCTCAATCTCAGTGACAGAAAGAGACATGACATGCATGTATCTTTGCTATTAAGGATAAATAGATGGGGTCTATTCCTACATGAATAGATCTTGTCTACATCATGTCATCGTTCTTATTGCATTACTCTGTTTTTCCATGAATTTAATACACTAGATGTATGCTGGATAGCGGTAGATGTGTGGAGTAATAGTAGTAGATGTAGAATCATTTCGGTCTACTAATCTTGGACGTGATGCCTATATACATGATCATTGCCTTGGATATCGTCATGATTATTCGCTTTTTTATCAATTGCCCAACAGTAATTTGTTTACCCACCATATGCTATTTTCTCGAGAGAAGGCTCTATTGAAAACTACGGCCCCGGGTCTATTTTCCTATCATATAAAACCAAAAATACCATGCTCTGTTTTTTCTTTATTTATTTTATTTTGTGTTTTAGTTAGATCTATTTATCAAATCTCATACAATTTAATCTATCTCAATACCGAGGAGGGATTGACAACCCCTCTTACGCGTTGGGTTGGAAGTATTTGTTATTTGTGTGCATGTGCATGTGTTGTTTACATAGTGTGGATTGGTTCTCCTACTAGATTGATAACCTTGGTTTCATAACTGAGGGAAATACTTACCTTTGTTGTGCTGCATCATCCTCTCCTCTTCGGAGAAATACCAACGCAGATACAAGCAATCAACCATGTGCTGGAACTAATGCCAAGGGACACTACGACTGCCTGTTGAAAAAGATTGAATCGAAGACAACATAAGTTGCGACCAGCCACTTGGCAACTAGTGAAAGTGACGACCGGAGATGGCGAAAGCTAAAACCGGCGATGGAAAAAAGTTCCAAATGGCGTGGCGAGCAGATGATGTTGCGACAACAGCCACCGCGTGCTGAAATCGGTGCCAAGGATGATGCTACGACCGCGTGTTGGGGAGTGGATTTTCTCCCATGCTCGGGAGGTCCCGTGCATAGATTAGTGCATTGATCACTTTGGATGGGCCCCTGCATGTAGTCTTTTGCAGCTTTTGGTAGCTCCACCCATCCCACCTCCCATCCCTTTTCTTTTGACGTTCACTTTTCAATATTCCATATATTTTGAGTGATAAGTTCAATTTATTTATCATTTTGTTATTCGTGTTGCTTGTGATGAAGGCTTTCAAATAAATCAATTTTGAATATCCTTTCAGAGTTTTTAAATCCATTAAGTTTCAACTGGTGAAACTTGCTACGCGCGAATGACAAAATCCAATAACTTTATGGATCGCGAGGTAAATCGGATGGTCGAGCAAGTTTCAACTACTAAAACTTGATAGATATAATGATAAATTCAACAAGTTTCAAAACTAAAACGTAAACCCTAAGCCCTAAGACCAAAACCCTAAAAGCATATGAAATTTGGTAAAACTTAGTAAAATTTAATGTTATGATTATCAAGTTTCAATACTTGAAACTTAGATTTGTTTAAAAGTTGTCCAAATGTATTCAAAATTGGTCTTGTTTGAAAGTTCTCATCGCGATGAGCACATATATGCAAACGAAACTTAATTTAGATTTTCGGTTCAAAAGATATAGTAAATTGAAATTAGAAGATTAAACGAAAAGACATGGGAGGTGGGATGGATGACACATACAAAGCATACATGCACGGGGTCCTCCAAAATTAATTAATGGTTAAGCCGTGTAGACAAACAAAATAAGCATGTATGCATGCGAACCTCCAACCAAATGAATGGCTGAGACATGCACAAGACCTCCTATACACGGAAGAATCTCTTTTCTCCCGCGTGTTGTTGCGGGTTTTTTAGAACGAAGACGCCAGAGGCATCCGGCTTTAAATTAATAAAGCCGACAACATAGGCAGAGTAACGATCTGAAACTACAAAAGCCCCTCGGGCCACGTATGAGACAATAGGATTCTAAGCCAAAAGGTAGCAAGCATTACATGACCAAAAGGTCGAACAGAAGCACACAGGCTCGCAGAAAACAAAAGGGGACACCCTCCCTAGGCGGCGGCCGCAGGCTCCCTAGCCAACGCGTAGACATGCTTGATCTGTCTTGGGCATGCTGCATCATCTTAGTATCCTTGCGCCTCCCCAACGTACTCCACTATTGTAAGAAAAGATTGCATTTGAAGATAACATTAGCCGGATGCAACGGAAAGATGCCTTCTAAGGTGAGTTTATTGCAAATATGCCATAAATCCCAAAGGAGTGCCCCCACACAACTCCACATCACTCGCTTGCACTGTCCGTGGACTGACTCTAGTAGTCCAAGAACCTTGGTGCTGGATCGCAGGTCCCACTATACTCCCGCAGCCTCACGAACCGCACTCCAGGCGAACCTCGCCAGGTGGCAGTTGAAGAACACGTGATTTGTGTCTTCGAGCACCCCACACACAGCACACGGGCCATCGGCCAGGCCATGGCGTTTGGCCACATTGACTGACATGGGCATCCTGTTACGAAACAACTGCCACATGAAGATTTTGACCTTTAGCGGTATTTGGGCCTTCCACAGGCCCTTGGCCACGAGCTGGGTCGGACCTTGGCATGGTTTTTGGTATAGAGATTTTACCGAGAACTTGCTGAAGGCGTTTAGGTGCCATGTCACTTTGTCTGACCCCTAAGACAGAGCGATGTCGGCCACACGGGACGACAGACTGTCGAAACACTCACGCTCCAGACTGTTTAGCTCATGTTGAAAGTGGAAGGCGAGCGTAGGTCTGCTGAGCGCCTAAGCCACCGTGAGGTTTGTGTCAACTGTGACGGCATATAGATCTCAGAATTCCAACCAGAGTGGTTGGGCCCCTACCCCAAAGGTCGAGCCAGAATCTGGTGGACCAGCCGTCCTGCACAGCGAATTTCGCCCGATGGCAAAAGCTGGCTTAATGGATTGGATTGCGTTCCAGAAGGGGAATCCCCTCGCGGCTCCTTCGAAAAAATTCCCATTGGGAAAATATTTCGCTCTAAGGAGGTCCACCCATAGGCCCGTCGCCCCTTGCGATAGTTTCCAGATCCATTTACACATAAGTGCGATGTTCATCAATCTGGAATTCGTAATCCCAAGTCCCCCCAAGGACTTGGGTCGACAAACAGCAGCCCATTTCACCATATGGTATTTACGTTTGGGCCCTGCCCCTTCCCAAAATGAGCGGGAGCGCGGCGTGTCCATCTTTGCATGTACCCCGTCAGCTAACAGGAAGAGGCCCATAGAAAACATGGGTAAAGAGGAAAGGCTCGAAAGTTAGGACGAGTCTTGCCGCTGAAGACATGAATTTTCCATGCCATGGGCACACCCGGCCCCCTACCTTAGTACAGAGTGGCTCCCAATCATCTATGGTAAGCTTTCTAGTAGCTATTGGTAGACCTAGATAGGTAAACGGAAACTTGCCCAGCTTGCAGTTGAGAAAATCCGCGATGCGACGGCCCTCATTGATATCCATCCCCATAGATAGGACTTCACACTTGTGAAAGTTGATTTTCAGCCCGGACATAAGCTCAAAGCTAAGCAGAACTGCTTTCACAGTGGCTATGTTGTGGGTATCGGGCTGGAACATTAGAAGCGTACCATCTGCGTACTGTAAATGGGAAACCCCCTGGGATTAAGTGACCAACCACGACCCTAATGTGGCCGGCCACTGTGGCCTTATGCAACATTGCTGCCAGGGCATCGGCAGCAAAATTGAACAGTAGTGGGGACATTGGGTCGCCCTAACGAAGTCCTCGCTTGTTACGGAAGAAGTTCCACACTTGTCCATTAACAGAGATTGCGGTTTGGCCTCCCGAGACCAACTGCATCATTCGGTGCACCCACACCACCGAGAAACCATGACTAACAAGGACCTGACGAAGGAAGTCCCAGTTAACGTGGTCGTACGCCTTTTCGTAGTCTAATTTCAGCAGGATCGCCGGCTCTTTCATGTGCTTGAGCTCGTGGATAATTTCCTGGAGGGCTAGCGGGCCCTCGAGGATGTTGCGGCCACGAATGAATGCGGACTGCGTACGACTGATGGTGTGGTGCGCGATCGGAACTAAACGTGTCATGCACGCCTTAGAGCAGATCTTAAAAGGAACATTAATGAGTGCGATCGGCCTAAACTGACGAATATTGTTTGCCCCGACCACCTTTGGAATCAATGAAAGGACGCCAAAGTTAAGTCGAGCGATGTATACTGTGCCTCGCATAAAGCCGTTACACACCTAAAAATTGGTCCCTTAAGCAGGGGTCAGAAACGTTTAAACATAGCGACAGGCCACCCATCGGGGCCCGGGGCCGTGTCCGATTTCATACCAAGCAACGCGTCATCGATTTCCTTGGGATAGAAAGCCAGTCCAAGTCCCTTGTTTTCTTGGTCAGAAACCAGCTACGATGCCGCCCAAACATCATAGCGCAGCCCAGTCCGTTGCGCCTCACTAGAGCCCAACAGTTGCCTGTAAAACTCGTAGACGTGGCGCATAATGTCAGGCTGACGGAGCAGCAACCCCTGTTCTGACTGCAGCCGTAGGATAGTACACTTCCGCCACCTCCCATTTGCGTACGCATGGAAGTAATGTGTGTTAGCACCCCCCCCCCGCCCCCTTCAGGGTCCATTTAAGGCCACCTCTCCTACGCCGGTACTCTTCCTCCACACGGAGAAGATCCTCAACTTGGATTTCCAGAGCGTAGCGGTGAGCCCACTCTTGCTCTGAAAAACCCCTGGTGTCGGCTTGAGCATCTAGCAATGCAAGCTCAGGAACAGTGCTTTCCCTAAGCACCTTGTCCTGGAGGCCTTGGTTAGCGCCCCAACCTTTCAGGCCAGCCCAGAGACGGGCCCCCATAGCAATCCAGAACTCCATCGGCCCCCTCTGAGGCCCGATTTGAGTCACACTGCTCGTCCATTTTTTCCGAAAGATACGATCGAAGTTGGGAACTTCGAACCATGTCGTCTCGAAGAAAAACCTCGGGCTCCTATGAATCCGTTCCTCCCCAGAGGACGGGATCAAAGGGACGTGGTCCAACCCAATGCGAGTCTCCGCGACCAACGAACAAAGGGGGTGCAGCACCTCCCATTCGGTCGAGACGAACACAGGATCCAGAACAGACCGCACCGGAGAGAGCTGCTTGTTAGTTCTTGTGTATCACGCTCCCGACCTGGCAACTTCCCTAAGAGCCATGGAAGCAATAGCATTATTAAACATGGCCACCCTAGTCCAGTTTATGTTGCTGTTATTTTTGTCCGCTCCCGAGCGTATCAACTTAAAGTCATCGCCCACCACTAGTGGAACGTTATCCGTCAAAACCACATGGACTTTTGTTTGAAGTTCCCCCAGGAACTCCAACAAGCGGGAGTGATCCGCTGGGCCGTAGACCAAGATCACTACTTCCTCGCGCAGCGACGCATGGTATCTAATATGAGCAGACAGAAAGAACACGCCAATATCCCACGAATGCACCTCAAAAGTAGATAAATTAAAACCTAGCAGCAGGCCCCCCGAGTGCCCTACAGCAGGGACGTGCTACCATTGGAAGCGTTCCAAAGGATCAATAGCAAGAAGCTCATGGTGTCTGAATTCGACCTTGATCATTTCCTGTAAGCCTACAACATCAATACCCTCATTGTGAATGTAACCTTTAAGTTGGGTTCGCCTCCCTACATGACCGAAGCCATGAATGTTCCAAAATAGGAACCGCATCTAACTAACACGATTTCAGAGATGGATGCCCCTGGAGGACACCGCCTTGGCCACACGCCTCGATTCTATACGACGAGGCGAGGGGGAGGAGGCAGCCCCTGCTGCCAATTCCCCCCCCCCCCCTTGGGTCGGACCGCAACTGCATTGGAAGCCCATGTTTCCTCTGCAAGCTGCTCCGCACGAGCAGCAGCCGCCGCTGCTAAGGCTGCCTACGCCAGCTCCTTGGAGCGGACCAAAGACACCAATCCCTGCACGCCACCCACACAGGACGGGTCGACACCACTCTCCCCCAGAACCTCAATCATATGATCATCGGAAAAGGAATCAAGCAAAGTGAAGCGCGGGGACGGATTACGTGAGATCTCCATATTCTTCTCGGCTTGAAGCAGTTGCGCGCTAGAGGGAAGGCATGTTCCCTTTGGCTCCCTTGGGGCGCGAGTTGGTGCGCGACGGCACCACCTTGGAATGCTTGGCCTTGGAGATTGGTGCCGCCTTGGAGGCCGCCTGCAGGAGCGCGTCGACGGGAGCCAAGGGGCCCAAGCCTCCCTGAGCAGGAACGGCTGGGGAGGCCAATGCCATGACCACCTGACGCGGGGTAGCCGGCGCGCCCAGGCTCTCCATGGGCCTCACCGCCTCCGTGCTCATCTTGCGCCCCACCATCTTCTTTGCTTGCCGAACCGAGCCACTCTTGTTGTTGCTCCGCCCCCTCGAGACCGGTGAAGACCATCCTGAGGGCTAGAGCAGACCATCACCATCAGATGCCAGAGGGGTGTGCTCTCCCACCAGCAGTCCCGCATTGCAAGAAGCCGTGGCCCCCTTGTCCGCCTCCGCCGGGGCCATCATGACCATCGCAACTAACCAAAGTTACGACCGGCGATGGCAGAAGTTTCAACGGACGACGACGAAAAAAACTTCAACCAGCTTGGCGAGACGACGATCTTGCGGCCATGGCCACTGCGCGCTGACACTAGTGCCAAGGGATGCTACGAGCCTACGACCGAGTGTTGAAAAAAACTTCAATCAAAGACGATGAAAGTTGCACCAGACCACCAGACAACTAGCGAAAGTTGCGACCAATGATGGCAAAAAATTCAACCGGCGTGGGGAGTCAACGATGCTGCGACCGGTGCATGATGGTGCTGCGATGTCGGTGGCCATTACTATGACCGGCATGTGGCGATGCTGATGATAACAGCGACCGCCAAAGCTGTGAACTGCGACCACCGATGCTACGACAAAATCGAGTGGTGCTGCTAGCCAGAGTGGCGACGCCCAAGGCGAATGAAGCTACGACGATGACCATGCGCATGCGACGCGGAAGAGTAGCCGCCATGCGCGTGCGAGTTGGATGCTTTGAGCGTGGCTGCGCGATGCTGTGAGCCGGTCGGCAACTGCCTCGAGGATGCCAACGATGCTACAATGGTGGACGGCGATGAATGCTGCGAGCGGCCGCGTCTACCATATCGAGTTTTCTTCTCAACGGTGACCACGACGAAGCTGCGCCCAGGGGCCCTGGGTTTGTGTGCGAGTCATGCGGTGGTGGGACCGTGGGGGATGAAGTTTTTTTTTGAGACATTCTCACTAGGCTTTATTTAAATTGTCATAAGGTTTACAGGAAGAAAATTCAAATCCCCGAGCAGACCTAACCAAACATGGCGGCCGAACTCAAGCAAAAGTGAGTGACTAGCGAGACTGTGAGCCTCGAAATTCAAGCTCCTAAACTCGTGGATAATATTACAAACAGTGAAAAAATGTGATCGCTCTATGATTTCATGTATAATAGCTGCATGATCCCCGGCTGATCTCTGCTTGATATCATCCACAACGATCTTGCAATCTGACGCCACTTGGATCTTCTGAACATATAAACCCTCCGTGATTGCCAGCGCCTCTCTAACTGCCATAGCTTCCAATATAACAGGATCATGGATGTGCTGAAATGTAATAGCAGAAGCCCCGAGAAAAATTCCATCAGAATCCCTACAGACTACTCCAACAACACCAAAGTTTCCATTCAAAACTGCAGCATCAACATTCATCTTCACGTACTCCTGGGGCGGGGGTAGCCAATGACAAGGCCTAGCAGCCCGACTCATGTTATTCTGTTGTGTTGGTTTTGATAGTATATCAATATCCCTAAAAACGCCTTGATAAAGAGATAGATCTGTAATGGACTGTCATAGCTTTCTTCATGAATTGCTCTCCGCCTTGACCTCCAGATTGCCCAGAGAGTGACCACCATGTGCGTGAACTCTTCATGCGACAATATTTCTTGCATTGTGAAGATCCACTTTTTAGCATTTAAGTTTAGGTTATCACACATCTTCTCCACCATCTCCTTGGATGACAGAGACCACACACACCTTACAGAGATGCGGTCGATTCTTCCGCCGAACAGAATGGGCAGATTGAGCTTGTGGCCATATGTCGATGATGAAGAATGTCTGATGTTGGTATCGACTCCCTACATAATCTCCAAACAATTTTTTTTTCAGTTTTGAGGGGACATTGATGTTCCACAAGGACACCCACACCTTCATCTCTTGACCTGATGCCGACGACCCTCCTGTACCAGCAAGTAAATTTTCCCTTTGACTTTTTAACTTGAAGAGCATCTTGTAAGCTGAGCTTACCGAAAACTTTCCCCGGCGATCTTCACCCCAAGCCCAAAAATCGTTGATCCTCTTCGTACACAGTGGGATAGATAGTATGACTTCCACGTCGATTGGAATAAAAATCCTCCACGGCTCTTCCTCCCACCATGCACTAGAAGAAACATCTATGAGGTCCAAGACATGTTGCAGTGGGCTGGTCACCAGGGAAGTGACCGGTCTCATCATGCCCGGCCTAGGCAACCAGTTTTGCGTCCATATGTTGGTGTTCTCACCTATTCTAATGCTTTTAATGATGCCTTGTGCAATGACATCTCGCCCATCCAGGATCGCCCTCCAAATTTGCGAGGGATGAGACCCCAGCTCAGAAACTAAGAAAGAAACAGAGGGGTAGTACACCACCTTTAGTATTCTTGCACTCAGCGTTGAAGGCCCCTCAATCAAGCGCCATGCTTGTCTTGCCAAGAGTGACAGATTGAATAATTTGATGTCCTTAAAGCCCAGGCCTCCCAATGATTTTGGTGTAGTGCATGCATCCCATGAAACCCAACACGACTTCCTTTTGCCCCTCTTGCTTCCCCACCAGAACTGACGGATCATTGACGTCACATTCTCACATATACCACGTGGCAACCTGAAGCATGCCATAGAATAAACCAGGATTGCTTGGGCAACTGCTTTTATCAACACTTCCTTTCCCGCATATGATAATAACTTCTCCATCCACCCTTTGATCTTTTCCCAAACTCTGTCTCTCAAATACTTGAAAGTTCCATTCCTTGATTGAGCCACATCAGTTGGCATGCCTAGGTACCTCACACTCAATTGTTCATTGTGCACATCGAGGGAATTTTTTATGCCATCTCGAACAGCTTGAGAACATCCCTTGCTGAAAAAAATTGATGACTTTGCATTGTTGACCTTCTGACCAGAAGCATTACAATAGGGAGTCAACATGTTTGACACAGTAGTCGCCCCCTTATTACTCGCTTTGAATAGAAGCAGGCTATCATCAGCAAAGAGAAGATGGTTAACAACCGGAGCTGTCGGAGCCACCTGTACTCCCACGAAATGCGATGATTGAGTTCCAGATTTCAAGAGGCACGAAAGGCCCTCCGCTGCAATCAAAAACAGATAAGGGGAGATTGGATCTCCTTATCGAATACCCCTATTGGGTTTAAACTGGTCCAATTTCTCTCCATTGAATAAAACTGAAAATGATACTGACTTTATCATGCACATAACCACATCAATCCACGATTTAGCAAAGCCAAGCTTACTCATTATCGCCTCCAGATATGCCCATTCTAACCTGTCATACGCTTTCATCATGTCCAGCTTCAAAGCACAATGACTATTGGATTTGGCTTTGCTTCTCTTCATAAAGTGTAAGCATTCGTAGGCACATATGATGTTATCCGTGATCAATCTTCCAGGAACAAACGCAGATTGTTCTTCAGAAATGATGTTAGGCAAGATTTGCTTCAACCTATTCACCACCACCTTTGATGCAATTTTATACAAAACATTGCATAAACTAATGGGCCGAAATTGAGTAAGAAGGGTTGGGTTCATTACCTTTGGTATTAAAACCAAGAAAGTGTCATTTACACACTCTGCACTTTCTTCCCCCTTAATGATTCGCAACACAGCCTTAGTAATCTCTTCCCCACACACATCCCAATGCCTCTAATAAAAGTGTGTCGGAAAGCCGTCCGGGCCAGGAGATTTTGTGGGGAACATTTAAAATAGCGCCACTTTCACCTCATCACCAGAATAGGGAGCACAAAGAATGTCATTCATATCAGGTGTAACTTTACGAGGTCCATGTTTAAGCACCGCCTCCATGTTTGTTACTCCCTCTGACGTGTACAAGTCTTTGTAAAAAATTGAAACAAGAATTTTCAGCTCAGCGGGGTCGTCCACCATGATGCCCAAAGCGCCAGACAGGGATTTGATCATGTTTTTCTTTCTCCTCATGCTTGCCCTCATGTGGAAGAATTTTGTGTTCTTGTCTCACGCCGTTAGCCAATCGATCCTAGATCGTTGGCGCCAAAGAATTTCCTCTCTGTGATACATCTCCACAATCCTCTCATGAATCTTTTGCTCGACATGGCTAGGACCGGTGCACAAGGGTCGTCTCTCAATCTCCCCAGCTCACTTTTTAACTTTTTTATCTCAGCCCGAACTGACCCAAAAGTGAATTTATCCCGTCGCCTCAAACTCTAGGATATCACTAACAATTTCTGTTTGACATCCTCCACCCGAAGGCTGGGCTGTCCTGCTGACCAGGATCCTTGGATTTCCTCCTTCAGACCTTCATGAGACTCCCAAGCAACTTTGTACCTGAAAATTTTACTTGTACCTGTTGGTATATTGAGTGTGGCGTTGAGCTCAAGATGTATCGGACAATGATCAGATGTAGCCGCCTCCAAATGTGTCAAACTTGCATTGGGGAAGAGGGAACTCCATTCTGCTGATGCAAGTGCATGATCCAGCCTCACTCTAGTGTATGTTCCACCAGCTACCTTCTTTTTGAAGGTCCAAAACCTGCCCTTGAAGCCAAAGTCCATCAACATGCACACATCAACCATGTCTCGGAAAGCTTGAATCTGAGCATTGCTTCGCTGTCCAACTCCCTCGTGTTCATCTGGACGAAGAACTTCATTGAAATCGCCGATACAAAGCCATGGAAGATTGCTTGAAACGCTTATATTCTTCAAAGCGTCCCACGTTTGATGGCGCAAATGAGTTTTAGCCTCCCCATATACTACTGACATTCTCCAGGGATCCCAACCCGGGTCAAGTACTTCCACATCAACATGGTAATCTGAGTACCCCAAGACATTTATTTTTATTGAATTATTCCAAAAAAGGCCTATGCCTCCACTCCTTCCAATGCTATTAATACAATAAGCATTATCAAAACCTATTGAACTTGCTAAATTCTCTACTCTCGCCTTGTCGATCTGTGTTTCTAAGATACAAAGCATAGTAGGGGCATAGTTCTTCGCTAAATCGCGAAGTTCATGAACTGTCGAGGCCTTGCCCGCACCCCGCAGTTCCAGCAAATGTAACTCGTTGTGCCCGGTGGTGCTCCCAACGAGAGCCCGCCGATAATGCATTAGTTGTTTCAGTTGCACCACCCTCTCCTGCTGCTTGCTGGCTCAAAACCTTCTTTGGTCTTTTAATATTCTTCCATGGCAACACATAGACCGGAGGTAGTGGTGGTACACCCGTAGGAGTCCTCTTTACTAGGACAACCGTGCCCTTGCTTGCTTCATCATCCAAAGGGCTAGGGGTAATCTTCCCTGGGATCGCAACGTGCCCATTGTCCTCGGACACACGTTTATTGCTGGTCCTAGCTTCTGGTTCCTTCGGCCTTGATTCGAGCTCAATCGCTGCCATGCAAGAGTTCTCATTAACATCTATATTTTCTGGAGATGATACGGGTGCAACATTCAGATTCGATGCACTTCCTTTTCCTCTAGCGACGCTACCATCCTTGTCCTTCTCCTCTTCATGGGGATCAGCCCCGCATTCCTGTTCCCCTCCGTGTGGGTGTCCCTCACTGTTGTTCCTGAGCGATCATTAGCATCACCTCGTCCACGATCTGGGGCAAAACCACGTCCTGTTGTGCCTCTACGGCCTCTACCTCTCCCACCCCGACTGGGGTATCTACCCCCCATGGGTTGTGTGTACATCACCTTGCGGTGTTGGGCAATCCTCCAGCTGCCCCACTTCATGTCCTCGGTCTTCGAAACACCAGTGCCGCATTCCTCATAACCATGGCCCATCATCCCACAAACCTTACAAAAGAAGGGAATTTTTTCATACTTAACAACCAACATCTGTCTACCTTCTCCTACCACAATTAGCGGGGTGAAACGGGTCAGTGGCTTCGCTGTCAAGACCTTTGCATGAACACGAACATAATCACCCTCATAAAAAAGGGTAGGCCTTAGTTGAACCTCCCGAACCTTGCCAATCCTGCGAGCTAGTTCATCCACCACTGGTTCATGCTGATAGAGGTCTGGAATCTTATGTATTTGTGCCCAGACATACAACCCATCTAGTACCACATCCTGAGGGTCCGTCTTACTGTCATAATCCTCAATGATCACTCCAAGGCCCCTGAAGAGCCAAGGTGCTCTATGCACAACCCTCTTCCAATCTCCGAGGCAGAAAAATTGAAAGATGAACAAATTCTCCCCCGTCTCACGGAATTTTGGTGTCTGAGCTAGCCCCCATATGAACTTCATATTGTCAAAGAACGCCGTGGAGCTAAAAGGCCTGTCAATGTTTACCCATGCAATCACCATCCACTTGGCCTCCGCCAGGAACCTCTGGGCATCCTCCTTCCCAATGACAACCTCATCCAATTCCTCCTCCATTAGCTCCATGTTCTTCAACATCTCCTCTAGATCGATCTCAGATTTCTTGCCCATCTGTGATGAGGACCCCCCCCCCCTGCAGCGGCCATGGCGGCAGCCAAGGGCCCTTGACTCAAAGCCGAGGCTACTGGAAACTCCCTCGCCAGCCCTGGACGGGACGGCGGCTCGGTATCGATCGGAATCAGCCTTCCTCCTCGGCGTTCGCGAGATCACCCGAGGCGGCACTGTAACCCTAAGCGAGAGGGGGACGAAGTGGTCCGTGTTTTTTTTAACTTCCAATCTATTTAAACTGTCAGATAGTACAAACAACACCTGAAGTAAAAAAAAAAGTACATCCAGGTTGGTAGACCACCTAGCGACAACTACAAGCACAGAAGCGAGGCGAAGGCGTGCCGCCATCATCACCCCTCCCTCATCAGAGCCCGGCAAACCTTGTTATAGTAGATAGTTGGTAAGACAACGTGCTAAGGCCCCATAGAACCAGTGCACCAGAACAACAACTGCTGTCAATGAAGAGAAGCATAGATAAAAAGGATCCAACTTGTAGAGACACAAATACACACAAACGAAGACTGAATCCACCGAAGACAAATGTCGATCGAATCCGACTGAATCCCACGAGATCTGTCGGAGACAAACCTCCACACGCCCTCCGAAGATGCTAGAAACACCACCGGGATGAGACTAGGCGAGGAGAATCTTATTCCATCTACAAAGAGCATCGCCACCTTGCATCTCTGAGTAGGACACAAACCCTAACAATACTCAAGAAAGTATAAAAAAATGAAGCCCTCCCGCCGGCAAGGGCCGGGATCCACCGCATCTACATGGTTCTAAGACCGTCCTAAGACCACAGGAGATGAGGTAAACCGCCGCCGACGTTGGTGGGAGGCACAAGAAACCCTGGAATGGCTGGGTGCACAGGTACAAGCAGCCGCCGCTGTAATGACGCGTATGTCACCCTAGTTGATGTGTAAGAGAACCGATCGAAGGCTTATATGGTCGAGCGACGCCTAGCGTCAGCCATGCCAAAAGGGGCACTACAAAGGACCCTTTTTTCAAAAAGAATATAAAATATATTTGAAAGTTTCAAAAAATATAAAAAAAAGTCATACAAATATATATACATGCTCTTCAACTATGTGTAAGATTTCATTAACTAATGTGATTATTTGAAGACTCCAACCAGGCGACCCATTTCGTCTGCCCACGTCCGTTTGGGTCGCCGCGGACAAAACACTGGCCCAACGCGCTGACCCATTCCCAAAACGCGTCCGCTTCGCATCTGCACGGACCCATTTCCGACCCAAATTTGGGCCTGAAATGCGTCGGCGCGGTGCGTCCCCTCGGTGTCCGTCTCGTCCCCACATTCGGCCGACCAACAACCCTAAGCGGTCATAATTAACGCGGCCACCTACCGAGGGCCTGCCTGGTAGTGTGTGGAAGGGCCGCGTGCCCGTCCTTTTTAATGGACACGTGCGGCGAAGCCGGCCTCATCCACTCCCCATCCACATCTGGCCACCTTTGTCCCCTCGCCGGCGACCACAAAACCCTAGCCAGCCAGCCAGCCCGAAACCCTAGCAAAGCCATGGGCATCTTCAGCGGGAAGGGAGGGAGGAAGGGGAGGTTCAGCGTCGACGCGAGCTCTTCCCGCGGGCTCCCTCCTCCCCCGCAGCCGACTAGATGCGGCACGCCACCGCGGGAGCGAGAGCGGCTATACATCCCAGTCCACCAGGCGCGGTGGTACAGGGAGTACCGCCAGCCCCTGCAGTACCCGGATGTGAACTTGCCGCACGGTTGGCATCTGGACCCGCAGGGCATCCCCATCCTAGCGGCGCCGCGATCCACGCGAGCGCACGCAATGGAGGTTTGCCGGCGGCGCGAGCTCCTTATGTCAAAGCAGCGTGCCATGCGTTCCTACGCGCCAGACTCTCCCAACTGGGAGTGCTGGTTTACGCTAGAGCACGAGGAGGAGCGCTGCCTCGGCGTCCACATCGACCAGAACGTTCCACCGACGCCCCTGCAGGTAAAGCCGGAGGAAGAGCAGGCGGAGGCGGAGTACCAAGCCTCCCTCGAGGAGGCCCTGCAGGACGCGCTGGAGGCGAGCCGGCTCGAGGAGGACGCCCATTGGGATAGGCTGGAGCACGCCCTTGCTTTGTCCGCGGCGTGGGACTCCGTCCACACGCCCTTGTTCGTGCCGCCATCGCCGCCGGCGCCGCCCGTCGTCGTGCCCAAGGCCGAGCCGGAGCCGGAGCACGAGCCAACGCCCACGCGGAAGCGGTCACCGCCACCCCCCACTTTGGCCCGAGGAGTCCTATTCGTGGACCGGCGAGCTCCGCGAGTGGGTGAGCGCGCCTCTACGCCTCCACACCGGAAGAGGAGGCGGCCCACCTTGAGCGCTGGAAGGCGCATTGGATCGCGGAGGAGGGGGCCGACGCCGAGCGGCAGATGCGCCGGGAGCAGTAGGTACGCCGCGACAAGGAGGCGTTGCAGTTTGAGAAGGAGGAGGAGGAGCGTGCCCGCCTCGCCGCGATGCCGCCGCCACAGCAGACGCCGGTGGAGGCTGCCCTGGCGGCCTATCAAGCCGCGTTCGGTTGGGCCAGGCCGCCTCCCGTCTTCATCGACCTCACCAGCAGCGACGACGACGGCAAGGGCAAGGCGCGCGGGCGTTTATTAAAGTTATTTTAATGTTTAGTTATGTTTAAGTGGACTTTGGCCAGCGTTTGACCGGCCATTTATGTATAATTATACTTGATTAAGTCTGTTCAGGCCACGTCGACAAAAATGGGTATGCCTCCCGTTGGGCGCACCTGCCGACCCAAATCAAAAAGCGGACGAGCACGTCTGTTTGACCGACCCAAACAGATGAAAAGCGGACAAAGCGCACGTCCGTTTGGGTCAGCGCATTAGAGTTGCTCTAATAGAAAAACACAAATATCTGGTCCAAATACAATATAGAGAAAGCCCATTTTAATCTATGTATTTGCCTTTTTTGTGTACATCACATATGAATATACTACAAATATATGATTGTGTTTTCTTTCAGAATATGTTAGGCATGTAAATAGTATTTTCACTGGAAAAAGTAAAGGCCTCCCTCGAGCTCAGCCTCGAGGTGCACTTTACGGGCGAATACTCCTTTATAATGTGCAGTGGCTAGTGAGATATACACAACTCTATGCAGGTCAGCTAAAAAAACTGTATGCAGGTCAGGAAATTAGCCTAAATGAGCAGCTACGAAAAACCGTTCTACCTCAGATTTACAGTAATTATATTCACTGTAGCTAATTTACAAAACTTCTTTTCCTGTCAGATCCTCCCCTTCCTCTTCTGTGCAGTCCTCTAGTTCTCACTTCCATGGGCTAGTAATGGTACACTGCTTTCGGTGGGAGATCCAGGGACAAATGGGACGAAGCCTCTACCTCCGAACACTGGCCGCATGAAGGCGTTGTCAAACTTGCGCCAGTAGTGGTGGACTGACCGTGTTGGACTCGCCAGGAGCATCCGGAGGCTCGTCGGGCGGCGTATGCTCACAGCGTTCTCGAGATCCGTCTCAGGCCCATTCGCGGTCAGCTGTTCAAGGAAGGACTTTGGGCTGGATGGCTCAGAAAGGGCACTCACTTCCCTAGTGAGGTGCCTCGCTGGAATCAGGAGTCTGATCAATGGCTTAGTCAGTAGCCCAAAGACCTGATGAAACGTAAAAGATGTGAAAATATGAGTAATTGTCTGGAGGTTGGCTTCCATATTATGTGGTTGTTCATATTAGAGATTTTGTAGCCTTGAATGGAAGGATGTATGGCATTATTTAAGAGGAAGAGGAAACTTACAATTGTGCTGAAAAGAACAATAATTATTGTACTGGTGATCATGATAGCATTGCCAGGGAGCTGAGTGTGCCCTGATTTTGCAAACTGCAAGTGATAAAATGACTAGTTAGACAAAGCACGAATGCAAACAACATGAACATACATAAGCAAAAATCCAGCCTTTTCTTGGAGCAGTTTCATTTGCAAATAGACCAGCTACACGGGCACGCACATACCCACACGCACACCCTAATTGAGATATCATATTACAATGGTAACGAATATATTAATATTTATTTCTAAAAAGAGTGACACTCAAAAAGATATATGCTTACTATCATTTCCTTTAACCACATGTTTTCCATTTTTGGCAGGATATTTTTTAGTGTAATTTTTTGAAATGGGGGGAAATAACACATATTCTTGATTTGTGGATGACTCCTTTTAAATCAAAATGATTTTTTGGATAGGTGATTTATTTTAAAAAGATAACGAATCCAATATTGTGGAGGATATCCTGTCCTCATTGTGAGATGTCCTGCACATAATATCTTCTTCGGATCTTTAACTATAGTTAAGTTCCATCACATGTCACAACTAAATATGTCAACTATACTGACAAAACAAGAAGGTAGGTTGTGCTTGTATAACAGGTTTTGGGTTATCGATACAGGACTACTATGCAGGTAGTGCTATTTTACAGACGTCCATCAGTAGGGAGTGAATGTCAAAGATATTCCGGCCTTGAGCTCACCTTTTTGCTTCAGACATGCTAAGTTCATGAAACAATACTCCATAAGTTGCATGTTATAACCTGCTCCAACAACTAACAGCGTGTTTGGCTAGAATGAGGAAAGGGAATGGGACTTTACATGTGGGAGTTTCGTTTGGGATTAGGCATGGGAAGTTGAATTGTCCAATCCCATGTTTGGTGTGTGGTGGGAATAGTAAAGGCAATTTGAGAGAAAATAACTTCCCACGTGAATTAACGGGGACGAGGCTGGGAAGAGATACGTGGGAATTGACCTCCTTAATTCTCTCTTTCCCCGTCCCACCTCAATTCCCTTGCCCTCCAATCAAACAATGGATTATATGTCACCTACCCCTTAAATTCCTATTCCCTACCTCTAATATCCCCCAACCAAACAGGCTGTAATGGGTTATTCCAGGCTTGTAGATGCAGTCAAGCCGGACACGTTCAATTTTTCCAAAAGTACGTAAATTATGCTACTCCCTACTATGATTTTTCATGAAATTTGTTCACCAATGATGGTTGAAGTGTACCGGTGGAAGGTATATAAACAAAGTTCGGCACGCGAATTGCATATTCACAATGATGTGTTTTCACAAATTTGGTCTGAATTCCCATTTAAGTCAACAAGTTTGGTATATCTGTTCCTAATGACAGAATTCTAATAAAGAATGAGGTGTTACATTAGCATATACTCCCTCCGTTCCATAATTCTTGTCGTGGTTTTAGTTCATTGAACTACTAAAACCACGACAAGAATTATGGAACGGAGGGAGTGCTTATTAAGTATGATAAAACACCGAGACTAGAAAACTTGATCATGCATTACACCCAAAGCACATATGGATTAGATCAGACACAATATTTTACCTTATTGTAGGCCAATGCAATTGACACGGCACCTCTCATGAGACCCGCCCACCAAATAATAACCTGAATAACCCACATCATGTAAGTAACAGGAGTATTCTTGAAAGGACATAACATACATAAGATGTTTCTAATATGACACTCACTTGCTGCCTAAAAGAGATCTTCTCGCCTGGAGTTTTTTTGGTCAAATTGGAGAGATAAGATAGTGGGAAAACAAATGCAGCTCTTGCAACCAGCACCAACGCCAAAATAATGGAGCTCAAGGCAATAGATTTCATTGGGCTGCATAGTACAGAAAATGTGTTACAAAACAAAACTGTCTGGATTTGAACAACAAATATGTTACTACACACATGGAAAGAAGCAGATAGAGAACATACCTATATGTTTCACTAACAATCTTCCACTTCTCTATATCCAATGCATCCATGCCAACATAGAGAAAGAGAAACGTCTCAGAGATGAATGACAATGTGGCGAAGGCATGCCTGTTGTGCATAGAATGACATAAGCATCAGCGAAGTTCAGATGTTAAATGATGGAGTCACATGTATTTCTGATACAAACAATGCAGATACTTACTTGGTTGTGACCCTGGAACTCTCTGTTACATTGTGCCAGGTATAGTGTGACATTACAATACCACAGAAGAAAACCGTGAGAATACCACTCAAATCAAGCAACTGCAACACAAAGCAACCAGTCAATATCAATTAGAGCTAGCTGATAGTGACAGATTATCCCTATGTAGTATCTATGTGAAGTTAATAGTGCAGGGTGCTTACTTCAGCCACCATGTAAGATAAATAAGCCATGAGCATCATAATAGCAACTTCACGATCAGTGGAGTGCCTGGAAAAAAATGCCAAATTAGAGGAACAAATCATAAAAGCAGATTAGAAAATTTGAAATTGTATTGAGATTGGTGACACAGGTATCATATCAAGCACACAATTCAATGTGTCAAGTACCAACCTGCCGAAGTACAGTTTCTTGATGACATAAGCACTGAGAAGTCCACTCTGCAGTAACAACACAAATTCAGTGAGACAGCAGAACTTGACAAGTTAACAAAGCCAAAGGTGAAACCAGGACAGAACTTACAGCTACTCCAAGAAAGGTGCTGGCGCCGAATAGATAGAGGAAATTTCCAATGAACTGTAAGAATTTGAGGCTACTGAAATTTCCAAGATCAAAGTTCTGGATTGCATTGAACAACACAACTGATGTCGCATCATTAACAACACCTTCACCAAACACCAAACTGTATAAGAAGGGTGTTTCATCTTGGCTTAACACCTGCAAGGTGCAAACAGAGTCCGTTGCCGAGAATATTGCCCCAAGTGCTGAAAAAGCGAACGTGCAGAAAGAGTCAAAAGCAAGAAGAGCAGACACGCAATGGAAATTCTTATACTTAGGTTAATGGAAAAGTTTATACTCCAGGTTAAAGAACTGACCGAGGTAATCTCCAAGCTCAAGGGAGCCTATGTTCAGCCTTGATATTAGCCCCATCGCACCTGTGATAGATTGGGCCAGTGAGACAGATGAGCAACATGCCGAGTGAAATTTTAAGAGGGAGAGAACCTACCAAGGGATATTATACTGAAGGAGATCAAGGTCCCAACTACAGCAAACAATGTAATAGTCATGAAGTTGCGGAAGAATTGTTTCTTCTTCACTTGGAACCTGGTCCGGGATAGGGGAAAAGAGTAGTGTGAGTCATGCAACTGTTTGGCTCCTTAAGCAAAACTTGCAGTTTATATCTACTATAACTGCTGTCAGCCTTCCTTGTGTTACTCTAAAAGATAGAACCACATTCAGTTATTAGAGAGTAGGTATGATTTCCATCATCTAAAACTAGACAACCAAATTTTGCAATAAAAAAAGGAATCGATAATATGGGACACTCCTAAAATCAGAACAGTTATGCTAGGCTCCAGCATGGAGCACAGCAAATCAGTGACCCTATTCATTACTTTCAATTTCTCTCAAGAGAAGGATTCTCATGAATGATACAAGAGAAAGCAGTGCAAGACTAGTGCATATACTAGTAATTTGCCTAAGAAGAACATACCCTGCATTGAAAATGATGGGTGGGAGCAGATAGATGAAGAACAAATCCTCGCTGAAGACCATTAAGCGCGAGTTCTTCCCGCTGGACGCGAAGAGGATGACCGTGCCGGCGCCCAGCCCCTGCAGACCCACGCGCGCAAGGATCAAATCAAGCAACCACAACAAACACACACAGAGAGACAGAGGAGCAGACGGTACTGACAAGCAAGAGCGCGGTGGTGGACTCGTTCATCCAGCGATTCTCCTCGAGGAGGTGGCCGACGATGATGCAGATGCACATGAGCGCGACGAACAGCCCCACCGCCATGATGGAGCCGTAATCCGCCGGCGGGTCGCCCAGCCCCAGCCCCATCACCCCCCCTCCGAGCACCGAAATCAATCTATGAAAACCAAATTGAGCCTTCCGTTCCCCCACGCCTGACCTGGAAGTCCACAGCGAGAGCAGGAGCCTTGTGTTACACGACAAGAGAAGAGAGGAGAGGAGAGGAGACGAGCGGCGCAGAGGCAGAGGTCGGCCGGCGGGTCTGGGGAAAGGTGGCGCCTTCGCGTCCAAGGCAGGTGGAGAGGAGAAAGATCCGGGGAAAGCGACGGCGCGAGGAAGCAGGGAGGGGGTCGAGGAAGTTGGTTTGGGGATTTTTATGGGCCATCTCTCAGTGGCGCCACGTGCGGCCAACGAACTCCTCTTCTGTGTTTTCCTCTTCTGTTTGTTTGTTGGAGCAGGAGGAGGAACACGAAACAATTTTTTTTGGACGTTGCACGTGGGAGCGACATCCGTCCACACGCCCTATAACATACAGACTACGTCACGTCATCTCATGCATGCATGTGAGAATCTTTTTGGATTTTCAGTTTTTAAACTGTTTTATCTCTTTAATGAAAAATCCGATTGAAGATTCGTTTTCACTATTAAATCCATCGCGACGAGATCTTCGAAACTAGATCTCATATCAATATGTTTCGACGACTTTTAAAAGTTGCCATGTCTATTGTATCTGAATTGTCATGGTGTTTACACTGAAGTTGCCATGATATATTTCAGCTATTTTCTTCTACATTTAAAAGTAAATTTTGACATATTATAAAACGGGGAATTAAGAAACTAGACTTGCCATGAACCATAAACTAAAATTACCATGATACATGCACTTAAAATTGCCATGGTTCATACAAAAAATAATTTTCATGGTCAAAGTACTGGAATTGTCATTGTCAAAATACTAAAATTGCCATGTTCTATAAACTAAAATTGCCACATGGCAACTTTAGTGTAACACTATGGCAACTACAGTGTAATTATCATGGCAACTTTTGGCCCAAAAAAATTTCGTCGGAACATATCAACATGTGATCTAGTTTTGAAGATCTCGTCGAGACGGATTTAATTTTTTATTGGATTTTTTAATTAAGAGATAAAACATTTTTAAGCCGAAAATCAAAAAGATTCCCGCTGATGTCATCTGTTTTGATGTGGCAAAATGAATGGTACTGGAGGCGTTTGGGTCATGTTATTTCGTGCCACACGTGTGGGCGTTAACATTTGCGTTTCTTTTTTGTTTTCTTTTTCTATCTATATCTAATAATCGCCTTTTTCAATTTGATTTGAAGTCACAGTGGCGCGAGGGTGGCGTAGGCCCACCAAGGAGCGGGCTGTCCCCGCGCTGCAGGACACCACAGATGAATGAATCCATTGGGGGCCACCCCTCGTATGACCCGAAGGCTCCAGGCTCCTGCCCTGCCTGTAGGGACCCACCGTGGTGGTGATTTGTTCGGGATTCTTCTTCCTCTGGGTGGTGTTTTGGTTGCCAGCGCACCCACGGAGGATTTGCAGGTGCTGGGCGCCGCCACGGGAATTCGCCTATAGTTACAACAATACGGTGTAAATTGGAAAAACATCACGGCGACGTATCAAGTGAAAACTTGATTTTAGTAAAAATCTAGAAACTTAGCCTGTTGCGCCGTTGGTTCTACAACGAACGGCATCCACTCAAACATCACATTGGACCACATGTGTTGTGGATTACCACCATAATTATTTTTAAAAATTGCTCCTCCTGCACCACTGTTCTCCCACCACCCAGGGGCGGAGCCCTTCCTATGGATGGGCCACCCCAAAAACAATACAGTGGGGACTAGCAATATAGAGCATAGACATGCATCGTAGCAAATATGGATGTATGCAGTTATCATAACACCTGCACGGGCTAACTAGCCAAGCCTGATAAGACCCACGATGGCCAGCCAGGAGAGAATGTATACACGATCCAGTCGTCACGCATATATTGACTCCCGTTTGGACCTGATTGTCACCGTCGATCTAGGGCAAAGCTAGCTGTCATGGCCGCCGCCGCCACTAGCGCTTTGGGTGCATCAAGGGCCGCCGTTTTGGTCTTCAGAACATCACGCTTGTTGCACACCATCCACGATGCATTGGATGCATTGGTGCTCGGACTCGAGAACTTTGCGACGCGGCTCATGCGACTCAACCCTAGACGAAAGGTATATCATTATATCTTGATATTACTATTAGATCTTTACAAATTATTGTTTAGCATTTTTGTTATCGGTTACAAATTAAAATCTAGTTAGATAGATGCAAAAACTACTAGTTACAAACTTTTGGCAGGGCTTGTATACTACTCCCTCCGTCCTAAAATAAGTGTCTTGAACTGATAGAGGCAAAGGTGTCCCGATCTTTCGATGAGATGATAACTATCGATTTGGTGGAGCCGACTTTGACGATCCGACTACAAACGTGCACGACGTTGCGCCTTAGCAATCGCTAAACCAATCTCCCGAGGTTACTGACGATGCTGAAAGCACGATCAGCCTGACCACGAAGGTCTATTCCTGCACGCAATCGAAGAACAAGCAAGAATATGATAATGCAATCTGAATATTGCGAATATAGATGAAGTATTGATAAAGGTGGGGATCCGAAAGCGGTCTTGGTCTGGTCGTTGGACACAAACGAAGTACACGAAGTTGCAATGGCTAACTTGTAACTAAACAAATCCCAAGCAAAAAGCTACTAGATGGATCTACTTATATAGGAGCAAGGGGTGGCGGCCAAGGAGGTGGGAGGATGTCCCAAGGCAGCCTAAAACTAACCCTAGGTCGTACAAGGCCAATGGGCCCAAGTGGAGGTGATGCAACACCTTTGGACTTGTAGTTTGACTCGGATTCTGCTACAGCGTTAGATTGTTTCGACGACAACTCAACGCTCCGGACGAATTTGAAGGTGAAACCAATTGGGTTAGAAAGAGCACGAAATCTACTTTCCAACAAAAAAAGAATCACCCAATTCGGAGTCCGTATGAAATAGTTCTTGGCGTTTTGAGTCAGGTATATCTGTGCAGTCTGAATCTGAATCCAGAACGTGAGAGACTTGGACTCTATCTTCTCTTGGCCCAAAAGTGACGTGAGAGGACTTTTTGAACAGCACCTAAACTTCTCTTTTTTCCTTATCTTCATATGTGAATTGTACAAATGTCCCATACACCTGCAATTAGACATGGCACAAAAGTTTGTGAAGTATTTTTGTCGTGGATGACACATATAAATTATTGCATAGTTTGCATTAGAAATCACCTCACAAATATACATGTATGCAATATTTTTGGTCATATCCAAGGTAGTCATGTCCTCATCATCCTCCCCTTCTTGAAAACAAAGCCGTCCTCGGCGTTGCTTAAGCTGAAATGTGGCTAACAAAAGAGACAAGGTGTACATGTTGTATATGTATATGTCATCCAGTTTTACTTCCCTTAGTTTTTGCATATATGACACATGTATACATGAGTAACCTTCATAGTTCATAAAATCTAAAGCCAAAATATTATCACAAGAAGTAGAAGGCATGAAAATATTGCAACTCAGTTTGCACATATAAGTGAAGCTCTTATTCATTTCAAAAGGTTGACAATGTTCATCATTAAACCATCCTAACATTGGTGAATAAACCTTAGTTGCATCAAATTTACATGCTACAACATGCTTAAATAAGCAAACATGCAATAAGTCATTGGTCACAGAATCATCATCAAGATTAGAGGTCATATTAAAATGATTAAACATTGGTTCTTTTGCATCAACAGTTAATTCAATGGGTGCACTCAAAATTGTTGGTATTTCAGTTGTTTGATCACATGAAGCATTCATGACAGTAACACAATTCTCTAAAATAGGTGACGTGCCCAAATCAATAGGTAACTCAACACATGATGTATTCAAGTTAACTAGGCATGCATCATTCTCATGTGAAAGTGGAAAATATGTACCTTTGTCATTACCTCTTATGATCAACTCAGATGATGTAGGCACTCTCGGTGGTGATGTGTCACATGGTGGAGATGATGTAGTCATCGCAACAACGGATGTGGTTGTCATAGTACGCCTAGTAGTTGAAGAAACATCTGTATCAACACTTGGAATGTGCACCGTACGCTTGTTCTCCTTGTGGGCAACACGTCGTTTTATTTCCTGTTCAGCTTTGCAAGCAAGACGAAACAAATGGTCCATAGGATAACACTCTTCATGAATTAGTATCTCTTGAATATCACGGTTTAATCCTCCCCAAAATCTATCCATAAAATCTTCTTCACTTTCTTCTAAAAATGAGTGCAACAAGGTAGTTTGTAAATCATCATAGTATTTTGTTACCATGTCAGTGCCTTGTTTTAAATGTTGTAATTTTTTAATCATGCCACGAGTATAATAAACATCAACGAATCTATCTCTCATGACAAGTTTTAAATCATCCCAAGTAGTAGGTATAAGATCAGGGTTTAACCGACAATATTCACTCCACCAAACTAAAGCAAAGCTACTAAAAGTACTAACAGCAGCTTGAAATTTTCCACGCTCATCAAAATTATGGGAAGCAAATATAGCATTTATTTCATACTCCCATTCAATATATAAATCAGGCCTAAAACGACCAGTAAATGGTGGCATGGAAACATTAACCTGATTATGTGCATTCTGATGTAATTGCTCCTCTTGTGGCGGTTGTTGTATTTTCTTAGGTGATGGCAAATCTCCCACGATCGATGAAGCCCAAGAACTAACAACTCCGGAACCTGCCATGATTAGTAGAAATAAAACAAAATCGAGAATAATGTTCCTATGAACTACTAGGATGTGGTGGTAAAGCGCTCACAGTAAAGCAAATATCAATATCTTACAAGTTCTTACCATGCAGCAGGTGGTGACGGTCAACCAGCGGTGTCAAATAACTCCGAAGATTGAGTAAAGCGATTGCCAGGTGAACGTACGTATACACGGTGTAGAAATATGTGGAGCTGGGTTGGCTATATATGGTAGCAAAAGATTAGCAATAATCAATTCAGAGATGCAATGTTGAATAAACGCTCAACGACGGTACTGTGCTGGTCCTAGGCTAGACCGGACTAGAGACGTGAGCCTAGAACACTAATAAGGTCACGGCGTAGCACAACTAGCATCAATAAAGGATATGAAGTAGCTCTGGACAGCAAGATATAAGTGAAGATCACAATGGCAGTAAAGATAATGATGAGAAACAACTACCAAGTAGCATATACCAACAATTCTCTCTCCAACTTTACTCTATAAAAGTTTGTGCCAATTTTATGATAATTTTTCTCAAGAAAGGCACTGACTCAAGCTTTCAAATGCAAAAAGAATCACTCAATTCCGAGTTGATATGAGGAGTCAAAAAATTCTAAAACTGGCCTGAAAAACTGGAACAAGCTGTGTTCGCGAACTTCGGAGGGCAAAAAGACCTATTTAGAAGCCGATTTTGAGGTGTCAAATATTGAACAAGCTTCTGCAACTATTTAGATGCGGCTCGTCGCTAGCTTTAATTTGAGTACTCACGGAGCCAAAACAGACTTCGTATGAAAAAGATATGCCTGTTTTACTGAACACTGCGCAAAACAGATTCCAATCCGAATTCAGCTACGAGATTGAGTCTAAATAGATCCGAATTTTGTGTTTTTTTTTCTTCTCTCTTTTTTTTTCTCACACTTTTTCTTTTCTTTTTCTTTCTCTCTTTTTTTCTCTGACTTTTTTTACCTTTTTTTCTCTCTCTTTTTTTTCTCTGTCTTTTTTTTTCCTCTCTCCCTCTTTTCAAAACAAACTAGATAAGATGCAGATTAGATCAAGCAAAGATGTGAACGACCTCAACTATGATTATGACAATGAACGGTGGGTAGCACGTGGTGGAAATTGACGGATGGTGGATAGCGGAAGGAATAATGATGCAGCGGTGGCGTGACTAATGTGAACAGAACTCGAAACTCTAAACGAACTAGACACTAAGACCAGCAACTCGACACGACGATGCAACCGATAATTCAACTATACAAGCACTGAAAAGAAAAATGCGAAAGCTCAGACTGGCTTGGATAAAGGATGAACAGATCTAACTTTTTTTTGTGGCTTTTTCTTTGGACAATAGGTAAGAAAATAAATCTAATCTAGGGATAACTGGAAATTCTCACCGAGCAACCAGAAAACTGATACCACTTGATAGAGGCGAAGGTGTCCCGATCTTTCGATGAGATGATAACTATCGATTTGGTGGAGCCGACTTTGACGATCCGACTACAAACGTGCACGACGTTGCGCCTTAGCAATCGCTAAACCAATCTCCCGAGGTTATTGACGATGCTGAAAGCACGATCAGCCTGACCACGAAGGTCTATTCCTGCACGCAATAGAAGAACAAGCAAGAATATGATAATGCAATCTGAATATTGTGAATATAGATGAAGTATTGATAAAGGTGGGGATCCGAAAGCGGTCTTGGTCTGGTCGTTGGACACAAACGAAGTACACGAAGTTGCAATGGCTAACTTGTAACTAAACAAATCCCAAGCAAAAAGCTACTAGATGGATCTACTTATATAGGAGCAAGGGGTGGCGGCCAAGGAGGTGGGAGGATGTCCCAAGGCAGCCTAAAACTAACCCTAGGTCGTACAAGGCCAATGGGCCCAAGTGGAGGTGATGCAACACCTTTGGACTTGTAGTTTGACTCGGATTCTGCTACAGCGTTAGATTGTTTCGACGACAACTCAACGCTCCGGACGAATTTGAAGGTGAAACCAATTGGGTTAGAAAGAGCACGAAATCTACTTTCCAACAAAAAAAGAATCACCCAATTCGGAGTCCGTATGAAATAGTTCTTGGCGTTTTGAGTCAGGTATATCTGTGCAGTCTGAATCTGAATCCAGAACGTGAGAGACTTGGACTCTATCTTCTCTTGGCCCAAAAGTGACGTGAGAGGACTTTTTGAACAGCACCTAAACTTCTCTTTTTCCCTTATCTTCATATGTGAATTGTACAAATGTCCCATACACCTGCAATTAGACATGGCACAAAAGTTTGTGAAGTATTTTTGTCGTGGATGACACATATAAATTATTGCATAGTTTGCATTAGAAATCACCTCACAAATATACATGTATGCAATATTTTTGGTCATATCCAAGGTAGTCATGTCCTCATCATGAACTTAGTACAATTTTACACTAGAATTAGTATAAAGTTGAGACACTTATTTTGGGACGGAGGGAGTACTAAAGAATCACATAAAGCAAAAGCAAAATCATTGATTTGGAAGTCTAGTTTATTTATTTTGGATGTTTGTCGTGCTTCAGGAATGAAGGTGAAATAATAGAGTACCACCCAACTTTCAAAAACAAAAATGTAATTGGGCAAATGGAGCTAGCCCTGATGTCATTTTAGTTGATACGCAAACTCCAAATACAATATTGTGGCATCAGCAGACATTCCATGGCCTGCTCAAACCAAAGAGCAGTGCTACATGAACAATACTTTATGGCCCATCTTCGCACGACGCAAGATTGTAGCCCTGTATCCCGTTTGTTCAGTGGGCTACAACCGTTGATGAGTAGTGTCGTGCAATTTTCGTGCAACAACCATCGTTTGCACAGTGGTTCCGCAAACCAAAAGGGAATCATATTGTAATATGTCCATGGTTATTATTTGGGATTTTTACATGTGTGCCTCTGGTTCCTTAGCCATACTCATTCATTCCCACGCTCTTAACGTTTGCTCACTTTTCCTCACTCTTTTGTCCAAAACCCTCAGAAATGGTCACAAATGGTGGATGCCGTCGGGTCAATGCTTTGACTGTTAACTCTGACGAGTGGGGCCGCGTTGGACTGTGTCGCCCGTTGGACCTGACAATTGAGGCCGCGTCGGACGGTGGCGCTGTTCTCCCGTTGGGCCGTGGTTTCTTTAGAGTATTGGGCCGTTGAATGAAAGGCCTGCGCACGCCGCCACGACAGAAGTCTACTATGCATGCACGACATATCCAGCTAGCCTGCTATGCATGCACGTAGCTAGCCTGCCTGCATGCGCTGATGCCCGCAGCCACGATGCGCTGACCGAGCCTCTTTCCTGCACGCGAGCCGCCACGGACGCAGGGACGGTCGCTGCCGCTGGTTCGTCTCTTCTCGCACGTGTGTCTCCTCGATGTAGAGCATCGTTTCAGCCTTTTCGATCCACTCGCATCTATTCAGCGTGGCAATTAAAACCGGTTGGCAATTAAAGTGGCATATATATCGACGCGGCTCGTTTGAACGTAGCAAATCCAGAGCGCGGCCGGTGCCACTCCCCTTATTTAAACCACCCACCCCTCCACTTATTCTCCATACATCCATTTGCGCTGCCCCTTCTCTTCTTCACCCAAACCCAGAGCACTCTCAAAGCGAGGCGAGGATGCAGTACAACAGCCCCACCTTTGAGCTCCCACCGACCGTGCCGGAGAGGCCGTATCCCGCCGGCGTCATCGTGGAGACGACGCTCCGCGTGTGGGCGTTCTCATGCTTGAGGGGTGCAAAGGAGTTTGCCCAGTGGTTCCTCGATGCGGGCTTCGCCCACCTCCCAGCGGGCTCGCCGGTGATGTTCCGACTGGAGGAAGTGCGTTTAAACTCCAGCACTCCGCCGATAGGGCTCATCGCCAACTTCACCAACAGATTTGATGCGTACTACCTCCTCGGCAAGGTGTTTTGGTGTGGGTGTGAGTTCATCTCATTCACCACCTACAACATCTTCATGGACTTCAACAGCATCTTCCCCACCCGCAACGGTATGCACAGCCTCCCCTACTACCTCGGCGAGGACGGCATGGAGGAGGAGCAGTGAAGAGGAGGCGCAGTGAAGATGGTGGTGAAGGCCCGGTCTCGTGAAGCTTGTCTTACCCTAGGGTGTTAGGGCTTTTTATATATTTCTATCTTAATTATGTCATTGGTTGTACCGTGAACTTTTTATCTTTGTCGTGTTATATCATGTTGGGAACCCTATCATGTTTTATGTAAGAACTATGTTATGCTTGCTACTTTTATTTGATATGTCGTTGGTTATCTGTGTTTTGCTTGCTACTTTTATATGTCATTGGTTGTACCCTTATTTGACGTGAGATATCGCTAGATGGATATGGTGCCGTAGCCGAGCCCTAGACGGCTACATGTAAACTCTCTTCCAACATACCCCTTTTTGTAATCTCTCCTTCTGCTAAATCAATGAAAGGGTATCCCTCAATTAAAACCAGCAAGTTTTGGGGTTAGCCTTGTAAAAATGGTTGGAGGGTAGCCCATTCGTCTTGTTATATTCATGTTGTGTAATATTTGTATTTTGGCCCTTATATTTTAGGGTCAAGTTTTGGCACGCGCGGCTAATGGACTAGTTGAAGTGTCAAAAAGGAAACTAAAGCTAGAAAAATGAGCCATGTTGATGTTGAAAAGAAGAAGGAGAAAAACTAAATTTTTTGAATTGTTGGTGGCCCTATTCCCTATATTGTATGAACAAAAAGAAGCTAATTTTTGAATAGTTTGTGGCCATTTGGCATGATGAAAATAATTTTGGCCCTTATATTATAGGTTTTATTGGTTCCAAGTTTTGGCACGGACGGCTAATGGACTAGTTGAGGTGTCAAAAAGGAAATTAAAGCTAAAAAATGAGCCATGTTGATGTTGAAAAGAAGAAAAAGAAGCTAATTTTTTTTGAATTGTTGATGGCCATATATATTGTAGGATACCTATATTTTATGAACAAAAAGAAGCTAATTTTTGAATAGTTTGTGGCCATTTGGCAGGATGAAAATAATTTTTGAAGGGTAGCCCATTTTTTACTTGTTGGTGGCCATATTGCATGAAACAAAACGCTAATTGTTGACTTGTTGGTGGCAATATCAATTGTTGTGTAATTTCAAACGATGTAACCTATTTTTGTAATGCAACCAACGTGCACTCAATCTCTGTAGGTGCAATCAAAACAATCAAGCAAAAAAATAGGGGGAAAACAGAGCCAGCGCATGCACTATTTTCTAGGCCTCTTTAATCTTTGTGGGCCTTCGACAGTCAACGCGATGCGACGGCCCAACCAGAGCTTGGTTTCATTTTGGGCCCAAGAACTACGTTTTTTTCTCTTGCCCTCGGTATTGTCTGACGAAACTGAAAGTGTCAAAAACTAACACCTACAGAGATTCAGAGATGGAGATAGAGACATAGTTTAAGCAACACAGAGATCACATGATCCACAAATTAAGCAACACAGAGAGCACATGATCCACAAACCCTTAAGCAAATCGTAGAGCACATGACACGACACAAATAACATCTCTAACGAGTGATGACCAGCAAGTAAGCAAATCCTAGAGCAACTATACACAAATAAAACCCTAAAGCTATCAGATTCGCCTGCTTGTTCAACTGAATCATCTGCCTCAAGTTCTTGTTCATCTTCTTTAATTCCCCCTTCAGATCCGCATCCCCAACTGTCGGAGCAGCACTTTCAGAGACCAAATTCCGAGTGGCTGACGGCAGATTGAGCTTCTGGGTTGCGGCCCCATTGAATTGAAGCAAGCCCTCCCCTTGGAGCCTCCGAAAGTAGTCATCCAGCCATTCAAAATGTGTGCATTTCTTCACGATCTGAAACGAAATCATGAACCCTAAATCTCAGATCCAATGAAAAAGAATTAGAAGCAAAGAGAAAAAGAAAGGGTTAGAGAAAAATCATGAGATCTAACCTGCCCCTCTGGCTTGCTCTCGCATTTCACGAACTCGCACCCAAAGTTGCCATTCTTGTCCTCCCTTGAAGTCAACCTTTTCAGTGGCGCGGTGCGTGGGCAGTCAGGACATCGCTCCACGGGCAGTGGACCATACTGGGGCCACAAGGGGTGGGAGGCTGAAGTGGAGCTCGACATATCTAGTCGCCGGAGAAGAAGAAGCAGACGAGTGGCTCCTCTGGTCACCGCAGAAGAAGAAGAAGAAGAAGAAGAAAGGGAAGGCAATGGTGGGCGAGCACAACCAATGTCTCGCGGATCGCCTCTTGCGGATCGCCCAAGGATCCAACGATGCGGAGCCGTCCTTGTGATCCAACAGCGCGGAGCCTGCATGCAGCCTGGCCTCAGAATTCCATCTAGAAAACCATATATGAGGGCTGTCGCTTGGTGCTAGGGTATGATCGGACGGCTGATGTTCAGAGCTAGGGTTAGGCGAAACCTCGCGGGGTTTAGAGGGGTTTTGAGTTGATCAACGGGGTTATCTAGTGTTTGACCAATATTCAACTAAGCATAACTAATTTTAAAAAATCCAAAAAATATAAAACCTTCGCGAATCGTCGTTTTATAAGACACACTAACGAGGAAAAATACTAAACTTGGTCTACGATCGTGGTCAAATGAGCACCATTAATTTAAAAAAATAAAAAAAATATAAAACATGCACACAATGTTGTCTTATGTGACATGTTACCAACAAAAAATCATAAACTTGTTCTATGGACATTTTCATGAAAAACCTTCACACATATGAGCTATCACATACAACGTTGCAGAGAGTTCAAGGAAAGGAGGTAGGGTTTTTGAAAAATTAAAAAAAATCACCAAAGCTTCATGTCAAAGTGAATAAGAAGGATCTGAACTTAGTTTTCCTTTTTCATATTTTAAACGTGTTTTTAATGGTTTTCTATTAAATCACATTATTTTCTAAAAAATGTAAAAATATGAAGATTAATTCAATAAATAGTGAGACTTCGAATCTACACTATATAGATTGAATAGGTGTTAATAAGAAATATTTGGCTCATTTAGAGTAGGTCCAAAAAAATACTTGATTACAAATAGGGCAGTTTACCCTAGCTTCGGGGCACATTTGGAGCACATTTCCCATGACTATAAGTTTTACCACGCAAAAGAGATCGGATTGATCACCTAACGTTTATAATAGTTTAGCAAACATTGCAACATCACACCACAGATCGAAGTTCAAGTGTTAGTTCAAATTCAAATTTTGCCTAAAATTCAAATTCTGCCTAAAATTCAAATGTTGCCTCAAATTTCACATCAAAGTAAGCATTATTAAACCTTACAAGTTTTCACAGTTATTCAAATTGATGACAGAAACCTTAGTACAAATCCTTAAAGTTCAAAGTTTACAACTTGCATTCAACGTTCAAAGTTCACATCTTTGCCTTACTCCTTGTGTTCCGAGACGACTTAACAGCCTTGCTCCTGGTTTCCCTAGGTGGGATATCCACCTTTTTCTTCTTCCTTCTGATCTTCACTTCAAGTGGTGGCTGTCGAGGTGCTGACGGAGAACTTGCACTGGCCAGTTGACGGGGTTCAAAACCTTCATAAGCCATAGCTTCATATTCTAATTCTTTATCTCTTGGCCTTTTCTCTCCTTTTCCTCTAATTTTCCTAGAGCTAGGTCAAATAGAAAAAATATTATAAGCCATCAATAAAAAGAGAAGAAATGCGCAAAAAGGGAAGGTTGTTGCACACATACCAAGCTGCCGGCAGTGCTAATTCAGTTGCTTTATTCTCCTCTGAATTAGCTGCAATCTGCTTTGCTGCTTCATTCTCCTCTGTATTGGCTTCAATCTGCTCTAATGCTGCATTCTCCTCTGCATTTGTTGCTACCCATTGTTCCTCTTCTCCAAATGAAGCATCCACTGGATTGGTACATAGCCTAGCAATGTGCCCTAGGGTTCCACATTTTTTGCACTTACGCTGTCTTTTTACACGACCCTCTTCACCTCTTCTGATCCTGTTCTTCCTTGGTCTTCCTAGTGGTCTAGTTAGTACAGGAGAATGTAGTTTGAACCCTGGATCTACTATGTTCCATTGGTCTTTTCCCAAGAGTGCAGGCACATTGGAAGCATAAGCAGCCCTGAATTTGGCAACAGGAAAATATTCAGAGATGTATTGATCAACTTCACCATCTTCACCACCTATAATAGTCATCAGATGTAGGGCATGTATGCATGGCTTCCCACGGAGCTGCCATTGCCTACAACTACATTCCCTAGTTGCTAGGTTAACTGGATATCTCCATTCCCTATTTTTACTATCAGTATATGTTACCTCAGCCTTGTGTGTAGCCGCTCGAATGCATTTCATGTTCAGTCCTCTTGCCTTGGCATGCAATGACTTAATAAGAGATGGGAGCATAAGATGGCCAACATATTCTGTTTCTGCAATTCTTTTGCGAAGAGCCATCTTTATCATGATCATCTGCCGAATCTTATCAAATATTTGCCATATCATAAGCCCTTTCAATGACTTGATCTTTGCATTGAAACACTCTGCCAGGTTACTGGTCACATAGTCTACTTTGCAGATTTCATTGAATTTGCTTCTTGACCACAACTTTCCATGATGTGCATCTGGGTACTCCTTCACCAGAGGATTGTGAGCATAGAACACTCTCAAATGATGCTCATGCTTCCTCCCACTGCATGTGTATGATGCTGGCCATAAGTTCTCATCATAAACTTTACCTTTGAATTTGTTTCTGAAATTCTGCGCTAGGTGTCGCATACATTCCCTATGCTCCACTCCAGGGAATACAATTTCCACTACACTCTCCAAACCCTTGCAAGCATCTGTGTGAATAGCTAAACCTGGGGGTGTACCTATAAGGTTGCGCAACTGCTGCAGAAATCAGACCCAACTTTTCTCAGACTCTGCCTCCACCACACCAAATGCAACTGGGAATAGCCAGTTGTGTCCATCAACTGCAGAAGCTGCCACTAGTTGTCCTCTCCACCTTCCATTCAAAGCAGTTGCATCAACAGCCAAATAGGGCCTGCAACCATCAAGAAACCCTTGCCAACAAGCCTTGAAACAAACAAAAGCCCTCCTGAAGCACTCCTTCTGAAATGACTTCCCTTTTATTTTGTATGTAATTGTATGCTTGTCAATCTCTACAACACTCCCTGGACTAGCAGCTTCCACTTCAGATATAAATATGTAGAGCAACTGAAAGCTCTCATTCCAAGGACCATTAATCGTGTCAAGAGCCATTTCCTTCGCATAGAAAATCCTCATGTAAGGTATATTAATCTTGTACTTCTCAAATAGCTTCCTATGGAGTGCTATTGGATCAAGTGTTGGTGTTTCTCTCAACCAATCAAAAATTGCATCTGCCACCCACCTAGTCTTTGCTAGCTTTATTTTAGCCTTCCCTCCTCCCCCTCCAGGTGGACAAGTGTGCTGGTGTGGGTTCTTTTTTATCTGAAACAAAATGGGACTGATGCGGAGCATCCTACGGGCATCACCATATCAAGAGTCCGTTTGTCAAGTGACACGTGCGACCTCTACTTCTCATACATAAAGGTGAATCTTCTCCTTTACACGTGTTCACTTGACCCCTTTGAGGATGGCATACTACTTGACACTCCACTCGTGTGCATAGTATTGCCGGAGCTTCACGGACAAGGAGGAGGAGTGCAAGCGCCAAGGAACGCCTACACCATCCGCGAGGGAAGCGAGGAAGCGAAGACGGAAGAAGAAGGAGCTGCGGAGTCTACAGCGACCGGACGACCGGAAGCCACCGGACGTCCGACCCTCTACAGCGCCCGGACGACCGGCGCTCACCGGACGTCCGACACATCCACGCCCGAGCCAAATCAGCGGACGTCCGAAGAGACCGGACGACCGGCGACCGGACGACCGGCCGTCTCCGGACGTCCGGTGCCCCCTCAACTGAATGAAATTAGCGGAAGTCCGAGCCCTACCAGACGTCCGGACCCTCGCGAGGCACCGGACGACCGGTAAGGACCGGACGTCCGCTGCCTGTGTGTGCATAGTTTCGGGCCGATGCCCTTGTACCCCTTCACTTCGCCCCCATTTGCACTTAGACTATAAATACCCCCTACCTCCTCCTAGCTAGGGTTAGCAAAGTGATAGCTCATTTGTGTGTGAGCTTTGCTCCTACCTACCTCTACTCTTGAGAGAGAGAGAGAGACCACCACTCCCATGGAGTTCAGGACCTCCATGTGAGCATGTGAGAAGATCCTACGGGATTCAAGACCCCTAACGGGAAGATCCGTCTAGGATACCATCAAGACCTCCTCTTGGAGATGAACTTTACCTTGTATCTTTTCCTTTGTTGTTCATGTACCTTGTGGATCTTGTGTGTTTGATTGTCTAGTGGATGTGTGATTGGACTTGTTCTTGAGTGTTTCCCCCAATGATTTCTCTCCGTTCTTCCCCGTGTTCTTCGAGGGAATCCACTCCAATCGTGAAAGATCGGCCTACACCGGGTTAGCCCCGTATCATATGGAATCAGAGCTTAGGTTTATCACGAATTTGGAGCCTTCCCTCTTTGTTTTCTAGCCTAATTTTGTTGTGTTCTTCCCCAATTTCGAAAATCTCCATCAAAAATAGTCCCAATTTTTTTTTTGTGATTTGTTGGTTTGATGATGTTTTGTTGATTTTGATCCATGCATTTGCTTGGTTTCAAGTGGATCTAGCATTTCCCCAAGTTTCCCCACCTTCCATCCACGAAATCTCCTCAATTTTGACCCCTAAATCCCCAAATTTCGCCCAAAATCACGTCCCGGAGCTCAAATCCCGTGTTGACCCCGACCCACCGGACGTCCGTCCTTTACCGGACGACCGGAACCCCTAACCCGAGATGACACAGCGGATTTCCGAGCCCCACCGGATGTCCGACCACCGGAAGTCCGATTTTACCGGACGTCCGGTACCTGTAGATTCTGACTTTGACTGATTTTTGTTTCGCCCATAACTAATTCATCCGAACTCCGATTTTGACGTTCTTTAGCTCGTTTTGAAGCTATCGACATCCCCCTTCCCACAAAAATACTACCAACACCATTTGACTCCATCAAATTTTTCAAAATTTGGCAAGTTTGCCAAGGCTCTCCACCATATCTTCCGCATAACCACCATAGCCTTCCGCAACCTAACCCATTTTGTTCACCATAGCATTAGTGGTTGCTTGAGTAGTGATTCGAGTCTCGTAAGGTGTTTCGGCTACTTAGGGACGGTTACTTCTTCATCAACCACCACCATACCTTTCACGTAACCTAGTCCACCATACATTGTCGCCACCCCAACTTAACCCAATTTTGTTTGAGCTTGTTTGAGTTGTGGCTTGTGTCTCCTAAGGTGTTTCGGCTACTTAGGGACCGTGCTTTCAACTCCGCCACCGTGTATAGCCCATCATACCCTTCCGCCACCTTAACCCATTTTGACCGGGTTTTCACCAATACTTCCGCAACCACCACCGCTTTTCCGCTACCACCATTTGACATTTGCCTTTGAGATTTTGAGTTCGCGGTTTTTCCGTTTCCTAAGGTGTTTCGGCTAATTAGGGACGGTTCGACATTGAGAACACCGCCACTCATCATCGCCATGAGGTCCTCATCGTACATAAGGATGGTAACCTCGACGACATCATTGTATATTCCCCTTGCAATTGCATTGATAACCCCTAGCCCATTTTGCGTTACTTGCCTATCGAGACTAGCCATTTGAGTATTGCCGGCAACGTCACTTGTGCACATTAGTGATCCTTGATCTACACCTTCCATTGCATACATACCATATCATATTGGTATCATCTTGGTATCATACCATCACTTGTGTCACAAGTTTGTTCCCGCATATACACAATTGCTATCTTGGTTTGTGCATTTCGCATAGTGGCCATATCAAAAAAAAAAAAGAATAAGCTTTTAAGCAAAAGAGAGAGAGCAAAGAAGCTTGTAAGCAATAGCTATAGCATCATACCACATTGCATAAGATTGTCATATCCGATCATCTTGGATCATCTTGTGAGAAACACCGGGAACCATACATACATAGCATACTTGGGGTAGAAGTTGCTACATTTTTTGCATATCACTAGTACAAATGCCCGTGCGTTGCAACGGGCGATAAATTTAGTAGTACTCAGTCCTTTTTTTCATTCTGTAACGCTTCTTATATTCAATTTTGACTAACGTCTGTAAACAGGTGTCCTTGAGTATCACTTTTTCGTAAAAACCTACCTAACATCGTTCGTTAGGATATGTTCAGTTCTGCATGACGATAGGTAGCTGGGGGAATTCCAGAAATCCATTTTGGCTATAGTTAGCACATGCTCCCTGCGTGTCAAAAATAAATTTTACAAATATTTAAAAATAGAAAAAAAAAATAGATGTGTTCATTGTCACACCCAAATGGTACATGCAAATTTTCAGGGGAAAAACTTAAGCATTTTGACCCGTATGAAAAAAAGTCGAACGCCAAATGTTACACTTAATTTTAATTTTTTCACCGACGAAGCAGTGCTATCCCATACAGCATGAAAATTGTCAAGCACACTTGCTGCACTAATATGAAAATCTTCCAAAAATCTAGAACTTTGAAAATTTATATAATATTACTTTGATTTTACAGTTCAGGGAGCATATGCTCCCAGAGCGAAAAATCCGCGTCCGGGGAATTACTCCTTTTCGAAAAAAAAGAAAAAAAGGAAAAAAAAAAGTGGTTCGATGCGATATATACATTTGCTAGGCCCACTTTGGTCAGCCCGGTCTGTTTCAATAGTGAGTGGAGAAAATGAAAAGGCCGAACTGAATCCATCTGGCCGTTCGAGCCCACGAGCACTTCCTCGTGCACTACCGTCTCCTCACTTCCACATCACCAGGCACAGCAGACCCGTCTAGGGCTCTCCCGCCGCCGACGCCGTCGTCCGACGCCGGGGCTCTCCGCCGCTGGGGTGTGGTGCTGCCGGCTTCGTTTCTCGCTGGATAATAGCGCCGGCCTCCTCCTTCCTGATCTCCTCATCCTGGCGGACCTGTCGTGTGCGTCGCCCGCCGCTTCACACACCAGCGCCGCCACCTTGCTGCCGTCCCGGCGAGCGTCTCGACAGCCGCCGCTTGCCTCTTCATTCTGCCCCCGCGCCTGGTTGCCCTACGCCTTCCCCTGCTTCCGTGACGTCGCCTCCAGTATTGCAAAGGTAATGCGTGCCATTTCCACTCTTCTCTCTTTTGTTCCCCATTCTGATTGCAATGGAGATTAATTAATTACATCTTTGATCTGGCTTAGTGTTTTAGAACCGATTTGGTCGCAGTTTGTAGATTTAGTGGGAACCTCACCTCACTCTTTGATTGTTCAACTGTCTCTGCTCCAAATCTGCAGGCTATCTACTCCAAATGTCTGCTGAGCATCTTCTTCAATTAGCCAAAATCAATCGCTTGGTGTAGTTCCAGTTTGTGCTTACTATCCAATACTAATTTCTAAGAGGCTACATCTCAAGCAGGTACACATTTCCCTGCCACCAATTTCTGCAGGCCCGTCTGCCTATGTGAAGCACACTAACTTCTTTTCATGCTGTGCCTCTAAATAACATCAATATGGTCACTATTTTTCCTTATTGACAATGTGGGATTTCATCCGTCGGCCTCCTTCGAACAACACTAAGTATTTAACTCAGAGTATTAACTCTTAAATCTGATACATTTGGTCCTTGTGGTATCTGAAAATTGGCAATCAAAGATGGACATAATTATCTTAACATGAGCATCCTTTTATTTTTTTGTTCTTTCAATTTTGTTTGCTAAGTGGAGCAATGTTTAATGGTACTATGGTCTTCCCTAATTTCAAAACATGTATGGGAAAATGTGGTTTCCTTAGGTGAAAGGATGTTATGTGTTCATACAACGACCTCACACAAGATTAAATTTGTAGTTATTTTCATGAAAGTACACAATTTTAACGATGCATACATAATAGGATGGACTGCGATTACATGAATATTTTCTTAGGTGAAAGGATGAAGTAGCATTTGGTACTATTTTCGATGTAGGTGTCTTACCTAAACTGAAAAAATTACCCGTGTGCAAAAATAGCTGCATTACCATATTATTTGGTACATATAGTGTATATATGCAGTCTTACTTCCTATACCATTTCCTAAAAAACACTAAGATATTCAAAGCCAACAAAAATAGTTTGTAAGACATAAAATAATGCATACCTGAACATATAAAAGACGAATACTTGTAAATGTCACCAAATTTAGTTCAAATTTTCTCTAGAAAAATCAAAATAATATTCTATCATGATAAAAGTTTAATATATTTCCTGTATATAGTAACTTTGTAAAATTCTAGCCCTTGCTTGTGTGGGATCTTAAGGTGCAGTGTTAATTTGTTTTTGCCCCCTCCATTTTTTTCCGGGCTTGGGACCGGCATTGGCAGTGTTAGGCCCCCCTACCCCTATTAATAGTAAACCAACTTAAGCACATGTGATTGTATGTAGTTTTAATATTTGCTGGAGAATAATTAATATGTAAATATGAAAACAGGTCTGAAATAAAGTTATGAAGAAGCCATCGTAATATCGTTTGTCGGGACCTACTTCAGGTACACACTTTCATCTGATGAAAGGTTTTTTTTTTTGAAAAATCCGATGATAGAATTGTGATACATGGAATAGTCTTTATTTAATCATTTTTATTTTTTGTTGTTTAGAAAAACATGAATATTTATTTATATTGAAAAGGTGTTTTTTTTTTAATTTTTGAGAACTTCTTTAGATAATTTTAAGTATTTTTTCAAAATATAATCATTTTTATGGAGCGAGCAGCCGCCGTCCGGTGTCCTTGCCTTCTCGTTGAACCCAACTCCTTCTCCCGCAGGCTCCAACCATGGTCAGTTGTGGCAGTAGTAGTTACCAGATTCAGATTTATAGCTAGCTTTTCAAACTTTTTGATCAGTGACTATACCATGTGTACGACACACATGGTAGGACGTAGTCATTATGTGTAGCTGAGTGTGATGCGTGAGCAGCCTAGCTAATCGACGTATGGCCATTAGCATTCTCATTGAAGACCATTCATCTGCTTGTCTACTTGTTTTGTTAATCTATAGCAGTGAAATTGATATGTATTATTCCAAAATGTATCAGATATACTCATGCAGTCTCCCTGCTACCCAGCGTCGCCGCCGTGTTGTGTCGCTTTGTCGTTCTCGGATCAGAAGGTGAGTAATAATAGAGCTACCTACGGCCGCTCCGCCGAGTCCGCCGCCCCTGCCGCCGTATCAATGGAATCTTGCGACGCTCCCTCTTCCTTTCTAAAATGTGCATACATATAGTTTTCTGGTTGGTTTGTTTATCTTTTGCTATGAAATTATATGTATTTTTACAAAATTGGTCATATTTTTATAAAATTGATCATATATATTTCAGGTTTCGGGGGGAGGTAGAGAATGTGATGTTTAGTGAAATCAGGGCAGCAGCAGCAGTTCCAAGGTGAGAAATATGTTCTTATTTTGACTTGTAAGTCTCTTTCTGCCCTTAGTTACACATTTTGGTGCTAAATTTGTATATACACATAGAATTACTTTTGTAGCAGAATCATGAATGAGTTAGTTGACATATAATAAAAAATATCCATGAATGATTTAGTGGTTCAGGACATTATACATGAGAATTATACCATGAATGATTTGTATATACACAAATGAGGTAGTCTCCTTCAAGATAATCAAGTTCTGAATTCTAGCTTGGAAGTTATCACTTGGCTGCAATGTTTCTGTAGAACACAAACAATAAATTTAAGGTTAGAAAATAAGCAATGCAATGTGAAATATAAATACTTAATTTTTTCTTAAACGATGATCTTACCAAGTAGAAACTGAAATTTTGAACAAGAAATTGAAAGGTTGCATTACCTATTTGGTTAGGACTTCCGTGTAAACAATATTTTTCGTATATGTCCCACTTGTACTGATCTTCTTATTCTTATTTTTCTTCTTCCCCTTTGTGTATGTGTCGTCTGTATTGGTATCTTTATTCTTCTGCTTGTTCACATCATGTGTACCTATTAGTACTTTTATATTTGATGTCGCGGTTGTTCTAGAAAGCGCGACATATAGTTGACCATGTGAGAAAACCGGTTCAGGCAGGTAGACACCGATATTTGGTATTGTCTGACCTTGTGATTTATTTATTGTCATTGCAAAACTGAGCCTGACTGGAAATTGTTTCCTCTTGAAACTGAACGGGAACATGTCATCGTCAGAGGGGCATAATGGTATTCGAGGCAAGAAAACTCGCATTCTAGAGTGCTGTCCCACAACAATCTCTGCATCAATTGTATTTTTTTGAAATCCACGTACGACCAATCTCGTGCCGTTGTAAAGTCCATTAGCAGGGTCGATGTTCCTAAGTAGTATGATTGGACAATTTATTTTGAGCTTCAGCATATGTGGAGGTAGTCCATTTGGGGTTAGGGTGTTTAGGAATTCTGGTGGATAGTAGTTATGTGGGTCGTCTTCGACAGAATCAAAGCTGTGGTACACCATCTCCTCCCCCTGGAAGTGATCAATCATTTTTAGGTTGATCTTGTCTACGCAATCGTTCCTTGTGGATAAAATTGCTCTTGACGTGATGTACTTTGGATCTTTTAGGGAAGCATTTCCTGTTTGGTAGATACTGTTAATGAGTCTATCCAGGCCATTATCATCTGTCTTATTTGGCACACATATACTTGTAGGTAGAAGTATTTCACCCTCATCATTTGTCTCCTCGGTTCCGTTTCCAATGCGTAGTAGGTATTCTGCGAACCACGGGTCATTTTGAGCCCTCATGTTGCGCACAAGCTTCAATTGACGCATGCGATTCCAAAGCTCCGACCTGCGTAGTGATGCATCTACTATCTGAGCTCTTGTTCCCTTTCGGACAACAGGGAGCACTTGTCTAAAATCTCCCCCAAATACGATTGTTTTTCCACCAAATGGAAGATCTGGTCTATCCATTATGTCCCGCATGCTTTGGTCTAGCGCCTCCACTGTCTGCCTCTTGGTCATAGATGCTTCATCCCAGATTATTAGTGATGCTGCTTGGAGTAGCTTTGCTGTCCCACTCTGTTTTGTAAAGCTACAAATAGCTCCATCATCTATTTTTAGTGGAATCTTGAACCTCGAGTGTGCGGTCCTCCCTCCAGGCATTATGGAAGCAGCAACACCGGAAGTGGCCGTCGCCACAGCAATCTTGCCTTGTCCGCGCATTGTGGCCAAGAGCGCCCTATAAAGAAAAGTTTTTCCTGTGCCTCCCGGCCCATCGACAAAGAATATACCTCCTCTTTGGTGGTCTACTGTGGCTAGGATTTTGTCGTAGGCTTTCCTCTGCTCGTTGTTTAGGTTTTCATGCAACGATACGTCCTCAGGGTCCACCTCAATGGAGGTCTCCTCAATGATCTCCCTAGGTATGTCGTCTGTCGTCTCATGTTGTTTGTCGATCTCTGGAAGAGGAAACGATTCAATGTCTTTTCCCATTGAGTGCAACATGTCCCTAATATTTTTCAGAACCATCTGTTCGATCGTGTGCTTGCATTTGCAGTTTCTGCTGCAGTCTTCTGACATTGACTCAAGGTGTTTGTTCCAGAGGCCACGTACGTCGCTAGGCTCACAAAAAACCAAGATTGTCGTGAATAGCCTTCGTAGTGATGATGGCATTCGAAATAACTCTACTTCTATCATGCAGTCATCTAGTGTGTTGTCTGCCTCAATGAGCCCCCATTTTTCTGTGGCTTCACGGAAGGTTGGCATTACTTGTCCATCGACTGTTCGTAGGTCTTCGTAGCTGGTGGCGCCTATCACGTGATTTAGGAGAACTCGAAGATAGTATCGTTCTCCTTCAGCTGGGTGTGCTGAGACGATCCTGCCAACCTGGAACACAGCGCCTCGTTTCCTCTCTTGCCAAAACTTCCCTCGTCTTTGCCAAGTATAATATTCCGGAAAGTCTCTGTATAGTATGCCTCGTTCTTTCTCATGTAAGTTGTTTGCTTCAAAGTACGCAGTCAACATTGATCTTTCCGTGCCATCACGGTCGATAATATTCTTTATTTTTTCCATGCCATGGTATGAAACCATGTGCATATTTGGGAGATGTAGCTGCAGTTGCAAGACTGGTGGGTGCATTTTGCTTAGTTCGAAGCCATATATTCTCCACAGTGCTTCCGGAGGTGTCACCCACCGTGCGTCTCTGTACTGTTTAATCTCGTCGACTTCGACTTCATCTACTTTGTCAGTTACAGATACAGATGCCCGGTCATGACCCTTGTAGATGTACTTGAAGAGGTACTTAACGGCTTTAATGCCTGAGCATATCTCAACATTTATGTGGCAGTTGAACATCCTTAGCAGATAGTGGTTGTAAGGAACCACCCACCTATTATCTAGTTTGCAACCTCGGACCATTTCAGTACGACCGTCATTGCGTCTCCTATATAGTGGGTAGGAGTCCTTGCCTTGAATTGTAGTTTCGTTAAATGGCCTTGGATAATTGTTCTTGCATGACTGACGATTCTTTGTGCATGGACAAAATTTATTCAATGTACCGCAAGGACCATGCATCATATGTTTGACTACCATTTTGTATAGTTCTGGGTACTTGTGCTTGTTAGGGAGCTCAGCAGAGATGATTCTGTCATACTGTTCCGGACACGTGTATTTGTATTTTCCGATCATGATGAGCAAAAAGTGAGCATGGGGTAATCCCCTCTTTTGGAACTCTACGACATATGTATATGCCTTAACCTTTCCAAGAATGGCCTTCTCAAATAGTTGCTTCTTCATTTCTTCTAGCTTCGCCCTGAAAACACGAACAACAATGCCTAGGCAATCTTGTGGTGTTTGTCCAAACTGTAGTTCACGTGTGATCTCTTCCCAGTTGGGGTTGCAGGTCATTGTGAGGAATACGTCTGGTTTTCCATATTTTCTAACTAAAGCCATAGCATCTAGATACCTGCGAAGTCTATCTCGCGGCCCTCCAATAAATGATGAGGCAAGTACTCTTCGTTTTCCAATTGCATCTCCATTCTGTTCTCCCGCTTGAATGCTGTCTAGAAGGCCTTGGTATAGATCCGCCCTTATTTTATTTTGATGATGCCACATGTAATCCAGTCTGGAGCTTTCAATCTTGATGTATGTATCTACAACAAACTGCTGGAAAAGCCTTCCGCCGTGCAATATTGAGTTGAATATGTTTGGTCGTGTATGGAACTTATAGCAGTAGTATTCTCTCATGGTTACCCATAGGCCACTGGCTGAATCTGTGCAAATATTACATCATGAAAATTTAGTTGCATATGTAGTAGTGAACCATATATGAAAATTTAATTTTGAATACAATTACCTGGGTCATCGTCATTACTGATATTTTCATCACCAGCATCTTCCTCTTGTGTATCCTTCTTTGGGATTTTCCTATGCCAACCGAGTTCAGCTCTTGGAAAGAATAGAGGATACGATAACGGGTTGTAGCACCCGTAATATGATCTAATGTGCTCTATTTCGTTGTTGTTCCCATGAAGTATTACATTCCTTTCATAAGTATCTCTTCTTTCATTTCCTTTAATCCACACTGCAGCTACCTCCGAATTGATTGGTGCGTTGTATGTTCTCTGGTCCAATCTTTGGTCAAGGTTCAAGATAAGTCTGTAGTCCTCGAGGTTTTGGGCTTGTCCCAAACTCCTGAACTGTTGAGAGTATGGGTTATCGCGTAGAATGTCGGTTATGATTCCAATCACCTGCCTGTCTTGCTCATACATTTCCTCACAGCAGCGGCGGTACCGATGCTCTAAGCTTGGATCATCATCGTAGAAGTACAACTCCAGATGCTTTGGATCCGAGCGACTATTACCAAATGAGTGTATGTTGTGATAGATCTGACCATGAGCTCGGAAGGTGTAAATACCAGTTGTTCGAATGTCGGTTGTCTCTCTGTCAAGCTGGCAGTATAGAGTAGTGAATGAGAAGTGTCCATTGAAAAATCTTATATTGTTTCGAAAATGTCTTGCATCAGAGTCGTTGCTTGCCCAAAGTCTCATAAGTTTAGGTGATGTATTTGGATTGGCTAGTCTTATCTTCCCTTTTCTACAGCATAACCCCTTAGATTCATACTTCAATTTCGTTGCATTGCAGAACTTGCAATTTTGTTCCGTTCTGAACACGTGTGTGTTCTTTGGTATGTTGCTGTAGACGATATCATACGGATCAGGGTTGTGAAATTCCTCGTCTTCTTTGGTTTCAATTTCCACTTCTCCATCCCATTCTGCTTTGATTTGTAGCAATCAGAAATTAGTAAAGGGTAATATAATGATGCAAATATACTTAAACTGTATTGAGCATACCTTCACCAAAGAACATGTATTCATCCTCGTTTGTGTCTTCTTCAAATATGACTTGATCATTATCTGTGTTGTAAAATTTTATCGTTTATATATTTCTTTGTGTTGCATAAGAACATATATGAAATTGATAACCTTACCGTGATCATCATTGTAGATTGATTGTTTTGGTGCATCTACTTCTTTGATGGTTTTGTCTTGTTCACATATGCCTTCATCGTTACCTGTTTAGTAATTTTTTAATATAGAATTTTTGTATTGCATAAAAGTAAATATGAAATTGATAACCTTACCGTGATCATCATCGTAGAATGATTGTATTTGTGCATTTAATTCTTTGATTGTTGGACACATTGAAGTGGGGATGTCTGGCCAAAAAGCCACCTTACTGTGATCGTCGTTGTAGGCTGTTTGTGTTTGGGCATCCGCTTCTTTAATGGATGGAAACATTATAGAGAGGGGGATGTCTGTCCACAAAAGATGGTTAGTTACATATACGGTTTCATATATTTTTGGAATGCGAGAGTATTGTATAAATTTTAGATTTTTACCATTAATCGTGACTTCTGGTTGTTCCGGAGGTTCGTTGTCATTTTCCGACATGGATCTATCATCTTGTGATGATTTCATCTGTCTTGCTGCAAATTCTTCATTACGACGGTGTAGCAGCGTTTGTCTTTCACCCGCTGTCACATGCTTTCCATGTTTTACAGTACAGGGAGATGTACTAACTTCCTGCTCGGTTGCAATATATGCAGGGTTCTCCATCGCAATTGAATCTTTACTTGGCATGTTGCGCTTCAATTCACGATTAGCTTTAATTTTTTCTATCCTAGCTTTCTTCTGTTCCGGTTGCATATTTGCATATTCCTGCCTTTTTTTTGCCTTTTGATCTGTCTTCTTCCTTGAATCTTTTGTTTTTTTGTTTTTTTGATAGGCTTCTCGACGTTTCCTCAGTTTTTCTTCCCTTTCTTCATTGGTCATCGCTGCATAGCGCTCTCTATCTCTTTTCTGTTTTTCTCCTGACATGGCATGCTTTCTTTGATTTACACTAACTTCCTATTCGGTCATGATATATGCAGGCTTCTCCATGGCAATTGAATCTTTGTTTGGAGTACTGTGCTCCAGTTCACAGTTACCTGCAATTTGTTCTATTCCAACTTGCTTTTGTTCCGGCTCAATTGTATCTTTGGATGGTATACCGCGCTCCAGTTCACAGTTAGCTGCAATTTGCTCTGTTCCAACTTTTTGTTCTGGTTGTGTATTTGCATATTCCTGCATTTGTTTTGCCTTTTGATCTCGCTCCTTCCTTGGGTCTTTGTTTGTTTTGTTTTGCTGATAGGCTTCATGGCGTTTTTTTAGTTTTTCTTCCCTTTCTTCATTGCTCATCCGTGCATACCGCTCTCTATCTCTTTTTCTTCTTTGTTCATTCGCATCCATGGCTTGCCTGCATCAAAGTTTGTATATGGTAGTTTCATAACTGGATGATATCAATGAAATTGTTATTCTAATGATTTTTATTCTTTTTTAGGTGTAAATGGCAGGTCCTCTGCCTTTTCATTATAGATTAGGGTTGTACAAGAAGGAGAACAAGCAGTAGAGAGAAGAGCATAAGTAGGAACAAAAGAAAACGAAGAAGCAGTCATCCCAGGCGCTGCCTGTACATGCATGTTCAGGTTTGTACTACATTCAGCGTGTTCAGCTGCAGGTCATTGAAAAATTCAAGTAATTGAGTTTGCTTACTAAGAGATGATTACTCACCTTCCTCTTTGCTTATTTAAAGATCCCAGGAAGGTAATTTGTTCGCTTGCTTAGTGTACGTAGCAATCGCTATCTAGAATAAGATGCTTTGGGCTGTGTTATCTGCTGGAAAAAGAACCATGAAGTGTATGGCTGCATAAAGTCCATCACGGTAGGATCAGTTAGAACCAAATTAAAGTTAATTCCTGCAACTTTGAATTGGTGATGAGAAATTTTTAGTTTATACATGGCAGGTAGCACATTATAATAATAAGGAAGTCCTATGGAAGAAGATAATGATGAACACACCTGATGGCTCGTTGTCTTTGCTGTCAGTGCTGATGCCGGCGAGGCGACGTGCTGATGGCTCGTTGTTTTTGGTTTCAGTGGCGATATCGGCGTGGCGACGTGCAAAGCCGAGTTGCTAAGTACCTTATTTGACCGAAGACCTGAGATACATTAAGGGTGCCGTACATGTGTATTTATAAATAGGATCCAGATTCCTGTATCTGGTAGTTTTAGGACTCGTATCGAACGTCACTTGTGCACCGGTACAGATTCCTGTACCTAGTAGGATTCAGACTCGGATCCAGATTCCTGTAGGTAGTAGGATTGGTCGGGCTCTTCTTAGGTTCTTTTTTGACAAAACTCGTTTATAATCTATATAAAAGGAAGTCTTCCTTCTGTTACTCACACAGCGGGCTAGCTAGTGGAGTTGGTTCATGCGAGCGTACTCAAAGTGCACGGCCACGGTTCGAGTCCTACAACGAGCGTAATTTTTTCCTACAACGGAAAGAAATAGGACGCACGCAAAAAAAATTCTCCAACGTAAAAACGACGGACGAAAAAAAAGAGGACGTACGAAAAACAACTTGATGGACAAAAAAAGTGGAGAAACGATCCGTCCTTTAATATTAGGGAGAGATAGGTTGTGCACAAGTGTCATATCCGCCTTTTGAGCAATCGTGATAGCGTCTCTCTTGAGTTGTGCAACATGAGCGTTTTTCGTGGACTCCACATTTTGTGCCCATTCCTTGGTTGCACGACCCCATTTATCTATTCGTGTGTGTGTTTCCGTGTGCCATATTGCTATTGGTCTACTTGTTTCACTTGCGATTTTGTGAATCTCTTTCAACATTATTGACTCTTGCTAACATTTTGCATCAAATTTTTTGTGCCACTATCCTCACCGAGCCACTCCATAAGCTTTACTTTGTAGGTGTGAGTGAACAAGTCCGGTACCAATTCCACTATTCTTTCATTTCACATTGAGTGAAACGGGATACATCCTCAACTTTGGGAAAAGGTAACTTGGTATTGTTTATCTCATTTCCTACTCACTTCTTCTCGAGTCTTGTGATGGATAGGCAAAGCACACCTCCTTCGGTCTACAACAACAACGACGAGTTCGGTGCCACGAAAAACAACTTCGACGCCAAGATGCAAGCTCAAATGGAGGAGATCAAAGCCCTCATCAAGTCCTACAAGAGATCTTCCTCATCTTCGAGAAGACACTCAAGTGCATGTGCTCCCGAGCTACCATCTTCGTCAAGGTCACATCGGCATCGACACCACCACCGACAAGAATGTGAAGGTCAAGAGCTCAACACCAACAACCGCTCAACGACTTCACCATCTCCCTTGGCATCTTCGCCAAGCGACTTCAAGGCATCTTCGCCTACGGACATGCGGCATCTTCGCCCACAAGCACCTCAAGAGAAGCTCCCCAAGCTCAAGTCCGCGACTTCCACGAGCTACTACAACCTCGACACCGACCACAAGATTCCTTTCTATGGGACTCAAGAACCCGAGGAGTATCTCGAGTGGGAACGCTTAATGGATGACTACCTCAAGCTACATCAAGTTCCTCCCGAAGATCAAGTAAAGTGCGCCACAACGAACTTCCATGACTACGCATTGGCATGGTGGCGTCACACACCTTCGGAGAGCTATGACATGAGTTGGCCCAAGACGAAGAGAGCTTTGCGGCGAGAGTTCGTGCCTCCAACCTACACGGAACAACTTCAACGCCAATTGGAGAACACCATCCAAGGATCTAAGTCCCTCGACAAGTACTTCCACGAGATGAAGAAAGCCTTGCGACGAGCCGGCGTGGACGACCCCATTTCAATGAAGTTCCACTTCATGATGGGATTACACAACGACATCTCCAAGACTATCTTCCTCGAGAACTACAAGTCCCTCGATGACAACTACATTGGTGCTCTCAAGGCAGAACAAGAACTCATGAAGGCCAAGGCTTCTCCACCCCAAGCACACTTCTCGACGACCAAGCTCCACGACAACGAGCATGAGGATAGTACCACCAAGATGTCCAAGCCCGATGAGCTCCAAGATGATGCTCCCAAGTTCAACTTCACCGCCATCCCTCTTTGTGGCATTGATGATGCCGAGTCTACTTCGACTCTTTTTCAAGATGGTGCGGCGGCGACTACGACTATGGAGCCAATCAAGGAACATGCTTTGGAGGCGAGCGACACGGTGACGAGCAAGGATGATGCTTCCATCTTAGGAGGCGAGAGTGATGATGCGCCATCTTCGGCCTTCATCCACGGCGACGGTGATGAGAGGGTTGAGCATGGGATTCTCCCTTTGACCACGGCGACGTATGATGACTTGAGTGACTTGTGCCACCATATTGAGAGTGAGAGCGAGTTCACCACTAGCCCCACATATGATGTGTTGCCCCAATTCCCATGTGAGGAGAGCCACAACCCCCACCACTTGAGTGAGATGAGTGACTCCACCATATGTGAGTTTGAGTGCACCTACTTTGAGGGAGTGAGTGAACCACCACATAGAGAGAGTGAGATAGTTGATAGGGCATGTGAGGCCACTTCGATTTCTAACGACTTAACCTCTACCTCTATTGTGTCTTCTCATTTGGTGCTAGGTCCCATATATGATGACGCGCCGATTCGCGACGACTACGTCCTTCCTTTGGACAAGACGATGACCATGGTGGAATATGATGCACCCCCCACATGGTTCCATCAAGATGAATATGACCACCAATTGGTCTTACCCACCTCACCTACACCACTTGAGTGGAATGACAAGGGTAACATAGGTGAAGGTGATGCTCTAGTCCCACTAGTGGACATTCTTGACATTGATTGCTTGCATGATGTTGATCCACCTATTACCATGCTTCATGCTAGTGAGATTTCCCCATGCGATGATTTACCCATTTATGATGAGTATGATGATTGCCATGTGGAGTCTATTAGTTGTGATACCATGTTACATAGGATTTCTTGTCACAATTCTTTAGGTCACATCATGTTTGACAATCCGCTTGACTTGTCATATGCTATGCATGAGATTAACCATATGTCATATTTGCAATCTCTTCGTAGTGACTATGCATATGCCATTAAAATGAACCCAATTTGCACATATGGCATAGATGACAAGCCCATGGTTATTGGCATTTGTTTTTCTTGTGATGATATTGATATGCTCCCTTTGCATCATTTATCTAATATGCCATGCCATGACCACCTAGCTTCGGATATGCATTGTTTTGGATGTTGTCCATTTTCTCCATATGATGTTTCCGATAATGCTCATGAGGAGACCCCCATAGTTTCCTCATACATTTTAGGAGATTTTGATCCATCCCATGCATTGCATGATCCCAATACTTGTGTGCACAATATGCTCCCCATGAATAAACATGCTATTGTTGTGCCATATACTTGCATTCTCAATTTGTGTCCCCATCGTGTTATACACAATAACTATTCTTTCATGATGGATGACATGTTCTTATACCATGCATCAAATTTCTTTGAGCGATGCTTATCTTGTGCTAACTCACACATGCACATACACATCATGATGGATGATGTGTACATTTACCACACACACAATTTCTTTGGTTTGTGTCTCTTTTGTGTAGGTACCCATGAATACTTGTCAACCTCGCAATCCCATGAGTTGACAAAACGAGCTCTAGAGAGCAATGATGACTTGGGATCCCGTGGCTTGGTTTTCCAACCGCTCTCTTCGCGCAAAGACTTCGCGCATTTCTTCTACATGGCCTTCACTTGGTTGTGGGTTATTGTCCATTACATATTCTATGCCCATCTTGCCATGTTCACTTTGCATGATATGCTCATTACTATGCCTTTGCCATGCATTTGTGACCCATGCTTTGCATTACACATGATGATTGATTTTCATACTTGTATGTGTATTTGCAAGCTCGGTGGAGATATTGCTTGTTATTGCCATGTTTGCTTTGTGCCCCATGCCTATGATGATACTATGATCTTGCTTTGTGTTCGTGCTTGCGATATGTCATGTGCATTGCCTATGCCTACTATTTGCTCACATGACATGATTGCCATGATTTCCTCTAGTATGTTGCATCTTCGCACTACTAGCTTGCATGACATGATTGATATGCTTGATTATGTTGCATCACCAATGATTCATACTTGCTCACTTCATGCGGTTGATGACAACCATTACCATGCTTTGCACATGATTCATATTGCTTCTTGTCACATATCTCCATATGTTGCATCTCTCATGCTAGATGATTTGCCATGTATTGATAGCAACAATGATTATAGTCTTGCTCATGAGATTGCCCCCATAGCATTCTCTAATATATTTGGAGATTTTGACATATTTATTGTGAAGCATGCTTGTCTTACCTCTTTGCACCATATACCTAGTGCCATGAATATAGCCATTGTTGCATCATATTATTCATGCACTTGTGCTTCTAATGGTTATGTGCAAGAGAAGAGAACCATCATGATGGATGATGTGTTTATCTACCATGCGCATATGCTCTTTGCTTTTTTGTGTGCATGTGTAGGATACTTGGACTTTGTGTCGACTTCCACTTCACGTGAGTTGACCATTCGAGCTCTTGAGAGCGAGCCTCATACATTCTACCATGACTTGCTTCTACACCGCATTTGCTTGCGCTTCGGCATTGTGAAGAATGCACAAGGACACGCCTTCAAGGTGCCATCTTTCTTGAGCATGGATATTACGGATCATACTACTTGTGTTGCTTGCACCATGAGACTTATTGGCCATCTTGGACCACTTGATTGCGCACTTGTTAGAGATCTTGCTTTGACTTGCCATTTTCACATTTCCATGCATCACGATATATATGCCTTGTGTGTTGCATCCAATTCTTGGATTACTTGCTCCTATCACATGTTTGGTTGCAACAATATCATTTCCTCACATATGCCATGTCCCATTGATTGCCACATGATTGACTTGATTGCCTCACACTCAAACCAACAAGGTTCGATTACACATGCACTAGATCCTCGAAACACAAAGAGAGTCACGATCCACGATCAACAAGAGACGATACAAAGGTAACTAGTTCATCTCCGTGAGGAGGCCTTGAGTTCTTCCCGTTAGGGGTCTTGAATCCAGGTGGATCTTCTCCGAAGAGGCACGGTCTCTCTCGGAGGAGCAGATCCGGATGGATGAGCAAAGCTCTATCTCTCAAATGAGCTATCACTTCGCTAAAAGTCAAAAGAGGGAGGAGGAGGAGTATATATAGTCTAGGTGGGCGAAGGGGTACAAGGCACTCGGCCCGAAACTGCGCGCAGGCCGGGACCGGACGTCCGGTCTGGAGCGGATGTCCGGTGGCTCGTGGGCGTCCGGACATCCGAAGGTCACCGGTATTCTGTCATTTCGGCTCGGGTGCAGAGACACCGGATGTCCGGAGTCGGCCGGTCGTCCGGTCGCCGGACGTCCGGTCTTTTCCGGATTTCCGCTGATTTGGCTCGGGTGTGGGGTGGCCGGTCATCTGGTGGGGGACGGACGTCCGCTCGCTGGGAGTTGCCGGTCGTCCGGTGGGGGCCGGACATCCGCTCGCTGTAGTATGCGTTGGCTGGGCCTTGGGCAGGCTGAGGCTTCAGGAGCCGGACGTCTGGTCCCGACCGGTCGTCCGGTGGCTGGTGTTTCTTTGGCGGCTCTTCTTCTTGTCCCTCCTCCTTGGTGTCCTCGCCGTATTGTCTGTTGGCTGCAGCTGCCCCGTGGCCTTCATCCACGTACCTGATCACACATAGTGTTTCCGTTTGAGGTAGTAGCCATGTCTCATGTGTAGAAAGTAGCAGTTCGGAGAGGAGCGAGTTCACCTTATCTTCGATAGCCTTTGCTCGAGCTCTTGTCATGGGTCCAAGTGGTGTCATGGGAGATGTAGATACGTCCATGGGGATGACCGTGGGATGCTCCGCATCATCTCCCCCCCTTGGGAAGGATCCGACCTCAGATCGAAATCTTTATCAACATGGTAGGCCGAGAGATCCGTGACGTTGAAGACGTCGCTCACGTTGTACTTGTCGCGCGGGAGGTCGATCTTGTAAGCGTTGTTGTTGTAGCGTGCGAGCACCTTGAAGGGGCCGTCTGCTCGAGGAAGAAGCTTTGACTTGCGCTCATTGGGGAAGCGGTCCTTGCGAAGGTGTAGCCACACTAAATCTCCAACGTTGAATATCATGGGTTGCTTGTTGGCATTGAGCTTGGTCGCGAGTCATTGTACTTGGCGCTCGATGGTGTGCCTTGTATCTTCGTGCATCTTCCGGAGGTAGTTGACTCGTGCGCTCGCGTCCATGTTGATGTGCTCTTGTAGTGGTAGAGGAAGAATGTCTAATGGGGACAACGGGTTGAAACCGTAGACGACCTCGAAGCGGGACTTGCCAGTAGTCGAATGTCTTGCGCGGTTGTAGGCGTACTCGGTGATGGGTAGGCATTCCTCCCACTCCTTGATGTTCTTCTTGATCAACACGCGGAGGAGAGTAGATAGCGTCTGGTTCGTGACCTCCGTTTGGCCGTCGGTTTGTGGGTGGTATGCCGAAGAGAATAGGAGCTTGATTCCGAGCTTTGCGCATAATGTCTTCCAAAAGTAGCTAAGGAACTTGACATCACGGTCCGAGACAATAGTCCTTGGCACTCCATGTAGGCGCAATATGTCCCTACAGAAAAGATTTGCAACATGTGAAGCATCGTCTATCTTGTTGCATGGTATGAAATGTGCCATCTTAGAGAATCGGTCCACAACAACAAACACGGAATCCTTTCCATTTCTAGTTCTAGGCAACCCAAGTACAAAATCCATGCTAATATCCTCCCATGGGTGATATGGAATTGGAAGGGGCATATAAAGACCATGAGATTGAGCTTTGGACTTAGCTTTGCGACATGCCGAACATCGGTGAAACGTGAGATGTCGCAGAACATCTTGGGCCAAAAATAGTTCTTAGAGAGCGCAGCAAATGTCTTGTCTCGTCCAAAGTGTCCCATTAGTCCTCCATGAGATTCTTGCAAAAGTAACAAACGAAGAGAAGACTCGGGGATGCAAAGTTTGTTAGCTCTCATAAGATAATCATCCTTGATGTAATAGTGTTCCCAAGATGTATGCGTCAAACACTTGGCATAAGGAGTAGCAAAAGTAGGATCATGCGCATACAAGTCTTTTATGTGCTCAAAGCCAATGACATTCAATTCAAGTTTAGTAATAAGCATGCATATGCGGGAAAGCGCATCCGCCACAACATTCTCCTTGCCCTTAATGTATTTGATGACATACGGAAATGACTCAATGAATTCACTCCACTTAGCATGACGCTTGTTCAACTTAGTTTGACCCTTAAGGTACTTAAGCGTTTCATGGTCGGTATGAATGACAAATTCATGAGGGCGAAGATAATGTTCCCACTCACGCAAAACTCAAACTAAAGCATATAGCTCTTTGTCATATATGGGGTAATTGAGTTGCGCTCCGGAAAGTTTCTCAGTAAAGTAAGCAATTGGGCGCTTCTCTTGCGTTAACACACCTCCTATGCCATTACCACTAGCATCGCAATGAATTTCAAAGGGTTTGTCAAAGTTGGGTAATGCAAGCACGGGAGCATGAGTAAGTAAATTCTTAAGCTCATTGAATGCGGTATCTTGTGATGGTCCCCAAACAAAAGGTGCATTTTTCTTACTCAAAGCATGTAAAGGTGAAGCAATGGTGCTAAAATCCTTCACAAATCTACGATAGAAACCAGCTAAACCAAGAAAACTACGCACTTGTTGTAAATTGATTGGTTGGGGCCAAGTTTTAATAGCATTGATCTTAGATTCATCTACATGGACACCCTTAGAAGACACAATGAAACCCAAGAAAAGAAGCTTATCAACACCAAAAAGGCATTTGTCCATATTAGCATAAAGTCGCTCTTTTCTAAGAGTTTGCAACACGGCTTTAAGATGGGTGACATGGTCTTTGAGGGATTTGCTAAAAACAAGAATATCGTCAAAATAGACCACAACAAATACGCCAATATAGGGTCGAAGAACAAAATGCATGACTCTCATGAAAGTACCGGGTGCTTCGGATAAACCCATTGGCATAACAAGCCATTCATATAAGCCAAATTTGGTCTTAAATGCAGTTTTCCATTCATCACCTTCTTGGATGCGTATTTGATAGTAGCCACTTTTAAGATCAATTTTAGAGAAAATGGTAGCTCCGCTAAGCTCATCTAGCATATCATCTAGGCGTGGGATAGGGTAACGATAACGCACGGTAATAGCATTGATAGGACGACAATCGGAACACATGCGAAATGTACCATCTTTCTTGGGACAAGGATTACCGGTATGGCACAAGGGCTCAAGCTTTCACGTACATGGCCGTTGTCGATGAGTTGTTGTACTTGCCATTGGATCCCCTTTGTTTCCTCGGGGTTAACGCGGTAGGGAGCCTTGTTAGGAAGAGGTGCTCCGGGAATGAGGTCGATGCGATGTTCGATGCCTCGTAGAGGAGGTAGACCCGGAGGTAGCTCGTGGGGAAAAACATCTTGAAATTCCTGCAATAGAGAAGATAACACTAAAGAGAGATTGTGAGAGTTGTTAGTTTTGGGTGCCTCATCTTTGCACAAAAGGACATAGTGCATAACACTTGATGGGTTCTCACACACTTCTCTCATCTCACGTTTGGTGGCAAAAAGGAGTAGGTTTTTCTTGTCGCTCATCGTGGAGGCACTCGTTTTGGGCTTGTGACGCTCACTCACTTTATGGTGGTTCGCTCTCTCACTAGTCTCTCCACGATGGGTGGCTTGCTTGTCGGCGATCACTTGACTTGGAGACATAGGTCGTAGCACGTACTCCTTCCCTTTCATCTTGAAGCTATAGTGGTTCGTTCGCCCATTGTGGATGACGCCTCGGTCAAATTGCCATGGTCGTCCAAGTATGAGATGGCAAACGGACATAGGAACGACATCACACTCCAAAGTATCCTCGTAAGCTCCGATCTTGAAGGAAACTTGCACCATATGCTCGACTTGATAGTGCCGGAGTCGCTTAGCCATTGAACCTTGTAGGGATGTGGGTGCTTCATCTTGACTAATTGGAGTTTGGAGCATAGTTCTTCACTTGCCAAATTATGACAACTCCCTCCATCGATGATGACCTTCACGTAGCTTCCATTGATGCCGGCCTTGGTATGGAAGATATGGCATCTTTGGTCTTCGTCTTGTTGATGTTGAAGTGTCAAGACCTTGGAGACGACAAGAGCGGGGCTCGAATCTTCGTCGCAAAAGACTTGATCATCTTCATCGTCGTTCACTTGCCGGTGCATGGCCACTTGCTTAAGGGCTTCCATTTCGCCTTCACTCATTGAGTCGTATGTACCATCATCGTTGAGGATCATGGTACGTTTGTTGGTACATTCGAAGGACTTGTGGCCTCGGCCGCCGCATGTGAAACACTTGATTGAACTTGTCTTGATGGTCTCATCGGTTGGAGTTGTAGATGATGAAGCTCTCGACTTGAAGTTGCTTGTAGTAGGAGGACGACTTGAGGTTGTCGAAGTTTTCTTGTAACTTGACTTGTCGACGTTGCTTGTAGAAGGCTTCGTTGAGGTAGAAGTTGTTGGAGTCGTTGAAGCTTGGGTGTTGGAGAAGCCATAGGACTTGGATGAGGACTTGGCATACTTGAAGTCATCTTGCACTTGACGTTCCGCCTTGGTAGCTTGGTGCACTAGCTCGATGAGGTTCGAGTATGGTTGGAAGTCGGCGATCTTCTTGATAGGATGATTGAGTCCATTCAAGAAACGTGCCATCGTTTGCTCATCATCTTCCGTGACATTGGCTCGTATCATGGCAATCTCCATTTCCTTGTAGTACTCTTCAACGCTCTTGGTTCCTTGCTTGAGGAGTTGGAGTTTCTTGAAGAGGTCGCGGTTGTAGTAGGTTGGCACAAAACGTGCTCGCATGACATCCTTCATTTGCGCCCAAGTGGTGATTGGTGGTTCACCTCTTGCCTCACGACGCTCCAGAACTTGTTCCCACCATATGAGGGCGTAGTCTTGGAACTCAAGGGATGCCATCGCGATCTTCTTCTCTTCCTCATAGTTGTGCAAACGAAAGATCTTGTCGACCTTCAATGCCCATGATAGGTACTCTTCGGGATCATTGCTTCCGGAGAACTTGGGCATGGTGAATTTTAGCTTGCCATAGCGTTGCTCTTCATTGTGTTGGGGTCGAGGGTGATGACGTCCTTGATGAGGAGGGTTGTTTCCCTCAACTTGTTCTTGTCGTGGAGGATTCTCAACTTGCTCTTGTCGTGGAGGATTCTCAACTTGTTCTTGTCGTGGAGGATTTCCATTGTCTCGTTGCTCTTGTTGAACTTGAGGTTCTTGGCGAGCTTGTTGAGGAGCTTGATGAGCGTGACGATGAACTTGAGGAACTTGGCGGTGCAACCGTGCTTGATAAATCCTCTCTTGAACTTCATCACGAAGCGCCTCTTGTTGCTCACGAGCTTGCCGGTTTCGTGTGGCGACGGCTCGACTTGAATCTCGGAGGGCATGTTGCGCCTCAAGTGCTTGAGCTTCTCGCCGTAGTTGTTCTTGACGTTGCGCCTCGGCATCTTGCGCGTCTTGGTGTAGGCGTGCGCGATCTTCCTCTTGTTGGCGTTGACGTTGCCGTTCTTATGCTTGCGCAAAGGTAGCTTGGTTTAGGCGATGTCGATGCTCTTGCGCTTGAAGTTGCTCTTGAGAATCGGTTCCGTGTAGAGGATTGCGGTTTGGTTGACGGTATTGGCGCGCATCTTGGCGAAGAGTGTTTGATGTCGGTGTGCTTGAGTGGTCGGAGGAATGTCGAATTGAGTGGCTCCGTCTTGAGGAGGACGAAGTGGTAGAAGAGCGGTTGACCAACAATGCACGAATCTCGTCCATTCTTGCATCGTTCTCTTGTTTGTGTTGGTCGAGCTTGTCGTCGAAGTAGTCTCTTGTACGTTGCTCGGAGAGGCGTAAGTCAGTGGCGAGATTGTCGATGCGGTCGCTCATTGCTTGTTGTTCTTGATGCAAAGCTCGTTGTGCACCGAAGAGGTGGCTCTTGGTGACGTAGGTGTTCGGTTCGTCGTCTTGCTCGATGAAGAGTGGGTTAGTAGAAGAACTTGGCCTATCCATCATTCCAAGCAAATATGTGAGTGGGAGAAAGAAAAGAACTTATACCAAATGTACCTTGACCGATGTTGAAGATGGATCAATGATCACTCAAATGTGGAACAAGGAAATAGCACAATTGGTACCGATTCTTGTCGGTTTCTCACACCTACACAAATAAAAGATTATGGTGGAGCTCGGTTAGGATGGTGGCACAAAATTCGATGCAATTGTTAGTTAGCCTCAATAATGTTGGAAAAGATTCACAAATTTGCAAATGCAACAAGTAGACCAAGCAAGTAGTGTTACACGAAAACACACACGCAAAAAGATAAATGGGGTCGTGCAACCAAAAATGAGCGGAAAATGTGGAATCCATGGAAAATGCTCTTGTTGCACAACACTAGAGAGACGCTAGCACGATTGCACAATAGGCGGATACGAAACTTGTGCACGACCTACTAAGAAAACATGCAATGACTTCTATCCCAAGTATGCTATATGTATTGTGTTCCGATGATATGATCTAAGATGATCGAGTATGACAATCTTAATGTAGTATGATGCTATGGTTCTTGCTTATAAGCTCTTTGCTTATCTTTTCCTTTTGCTTAAAAGCTTGGATGGCTCTTTCTCTTTTGAGCTCTTTCTCATGCAAGACTTCACGAACTAAGATAGCAATTGTGTATGCTATGACGACCTTGTGACACAAGAGATGATACCAAGATATGCACCACGATGACATGGTATGTGTGCTATGGGGAGTATGATCACTAATGTGCACAAGTGACGTTGCCAGCAATACTCAAGGGCTAGTCTCGATAGGCAAGATACGCAAAATTGGGCTATGGTAGTTATCAATGTAATGGCAAGGAGTAGACCAAGATGTCGTCGAAATTACCGTCCTTGCTTACGGTGGAGGGTATCAAAATGGTGAAGTGGTCGATGTCGAGTCCTTGTCGAAGATGAGCGGTGGTGATGTTGACGTCGAACCGTTCCTAGTTAGCCGAAACACCCTAGGAAACGATGAACCACAACTCAAATTCTCAAAACCAAATGTGTCAAAATTGTGTTGGAGTGCGGAGCGTGTAAGCGATGGTGGTTGCGGAAAGCGATATGGTGGTATAAGGGTGCGTACGCGGAAGTGGAATGGGTAGCGGAGTGGTGGTGGTGGCCAAACTGAATTTTTTCAGTTTCGTCAGGAAACGCCGGACGTCCGATGTATAGCGGACGACCGGTCGCCGGACGTCCGGTAGCTGGCGGATGTCCGGTGCCTGGGCGGCTTCGGGCACGGGATGAACAGCTAGGGTTCGAGGTGGAGAAGTCAAATCCGAGCGATTTTGTGGATGGAAAAGGTGGAGATGATGAGGAAAGCTAGATGCACTCATGGCAAAGTAAATCCATGGATCAAATCCAACAAAACTTCATCAAACTAACAAATCACAAAAAAAATTTGGGGCTATTTTTGGTGGGGATTTTCGAATTTGGGGATGAACACAACAAAATCAAGCTAGAAAAAGAAGAGGGGAGGCTCCGAAATCGTGATCAACGTGGCTCATGATACCAAGATGATGTAGGGTAGAACCCTAGATGCCCGATCTTTCATGAAAGGAGCGGATCCAGCGATGAACACGAAGAACACGAGGGGAAAACATGAGGGGAAACACGAGAGAATCACTCAAACCAACAAGATTCGATTACACATGCACTAGATCCTCGAAACACAAAGAGAGTCACGATCCACGATCAACAAGGGATGATAACAAGGTAACTAGTTCATCTCCGTGAGGAGGCCTTGAGTTCTTCCCGTTAGGGGTCTTGAATCTAGGTGGATCTTCTCCGAAGAGGCACGGTCTCTCTCGGAGGAGCAGATCCGGATGGATGAGCAAAGCTCTATCTCTCAAATGAGCTATCACTTCGCTAACCCTGGCTAGAGGAAGGGGAAAGAGTATATATAGTCTAAGTGGGCGAAGGGGTACATGGGCCTCAGCCCAACACTGGACATAGCCAGGGACCGGACGTCCGCTGGGCACCGGACGTCCGGTGTTTCCAGGGGGGCCGGTCGGCCGCTAGCGCCGGACATCCGCTGAAAGTGCTCTGTGGTCGGGACACCGGTCGTCCGGAAGTCTTGGACTTCCATTAATATTGTCGGACGTCCGGTGCAGGGTCGGACGTCCGCTTGCTGGAAGGTCTATAGCGGGCGTAGGCTGGTCTTCAGGCGCCGGTCGTCCGCCGAGGGCCGGTCGTCCGCTCGCCGTGAGAGGCCAGTCGTTCGGTGTAGTCCGGACGTCCGCTCGCTGGAGCTTCTACGGTAGTTCTTGTACTTGGTGTCCTCGCTGTCTTGTCCATGGTCTTCCTCTTTGTTCCTGGTCATGCATAGCACATATATTTGAGGTAGTAGCCATGTCTCACATGTGGAAAGTGATGGTTCAGAGAGGAGCGAGTTCGCCTTATGTCCAATGGCGTATGTTCGAGGTCTCATCATATGTCCTCTTGGGGCTTGCAGAGTAGTCGGAGTGTACATGGGGATGAACGTGGGATGCTCCGCATCATCTCCCCCCCTGGGAAAGATCCGACCTCGGATCGTGATCCTCATCACCATGGAAACGGTTGTCGTGGACGAACTTGTAGTTGGACGTAGATGAAGGTATTGCGCAATCCAAGTACTCCAAGGTGTCTCCGGTATGTGGTACATGCAAAATGAGCAAACACAAAGTACACTCGGAAATACAATGGTTAGCGCACACGAGGTGTCCATCAAGTAAGTATGAGTTCGTGCGACAAGATTGTTCGTGACAAAGCGCATGAAGCTTATCAAGATGATATGGAATGATATGCAAAACATTCATGGGAGCAAATGCAATCATAATGATATGGATGCTCAATATGATTATGTTATCATGCAATTGATGGTAGGCAATGTGATCATTATGTATGAATATGCCGTCAAGGAAGATCACAACAAATTTTCTAAGGAAATGCACAAGCTCATATATCATTGATGACATAGAAATACAAGATTTAACAAGGCAATCATAATGTGAGTCAATCCATGCATAGGGTGCAAACTTGTGGTGAGTATGATACGTCCATCGAGTATGACATGGGTGAGCACAATCAACAAATATGGAGGTGTTGGTGCAATGTGTCAAAGGAGTGTACCAATGCTCGATGTCGTGGTAGAAGTGGTGGTCCGAAGGTGCATCCAATAAGTCCGAGCGCTCCTCAATGTGAAAGTCCATATGGTCCATCTCCAATGTCGCTCCTCCGTTCACGAGATGTATCATGGAGACAAGAAGAAGGAGACAACAATGAAAGAATGACCCATCCAATATGCGTATTTGAGGATGGCTCAAAGGGAAGGAGTTCACCTTTATGAGGATGTCGAAAATGTTGGTGTCGCGCATCATGTAGACCTTTGCATGACTAATATGTCTCATGATGGTACTGCCTTGTGAATCCTTCAAAACGAGAGAACATGACAAACACTCGGAAAAACAAATGAGGTTAGCGGAAGTGCAAAACCTATCATTCGTGTGGTAATATACCCAACAAGTGTATGCATCATGCTCATCATAAGAAAGGACAAGGGAGTATTTCATAGTATGAAGGCATATGATGCGAGAACAACCAAATACAATAGGCTCAATCAAACAAGCATGCATCACAAGTAAAGTGTCCAAGTCTCCAAGATCAATAAGCATAGATGCAACTATTGGAGGCAAGCGACAATGAACAAGATATATCATGTGAGAGGCATGAACATAGATGTCATCAACCCAAGAAAGCGAGTAAGAATGGAACATGGGTGATGCGACAAAGCAATCAATCATAGTGATCAAGTCAAGCAAGCTAGTAGTGCGAAGATGCAACGTACTAGAAGGAATCGTGGCAAGCATGTCATGCGTGCAAATAGTGGTCATGCATAATGCACATGACATATCACAAGCATGAAAGCAAGATATGAGCAATATATCATCAATGTATTGGCGAGAGGCCATATGTAAATAGCAATGGGACATCATGACTCTCCCAACAAAAGAATCAACAATAGCATGTGGCACATGGTAAACATGGCAATAGCTACTAGCATCTCCACCAAGCATGCAAATACACATAGAAGGAGTATAATGGTGAATCACATGTAAGTGCAAGCAATCATTTGCAAGATAGTCCACTAGTGGGACAAGAGAAGCACCATCACCTATGTTACCTTTGGAGCATCGCTCATGTGTTGTAGGTGAGGTGTTGAAGACCAAGTCGTGGTCATTGTCATCTTGATGGAACCATGTGGGGGGTGCATCATCGTCCACCATGGCCATCGTCGTCTCCATTGGAGGTATGGACTCATCGAGGATAGGCATGTCGTCATGTAGGAGACCTAGCACCAAAAGGGAAAACACACTCGGAGTAGAGGGTAAGTCGTTAGAAATCATAGTGGCCTCACATGCCGTGTCAACTACCTCACTCACTAAGTGTTGTGGCTCACTCACTCCCTCTTGGATGCTCTCACTCATATGGTTCGTGGAGTCACTCAAATGGCTCTCAACCTCACATAGGATGTGTGGCATGCTCTCATGTGTGGGGCTAGTGGTGGTCACACTCATCCTCTCATAGGAAATGCTCTCAATGTCACATATGGTGGAGTCGCTCATATCACTCATGGTGGGGTGGCTCTCCTCACATGGGAATTGGGGCATCTCATGATATTTGGGTGCCGGAGAGATGTAGGTGCAAATGTCTCCAAACTCAACTCCTATCGCCGGCTTGGTTGAAGGGATAGTCCCATGCTCAACCTCCTCATCCATAACGCCTCCAAAGATGAATGCCGTAGGGTGTGGCAAAACATCACTCTCCTCCGAGACCAAAGAGAGGGTCTCATGCGCGGTCTTGTAGCTTGACTCGGAGTAGGAGTCCCGTTGGGGCGCCGTCTTGATGTTGTTGAAGAGGTTCGCCCTCGTCGCCGTGGTCGAAGGGGATGGCCCTTGCTCGACCTGCTTGTCACCGTCTTGTTGTAGGAGGCCCAAATGATGTGGCACCTCGTAGCTCGTCTCGATGACCAAAGGGAATTTCCCATGCTCAGCCATCTTTCTTGAGGGGCCTCCGAAGATGGAAGGGTCGCCCTCGCTCGTATTTGGTCGCCATGTACTTGATGATGTCGATGTAGGCGTACTCATGGGAAGTAGACGAAGATGTCGTATGTCCAAAGGCGAAGATGCCTTGATAGCACTTGGCGAAGATGCCGAAGTGGAGGTAGTAGCCATAGCTTCCTTTTGGTGGTGCTTGTCTCGCGGTCTTCTCTTGTGCTCATGAAGGTTGGGCGTAGCTTGATGTAGAGCTTGTTGGGACTTGTAGGTAGGCGCATCTCGAGCATCTTCATGTTGATGGTGTCGTTGTCGTACATGAGCTCGATGGGATTCGTCGTCGTCGTGCACATGATGCTTGGAGGTGACTTGCCCTTCATGACGATGTGGATCACGAATGTGATGATGATCGCCAGGTAGATGTGGACGTGGACGACTTGCGCTTGCATCGCTTGGGCAGTCCGAAGATGATCGACTTGCTCGTCGTCGCCTTGAGGATGATGAAGGGGAAGAACGGTTGATCAACAAGGTCCAAATCTACTCCATCCTTGCATCGCCCTCCTTCTTTTGTGTGGAGAGCTTGTGGTCAAGGTAGTCTCTTGTACGTAGCTCGGAGTGTCGCATGTCGATGGCGAGGTTGTCGATGCGCTCTCGCAATCTTGATTGTGCGCCTTGCATTTGTCGTTGTAGATCGAAGATTGACGATTTGGTGATGTAGTTGTTCGCGCCGTCGTTGTCGTGGAAAACCGGAGATGAAATGCCTTGCCTATCCATCACAAGACTCGAGCAAATATGAGTGGAAGAAAGAAGAGAACTATACCAAATGTACCTTGACCGATGTTGAAGATGGATCAATGATCACTCAATAATGTAACAAGCAAATAGCACAATTGGTACCGATCTCGTCAATTTCTCACACCTACACAAATAAGGCTTATGGTGGAGCTCGGTGAGGATAGTGGCACAAAAATTTGATGCAAAATGTTAGCAAGAGTCAAGAATGTTGAAAGAGATTCACAAATTTGCAAGTGAAACAAGTAGACCAATAGCAATATGGGTGGCACACGGAAACACACACACGGATAGATAAATGAGGTCGTGCAACCAAGGAATGAGCACAAAATGTGGAATCCACGGAAAACACTCGTGTTGCACAACTCAAGAGAGACGCTAGCACGATTGCTCAATAGGCGGATACGACACTTGTGCACAACCTATGATATGCAAAAATGTAGCAACTTCTATCCCAAGTATGCTATGTATGTATGGTTCCCGGTGTTTCTCACAAGATGATCCAAGATGATCGGATGTGACAATCTTATACAATGTGGTATGATGCTATGGCTATTGCTTACAAGCTTCTTTGCTCTCTCTCTTTTGCTTAAAAGCTTATTCTTTTTTTTATATGGCCACTATGCAAAATGCACAAACCAAGATAGCAATTATGTATATGCGGGAACAAGCTTATGACACAAGTGATGTTATGATACCAAGATGATACCAATATGATATGGTATGTATGCAATGGAAGGTGTAGATCAAGGATTACTAATGTGCACAAGTGATGTTGCCGGCAATACTCAAATGGCTAGTCTCGATAGGCAAGTAACGCAAAATGGGCTAGGGGTTATCAATGCAATTGCAAAGGGAATATACAATGATGTCGTCGAGGTTACCGTCCTTATGTACGATGAGGACCTCATGGCGATGATCAGTGGTGGTGTTCTAGATGTCGAACCGTCCCTAATTAGCCGAAACACCTTAGGAAAACAGAAAACCGCGAACTCAAAATCTCAAAGGCAATTGTCAAATGGTGGTAGCGGAAAAGCGGTGGTGGTTGCGGAAGTATTGGTGGAAACCCGGTCAAAATGGGTTAAGGTGGCAGAAGGGTATGATGGGCTATACACGGTGTCGGAGTTGAAAGCACGGTCCCTAAGTAGCCGAAACACCTTAGGAGACACAACTCACAACACAAACAAAATTGGGTTAAGTTGGGGTGGCGGCAATGTATGGTGGACTAGGTTATGTGAAAGGTATGGTGGTGGTTGATGAAGAAGTAACCGTTCCTAAGTAGCCAAAACACCTTAGGAGACTCGAATCACTACTCAAGCAACCACAAATGCTATGGTGAACAAAATGGGTTAGGTTGCGGAAGGCTATGGTGGTTATGCGGAAGATATGGTGGAGTGCCTAGGCAAACTTGCCAAATTTCGAAAAATTTGATGGAGTCAAATGGTGTTGGTAGTATTTTTGTGGGAAGGGGGATGTCGATAGCTTCAAAACGAGCTAAAGAACGTCAAAATCGGAGTTCGGATGAATTAGTTATGGGCGAAATAAAAATCAGTCAAAGTCAGAATCTACAGGTACCGGACGTCCGGTAAAATCGGACTTCCGGTGGTCGGACGTCCGGTGGGGCTCGGAAATCCGCTATTTCATCTCGGGTTAGGGGTTCCGATCGTCCGGTAAAGGCCGGACGTCCGGATGGGTCGGGGTCAATGCGGGATTTGAGCTCCGGGACGCGATTTTGGGCGAAATTTGGGGATTTTGGGGTCAAAATTGAGGAGATTTCATGGATGAAAGATGGGGAAACTTGGGGAAATGCTAGATCCACTCGAAACCAAGCAAATCCATGGATCAAAATCAACAAAACATCATCAAACTAACAAATCACAAAAAAAATTGGGACTATTTTTTGTAGGGTTTTTCGAATTTGGGGAAGAACACAACAAAATCAAGCTAGAAAAAGAATAGGGGAGGCTCCAAAATCGTGATCAACATGGCTCATGATACCAAGATGGTGTAGGGTAGAACTCTAGATGCCTGATCTTTCACGAAAGAAGCGGATCCCACGATGAACACGAAGAACACGAGAAGAAAACACGAGGGGAAACACGAGAGAATCACTCAAACCAACAAGATTCGATTACACATGCACTAGATCCTCGAAACACAAAGAGAGTCACGATCCATGATCAACAAGGGACGATACAAAGGTAACTAGTTCATCTCCGTGAGGAGGCCTTGAGTTCTTCCCGTTAGGGGTCTTGAATCCAGGTGGATCTTCTCCGAAGAGGCACGGTCTCTCTCGAAGGAGCAGATCCGGATGGATGAGCAAAGCTCTATCTCTCAAATGAGCTATCACTTCGCTAACCCTGGCTAGAGGAAGGGAAAAGAGTATATATAGTCTAAGTGGGCGAAGGGGTACACGGGCCTCAGCCCAACACTGGACACAGCCAGGGACCGGACGTCCGCTGGGCACCGGACGTCCGGTGGTTCCAGGGGGACCGGTCATCCGCTAGCGCCGGACGTCCGCTGAAAGTGCTCTGTGGTCGGGACACCGGTCGTCCGGAAGTCTCGGACTTCTGTTAATATTGTCAGACGTCCGGTGCAGTGTCAGACGTCCGCTTGCTGGGAGGTCTGTAGCGGGCGTAGGCTGGTCTTCAGGCGCCGGTCGTCCGCCGAGGGCCGGTCGTCCGCTCGCCGTGAGAGGCCGGTCATCCGGTGTAGTCCGGACGTCCGCTCGCTGGAGCTTCTACGGTAGTTCTTGTACTTCGTGTCCTCGCCGTCTTGTCCATGGTCTTCCTCTCTGTTCCTGGTCATGCATAGCACATATATTTGAGGTAGTAGCCATGTCTCACATGTGGAAAGTGATGGTTCAGAGAGGAGCGAGTTCGCCTTGTGTCCAATGGCGTATGTTCGAGGTCTCATCATATGTCCTCTTGGGGCTTGGAGAGTAGTCGGAGTGTACATGGGGATGAACGTGGGATGCTCCGCATCACCCTAGATGCCCGATCTTTCACGAAAGGAGCGGATCCCGCGATGAACACGAAGAACACGAGGAGAAAACACGAGGGGAAACACGAGAGAATCACTCAAACCAACAAGATTCGATTACACATGCACTAGATCCTCGAAACACAAAGAGAGTCACGATCCACGATCAACAAGGGACGATACAAAGGTAACTAGTTCATCTCCATGAGGAGGCCTTGAGTTCTTCCCGTTAGGGGTCTTGAATCCAGGTGGATCTTCTCCGAAGAGGCACGGTCTCTCTCGGAGGAGCAGATCCGGATGGATGAGCAAAGCTCTATCTCTCAAATGAGCTATCACTTCGCTGACCCTGGCTAGAGGAAGGGGAAAGAGTATATATAGTCTAAGTGGGCAAAGGGGTACACGGGCCTCAGCCCAACACTGAACACAGCCAGGGACCGGACGTCCGCTGGGCACCGGACGTCCGGTGGTTCCAGGGGGACCGGTCGTCCGCTAGCGCCGGACGTCCGCTGAAAGTGCTCTGTGGTCGGGACACCGGACGTCCGGAAGTCTCGGACTTCCGTTAATATTGTCGGACGTCCAGTGCAGGGTCGGACGTCCGCTTGCTGGGAGGTCTGTAGTGGGCGTAGGCTGGTCTTCAGGCGCCGGTCGTCCGCTCGCCGTGAGAGGCCGGTCGTCCGGTGTCGTCCGGATGTCCGCTCGTTGGAGCTTCTTCGGTAGTTCTTGTACTTGGTGTCCTCGCCGTCTTGTCCATGGTCTTCCTCTTTGTTCCTGGTCATGCATAGCACATATATTTGAGGTAGTAGCCATGTCTCACATGTGGAAAGTGATGGTTCAGAGAGGAGCGAGTTTGCCTTGTGTCCAATGGCGTATGTTCGAGGTCTCGTCATATGTCCTCTTGGGGCTTGCAGAGTAGTCGGAGTGTACATGGGGATGAACGTGGGATGCTCCGCATCATCTCCCCCCCTTGGGAAAGATCCGACCTCGGATCGTGATCCTCATCACCATGGAAACGGTTGTCGTGGACGAACTTGTAGTTGGACGTAGATGAAGGTATTGCGCAATCCAAGTACTCCAAGGTGTCTCCGGTATGTGGTACATGCAAAATGAGCAAACACAAAGTACACTCGGAAATACAATGGTTAGCGCACACGAGGTGTCCATCAAGTAAGTATGAGTCCGTGCGACAAGATTGTTTGTGACAAAGTGCATGAAGCTTATCAAGATGATATGGAATGATATCCAAAACATTCATTGGAGCAAATGCAATCATAATGATATGGATGCTCAATATGATTATGTTATCATGCAATTGATGGTAGGCAATGCAATCATTATGTATGAATATGCCGTCAAGGAAGATCACAACAAATTTGCTAAGGAAATGCACAAGCTCATATATCATGGATGACATAGAAATACAAGATTTAACAAGGCAATCATAATGTGAGTCAATCCATGCATAGGGTGCAAACTTGTGGTGAGTATGATACGTCCATTGAGTATGACATGGGTGAGCACAATCAACAAATATGGAGGTGTTGGTGCAATGTGTCAAAGGAGTGTACCAATGCTCGATGTCGTGGTAGAAGTGGTGGTCCGAAGGTGCATCCAATAAGTCCGAGCGCTCCTCAATGTGAAAGTCCATATGGTCCATCTCCAATGTCGCTCCTCCGTTCACGAGATGTATCATGTAGACTAGAAGGAGACAACAATGAAAGAATGACCCATCCAATATGCGTATTTGAGGATGGCTCAAAGGGAAGGAATTCACCTTTATGAGGATGTCGAAAATGTTGGTGTCGCGCATCATGTAGACCTTTGCATGACTAATATGTCTCATGATGGTACCGCCTTGTGAATCCTTCAAAACGAAAAAACATGACAAACACTCGGAAAAACAAATGAGGTTAGCGGAAGTGCAAAACCTATCATTCGTGTGGTAAGATACCCAACAAGTGTATGCATCATGCTCATCATAAGAAAGGACAAGGGAGTATTTCATAGTATGAAGGCATATGATGCAAGAACAACCAAATACAATAGGCTCAATCAAACAAGCATGCATCACAAGTAAAGTGTCAAAGTCTCCAAGATCAAGAAACATAGTATGGTTGCACTCAATACAAGTGGATATGAGAGAGGCAACTAATGGACACAAGAGACAATGATCAAGATATATCATGTGAGAGGCATGAACATATATGTCATCAACCCAAGAAAGCGAGTAAGAGTGGAACATGGGTGATGCGACAAAGCAAGCAATCATAGTGATCAAGTTAAGCAAGCTAGTAGTGCGAAGATGCAATGTACTAGAAGGAATCATGGCAAGTATGTCATGTGTGCAAATAGTGGGCATGAATAATTCACAAGTCATAGTACAAGCATGGAAGCAAGATATGAGGAAGGTATCATCATTGTATTGGCAAGAAGTCCTATGTAAATAGTAATGGAACATCATGACTCTCCCAACACAAGAATCAACAATAGCATGTGGCACATGGTAAACATGGCAATAGCAACAAGGATCTCCACCAAGCATGCAAATACACATAGAAGGAGTATAATGGTGAATCACATGTAAGTGCAAGCAAGGGTCACAATTGCATGGCAAAGTCATGTAAAGAGGCATAACATGCAAAGTGAACACGATAGAATGGGCATAAGATGATAAATGGTATATGGCCCATAGCCGTGTGAGAGCCAAGTAGAAGAGAAGCGTGTAGTCCTTGTGCGAAGGGAACGGTGGTAAGGATAGTCCACGGGATCCCAAGTCATCATTGCTCTCAAGAGCTCGTTTCGTCAACTCTTGGGATTGAGAGGTTGACGAGTATATATGAGTACCTACACAAAACAAAGGCAAAGGGAAATTTGTGTGTGCGTGGTATATGTACACATCATCCATCATGATGCGCACGTGCATGTGTTGGTTAGCACCAAATATCCAATGCTCAAATAAATGAGATGCATGATATAGAAACATGTCATCCATCATGATAGGTTTGTTGTTATGTATAGCATAATGGAGACTCAAATTGTGTAATGCATCATGAGAAATATGTAGAGTATTGTTGTTCATGGGATGCATATGGTGCACACAATCATGGGAATCATGCAAAGTATGGAATGCATCAAAATCTCCTAATATGTATGAGGAAACTATGGGGGTCTCCTCATGAGCATTAGTGGAAACATCACATGGAGAATATTGACAACATCCAAAACAATGCATATTTGGTTCTACGTGATCATGGCATGGTATAGTAGATGAATTGCGCAAATCATGTAAGGGAGGCATGGCAATATCATCACAAGAGAAGCAAAAGCCAATGACCATCATCTCGTCATCTATGCCATAAGTGCAAATAGGATTTATTTTAATGGGGCATGCATAGTTACTATGTTGAGATTGAAAAAATGCAATATGGGAGATCTCACACATAGCATATGACAAGTTTAAAGGGTTGTCGAACATGATGTGACCAAAATAATTTTCACATGATATCCTATGGAGCATAGCATCACAACTAGGCAATTCAACATGCTCATCATCATATTCATCATAAATTGGTAAGTCATGACATGAGGAAGTCGCACTAGTATGAAGCATGGGAATAGGTGGATCAACATCATGCAAGCAATCAATTGTAAGAATGTCCACTAGTGGGACAAGAGAAGCACCATCACCTATGTTACCTTTGGGGCATCGCTCATGTGTTGTAGGTGAGGTGTCGAAGACCAAGTCGCGGTCATCTTCATCTTGATGGAACCATGTGGGGGGTGCATCATCGTCCACCATGGCCATCGTCATCTCCATTGGAGGTATGGACTCATCGAGGATAGGCATGTCGTCATGTAGGAGACCTAGCACCAAAAGGGAAAACACACTCGGAGTAGAGGGTAAGTCGTTAGAAATCATAGTGGCCTCACATGCCGTGTCAACTACCTCACTCACTAAGTGTTGTGGCTCACTCACTCCCTCTTTGATGTTTTCACTCATATGGTTGGTGGAGTCACTCAAATGGCTCTCAGCCTCACATAGAATGTGTGGCATGCTCTCATGTGTGGGGCTAGTGGTGGTCACACTCATCCTCTCATAGGAAATGCTCTCAATGTCACATATGGTGGAGTCGCTCATATCACTCATGGTGGGGTGGCTCTCCTCACATGGGAATTGGGGCATCTCATGATATTTGGGTGTCGGAGAGATGTAGGTGCAAATGTCTCCAAACTCAACTCCTATCACCGGCTTGGTTGAAGGGATAGTCCCATGCTCAACCTCCTCATCCATAACGCCTCCAAAGATGAATGCCGTAGGATGTGGCAAATCATCACTCTCCTCCGAGATCAAAGAGAAGGTGTCATGTGCGGTCTCGTAGCTTGACTCGGAGTATGAGTCCAATATGGGCGCTGTCTTGATGTTGTAGAAGAGGTTCGCGCTCGTTGCCTTGGTCGAAGGGGATGGCCCTTGCTCGACCTGCTTGTCACCGTCTTGTTGTAGGAGGCCCAAATGATGTGGCACCTCGTAGCTCGTCTCCATGACCGAAGGGAATTTCCCATGCTCGGCCATCTTCCTTGAGGGGCTTCCGAAAATGGAAGGGTCGCCCTCGCTCGTAGTTTGTCGCCTTGTTGTTGAAGATGTCAATGTAGGCGAACTCGTGGGAAGTAGGCAAAGATGCCGTACGTCCAAAGGCGAAGATACCTTGATAGCACTTGGCGAAGATGCTGAAGTGGTGGTGGTAGTAACCGTAGCTTCCTCTTGGTGGTGCTTGTCTCGCGGTCTTCTCTTGTGCTCATGAAGGTTGGGCGTAGCTTGATGTAGAGCTTGTTGGGACTTGTAGGTAGGCGCATCTCGAGCATCTTCATGTTGATGGTGTCGTTGTCGTACTTGAGCTCGTGGAAAATGTCGTTCGTCGTCATCGTGCACATGATGCTTGGAGGTAACTTGCTCTTCATGACGATGTGGATCACGAATGTGAAGATGGTCGCCATGGAGATGTGGACGTGGACAAATTGCGCTTGCATCGCTTGGGCGCTCCGAAGATGATCGACTTGCTCGCCGTCGCCTTGAGGATGATGAAGGGGAAGAACGGTTGATCAACAAGGTCCGAATCTCCTCCATCCTTGCATCTTCCTCCTTCTTTTGTGTGGAGAGCTTATGGTCGAGGTAGTCTCTTGTACGTAGCTCGGAGTGTCGCATGTCGATGGCGAGGTTGTCGATGCGCTCTCGCAATCTTGATTGTGCGCCTTGCATTTGTCGTTGTAGATCGAAGATTGACGATTTGGTGATGTAGTTGTTCACGCTGTCGTTGTCGTGGAAGACCGGAGATGAAATGCCTTGCCTATCCATCACAAGACTCGAGCAAATATGAGTGGGAGAAAGGAGAGAAGTATACCAAATGTACCTTGACCGATGTTGAAGATGGATCAATGACCACTCAATGATGTAACAAGGAAATAGCACAATTGGTATCGATCTCGTCAATTTCTCACACCTACACAAATAAGGCTTATGGTGGAGCTCGGTGAGGATAGTGGCACAAAAATTTGATGCAAAATGTTAGCAAGAGTCAATAATGTTGAAAAAGATTCACAAATTTGCAAGTGAAACAAGTAGACCAATAGCAATATGGGTGGCACACGGAAACACACACACGGATAGATAAATGGGGTCGTGCAACCAAGGAATAAGCACAAAATGTGGAATCCACGGAAAACACTCGTGTTGCACAACTCAAGAGAGACGCTAGCACGATTGCTCTATAGGCGGATACGACACTTGTGCCCAACCTATAAGATGCAAAATGGATAAACTTTCTATCCCAAGTATGCTATGTATGTATGGTTCCCGGTGTTTCTCACAAGATGATCCAAGATGATTGGATATGAAAATCTTATGCAATGTGGTATGATGCTATGGCTATTGCTTATAAGCTTCTTTGCTCTCTCTCTTTTGCTTAAAAGCTTATTCTTTTTTTTATATATATGGCCACTATGCGAAATGCACAAACCAAGATAGCAATTGTGTATATGCGGGAACAAGCTTGTGACACAAGTGATGGTATGATACCAAAATGATACCAATATGTTATGGTATGTATGCAATGGAAGGTGTAGATCAAGGATCACTAATGTGCACAAGTGACGTTGCGGGCAATACTCAAATGGCTAGTCTCAATAGGCAAGTAACGCAAAATGGGCTAGGGGTTATCAATGCAATTGCAAGGGGGATATACAATGGTGTCGTCGAGGGTACCATCCTTGGCGATGATGAGAGGCGGTGTTGCCGATGTCGAACCGTCTCTAATTAGCCGAAACACCTTAGGAAACGGAAAAACCGCGAACTCAAAATCTCAAAGGCAAATGTCAAATGGTGGTAGCGGAAAAGCGGTGGTGGTTGCGGAAGTATTGGTGGAAACCCGGTCAAAATGGGTTAAGGTGGCGGAAGGGTATGATGGGCTATACACGGTGGCGGAGTTGAAAGCACGGTCCCTAAGTAGCCGAAACACCTTAGGAGACACAACTCTCAACACAAACAAAATTGGGTTAAGTTGCGGAAGTCGATGGTGGTGATGCGGATGATGTGGTGAAGGCCCTAGGCAAAAATGCCAAAGTTCCAAAAATTTGATGGTGTCAAATGATGTTGGAAGTATTTTTGGGGGAAGGGGGATGTCAATAGCTTCAAAACGAGCTAAAGAACGTCAAAATCGGAGTTCGGATGAATTAGTTATGGGCAAAACAAAAATCAGCCGAAGTCGGTTTCTACAGGTACCGGACGTCCGGTAAAATCGGACTTCCGGTGGTCGGTCGTCCGGTGGGGCTCGGAAATCCACTGTTTCAGCTCGGGTAAGGGGTTCCGGTCGTCCGGTGGGTCGGGGTCAACGCGGGATTTGTGCTCCGGGACGCGATTTTGGGCGGAATTTGGGGATTTTGGAGTCAAAATTGAGCAAATTTCATGGATGAAAGATGAGGAAACTTGGGGAAATGCTAGATCCACTCGAAACAAAGCAAATCCATGGATCAAAATGAACAAAACATCATCAAACTAACAAATCAAAAAAAAAATTGGGGCTATTTTTGGTGGGGATTTTCAAATTTGGGGAAGAACACAACAAAATCAAGCTAGAAAAAGAAGAGGGGAGGCTCCAAAATCGTGATCAACGTGGCTCGTGATACCAAGATGATGTAGGGTGGAACCCTAGATGCCAGATCTTTCACGAAAGGAGCGGATCTCGCGATGAACACGAGGGGAAAACACGAGAGAATCACTCAAACCAACAAGATTCGATTACACATGCACTAGATCCTCGAAACACAAAGAGAGTCACGATCCACGATCAACAAGGGACGATACAAAGGTAACTAGTTCATCTCCGTGAGGAGGCCTTGAGTTCTTCCCGTTAGGGGTCTTGAATCCAGGGGGATCTTCTCCGAAGAGGCACGGTCTCTCTCGGAGGAGCAGATCCGGATGGATAAGCAAAGCTCTATCTCTCAAATGAGCATCATCTTGGAGCTCATCGGGCTTGGACATCTTGGTGGTACTATCCTCATGCTCGTTGTTGTGGAGCTTGGTCGTCGAAGCCTTGGCCTTCATGAGTTCTTGTTCTGCCTTGAGAGCACCAATGTAGTTGTCATCGAGGGACTTGTAGTTCTCGAGGAAGATAGTCTTGGAGATGTCGTTGTGTAATCCCATCATGAAGTGGAACTTTATTGAAATGGGGTCGTCCACGCTGGCTCGTCGCAAGGCTTTCTTCATCTCGTGGAAGTACTTGTCGAGGGACTTAGATCCTTGGATGGTGTTCTCCAATTGGCGTTGAAGTTGTTTCGTGTAGGTTGGAGGCACGAACTCTCGCCGCAAAGCTCTCTTCGTCTTGGGCCAACTCATGTCGTAGCTCTCCAAAGGTGTGTGAAGCCACCATGCCGATGCGTAGTCGTGGAAGTTCGTTGTGGCGCACTTTACTTGATCTTCGGGAGGAACTTGATGTAGCTTGAGGTAGTCATCCATTAAGCGTTCCCACTCGAGATACTCCTCGGGTTCTTGAGTCCCATAGAAAGGAATCTTGTGGTCGGTGTCGAGGTCGTAGTAGCTCGTGGAAGTCGCGGACTTGAGATTGGGGAGCTTCTCTTGAGGTGCTTGTGGGCGAAGATGCCGCATGTTCGTAGGCGAAGATGCCTTGAAGTCGCTTGGCAAAGATGCCAAGGGAGATGGTGAAGTCGTTGAGCGGTTGTTGGTGTTGAGCTCATGACCTTCATATTCTTGTCGGTGGTGGTGTCGATGCCGTTGTGACCTTGACGAAAATGGTAGCTCGGGAGCACGTGCACTTGAGTGTCTTCTCGAAGATGAGGAAGATCTCTTGTAGGACTTGATGAGGGCTTTGATCTCCTCCATTTGAGCTTGCATCTTGGCGTCGAAGTTGTTTTTCGTGGCACCGAACTCGTCATTGTTGTTGTAGACCGAAGGAGGTGTGCTTTGCCTATCCATCACAAGACTCGAGAAGAAATGAGTAGGAAATAGATAAACAATACCAAGTTACCTTTCCCCAAAGTTGAGGATGTATCCCGTTTCACTCAATGTGAAATGAAAGAATAGTGGAATTGGTACCGGACTTGTTCACTCACACCTACAAAGTAAAGCTTATGGAGTGGCTCGGTGAGGATAGTGGCACAAAAAATTTGATGCAAAATGTTAGCAAGAGTCAATAATGTTGAAAAAGATTCACAAATTTGCAAGTGAAACAAGTAGACCAATAGCAATATGGGTGGCACACGGAAACACACACACACGGATAGATAAATGGGGTCGTGCAACCAAGGAATGAGCACAAAATGTGGAATCCACGGAAAACGCTCGTGTTGCATAACTCAAGAGAGGCGCTAGAACGATTGCTCAATAGGCGGATATGACACTTGTGCACAACCTATGATATGCAAAAATGTAGCAACTTCTATCCCAAGAATGCTATGTATGTATGGTTCCCGGTGTTTCTTACAAGATGATCCAAGATGATCGGATATGACAATCTTATGCAATGTGGTATGATGCTATGGCTATTGCTTACAAGCTTCTTTGCTCTCTCTCTTTTGCTTAAAAGCTTATTCTTTTTTTTTTGATATGGCCACTATGCGAAATGCACAAACCAAGATAGCAATTGTGTATATGCGGGAACAAGCTTGTGACACAAGTGATGGTATGATACCAAGATGATACCAATATGATATGGTATGTATGCAATGGAAGGTGTAGATCAAGGATCACTAATGTGCACAAGTGACGTTGCTGGCAATACTCAAATGGCTAGTCTCGATAGGCAAGTAACGCAAAATGGGCTAGGGGTTATCAATGCAATTGCAAGGAGAATGTACAATGATGTCGTCGAGGTTACCGCCCGTTGCGATGATGAGTGGCGGTGTTCTTGATGTAGAACCGTTCCTAATTAGCCGAAACACCTTAGGAAACGTAAAAAACCGCGAACTCAAAATCTCAAAGGCAAATGTCAAATGGTGGTAGCGGAAAAGCGGTGGTGGTTTTGCACTCGGCAATGCGGAAGTGGAATGATGGGTTATGCGAGTCGAAGTTGAAGTTGCCATCCCTAAGTAGCCGAAACACCTTAGGAGACACAAGCCACACTCAAACAAGCTCAAACAAAAAATGGGTTAAGGTGGGGTGGCGGAAGTGTATGGTGGACAAGGTTATGGTGGTGGTTGATGAAGAAGTAACCGTCCACTACTAGGAAAAGGCCTGCTAGTGGCGCACCAGTTTTGCCTACTAATGGCGCACTACTGGTGCGCCACTAGCACCACGCCATTATAATTAAATACTAATGGCGCACCCCTGGTGCGCCATTAGTATCTGGTATACTAATGACGCACCATGCAGTGCGCCATTAGTATGCCTCCCAGGGGCCATATGTACCCATGTGCTTTGGCATACTAATGGCGCACTAGTGGTTGATGCGCCATTAGTGTCATTTTTGTAGTGCGCCATTAGTGTGCTGAGTGGTGCGCCACTAGTATGAATATTAAGGATTATTTTTTTTCTTTTCTGATATTTTCACAGGTTACAAAATATATTATTGGACAGAATATAGACAGCACCACATAGCAACAGCAGATACATCGAATACAATAGAAGATTAGTCTCCGAATACAATTCATCATATTAGTCTCCGAATTCAAAAGACCGAACAAAGATAGAACATTACAAGTCTCGAGACCACGAGTAGCGAGTTTGTCTTCACATTACAAGTCGATATCGATCATCTAAACTACCATCACATAGAAGAGAGATGCGGTCATCACGATGAGCATCATCGCGATGAAACTGGTCTTCATCCGGTTCCTCCTCCGCTCCCTCCTCTCTCCCGCTAGATAGCGCGCGTATCTAGCTTCCGCCTCCGCCCTAGTTTTGTACCCTTTGTAACTGTTACCGCTGAAACGGTGAACCTATCTCAGACACTCCTCCCAGTCGTCGTAGACTCTGGGAACCTTACCCTTGTACACGACATACGACAGCATCTCTATGCACTAGCCAAACAAAACGTTAGTAGCAATTCACAGACAATACATAAGCAATATATAAGTATGCAACAAAAGGATCGGAAGAGAAAAGCAAGACATTAATAGCACGATTCATGGCCCTACTAATAAATAGCATCGATTACATATAAGTTGAACGACTGTCCAAACCAAAGAGGCATACAAGTTCATTAAAGTTTAATTACAACATGAGCTAATCGATATTTCAGAACTACATAGCATCACTACTTTTGACTCGACTCAGGGACCGGAGCGTGGATGAAGCCGCCGTCTGTCGTGATGGTCATGAAATCGCGGGCGTCGTCAGCCTGCATTTGTAGCGTTGTTTCTATCTCACTGTTGGACGGTTGATATCTGAGGTAGAACTGCCCCGAGGTACGAAGGACATCTTGATGGATGATTTCCGCAAACTCCGACTGGATGCGAAAGAATTCTTGTCTGATGTCCGCGTCCTGGATTGCCGACAAGCGTGCGGCCCAATCTTTGAGATTATTTGGTAGCAGAAGGTGATTATGGTCCCGTACGATCGCCCGCATGTGATGGAGGGCATAGTAGGCATCCTTCTGACCGCCAGGCGGCTGCTTGACGCAGGGGAACATCGTATTGTGGGTGAACACGTGCTTGCCGTACCTACGAATTGGCCTGCTGAAGGTGCCTCCAGATCTGGCGTAGCCGGGAAGAACATCATCAAGAACTTTCTTGATATTTGTGTAGTCTTTCTTCGACTGACGGTCCGAGTCGAAATACGTGGCCATGGAATATTTCGGGCTTAAGAGGATGAGTGTGCAATGTGTGTCACTGCACAAAACACGGAATGTTAGAAAAAAAAAGAACGATCGAAATCTAAGAAATCATATGTTACGGGGCGGTGAGGGGATGACTTACTCGGGAAAGTAAGGCACGAGGAAGTTATCCTTATCTGGGTTTGCCAGAATGACGCCTTCGAGGTATGAACTCGCGACTTGCCGGTCCCCAGCGCTGCCCAAGATCTTGGCACGCATGTAGAAGGGGTCGACTATCACGATGTCCGGGGTCTTGTCTCTAATGATCCGCATCTCCATACTCAGCGAAAATAGCTGAACGAAGGTGTAGTGCAACGGATGAAGGTTAAACATAGCGAAGATGTCATCAAACCGCAGGACGATCATACCCCCGATGGTGCTATCCACAAAGCCCTTGCCCTCTGGCACCTTGGCCACGAAAACCAGGTATGCCACATCATTCTCTCGAAGACGCCGCTTCTCCAAAGAAAGAACACTGTCATGCAGACTTCGCATAGCACCGGTTGCAGCATTGAGCAGATTAGTCGGTAGCATCGGCCTTCCCGCCACATGCACCCTCCTCGAGATATCCTTAGGTGAAGGTGGCCCGTCCTGAGCATGGATCGTACTCGGTGCCGGCTGGCTCGCACCCTTGTTGGTTTTTCTTTTCCGTCCCTTCTTCTGCTATAATGGGATCGAGTTCTGCTCAGAGACCGCCTTCTTGAGTGTGTTGGGGCTGATAATATTTCGCACCTCGGCTATCTGAGGCTCGGTGAAGGCGGCAGCTGGAGGCGTCTCCTGAGAACTGAATGCCAGACGACACCTGTTGCAATTGGGTTTCTCCGTGGTACCAGCTAGATCGCGATCGTCTTTTGCAGGGTTGGGTTCTTGAGAAGGAGGCCCCAAGAATTCATCATCGCACCCATGTTCGTTGAATTACTTATCGACGTTGGTAAATGTACCGTCGTCGTCGTCGTCCGGATCCTGTGCCATATGCATGCCCGGATCCTGTGCCATATGCATGTCCGGCATGTCCGGTAGCGTTGCGGGGGTCTTGCCATGGCTTGGCGCCGGCACGACTAGCGGTGTTGTCTGTGGGGTGGTGTCCCCCGCCCCCAAACGAATCTGGCTCTTCGGCCAAAGCATGGGCCAGCTTATGCAGGCGCTAAGGGTCATCACATCATCTTCGTCGGCCCCATGGGGTCGATACGGAGGTAATATGTCATCGAAGCCCGGCAGCACCCGAACCAGTTGAACCCTATAAACGGTGGGTGGCATCTGATTACCGTGGAACACGCGGCTGCCCGGTTGAACGATTCTGCCCTTGGCGACATCGACCAACTCGTCGTTCACGAAGTGCAGGAGAGTGCACGGAACGTCGGCGGCGCCCTGCGAAAACATGTAGGGCGTCAGGGATGCCCAGTCAAAGGCAAGGAGATGAAGTCATCGGCCGAGAGGCTTAATTAGTTACCGTGATGGCGTCGAGCTCGGCTAATGTCGAGGCACCGCCAACGGCGGGCGTGCAATTGGCGGAGGGGCCGCTTGCTGCCGAGGTGCCGGCCGGCGTATTCTTCCCACACCCGGGTACATTAAGCTGCAATGCCGGCGCCGCCGCCGGACACACCAATGCCGCCTCCGCCGGAGACACCAATGCCGCCTCCGCCGGAGACACCAATGCCGCCTCCGCCGGCGAGTTGCGCGAGTTGCTGCCCGAGAAGCTGGGAATCGGGGGCGGCCCCTGTTGGCCGCCCGCCACCCATGCCTGCAGCCCAGAAACCAAGGTAGGTATAATGGCGGTGATCATCGCTCCCAGTTGGTCTCGCACTTGCTCTTCGACCATCTCCGGAATCCGCGTCACTTGTGCCTTGAGTTGTTGAACCTCGCGCTGCTGGCTTTCCGAGCTGGTCTTTCTCTCCTTTCGCCCAGCGGTATAGTATTCCGACCATTTCGTGGACAAGCCTTTGCCGGCCACACGACCAGCTGACGACGGCTTACTGAGCTTATCCTTGTTTTTCATTATGTTCAACGCCCTATTTAAAGGGGTGTTGAAAGGGGAGCTCTGAGACGACCCCGCGCTACTGCTTTCAGTGTCCTGCGGAAGGAACGTGAACCATTTAGAAATTTGGCTTCATTAATTAGAATGCAACCATATGGAGCTAATTACGCGGGGGTGTATTCCTTACCAGAACACGCTCAAGCACCTTGGTCTTCGCATCCGTGGTAAGCTCCTTTGTTACCGGGTCCACCTTGTACCGGGCCCTGACATAGTTCCTGGTCTGCTTGTCACGGTATTTCTCGAAGCGGGCCGGTAGGCCTTGCTCGGCACGCTCCGCGTCCTCCTTGTCCCATATAGGTTCCGCCACTCTGTAACCGCCGGGACCGAGTTGGTGGACCCCTAAGTTCAAGTCCCGCATATCTTTCCCCCACTGACTTGATTCCACGGTTGCGTTGCTCTCGCACTTGATCTTGAACTCCTTGTAGTCATCTTCGCTGATCGAAGGATTTTTCTCCTTGATCTTCTCATAACTATCACCTTTGTCAATCATTCTCTTCACCGCGCTTCTCCAAGTAGACAGGGCCGTGCTCATCTTCGTGAGGGCGGCATTGTTCACTTTATTCCCTAAGAGGCGTGTGTTTCCAAAGTCAGCGGGGAACTTGTATCGTTCGTGCAGCTTTGTGAAGAGGAGGTTGCGCAAATTCCCTCGGTCCTTATGCCTTAGGTTCTCGGTGTTGATCGAGATGGTGCTCCGGAGAATGCACCCGAGCTGAACCGAGTACCCCTTGACTAATTCTTTGGGCGCCGTTGGATGCCCCTCGGAGGACACTTCAGTAAATTCCTCCTTGACGGTGCCGAGCACGTTCGGGCGCCGGTCCTTCCGTTGCCTCTTCGGTTGGCTGCCATCTGTGCGTGCGCTACCATCATCAGTGGTGGCATCCTCGGCGGCACCATCAGTGGTGTCATCCCCGATGCCACTAGGGGTTGTGTAGTCAGGATCGGTGTCTTCCGCGGCGTCCTCATAGCGGTGAGGTTCTTCCTCCATCTCCTGGGACAGCTCCCAGAATGCCTTGCCGCCCGAACCGCCGGCCTCATCGTTGTGGGCCATGTTCGCTCTAAATAGGAAAAAAGTTTGGTCAAAAAGTTGGTTATTGTCAAGGAACAAGATCATGGTCTCATCATTTAGGGTTTGTCGACACCGAGGCATCCTAAAAGCTAAGCTTTTATCATTTAGGGTTTGTCGACGCCGAGGCACCCTAAAAGCCTAAGCTTTCATCATTTAGGTTTTTATCGACACCGAGGCACCCTAAAAGCCAAGGTTTTATCATTTAGGGTTTGTCGACGCTGAGGCACCCTAAATGCTAAGTTAAGTTTTCATCATTTAGGGTTTATCGATGCCGAGGCACCCTAGGTTGACTGATATATATGGGTATCTTCTAATAATATACCCTATCAAGAAAAGGGAAGGAGAATTCTAAGTTGGGCCTAATCACTTGGCTCTATTGCCACCTATGGTTTAATGCAGCAAGAATAAAGGGGCAGTTGATCCTACTTAATTAAGTACTAAGATACCCCGGCCCATGCATTAGTCGCAAGTACCCCATATGTCCTATTTTTAGCAAAGTCATGCTAAAATTCACGGAAAATTTCAGCATGACCTTTGCTGAAAATAGGACATATGGAGTACCCGAATTTGCCGGAACGGAAGTTAATCGACATTCCGGCAAACTCAAGGGCCTCTCGGGGTACCTGCAAAATCATTATCCCCGAATTTGCCGGAACGGGTCACTGTAGATTCACTTAAACTTCAATGTAATGCAAATGAAATTGTTGACTATTAACTGAAACTGTTGTAGTTTGATAAACAGTTAAATGAAACAGTGACTAATTATGCTAATTGACTAGTTATGCAGGACAACTACTAATATTGTTAATTTCAGAGTACATCAATACTGCTTCTTACTGTGATCTTCATTTGCATAAATCTTGACAATCATTTGATCAAACACAGAATTCAGTCAATATTCAGTCAAACACAGAGTGAATGCTCTATAACTCTAGCTGACAATATTCAGTCATTTGATAAGAAGATGCCTGATGATCTTGTTGTTGCTGTTTTATTCAGTTTCTGCCATTACAGATCAATCTACAGATCTTGTTGTTTCATTTGATAAGAACCTGCTGCTTGTAACTAGAAATCTAAATCAATCTACAGAAGCCAACAACTAACTGAATTTTTTTGATGTCAATTACCTGCAGTCGCCAACAGCAGCAGCAGAGGCGATCAGCAGTAGCCAACAGCAGGAGCACGGCGGGGACTGGATCCGGCAGGCGGCAGCGGCAACAGAGAGGTCTGTAGGAGCAGGGCGTGAGGAACCGGCCCTGCTGCAGAGGAGGGGGCACATGGTGAGAGAGAGAGAGGGAGGGGGAGAGAGAGGGAGGGAGGGAGCGGGAGGCTTACCGGAGCGGAGGGGGTCGCCGGAGACGAGCAGGTAGGGGCGGCGCGGCGGCGGTGGCGGGAGAGGCGCGTCGATCTACTGCAGAGGAGGGGCACGCACGATGAGAGAGAGAGAGAGAGGGAGGGAGGGAGAGAGAGAGGGAGGGAGGGAGAGGGAGGCCACCGGAACGGAGGGGGTCACCGGAGGGCGGCGCGGCGGGGCGGTCGCGGGAGAGGTGGGGATGGGAGTGCGGCGGCGGCGGCGGTGGTTTTGCGCGAGAGGAGCGAGATGTGTGTGCAGTGGTGGGGTTAGGTAGGCCGCGGCGATAGCAATGGCGCACCCCCTGGCGGTGCGCCATTAGAATGTTTTTTTTGATAGCAATGGCGCACCACCGGGACGGTGCGCCATAAGTAATCTTTTTTTTAGATAGCAATGGCGCACCAGCCAGCGGTGCGCCATAAGTAAATTTATTATTATTTTTTTTGTTGCATCTAATAATTTTTTAGAAAATGAATATGAATATGAAACAGTAATATTTTTTTATAAAAACAGTAATAATTTTTAGTTGCATTCATTTGTGACGGTGGAGCGGGGGAGGGTGCGGGGGTCGTCGGCGGTGGTGCCCATGAAATTTAAAAATATTCATGAGTTCAAAAAGTGCCCATGAAATTTAAAAATATTCATGAGTTCAAAAAGTGCCCATGAAATACAATTGAGAAATGAAGGCTACAATTTAAATACAATCGATCTTAGCTAGCTAGCTATCTGTTCACAATCTTCTTGCCCTTCTTTTTCACAAATGGAGTTCTTCTGTGGAACAGACGTCCTTTAGGTAGGGTGGTCCTGCTTCTTCTTGTGGTGTATGCTGCTACTTCATCGTCGTCGTCATGTTCCATCTTCGGGTAGTCGTACTTGTCGAAGTCTTGCTCATTGGTGACTCCATCCATTCCGATGATCTTCCTTTTGCCTCTCCTCACAACAACACGACTGGGCTTTGACGGGTCGGTAATGAAGAAGCATTGGTCCACTTGGGAAGCTAGTACCCATGGCTCATTTTTCGCGGTGACGTTTGCGCCCGCGGTCTTGGATTTGGCTTTGGGTATAACCATGGTGGTGAAATACCGGTCTTCTTTTAGGACGCTCTTGGCCCATCTGACACGGAACATCGGGACCTTCTCTCCAGCGTAGCTCAGCTCCCAGATCTCCTCGATCCTTCCGTAGTATCTGTCCTTGTCGTTACCGGTGTAGGATTCCATCGTTACCCCGGAGTTCTGATAACCATCGCTCTTCATGTCCTTGTCCTCGGTGTAGAATGTGTAGCCGTTGATATCGTATGCCTCATAGGTCATCAGGTTGTGCTCGGCGCCCTGTGACAAGGCGAATATGAGTTGTTCTTCCGCGGAAGAATCCTCATGTAAAGGGTACGACAGAAGCTTCTACTTGAACCAACGCGTGAAACATGAGTTGTGCTCTTTGATTATATCTCCGTCCGTCCTCTGTTGGCCTCGGTCATTGTACGTCTTCTCAATAAAGGTTTTATGCTCTACCACCCAAGGATCGACCACGTCTATGTGTTGTAGCGCGACTAGGTTTGCTCTTTCAAAGTCGGCGAGTCGACCCTCGAAGTCGACATGCATTTCGCGGCGACCCTCGCGGTGACCCCATCCAGCGAGCCTGCCGAGGTGCCTGTTGACGGGCAGACCAACGGGGTTCTCGATGCCTAGATAATTTGTGCAGTAGGAGATGCACTCTTCGGTCAGAAAGCCCCTGGCTATGCTTCCCTCTGGACGTGACATGTTGCGAACGTATCCTTTGATGACACCATTCATCCTTTCAAACGGCATCATGCTGTGCAGGAACGTCGGCCCGAGTTGGATGATATCCTCCACGATATGGACCAAAAGATGCACCATAACGTCGAAGAATGCGGGCGGGAAGTACATCTCAAGCTCGCATAGTATCACCACGATCTCTTCCTGTAGCCTTCTGAGTTGCCTCACGCCAACCGACTTCCGAGAGATGACGTCGAAAAAGTTGCATAGGCCAAATAGCGTTTCACGGACGTGCGCGTCCATGATCCCACGGATTGCAACTGGAAGTATCTGCGTCATCAGCACATGACAGTCGTGAGACTTCATCCCACTGAACTTCTGCTTCGCTGGGTCTAGGTATCTGCTTATCTTCCCCGCGTAACCGTAAGGAAGTTTTACTCCTACGAGGCAGGTGAAAAACTGCTCGATCTCCTCCTGACTTAGAGTGAAGCACGCGGGAGGGTAGTCATTTCCGGTCTTCTTGGCCTTTTTGCCTTTGCGACGACTTTCCGTGTCCTGCTTCGCCTCATCATCATCATCATCATTAGCGTGAAGCTCCTCCCTGATGCCCATTGATTTCAAGTCTGCCCTTGCTTTTGGCCCATCTTTGGTCCTCTCTGGCATGTTGAGCAGGGTACCAAGCAGACTCTCACACACGTTCTTCGTGATATGCATGACATCAAGGCTGTGAGGCACACGGTGGATCTTCCAGTACGGCAAGTCCCAGAAAACAGACCTCGTTTTCCATACCTTCAGCAGCGGCTCTGGTGCCTTTCGCTTCTTTCCCGGCTCTGGTGCCTTTTTCTTCTTTCCCGGCAGTGGGCAATCTTTCCAATTTTTCAACAGCTCGTCTATTTCCTCGCCGCTCCTCGTACGCGGGCGTCTTCGGGGTTCGGTTTCACCATCGAACAGATCCTTGCGTTTTCTCCATGGGTCATCGTCGCGAAGCCACCTTCGATGTCCCATGAACACAGTTTTCGAAGACCCGGGATCTCTATCTAGCTGGCGATACGTTGTGTCATCCATGCACCAGACGCATCCAGAAAATCCGTGGACCACCTGCCCCGCGAGATATCCGTAACCGAGATAGTCGTGCACCGTCGTGAGCAGTGCGGCTCTCATAGGGAAATAATCTTTCTCTGCGGCGTCCCACGTATTGGCTGGCGTTTTCCACAGCGTGTCTAGCTCCTCTTTCAGCAGCCCCAGATACAGATTGATGTCGTTCCCTGGTTGTTTCGGCCCTTCAATTAGCATACTCATGTGAATGTACTTCCTCTTCATGCACTTCCAGGGGGGAAGGTTGTACATCCACACAAACACAGGCCAGGTGCTATGTGTGCTTCTCTGGCTGCCAAACGGATTGACTCCATCGGTGCTCGCACCCAGCACGATGTTCCTTGGATCGTCCCCAAATTCTGGGTGTTCGAAGTTCAACGCTTGCCACTGGCTCGCATCCTTAGGGTGACTCAGCATCTTGTCTTTTTTATTTATCTCCGGATCATTTCTGTCATCTTCTCGCTTCTTCTTCTCCCTATCCGCGTGCCAACGCAGGAGCTTTGCTGCCTTAGGGTCCGCGAAATACCGCTGCAGACAAGGAGTGATCGGAAAGTACCACACCACTTTTCGAGGAGCTTTCTTCCTCTTCTTGTATCGAGTGACGCCGCACACCGGACATATGGTAGACTCCGCGTGCTCGTCCCAATAAATGATGCAATTGTTCATGCACACATGGTATTTCATGTGCGGTAAATCCAGAGGACACACGATTTTCTTCGCCTCCTCGAAACTGGTCGGGCACTTGTTCCCCTTGGGAAGACGTTTGTGCCAGAATGACATGTTCTCGTCGAAGCATGCGTCGGTCATTTTGTGTTTTACCTTCATCTCCAGAGCCATGAGCGTTACTTTCAGGCGGGTATCCTCGGGCCTGCATCCTTCATACAATGGAGTAACCGCGTCTATCTCCAGCTGATCCAGCTTGGCTTTCTCTCGGGCGGCAGCTCTTGCGTTATCCATCTGCTTGAGAAGCAGCTCTTGAATATGAGGGTCCTGCACCTAGCCCATCGATGGTCCATCGTCGTCTGCTCCGGCATCTTCATCTTCATGATCATGCCCTTCATCTTGATCTTCCTCATCATCATGTCCGGCATCTTCTACATGATGACTGTGTACAGCATCACCGTCGTGATCATGTCCTGGAGATTCTTCGTCTTCTCGCCCGCCCTCGTCGCGGTGGTTGTCTTGCTGCCCTTCCTCATTTCTTGCCCGGCCCCCATGGACGACTTCATAGTCATCTTCATCACCTTGCCACCGATAGCCATCCATGAAACCACGCAAGAGCAGGTGGTCCCGCACCTGCCCGGAATCCGGGTCCGCAATAAGGCTCTTCAGCTTGCATCTTCGACACGGACATCTTATCTCTGTCTCGTTCTTTTGAAGCATCTCGGCCTTCACGGAGCTCAAAAACCTATTCACGATGCCTTCGGTCATCGTGCGGACCATGGTCGCCTGCGGGGTAGAGCAAAACGATATTTTAGAACCAAGAAAAAATTTGGCATGACTTTGCCTAAAAATAGGACCAAAAAGAATGCATAGTGCCAAAATTCTCGCCGAAACGGAAATGAATCAATGTTCCGGCAAAATATTGGCAACTATCGCATTTCAAATACCGGTACCTGCAAACACAAACATATATGCAACACCACAAACATATGCAACACCACAAACATATGCAACACCACAAACATACATAGATCTAGCTAGGCCATAAAAAGTGCATGTGCACGTTGTTGGAGGGAGAAAAAAAGTAGATCTACAACATAAAGATAGCTTTCCCCTTACTTACCTATCAAAGAAAGGTAATTTAACCACTTAATTTTGATGAATCTATGGTGCAAATGAGGTGAGGAGGAGGAGGCAGCCGACACAAGCTTGGAGGAGGAGGTGGAGAGAATGAAGTGGGGAAAGTGAGTGTGTAGGTGTGGCTGTCCAAAATATCTAGCTGGTCCCAGGTTACTAATGACGCACCACCTACAAATGCGCCATTAGTAACCCTGGTTACTAATGGCGCACCAGCTGGTGGTGCGCCATTAGTAGTTTTGCAAAAAAAAAATTAAAAAAAATACAGTAGTGGCGCACTGTGTGGCTCGTGCGCCATTACTAGTTAAAACTAGTAATGTCGCACTCTGCCCTGGTGCGCCATTAGTATTTTTGGAAAAAAAAAATTGTTACTAGTGGCGCACTCTATGGCTGGTGCGCCATTACTAGTTAAAACTAGTAATGGTGCACTCTCGCATGGTGCGCCATTAGTATTTTTGGAAAAATAAAAAAAAATTATTACTAGTGGCGCACCATTGGTTTGGTGCGCCATTAGTGTCTTTCACACTAATGGCGCACCAACACATGGTGCGCCACTGCTATATAGTAGTGGCGCACCTCATGTCTGGTGCGCCATTAGTGGCCATATCATCTATAGCCCTTTTCCTAGTAATGGTCCTTAAGTAGCCGAAACACCTTAGGAGACTCGAATCACTACTCAAGCAACCACTAATGCTATATGGAACAAAATGGATTCGGTTGCGGAGGTCGGTGGTGGTAATGCGGATGATATGGTGGAGGGCCTAGGCAAAGATGCCAGAGTTCCAAAAATTTGATGAAGTCAAATGATGTTGGTGGTATTTTTGTGGGAAGGGGGATGTCAAGAGCTTCAAAACGAGCTAAAGAACGTCAAAATCGGAGTTCGGATGAATTAGTTATGGCCGAAACAAAAACCAGCCGAAGTTGATATCTACAGGTGTCGGACGTCCGGAAATGGACGGATGTCCGGTCGTCGGACGTCCGGTCGGGCTCGGAAATCTGCTATTTCAGCTCCGGTTAGGGATTCTGGTCGTCCGGTATGTACCGGTCGTCCGGTGGCTCCTGGGGCTCCGGACGTCCGGTAAAGTGGCGATCGTCCGGTGGGTCTGGGTCAACGCGAGATGCGAGTTTCGGGACGCGATTTTGGGCGGAAATTGGGGATTTTGGAGTCAAAATTGACGAGATTTCGTGGATGAAAGATGGGGAAACTTGGGGAAATGCTAGATCCAATTGAAACCAAGCAAATCCATGGATCAAAATCAACAAAACATCATCAAACCAACAAATCACAAAAAAAATTGGGGCTATTTTTGGTGGGGATTTTCGAAATTGGGGAAGAACACAAGCAAAAGAAGGCTAGAAAATGATGGGAGGGACTCCAAATACGTGATCAACGTGGCTCATGATACCATATTGAGAGATAGAGCTTTGCTCATCCATCCGGATCTGCTCCTCCGAGAGAGACCGTGCCTCTTCGGAGAAGATCCACCTGGATTCAAGACCCCTAACGGGAAGAACTCAAGGCCTCCTCACGAAGATGAACTAGTTACCTTTGTATCGTCCCTTGTTGATCGTGGATCGTGACTCTCTTTGTGTTTCAAGGATCTAGTGCATGTGTAATCGAATCTTGTTGGTTTGAGTGATTCTCTCGTGTTTCCCCTCGTGTTTTCTCCTCGTGTTCTTCGTGTTCATCGCGGGATCCGCTCCTTTCGTGAAAGATCGGGCATCTAGGGTAGGGCATCACCATGTCAAGAGTCCGTTTGTCAAGTGACACGTGCGACCTCTACTTCTCATACATAAAGGTGAATCTTCTCCGTTACACGTGTTCACTTGACACCTTCGAGGATGGCATATTACTTGACACTCCACTCGTGTGCATACATAGGTATTGCCGGAGCTTCACGGACAAGGAGGAGGAGTGCAAGCGCCAAGGAACGCCTACACCATCCGCGAGGGAAGCATGGAAGCGAAGACGGAAGAAGAAGGAGCTGCGGAGTCTACAGCGACTGGACCACCGGAAGCCACCGGATGTCCGACCCTCTACAACGCTCGGACGACCGGCGCTCACCGGACGTCCGACACGTCCACGCCCGAGCCAAATTAGCGGACGTCAGAAGAGACCGGACGACCGGCGACCGGACGACCGGCCGTCTCCGGACGTCCGGTGCCCCCTCAACCGAATGAAATTAGCGGAAGTCCGAGCCCTACCGGACGTCTGGACCCTCGCGAGCCACCGGACGACCGGTAAGGACCGGACGTCCGCTGCCTGTGTGTGCATAGTTTCCGGCTGATGCCCTTGTAGCCCTTCACTTCGCCCCCATTTGCACTTAGACTATAAATACCCCCCTACCTCCTCCTAGCTAGGGTTAGCAAAGTGATAGCTCATTTGTATGTGAGCTTTGCTCCTACCTACCTCTACTCTTGAGAGAGAGAGAGAGACCACCACTCCCATGGAGTTCAGGACCTCCATGTGAGCATGTGAGAAGATCCTACGGGATTCAAGACCCCTAACGGGAAGATCCGTCTAGGATACCATCAAGACCTCCTCTTGGAGATGAACTTTACCTTGTATCTTTCCCTTTGTTGTTCATGTACCTTGTGGATCTTGTGTGTTTGATTGTCTAGTGGATGTGTGATTGGACTTGTTCTTGAGTGTTTCCCCCTGTGATTTCTCTCTGTTCTTCCCCGTGTTCTTCGTGTTCTTCGAGGGAATCCACTCCAACCATGAAAGATCGGCCTACACCGGGTTAGCCCCGTAACAGGGACCCAAACAAAATATTTTTAGAAAACATTACACAATGATCTAAAAATAAAATGAATCAGTATAAACTGAAATACACAAACCTGAATGAACTTGCTCCTCAATATATGTGATGCATGCAACCTCCATCTACACCTATCATATGGGCAATGAACAGTGAACCTTGTTGGCTCACTCCTATCATTCACATATGTATTTTCAGTGAGAATGCAATATGTAGTCACTGCATTACGACAGTCCACCATCGACTGGAATATGGTGCCAATAGCTAGCTAAGGATCTTCCCTGTTCCACTCAATTGTTGGCATGTCCTCACCATCATATTCATCTAAAACTAGGCTGTCGATGTTCTCCTGCCTCTCTTCATCGTCAGTGTCATCAAATGTAGCACGGCTGATAGGTTCCTCCTGATATTCATCTTCCATTGCATGTTTACTAACAATTTCTACAAGATCAGGGAACATATTCTCATCCTCATCATCATTTCGAGGCACCTCTTTGTCTGGCTCTGCATCTTGCTCTACATCGGCTGCAGCAGCGACAGGAGAAGCGGCAGCAGACATATTGTGACTTTCAAAACCACTAGCTTTGCTTGGTTTCGACCTACAAGGAGTGCCGGGGCGCTCGCTATTAGCAGAGATAGAAGATTTCTGAGCAACCTTCTCCTTGTCACGTTTATTGCGTGGCTGAAGCACCTTGATAAGGATTTTACCGAAGCGGCTTTCAGCATTCAAAGTAAAGAGCAATCCAAGATGCTCATCAAAAGTTAGTGGGAGAAATTTTTGCTCGGTACTGCTGAAAAATTTCAGTTCAATAGCATCGGCATGGTTCCACCCATATGAAGAATTTTGGAGCGCCGCGAGCAAATCTTTGAACGACATACTTGTTTCTACCACCTTTGGATAGAAAAATCCAGTAATCATATGCGGTTTTCTACCGCGCAGCACACTAACTTCCATCCTAACCGCCAGCCGAAAAGCAAGCGCAGGATCAATCCTATTCGATTCAAATAAGGAAAAGTTACAGTTAGGCCGGGAACAATTCAGCAAAATTTGATCGATTCACGCGACTAGCTGTCAAATAGGGCCAAATTTATGAATCAGTAAATCAGTTAGAGAGGAAACGACACTTACCCGGGTGTAATCCATGAATTATCCGTCGCCGATTCGACCCAATCCTCTCCACAGTCAATGGGCTTGAGAACCTGCTCCCCCGACATCGTTGCTTAATCCTGAGGGGGATGTGGGGGTAGATCTGGCGGAGGGCACGATGGCAGCGGAGGTGAAATGGGGTTAGTGGTTGGAGGGCATGACGGCGGCGGAGGCGGAGGCTGCACGACGGCGGCGGAGGGGGCAGAGCGGCATGGTGCTGTAGTGGCTCGAGGTTCAGATAATGGGATCCCTCAGACAAGCTCATCTGACATGTCTCAATGTGACCCCACACGTCAGGTCCAACGGGTGACAGAGTCCAGTGCGGCCCCACTCGTCAGAGTTAACGGTCAATGGTTTGACTTGACAGCATCCTCCATTGTGACCATTTATGAGGGTTTCGGACAAGGGAGTGTGGAAAAGTGAGCAAAAGTTAAGAGCGTGGGGATGAATAAGTAGAGCTAAGGAACCAGGGGCACAGAAATAAAAATCCCTTATTATTATCTTCGCCCCCTCTATGCTTAAATCCTGGCTCTGCCTCTACCACCGCCGTCACCGCCACCACCACCAACCCACCTACTTCCACCACCACATCCCTCATTTGGCATGCGCTTGCTACACCTGCAGCCGCTTCTACTCCTATGGAGTACATCCCCGTCCACCTGTCCAGGGGCTCGGAGCACTCGTCCTGTATCTTCGTCATCAAACCAAAAATGGAAATCAGATGCTTACCACCTGATCCGCTTTGTGAAACAATGGCAGCGCAATGTCAGAGCGTGGCTACGCTTGAGTTCGTGGCATCGTCCTCCAACTCTATCCATGGGACCCCGATCCTATAGGCTACATGCACCCTCCGCAACTCCTGCTTCTACTATCTCATTACCGGCATCAAGTAACATGCTTGGCAACTGGACGTCGTCAAGAAGCTCCTTGGTGACACATGCATCATCGACCGGATCGAACGACAAATTGAGCGCCTCCAAAACGTCTTGGCTTTCTTCATCTGGGTGTTGACTTCGAAGCTGGGCACCATCCCCAAGGCTGAAAGGATTGGTATGGTTGACTAGAAGGGGGTGAATAGGCGACTAACTGATACGTCTTCAGCGTATCTATAATTTTTGATTTTTCCATGCTATTATATTATCAATCTTGGATGTTTTATATGCATTATTATGCTATTTTATATCATTTTTTGGGACTAACTTATTAACCTAGCGCCCAGTGACAGTTGTTGTTTTTTCCTTGTTTTTGTCTTTACAGAAAATCAATACCAAATGGAGTCCAAACGGAACGAAACTTTTTGACGATTTTTCTTGGACCACAAAACACCCTGCAAGCTTCGGGAGGAGGCCAGAAGAGCCACGAGGTGGCCACAAGCTCATGGGGACGCCCCCAAGCTTGTGGGACCCTCATGGAACTTCCAACCCTAATTTTTCTTCTATAAATACCCAAATATTCCGCGAAGAGCAGAGGGCACACCAAAAATACTTTTCCGCCGCCGCAAGTTTCTGTCTTCGTGAGATCCCATCTGGGGACCTTTTTCGGTACTCTGCTGGAGGGGGATTCGATCACGGAGAGCTTCTACATAAACCTTGTTGCCCTTCCGATGATGTGTGAGTAGTTTACCACAGACCTACAGGTCCATAGCTAGTAGCTAGGTGGCTTCATCTCTCTCTTTGATCTTCAGTACAATGTTCTCCTCGATGTTCTTGGAGATCTATTCGATGTAATCTTCTTTTGCGATGTGTTTGTTGAGATCCGATGAATTGTGGGTTTATGATAAGATTATCTATGGATATTATTTGAGTCTTCTTTGAACTCTTTTATGCATGATTTATATAGCTTTGTATTTCTCTCCTATCTATTGATTTGGTTTGGCCAACTAGATTGATTTTTCTCGCAATGGGAGAGGTGCTTTGTAATGGGTTCAATCTTGCGGTGCTCAATCCCAGTGACAGAAAGGGACATGACACATATTTGTATTGTTGCCATAAGGATAAAAAGATGGGGTTTGTTCATATTGATTGGATCTATCGCTCTACATCATGTCATCTTGCTTAAGGCGTTACTCCGTTCTTGTTCACTTAATACACTAGATGCATGCTGGATAGCGGTCGATGTGTGGAGTAATAGTAGTAGATGCAGGCAGGAGTTGGTCTACTTGTCACGGATGTGATGCATATATACATGATCATTGCCTTAGATATCGTCATAACTATGCGCTTTTCTATCAATTGCTCAACAGTAATTTGTTCACCCATCGTATGCTTTCTTTCAAGAGAGAAGCCTCTAGTGAAAACTATGGCCCCCGGGTCTTTCTTTTATCATATTATTTTCAGATCTATAAAATCAAAAACACAAAAATACCTTGCTGCAATTTATTTACTTTTATTTTATTTAGCACTTTTACTAATCTTTTATATCTATCAGTATAAGATGTCATCCTTGCAAGTAACCGTGAAGGGATTGACAACCCCTTTATCGCGTTGGGTGCAAGTATTTGTTTGTTTGTGTAGGTGCAATTATTGGAGACTTGTATGTTCCTCCTACTGGATTGTTACCTTGGTTCTCAACTGAGGGAAATACTTATCTCTACTTTACTGCATCACCCTTTCCTCTTTAAGGGGAAAACCAACGCAAGCTCAAGAAGTAGCACTAACTGAATTTTATCCTCTTTTGCAAATTTAGGCTCACCAATAAAGTAGGTTTGTCTAGATATGCAACTAGGTGGACAACCTATATGACAAGCAACACAATAACAAGTGCAAGCAAGGGTAAACAAGAGATAGAAGCTTGCACAAAGTAAATGAACAAAGTAACCCACAAGTGGAGTCGATTAAGACGAGGATGTGTTGCCGAAGTTCCCTCCTTGGGGGAGGTACATCTCCGTTGGAGGGGAGTGGAGGCACAAGGCTCCCCAAGCATCCCAAGGACTCACCCTATTCTCCTCATGCCCTCGCACACAAGGTGCCACGAATCCACTAGCGGTGCCCTTGAAGGCGGCAACCAGAACCTTTACAAACAAGGTTGGGGATCTCTCCACAACTTAATTGGAGGCTCCCAACACCACCACAAAGCTTCAACATAATGAATTATGGCTCCCAAATGACCTTTTCCGTCTATGGTGCCCAAATACCCAAGAGTAAGAAGATCCACGAGTGAAAATATGGGGGAATCAAATTTCCTTTGGTGGGGTGTAGATCTAGGTCTCCTCACTCAATCCCTAACAAATCGACAAGTTTGGTTGGCTAGAGAAGGAGATCGGGCAAGAATGAGCTTAGGGTAACAATGGAGGAGAGAGAGAGAGGCAAGAGGTAGGTGGGAGGTGGAAGAACCACCTCCTTATATAGTGCTCTCCCCAATCCAACTGTTATGTACAAAAAAGCACATGGGTGGTACAACCGGTGGGGCAGTGGTACAACCACCCAAGGCTAAAGTGCACGGCTGCAGCACTGGGCCGTACAACTGCCCGTCCTACCGGTTGTATCGTTCATACAAGTATATACCGGGACAATCGTTCAGGTACCATTCTTGTACCGCTCAGGACCTGAGAGGAATCACCCTACTCGTTGTGGTTCGAGCGGTGCTTGGGACGGTACAATTGCCCAGAATGCATCCTCTGGTGGCCGCTAAGTACGAAGCGGTGCAACCGCTCGGGACCCTAGTTGTACCATTTATATTCCAATAAAACGGAACAACTAGGTCGCCACTGTGGAGCACCGCTGCCTACCCAAAGGAATCACTCTTCGGGCGCTAGTTGCGCTAGCGCATGGCCCGCTAGTACCTCTCCCAAAGGAGGTAGTACAACCACCAGTGCCCACGGTACAACCACCAAGGAAGTGACTGCTTTGTCCACTCCACGAGGGAGCAGTACAACCGCAGTCACCTATGGCACAACCGCTCTGTGCAAGTTTTCCTACATAGGTTAGAATATGGGATCTCTCTTCAAAGCGGAAGGCAATATTGTGGGTGCAATATGTATTTGTGTACGTGTTTGATTCCACCCGTACATTCGGATGCGGACCCCCTCTTAATAGTACGAATTTCCTACGACCAAAGAAACAAAACACATCAGAAATGCCATCTTTGCTTATTTCCATCCAGAGGAGTGCCCAATCATCTTGTGTCATATAGAGTATACCTGTGTAGCTTAGGCACACGGTTAGTCCGCAATTTGCATTGTCATCGACACCAAAACACTTAAGGTGGGAAATGCCCTTTCAAAGGCCTCGGACCTCACCATCGTCGCTCGCGCTAGCGACAACCACAATCACCATCACCTGCCCAAGGGCACGCCGACTGAGGAGGGGCATCATGGCCCAATGGGTGGCATGATGATCCACCTTGTCCTGGCCAAGGATTACTAGCCGATCATCATCGACTCCTCCCTCGACCAAGATCGGGTCGTACGACACATCTTACCCTACGAGGTGCAGCTTTGTGTCATGGACGACCATGTCGCTCCACCTCAATTCCCTCTGGCATGTCGAGTCTGTCCCGACGTCGTGATAATGAAGGCCAAGACAGGTGTCGATTGAAAACCGACAGACCTCGGGGTAGGGGGTCCCGAGCTGTAGATCTTAGACAGATGGTAACAGGAACAAGGAGACGATGTTTATCCAGGTTCGTGCCCTCTTGATGGAGGTAAAACCCTACATCCTGCTCTTGTTTATATTGATATAGATGTATCGAGTATAGAGTTGATCTACCTCAAGATCGTGAGATATGTTCTAACTCTAGGGCTAGGTGAATGAGATTGCGTTGATGTCCCCTCTATGGGCTAAACCCTATGGCTTATATACACACCAGGTAGGGTATCTAGGTTTACATGGTCGGTATCTTGACTCGCAGGCGGCAGGAGAAGTCTTGGAGTATATGGCAAGTCTTTGGTGGATGCAATCTCGATCTTGTTTCTAGCGTGCAGCTTCTGGAGTCCATCTTGAGAAGAATGAGGGCCCATCAGCTCAACCCGAGGAGCATGGGCTGACTAGCACTACTGCAGGATGCTGCTAACGTGACACTACGATCAGAGACCCTTTGACAAAACTGTGTGCGATGCATTAATCGCGAACGGTGATGTAAAAAAACTGCCAAAAAAGATGCAAAATGTTTGCGATGGCGGGTACATCAAGCACAGTTCAGATTTTAGATGCGTGTGCGATGCAGGGCATACGGTTCACTCCGATGAACTGTTTGCGATGAGGTAGAACAACAGAAATGGACAGCCAGATGAAGGTGTAAGCGATGTACGGCATACAGTTCACTCGGATTAACTGTTTGTGATTACGCAATAGAACAGAAACGGTCAGCCAGATAAAGGCATGTGCAATTGACGGCATACAGTTCACTCAGATGAACTGTTTGTGATTAGGTGGAACAAAAGAAACGGTCAGCCAGACCAAGGTGTGTGCGATAGAGGGCAAATAGTCCACTCGGATGAGCTGTTTGCGTTGAGCGAAGAGAACAGAAATGGTTCAATTTAACAAGATGTGTGTGATATGCGGCAAACAGGTCTATAATCAGAAATGTGTGCGAAGACTGATGATAACACAGACGATTGCTGCTAATAAGACATGTGTGTTGTGCGATGGGATTGCATATAGAACAACAACAAATATATATAGACACACACACACACACACACTTATAAGGACATGGTTGCATAACCAAATTAAACATCGAATTATGTAGGTGGCTACTACACACATGACATTTCCACACACCAAAGTAAACTATTACATGCATAATTACATAGGTGGCTACTACACACATGACATTTCCACACACCAAAGTAAACTGTATATTACATGCATAATTAACTAGGATAAACGATCATCTGATCATCATCTACTCCTTGTGACGCTTGCCGCTACTGCTTTGCTTGTGGCTCGATCCGGCCGCGTCGATTTTGGGAACGAGGCACTTCCTCATGTCAACGATCCGCCTGTGCATCTCGTAGCATGCGTACACGCTCTTGGCCGCGAAACTGAGGTAAGGTTCATCCATGTGGCGCCCCGCCTGATTACCACCGTAGCCAAACGGTCGCCACGCATACCAGCCCAGGAAATCACTCTGGCATGCACTTTTACAACAAGTATGATGAACATAGGTATTTCTATTAATGGGTACATAAGTCTTACATGATAGTTACAAAGGGGTGGCAGCGGAAAAGCTCTATCTAAGGCAGCATGGTCTTGGTGCGGCTCCAATCCACAGGGATCTGACTGGGTTACTCTCCTAGCCCACGAACGCTCCGGCTCCTCGTCGATGGGTGACGGATTCTTATGTGAGCCTGGCCACATTGAAGGCAGCTGAGTACTTTTGAATGTACTCGCAAGCAAACCAAACTAACATATACACCAAGCAATGCAATCCATGGCATTCAAGATGTATTTGATATTAGAGCAATATTAATTATCATGACATAGCATACCTATCTAGCATTATTAATTATCATGTCGTAGCAATATTATCTAGCATGATTAAACATCTAGCAGCATTGATCATCATGACATACAGGGTTATCTAGCAAGATAACTATTGAAGTAAAGTACAGTAAAGTAAAGCATATTAAGTATATAATCCATATTCCGAACATTCTCATGATCCAATCTGAAACTGATCCAAGTCCAATCCAAATCATGTGGTCATCCGACCATCTCTTCCATAGCCATCCCATGGCTAACATACCATATTCCTGACAACATCTGATGTCTATGCAGGACAAGTTCTTCCACCATTATTATCATCATTACAGTTGACCACCTAGTGAGGCCTGGACGGACTGTCCAATACCGTGGACCCGGCTATTCGAATAGATTTCACACTCTGCAGAGGTTGCGCACTTTACCCACACCATGGAGCACCTGACCTCGTGATCCCATTCGGGTGGACCAGCGTTGCTCCAACGAAACTCGCCTTACCCGTGAATCTCCCATCGTACCACCGACAATCATCCTCCCTTGGAGTCAAGCCATGGGTGGCCCCTGTGTCACCTCGTGACACCTGCCACCATCGTGGCCAAACTAAACTGTCCCAAACGGGGACCGCGCGCAAACAACCAACTGGGCTCACAGGGTTATCGCCGTCTACCTGATCAGGGTAGCACGCACGCATAACCCTCCCTAGATGGAGGTACCGGTGAAAGAGCACGCGATCAGACCAAGTCAAGGCCGTCCCATACCGGCAAAATGTGGTTGCACGAATAAGCCCGGACAGGTGACTCAAGATCAACCGACTAGGTTTAGTTTTAGCCATTATTTAACCAGCATGGTTGTTTATCGCAATAAATTGAGATGGTAGTAGCTATGCATGATCATAACAACCTATCTCCATATGATATCACGACAGGTCCTTAGTGAAACAAGATTTAAATGGCAAGTTATCACTTTATAAGTTCAAGCTGTAAGTTACGACCATCGGAACCCTTGCATAAAACCGGCAAAGAAACTAGTAGCCACCAGAATGGTCTTTACAACTCAGATCTGGGACATTACCGGAATAACTCAACCCCAGCTCAAGACAGCAGGAAAGCAGCTCAGAGCATGAGATGGTGTTGATAAGAAGAATGTAGCAGTTCCCTAAGACAGCTGAAAAACAGCTCAGAGCATAGGGTCATCGCTACGGAAAGAAATTCAACAGCTGCCCGAGACGGCCGAAAAGCAGCTCAGAACAAGGAAAGTTGTTGACAAGAGAAATAAAAGTCGGCATCCACCCCGGACGGCCGGAAACAGCTCAGAACACAGGCGTGGTGCCGTCACCGAAGAAAGTGCAAGCAAGGGTTCGTCAGCGTCACATACAGCTCACTACTACTCAGACAAGCACAAGCATATTAATTTAAACATGCAAGAAATATCACAGAGCAATGCTTTAGGGCATATATCAGATGGTCGGCTTGCCTGGGGGTCGAAGAAATACTCCGGAAAAGAGTGCGGTGAAGCCGCGGAAGAATCGTCGGAAACCGTTCTCTCTCGGAGGGCTGAACGAAGGGCAAGGGCAAAATGTTCATTTTCAGAATGTGTAAACATTATGAAAATGATTCCATCGGAACGGGCTCGAAGAGACGAAGAAGTGAGCGTTGGTTTCACCTGAATCGGAGTTGCGAGTGAGAAGTTGTGAGGGTTTGACTGCCAAGGACCTTGCTGTAAATAAAAATTATTACATCCGGGTCCTCAGTAGTTTTTTTTTTTGAGAAAAAGAGAAAATGAACTGTGCACATGGGCTGACTGGGGCTGAATCCCATCGCCACTGCTGCTGTTGCTCCTGGGCAGGCCCACCTACTGCTGCTTCTCTTTTTTTTTAAACCCGGTGGGCTCTGACGGGCCAGGCCCACCTTATCTCCCTCGCTTCCCCTGGTCGTCCTCCTCTGCCCGCCCGAACAGAGACGAAGGCAGCCGGCCGCCGGCGTGACCGTCGCCTTGCCGCTCCCCAGGGCTGGCCGGCGGGCGCAGAAGCATGGCCGCTTCTCGCCGTGCCCACTGGTGTGCGCGGGGAGGCCCGAGGTAGCCTGTAGCACTGCCTCCACCACCCACCGTGGGGCAGCCGGCGAGCTTAGGGGAGCCACGGCGGCGGTGCCTCCCCGAAGAAATGGAGGGTGGCGGCACCTTGCGGGTGACTAGGGGCGGTCGAGGACACGGATGGAGGGGAAAGGAGAGGCCAGGGCGCCGGGATGGGCCGAGGAGCAACTGCGGCAGAGCCGCGGCCACGAGGAATACGGGAAGAGGAGAGAGGTCCCGGGTCCCGGGCGAATGGGCTGGGGAGTTGCTGGAGAGGAGGGGAGCTCAGGGGTGCTACTTATAGCCACGGGGAGGGGCTCTGGACGCCGGTCGAGGTTTCAAGACGGTGGTGCCGTGGCAGCGCGCTAGCGGCGCACCCGCTGTCGGCACGCCCGGCCAACGGGCAAGCCTCCAGGGCCAGCTGGGGGGTGGATAGGAAGTCGTACGTCACCGCAGACGTTGGCAGAAGGCGACGGTGAGAGCACAGGGGAGGGAATCGACCGAAGACTGAGCAGAGCCCTGTTTTGGCTAGGTCTCACGCGGTCACCACCGGCACCACGTGGACTAGGCACTATTAATAGCTCAAATCATGTCTGCCGTGTTCATCCCCCCTCAAATAGATGAAATGACCCATCACACAGGAACAGCAAGCTCTAGAGGGGTCGAGGTGATCCAGAACAGTTTCTGGATAGAAAGTGTTTGTAGTGTACCAGAGAAGATTGGCTTGGGGTGATGAGCTAGATTTTGGCATACAGAAGTGATCCACTAAGGTGAATGATCTAGCAAAGTTTCAGGTCAAATGGATCAGTATAGATGGCACTTCCTTTGTAACTTGGCAAACTGGCCAGAAATGCAAAAGATGGTGGTGGGGAAAATTGGCTAGATGAGAATAGCTGAAATTTCGTGGAGACCAATTATTTGATGATATGAGGATACTGGAAAAGTTTCAGCTCATTTGGGTGCACCAAAATGGTACTTCCTTCACAGAGGTTCCAAATGAACAGAAACTTAGGAAAATTGCTAGGGACAAATGGATAGATGGATTGAGTTGGTTTTTGGTTTCCATGAGTGATTTATCAATGATAACCACCATGAAAAATTTCAGCTCAAATAGATCAAGGGTTCAAGCACTTCCTTTGCAATTTACCCAACTGGACAGAATTTTCAAATTGGTGTTGTGCTCAAAATTTAATGGGTGGAACTTGGCTTCTTGATGGAAATGGTGAAGATATGGATAGGAGAAGCTCCACAATTTATTTGGGATTTTTCCTGGCTACCAAAATGGTAGTTCCTTTAGAAAGGGCCCAAAATGCCATATTGGCATTAAATAGGAAAATGCAATTTCCCCTATTTAATTATGGCCAATATTTTTATGGGAGCTCAATATGATCACAAAGAATATCTCCACAACTTTTCATGAACTTTGGAGATGGATAGATATTTTCCTAGATTTAATTCCTTTAACTGGCAGAAAAAGGAATTAATTACAAATGAATTTTTTTGCAAATGACTTGGCAATATTTTTGCATATCCAGGGTTTATAGATAAAGGATGATCCCTGGGAAAAGTTTGGGAGGCAAAAGATCAAAGGAAATTGGGGTTTCTTTGTAACGGAAGAGATCAGGGTTTCCCTTCCGGCAACTCAGAAGGTAGGGTTTCGATGGCAAAGCCTGAGAATAGATCTTGGGTGGCAAGGTTGGACTGGAGAGAATCTCTGGTTGGATAGGGAAGGCAAGGCTAAATGACCATCTTCACATACCCAAGAGCTGGAGAAAATCCGATAACACCGAGAAAAAGACGGGAGTCAAATCCTGCGAAGGAAGGAAAAAAAAACAGGGAGCGAAAACCAGGGTGTTACAAACCTACCCCCCATAAGAAAATCTCGTCCTCGAGATTTCCAGGCTTACCTCCCGATGAAGTGGGACTTACCTGTGTGCGACTTGGATCCATCAGCGGTCTTGTCTTCGTTGGTTCACTAACCTTTCAACTGCCTCTTCTGATGGACCATGCGTTGTGTTTTCACGGAGCTTCCTTGAACCCTTCTCTTTCCAGTCAGGTATACCTCTTGTCCGGATAGTAGTGTTGCTGGGTGGGGTAGTGAGTAATACCAACAAACAGCTCAGTTTCCTTGGCCTGGAAGTAACTGCTTCAGGCTTTATTGCGATGCTTCATACCCTGACTGTCACGGGCAAGACATCCTTTCCTGGTACCAGGCTTACATGCTCGTATGGCCTCGAGTGAATGGAATGACTTTCTTTTTGCCGTGTTAGAATGCTCAGTCTAGTTGCGAGTTTCATACTGATGTTTCCTTCTGTCTTATGCATTTTGACTTTGTCCTTAGGTGATCCACACTTGAAGGAACAACATGACCGAGCTATTGATGCTGTATCCCCAACTGAAATGTCAGGCATGATCACAAAGTAATCATAGACAGTAATCTCTTATCCCAATGATGCCTACGGGCTGTTGATGAAGATGTGCTTTGAACCATTCTATCTAAATGTCTTGTTTCAAACTCCATCGCTCGCGGAGAGGGCCTTGTCATATATAGCGTCTGTAGTTCATGCTTTGACCACTGAACGTAGTATCCCTATCTTTCGGTGTAGCTTTTGGAGCATAGTCTCTTATCTTGGTTGATGGCCCGTATTCGGGGTGGGTATGACATGCTGGCTGCATTGTTGTGGCCGTATATGCAAGAGTCTGGCAAGGATTGGTAGTAATACCTTGTCTGTGAAACTGTATCTTGCGACCGTCATGGAGGTTGTTCATCCTCAACTTCTTTGTTCTTGAAGAGTCCTCTGATGGACCTGTAACGACCTACCAACATGGCTCCTTGATTGTTTTCCCGGCTTGTCGGGCTTGTTCTCACAACTTACTCTTGCATACCTCGTAGAGGTTACTGTGTTCATATTCTTCTTTGAACTATAGGGCCAATGTTTCTCTGAACACAATCATTCACGTGTACGAGTGGCTCGCATGAACTGATCCACTGGACTGCATGCTCACATCATATGCAGAGGTAGGATAAATCTTTTCATAACCACTGAGTTCTGAGGCGGACGTGTGCCCAGACTGGTTCATGCTCTTAACAAGCTTGTTGTGGGCACACTGGTGTGTTGAAGAAGGCTGAATTCCTTATGCTCAAAGCTTTTTCCAGGGTAGTGTACTGAAGAAGGCTGGGTACCGTACCCCAGAAGCTTTCCTTCATGTGGCTTACTGCGGAAGGTTAGGTGCCTTATGCCAGAAGCTTTCCATGGTAGCACACTGTGGAAGATGGAAGTGTCGTACCCCAGAAGATTTTCTCACCAAGTGGCGTACCAAGGAAGATTGGTAGTCTTGCATCGTAAGCTTCTCTCGGTAGCTTGTGGAGGAAGGCTGGGTTTCATATACCAGAAGTCTTTTACGGCGATATGTGGTCGGATTTATGGTCAATTCTGGCTTCTTTCCGAAGTATCCGGAATTTACTCCATTGCGGAGCCAAATTTGGTATAGGCCATACCTTGACTGAAGATATTCCATTGGTCACACACATTGCTTGTCCTTCTGCCGGTCTGCTCATTGCCACTGTAAAGATTGCAGAACTGATGCATACTTCATGTGGATAATTAATTCAGAATACCCTTTGTATTCAAACTAAGTGTTGCCGATAATAAGCAGTTGACGGATAATTCCATTCGGTTCAGCTGAGTTTCCCAGCGCATGAAGTTTTCATTGATTCTAGGCAACCACGAACTTATCCATTTTCCTTGCAAACCTTGTTCACAGTGCCCGGAAAATTTTGTATTTGCACCGGTGAATTCCAAAATTTACTTTAAAATTTGTACCAACGTACCGGAGTTTTGTTGTTGCACTCGGCATGTTCACATTCTTGGAATATGTCTTCGGTGGGTAGTAAATGATTCTTGAGTCCACTGAGAAAAGGCTCGGTTCACCTCGCTAACGGAAATAATCCTTGTGTCGAGGACGGAACCATTTGTCCTTACTGATGTTCATTCTTGGTAGCTCATCTGATTGCTCCTTAGGTGTGATCTGTTCTAAGGCCAATCTTCTCAGGTATATTCTAGCCTTGTCTGTTGCACACAGATTCTGCTTCTGACCCTTTCTTTATTCTTGACAGATTCCGGTGTTGCTATTCTGAATATCAGGCAATTGACTTGTCTTGACTCTTGTTGAATTGGATTATTGGGTATTATCCCAGTTGTATACTAGTCTTCTTGACGGCACTTGCGGATGGATCCAGTCGGAGCGGAGAAACGAAACCAACAAAAACAAGAACCGCGAAAAACCAAAAGCAAATAAAGCTCAAATTTTGCGGACCTTACACAGGTGGCCAAGGATCCACTAGTATAACTAGTATAGCGCACTCGATGCACCTCTGAGGATTTAGAAGCAAAACCACACAATGCTCCTGGTAGCAATTGGTGTCAAGCTTCTACTACTTCCTTAGGGAACATCACACTCGATACACGATGGCTATGATCGTGTGATTCTAGGGTTGTCGGGGAAAAGATGGAGTTTATAAGTGTTTCCCAGAGGAAACTAGAGTTAAGGAGAGAAATGCCATGGCTAGCAAGCAGGGTAAGGATATCTGGTTTACATAGGGGGTTCAGGGCTCACGGGTCGTTGCCGGGTGCAATATTTCACATCGAAGGCAAGGCCACGAGAGTTGGGGTCTGATGGAGCCAAAAACCTAGGGGGTTGCCTTATGATCAATAGTAGCTGTGCCAGGTTGGCAAAAGATGGCTGAAATCCATCTGGGCTTTCTACTCAGCACAAGACAATGAAGTGTGGCTAGGGTAACCTACAGTCAGCCTGGCTACTCTGATACCATCCGTTGTGGCGCCTCGCCTGATTACCACTGTAGCCAGACGGTCGCCACGCATACCAGCCCAGGAAATCACTATGGCATACGCTTTTACAACAAGTATCATGAACACAGGCATTTCTATTAATGGGTATATAAGTCTTACATGATAGTTACAAAGGGGTGGCAGCGGAAAAGCTCTATCTAAGGGAGCATGGTCTTGGTGCGGCTCCAATCCACAGGGATCTGACTGGGTTACTCTTCTAGCCCACGAACGCTCCAGCTCCTCGTCGACGGGTGACGGATTCTTATGTGAACCTAGCCACATTGAAGGCCATTGAGTACTTTTGAATGTACTCGCAAGCAAACCAAACTAACATATACACCAAGTAATGCAATCCATGGCATTCAAGCATGTATTTGATATTAGAGCAATATTAATTATCATGACATAGCATACCTATCTAGCATTATTAATTATCATGTCGTAGCAAGATTATCTAGCATGATTAAACATCTAGCACCATTGATCATCATGACATAACAGGGTTATCTAGCAAGATAATTACTGAAGTAAAGTACAGTAAAGTAAAGCATATTAAGTATATAATCCATATTCCGAACATTCTCGTGATCCAATCTGAAACTGATCCAAGTCCAATCCAAATCATGTGGTCATCCGACCATCTCTTCCATAGCCATCCCATGGCTAACATACCATATTCCTGACAACATCTGATGTCTATGCAGGACAAGTTCTTCCACCATTATTATCATCATTACGGTTGACCACCTAGTGAGGCCTGGACGGACTGTCCAATACCGTGGACCCGGCTATTCGAATAGATTTTACACTCTGCAGAGGTTGCGCAGTTTACCCACACCATGGAGCACCTGACCTCATGATCCCATTTGGGTGGACCAGCGTTGCTCCAACGAAACTCGCCTTACCCGTGACTCTCCCATCGTACCACCGACAATCATCCTCCCCCGGAGTCAAGCCCTGGGTGGCCCCTGTGTCACCTCGTGACACCTGCCACCGTCGTGGCCAAACTAAACTGTCCCAAACGGGGACCGCGCGCAAACAACCAACTGGGCTCACAGGGTTATCGCCATCTACCTGATCAGGGTAGCCCGCACGCATAACCCTCCCTAGATGGAGGTACCGGTGAAAGAGCACGCGATCAGACCAAGTCAAGGCCGTCCCATACCGGCAAATGTGGTTGCGCGAATAAGCCCGGATAGGTGACTCAAGATCAAACGACTAGGTTTAGTTTTAGCCATTATTTAACCAGCATGGTTGTTTATCACAATAAATTGAGATGGTAGTAGCTATGCATGATCATAACAACCTATCTCCATATGATACCATGATAGGTCCTTAGTGAAACAAGATTTAAATGGCAAGTTATCACTTTATAAGTTCGAGCTGTAAGTTACGACCATCGGAAACCTTGCATAAAACTGGCAAAGAAACCAGTAGCCACCAGAACGGTCTTTACAACTCAGATCTAGGACATTACCGGAATAACTCAACCCCGGCTCAAGACGGCTTGAAAGCAGCTCAAAGCATGACACGGTGTTGATAAGAAGAATGTGGCAGTTCCCTAAGACGGCCGAAAAACTGCTCAGAGCATAGGGTCACCACTACGGAAAGAAATTCAACAGCTGCCCGAGACGGCCGAAAAGCAGCTCAGAACATGGACAATTGCTGACAAGAGAAATAAAAGTCGGCATCCACCCCGGACGGCCAGAAATAGCTCAGAACACATGCGTGGTGCCGTCACCAAAGAAAGTGCAAGCAAGGGTTCGTCAACGTCACATACAACTCACTACTACTCAGACAAGCACAAGCATATTAATTTAAACATGCAAGAAATATCACAGAGCAATGCTTTAGGGCATATATCAGATGGTCGGCTTGCCTGGGGGTCGAAGAAATACTCCGGAAAAGAGTGCGGTGAAGCCGCGGAAGAATCGCCGGAAACCGTTCTCTCTCGGAGGGCTGAACGAAGGGCAAGGGTAAAATGGTCATTTTTAGAATGTGTAAACATTATGAAAATGATTCCAGCGGAACGGGCTCGAAGAGACAAAGAAGTGAGCGTTGGTTTCACCTGAATCGGAGTTGCGAATGAGAAGTTGTGAGGGTTTGACTGCCAAGGACCTTGCTGTAAATAAAAATTATTACATCCGGGTCCTCAGCAGTTTTTTTTTGAGAAAAAGAGAAAATGAACTGTACACATGGGCTGACTCGGGCTGAATCCCACCGCCGCTGCTGCTGTTGCTCCTGGGCCGGCCCACCTACTGCTGCTTCCCTTTTTAAAAAAAATCGATGGGCTCTGACGGGCCAGGCCCACCTTATCACCCTCGCTTCCCCTGGTCGTCCTCCTCTGCCCGCCCGAACAGAGACGAAGGCAGCCGGCCGCCGGCGTGCCGTCGCCTTGCCGCTCCCCAGGGCCGGCCGGCGGGCGCAGGAGCATGGCTGCTTCTCGCCGTGCCCACTGGTGTGCGCGGGGAGGCCCGAGGTGGCCTGTAGCACTGCCTCCACCACCCACCGCAGGGCAGTCGGCGAGCTCAGGGGAGCCACGGTGGCGGTGCTTCCCTGAAGAAATGGAGGGCGGCGGCACCTTGCGGGTGACTAGGGGTGGCTGAGGACACGGATGGAGGGGAAAGGAGAGGCCAGGGCGCCGAGATGGGCCGAGGAGCAACGGCGGCAGAGCCACAGCCATAGGGATTGTGGGGAGAGGAGAGAGGTCCCGGGGCTCGGGCGAATGGGCTGGCGAGTTGCTGGAGAGGAGGGGAGCTCAGGGGTGCTACTTATAGCCGCGGGGAGGGGCTCTGGACGCCGGTCAAGGTTTCGAGACGGTGGTGCCGTGGCAGCGCGCTAGCGGCGCACCCGCTGTCGGCACGCCCGACCGACGGGCAAGCCTCCAGGGCCAACTGGGGGTGGATAGGAAGCCGTACGTCACCGCAGACATCGGCAGAAGGCGACGGTGAGAGCACAGGGGAGGGAATCAACCGGAGACTGAGCAGAGCCCTGTTTTGGCTAGGTCTCACGCGGTCACCACCGGCACCATGTGGACTAGGCACTATTAATAGCTCAAATCATGTCTGCCGTGTTCATCCCCCCTCAAATAGATGAAATGACCCATCACACAGGAACAACAAGCTCTAGAGGGGTCGAGGTGATCCAGAACAGTTTCTGGATAGAAAGTGTTTGTAGTGTACCAGAGAAGATTGGCTTGGAGTGATGAGCTCGATTTTGGCATACAGAAGTGATCCACTAAGGTGAATGATCTAGCAAAGTTTCAGGTCAAATGGATCAGTATAGATGGCACTTCCTTTGTAACTTGGCAAACTGGCCAGAAATGCAAAAGAGGGTGGTGGGGAAAATTGGCTAGATGAGAATAGCTGAAATTTCGTGGAGACCAATTATTTGATGATATGAAGATACTGGAAAAGTTTCAGCTCATTTGGGTGCACCAAAATGGTACTTCCTTCACAGAGGTTCCAAATGAACAGAAACTTAGGAAAATTGCTAGGGACAAATGGATAGATGGATTGAGTTGGTTTTTGGTTTCCATGAGTTATTTATCAATGATAACCACCATGAAAAATTTCAGCTCAAATAGATCAAGGGTTCAAGCACTTCCTTTGCAATTTGCCCAACTGGACATAATTTGCAAATTGGTGTTGTGCTCAAAATTCTATGGGTGGAACTTGGATTCTTGATGGTAATGGTGAAGATATGGATAGGAGAAGCGCCACAATTTATTTGGGGTTTTTCCTGGCTACCAAAATGGTAGTTCCTTTAGAAAGGGCCCAAAATGCCATATTGGCATTAAATAGGAAAATGCAATTTCCCCTATTTAATTATGGCCAATATTTTTATGGGAGCTCAATATGATCACAAAGAATATCTTCACAAGTTTTCATGAACTTTGGAGATGGATAGATATTTTCCTGGATTTAATTCCTTTTATTGGCAGAAAAAGGAATTAATTACAAATGAAAAATATTGCAAATGACTTGACAATATTTTTGCATATCCAGGGTTTATAGATAAAGGATGATCCCTGGGAAAAGTTTGGGACGCAAAAGATCAAATATAATTGGGGTTCCTTTGTAACGGAAGAGATCAGGGTTTCCCTTCCAACAACTCGGAAGGTAGGGTTTCGATGGCAAAGCCTGAGAATAGATCTTGGGTGGCAAGGTTGGACCGGAGAGAATCTCTGGTTGGATATGGAAGGCAAGGCTAAATGACCATCTTCACATACCCAAGAGCTGGAGAAAATCCGATAACACCGAGAAAAAAGACGGGAGTCAAATCCCGTGAAGGAAGGAAAAGAAAACAGGGAGCGAAAACCAGGGTGTTACAATCCAGTTGCTGCATCCAGGCCCGATGCCAGGATACGGGACTTGTTCTATTGGCATCCTGCTTCATCTTTTCATAGTAGGGGTCGATGATGACCGAGGTGAGTTCAACCAGGGAGTCCTTCGTGCTGCCCCAGACCCTATAGTGGTCACGGATTTTGACAAGGTTCTTGCAGGCCAAGCCTGTAACCATGAGCGCTTTTACATTGTCGGAGGTTTCCACCATAGCGAACTTGTAGTCGGTGCTGTTGACAAACCTGTTGAAACGGTCGCAAGGCTCTGTGGGCATGCAGTAGTGATAGATGAGGACATGATGGCGCATGCACAACTGGGTGACGGCAACCTTCTGATCTTTGCCGGGACGACCGCCGGTGTATTGGAAGTCGATACCGACCACCATGTACTTGTCTCCAGCAAGCAACTGCTCCACGGTGTTGATGTAGTCCTCCACCACGGCCGAGTCGATGGTGTACACCACCGAGAGATCCATCTCCCTCGCGTGGGTCTCCACTTTATGCTCGCCGAACTCCATTGGAGCGCCGCTAGATATCCTCTCTGTATGTGTCGTCGTGGGTGTGCTTGTTGAGTTGTGGGGCGAGATCGAAAGGTTGAAGAGACTAAGGTTATAATGGCCGCGGGAATTAATGGGGAAGCCGGACGGACAGGAATATCCGCACGCCCGGATGGCAGTTCTAATTTACAGCGCGTAACTCCATCGTGCCGCATGTAACTGCATCATGGCCACGCACGCGGCGCAACCACATGCATATGGGGCCCCCAACGTGATCGTGCGTAGGCCCCAACCAATGGCAGAGAGCGCGCGCAGGGACGCGAGTAGAGCGCTCCGCGGCGCCTCAACGGCGAGCAACCATATATATGCATATAGCAGTTGAACACACAAGGAAAAGCTGTTCACAAGCCGAGCGCGTGGAGGTCCGCGAGCAGAGCGCACCGACGGACATGAGCAGAGCGCGCCGAGGGACGTGAGTAGAGGCCGACACAGTGAGACGTGGCAAATAAGATGAACTGTGTGAGCGATGGCGGAGACATCAAGCATGAATCATTTTAGAGTTGCGTGTGCGATACGTAGCATACAGTTGATCCATCTGAGTTGTTTGTGATGGAATAAGTTGTGTGTGTTGTGTGCAAACGCTTGCTGGTAAATAACCGTTTACGATTGACGAATTCATCACCGACGGGTTATCTAGTGTGGTCCGTGTGGAATGTGATATGCTCTGTCTGCACAACATCTATGCTCTGTGTACAGAAGAACAACATATATATACTTATAACAGGCCATGATTGCAAAACCAAATTAAACATCCAATTACATTATATAACAAATACCATAAATATTGCAAGGTTCAAATTCCAGCATTACAAGGCCCAAATTCAAAGATTACAAGGTTCAAACTATTCAGACACATAAAATTCATCTTCTTTAGAATCTTTTTCATGCATTATTTCTGCGAAAGGATCAGGCACCAAGAAGTCATGTAGCAGCTCGATACAGTAACTTCCGAATAATCTGTCATATGAAGTTACAAATTATATTCAGCTTGTGCAGAGCCTTTTCCATTCAGCTGTAGACGCCTGCGCTCTTTAGCAATCCATTCACTTCTGCGCAGTTAATATAGGGCAAACCTCATTACCTTGAGCAACCTTGCTTTCTCAACAAAGAACCTGACGAATTTAATTTCTGGTGTGGTGCCTCGGTACTCGTTAAAAGTAATTTCTGTGAGATGAAGATCAAGGCATTCAATGGGATTGTTATATTCCCCAACATTTTCTACTTTCGGGCCTGCTAGTATCTGCAAACGAAGACAACATATTAGTGCCAAGCTGCAGATTTGAACACTTTGGGCCTCTTTGATTTGCAGGATTTCTAAAATACACGAAAAGAGTGAAATGCCACCTTCAATCTTTCATGATAAACTTTTATCACGAAAGCATGTCGGGCGAAGGAATAAAACGCGTACAACACTAGCATCTCAAAAAATATATGTATTGAAATCCTCCAAATTTCCTTTAGAAATCATACATTTGTCATTGTAATCATGGGTAAAAGTAACAAAAAATTGAGCTCCGTTGTGGTTAACAATTAACAGGAAAGGAGCATCACCTCGATGTATAGCTTCTCCGTGCAAGGAAAGCATATAAGGAATCTAACAACTTCATCCAGATCGGGGCCGACATATTGTAGTGCCAAGATCTTCACTGTGCGCAGAGGCCGGGTCAAGCTTGTGGGAATCATTTTCTGAATGACAGGCGAACATATAGATCAACAACAATTAGATAAAATGTGTTGTCCAATAATATATAAGAAGGAGAAGAAGAAGACTGTTGTACCTAAACGGATAATGATCCAGTAACAAGTTCGTTGAATTCAGCACAAGAATAGCCCAACACTGTCAATTTCGGTGCGTGAGTGACCCTGATTCTTGCTGGACCTAATTTATCAAGTACATACGATCTCTCGAGGAAAGGCGCATTCTCAATGACAATATTGTGAAACACCTCAACTGACAGCCTTGGGCGGCGCCAGTGATGCACATAAATCGCACAGACATTCGTCGAGGTGATGTGGAGGCTACTGAACCCATCCATCGCATGAAGACGAAGGTACTCGAGTGCTATACAGTCGAGGAGCAGGCGCTCCAAATCCTCCTTCGAGATGCGGACGACAAAGATCTCGAGGTGCTTAAGTTTAGGGAGATGAAGAGAGTGCGCGACATCGATCCGGGGGAAAATGCACCGCCTAAATGTAGCGCGGCGCAGCGTGGGCGCAAGGCAGAGCACGGACGGTGGCAGCGAGCAAGGACGTCCAGCATGAAAGCTGAGCTCCTCGAGCCGATCCAGGGCTGGGGATAGGAACCAGTAGTGCAACCTGGGTTCAGTCTTGTTGCGGGGACTGAGCCTGCCGATGGCAAGGCGTCTGACCGGCCCAGGGTGCGTGGCGAGGACGTGGGACAATGCGTCCAGGCGTTGCTGCTCCCCGCTATAGAACTCACGGTCGACGATGAGGTCTAGGGGGGTGGAGTGCCAGAGGGGGCGCCACCGCCACGAGGGGACAGTGGTCCGCACGCCATATTTGATGGGGATGGGGGATATGATGGTTACCAATATCTCATCGGGGAGGCTGCTGATGAAGTCGACGTTCGCCGGAGGCTCTTGCGGTTCTGGCTCGACCCGCCCCCGCTTGTTGGCCGGCTCGTCATCCATCTCGCAGCAGGCGGCGATCCTTGGCGGTGGTGCTTGTAGATGAGAACACAGGACTGTTCTACGTACCTTCCCGAGGCAGCCGAAACAAAAGTTCAAAACCAGCAATAAATTGCAGCGCTCGCGGCGTGCGTGGCGGACTGCTCACAGTCGTCCCGTCTAATCAAACAACTGCCCGCGGTAGTAAATGGTTAGTTGAACGCCCACGGTTGGACTAATATGACCGCTTGCGATAATAACGTGGTGGCTATTTGTTAAAAATGCCTAGGAAAATCAATGTATAAAAAGGCGAAACGAATCCTGAATAATTTCATATGTTTAGCACAGTTGCATGTTGCCTCTGTAAAATAAATCAAGGCGGGAAGATACAGCGTATGTCGTTTCGCACACAAATCATGTGACCAAGTTCCCTCTCGGAACCATGAGGCTTCTTGATAGAAGCTTCGGTTTGTATGAAAGAAAATATGGGTCAAAGCCTAGTTGAAAAGGGCAGCAATATCTAACCCCAGCTTACAGAAGGTACAAAAGCATGATGATTAATTGTTCATCCGGTTTACACAAAATCCAGATTGAACAGGACAATAACAACTCAACCAAAGTTTTCGGCAGTCACAATCAAATGGATCGGTCTGTTCCATAAAATCAAGATCCTGGACCAGAAAAATCTACTGGTACATGAAGACAAGTTGTTGTAAATAGAAGCCGAGCACGTTCAGAAGCCCTTTTGTCCACCTGAAACTTCTTTTTATGCTGTTCAACGTGTCCATCCGTGAGAAAGTTTTTGTTAAAAAACTTAATCCTCATGGACAATAGTACTCTCGCATTCAACAGGAAGAATGTGACAAAGCTAGTGTTTGCATGGTTGGATGCATATCCTTCTAGCGTTATTGTCCTCAAATGAATGTCATGAGAACTGAGAAAATCCCGGTGCTTCTTATGCCACCGATTGGTTATACCTTTTTGTCCATGTCCTTTAGCCTAAATAGACATGAAGACTGAAAATAGTTAATGTCTAAAAAAATAGTACAGCTGAACGGTTAGTTCTAGTAAAATATATCAATGTGCTTGATATCATCACCTCTATATACAAATTCTCCAGACATGGAAAGCATCGCAACAAGCCGATAATCATGTTCAGATCAAAACACCACGTACTGATATGTAAGGTCTTGACAGAATCCAGCAGCATTGATAGGGTACCCATGGACAAACTCTTCATTTAGCATAGAACATAATATTAGTACCAAAAGCGTACTCCAAGATTATGTAAAACTTATGCGCACAAATGAGAAATGCAGCTTATGATTACAAAAGTGTTGATGATATAAAACTTACGCACACAAATGAAAAAATGCAGCTTATGATTACAAAAGTGTTGATGACAATATACAGTACCTGAATAAGTGTTGAGCCAACCACCATCTTGTAACCTTCAAACAGATTAGGAATTACACCCAAGGTCTCCAGTTTAGGCGCAGAGACCATAGTTATTTGTGAAGGTGCGTAACGATAATCAAGGAGCAGCCTTTGGAGTGAAGGGGCGTCTTTGATGATGAGCTCCTCTCCTTTAAAGCAAATTACAATGCTTACAAGGTGAGGCGACTTTATTTGGAGACAACGGATACGGATTTCTTTTCCAAAAACAAGCAGCAATTGTTCCAAGGCAGGGCAGCAGGAGTGGATGATGCTGTGTAGTGAGGCCTCCAACAGATCGACCACCACAAGCGCGAGTTTTTTTTAGCAGTGGGAGTCGAAGCATTTGTACCAGATTGTCTGGTAGATGACACTGGGCCAGGGTGGCGGTGTGGAGAGAGGAGGAAAACCATGAGATGGACAATGGTGGTGAGGGCACTGCTACAACGCTTGGTGGACAGTTATTTGCATAGTAATGGTAGAACTCAAGATGCTGGAGTTTTTGAATTGACGGGATGTCAGTCAGGCGTCCACCGTGCAGGGTATGTGCAGCAGGCAACATGCCGGGATGCATAGGCATTGAACGGAGCCCTGTGGGAGGAGATGATGGCTCCGTGGAGTTCAAAATCATGAATGGCAGACAGCCGGCAACAGTCAAGATTAAGAGGCGCGGCGCGCCACAGAGTGCGCCAACGAGATGCGAGGACCTGTGTGCAGAAGCCATCCTTGGTGGGGAGAAGGAAGATGATCTCCCCAAGGATGGCGTCCGGGAGATCGCTGATGTGGTCCGCCCGATATTCTACGGGTTCCTCAGATCCAGGGGGCGTGGCCGCTTCTGCCCGCGCTGCCGGGTGCAGGATCTACAGCCGGCGGCACCGCTGGCCGGAGCCTTATCTGTGTACATAGCAATCTGGAAAAAGGCAGAAACATACATGTAGGACATTCAAAATCAATTCTCAAGATCTGGAAGAAAAAAGGCACAAACATATATGTAGGACATTCAAAATCAATTCTCAAGATCTGGCTATGAATTATTAGCATGCACGCTAACCCTAGTCGGATTATTAGCAAAAAATCATTTGTACAGAACAAACAATTAATCACTAATCATAGATACCATTCAAACAATCAATACACTACATGGATCTAACAAATCTTACTCTGATTTCATGGACTGGGTGAACATAACCAAGGATTTCTGTTCCCAACAAAAGGGGCGGAGGGGGGGGGGGGGAACAACCGGTTTTCCATCGGAGTCAGAGTCATTACCAGAGTAGATGTGGACCTCCGGCTCTGGCTGGGGAGGCACGATGACGGCGACGAAGTCAAGGTCGCCCTGCTGCCCACGCGAGACCTCGTCGGTGGCGACTGCAACCTCTGCGCCCAGCTTCATGTGTTGCGCGGGTGCTTCACCAGCCCCAGCGTCGCCACTCCCACCAATGGTGCACTTCGACAAAATCCTAGTACACTCCATGCGGCAGTGACAACTGTGGACGGGGTGTGTGACCGCCTATTATGACCAGCGGATCGGGCGTGCCATCAATATGGATTAGTGGGAGCAAGGTGGGTGGCGGTCAAAGGGCTGGCTCGCCTCCCGGTGAGCCTGCGCAGTGAACTGCTGGCATGCCTACCGTCATTTCACACAACTACTAGCACGCCCCATGGTGAGTGCGTAGCGAACACGCGCATACCTCGGCCTCCCGGTCTGCCTACTAGCATGCGTCTCGTCAACTCACGCATGCTCGTACGGCACACGAGACGCGTGCGCTGCGCGTATTATATTGATTTTTCCTTTTTGATGATTAATTCTGCCGCTTTATTGCTTAACTGAAGCATGGCACGTACATTGTTGGTCTAACGCACTCGGTTCGAATAAAGAGTCCGTTTGTGATATTGGTTGATAATTATTGATAATTTCCTGTATGTAAGAAGATTATATCAAAACTTGTCCCAAATTTCAAAAAAAATATCACTGTCTATTGGTGTCCATATGACACCACGATAAGTTTCATGAATTTCAACTTAGTTTTGGATTTACTAGATTTTAAAATCAAGATTCTCGATGTTAGAAATTTCTTGCATGGGGACTAAACATGCACCCAGGGACACGTACACATATGATTTTGCAATCCATTTTCGTGCACTATCACGGGTCTCATGTAGATCAAATTTGATTTTTGCACATTAAATCCCTGGAAAATCAATCAATGTATAAAAACAGACAAATTTTATCTTTTTTTTTAATTTTTAACACTAAACTGCTTTGGTCGCATGTTCGCTGCAGAAAAAGTTTGACATGCATCTTTGGGCCACATGCACGCGGTGGTCCTAGGACACTCACTCGCGTGGGCCCGCGAGGTCGCCGTCCAGCACTATGACATGCGGTGAGAGAGATTAATTTGACCAACAAGGATGGTCATTTTTTGGCTTTTGATACATATGGTAGGAGTATATATATATAGTACGCGTTGAAGAGGGTGGCCGGGGGCAATACTACGCGTTATATAGGACAGTCACTCGCGTGTGATGCTTCCATCCGTGGGCCCGCAAGGTTATCCTCCATCACTTTGACCCAACAAGGAGGTTTCTTTTTGGGTTGTGTTGCGGTAGGAGTATATAGTTGTGACACCCCCGATTCAATCGTACACTAATCATACACGCAAACGTGTACGATCAAGATCAGGGACTCACGGGAAGATATCACAACACAACTCTAAAAATAAATAAGTCATACAAGCATCATAATACAAGCCAGGGGCCTCGAGGGCTCGAATACAAGTGCTCGATCATAGACGAGTCAGCGGAAGCAACAATATCTGAGTACAGACATAATTTAAATAAGGTGCCATAAGATGGCTAGCACAAACTGGGATACAGATCGAAGAGGCGCAGGCCTCCTGCCTGGGATCCTCCTAAACTACTCCTGGTCGTCGGCGGCGGCCTGCACGTAGTAGTAGGCACCCTCGGTGTAGTAGGGGTCATCGAAGGTGGCGTCTGGCTCCTGGGCTCCAGCATCTGGTTGCGACAACCGAGTATAGAAAGGGGAAAAAGGGGGAGCAAAGCAACCGTGAGTACTCATCCAAAGTACTCGCAAGCAAGGATCTACACTACATATGCACTGGGTATCAATGAAATGGTAGTATCTGTGGACTGAACTGCAGAATGCCAGAATAAGAGGGGGATAGCTAGTCCTATCGAAGACTACGCTTCTGGTAGCCTCCATCTTGAAGCATATAGAAGAGAGTAGCTGGTAAGTTCACCAAGTATCATCGCATAGCATAATCCTACCCGACGATCCTCTCCTCGTCGCCCTGTGCGAGAGCGATCACCGGGTTGTATCTGGCACTTGAAAGGGTGTGTTTTATTAAGTATCTGGTTCTAGTTGTCATAAGGTCGAGGTACAACTCCGGGTCGTCCTTTTACCGAGGGACACTGCTATTCGAATAGATAAACTTCCTGCAGGGGTGCACCACATTACCCAACACGCTCGATCCCTCTGGCCGGGCACACTTTCCTGGGTCATACCCGGCCTCGGAAGATCAACACGTCGCAGCCCTACCTAGGCCTAACAGAGAGGTCAGCACGCCGGTCTAAATCCTATGCGCGCAGGGGTCTGGGCCCATCGCCCATTGCACACCTGCACGTTGCGTGGGTGGCCGGTGAGCAGACCTAGCAACCTCCATTACAAAGGAAGTTGCGTTACGCGGTGCAACCCGGCGCGCGCCGCTCAGTCGCTGACGTCTAGGAGGCTTCGGCTGGTACCACGACATCGAGTACCCATAACTGTTTCCGCATGGTGGTTAGTGCGTATAGGCTCGTAGCCAGACTCAGATCAAATACCCAATCTCGTTAAGCGTGTTATTTTGAAGTAACCGCGGACGCCGACCAGGACCAGGCCCACCTGTCTCCTAGGTGGTCACAACCTGCCATGTCGCTCCGCCACAAAGTAATACTCGGGGGCCGTCGGGAACCTAGGCCCACCTCTGCCTGGATGGAACCACCTGCCCCTTCAGCCCTCATCTCCGAACAGAAACATAAGTAGTAATAGTATATAATATAAACCCGTGATCACCTCCCGAAGTGATCATGGCCCAGTAGTATAGCATGGCAGACGGACAAGAGTGTAGGGCCACTGATGTAATTCTAGCAACCTATACTAAGCATTTAGGATTGCAGGTAAGGTATCAACAGTAGTAGCAAAGACAGGCTATGCAGCAGAATAGGATTAACCAAAAGCAGTAACATGCTACACTACTCTAATGCAAGCAGTAGAGAGATGGAATAGGCGATATCGGGTTGATCAAAGGGAGGGCTTGGCTGGAAGCTGTGTCGAGAGAGAAGGGTCGTCGACGTAGTAGTCATTCACGGCAGTGTCGTCAGCGGTCTCAGCGTCTATCGAGAGAGAAGGAGGGGGGGAGGAAACAGTAAATACAAAGCAAACAATGCTACACAAAGTCTGACATGACAATATGTAGTGCCGGGTGTGTACTAACGTGGGGTTGCATGTTACTGAGAAAGGGGGATCCCATCCGGGAAAGTTTTCCCGGTTTTGGACATTTGTTAGACAGATGACCGGAGGGGGACGGTTGCATGTTCAGGTATTTAGAGGCATCACACGGATATGTGTGTTGCGTAACCGGGTTCGTCTCGTCGTTCTGAGCAACTTTCATGTACAAAGTATTTTCATCCGAGTTATGGTTTATTTTATATTATTTTTCAAAGTTTTAATCAATTCTGAAATTATTATTAATTTAAATTAAACATTATCCGAAACAGTAGCTGATGACATCAGCATGACATCATGCTGACGTCAGCACAACCTGACACGTGGTTCCCACCTGTCATAGACTGGTTAGTTAATTAGTGATTAACTAATTAATTAATACTTAATTAAACTAATTAACTAAATTAGATTATCCTAAACAGGGTTAATTAACTTAATTAATTAACTAATTAATTAATCTATTAATTAATTAATAATTTTAATAATTCTATTTTATTTTTATTTCTATTTTTTTGTTTTTTTTTCTGGGCAGCGGGCCCCGTTCGTCAACGACCCAGGGGGGGTGTTGGCCCACAGGCCAGTGGCACGGGGCCACGGGCGCTGGGTTTCCGGGCGCGGTTGCGGGCGAGGCGCCCGTCGGGGCGGACCCGAGGCGACAGGGCGGGCGCTCGCTGGCGGGCGTCGACGGGCGCGGGCCAACCGGACGGTGGCCACGGCGTACAGGGCGCAGGAGAGGGAGAGGCGACGGCACGGCGCACGGGGAAGGAGCAGCAGGGGCGGGGAGCGCCGCGGGGCGACGCGCGGCAGGCGCCGGGCACACGCGCGTGCGGTGCGCACTGCACGCGGCGGGGCGGCTGCTGTGTGAGCCGCGGCGCGGGCGCGTGCGTCGGGGCTGTGCAGCGAGCAGGGGAAGCGGAGGGTGGTGCTGCAGCAGCGGGGAGGCGCGGGCACGGCGATCCGGGGCGTGAGCCCAGGCGACGGTGAGCGCAGCAGGGCGGCGGGCGAGCACCGGGGCCGCGCGGGGCGGCTCGGCAAGCGTGGCCGAGCGGGGCGTGGCTCGGGCGCCCGTGCGCGACAGCAGGCGAAGCCGAGCAGCAGCAGCGGACAGCAGGGGCGGTGGCCGAGCGAGCCATGGCGGAAGCGAGTGGCATGCGGGCGCGAGGGAGAGAGGAGGAGAAGGGGCGCTCACGGTGGCCGTAGGGGAAAGGGCAGTGGGGCGCGGGGAGGAGGTCGGAGACGACGCGACGCAGGGGAGGACGACGGCGATAGTGTCTGGCGAGGTGCGCCGGCGTGGTGGCGACAGGAATCGGCGGCGGCGGCGGCGCGGTTCGGTCCCCCCGATCCCGATCCAGAATCGGGAGGGGGAAGGAGAGAGACATGGGGAGTGGGGGGGAGTGTGCGGTCGGGGGTTAGGGTTTCCCCTGGTGGGGATATGGAGGAGGGGTTGGGCCGGCCGGTTGGGCCAGGTGGGTCGGCCAGCTGGGCCGCCTGGTCCAGTGGGGGGGGGGTTGCTTTGTTGTTTTTTGTTTTTTTTTTTGTTTTTTTTCGTTAAGTCCTTTTCTTTTTTTATTTATTTGCTTTTCTGTTTTAATTCATTTAAAAGTACTTAGGCTCTTTATAAAAGCATGGTTCCTTCACCATAAATACCTAGGCGTTAAATGGCACACTCCGAACATTTTAGTTTTAAAGTTTGAAATTTTTTTATGTTTGTTAATAATCCAAATTTGAATTCGAATCGGTTTTGAACTAACGCGAGATTAGCAACTGTAACGGAGGTGACATGGCATCATTAGCAGAGGTTCACTGTAGCATAATTATCCAGGCGTTACAATTCTCCTCCACTACAAGAAATCTCGTCCCGAGATTTAGGAGGTAGAAGGAAACAGTGCGGGGTATTCTTCTCGCAGGCGATCCTCGCGTTCCCAAGTGGCCTCATCTTCAGAATGATTTGACCACTGAACCTTGAGGAACTTGATTGCCTGCTGACATGTGCGGCGTTCAGCTTGGTCGAGAATGCGGACCGGATGCTCTTTATAGGAGAGGTCCTGTTGCAATTCGAGCACTTCATGATCCATTGCTCGGATTGGGTCCTTGAAGCAGCGGCGGAGTTGTGACACGTGGAACACATCATGAACCTGAGAAAGGTTCGGCGGAAATTCCAGTTGATATGCGACTTTTCCACGCTTTTCGAGAATAGTGAACGGACCAATATAGCGAGGAGCTAGCTTGCCCTTGATCCCGAAGCGGTGAGCACCCTTCATTGGTGTAACTCGAAGATAAGCCTTTTCGCCAGGTTGATAGACCATGTCTTTATGATGACGGTCATACTGACTCTTCTGACGTGACTGGGCAGTCTTGAGATTCTCACGAATGATGCGGACTTGTTCTTCGGCGTGTTGGATAATATCCGGACCGAAAAGTGGACGTTCCCCAGTTTCTGATCAGTTCAGAGGGGTTCGGCACTTTCGTCCATATAACACTTCGAAGGGGGCCATCTTCAGACTAGCTTGATAGCTATTATTATAAGAGAACTCCGCATACGGGAGAGATTCCTCCCATTTCTTGCTGAAAGAGATAACACAAGCTCAAAGCATGTCTTCGAGAACTTGGTTGACACGTTCCACTTGCCCTTGCGACTGAGGATGAAATGCAGTACTGAATGACAGATGAGTACCCATAGCTTCTTGGAAACTTGCCCAAAATCTCGAAGTGAATAAGCTGCCACGGTCCGAACTGATTACCAGTGGAATACCGTGAAGTGAAACAATTCTGGACATGTAGAGAGTTGCAAGCTGACTAGCAGTGATCGTTTCTTTGACCGCCAGAAAATGTGCAACTTTAGAGAGTCGATCAATGATGACAAGGATAGCATCATTACCTTTCTGCGATTTGGGAAAACCAGTGACGAAGTCCATTTCAACATGGTCCCATTTCCATTCAGGAATAGAGATAGGTTGCAGAGTTCCAGCAGGTCTTCAATGTTCTGCTTTGATTCGACAACAAACATCACATTCAGCAACATAACGAGCAATGTCTTGCTTCATATTAGACCACCAGAATTTTCGACGGACATCTTGGTACATCTTGGTGCTACCGGGATGAATAGACAGAGGCATTTCATGAGCTTCTTTCATAACCTTCTGAGTCATATCCAGGTTGTCTTCCGTAGGGACCACTATTCGACCTTTAAAGAACAAGGTGTCATCATCTCCAAGGGTGAAGCACGAGGGCCTTCCTGCCGCAAGGTAGCGCTTAATCTTGTGGGCTTGAGAGTCATACTTCTGCAGTGTCTTGATGTTGCCCAAGAGATCTGGTTCGACAGCCAGGGTATTGAGGGAACCCTAGGGTACAACACGGAGGTTCATCTTGCGGAACTCTGGAGGAGGAGGAGCGAGTGCTCCAGGAGGAACAATATGGAGGTTCAGCTTTCTGAATTCTTCAACAAGCGAGGTTTGAACTTTGTGAACCTGGAGGTGGTTGCAATATGACTTACGGCTCAAGGCATCAGCCATTACATTAGCCTTGCCTGGTGTATAGGAAATACCCAAGTCAAAGTCTGCAACAGTCTCCATCCATCTCTGCTGACGGAGGTTCAGGTCTGGCTGAGTAAACAGATACTTTAGACTTTGGTGGTCGGTGAAGATCTCGCAACGATTACCGAGAAGGTAATGTCGCCACTGTTTCAGTGTATGTATGACAGCAGCAAGCTCGAGGTCGTGAACTGGGTAGTTCTCTTCGTGAGGGCGCAATTGACGGGATGCATAGGCAATCACTTTGCGCTCTTGCATTAGGACATAGCCTAATCCTTGACGGGAAGCGTCGCAGTAAATGACGAAGTCCTTCTTAGTATCAGGTGGAGCAAGCACTGGGGCAGAAGTCAACTTGTCCTTGAGTGCCTGGAAACTTTCCTGACATTTGTCTGTCCATTGGTACTTGACGCCCTTATGCAATAGGTTAGTCAGAGGCCTGGCGACCTTGGAGAAGTTCTCGACGAATCGACGGCAATAGCTGGCGAGACCGAGAAAACTCCTCACTTGCTTGACGTTCTTCGGAGGAGTCCAATCGAGAATAGCCTGAACTCGCTCGGGGTTGACGGTAATACCATCCTTGGAGATGACATGCCCAAGATAAGTTACTTCGGGAAGCCAGAATTCACACTTGGAATACTTAGCATAGAGTTGATGCTCTCGAAGCTTCTCCAGGACAAGACGAAGATGTTCAGCATGCTCTTCTTTATTCTTGGAGTACACAAGGATATCATCCAGATAAACCACGACGAACTTGTCGAGGTATTCCATGAAGATATAGTTCATCAAACGAGAGAAGGTGGCTGGAGCATTGGGTAAGCCGAATGACATGACAGTGTACTCATATGAACCATATCGAGTCACGAATGCGGTCTTTGGGATATCCTCTTCATGAACACGGATTTGGTGGTATCCCAACCTTAAGTCGAGTTTGGAGAACACTGATGAGCCAGCTAGTTGATCATACAGATCATTGATCCGAGGAAGAGGATATTTGTTCTGAATGGTAGCTTGGTTAATAGGACGGTAGTCTTGGACCAATCGGTTTGTCCCATCCTTCTTCTTGATAAAGAGGGAAGGTGCTCCCCAAGGAGAGCAACTGGGGCGAATGAAACCACTGCGAAGAGATGTGTCGATTTCCTCCTTAAGCGCAATGAGTTCATGTGGCGGCATCTTGTAGGGTCGCTTGGCTATAGGAGTGGTGCCTGGTTTCAAGTCGATGATGAATTCGACAGCTCTAGCAGGGGGAATCCCTGGAAGTTCTTCAGGAAAGACGTCTTGGAATTCACGAACAACGGGAATGTTTTCAATGCCCTCGAGTGGTGCAGCGTTCAATGCGTTCAACGCATAAAGCCTTGCCTCGGCATTCTGAACCAGACGAGCGTTATAGCTTATTATTTCATCGGAAGGGTGTAGCAGATGGACGGTCTTAGTGGCGCAAACTATAGAAGCAGTATGCGCTTTCAACCATTCCATTCCCAGAATGAGATCAATGCTACAGGACTTCAATGCGATGGGAGAGACAAGGAATTCCAGTCCTTCGATTTCAACGGGGACGTCCTTGCAAAACATGGAGGTTCGACATTGGCCCGCAGGGGTGTGTTCTAATAGCGAAGCGTTCATGTCCTCACATTTAATGTCGTGCAAGCATGCAAAATCTTCCGACATGAATGAATGCGATGCACCTGTATCAAATAAAACGGATGCTGGTACTGAATTTACGAGGAGTGTACCCATCACAGTAGTAGGCTGGTCTCGAGCTTCATTGAGATCAACGTGGTTGGCATGAACACGACCATAAGACTTGGCATTGTTGTTGCGGGGCTGGTTGCTTCCACGGCCAGCTGCAGGAAGGGCCAGTTGATTCTGGTTCTGATAGCAGTTCCTGGCAAGGTGACCTGGTTGACCACACTTGTAGCACAGACCATTATTGGGGGTGGGAGCAGGAGCTTGGGGTGGTGCAACTGGAAGTCTTGGCTGCTGGGTGGTGGAGGAGGCAGACGCGATGCAGCATAAGACTGCCTTGGAGCAGGTGCATTTGGACGGTACATGCTGTTCGGGATCCAGATCTTACGCTTCTGCAAGGGCGGGCCCAAAGATGAGCCCGTGTCATGGTTGCGCCTGTGAGAGCTCTGGTGTTCCTGCAGACCAGTTTCAACATTGATGGCCTTGTTCACCAAGGTGGCGAAATCGGGAAAGTCATGCACTAGCAGTGCGAGCTTGATGTCAGCTTGAAGGCCATCACAGAACTTCTCCTGTCTGCGTGCATCAGTTGCAATGTCTTCTTCAGCATAGCGGGATAAGTCCAGAAACTCCCGCTGATAAGCTTCCATAGTTTTGTTGCTTTGGTGAGGTTGCGGAATTCGCGCTTCTTCCGGTCCATGATTCCCTGTGGGATGAAGCGGGCACGGAAAGCAGCTTGAAAGTCTGGCCAGGTGATGATCGCTCCAACCGGCAGAGTACGCCTGTGGCTGTCCCACCATTGAGCAGCAGGTCCCTTCAGAAAGAAGGAAGCAAAGGTGACATAGCTGGCAGGGGCTACATCAACAGACTCCATCTCATAGGTGATGTCATGGAGCCAGTCATCAGCATCCAGAGGCTGAGTTGAGCTGCGGTACATGGTTGGGTTGAGGCGTATGAAATCCTGCAGAGTTATTTGGGCTGGCTGCTGGTTCATATTGGGGCGCGGGAACTGAGCCATCATATTCTCCATGAACTGGCGGTTCAGCTCGAACTGTTGGATCATACCAGCCATATACTCAGGCGGTGGTGGGGCGTTGCCACCACGACCACGACCACCTGGTCTAACCATCCTGCTAATATATAATAGGGGTAGTTCAGCATTGAGAAATTTGCAAAGACAAGAATCATTCTTGGTGAAACATGCATAATGAAAGGAGCACGATAGATACTACATAGTAGTTGGCATATCTTACAAAAGGGATCATGCATAGAGTTCAGTACATAAGACTAAAGACATCATAGGCGGCACGCAGGCTCGCGGCGAATGCATCTAATGCTAATAAGCAAGACTACATCAGTCCCAGGAGGAACTGTGGAGGTAGGTGTAGCCTCACAGCTGGTAGTGACGCGACGGGAAGTCCTCCACGTCAGTAGCCTACGGTCCGTGAACACTCTGGTGTAGAACCCGACGTCCAGGTGGCAAAAGAGGACCAAGTGCGGGAGTGTAGCCTCCCACATCTGGCCAACCGACACCCTGGGGCATCACGGTCCTGACTGGGTAGATCGCAGATCGCGGCAGCTCACCAGATCGGACAAAGGGGTGCAACAGTGTCAAAGCACTGTAAAGGTGCTGACGGGTGGTGTACAACTCATGGCGACGAGCTCGGTTAGCTCGATCCAGCCCATCAGCATGCAGAACCAGGTTCTGATGGTGGAAGGGCTCTCGGGTGACGGTGGAGTAGGCAGCAGTGTAATATCCCTTCGCACCATCGTCAGATGCGATAGCAACGTGGCTGAAAGGGGAGGTGTCCAACGCCCGATACTCTCCACGAAGACGTGTCAGAGCTGCATAAGCAGCATCGTGGACTGCCATATCGATGGTCACTCCAACACCATGAGCGGTGTGCAGCACAGTAGTGGAGTCATACTCCCGAGAGTAGAGGTGGACGATGGCACGGTACTGCTCCTGGTTAAAGTCCTGGTACTGCTCGTACACGGTGTACTCAGGGTGCCAGCGATAACCCAGATAGGTCATCATCTCAGCTAACACATCAGGTGAACCCTGGACACCAATGGCCGCCGTGTGGCGCACGACCTGCCTCGTGGGTTCCATCTGAAAACAAAGATGTTTCAAAGGAGTCATATGACAGTGTGGATATTGTCCAAAATACTATTCTAAGGAATAACTATGGCTTATCCAACTTTGGGGGGAATGTGGTCACGGGATTCTAATGTTAGAGTTAGTAAATTGTTTAACCCGAGTAGAAGAGAGTTCAGAGTCCCGGAGTAAAGAACGAGGAGTAAAAGATCCTAATACCACCCAATGGCGACGTGGGCCCGTAAGACACACAGCCATGTTAGTAAAACAGTTTTCTTTGTCTAGACTCAACTTCGGCCAAGGAGTGTGGAAGGGGGGTTCCTACAGGCAGTCGGCTCTGATACCAACTTGTGACGCCCCCGATTCAATCGTACACTAATCATACACGCAAACGTGTACGATCAAGATCAGGGACTCATGAGAAGATATCACAACACAACTCTAAAAATAAATAAGTCATACAAGCATCATAATACAAGCCAGGGGCCTCGAGGGCTCGAATACAAGTGCTCGATCATAGACGAGTCAGCGGAAGCAACAATATCTAAGTACAGACATAATTTAAACAAGGTGCCATAAGATGGCTAGCACAAACTGGGATACAGATCAAAGAGGCGCAGGCCTCCTGCCTGGGATCCTCCTAAACTACTCCTGGTCGTCGTCGGCGGCCTGCACGTAGTAGTAGGCACCCTCGGTGTAGTAGGGGTCATCGAAGGTGGTGTCTGGCTCCTGGGCTCCAGCATCTGGTTGCGACAACCGAGTATAGAAAGGGGAAAAAGGGGGAGCAAAGCAACCGTGAGTACTCATCCAAAGTACTCGCAAGCAAGGATCTACACTACATATGCACTGGGTATCAATGAAATGGTAGTATCTGTGGACTGAACTGCAGAATGCCAGAATAAGAGGGGGATAGCTAGTCCTATCGAAGACTACGCTTCTGGTAGCCTCCATCTTGAAGCATATAGAAGAGAGTAGCTGGTAAGTTCACCAAGTATCATCGCATAGCATAATCCTACCCGACGATCCTCTCCTCGTCGCCCTGTGCGAGAGCGATCACCGGGTTGTATCTGGCACTTGAAAGGGTGTGTTTTATTAAGTATCCGGTTCTAGTTGTCATAAGGTCGAGGTACAACTCCGGGTCATCCTTTTACCGAGGGACACAGCTATTCGAATAGATAAACTTCCCTGCAGGGGTGCACCACATTACCCAACACGCTCGATCCCTCTCGCCGGGCACACTTTCCTGGGTCATACCCGGCCTCGGAAGATCAACATGTCGCAGCCCTACCTAGGCCTAACAGAGAGGTCAGCACACCGGTCTAAATCCTATGCGCGGAGGGGTCTGGGCCCATCGCCCATTGCACACCTGCATGTTGCGTGGGCGGCCGGTGAGCAGACCTAGCAACCTCCATTACAAAGGAAGTAGCGTTACGCGGTCCAACCCGGCGCGCACCGCTCAGTCGCTGACGTCTAGGAGGCTTCGGCTGATACCACGACATCGAGTACCCATAACTGTTCCCGCGTGGTGGTTAGTGCGTATAGGCTCATAGCCAGACTCAGATCAAATACCCAATCTCGTTAAGCGTGTTATTTTGAAGTAACCGCGGACACCGACCAGGACCAGGCCCACCTGTCTCCTAGGTGGTCACAACCTGCCCTGTCGCTCCGCCACAAAGTAACACTCGGGGGCCGTCGGGAACCTAGGCCCACCTCTGCCTGGATGGAACCACCTGCCCCTTCAGCCCCCATCTCCGAACAGAAACATAAGTAGTAATAGTATATAATATAAACCCGTGATCACCTCCCGAAGTGATCACGGCCCAGTAGTATATCATGGCAGACGGACAAGAGTGTAGGGCCACTGATGTAATTCTAGCAACCTATACTAAGCATTTAGGATTGCAGGTAAGGTATCAACAGTAGTAGCAAAGACAGGCTATGCAGCAGAATAGGATTAACCGAAAGCAGTAACATGCTACACTACTCTAATGCAAGCAGTAGAGAGAAGGAATAGGCGATATCGGGTTGATCAAAGGGGGGGCTTGCCTGGTAGCTGTGTCGATAGAGAAGGGTCGTTGACGTAGTAGTCGTTCACGGCAGCGTCGTCAGCGGTCTCAGCGTCTATCGAGAGAGAAGGAGGGGGGAGGAAACAGTAAATACAAAGCAAACAATGCTACACAAAGTATGACATGACAATATGTAGTGCCGGGTGTGTACTAACGTGGGGTTGCACGTTACCGAGAAAGGGGGATCCCATCCGGGAAAGTTTTCCCGGTTTCGGACATTTGTTAGACAGATGACCGGAGGGGAACGGTTGCATGTTCAGGTATTTAGATGCATCACACGGATATCTGGGTTGCGTAACCGGGTTCGTCTGGTCGTTCTGAGCAACTTTCATGTACAAAGTATTTTCATCCGAGTTACGGTTTATTTTATATTATTTTTCAAAGTTTTAATCAATTCTGAAATTATTATTAATTTAAATTAAACATTATCTGAAACAGTAGCTGATGAGGTCAGCATGACATCATGCTGACGTCAGCACAACCTGACACGTGGGTCCCACCTGTCATAGACTGGTTAGTTAATTAGTGATTAACTAATTAATTAATACTTAATTAAACTAATTAACTAAATTAGATTAACCTAAACATGGTTAATTAACTTAATTAATTAACTAATTAATTAATCTATTAATTAATTAATAATTCTATTTTATTTCTATTTCTATTTTTTTTTGTTTTTTTTTCTGGGCAGCGGGCCCCGTTCGTCAGCGACCCAGGGGGGGTGTTGGCCCACAGGCCAGTGGCACAGGGCCACGGGCGCTGGGTTTTCAGGCGCGGTTGCGGGCAAGGCGCCCGTCGGGGCGGACCCGAGGCGACAGGGCGGGCGCTCGCTGGCGGGCGTCGACGGGCGCGGGCCAACCGGACGGTGGCCACGACGTACAGGGCGCAGGAGAGGGAGAGGCGACGGCACGGCGCACGGGGAAGGAGCAGCAGGGGCGGGGAGCGCCGCAGGGCGACGCGCGGCAGGCGCCGGGCGCAAGCGCGTGCGGGTGCGCACTGCACGCGGCGGGGCGGTGCAGCGAGCAGGGGAAGCGGAGGGTGGTGCCTGCAGCAGCGGGGAGGCGCGGGTACGGCGATGCGGGGCGTGAGCCCAGGCGACGGTGAGCGCAGCAGGGCGGTGGGCGTGCAGCGGGGCCACGCGGGGCGGCTCGGCAAGCGTGTCCGATCGGGGCGTGGCTCGGGCACGCGTGCGCGACAGCAGGCGAAGCCGAGCAGCAGGGGCGGCGTCCGTGCGAGCCACGGCGGAAGCGAGCGGCGTGCGTGCATGACGGAGAGAGGAGGAGAAGGGGCGCTCACGGTGGCCATAGGGGAAAGGGCAGTGGGGCGCGGGGAGGAGGTCGGAGACGACGCGACGCAGGGGAGGACGACGGCGATAGCGTCCGGCGTGGTGGCGACAGGAATCGGCGGCGGCGGCGGCGCGGTTCGGACCCCCCGATCCCGATCCAGAATCGGGAGGGGGAAGGAGAGAGACGTGGGGAGTGGGGGGGGAGTGTGCGGTCGGGGGTTAGGGTTTCCCCTGGTGGGGATATTGAGGAGGGGTTGGGCCGGCCGGTTGGGCCAGGTGGGTCGGCCAGCTAGGCCGCCTGGTCCAGTGGGGGGGGTTGCTTTTTTTATTTTTTTTGTTTGTTTTCGTTTAGTCCTTTTCTTTTTTTATTTATTTGCTTTTCTGTTTTAATTCATTTAAAAGTACTTAGGCTCTTTATAAAAGCATGGTTCCTTCACCATAAATACCTAGGCGTTAAATGGCACACTCCGAACATTTTAGTTTTAAAGTTTGAAAATTTTTTATGTTTGTTAATAATCCAAATTTGATTTCAAATCGGTTTTGAACTAGCGCGAGATTAGGAACTGTAACGGAGGTGATGTGACATCATTAGCAGAGGTTCACTGTAGCATAATTATCCGGGCGTTACAATAGTACGCGTCGAAGAGGGGAGGAGGGGGCCGGGGTAGCACATATACTACACACACGTCATGAACGATCTCGCTCCATGTGGGGACTTTTCGGTTTACGAGGCAGGTGCCACAAAGAAGTTGTGCATATTGGGTATTAAAAACATCACCAACACATTGGGCCACGTGCAGACAATGGTTGTCACTCATTCGCCTGTGACTCTTCCCTCCATGGGCTCGCGAGGTCGTCATCCATCTAATATATGACACAACAAGAAAGGTAATTTGACGAACAAGGAGGATTATTTTCGGGTTGTGTTACAGTACGTAGGAGTATATATATTACGTGTCGAAGAGGGGAGGGGGCAACATATATATACTACGTGTCATGAACCTCGGTTCGTGTGGGGGACTTGAAGGTTTCCGAAGCAGGTGCCACATCAAAGTTCTGCATATATATTAGGTATTCAAACATCACAACCACACTTCTCCATACATGTGTTTGTCCCACAAGCAAGTGATGGCGGTTGTCCTCTAGCACTCACTCACGGGGTTATCGGCGAGATGCTTCGTCCATCTTTGTGTGCCCGCTTGGTCAATGACTTCGACCGATAGCGATACAGGTTAATTTGATTTATAATTAGGAGGGGATTAAATTTTGGTTCGTCTTATATGGTACGGTACATGCAACTATACTTCGAGCGCATGTGTACCCACGAATCCCTCCCACCGGGTCGTAGTGGGGGCGACGCATCATGAACCAGATCTGTGTGGGGACTGTGCGATTTTTGACGCATGCATGTGCCACATCAAAATGTTGTGCTTTTGGTATTCAAACATATATGCATATGCATCACGCATGTTCATACATATATTTGGGGCACATGCATGCGGTGGTTGTCTTTGGACACTCTCCCTCGCTTGGTTATCATTGACAACCTATATATTCGTGGGCCCGCGTGGACGTCCATCACTTCGACCAACAACGCATGCAAGAGAGGTTACCAGGGTGGATTCTTCTTCTCTTGGTTCGCGTTACCGTATAGCCATACGTCGATCATGGTGATATTCGAGACCTAAGTTTGAGGGCTTGCATACACATGAATCCCTATATATATAGTATACGCGTCGTGAACCGTCGCTCTGTGTGGGGACTTTCCGGTTCCAAAAGCACGGTGCCACATCAAAGTTGTGCATTGGGTATATTCAAACACCATATGGCACTTCATACATATGTTTGGGCCACATGCACGCAGTGGTTGTCTTCAGGAACTCCCTCGCGTGGTTATCGGCGACAAGCTAGCCTATTTTCTGGGGCCGCGTGTGGACGTTCATGCATGACTTTGACCCAACAACAAGAGAGGTTATACGAGCAAGGTGGTGATTCTTCTTGGTCAGTCTTACAATCGCCTTGGTGAGATGCCCCCTCCCACTGACTCAAAGTATGTGTGGGGGGGGGGGGCACAGTACTACTTCGCACTAGATGAACCTCCGTGGGGTCGGGGATGTCCGGTTAATTTTTGATGCACATGTAAGACATCAAATTTGTGATTTGGTTATTTAAATATCACACCACATCGTTTTCACACACATATCGGGCCACCCGCGGGTGTGGTTCCTATGTGGTCTCACCCATCTAATGCCAGAAGAACACATATGTGGGCCCGCACACGGTCCACATTTGATCGGAAACAAAGGGGGGAGGGTTGACCATGATGTACTCCTTTCGGTTTTGTGTTACGGTAGGGTGAGATGTCAGACCTAGCTATTTGGGGGCATGCGTTCATAGCTAGGATTCCCCTCCCTCCAACACGAAGTGTGTGTGTGTGTGTGTGTGTGTGTGTGTTTGTGGGGGTGGGGGGCTAGCAATAATAACATGCGCTTTGTGCGACAGGTGCCACATCAAAGTTGTGCATTGCGTATTTGAACATCAAACCACCCTTTTCATACATATATTTGGTCCACATGCAAGTGTGTTCGTGTTCTGACCCTTTCCCGCATTTTTTTTACCAAATTTATAAACAGCAGTTGAGTCAGACGCAGCAACCGTCTGTGATCGGGTACGAAACAGACACGATGCTCTAGGACTACCCGTGTGCCGCGCCCCTGCCCCTGTCACCCACATGATCACAGTAGATTGGGTTCCCGAGGCTTCCCTCCCCCTCTCGAAAATATCTACTCCCTCGCAATCTCAAAAATATCTACCCGCCTAGATGGTTTTTCTGTTTGATAGCACACAATTAGTATGTGTGGACCGTGTGCGATGTCTGTTACTCCCGCTCTGCTTCAATCAGTAGATCCAAATTTTTAGTAGCCCCGGCATTTTATTCCCGCCTGCATCCCTCGCAATCTCAAAAATATCTGCTCGGCTAGAGTGTTTTTCTATTTGATAGCACATGATTATTATGTTTTAACCGTGTGTGATGTTTGTTACTCCCGCCCCGCTCTGCTTCAATCCCTTGATCCAAATTTTTGGTAGCCCCGCCATTTTACTCCCGCCTAGTTAAATTTTCAGTACCTGTGCCATTTCCTCAAACACCACCTTGGACCCCCTCGACACACACACACCCCAAATCCTTCGGTCACCCCAAATCCCCCGCTCACACACATACACACCACCCCTCCCTCGCTCCAAACCTAGCTAGGTCGTCGCCGCCGCCATCGTCAACCTCTGCCGGTCTGCCCGTGCAGTTTACCCACCGATATACATACCCTCGCCACCCTGAGTTTCTTAGATGACGCCTGCGAAATGCCCCCTTTCCCAAAGATCCCCATCCCCACCCCAACCCCACTCCAGAGCATCTCATCCTAAGCCCGGCTACGCTTCCCGGGGAGCTTGAGGAGCGAATGGCCCAAAAGAGCTTTACCACGGCCTCTTCGCCCGACGTCGGTGAGGTGGCTGCCAAGGAAGCTGACGACGATGACTGGACCTGGATTGAGCCTTTCAATCAGCGGGCTAGAGTATTCTGGCATGTCGCGGACACCGGCTACGACATCGAGGTCGTCGACAGCGATGGCTTGACGCGGGCTATGTCACAGGTTAAGTTGCCCACCCCCAATCCTTCGGGTTCGACAGTCGTCGATCTCATCGATGGCCCTGCCGCTGATCTCCTGCAGCTCGTTATGAACAATTTGCCATCCTTCATCGCCATGGAGCTCCTTTTGTCATTTCTGAAGGACACATTCTGCGACGCTAGCTTGGGATCCTCAGCTCGCAAGTCAGACCTCATCAATGGCGACCACGAGGAGGAGCCAATCTGTGACAAGTGAGGAAACCCATTATTTGTTTTCTCGAACCCCTTTTGTAGTGAGAACCTGTCTAGTATTTATTGCTATATTTGGTTGTTTGCATTACGCCTTGTTTATTTATATGGTTTTTGGTTGTTCAGTTGTTTGTAGTTGGCATATGTCCAGTTTCAAGTGCCATCTTTGGTTGTTCGTAGTATGCCTTGTTTATTTCAGCTTTTCACAGTGTGATGTTCTATATGTGCTAGTATGAACTGTGTAGTTCAATTTCATCAATACCAATTTTAACAATAGCTCTATGAATTACTATATTTGGTTGCTGTTAAGCATGTTGTACTCCCTCTGAATCTTTTTAGTTCGCATATAAGATTTGTCTAAAGTCAAGCCTCATAAATTTTGACCAACTTTATAGAAAAAATACCAACATTCACAATATGAAATCAATATCAGTAGATGTGTCATGACTTAAATTTTCATATTGTATAACTTTAGCATGGTAGATGTTGATATTTTTTCATATAAATAAGGTCAAAGTTTATGAAGTTTGACTTCAGACAATTCTTATATGCAGAGTAAAAGGACCGGAGGGAGTATTTAACATGCCTTTCCATTTGATTTAACAATGGCACTGTTTGGATACTCTAACTTAGCTAGAGGTTAGAGTTAGTCTCTAGCTCATGACAGTTAAAAGGGAGAGAGAGATTGGTGGAATAGTTGATTGTATTGCTTGAGCCTCGTGGGCATTTATATAGGAGTACATGGTCATCTTGGAGTACAAGTCAAGGTAGAATAAATCCTATGCTCTCCTATGTTTCCTAAATAACAATGATACTCAACAATGACTAACCCTAAACTAACTCTAGCCAAAGAGGTGTTTGGATGACAGGGTTAGATTGACAATAAATGCACTAGGAGAACTAGCCCCAATTAGCACCCCTTGGGTGGGATAGTTGTTTTCGGTGGGTTAGACGCAACTAGCTCAAACTAGCCCTCATGTTTCGATACTTTAGGGCTATTTGAGCCAAAACTAGCTCAAACTAACTCTAACCCATGGATCCAAACAGGGCCCATAACTAGTGTACTTAGACCTGCACAATACAAGTTTGAATGACTATGTTTGCTTGTTTTTAAATATTAGGCATGTTGCAGTTAATAACACACCTTTCCACTTCTTGTTTCTTAATATTAGGTTTTTAAGAATTTGGTCTTGCACATGTAGGTCCTGCTGTCAGAGGTTTTGACCCACTGTTCAACCCATTTTGCATATGGGGAAATGTCCATGAATATTAGTCAAGTCAAGAAACTCAGAAAGATTGTTAGGATAAAGAAATTAGCGACAAAAAACAACAAGATCTTTGTCTGCACAATGAAGAAGACATCAGTTCACTACAGCATGGTACTAACTGTTATACCTTGTCTTTTTAATTCCTTTGCGCCATTTCAAATCTAGAGAAGATATTTATGCATATCCTTGTTTTCAAGCCTTTCCAAAGCATTTCACTGATGATTACTCCCTCCGTAAACTAATATAAGAGCGTTTAGATAACTACTCTAGTGATCTAAACGCTCTTATATTAGTTTACACAGGGAGTACCTCTCAAACCACCTTTATGGTCAAGAGGCGAGGAAGGTATTCATACAACACCCACGGTTCAATATTGAAGTGTTCCTGAAGAGGATGAAGGATGGACGGTCAATCATCCACAGGCACTGCCCTAAAGTTGCAAAGACCTTCAACATCAATGAAGGCTCAATATTCGCGTTCCGCTTCAGCAGTTTTCCAAATGAGATTCATCTGTCTATGTACCGTCTATGATGCTAATTTCGAAAGGTTATAGATGTTGCATGTGAAACTTGGTGCTGGTGCAGTTGTGTAATGGGGTAGCTGAGTGCTGAAGTTATATGATGTTGTACTATGATGTATTTCAATTATGAAATCCTGCTTCCTTAATATGAAGATGAAATATATTGTGTGCTTAATATGAAATGTCAGTTAGATTAATAAATGGATTATTAATAATAGGACAATTAGCCTGCTAATGGCCAATTAGCCTGCTAATTGGGTTTTTCTATTGCAAACAGTTATTGAGAAAACACCGTGGGCGATGACCTCAGGCAACACACACAGTTTCTAGGAATAAACAATGTTGGATCAATGAACAATCACACACGACATCCTCTTGAAAACTATTTGCGTTAAGCCACCTTGCGCAAAGGTTTACCACATAAAAAGTGTGTGTGATGGACATCCTTTGCCACACAGTTTCTTCTACGCACCGTGTGTGATGCATTCAATAACGCAAATGATAAAATTGTTAATATTGTGTGCAATGGAAACGCTATTACAAACGATTTAATGGGAAAATTGTGTGTGATGCACCTGCGAATGGAAACGTTTTCCTTGGAGTGACTATGTGGGATGTATATACGAACGGAAACGTACTTCTTGGATTAACTGTGTGGGATGTATATACTAATGGAAACGTATTCCTTGGATTGACTGTGTGGAATGTACATACGAATGGAAACGTTTAGCCGGGACTGACTGTGTAAGATGTACTTACGACCGAAAATGATTTGGCCTGTATAATTGTATTTTTTTAGCACAACTATACGTATAACCGTATTTGATCGCTCGCCCGTCGCACACGACCTCACTTTGCCGAGTGTGTGTGACCAGAGGGCCTATCCCCGATGGTTTCTGGGTCGTGTGGGAAGGAACCCCCTATCGCAGTCACTCACTTGGCGACGTTTCAAAACGCCGTCGCGGAAAGGGGTTAAAAACCGTTTGTATAGCACCTCGCTATACCAGTGTAGGTTAGTACCCCCTAGTCCAGGACACTGTCAGTAGCCCTAAACTGGTCTTCTACGCCGAGGACGATTCCCTTGATGAAGATAACCTCAGATCCGAAGTCCTTGGCTTGACAGACGAGTTCCCTCTTATGACTTCAAAACTCCTGAAACTCTCTCAAAAGGAGTGGTGTCTTGTAAACAAGACCTAGCCGAGCTCACACCTCACCCGAAGACGCGGGGTAACTTAGCCTCGAAGGCCGACCACGTAGGTGTGAATAGTGCCACCTAGTCTGACAACTTTATCAAAGCGGTGCATCCCACGACGGGTCAGGCAGTTACAGCTTACCCCAAATCGTGGTTCGAGGCAGCCTTTTTACTGGCGTGTCCCATTGAGGTAGAGATCGTGCCCATTTTCTTAGGCATAATGACATCTTTCATGGGGGAGTGGCATTTTTACAAGCGCGGCAAGGGGGACTCTTGGCCTTTCAGTAGCCTATAAGAGTAAAAAGAGAACAGTGCAAGCAATCACGCTCTCATTTCCCCCGCCTACTCTTCGTCGAGCTCCAGGGCCCAGATCCAATCTTGCCCTCTCCTTCCTTAGCGAATCCAAGCTTCCCTAACCAACCATGGCCGATACCCTCAAAGGGCACTGGGGTGGTTCCATCGTGATAGACGCCACCATCCTAGAGCTGCGTGGTGTGGGATACCTCTCCGCCAACATCGCCGCCCGCGCTCCCTGCGCCAACCAGCAAGTGCCCGTTCCTAACCCAGGGGAGCGGGTAGTCTTTGTTCCCCACCTCATCTGAGGCCTGGGGTTCCCGCTGCACCCATTCATGCGCGGGATGATGTTCCACTACGGGCTTGACTTCCACCACATGGCCCCAAACTCCATTCTCCAGCTCGCCTCCTTCATTACGATTTGCGAGGCCTTCCTCCGAATCGAGCCACACTTCGGCATGTGGCTGAAGACCTTTGGCGTCAAGCTAAAGTCCAGCGGCTTCGACCTGACGGAGTGTGGAGGGGCAATGGTCGGCAAGAACCAGAATGCCGACTGGTTCAAAGGCACCTTCATCGAGACGGTGAAGGAATGACAGTGCGAGTGGTTTTATATCACTGAGCCGCTCACCCCCGGCAAAACCGAGGTCCCAGCCTTTTCGGCCGGGCCCCCAAGGAAACTCAAGTCCTGGAGGGAGAAGGGCGTCGTCTGGGGGAACCCAGAAGAGGTGGAGACACTGATCAAGAAGATCAAGTGGTGGTCTACCGAGAAGGACCTCCAGCTCCCCGACGTGGTCAACGTCATGCTCAACCGCCGCATTCTCCCGCTCCAACTCCGGGCCACCCTGATGTGAGAGCACAAATCTGAGGAAGCGGGGCCCATCCTCAACTTCTTCCACTCCAACCTGGCCGGCATGTGAACACGGCTCTTCAAGCTAGCCAAGGACAAGATCCCTAAGGAGGGGGAGGACCTCGGCTTTGAGGTCAGCTATGAAGCCCCACCGGTAAGTGTTCTAACACACACGTTTATATTCTTCTTTTCCCGCACGGTGAGACAGATTTTGATGAATCGTCTTGCTTTCTATTTGCAGAAATGGTTAGCCAGGATGCAGCAAATGTAGTGCCCGACCCCATTGCTCAAGGAGGCGAGAACCCCCTGCTCACGGTGCTCCTAGTCAAAGAGTCGCACGTGGTGATCCCAAAGGGAACAAAGTCCCAGAAGGGCAAGGCTAGTTCTCGAACTCGAAAGACATCAGTCACCCGGTCTGAGGAGACCCACGCATCCTCCATCCATGAAGACAATGTGGGGGAGGACGAGGAGAAGGAGAACCCTTCCCTCAAAGGGAAAGGGTCATGTTGAACGATGCCGAAGCTGGAACGCGACCCAAGGGCCAAAAGCGGCTGAGAAGGACCTCGGCCGAGGCCGCCGGCAAGACGTCGGAGAAGATTGAGCTCTCCGACGAGTCAAAGGATGATCCCCTCACCATGGGGAGGAAGAAACCGGCACCCCGAGGGTATGTTATCTGCTCTTTTATGTTTATGCTATAACGAGTCCTTTTAGTAGGACCAAACTTACCCGAGCATCTTTATGCAGTCCGCCAAGGGTGCGCCTAAGCGACTCTTCAAGTGGATTGCCATCTGCCATCTGCCAGTGGGACCCCGGACCCTGTTACTCCTCCCCCGGCTCATGACGGGTTGGGGGAAGAAACATCTACTCCCCCCCCCCCCCGTCGACACAACGGGGGCCGGAGAGTCGACCATCATGACCGAGGTTGAGACCTTGGTCCCGTAGGGCCAAGGGTACAAGATCCCCGAAGTCGTCATAGAGGGGCTGGGCCAGTCATTGTCTCAGCCGAAATCCACTCCAGCTCCAGCGCCGCAGCCAGAGACCCTCGTGCCCCATGCTCCGATGCCGGGCTCCGGGGTTCTACCCCCGCCTTCCGCCCAAGGGCGGGCTAGCGTGGGGTGGACTTAAGAAACAGAGGCAGCCTTAACGGGCTCCTCCCTCAAGGAAGAGTACCACGCCTTGGTAGGCGCGGCGCTCTAGGGCTTCCGGTCCATGGAGGCCGGGATGCCGGAGGCCTTCAAGGGCCTTATTACAAGCTTCGAGGTACTCTTCTGTCCCTGTGAGAAAATAATTTCTTTGTTTGAGTTTACTTTGCAAATCCATGTATCTGTCCGAGGACATTTTCTCATGGCCTTCTAAACAGCATGGTCAGTGAGTATCCCCCGAGCCCAAGGCTAGTTTCGAGGAACCGACATTGGGATCGAATAAAAGTAGGAGCATAATGTGTAGCCCCCATAACTCTGCCCAATGTTATAGGGTGCTTGTCTGAAGTATCAATAAATTGATCATGGGGCTCGTTTGTAAAATGCTTGTATGCAGGTTTCTACCTTGGCTCCAAGCTCCGTCTCCGAGGAGATTGCGGGGGTGAACCAGAAGCTTGAGAGGTCCGAGAAGGACCTTGACCTGATGAACCAATGGTTCAAGCAGTCTCAAGGTAAGCGACCAGTACTTCGTGCCCTTGAATGTTACTTTGAACACGAAAATCATGTTGTGTTTTTTTGTTTTTGAATTAGGAGCTAATGCCAAACTGTTTGAATGAGAGTGGCCTTGGCTGAGCTTGAGGGGCTCAAGACTGAACTCAAGAAGGCTCGGCAGGAAGTGGAGCAGCAAAAGGCTGCGGCCGCGAAGGCGGAGAAGGCCCGAGCTGCCGAGAAGGTGTCTAGGGAGAAGGACCAGGCGCGGGTCCTGAAGATTGTGGAGACCCTGAAGGGCGTGTTCGAAGCATGCGATAAACTTCAGGCCGGGGAGAAGCAGGCGAAAGAAGAGCTACAGAAGCTCTAGCTTGCACACTCCGAGCTCCAGACCGCGGCCTGGGCCGACCGCAAGGTGCTCCAACAAGTCGAGAAAATAGCCGTGGGTAAGCCATATTTATTGCAGTGTGTGTTTGGCAGCAAAGGGCGCATCGAGCTGACCCAGCTGTGATCTCCCGAAGAGTGTGATGGACGCCGTCCAGCACTTCGGCCAATTGAAGGGCCATGAGGCAGAGAAGGCATTTTGTCGGCAATTCATGGAATTGCCGTCGTCACAGCTGCAGAACCGTCAAATGAAGCAGCTAGCGGAGCTATTCCGTGTGGCAAGGCCAGCGCTCCAGGATCTCTGCATCAAGTTGTCGCCGGCCGAAGCCCTGCCGACCAGCTTCTTCATCCTCCTGGCTCGGCTGCGAGTTGTTGTCACACAAGTGGATTGCTGGAAGCGATCTGCGTGCCTTGAGGAAGCATGGCGGGCGTATGCCTGTGTGAAGATGCACTTCCAGAAGGTTGATGTGGGGCCCCCCGAAGGGAAGCAGCGCACCGCGGAGCAGTTCTTCACAGAGGTGGAAGAAGGCGCCCAGGCTATCGAGGCCATGTGTCTGAAAGACACTTTGTATCAGTTTTAGTACTTCGGAATGCCGAAGTACATGGGATGTAAAAGACTATATTTTGTTTTAATGAGTATGGCATTAAATTCCCTCATGCTGTTATTTGCTTACTATTCTTCCTGTTGGACCGTTTTGAACTGAAAGTTGCCACTCGTCGACTTCTACCCCAATGTAGAATATACAGAGGGTGTTCCTTGAGGCAGTTTACGACCCTTAGCCGATGTCTCGGTACTCGGAGGCGGTCTATGCTCGTAGAAACTAGGCAATCGGACTATAACAACTTTATAACTTTCACTTAGTCATAGGAGTTTGACAGTGGGGGCTGATGATGAGCCCCTGCTACTTTTTGAGCATGTGTTGATTTTTTCCTTGAAGAGGAAAGGGTGATGCAGCAAAGTAGAGATAAGTATTTCCCTCAGTTAAGAACCAAGGTATCAATCCAGTAGGAGGCACAAGCAAGTCCCCAACAGATGCACTTGGACAAACTAACAAACACTTGCACTCAACACGAAAAGGGGTTGTCAATCCCTTCACGGTCACTAGCAAGAGTGAGATCTAATAGATATACACTGCTATAGCGAGGTGCTATACAAACAGTTTTTAACCCCTTTCCACGACGGCATTTTAAACCGTCACCTAGTGAGTGTGGGCGATAGGGGGGTCCTTCCCACACGACCCTGAAACCGTCAGGGATAGGGAGCCATGATGCATACTTTTCCAGAACAAAGCGTATGCGATGCCCGCACCTATCCCAAACGCGATTCTTCACACAACTGTTTGGGATATATCTAATATCCCAAACGCTCCATCCTTGCTACTCGTGTGTGCTGGCATTACCATCGCAGTCGGTATTCTGTGGTGCTACGTTTACGATGCGCGGCCCATCACAAACAGTTCATGATTATAGAACATGTATGATAAGCAGACAATCACACACATTCACTTTTCCCAAACCGTATGCGATAACTAATTAAGAAGATTAGCTAATCATCATACGAGTGTCAGATAGGATTACGAAACCTCGGACCATCGTAACAGTGTCGTACATGATAAATATCGCACACAATATTTTGTGGTTCAACATTTACGATGCGTACCACATCAGAAACAGTTCATGATTGTAAATCGTGTACAATAAGGCAACTATCACAAACAATTAGTTTGCTCGCACCATTTGTGATATTGTCTGACATCACACACGCTTTGCAAACGGCAACTGTGTGCATGCTCGCACACGTTTCCTCTCTGTGAACTGTGTCGGATTATGGTGTATATCACACACGTTTGTGTTTCACCGACCGTGTGCGCCGTAATGACCTGCAGAGCGTAGTTTCACCCTAATTTAATGGCTGCTATTTAAAATTGTACCGAATTTGAATTTGAAAGTATGCTATAGCTTTATTCATATCCATCAGGTTCAAACAACCAATGCATTATTCGATTCACAGGTACATATGTTCAAGAATTACATAAGCACCAAATAAAGAATGATGAACCACAGTTGTATACTTGTACTAATAAAGACGGTAAATAAAGAGGTGAAATACATTGTGGTTGCTGAACAAGGTGAAGCGGAATGCCCATACTGTGCCCTCCTCCATGTAGAAAGCACGCACAACTCTAGTCCAACCCCTTGTGATGGCCGACCGCCCATCCTTCACAGTCTTCATGAACATATCTAGATAGTCATCGTGTTCTGGTAGAAATACTTTAACCTTTGCATGCCCACCAATCATGTAGTTTGAGAGGTAATCTTGAGTAAACTGCTTTGGGAACCACTGCAAAGGAAAAAGATTCAGACATTGTCATCTAACACAACTCATTATGGGCAGTAAAAAGAAGGTTGTAGAGTTCTTACTTACCATCCTACAATTCGTTCTTGTCTTGGATAAAGTGTAAACAAATAGTTTAATTGCCGTCCTTTGACCCATTTTACTAACAATCTTTATCAGCTTCCTCACTTGATGCTGGTTCATCAATATCTCATCGCCCCATATGTAGAAAGGGTCGAAGCGCGGATCTTTACTAATGACATATGTACCTAAAAACACCAAGTTAATATTAGAAGTTAAACAACAATTGCACAATGATGTAGTACAACACTCCCTCCGTCCCATCATATAATATCTTATAACATCCAATATAGTCACATATTGGATGATTTAACATCTTATATTATGAGCCGGAGGGAGTTTATTGCATTTTTACAAATTATCGGCTGATTAACTGTTGTGTTGTTGTTGTTGTTGTTGTTGTTGTTGTTGTTGTTGTTGTTGTTGTTGTTGTTGTTGTTGTTGTTGTTGTTGTTGTTGTTGTTGTTGTTGTTGTTGTTGTTGTTGTTGTTGTTGTTGTTGTTGTTGTTGTTGTTGCTGCTGCTGCTCCTCTTCTATATATATCTAGACATCATCAAAACATTAATGTAACACTCTTCCTTGTTGCTATGTAGCCTAGGATTGCATATTTAGACATTCAGTACAGTGCATGTTGCTATGTAGCCTCAGATATATTAGATATGGCCCTACTTAACCTACCGATAAATGGGTTATAGATATATTAAGTTAAAAGTCCGATTCACCGATTAGTCCCTTATCAGCCCCCGTCCTATATGGTACCAGCTACCGATATCCTGAACAGTGAGTATATATAAGCCATGGGATGAAACTAACCTTGGTGGAAAACAACAGTCGTTCCCAAAATTGTCCTGTGTAACTACATCGAGAGGCATGTTAAGCACAATAGGCTAAACACCAACCAAATATATCCATGGCAGACAAAATAATCTCCAAACGATAGCTTGAGTGTGCAGGTTTAAGCACGCTAGTTAAGCAAAACAAGAAGTGAAAAGGTGTGTTAACTGCAACAGGCCTAACATTTAACAACAAGCAAATATAGTCATTCAAACTGGTATTGTGCCGGTCTAAGTACTTTGGTTATTGTTAAATAAAAATGGAAAGGCATGTTAACTACAACATGCTTAACAACAACCAAATGTAGTCATTCATAGTGGTATTGTTGAAACTGGTATTGATGAAATTGAACTGCACAGTTCATACTTGCACATATAGAACATCACGTTGTGAATAACTGGAATAAACAAGGCATACTACGAACAACCAAAGATAGCATTTGAAACTGGACATATGCTAACTACAAACAACCGAACAACCAAAAAACTTTAAAAGAGGCATATGCTAGCTATAATAGGCTTAACAGCAAGCAAATATATGCATTCCTATCAGTATGTTTAAAACTGGTATTGATGAAAATGTACTGCATAGTAAATAGTTGCACATATAGAGCATCACATAGTGAACAACTGAAATAAACAAGGCATACTGCAAACAACCAAATATAGCAATTAAAACTGGACATATTCTCAGTACACTACAAAAGGGACTCGACAAAACAAATCATGGGTCCCCCCCTATGAAGAGGCACGGCAAAACAAATCATGGGTTTCTTCACTTGTCACAGATGGGCTCGTTCCCGTGGGAAGAGCACGGACCCTGGGTGCGCTCCATGTTGTCGCAGATGGGCTCCTTCCTCTTGGAAGAGCACGGCTGTAGGGTGCCCTCCCTGATGTCGCAGATGGGCTCTTTCCCCTTGGAAGAGCCGGAGAGGGTGCCCTCCTCTTGGTCGCCGTCGATGAGGTCTGACTTGGCAGTTGTGGATCCCAAGCTAGCGTCACAGAACATGTCCTTCATAAATGACAAAAGGGGTTCGATGGCGATGTAGGATGGCAAATTCTTGACAGCAAGCCAGAGGAGATCAGCGACGGGACCATGGATGAGATCGACGGCGGTTGAACCCGAGGGGTTGGGGGTGGGCCACTTAACCTGTGACATAGCCCGCGTCAGGCCATTGCTGTCGATGACCTCGATGTCATAGCCGGCATCCGCGACATACCCGCATACTCTAGCCTGCTGATTGAGAGCCCGCGGGCAGTAATGGTCGTCAGCTTCCTCGGTGGCCACCTCGGCGACGTCGGGTGAAGAGGCCGCGATACACCTCTTTGGGCCAGTCGCTCCTCGAGCTCCATGGGAAGTGTAGCCGAGCTTAGGCTGCGATGCTCTGGAGTGGGGGATGGGGCTGGGGATCTATGGGAAAGGGGGCGTTTGGCAGGTGTCATGTAAGAAACTCAGGGCAGCTAGGGTATGGAGATTGATGGGTAAGCTACACGGGCAAACCGGTAGATGTTGACAATGGAGGCCTTGTGGTAGCGGCGGTGGCGGTGACCTTGCTAGGGTTTCAAGTGAGGGAGGGGCTGTGGTGGTGTGTGTGTGTGTGCGCGCATGCGCGCACACATGCGGCACTTGAGGAGTTTTTGGGGGGTGTGTGTGTGGAGGGGGGGTGTTTGAGGAAATGACGCAGCTACTGAAAATTTACTACGCGGGAGTAAAATGCCGGGGCTATTGAAAATTTGGATGATGCATCACACACGGTCCCGAGATAACAACCGTGTGTTATCAAACAGAAAAACCCTCGAGTCGGGCAGATATTTTTGAGGGATCCAGGCGGGAGCTGGAACAACAAACATTACACATGGTCGAAACATAATAACCGTGTGTTATCAAACAGGAAAACCCTGCAGGCGGGTAGATATTTTTGAGATTGCGAGGGAAGCCTCATGGAGCCCAATGTACTGTGCTGATGTGAGTGACAGGGGCACCGGCGTGGCACACGGGTAGTGTGAGTGAACTGTGTCTGTTGCATCATCCGACTTGTCTAATGTTTATCAATTTGGCGAAAACAACACGGGAAAGGGTCAGAACTTGATCACACTTGCATGTGGACCAAAAATATGAATGAAATGGTGGTTTGATGTTCAAATACCAAATGCACAACTTGGATGTGGCACATGTCTCACAAAGCGCACGGTATTGCTTGTCCCCCTCGTGTCGACAGGAGGGGAATCCTAGCTATGAACGCATGCCCCCAAATCGCTAGGTCTAACATATCACCCTACCGTAACACTAAACATATGGGAGTCCATCATGGTCAAACCACGCCCCCTTTCATTTTCAGTGAAAGGTGGACCATGTGCGGGCCCAGAAATGTGTACTTCTGGCGCGAGATGTGGTGAGACCACATACGAACCACCTGCGGGTAGCCCAACTATATGTATGAAAAAGGTGGTGTGATATTTAAATACCCAATTCACAACTATGATGCGGCACATGCTTCGCAAATTAACCAGATATCCCCGACCACACGGAGGTTCACCTATCAAACTGCGAAGTAGTAGCCCCCCTTCAAACACACACACACACACACACTTTCAGTCGACAGGAGAGGGCATCTCACCAAGATGTATCGTAAAACGGACCAAGAAGAATCCACCTTGGCCGTACAACCTCTCTCTTGTTGTTGGTCAAAGTGATGGACGTCCACGCGACCCCAGAGATGGGCTAGCTCACCAATAATCACGCAAGTAGCTAGTGCCCGAAGACAACCACTGCCTCCATGTGGCCCAAACATATGTATGGATCAGTGTTGATGTTTGAATACCCAATGGAACAAAACTTTGATGTGGAACCGTTCTTTGGAACCAGAAATCCCCACACGGAGCGAGGGTTACTTGATGACACATTGTATATATGTATGTCACACCACACTTCGAGCCGATGACGGGGATTCATATGCATGCATATGTACGTATGCGCTCAAACTTAGGTCTGGAATCTCACCATGACCTAGTACACAAATCAAAGAAGAAGAATCCACCATGCATGGTAACCTATCTCATTGTCAGTCAAAGTGATCATGGATGTCCACGTGGGCCCATGAATATATAGGCTTGCCTCCGATAACCACGTGAGGGACGGTACCATTCGAAGATAACCACTGCATGCATATGTATGTACGGAGGTGATGTGTGCATGCTATTTGAATACCATGCACAACATTGATGTGGCGGGTTGCATTGAAAATCGTACAGTCCCCACACAGAGCGAGATTGGATCATGACATGTCATGGTGGGCTGCCCCTCCCCCGCTGCCCACTTCGACTCGATGGGAGGGATTCATGCGTACACATGCATGTGCTCAAACTATATCATGTCATCCCTGAGCATGACCTATATACCGTAATATAAACCAAAAAATAATCCCCTCCTAAGTCAAATTAACCTCTCTCGCTATCGATCAAAGTAGTGATGGACCAAGTGGGCCCATAGATGGAAAGCATCGATATCGCTGATAACCGCGGGAATGGGTGCCAGAGGACAACCGCCATCGCTTTGCATGTGGGCCAAACATATGTATGGAGGTGTGTGTGGTTGTGATGTTTGAATACCCAAAATGCACTACTTTGATGTGGCACATGCCTCGAAAACCGTCAACTCCCCACACAAAGCGAGGTAATTCATGACGCGTAGTATATATGCTGGTCCCCTTCCCCCTCTTCGACGCATACTATATTCTCCTACCATAATACAAACCAAAAAGAACCCTCCTTGAAGGTGAAATTAATTAACCTCTCCCGATGTTGGTCAAAGTGATGCATGCATATGGACGACAACCTCGCGGGCCCACAGATGGAAGCGTCACACGTGATTGTCCTAGGATAACCACCGCCTGCACATGCATGTGGCCCAAAGAGGTGTTGTGTGATGTTTGAATAGCCAATGCACAACTTGGATGTGGCACATGCCTCGGAAACCTAAAAGTCCCCACACCGAGTGAGGTGTGTTCATGGACACGTACGTAGTATATATATGTTGGTCCCCTCCCACCTCTTCGACGCGTACTATAAACTCCCACCGTAACACAAACAAAAAAGAATCAACGACCTTGCTGGTCAAATTAACCTCTCTGCCGACTGTAGGTTGAAGTGATGGACGATGACCTCGCGGACCCACAGAAAGCGTCACACACGAGTGAGTGTCGTGTAGGACAACCATCGACTGCATGTGGCCCAAACATGTATGTACGAAAGGGTTGTGTAATATTTTAAATAACGAATTCACGACTTTGATGTGGCACCTGCCTCACAAAATGGCCAATCCCACACGGTGGTTCACGACTCGTAGTGTACTGCAAGACACCCCCCCAGACGCACACACACAACTATGATGCATGTTAAAAATTTCCGCGGTGAACATATGTTACCAAAGGAGGGACGTTTTAATTTTGAAAAAAAAACCCAAAGATCATTGAGACGTTTTGGTACATTGATTGATTTTATAGGGGTATAATGTGCAAAAATCAAATTTGAGCTACATGTACACGTGACAGTGCACCTAAATGAATTGGAAAAACACATGTGTGTCACTGGGTGCATGTTTACTCCCCGTGCAAGAAATTTCAAACATTGAGAATCTTGATTTTTAAAATCTAGTAGTACATCCAAAACTTAGTTGAAAATCATGAAACTTATCGTGTTGTCATATCGACACCAATACACAGTGGTATTGTACCTTTTTGTCAAATTTGAGACAAGTTTTGATGTAATTTTTATCTTCTTACAGATGGGAGATTATTAATAATTGGGAACCAATATCGCAAATGCCTTATTTATTCAAACCATGGGCATTAAACCAACAATGGATACATGCCACGCTTTGGTTAAGCAATAAAGCGGCATCATTAATCATCAAAATAGAAAAACAATATACGTGCCGCCACGCGTCCCATGTGCCGTGCGAGAAGGCGTGAGTTGACGGGACGCGTGCGAGCAGTCCGCCGCGTAGGCAGACCGGGAGGCGTGCATGCAGGTGTGTGAATTGGCGGGAGGCGTGCTCGTTGTGCAATGTCATCGGAAGGCGTGCGAGTAGCTATGTGAAATGACGGTAGGCATGCCAGCAGCCCGCTGCGCAGGCTCACCGGGAGGCGAGCCAGCGGTTTGACCGCTGCCCGCGTGTCTCCGACTACTCCATATTAATGGTGCGCCCTAGCGGCCGCACCCTCCATCCTCGCCACACACACAATCCTCTCTCTTCGCCTGCATCCTCGACGCCGCTCTCAGTCCTCAAAGCCGTCAGTGTACAAGGATGTCGCCGAAGCGCCCCATCGGAGGGAGTGGCAACGCCGGGGCTGCTGAACCACCGGAGCACGGCGTGAAGATGGAGACAGGGGTTGCCGTCACCGCCGACGAGGTCTCGTTGCACCTTAACGTCGTCGACGACATCGTGCTTCCATAGCCGGAGCCGGAGGTCCACACTGACTCCAGCGATGACTCGGGTGATGACTCCGAGGATGACTCCGACGACCACTCCGACGACGGCTCCGACGACAACGGATAACCGGTTAGTCATCTAAACCCATTTATGTGTCAAATACATCCTAGGATTTCTCTGGTTACTCCTGCCTCCCCCTTTTTGGAATAGAAATCCTGTGGTTATGTTCTCTCAATCCATGAAATCTGAATAAGTTTCATTAGATCCGTGTAGTGTATTGATTGTTTGAATGGTACAAATGATACGTGATTAGTTGTTTCATCTGTGCAAATGATTTCTGCTAATAATCCGACTAGGGCTAGTGTTTGTGCTAATAATTTCTAGCCAGGTCTTGAGAATTGATTTTGAATGACCTACAGATATGTTTGTGCCATTTTTTTTCAAGATTGGTCTATACATAGATGATTGTGCTTAAAAATCAAACCATAATCTTTGGATATGTCTAAAAAATAGCCATAAATTCCTAATCCTACTTTACGGCATGTAAAAATTGATTTGATGCCAAATTTTGGCAACTGCCAAATGTTCGCTAGAGATTAGTTTGTATACCAAATTTGACATCATATTTTTTTTTACTATATGTATAGGTGCTATCTGACGATGTCGTCAGCGAGGATGAAGATGGCCAGAGGAGGTACAAGAGGCAAATCCTCAAGGAGCTTTATGCAGGAATTCATAACAATCGTATTAGGACCTTGAACGGGGGCTTTCGATGCCCATTTTGCAACCAAAAGCTTCATGACATGTATGAAAGTGTTCTGGCGCATGCAAGAGGACGAGCCGTTGGCTCCTTCAGGCAGAAGTATTCTCGCAGGGTGGCGCACGCCGCGTACGCTGAGTACCTAGAGAAGCTTCACTATCATGACGGCAGATGAGATGAGATGTGGGATTGAACTATGTATGGCTATGCAGTGTCTTAATTATAAATGTGTTTGAGTATGATTAATGATGGTTGAACTATATATGGTTGAAGTATTCTTGTGTACGCTTATTATCTATGCCTGAGTATGTTTATTCTATGTTTACTTATGTCTAAATGTGGGATATGGATGCAAGTTCGGTTGATGAAATTTTATGCATATTAGGTTGAATGTTTAGAGTGGGTAAAATTTTCAGATTCAACTGATGAAGGAAAAGTGGAACCACCCTGGGTTATTTTCCCAGTTACGTCAATCACACACGGTTCCCAAATTGGAACCGTGTGCAATGACTTTCATTTTCCAAGTTGCGTCAATCACACACGGTTGGCTCTAGCAAACCATTGTATTCTGCAAACTCTTTGTGGGACAAAAAACTCTCACCACCCATTTCAAAAAGGAAATAAGAAAACCCTCACCATGCCTATGTCACAAAAACCCTCACCCCGCCCGCCACCCCCGCCGGTCCCCATTCACACCTGCACAAGCTCCTATGTGACTCTGCATGGCACCGCCTATCGTCGCGGCAACCACTTAGCTCGCTGCCTGTCGCCGCCGCCAGGCTGCCGGCAAACCCCACCGTATTTCGCCACTTCCACTTGCCGCCGCCTATCGCCATCGACTTTCTCGACACTGCTCGCCGTCGACCCAGCTCCGCCCTATTGGGGAATCCTCGGTATTGAGGTTTTTTTCTCATGGACAACAAGGTAACTAATTTACTGAGATATTATCTCATCTCTTATCCGAGTCCATCTGCCTCCTTTACTCACCCGGCCGAAATCGTCGTGAATTCATTTTTATTCGAGATGATTTGAGGATTTTTTTTCATTCATAGAGTGTACAGTGCGTGGACACATCAGGACTTTGCGGCCTCGGCCAGACATCCGTGGAGTTCTATACCGTACCAGCTGACTTCAGGATGCGCACGGTATGTTCAATCTCACCCTACATCGGTTGGCATGGCCTACTTTCCTGAACATATACTATAGATTGCTACATCTGGATAAAAGGTGCCACATGCAGCATATATGTCAAAGGGGATTTTCCTATCTTCTTTCTATATTAGGCAAATTAATGATGTATTGTTCTTTCGATTACTCTCATATTTCCACTACATCATGGTTGCACTATCTGTTTAATTATAGTTTTTTGTCCTTTGATTTCAACTGTTGTACTATTCTTTCAATTTCGCCCATATTTACGTTTTACCATATTCTTTAACAATCCTACCATTTTCTGCAGCACATCCCTTGCTATGCAACAGCATCTGTAGTACACAATCTTGCCCTTTACATAACTCAAGACTGCAGGGATGTCATACTGAACACAAACCATGGATTTACAATCGTTGCTACTGTAAGACTTGTTGAACGTAGTGACTCCAATTTTGGCACGGGCCTTTGGACAGAAATTTCAAAGTTTTATGTACTGAAAGCTGGAACTAAAATTGCACTGCACATAAAAGAGCCTGGTCATGAGATATATGCTAACTTCCCCGACGATATCATCCATCCAGACTTTGTTCAAAGTAAGTGTTCTTTTCAAGTATTTGCATGTTGACTTACCCAGCAATATCAAAGGAATTGTGTAGTATTTAAGCAACCAATTGTTATTCCATTTTCTTACTAGATTCCTACCTACTAACTTCTAGTTGCCAATACACTTTTCTTTTGCCCTGTCTTAACTAAATGTTCCCTGTACTCCCACTTCTATCAGAAAGCACCGCTGGCGCGGAGACTCCAGAGGTGGAGAACGAGGCTGCCAACAAGCGGAGGTGGGTCGAGAAAGAACCGCAAGCGACTCCAGCAGGCCTAGACTTCATCAGCAGCCTCCCCGATGATATGTTGATAGTCATCACCTCCCTCCTCCCAATCAAATATGGGGCGAGGACAACCGTCCTTTCCCGATGGTGCGGCCCCCTATGGCACTCCACCCCTCTCGACCTCATTGACACCCATGAGCTCAGCCATGGCTATCGCAAAAGCTTGGATGCGTTCTCCCAGATCCTCGGCAGTCACCATGGCCCAATCCGAGGCCTTATCATGGGCAAGTTCCATTCCAACGGCAAGGATCGAGCCAAGCTTGATGAGTGGTTCCGATCCCCCGCCCTAGATCAGCTCAAGGAGCTCAGTTTTAATGATGGGAATATGCGCTCGATGCCAACGTTCGCGCTCTGCCTCGCCAAGTTCATGAACTGCCATTCCCCCCTAATGACTCGTCCGCTCTTTTTCTACCACGACTGAAGCACCTCGAGCTCATCGTCATCAGCATCCCAAAGGATGACATGGAGCGCCTGCTCCGCGGTTGTACTGCACTCGAGTACCTTCGTCTTCAGGCGATCAATGGGTTGAGTATCTTCCACATCACCTACATGACTCTCCAGACTATTTATGTGTGTTGCCGGTGCTGCAACAAGAGATCACAAAAGGCGGACCACAATATGGTCATTGAGGACACACCTTCACTTGAGAGATTACTTGTAGTTGATCAACAAGGTCCAACAAGAATTAATGTCATTTCTGCGCCAAAATTGACAGTGGTGGGCTACTCGTCTGTCAAATACTCCGAACTTGTTATTGGATCCACACCCGTTCAGGTACAACAATCTCCTTCCACCTCTCCTTCTTGATATCAACATTATTTCTAATTTTGAAGATGTATGTTCGTCTGTCATCCAGAAAATGATTATGACAAGCTTGACCCCGAATCTGCGCATAGTAAAGGTCTTGGCACTAGAATCTATCGGCCCCAACCTGCACCAAGTTGTCAGTTTCCTGAGATGCTTTACGTGCCTGGAGAAGCTGTGTATCGAGGTGATGTTCCTTTCCTGTTAAATGTTAACCATAAGGGAGTTCAATTTTTGGCACCTTTACCCAAGTTTACAATGACAATGTACTATGATTTTTGAAGGAATTTTGGAGGATTTCAGTACATACACCCCCACCCCATATTGGTTGCTTGATTCATATGGTTACAATCCATAAGCATTTCTCCTTTGGATTCATCTATACTAGTTTTCTTAAGGAATTTTTCATCCACTCCAACCTCTTGTGAAGAAGGCTACATTTTTCTAGATTGTAATCAAATGCCCATGTTAATCATGTACGATAGAAGATGGCACGTTAGTGCATTTTACAAATCCTGCAAATCAAATAGGCATGTATTAGTGTTCAAAACTGCATGTAGGCACTAACACATTCTCTTCTTTTGTAGATAATATTAGGCCCGGTGGTGGATAATATGATACAATATAACAATCACATTGAATGCCTGGATTTGCATCTCTCAGAAATTACTTTGAACTCATACCGAGGGACCTTACCGGAGATTATATTCGCCATGTTCTTTGTTGTCAGAGCAAGGGTGCTGAAGGCAATGAGGTTTGCCCTGCATTTATTTCGCAAAAATGAATGGTTTATTGATCAGCGCCGGCGGCTGCATTAGAATGGAAAAGGCTCCAAAAAAGCTAAATTTCATTTTGGAACTTCAGATGATAGAGTAATCGGAAGTCATCGTGTCAACCGCATACATGACTTGTCAGTGGCTGATCCCTTTGCAGAAATGACGAGGTTTCGAAACAAGCCTTACAAGTGGTAATAGTTTGAACCTCTCTTATATCCATGTTCAGCTGATCAGCGTGGGCGTTTGCAGCTAAATGAGCTGAATTTCATTTCTAATATCAGTTTGAGTCTTGTAATCTTCGAATTTGAGCCATATAACTCTGGAATTTGAACCTTGTAATATTTCGGGCTTTTGTGGTACAATCGTTGAAATGGCATCGTATGAGACTCGTATATTGGTGGTACTATTTTGACCTTAATATGCAATGGACTTAGATTTTATTAACCATTCTCGAATGTGTTTCCCTTCTCGTTCTCATAGCAAACGATCTGTATAGCTAACTCGACTGCAATCTTTGAAATTATTGCACACAGTTTGTTTCTTCAACTGTGTGCCCTATAGAGGATAGAATTAATTATCGCACTTGAGTGTCCATCATCACCCTTCTGTGTAACTTTGACCTCATCACCCATGGGTAAACTTATGATCGAAGTCAATCCACCCACTTCATTTTTGCAAAGCTTTTTGCCAATAAACGCCCATGATTTGCCCCTCTTCTAGCTGACGCGTGGCCAAACTAGGCGGGCGGGAAGCTTGTGCGGTTGCGCGTGATAAACTGTGCGGTTGCGCGGGAACAGGCTCACCAACGATACATTTGGCGCCTCTTCGAGCCCACACGTGGTCAAACGAAAAGTGTGTGGGGTGCTCAAGCATGCACTGGAATCCTCCGCTATGAATGCGGTGACAAGACGTGACGATTACAGGCCGGCCAGCCCCCATTGATCGCGCCCCAGTATTGCAAGAAGCACATCCACCACGACAAATTCTTAGAGGGTATCCTGCGCGGCTCCCATGGCGCTCCGAGCGGCTGATGACGACGAGCAGCAGTTCACCATGCTTGCCGTGGTGGACACCCACAGAAGGTTCACGGAGCTCTCGGTGGTGTACACCAACAACCCGGTCTGGGTGGAGCACTCCATCCACATCATGGAGCTGTTGCTTGCTGAGGAGAAGTACAAGGTGGTCGGGTTCGACCTCAAGTACACCCGCGCTCGTGCCGGATCTCATCCCAAGGTCGTCGTCGCCCAAATGTGCATGCACAATCACGTCCTCGTCTACCACTACTGCCTTGTGAGTGTTTCGCTAGGTTTGTTGACAGCCCCTACTACATGTTCGCTACGGTGGACATCACCAACGATGTAAAGGTGCTCAAGAATTCGGGCATCACCTGCCAGAGTCTTGTCGACATCCAGGGCCAATACAAGATCTGGGGTAGCAAGGTGCATGAGAAGGACTCACTGGTTCACCTCGCTGAGGCCATCATCGACCCCTACTATAGAGACATGAAGGATTCCTGCAACAAGGACAAGCGTGCCTGGCACTCGACCTGGATGGAGAAACTCGACAAAGCTCATGTCGTGTACGCGGCCAAGGAGGCGTACACGAGCTACGAGATGTACAGGCGGATCATTGACATGAGGAAGTGCCTCCTTCCCCAAAACGGCCAGGGATCTAGCCAAAAGTAGAGCAATGGCAAGCGTCGTCACAACAAGATGTAGATGATTAGATGGTCGTTTCTCCTAGTTTTAGTATGCATGTAATTGCTTACTTTGGTGTGTGGAAATGTTATGTGTGTAGTCACTTATGTAATTGTATGCTTAATTTGGTTATGCAATGCTGTTCTTATAAGTATATATATATATATATGTTGATGTTCTATAGACAGAGCAAATCACATCGCACACGGACTAAACAATGGAACCCATCGGTGATGATTTCATCAATCACTCACAATTGTATACCAGCAATCGTTTGCTCACAACACACACGGCTTGTTAACAGGAATCGTCTGTGTTGTTATCGTTCTTCCCACACATTTCTAATTACAGACCTGTTTGCTGCGTATCACACACATCTTGTTAAGTTGAACGATTTCTGTTCTCTTGGCTCAACGCAAACAGTTCATCCGAGTGAACTGTATGCCGTATATCGCACACACCTTGATGTGGCTGACTGTTTCTATTGTGGTGCCTAATCACAAATAGTTCATCCGAGTGAACTATATGCCGTATATCGCACACACCTTGATCTGGCTGACCGTCTCTATTGTTCCGCTTCATCACAAACAGTTCATCGGGGTGAACTGTATGCCGTATATCGCATACACCTTTCATCTGGCTGCCCGTTTTTGTTGTTCTGCCTCATCACAAAAAGTTCATTAGAGTGAACTGTATGCCACACATTGCACATGTAACTATCGTGTTGGAAGTCTCCGCCATCGCAAACGTATCATATCATTTTCTACGGTTTCTATACATCACCGTTTGTGATTAATGCATCACACACAGTTTCGTCGAAGGATCGCTGATTGTAGTGTCGCGTTAGCAGCATCCTGCAGTAGTGATAGGTATAAAAGATTAGTAAAAGTGTAAAATAAAGTAAATATAAATAAATTGCAGCAAGGTATTTTTGGATTTTTGGTTTTATAGATCTGAAAAAAATATGATGAAAAATAGACCCGGGGGCCATAGGTTTCTATAGAGGCTTCTCTCTTGAAGAAAACATACGGTCGGTGAACAAATTACTGTTGAGCAACTGATAGAAAAGCACATAGTTATGACGATATCCAAGGAAATGATCATGAATATAGGCATCATGTCCGTGACAAGTAGACCGACTCCTGCCTGCATCTACTACTATTACCCACACATCGACCACTATCCAGCATGCATCTAGTGTATTAAGTTAACAAGAACGGAGTAACGCCTTAAGCAAGGTGACATGATGTAGAGGGATAGATCCAATCAATATGGTAAACCCCCCATCTTTTTATCCTTAATGGCAACAATACAAATACGTGCCTCGCTACCCCTACTGTCATTGGGTGAGGACACCGCAAGATTGAACCCAAAATAAAGCACCTCTCCCATTGCAAGATAGATCTATCTAGTTGGCCAAACAAAATCAATAGATCGGAGAGAAATACAAAGCTATCTTAATCATGCATAAAAGAGTTTAGAGAAGACTCAAATAATATTCATAGATAATCTGATCATAAACCCACAATTCATCGGATCTCAACAAACACACCGCAAAAGGAGATTACATCGAATAGAACTCCAAGAACATCGAGGAGAACGTTGTATTGAAGATCAAAGAGAGAGAAGAATCCATCTAGCTACTAGCTATGGACCCGTAGGTCTGTGGTAAACTACTCACACATCATCGGAATGGTATCAAGGTTGGTGTAGAGGCCCTCCGTGATTGAATCCCCCTCCGGCAGAGTGTCGGAAAAGGCCCCAAGATGGGATCTCACAAGAACAGAAGCTTGTGGCGGAAAAGTATTTTTGGTGTGCCCTCTGGCAAAAGGGGAATATTTGGGTATTTATAGAGCATAGATTAGGGTTAGGAGAGCCACGGGGGCCCACAAGCCTAGGGGGCATGCCCCAAGGGCTTGTGGCCCCCTCGTGGGTCTTCTGGCCTCCTCCCAAAGCTTCATGGTTGTCTTCTGGTCCAAGAAAAATCCTCAAAAAGTTTCGTTCAGTTTGGACTCCGTTTGGTATTATTTTTTGTAAAAGACAAAAACAAGGAAAAAACAGCAACTAGCACTGGGCACATAAAAAAATGTAGATACGTTGGAGACGTATCAAGCATCCCCGAGCTTAATTCCTGCTCGTCCTCGAGTAGGTAAATGATAAAAACAGAATTTTTGATGTGGAATGCTACCTAACATGTTTATCAAGTAATATTTCTTATCGTGGTATGAATATTCAGATCCATAAGATTCAAAACAAAAGTTTAATATTGATATAAAAACAATAATACTTCAAGCATACTAATCAAGCAATCATGACATTTCAAAATAACATGGCTAAAGAAAGTAATCCCTACAAAATCATATAATCTTGTCATGCTCTATCTTCATCACACAAAGTATTTATCATGCACTACCCCGATGACAAGTCAAGCAATTGTTTCATACTTTTGACATTCTAAAGCTTTTTCAATTTTCACGCAATACATGAGCATGAGCCATGGATATAGCACTATGGGTGGAATAGAAGGTGGTGGTAGAAAAAAAGGAGAAAGAAATTCTCACACCAACTTGGCAAATTAATAGGCTATGGAGATGACCATCAATTGATATTGGTGAAAGTGAGTAGGGATTGCCATGCAACAAATGCACTAGAGCTATAAGTGTATGAAAGCTCAAAAGAAAACTAAGTGGGTGTGCACCCAACTTGCTTGCTCACGAAGACCTAGGGCAATTTTGAGGAAGCCTATGATTGAAATATACAAGCCAAGTTCTATAATGAAAAATTCCCACTAGTAATATATGAAAGTGACAACATAGGAGACTCTCTATTTGAAGAACATGGTGCTACTTTGAAGCACAAGTGTGGAAAAAGGATAGTAACATTGTCCCTTCTCTCTTTTTCTCTAATTTTTTTCTTTTCTTTTTTCTCTTCTCTTTTTTTCTTTTTTTTCTTTTTGGGATCTTTGGCCTCTTTTTTTTATTTTAAGTCCAGAGTCTCATCCCGACTTGTGGGGGAATCATAGTCTCCATCATCCTTTCCTCACATGGGACAATGCTCTAATAATGATGATCATCACACTTTTATTTACTTACAACTCAAGAACTACAACTCAATACTAGAACAAAATATGACTCTATATGAATGCCTCCGGCGGTGTACCAGGATGTGCAATGATCTAGCGTGACATGTATAAAAAATATGAACGGTGTCCAAACCACAAATACTATGCTAACTACATGATCATGCAAAGCAATATGACAATGATGGTGCGTGTCATAATAAACGGAACGGTGGAGTTGCATGGCAATATATCTCGGAATGGCTATGGAAATGCCATAATAGGTAGGTATGGCGGCTGTTTTGAGGAAGTTATATGGTGGGTTTAATGCACCGGAAAAAGTTGCGCGGTACTAGAGAGGCTACCAAAGGTGGAAGGGTGAGAGTGCGTATATCCATGGACTCAACATTAGTATAAAGAACTCACATACTTATTGCAAAAATTTATTAGCCCTTGAAATGAAGTACTAATACGCATGCTCCTAGGGGGATAGATTGGTAGGAAAAGACCATCGCTCGTCCCCGACCGCCACTCATAAGGAAAACAATAAAAAATAAGTCATGCTCCAACTTCATCACATAACGATAGAACATACGTGCATGCTTCGAGAATCACAAACCTTAACACAAGTATTTTAACTAATCCACAATTACCAACTAGCATGACTCTAATATCACCATCTTCATATCTCAAAACAAATGCAAGGAATCAAACTTCTCATATATTCAATGATCTTCATGAAAGTTTTCATTATATCCCTCTTGAATACCCATCATATTAGGACCAAATTCATAACCTAAGCAAATTGCCATACTATTTTAAGACTCAAAATAATATAAGTGAAGCATGAGAGTTCATCAATTTCTTCAAAATAAAACCACCGCCGTGCTCTAAAAAGATATGTGAAGCACTAGAGCAACTACCTAGCTCAAAAGATATAAGTGAAGCACATAGAGTATTCTAATAAATTCACGATTAATGTGTGTGTTGGGGAACGTTGCATGGAAAACAAAAAAAATTCTACGCACACGCAAGATCTATCCACGGACATGCATAGCTACGAGAGGGGAGAGTATGTCTACGTACCCTCATAGACCGTAAGGTGGAAGCGTTTATCAACGCGGTTGATGTAGACGTGCACCTTCACGATCCAACCGATCAAGTACCGAACGTACGACACCTCCGCATTCAGCACACGTTCAGCTCGATGACGTCCTCGCCTTCTTGATCTAGCAAGACGGTCGAAATAGTAGATGAGTTCTGGCAGCACGACGGCATGATGACGGTGGTGGTGAACTTGTTCCGCAGGGCTTCGCCGTGCACTACAGAAAAACTAGACGGAGGATGAAACCGGGGAGAGGGCCGCTGCACACGGCTTGTGGATTGTCATGGGTTTGTGTGGAGCCCCCTCCCTCTCATATATATAGGTGGGGGGAGGAGGGGCAGCCAAGGTGCGCCCCAAGGGTGGACGCCGCCCCCCTTGGGTGCCTGCCCTATGGCGCCCCCTTCCTTTTCTGGCGCCTGGGAGAAGGCAGGAGGGGGTGGCGCCCCCTTCCCTTTTTCTCATGTGGGAGAAAAGGCAAGAGGGGCTAGCCCTCTCCCGTTCCTTCCCTAGGGCTGGCGCCATGAGGTGGAGGCGCACCAGCCCCATGTGGGCTGTTGTGCACTCCCTCGTTGGCCCGTTTGGCCCAATAAACTCCCAGGGCCTCCCGGAACCCCTTCCGGTGATCCGATGACTACCCGATACATTCCGAAACCTTTCCGGTGACCAAATAGCATCATCCTATATATCAATCTTTACCTACGGACCATTCCGGAGCTCCTCGTCATGTCTTGATCTCATCTGGGACTCCAAACAACATTCGGTCACCAACTCATATAATACTATATCGTCAACGAACGTTAAGCATGCGGACCCTACGGGTTCGAGAATGATGTAGACATGACCGAGACGCCTCTTCGGTCAATAACCAATAGCGGGACCTGGATGCCCATATTGGTTCCTACATATTCTACGAAGATCTTTATCGGTCGAACCTTTATGACAACATACGTAATTCCCTTTGTCTATTGGTATGTTACTTACCCGAGATTCGATCATTGGTATCTTCATACCTAGTTCAATCTCGTTACTGGCAAGTCTCTTTACTCGTTCCGTAATACATCATCTCGTAACCAACTCCTTAGTCACTTTTCTTGCAAGCTTCTTGTGATGCTGTATTACTGAGAAGGCCCAGAGATACCTCTCCGATATACGGAGTGACAAATCCCAATCTTGATTCATGCCAACTCAACAGACACCTTCGGAGATACCTATAGAGCATCTTTATGATCACCCAGTTACATTGTGACGTTTGATAGCACACAAGGTATTCCTCCGGCATCCGGGAGTTGCATGATCTCATGGTCGAAGAAACATGTATTTGACATTGAGAAAGCAGTAGCAATAAACTCAACAATCATATGCTATGCTAACGGTTGGGTCTTGTCCATCACATCATTCTCCTAATGATGTGATCCCGTTATCAAATGACAACTCATGTCTATGGTTAGGAAAGCTTAACCATCTTTGATCAACGAGCTAGTCTAGTAGAGGCTCACTAGGGACACGGTATTTGTTTATGTATTCACACATGTATTTAAGTTTTCGGTCAATACAATTATAGCATGAATAATAAACCTTTATCATGAATAAGGAAATATAATAATAACAACTTTATTATTGCCTCTAGGGCATATTTCCATCAGTCTCCCACTTGCACTAGAATCAATAATCTATTTCACATCGCCATGTGATTAACACCTATAATTCACATCGCCATGTGACTAACACCCAAAGAGTTCACATCGCCATGTGATTAACACCCAAAGAGTACTAATGTATGATCATGTTTTGCTTGTGAGAGAGGTTTAGTCAACGGGTCTGCCACATTCAGATGGATATTTATTTTGCAAATTTCTATGTCTATAATGCTCTGCATGGAGCTACTCTAGCTAATTGCTCCCACGTTCAATACGTATCCAGATTGTGACTCAGAGTCATCCGGATTGGTGTCAAAGCTTGCATCGACGTAACCCTTTACGATGAACTCTTTATCACCTCCATAACCGAGAAACATTTCCTTAGTCCTCTTTAGGTACCTAAGGATAATTTTGACCGTTGTCCAGTGATCCACTCCTGGATCACTATTGTACCCCCTTGCCAAACACATGGCAAGGCACACAACAAGTCTGGTACACAGCATGGCATACTTTATAGAACCTATGGCTGAGGCATAGGGAATGACTATCATTCTCTCTCTATATTCTGCCGTGGTCAGGCATTGAGTCTGACTCAATTTCACACCTTGCAACACAGGCAAGAACCCTTTCTTTGACTGGTCCATTTTGAACTTCTTCAGAACTTTGTCAAGGTATGTGCTTTGTGAAAGTCCTATTAAGCGTCTCGATCTATCTCTATAGATCTTGATGCCCAATATATAAGCAGCTTCACTGAGGTCTTTCATTAAAAAAATTCTTATTCAAGTATCCTTTTATGCTATCAAGAAATTCTATGTCATTTCCAATCAAAAATATGTCATCCACATATAATATCAGAAATGCTACAGAGCTCCCACTCACTTTCTTGCAAATACAGGCTTCACCATAAGTTTGTATAAAACCATATGCTTTGAACATCTCATCAAAGCATGTATTCCAACTCCGAGATGCTTGCACCAGTCCATAGATGGATCGCTGGATCTTGCACACTTTGTTAGCAGCTATAGGATCGACAAAACCTTCTGGTTGCATCATATACAACTCTTCTTTAAGAAATCTGTTAAGGAATGCAGTTTTGACGTCCATTTGACAGATTTCATAATCATAAAATGCGGCAATTGCTAACATGATTCGGACAGACTTAAGCATCGCTATGGGTGAGAAAGTCTCATCGTAGTCAACCCCTTGAACTTGTCGAAAACCTTTCGCAACTAGTCGAGCTTTATAGAGATAGTGATATTACCATCAGCGTCCGTCTTCCTCTTGAAGGTCCATTTATTCTCAATGGCTTGCCGATCATCGGGCAAGTCAACCAAACTCCATACTTTGTTCTCATACATGGATCCTATCTCAGATTTCATGGCCTCAAGCCATTTGTTGGAATCTGGGCTCATCATAGCTTCTTCATAGTTCGTAGGTTCGCCGTTGTCTAACAACATGACTTCCAGGACAGAATTACCATACCACTCTGGTGTGGAATGTGTTCTGGTCGACCTACGAAGTTCAGTAGTAACTTGATCCGAAGTTTCATGATCATCATCATTAGCTTCCTCTCTAGTTGGTGTCGGCATCACGGGAACGGTTTTGTCTGATGTGCTACTTTCCAATTCGAGAGAAGGTACAATTACCTCATCAAGTTCTACTATCCTCCCACTCACTTCTTTCGAGAGAAACTCCTTCTCTAGAAAGGACCCATTCGGCAACAAAGATCTTGCCTTCGGATCTGTGGTAGAAGGTGTGCCCAATAGTGTCCTTAGGGTATCCTATGAAGACGCACTTCTCCGATTTGGGTTCGAGCTTATCAGGCTGAAGCCTTTTGCCATAAGTGTCACATCCCCAAACTTTAAGAAACGACAACTTAGGTTTCTTGCCAAACCATAGTTCATACGGTGTCGTCTCAACGAATTTAGACGGTGCCCTATTTAACGTGAATGCGGCTGTCTCTAATGCATAACCCCAAAATGATAAAGGCAAATTGGTAAGAGACATCATAGAACACACCATATCTAATAAAGTATGGTTACGATGTTCGGACAGACCATTACGTTGTGGTGTTCCAGGTGGCATGAGTTGTGAAACAATTCCACATTGTTTTAAATGAAGGCCAAACTCGTAACTCAAATATTTGCCTCCTCGATCAGATCGTAGAAACTTTTTTTTCTTGTTATGATGATTCTCTACTTCACTCTAAAATTCTTTGAACTTTTCAAAATGTTTCAGACTTGTGTTTCATCAAGTAGATATACCCATAACTACTCAAATCATCTGTGAAGGTCAGAAAATAACGATACCCGCCGCGTGCCTCAACACTCATCGGACCACATACATCAGTATGTATTATTTCCAATGCCATTAGCTCGCTCCATTGTTCCAGAGAACAGCGTTTTAGTCATCTTACCCATGAGGCATGGTTCGCAAGTATCAAATGATTCATAATCAAGTGATTCCAAAAGTCCATCTGCATGGAGTTTCTTCATGCGCTTTACACCAATATGACCTAAATGACAGTGCCACAAGTATGTTTCACTATCATTATCAAATTTGCATATTTTGGCATCAATATTATGAATATGTGTATCACTACAATCGAGATTCAGCAAGAATAGACCATTCATCAAAGGTGCATGACCATAAAAGATATTACTCATATAAATAGAACAACCATTATTCTCTGACTTAAATGAATAATCGTCTCGCATTAAACAAGATCCAGATATAATGTTCATGCTCAACGCTGGCACCAAATAACAATTATTGAGGTCTAAAACTAATCCCGAAGGTAGATGTAGAGGTAGCATGCCGACGGTGATCACATCAACATTGGAACCATTCCCTACGCGCATCGTCACCTCGTCCTCTAGCCAATCTTCGTTTATTCCGCAGCTCCTGTTTTGAGTTACAAATATGAGCAACCAAACTAGTATAAAATACCCAGGCTCTACTACGAGCATTAGTAAGGAACACATCAATAACATGTATATCAAATATACCTTTGTTCACTTTGTCATCCTTCTTATCCGCCAAGTATTTGGGGCGGTTCCGCTTCCAGTGACCATTCCCTTTGCAGTAGAAGCACTCAGTTTCAGGCTTGGGTCCAACTTTGGGCTTCTTCACGGGAGCGGCAACTTGCTTGCCATTCTTTTTGAAGTTCCCTTTCTTTCCCTTGCCCTTTTTCTTGAAACTAGTGGTCTTGTTAACCATCAACACTTGATGCTCCTTCTTGATTTCTACCTCCGCGGCCTTAAGCATTGCGAAGAGCTCAGGAATCATTTTCGTCATCCCTTACATATTATAGTTCATCACGAAGCCTTTGTAGCCTGGTGCCAGTGACTGAAGAACTCTATCAATAACATTCTCAACTGGAAGATCAATTCCCAGCCGAGTCAAGTGGTTATGCTACCCAGACATTTTGAGTATGTGTTCACTGACAGAACTGTTTCCTCCATCTTGCAGCTATAAAACTTGTTGGAGACTTCATATCTCTCAACCCGGGCATTAGCTTGAAATACCAACTTTAGCTCTTGGAACATCTCATATGCTCCGTGGCATTCAAAACGTCCTTGAAGTCTTGGTTCTAAGCCGTAAAGCATGGCAACACTGAACTATTGAGTAGTCATCAGATCGAGTCTGTCAGATGTTCATAACATCTACAGTAGCTCATGCAGCATGTCTATCACCTAGCAGTGCATCAAGGACATAATTATTCTGTGCAGCAATGAGGATAATCCTCAAGTTACGGACCCAGTCTGTGTAGTTGCTACCATCATCTTTCAACTTAGCTTTCTCTAGGAACGCATTAAAATTCAAGGGAACGGTAGCACGGGCCATTGATCTACAACATAGATATGCAAAAACTATTAAGACTAAATTCATGATAAATTAAGTTCAATTAATCAAATTACTAATGAACACCCACTTAAATTAACAGCCCTTAAGTTATCTAAGTGATACATGATCCAAATCAACTAACCCATGTTCGATCATCACGTGAGATGGGGTAGTCATCAATGGTGAACATCTCTATGTTGATCATATCTACTATATGACTCATGTTTGACCTTTCAGTCTCCAGTGTTCCGAGGCCATGTCTGTACATGCTAGGCTCGCCAATTTTAACCCAAGTATTCTGCATGTGCAAAACTGGCTTACACTCGTTGTATGTGAACGTAGAGTCTATCACACCCGATCATCACGAGGTGCTTCGAAATGAAGAACTTTAGCAATGGTGCATACTTAGGGAGAACACTTTTATCTTGAAATTAAATGAAGGGATCATCTTATAATGCTACCGTCATTCTAAGCAAAATAAGATGCATAAAGGATAAACATCACATGCAATCAAAATATGTGACATGATATGGCCATCATCATCTTGTGCTTTTGATCTCCATCTCAAAAGCATCGACATGATCTCCATCGTCACCGGCACGACACCTTGATCTCCATCGTTGCGTCGGGGTCGTCTCGCTAACTATTGCTTCTACAACTATTGCTAACGCATAGCGATAAAGTAAAGCAATTACATGGCGCTTAGTGATTGACACACAGGTCATACAATAATTAAAGACAACCCTAAGGCTCCTGCTGGTTGTCGTACTCATCGACATGAAAGTCGTGAACTTATTGCAAAACATGATCATCTCATACATCAACATATATCACATCATATCTTGACCATATCACATCACAACATGCCCTGCAAAAACAAGTTAGACATCCTCTACTTTGTTGTTGCATGTTTTATGTGGCTGCTACGGGCAACTAGCAAGAACCGTTCTTAACTACGCAAAACCACAACGGTGATTATCAAGTTTGCTGTTTTAACCTTCTTCAAGGACCAGCCGTAGTCAAATTCGATTCAACTAAAGTAGGAGAAACAAACACCCGCCAGCCACCTTTATGCAAAACAAGTTGCATGTTAGTCGGTGGAACCAGTCTCATGTGCGTGGACATGTAAGGTTGGTCCGGGCCGCTTCATCCCACAATACCGCTGAATCAAAATAAGACGTTGGTGGTAAGCAGTATGAACATCACTGCCCAACTTCTTTGTGTTCTACTCGTGCATATCATCTACGCATAGACCTGGCTCATGATGCCACTGTTGGGGAACATTGCATTGAAAACAAAAAAAAAAATCAACGCACTCGCAAGATCTATCCATGGAGATGCATAGCTACGAGAGGGGAGAGTATGTCTACGTACCCTGGTAGACCGTAAAGCGGAAGCGTTTATCAATGCAGTTGATGTAGTCATACACCTTCACGATCCAACCGATCAAATACCGAACGTACGGCACCTCCGCGTCAGCACACGTTCAGCTCGATGACGTCCTCGCCTTCTTCATCCAGCAAGACGGGCGAAGTAGTAGATGAGTTCTGGCAACACGACGACGTGTTGATGGTGGTGGTGAACTTGTTCCGCAGGGCTTCATCGTGCACTGCAGAAAAACTAGACGGAGGATGAAAGCGAGGAAAGGGGCGCCGCACACGGCTTGTGGATTGTCGTGGGTTTGTGTGGCGCCCCTCCCTCTCATATATATAGGTGGGGGGAGGAGGGGCAGCCAAGGTGCGCCCCAAGGGTGGCTGCCGGCCCCCTTGGGCGCCTGCCCTATGATGCCCCCTTCCTTTTCTGGCGCCTGGGAGAAGGCAGGAGGGGGTGGCGCCCCCTTCCCTTTTTCTCATGTGGGAGAAAAGGCAAGAGGGGCTAGCCCTCTCCCTTTCCTTCCCTAGGGTAGGCGCCATGAGGTGGAGGCGCACCAGCCCCATGTGGGCTGGTTTGCACTCCCTCGTTGGCCCGTTTGGCCCATTAAACTCCCGGGGCCTCCCGAAACCCCTTCCGGTGATCCGATGATTACCGATACATTCCGAAACCTTTCTGGTGACCAAATAGCATCGTCCTATATATCAATCTTTACATCCGGACCATTCCGGAGCTCCTCGTCATGTTTGTGACTTCATCCAGGACTCCAAACAACATTCGATCACCAACTCACATAACTCATATAATATTATATCGTCAATGAACGTTAAGCGTGCGGACCCTACGTGTTCGAGAATGATGTAGACTGATACGTCTCCAACATATCTATAAATTTTTTATTGTTCCATGCTATTATATTATGTGTTTTAGATGTTTTATATGCATTAATATGCTATTTTATATTATTTTTGGGACTAACCTATTAACCTAGAGCCCAGTGCCAGTTTCTATTTTTTCCTTATTTTTTAGTTTCACAGAAAAGGAATACCAAACGGAGTCCAAACGGAATAAAACTTTCGCAATGCTTTTTCTTGGACCAGAAGGAAACCAGGAGACTTGGAGATGAAGTCGAAGGAGCCACGTGGCGGCCACAAGGACGGAGGGCGCGCCCAGGTGGGTATGGCACGCCCCCCACCATTGTGGGCCCCTCGTGCACCTCCTGACCTAATTCTTTCGCCTATATATACCTATATATCCCCAAACCAACAGAGGCATCCACAAAAAGACTTTTCCACCGCCGGAACCTTCTGTACCCGTGAGATCCCATCTAGGGTCCTTTTTCGGCACCCTGCCAGAGGGGGATTTGATCACGGAGGGCTTCTACATCAACACCATTGCCCTTCCGATGAAGTGCGAGTAGTTTACCACAGACCTACGGGTCCATAGCTAGTAGCTAGATGGCTTCTTCTCTCTCTTTGATTCTCAATACCATGTTCTCCTTGATGTTCTTGGAGATCTATTCGATGTAATATTTTTTGCGGTATGTTTGCCGAGATCCGATGAATTGTGGATTTATGATCAGCTTATCTATGAATATTATTTGAATCTTCTCTGAATTCTTATATGCATGATTTGATATCTTTGTAATTCTCTTCGAACTATCGGTTTGGTTTGGCCAACTAGATTGGTTTTTCTTGCAATGGGTGAAGTGCTTAGCTTTGGGTTCAATCTTGCGGTGTCCTTTCCCAGTGACAGTAGGGGCAGCAAGGCACGTATTGTATTGTTGCCATCGAGGATAAAAAGATGGGATTTTCATCATATTGCTTGAGTTAATTCCTCTACATCATGTCATCTTACTTAATGCGTTACTCCGTTCTTTATGAACTTAATACTCTAGATGCATGCTGGATAGCGGTCGATGTGTGGAGTAATAGTAGTAGATGCAGAATCGTTTCGGTCTACTTGACATGGAGTGATGCCTATATTCATGATCACTGCCTTAGATATCATCATAACTTTGCGCTTTTCTATCAATTGCTCGGCAGTAATTTGTTCATCCACCATATTATTTTCTATCTTGAGAGAAGCCTCTAGTGAAACCTATGGCCCCCGGGTCTATTTTCCATCATATAATCTTCTACTTTTCATCATACAAGTTTCCGATCTACTATTTTGCAATCTTTTACTTTCCGATCTATAAAACAAAAATACCAAAAATATTTACTCTATCGTTTATCTATCTCTATCAGATCTCACTTTTGCAAATAACCGTGAAGGGATTGACAACCCCTGTATCGCATTGGGTGCAAGTTGTTTGATTGTTTGTGCAGGTATTCGATGATTTGTGCGTTGTCTCCTACTGGATTGATACCTTGGTTCTCAAACTAAGGGAAATACCTATCTCTACTTTGCTGCATCACCCTTTTCTCTTCAAGGGAAAAACCAACGCAAGCTCAAGAAGTAGCATAGACATGACCGAGACGCCTCTCCGATCAATAACCAATAGTGGGACCTGAATGCCCATATTGGTTCCTACATATTCTATGAAGGTCTTTATCGGTGGAACCTTTATGACAACATACGTAATTCCTTTTTTGTCGGTATGTTACTTACCCGAGATTCGATCGTCGGTATCTTCATACCTAGTTCAATCTCGTTACCGGCAAGTCTCTTTACTCATTCCGTAATACATCATCTCGTAACTAACTCCTTAGTCACTTTGCTTGCAAGCTTCTTGTGATGTTGTACTACTGAGAGGGCCCAGAGATACCTCTCTGATATATGGAGTGACAAATCCCAATCTTGATTCATGCCAACTCAACAGACACCTTCGGAGATACGTGTAGAGCATCTTTATGATCACCCAGTTATGTTGTGATGTTTGATAGCACACAAGGTATTCCTCCGGTATCTGGGAGTTGCATGATCTCATGGTAGAGGAAACATGTACTTGACATTAAGAAAGGAGTAGCAATAAATTGAACGATCATATGCTATGCTAACGGTTGGGTCTTGTCCATCACATCATTCTCCTAATGATGTGATCCCGTTATCAAAAGACAACTCATGTCTATGGTTAGGAAAGCTTAACCATCTTTGATCAACAAGCTAGTCTAGTAGAGGCTCACTAGGGACATGGTATTTGTTTATGTATTCACACATGTACTTAAGTTTCCGGTCAATACAATTCTAGCATGAATAATAAACCTTTATCATGAATAAGGAAATATAATAATAACAACTTTATTATTGCCTCTAGGGCATATTTCCATCAGTGTGTCCCTCTCAAAAGGTGTGTACAGCAAGGATGATTGTGGCAAACTAAAAAGCGAAGACTCATATAATACAAGACGCTCCAAGCAAAACACATATCATGTGGTGAATAAAAATATAGCCTCAAGTAATTTTACCGATGGATTGAAGACAAAAGAGGGGATGCCATCCGGGGCATCCCCAAGCTTAGATGCTTGGTTGTCCTTAAATATTACCTTGGGGTGCCTTGGGCATCCCCAAGGTTAGGCTCTTTCCACTCCTTGTTCCGTAGTCCATCAAAACTTTACCCAAAACTTGAAAACTTCACAACACGAAACTCAACAAAAAACTCGTGAGATCCGTTAGTATGATAAAAAAAATCTCCACTTTTAGGTACTGTTGTGAACTAAATCCAAATTTATATTGGTTTTATATATACTGTATTCTAACTTCTCCATGGTTCATACCCCCCGATACTACCCATAGATTCATCAAAATAAGCAAACAACACATCGAAAACAGAATCTGTCAAAAACAGAACAGTCTGTAAAGACAAAATATTAGTCATACTTATGTAACTCCAAAATCTCTGAAAACTTAGGAAAACATAGGAAATTCATAAATCAATCTTATGTAAAAAAATTAGAGTTTTTCCACGCTCCAGTTAATTTTAACAATTCTGCTATTGGACGCAAAAGTTTTTGTTTTTGAGCAAAATCAAATCAACGATATACCAAAGCATCACAAAGGTCTTGCCTGGCTCAAACACTAATTAAAACACTAAAACACAATTATTACAGAAGTAATATTGCATAAACTCATAAAAACAAAAAATAAAATATTGGGTTGTCTCCCAACAAGCGCTTTTCTTTAAAGCCTTTTAGCTAGGCATTGATAAATTTATTGATGCTCACATGAAAGACAAAAAGCTGAAGCACAGAGAGAGCATCATATATCATGTGAAAAACAAGTTTAAGTCTAACATACTTCCTATGCATAGGCATTTTATAAGGAAAAGATTTATCAAGACAAGCAAAAACTAGCATATGCAAGGAAGAAGAAGGAAAAAATAGCAATCTCAACATAACGAGAGGTAATTTAGTAACATGAAAATTTCTACAACCATATTTTCCTCTCTCATAATAATTACATGTAGGATCATAATCAAATTCAACAATATAACTACCACATAAAATATTCTCTTCATGGTCCACATGCATGCAAAGTTGACACTCTTCCAAAATAGTGGGATTATCATCAAATAAAGTCATGACCTTTCCCAGCCCACTTTTATCAAAAATTTCATAAGATTGATCATACTCCAAAGTAGTGGTCATTATTACCTAGAGTTGACACTATTCCAAACCCACTTTCAATATTATTGCAAACATTATTATCAATATCATATTCATCATGAGGCTTAAATAAATTTTCAAGATCATAAGAAGCATTATCACCCCAATCATGATCATTGCAATAAGTAGTGGACATAGCAAAACTAGCATCCCCAAGCTTGGGGTTTTGCATATTATTAGCACAATTGACATTAATAGAATTTATAATAACATCATTGCAATCATGTTTTTCATTCAAGGAGCTATCGTGGATCACTTCTTTCAACACTTCATCACAAATTTTAGATTCACGAATTTCAAGCAAAACTTCATAAAGATAATCTAGTGCACTCAACTCACTAGCAATTGGTTCATCATAATTGGATCTTTTAAAAAGATTAGCAAGTGGATGAGGATCCATAAAATTTTTGCTTTCTGATTTGGAATAAATATGCAATTATGCCAAGCAAACAAGCAAACAACCCAAGTAAGACATAAAGGCAAACGAAAAAAGGCAAATAAAAAGGAAAATATTTTTGTGTTTCCCTGAAAACGTTTTAGAAGTGGGGGAGAGGAAAACAAGAGGCAAATGGCAAATAATGTAATGCAAGAGATGAGATTTCATGATAGGTACTTGGTAGGCTTGATGTAGAACCTCCCCGGCAACGGCGCCAGAAATTCTTCCTGCTACTTCTTGAGCTTGTGTTGATTTTTCCCTTGAAGAGGAAAGGGTGATGCAGCAAAGTAGAGATAAGTATTTACCTCAGTTAAGAACCAAGGTATCAATCCAGTAGGAGGCACAAGCAAGTCCCCAATAGATGCCCCCGCGCAAACTAACAAACACTTGCACTCAACGAGAAAAAGGGGTTGTCAATCCCTTCACGGTCACTAGCAAGAGTGAGATCTGATGGAAATAGGTATAAAAGATAAGTAAAAGTGTAAAATAAAGTAAATATAAATAAATTGCAGCAAGGTATTTTTGGATTTTTGGTTTTATAGATCTGAAAATAATATGATGGAAAATAGACCCGGGGGCCATAGGTTTCACTAGAGGCTTCTCTCTTGAAGAAAACATACGGTGAGTGAATAAATTACTGTTGAGCAATTGATAGAAAAGCGTATAGTTATGACGATATCCAAGGCGATGATCATGAATATAGGCATCACGTCCATGACAAGTAGACGGACTCCTGCCTGCATCTACTAATATTACTCCACACATCGACCGCTATCCAGCATGCATTTAGTGTATTAAGTTAACAAGAACGGAGTAACGCCTTAAGCAAGATAATATGATGTAGAGGGATAGATCCGATCAATATGGTAAAAAAAACATCTTTTTATCCTTAATGGCAACAATACAAATACGTGCGTCGCTACCCGTACTGTCACTGGGTGAGGACAACGCAAAATTGAACCCAAAACAAAGCACCTCTCCCATTGCAAGATAGATCAATCTAGTTGGCCAAACCAAATCAATAGATCAGAGAGAAATACAAAGCTATCTTAATCATGCATAAAAGAGTTTAGAGAAGACTCAAATAATATTCATAGACAATCTGATCATAAACCCACAATTCATCGGATCTCAACAAACACACCGCAAAAGGAGATTACATCGAATAGAACTCCAAGAACATCGAGGAGAACATTGTATTGAAGATCAAAGAGAGAGAAGAAGCCATCTAGGTACTAGCTATGGACTCGTAGGTCTGTGGTAAACTACTCAGACATCATTGGAAGGGCATCAAGGTTGGTGTAGAGGCCCTCCGTGATCAAATCCCCCTCAGGCAGAGTGCCGCAAAAGGCCCCAAGATGGGATCTCATGAGAACAGAAGCTTGTGGTGGCGGAAAAGTATTTTTGGTGTGCCCTCTGATGTAAGGGGAATATTTGGATATTTATGGAGCAGAGATTAGGGTTAGGAGAGCCACGGGGGTCCACAAACCTAGGGGCGCCCCTAGGGCTTGTGGCCCCCTCGCGGGTCTTCTGGTCTCCTCCCGAAGCTTCGTGGTTGTCTTCTGGTCCAAGAAAAATCCTCAAAAAGTTTTGTTCCGTTTGGTATTGATTTTCTGTAAAAGACAAAAACAAGGAAAAACAACAACTGGCACTGGGCACTAGGTTAATAGGTTAGTCCCAAAAAATGATATAAAATAGCATATTGATGCATATAAAACATCCAAGATGGATAATATAATAGCATGGAACAATAAAATATCATAGATACGTTGGAGACGTATCAGCCCCCGATGTGTGAAGTGGTCGGCTTAAGCAGCCGAGGTCTATGCCATTGACCACTTTGGCTTATACTATGAATAAGCCTTTCGTTTAACACAGGTGATCTCTAACGACACGTTGCTTAACGCGATCTTCGGATTGCCGACCAGTTTTCGCTTACCTAGATAGTCAGTTTTTGGCTTTCTCCATTGAGGCGCTCTGCCAATTAAACTGGCAGCACTATCGTAGTGGTTCTCCCATTACACCCTTAGCCGAATTTGTCGGGAACGTAAGGGATACACATAGGAGCCGGGAACCCAACTATTGATCAAAATCCAGGTTCAAAGCTATTTCATATAATGCAACATCCGAGACGCCGAGTACTTCAGACTTGTGTATTAGGGCGGGGAAACTAGGCCCTTTAGTAGTTGTATTTGAAAGACGTTCTTGTAGTTTACCGATAGTGCTTGTACATAAATACATTAAGGACCTTGAAAGGCATGATTTCTTTATTTTATGAGTTCAAGTTTTACATGCCGAGTTGTAATGAGAGAAACTAAAAAGATACAATGCAAATTAAAGGTAAAGGAAGGAGCAAAAAAAGGGCGGATCTTGATATCGGGTTTGTGAGCCCGGGCCACTTCCTGTCGCATATCTGCGTCTCCATGATGTTGACCAGCTCGTCCTCGTTGATGGCGAAGACTAAGACGGACTGTGTGTCACCTCGGCCCTGCATGTGCTTGAAGCGTTCACTGGCTGAGTCCTTTGAAAGAGGTCTGCAGATGTCCGTTGTGTGGTTCAGGCCACGTGGATGTATTTTTGCTGGTTAGCTCTTTGACAGAACCTTGCCGACGTGGAAGCTCGAAGCTTAGTCGCTCCTCGGTCTAGCTGATCCGGCGTTTCCATAAATTTGGCTCCTCGACGGCCCAAGGAATTTTTAGTGCGAAATTGTGCACCCTGGGGATGTAGTGCCCCTTCCAAGGAGGGTGCACAAGGAGCCAGTACCCCTATTTAGGGTGTGGGGGTGTGTGTCTGAGGTCGACTGGCGCGGCCCGCGTATGCTTCGAAGAGCTATTGGTGTGTTTACCGCCACGGGCCGCCTCCTCATACGCCTGCACCTCGGCTGTGAAGGCCGCGGTCTACTCCTCTGTCCGGAGGGAGCATTCTGTGTTACCATTGACTGTGATAACACTGTTGGGTCCTGGCATTTTGAGTTTGAGGTAAGTGTAATGCGGGATTGCGTTGAAGCGAGCAAACATTGTGTGGCCTGGGAGCGCGTGGTATCCACTTCGGAAGGGGACAATGTCGAAGATTAACTCCTTGGTTTTGAAGTTCTCGGGTGACCCAAAGACAACCTCCAGTGACACGGTTCCGGTGCAACGAGCCTCAACACCTTGTATGACACCTTTAAAGGTAGTGATGCTCGGCTTGATCCGAGATGAGTCAATGCCCATCTTCCTAACCGTGTCCTCATAGATTAAGTTGAGGCTGCTTCCTCCATCCATAAGGAAGCGTGTCAGATGATAACCATCGACGATTGGGTCCAGGACGAGTGCAGCTGATCCGCCATGCCTGATGCTGGTCGTATGGTCATGCTTGTCAAATGTGATTGGGTAAGCCGACCACCGGTTGAACATCGAGGCGACTCACTCTAGCGCGTAGATGTCCCGAAGTACGCGCTTCCTCTCCCTTTTAGGGATGTGGGTAACATAGATCATATTTACTTCTGTTACCTCATTAGGAAACTTCTTTTGGCCTCCATTGTTGTGCCGCCGAGGTTCATCCTTGTCTTCACTGTGATTTTGGGTTTTACTTTGGCCCTCCATCGCCACCTTGCTAGCTTGTTTGAAGACCCAGCAGTTCCTGTTAGTGTGGGTTGCTAGTTTGTCCTAAGTGCCATGGATTTGGCACGGTCGATCCAGAATCTTGTCTAGCTGGCTAGGTCCATCCTTGTTCCTTTCAAAGGGTTTTCTTTTCTGTCCAGATCTCGGTCCGGCGAACCCTGCATTGACTGTGGCGTCCTCGGTGTCGCTCCCGCCATTTTTATGCATGCGCCTGTTTTTGTTGCGTCAAGGCTTTCCATTGATGCCGCATGTTTCCGAGGTGCCTGCCTCACCATTATGGGTAGTTCGAGCAAGACAGCTATCTTCTCCCATGCAAAAGCGGGTCATTGGCGAAGTAAGGGCTGCCATGGTCCCCGACTTGTCTTGGCCGAGCTGGCGGGCAAGCCATTCATCTCGGATATTATTCTTGAATGCAGCAATGGCTTCGGCGTCGGAGTAGTCTATGATCTGGTTCTTCTTGGTAAGGAACATGTTCCAAAATTTCTGAGCTGATTCGCCTGGCTGCTGGGTGACACGGCTGAGGTCGGACGTGTCCGGAGGTTGGACATAAGTGCCTTCGAAATTTGCCTGAAAGGCGTCCTCAAGGGCTTCCCAGCTACCAATGGAATGAGGAAGCAGGCTGTTAAGCCAGTGCCTAGCCGGCCCCTTTAACTTGAGCGACAAGTACTTGATGGCATGGAGGTCATCTCCGTTAGCCATGTGTATGTGGAGAAGGAAATCCTTGATCCACACTGCTAGGTCTGTAGTGCCATCATATGATTCCATATTGACGGGCTTAAACCCTTCTGGAAATTGATGTTCTATGACCCTGTCTGTAAAGCAGATCGGGTGGGCCGGACCTCGGAACCGGGTAGTATCCCGTCGGAGGTCGGGGGAGAGTCGTGTGTAGGCTTGATCTCGGGCACGACCGTTCCTGTCTAACAAGGTGTCGTAGCCATCGGGCCCGACGAGCGCGCGTCCTCTTGACCCGTAGATGGACCGAGGAGGCGCTCTGTTTGCCTCAATGTGACATCAAACATCATGAGGGTCTAGGTAATCCACGGGGTCCTTGCCATAATGGCGTGGAGTCGGTCGGGTATTGATGTTTTCCTGCACTGGCCTATCCCGACCTCTAGGGGGTCGGTTAGGCGCATCAATGGCTAACTCGTCGTTGAACTCCGGCAGCAAACGCCTGCGAGGATATGATTTGGGCGCGCTATGGAGTCGGTCTTCAAGATCTTGTTCGGCCGGGAGTACTTTGACCCACTTTTCGTTTAGCACATCTGTATTGGCCTGCGGCTGCTGATACTTGCGTTTCATACTTCGAGCGGTGGCGACGAGGCGCCGCCTGAAGCGCTCTTGTTCGAAGGGGTCTTCGGGGATGATATAGTCCTCGGTGCCGAGGCTCTCATCTTCCTTGGACTCCGGCATGTAATTGTCGTCGGCCCCTACAAAGAGGTCATCGGGATCCAAGTCCTCGGGATTTCCTTCAGGACTGTCTTTCAGTACTAGGGAGGCTTGAAGGTCCTCTCCAGTGTTGTCGGCGTTGCCGGCTATTGCCTCGCCATTATTGGTGGTGGCATTGTTGCCGCTGGGTTCCCCATTGTTGCCCCTTCTGCGTCTGCACCGATGTCTTGGAGGGGATCTGGGGGTGTCAACCATATAGACATCATAGGTGGATGTTGAAGTCTACTTGCCAATGTTTACCAAGGGTGAAGTGTGTTCTGTGGGGCCACCAGCATCTTCATCCATGTCCGTGGCCTCGTCGTAGTCTAGCATGCCAGTTAAGTCATCGATCGTGGTGACTAGGTGGGTGGTGGGTGGGACGTAAATTTCCCGATCGTCGGCTTTAAGTCCGATCTTGTCATAAACAGAAGTCCTGCAATCCGAGATAGACATGCTCTGGATACGGTCAAGCATCTTGTTCAGGTGAGATAGTTCTTCAGAGTTCATGGCCTGGCTATAAGCGGGGCTGGCTCGAAGTGTGCCCGGCGTATAGCTCGACGTGTTTTCGGCGCGGAAAGGATCCGAGAGCGATTCTAGATCCTGTGCCAGGGTTGGCTAAAAATCCGACGTAGCTTCAGAGGTAGGGGCCGTACCTAAGTCCGAGCCAGGGTTTGAGGGGAGATCGCTCGGAGTCGTTACGTCGGAGTTCTTGATATGTCTCCGTCGTATCTACTTTTCCTAACACTTTTGCTCTTGTTTTGGACTCTAATTTGCATGATTTGAACGAAACTAACTCGAACTGATGCTGTTTTTAGCAGAACTGCCATGGTGTTGTTTTTGTGCAGAAAGAAAAGTTCTCGGGATTGGACAAAACTTTTGGAGATTTTTTATGGAAATAATAAAAAATATTGGAGTCAAGACCCACTGGAGGGGGCCACCCTATGCCCACAAGGCACCAGGGCATGCCTGCCCCCCTAGGCGCGCCCTGGTAGGTGGTGGGGCCCTCATGGCTTCGCTGACCCTAATCTGGATACTACAAATTCCTATTTCTCGAGAAAAAATAGGAGAGAAAGTTTCATCGTGTTTCACGATACGGAGCCGCCTTCACCTCCTGTTCTTCATCGGGAGGCCAGATCTGAAGTCCGTTCTGGGCTCAGGTGAGGGGGATTTGCCTCCATCGTCATCATCAACCATCCTCCATCACCAATTTCATGATGCTCACTGTTGGGAGTGAGTAATCTCTTCATAGGCTTGCTGGACGGTGATGGGTTGGATGAGATTCATCATGTAATCGAGTTAGTTTTGTTAGGGTTTGATCCCTAGTATCCACTATGTTCTGAGATTGATGTTGCTATGACTTTGCTATGCTTAGTGCTTGTCACTATGGCCCGAGTGCCATGATTTCAGATCTAAACTGTTTATGTTCTCACCAATATATTTGTGTTCTTGATCCTACCATGCAAGTTATTGCTACTTCTTGAGCTTGAGTTGGTTTTTCCCTTGAAGAGGAAAGGGTGATGCAGCAAAGTAGAGATAAGTATTTCCCTCAGTTTGAGAACCAAGGTATCAATCCAGTACGAGACAACGCACAAATCACCGAATACCTACACAAACAATCAAACAACTTGCACCCAACGCGATAAAGGGGTTGTTAATCCCTTCACGGTTATTTGCAAAAGTGAGATCTGATAGAGATAGATAATCGATAAAGTAAATATTTTTGGTATTTTTGTTTTATAGATCGGAAAGTAAAAGATTGCAAAATAGTAGATCGGAAACTTGTATGATGAAAAATAGTAGATCGGAAACTTATATGATGGAAAATAGACCCGGGGGCCATAGGTTTCACTAGAGGCTTCTCTCAAGATAGAAAATAATACGACGGGTGAACAAATTACTGCCGAGCAATTGATAGAAAAGCGCAAAGTTATGATGATATCTAAGGGAATGATCATGAATATAGGCATCACGTCCGTGTCAAGTAGACCAAAATGATTCTGCATCTACTACTATCACTCCACACATCGACCGCTATCCAGCATGCATCTATAGTATTAAGTTCATAAAGAACGGAGTAATGCATTAAGTAAGATGACATGATGTAGAGGAATTAACTCAAGCAATATGATGAAAACCCCATCTTTTTATCCTCGATGGCAACAATACAATATGTGCCTTGCTGCCCCTACTGTCACTGGGAAAGGACACCGCAAGATTGAACCCAAAGCTAAGCACTTCTCCCATTGCAAGAAAAACCAATCTAGTTGGCCAAACCAAACCGATAGTTCAAAGAGATTTACAAAGATAACAAATCACGCATAAAAGAATTCAGAGAAGATTCAAATAATATACATAGATAAGCTGATCATAAATCCACAATTCATCGGATCTCGGCAAACACACCGCAAAAAAGTATTACATTGAATAGATCTCCAAGAACATCGAGGAGAACATGGTATTGAGAATCAAAGAGAGAGAGAAGAAGCCATCTAGCTACTAGCTATGGACCCGTAGGTCTGTGGTAAACTACTCACGCTTCATCGGAAGGGCAATGGTGTTGATGTAGAAGCCCTCCATGATCGAATCCCCCTCCGGCAGGGTGCCGAAAAAGGTCCCTAGATGGGATCTCACGGGTACAGAAACTTGCAGCGGTGGAAAAGTGTTTTCGTGGATGCCTCTGTTGGTTTGGGGATATTTCGGAATATATAGGCGAAAGAATTAGGTCAGGAGGTGCACGAGGGGCCCACAAGGGTGGGGGGCGCGCCCTACCCCCCTGGGCGCGCCCTCTGTCTTTGTGGCCGCCTTGTGTCTCCTCCGACTTCATCTCCAAGTCTCCTGGTTTCCTTCTGGTCCAAGAAAAATCATCGCGAAAGTTTTATTCCGTTTGGACTCCATTTGGTATTCCTTTTCTGCGAAACTCAAAAACAAGGAAAAAACAGAAACTGGCACTGGGCTCTAGGTTAATAGGTTAGTCCCAAAAATAATATAAAATAGCATATTAATGCATATAAAACATCCAAAACAGATAATATAATAGCATGGAACAATAAAAAATTATACATACGTTGGAGACGTATCAAGCATCCCCAAGCTTAATTCCTGCTCATCCTCAAGTAGGTAAATGATAAAAACAATTTTTTTTATGTGGAATGCTACCTAACATATTTATCCATGTAATTTTCTTTATTGTGGCATGAATGTTCAGATCCATAAGATTCAAAACAAAAGTTTAATATTGACATAAAAACAATAATACTTCAAGCATACTAACAAGGCAATTATGTCTTCTCAAAATAACATGGCCAAAGAAAGCTTATCCCTACAAAATCATATAGTCTGGCAATGCTTCATCTTCAGCACACAAAATATTCAAATCATGCACAACCCCAATGACAAGCCAAGCAATTGTTTCATACTTTTGACGTTCTCAAACCTTTTCAACTTTCACACAATACATGAGCGTGAGCCATGGACATAGCACTATAGGTGGAATAGAATATGGTGGTTGTGGAGAAGACAAAAAGAGGGAGATAGTCTCACATCAACTAGGCGTATCGACGGGCTATGGAGATGCCCATAAATAGATATCAATGTGAGTGAGCAGGGATTGCCATGCAACGGATGCACTAGAGCTATAAGTGTATGAAAGCTCAAAAACAAAACTAAGTGGGTGTGCATCCAACTTGCTTGCTCATGAAGACCTAGGGCAATTTGAGGAAGCCCATCATTGGAATATACAAGCCAAGTTCTATAATGAAAAGTTCCCACTAGTATATGAAAGTGACAACATAGGAGACTCTCTATCATGAAGATCATGGTGCTACTTTGAAGCACAAGTATGGAAAAAGGATAGTAACATTGCCCCTTCTCTCTTTTTCTCTCATTTTTTTATTTTTTTTTCTTTTTTTTTCTTTTTTTTCTTTCTTTCTTTTTTTCTTTGGCTTCTTTGTCCTCTTTCTTTTTTTATTTCCTCACATGGGACAATGCTCTAATAATGAAGATCATCATACTTCTATTTACTTACAACTCAAAAAATTACAACTCGATACTAGAACAAAATATGACTCTATATGAATACCTCCGGCAGTGTACTGGGATGTGCAATGAATCAAGAGTGACATGTATGAAAAAATTATGAATGGTGGCTTTGCCACAAATACGATGTCAACTAGATGATCATGCAAAGCAATATGACAATGATGATGTGTGTTATAGTAAACGGAATGGTGGAAAGTTACATGGCAATATATCTCGGAATGGCTATGGAAATGCCATAATAGGTAGGTATGGTGGCTGTTTTGAGGAAGGTATATGGTGGGTGTATGGTACCGGCGAAAGTTGCGCGGTACAAGAGAGGCTAGCAATGGTGGAAGGGTGAGAGTGTGTATAATCCATGGACTCAACATTAGTCATAAAGAACTCACATACTTATTGCAAAAATCTATTAGTCATCAAAACAAAATACTACGCGCATGCTCCTAGGGGGATAGATTGGTAGGAAAAGACCATCGCTCGTCCCCGACCGCCACTCATAAGGAAGACAATCAAAAAATATCTCATGCTTCAACTTCGTTACATAACGGTTCACCATACGTGCATGCTACGGGACTCACAAAGCTTAACACAAGTATTTCTCAAATTCACAATTACTCACTAGCATGACTCTAATATCACCATCTTTATATGTCAAAACAATCATAAGGAATCAAACTTCTCATAGTATTCAATGCACTTTATATGAAAATTTTATTATATCCCTCTTGGATGCCTATCATATTAGGACTAAATTTATAACCAAAAAAAATTACCATGCTGTTTAAAGACTCTCAAAATAATATAAGTGAAGCATGAGAGTTCAATAATTTATACAAAATAAAGCCACCGCCGTGCTCTAAAAAGATATAAGTGAAGCACTAGAGCAAAATTGCCTAGCTCAAAAGATATAAGTGAAGCACAAAGAGTATTCTAATAAATCACGATTCATGTGTGTCCCTCTCAAAAGGTGTGTACAGCAAGGATGATTGTGGCAAACTAAAAAGCAAAGACTCAAATTATACAAGATGCTCCAAGCAAAACACATAGCATGTGGTGAATAAAAATATAGCCTCAGGTAAAGTTACCGATAGACGAAGACGAAAGAGGGGATGCCTTTCGGGGCATCCCCAAGCTTAGGCTCTTGGTTGTCCTTGAATATTACCTTGGGGTGCCTTGGGCATCCCCAAGCTTAGGCTCTTGCCACTCTTTATTCCAGAGTCCATCAAATCCTTACCCAAAACTTGAAAACTTCACAACACAAAACTCAACAGAAAATCTCATAAGCTCCGTTAGTATAAGAAAATAAATCACCACGCTGGTACTGTTCTGAACTCATTCTTTATTTATATTGGTGTAATATCTACTGTATTCCAACTTTTCCATGGTTCATACCCCCCGATACTACCCATAGATTCATCAAAATAAGCAAACAACACAAAGAAAACAGAATCTGTCAAAAACAGAACAGTCTGCGAAGACCTGAATTGTTCTAATACTTATGTAACTCCAAAAATTCTGCAAAATTAGGAAAACAGAGGAAATTTGTATATCAATCTTTTATAAAAATTCAGGGTTTTTCAATGCTTTAGTGAATTATTAAAATTCTGAGACTGGACGCAAAAGTATCTGTTTTTCAGAAAGATCAACTCAACTATCACCGTAAGCTATCCCAAAGGTCTTACTTGGCACAAACACTAATTAAAACACAAAACCACATCTAACCAGAGGCTATATGAATTATTTATCAAAAAACAGCAAGGGAAAATATTGGGTTGTCTCCCAACGAGCGCTTTTCTTTAAATCCTTTTAGCTAGGCATTGATAATTTCAATGATGCTCACATAAAAGAGAAGAATTGAAGCACAAAGAGAGCATCATAAAACACGTGACAAAACACATCTAAGTCTAACATACTTCCTATGCATAGGCATTTTATAAGCAAACAAATTATCAAGGCAAGCAAAAACTAGCATATGCAAGGAAGAAGAAAGAGACGATAGCAATCTCAACATGAAGAGAGGTAATTTAGTAACATGAAAATTTCTACAACCATATTTTCCTCTCTCATAATAATTACCAATAGGATAATAAGCAAATTCAAAAAAATAGCTATCACATAACATATTCTCAACATGATCCACATGCTTGCGAAGTTGACACTCTTCCAAAATAGTGGGATTAACATTAACTAAAGTCATGACTTCTCCAAACCCACTTTCAGTATTATTGCAAACATTATTATTAATCTCATATTCATCATGGGGTTTTGTGACGCCCCCGGCTTAATCGTGCACTAATCATACACGCAAATGCACACGATCAAGCCTAAGGACTCACGGGAAGATATCACAACACAACTCTAAAACATAAATAAAGTCATACAAGCTTTATATTACAAGCCAGGGGCCTCGAGGGCTCGAATACATAAGCTTGCGAACAAGCGTCAGCGGAAGCATCAGATATCTGAGTACAGATATTAAAAGAGAAACAGAAAGGCCTTTAGAAAGGCGGGGCAAAATAAAACACTACGATCGAAAGGCGTAGGCCTCCTGCCTGGGACCCTCCGATCCTACTCCTGGTCGTCAGTCAACTCGTAGTAGTATCCACCCTCGGGGTCGAAGTAGTAGTCGATCGACGGCGGGGGCAACTGTCTCAGGGGGCTCCGTCATCTGGTCACGACAAACTGACATGGGGGAAAAAGAAAGCAAAGCAACTGTGAGTACTCAGAAGTACTCAGCAAGCAAGGATCTACACTACATATGCAACATTTTCAAGGGGAGGCTGTATATGTGGACTGGGCTGCAGAAATGCCAGAATAGAGAGAAGGCCTAGTCCTATCGAAGACTAGCATCTTCAGCGGTCTTGCAGAAATAGAAGAGGGTAGAACAGTACAATATAAAGTAGCAGTATCATTAAGTCTCATCCTCACCCAGAGATCCTTTCTCGACTCCCTGCGAGAAAGCAATCCCAGAGCCATACAGTCATCAACCTCGTCCTGAGATCCCTTCTCGACTCCCTGCGAGAAGCAATCCCAGAGCCATAGTATCCAAGTATCCAGTTCTAAATTGTATCAATCAGGATACAACTCCGAGTGTCCTTTACCGTAGGACCGGCTATCGATAGAAGTGTTCTTCCCTGCAGGGGTGCACCAACTTACCCAACACGCTCGATTAACTCCGACCGGACACACTTTCCTGGGTCATGCCCGGCCTCGGCCAAACGACACATCGCAACCCTACCTAGAGCTCAGCAGAGAGGTCCCCGTCGGTCTACATCCTAAGCGCTCAGAGGTCTTGGGCCATCGCCCTGTGCACTCCGAGTCGTTGCGTGCAGGGGGAAGCCAGGCACCAGGGGGGCGCCGGTCCGTCCCGGCCGCAAGGCTGAACTAGACGTCTGACAGAGCTTTCGGCTGATGCTACGATGCAGAACGCCCATACTATGCCCACGTGATGGTTAGTGCTATCAGACCAGAGGCCTGCTCGGATCAAATATCCAAATCGTTAATGGACTAGGGCTTCCGGTAACGAGCAGAGACTCACGAAAGATGTGACCCCATCGCCCCGTCTCGAGGACTTGCTGCAAGGGTTAAGAATGCCCGGCCGCGCCTCGTATTCATCACTCGGGCACCATACAGGCACCCGTCTTCACAACACTCGCCTCTCAGGCGCACGCGGGTACCCCTCAGGGTCGACCCGCCTATCCAAGTAACAGTGTAAAGTCCCAGTATCCGTGTGTCCATAACATCAGGGGAATCCGAGGTATCACCCTCGTTGGATTCCTACTCGATGTCTTCGTCAAGGTGAACTCGGAGGAATCACCCTCACTGGGTGCACACTTGAGGTGTTGTACGACAGCGTCGTTATCGGAAGCGGTGAAGGAGGAATCACCCTCGATGACCACGACCAAATAGCTACTCTACATAGTTAACATCAGAAGTGCTACACGAGGTATCAGCCTCGGCACTCGATATTAACGTTGCAGTGTCGTTACAACTAAGGGGGGGTGATGTGCGGTGTCGGGGCCTGGTCTTCAATCCCGTTGATCGGGTCTTCTGACAATCCAACGTGGCAGTCGGGATAAGTGGGGTCACTGATAGGTCTCTACCCAGCCTATACTAAGCAGTTTAGGATATGCAGGTAATTATCAACAGCAGGATACAATAAACAGGCTATGCATCAGAATAGGTAAAGCAGCAGCAGCAATTCTAATGCAAGCATGAGAAATTAGAATGGGCGATATCGGGATGATCAAAGGGGGGGGGCTTGCCTGGTTGCTCGGCGGCAAGGGCAAGGTTGTCAATAGTGTCTTCGGGCTCCGGAGCTGCGTCGGCCTCGGGGACGACATCGGTGTCGGGGCTACCGAGAGAGAAGAGGGGGAGGAAACAGTAAATACTAAGCAAACAAGTGCAGCACAAAGTATAACATGGTAATACGCGATGACAGAGGTGATCTAACGCAGTGCCGGGTGATACTGGCAAAGGTGGAATTCATCCGGGAATGTTTTCCCGGTTCCAGACATTTGTCAGACAGATGACCGGAGGGGAACGGTTGCATGTTCGGATAGTTAGGGACGTGTGACGGACGAACGGACCGCGTCTTCGAATTCGTCTCGTCGTTCTGAGCAACTTTCATGTACAAAGTTTTTCGATCTGAGTTACAGATTATTTTATATGATTTTCTAAAGTTTTTTATTAATTTCTAGAATTTAATTAATTATTTAAAATAAATATTATCCGAAACAGTGTTATGCATGACGTCAGCATGACATCAGCAGTCTGTTAATATTAATTAGGGTTTAATTAAGTTAATCATAGATTAATTAGGCTAATTAATTAGTTGGTTTAATTAAACAGAGTTAATTAGGTTAATTAATTAATTAATTAATTATCTATTTCTTTTAATTCTTTTTTTTAATTATTATTATTCCAGGGCAGGCCCCATATGGCAGTGGCCCGGGGCGGACACGTCCGCGGCCAGGCCCATTCGGGGCCGGACAGGTCCGGCCACTGGAGCGGGTCAACACGCACCCGCGCGGCGACGCAGCTACGGGCGCGCGCCGGCGCGGGGAGTGGCGAGGCGACGCCGAGCGGCGCGCGGGCGCAGGCGGTGAGCTGGGCTCGGCGGCAGCTGGTGAGCAGCGGCGTGCGCGGGCGGCGAGCAGCACGCGGAGCAGCAGCAGCAGCGCGGGCGGCGGCGCAGGACAGCGGCAGCAGCGAGGCTGCGCGGGCGAGGCGTGCGGCGAGCGAGGCAAGCACAGAGGGACGCGGGGGGGCATGAAGTGGCGCAGCAAGCGCGGCCATCGGCGTGGGCGGGCGAGCCAGGGCGCGGCCGGAGTGCGGCGATCGGGACGGGCGACGGGGACGGGGAGAGAGAGGTAGGCGGCGGCGGGGCTCACATTCGTTGCCGGGGTTCGGGGGCCGGCGAGGCTCGGGGTAGCCGTTGAGGGGGAGGACGAGGAGGCGGCGGGGGGTTCGGCGGTCCAGCGAGGGAGGGCAGCGACGGCGATGAGGGAGGCGGCAAGCACAGGCTCCGGGGAGGAGGCGAGGCGTCGGCGGCTGGCGGTCCGACGAGATGGCGAAGGGGTGCCGGCTTGGTGGCGTCGAACGGCGACGGGGAGCGGGATGGCGCGGTCGCCGGGGTCGCCGCCCCTCGATCTGGATCGGGTCGGGGGAAGCAGAGGAGCGAGGGAAGAGTGCGGGGTGGGCTAGGGTTTGCTGGCCTCCAGGGGGAGGCCATATAGGGAGGGAGTGGGCCGGCCGGCTGGGCCTTGGCCCAGTTGGCCCGGGGGGGTCTTTTTCTCTTTTTCTTTTTCTGTTTTGTTTCCTTTTATCTTTTTTTTCTTTTTATTTAATCACATCTCCTGTTTAGTAAATAGTTAGGCCACATATTGAATTTTGTAAAACATAGGAATTGCTCCAAGAAATACTAGGCATTACCTACCACTACCAAAAATTGGTTTGGAGTCAACTCGAGTTCACACAATTTTTATAATAATTAAAATGCATTAATCCTAGCTGTTTTGGTAAAGTTTGAGCCACCTAATTAATTAATTTATTGTTGGTTTCAATTTTAGAATAGTCTCTGGAATATTTGCTATTTATCGAACATTTTAGTTTCTATGTTGGACAACTTTTATTTTCCACTTTCATTTAAATTTGGATTTTGAGTTAGGAGTTGAAAAGCATTATGATGCAAATGATGATCATGCACTGTTAATCATGCTGACTTGGCATTATCAAAATGGAATTACTGTGGCTAACCACTGGGGGTGTTACAAATCTCCTCCACTAATAAGAATTCTCGTCCCGAGAATTAAGAGGTAGAAGGAAAAAGTTCGGGGTATTCCGCACGAAGATTATCCTCGCGTTCCCAAGTGGCTTCATCTTCAGTATGATTTGACCACTGCACTTTGAGGAACTTGGTAACCTTCTGATGGGTCCGGCGTTCAGCTTCATCGAGAATGCGGATCGGATGCTCCTTATATGAAAGATCATCATGCAATTCGAGCATTTCGTGATCAACAGCTCGGTGCGGAGATTCCTTGAAGCATTGACGATGTTGCGACACATGGAAGACGTCGTGGATATGAGAGAATTGCGGTGGCAACTCCAATTTATATGCCACCTGACCACGTCTAGCAATTATGCGGAAAGGACCAATGTAGCGGGGAGCTAACCTGCCCTTGATTCCAAAACGGTGAGTGCCTTTCATCGGAGTGACATGTAGATAAGCTTGATCACCAGGTTGATAAGTCAAACCCCATCGTTTGCGATCATAGTTGCTCTTCTGGCGGTCCTGAGCCGCCTTGAGATTTTCCCGAACAATACGAACTTGTTCTTTGGCGTGTTGAATAATATCCGGACCCACGAGCGGTCGTTCCCCAGTTTCTGACCAATTCAGAAGGGTTCGACACTTACGTCCATATAGTACTTCGAAGGGGGCCATTTTCAAACTGGCTTGATAGCTGTTGTTATAAGAGAACTCGGCATACGGGAGAGATTCTTCCCACTTCTTACCGAAAGAAATAACACAAGCTCGCAGCATGTCTTCAAGCACTTGATTGACTCGTTCGACTTGGCCTTGAGATTGGGGATGATAAGCTGAACTCCAGGTAATATGAGTTCCCATAGCTGTTTGGAAACTTTCCCAGAATTTGGAAGTGAAAAGACCGCCACGGTCCGAACTAATCTCCTTCGGAATACCGTGGAGTGAAACAATTCTGGAGATATACAACTCTGCTAACTGACTAGCAGTGATAGTTTCCATGAGGGGCAGAAAGTGTGCAACTTTAGAGAGTTGGTCGACGACGACAAGAATAGCATCGTGACCCTTCTGTGACCTGGGAAGTCCTGTAACGAAATCCATCTGAACCTTATCCCATTTCCATAGAGGAATAGGAAGTGGTTGCAGAATTCCAGCCGGCTTCTGATGTTCTGCTTTAACGCGACGACACACATCACATTCAGCAACATAGCGAGCAATGTCCTGCTTCATTTTAGACCTTCAGTACCTTTGACGGAGATCACGATACATCTTGGTGCTACCCGGATGAATAGACAGCGGGGTATCATGTGCCTCCTTCATGACTTTGTCAGTCATGAGTTCGAAGCGAGGTACGACAATGCGGTTTCTGAAATACAAGGTTCCATCTTCAGACAGCGAGAAATCCCTGTACTTTACAAGGTGAAGGTCTTTCTTCATTAGATCAATTTCAGCATCTTTAGCTTGCGCATTCTTAACAGCTTTCTCAAGATCTGGTTGTATCACAAGGTTATTTAGAGAGCCCTGTGGAACAATACGCAGATTCAGCTTGCGCAGTTCTTCAAAAAGACGAGGTTGAGCTCGCCTAACCATGAGGTTGTCGCAATAGGACTTGCGGCTTAAGGCATCAGCCATCACGTTAGCCTTGCCAGGGGTATAGGAAATACCCAAATCATAGTCCGCAATGGCCTCCATCCATCTTTGCTGACGGAGGTTCAGGGATGGTTGAGTGAACAAGTACTTCAGACTTTTATGATCCGTGTAGATCTCGCAACGATTACCGAGGAGGTAATGTCGCCACAACTGCAGTGCATAGATGACAGCAGCTAGTTCTAGATCATGTACCGGATAATTCTCTTCATGTGGGCGCAACTGACGAGAGCCATAAGCAATCACTTTACGCTCTTGCATTAGGACACAGCCTAATCCTTCACGGGATGCGTCACAATAAATCACAAAGTCTTTGCGGGTATCTGGAGGAGATAGTACTGGGGCAGATGTCAGCTTGTCTTTGAGTGTCTGGAAACTTTCCTGACATTTTTCTGTCCATTCGAAGTTAACGCCCTTGTGAAGCAGATCAGTCAAAGGCTTAGCAATCTTGGAAAAGTTCTCGACAAATCGACGGCAATAGCTTGCAAGGCCGAGAAAACTTCTCACTTGCTTGACGTTCTTTGGAGGAGTCCAGTCTAGAATAGCCTGAACTCGTTCTAGGTTAACAGCAATGCCATCTTTCGAAATCACATGACCAAGGTACATTACTTCAGAAAGCCAGAATTCACATTTGGAGTATTTGGCATACAACTGGTGTTCTCGGAGCCTTTCCAGTACAAGACGGAGGTGTTCAGCATGTTCTTCTTTATTCTTCGAATATACCAGAATATCATCTAGATATACCACAACGAACTTGTTGAGGTAATCCATGAATATATAATTCATCAGACGGGAGAATGTTGCAGGAGCATTTGTTAAGCCAAATGACATGACAGTGTACTCGTAGGAGCCATAACGAGTAACAAATGCAGTCTTCGAAATATCCTCTTCGCGAACACGGATCTGATGGTAACCCAATCTCAAATCAAGCTTAGAGAATACTGAGGAACCAGCAAGTTGATCATACAGATCATTGATTCTGGGAAGCGGATACTTGTTCTGGATTGTTGCTTGGTTGATAGGTCGGTAATCCTGAACTAATCGGTTAGTTCCATCCTTCTTCTTAACGAAGAGTGAAGGTGCTCCCCAAGCAGAGGAACTAGGGCGGATGAAACCTGTCTTAAGTGACGTGTCGATTTCTTCCTTAAGCTCGAGAAGATGATGGGGAGGCATTTTATAAGGACGCTTCGCAATAGGGGTAGTGCCAGGCTTCAAGTCGATGACGAACTCAACAGCTCTAGCAGGGGGTATCCCTGGAAGTTCTTCTGGAAATACATCTTGAAAATCACGAACAACTGGAACATTCTCGATGCCTTCAAGAGGTGAAGCATTCAATGCATTCAGAACATATATCTGGCTCTCAGCATCGTGAGCTATTCGGGCTGAGTATTTGACTATCTGGCCAGAAGGGTGTGTGAGCTGGACTGTCTTAGTAGCACAGTCAATCAAAGCATTATGGGCTGTCAACCAGTCCATACCGAGAATGATGTCTATGTCGGAAGGTCCAAGAGCAATAAGGGAAGCAGAGAATATCAACCCTTCAATTTTGATCTGATTGTTGTGACTTACCATCTTGGTTTGCCACCTGGAACGGGGAGTGATAATCTCTAATGGTGTGGGTAATAACTCTAGAGGTAGCTCATGTCGCTGAGCAAATTGTTGAGACACAAAGGAATGTGATGCCTCGGAATCAAAGAGAACAGAAGCTGCAACTGAATTAACTGATAGAGTTCCCATCACGATTTTTGGAGACTCGCGAGCTTCTCCCATTTTGACGTGAGTAACCTGGCCTCGGTCCATAGCAGACATCCTGGCCTTATGATTTCTGCAACGATGGGTTCGATGGCCCTTCGTACGACCATCAGGAGGACGTGGCACATCCTGAGGAGAAGCCATAACATTAGGTGGTCCATCATGAACCGTTAGCTGTCTCGGCGGTGAAGGCAGTCGAGGTGCAACATAAGACGGCCTTGGTGTTGGAGCAGGTTGATGATGAACATTGTGTGGGATCCAGACTCGACGTTTCTGAACAGGCTAACCTGAGGATGAGCCAGCTTCATGAGTGCGCTTGAGTGACTCCTGGTACTCAGTCAGAGCTGTTTCAACTTGGAAAGATTTGCTAACAAGCGTTGCGAATTCTGTGCAATCATGGACAGCAAGTGCAAGTTTTATATCCGTACGCAGTCCTTCACGGAATTTCTCCTGCTTGCGAGTATCAGTGTCGACGTCATCCGCAGCATAGCGGGATAATTCAAGGAATTTCCTCTGATATTCATCCACAGTCATTGTGCCCTGTGAGAGTTTACGGAACTCCTGCTTCTTCTGGTCCATCAGACCTTGAGAAATGTAACATGCATGAAAAGCTGACTGAAATTCCTGCCAAGTGGTTACAGTCTCTGCAGGCAACATAGCCTTGTGGCTTTCCCACCATTGAGCAGCGGGACCCTTCAAGTGGAATGTCGCAAAGGTGATGTAACTGTCAGGGGCAACATTAGCTGACTCCATCTCAAACAGGATGTCACGAAGGCAATCATCAGCATCCATAGGATTGGTGGAGTTGCAGAAAACGGACGGATTGAGGCGCACAAATTCTGGCAGCGAGATCGGTCCAGGCTCCTGGCGAGCCTCGTTGCGTTCCAAACGTCTTACCAGACTCTCGTTGAGCTGACGGTTCAATTCAAACTGCTGCATCATTGCGGCAATATAGGGTGGAGGTGGAGGATCGTCAGCCATCCTGCCAAATCAACAGGGGCAGTTTAGCAAGTAAAATTGCATGTGTATGGAATGATTCACGAAGCAACACGCACAACAGAAGGAAGTGCAATAGATTCTTCATCATATCCGCACCAGATATTCAAAGCCACACATTGCCTTGGTTACAATCCGGCATTACGACAGCTGAAAGGGGAAGGCTAGACATCTAGGCGGCGCGCAGGCATGCGGTAGGGAAGTACACAACGAGACATAGCAAAGGCTACATCAACGTCGGAGAAAACTATTGGAGCGAGGAATCTGCAAGTGACAACACAGGGTGCCCTCGATAAAAGGATCCTGTAAGCAGAACCTGGCCCATAATCTCGAAGCAAGGGGGGATACTTCAGAACTCCGGGTGGATGTGATTACGAGAACCTAATGTTGGAGTTAGTAAAATTTTAACCCGAATAGAAGAGAGGTCAGAGTCCCAGAGTAAAGGTCGAGGAGTAAAAGATCCTAATACGACCCAATTGGCGACGTGGGCCCATAAGCCACACAGCCAAGTTAGTAAAACAGTTTTTAGACCACTAGACTCAACTTTGGCCAAGGAGTTGGAAAGGGGGTTCCTACAGTCAGTCGACTCTGATACCAACTTGTGACGCCCCCGGCTTAATCGTGCACTAATCATACACGCAAATGCACACGATCAAGCCTAAGGACTCACGGGAAGATATCACAACACAACTCTAAAACATAAATAAAGTCATACAAGCTTTATATTACAAGCCAGGGGCCTCGAGGGCTCGAATACATAAGCTTGCGAACAAGCGTCAGCGGAAGCATCAGATATCTGAGTACAGATATTAAAAAAGAAATAGAAAGGCCTTTAGAAAGGCGGGGCAAAATAAAACACTACGATCGAAAGGCGTAGGCCTCCTGCCTGGGACCCTCCGATCCTACTCCTGGTCGTCAGTCAACTCGTAGTAGTATCCACCCTCGGGGTCGAAGTAGTAGTCGATCGACGGCGGGGGCAACTGTCTCAGGGGGCTCCGTCATCTGGTCACGACAAACTGACATGGGGGAAAAAGAAAGCAAAGCAACAATGAGTACTCAGAAGTACTCAGCAAGCAAGGATCTACACTACATATGCAACATTTTCAAGGGGAGGCTGTATATGTGGACTGGGCTGCAGAAATGCCAGAATAGAGAGAAGGCCTAGTCCTATCGAAGACTAGCATCTTCAGCGGTCTTGCAGAAATAGAAGAGGGTAGAACAGTACAATATAAAGTAGCAGTATCATTAAGTCTCATCCTCACCCAGAGATCCTTTCTCGACTCCCTGTGAGAAAGCAATCCCAGAGCCATACAGTCATCAACCTCGTCCTGAGATCCCTTCTCGACTCCCTGCGAGATGCAATCCCAGAGCCATAGTATCCAAGTATCCAGTTCTAAATTGTATCAATCAGGATACAACTCTGAGTGTCCTTTACCGTAGGACCGGCTATCGATAGAAGTGTTCTTCCCTGCAGGGGTGCACCAACTTACCCAACACGCTCGATTAACTCCGGCCGGACACACTTTCCTGGGTCATGCCCGGCCTCGGCCAAACGACACATCGCAACCCTACCTAGAGCTCAGCAGAGAGGTCCCCTTCGGTCTACATCCTAAGCGCTCAGAGGTCTTGGGCCATCGCCCTGTGCACTCCGAGTTGTTGCGTGCAGGGGGAAGCCAGGCACCAGGGGGGCGCCGGTCCGTCCCGGCCGCAAGGCTGAACTAGATGTCTGACAGAGCTTTCGGCTGATGCTACGATGCAGAACGCCCATACTATGCCCACGTGATGGTTAGTGCTATCATAATAGAGGCATGCTCGGATCAAATATCCAAATTGTTAATGGACTAGGGCTTGCGGTAACGAGCAGAGACTCACGAAAGATGTGACCCCATCGCCCTGTCTCGAGGACTTGCTACAAGGGTTAAGAATGCCCGGCCGCGCCTCGTATTCATCACTCGGGCACCATACAGGCACCCGTCTTCACAACACTCGCCTCTCAGGCGCATGCGGGTACCCCTCAGGGTCAACCCGCCTATCGAAGTAACAGTGTAAAGTCCCAGTATCCGTGTGTCCATAACATCAGGGGAATCCGAGGTATCACCCTTGTTGGATTCCTACTCGATGTCTCCGTCAAGGTGAACTCGGAGGAATCACCCTCACTGGGTCCACACTTGAGGTGTTGTACGACACCGTCGTTATCGGAAGCGGTGAAGGAGGAATCACCCTCGATGACCACGACCAAATAGCTACTCTACAGAGTTAACATCAGAAGTGCTACACGAGGTATCACCCTCGGCACTCGATATTAACGCTGCAGTGTCGTTACAACTAAGGGGGGGTGATGTGCGGTGTCGGGGCCTGGTCTTCAATCCCGTTGATCGGGTCTTCTGACAATCCAGCGCGGTAGTCGGGATAAGTGGGGTCACTGATAGGTCTCTACCCAGCCTATACTAAGCAGTTTAGGATGTGCAGGTAATTATCAACAGCAGGATACAATAAACAGGCTATGCATCAGAATAGGTAAAGCAGCAGCAATTCTAATGCAAGCATGAGAAATTAGAATGGGCGATATCAGGATGATCAAAGGGGGGGGATTGCCTTGTTGATCGGCGGCAAGGGCAAGGTTGTCAATAGTGTCTTCGGGCTCCGGAGCTGCGTCGGCCTCGAGGACGACGTCGGTGTCGGGGCTACCGAGAGAGAAGAGGGGGAGGAAACAGTAAATACTAAGCAAACAAGTGCAGCACAAAGCATAACATGGTAATACGCGATGACAGAGGTGATCTAACGCAGTGCCGGGTGATACTGGCAAAGGTGGAATTCATCCGGGAATGTTTTCCCGGTTCCGGACATTTGTCAGACAGATGACCGGAGGGGAACAGTTGCATGTTCGGATAGTTAGGGACGTGTGACGGACGAACGGACCGCGTATTCGAATTCGTCTCGTCGTTCTGAGCAACTTTCATGTACAAAGTTTTTCGATCTGAGTTACGGATTATTTTATATGATTTTCTAAAGTTTTATATTAATTTCTGGAATTTATTTAATTATTTAAAATAAACAATATCCGAAACAGTGTTATGCTGACGTCAGCATGATGTCAGCATGACATCAGCAGTCTGTTAAGATTAATTAGGGTTTAATTAAGTTAATCACAGATTAATTAGGCTAATTAATTAGTTAGTTTAATTAAATAGAGTTAATTAGGTTAATTATATAATTAATTAATTATCTATTTCTTTTAATTCTTTTTTTTATTATTATTCCAGGGCAGGCCCCACATGGCAGTGGCCCGGGGCGGACACGTCCGCGGCCAGGCCCATTCGGGGCCGGACAAGTCCGGCCACTGGAGCGGGTCAACACGCACTCGCGCGGCGACGCGGCTACGGGCGCGCGTCGGCGCGGGGAATGGCGAGGCGACGCCGAGCGGCGCGCGGGCGCAGGCGGCGAGCTGGGCTCGGCGGTAGCTGGCGAGCAGCGGCGTGCACGGGCGGCGAGCAGCACGCGGAGCAGCAGCAGCAGCGCGGGCGGCGGCGCAGGACAGCGGCAGCAGCGAGGCTGCGCGGGCGAGCAGCGGGCGAGGCGTGCGGCGAGCGAGGCGAGCACAGAGGGACGCGGGGGGGCACGAAGTGGCGCAGCAAGCGCGGCCATCGGCGTGGGCGGGCGAGCCAGGGCGCGGCCGGAGTGCGGCGACCGGGACGGGCGACGGGGACGGGGAGAGAGAGGGAGGCGGCGGCGGGGCTCACATTCGTTGCCGGGGTTCGGGGGCCGGCGAGGCTCGGGGTAGCCGTTGAGGGGGAGGGCGAGGAGGCGTGGGGTTCGGCGGTCCGGCGAGGGAGGGCAGCGACGGCGACGAGGGAGGCGGCGAGCGCAGGCTCCGGGGAGGAGGCGAGGCGTCGGCAGCTGGCGATCCGACGAGGTGGCGAAGGGGCGCCGGCTTGGTGGCGTCGAACGGCTACAGGGAGCAGAGCGGCGCGGTCGCCGGGGTCGCCGCCCCTCGATCTGGATCGGGTCGGGGGAAGCAGAGGAGCGAGGGAAGAGTGCGGGGTGGGCTAGGGTTTGCTGGCCTCCAGGGGGAGGCCATATAGGGAGGGAGTGGGCCGGCCGGCTGGGCCTTGGCCCAGTTGGGCCCGGGGGGGATCTTTTTCTCTTTTTCTTTTTCTGTTTTGTTTCCTTTTATCTTTTTTTTTCTTTTTATTTAATCACATCTCCTGTTTAGTAAATAGTTAGGCCACATATTGAATTTTGTAAAACATAGGAATTGCTCCAACAAATACTAGGCATTACCTACCACTACCAAAAATTGGTTTGGAGTCAACTCGAGTTCACACAATTTTTATAATAATTAAAATGCATTAATCCTAGCTGTTTTGGTAAAGTTTGAGCCACCTAATTAATTAATTTATTGTTGGTTTCAATTTTAGAATAGTCTCTGGAATATTTGCTATTTATCGAACATTTTAGTTTCTATGTTGGACAACTTTTATTTTCCACTTTCATTTAAATTTGGATTTTGAGTTAGGAGTTGAAAAGCATTATGATGCAAATGATGATCATGCACTGTTAATCATGCTGACTTGGCATTATCAAAATGGAATTACTGTGGCTAACCACTGGGGGTGTTACAGGTTTAAATAAAATTTCAAGATCATAAGAAGAATCACCCCAATCGTGATCATTGCAACAAGTAGTAGACATAGCAAAATTAGCATCCCCAAGCTTAGGGTTTTGCATATCATTAACACAATTGACATTAATGGAATTTATAATAACATCATTGCAATCATGCTTTTCATTCAAGGAGCTATCGTGGATCACTTTATAATTTTCTTCTTTCAACACTTCATCACAATTTTCAGATTCACGAATTTCAAGCAAAACCTCGTAAAGATAATCTAGTGCACTCAAATCACTAGAAATTGGTTCATCATAACTGGATCTGTTAAAAAGATTAGCAAGTGGATGAGGATCCATAAACTTTTAGCAAGCGAAGATGCAAGCAAAAAGAAGGCACATGGTAACACAAGCAAACAAAAGATCGAACGGAAGAAGGGCGAATAAAATGGCAAATCTTTTCGAAAATCATTTTAGAAGTGGGGGAGAGGAAAATGAGAGGCGAATGGTGAATAATATATTGCAAGAGATGAGAGTTTATGATGGGTACTTGGTATGTCTTGACTTGGCGTAGATCTCCCCGGTAACGGCGCCAGAAATTCTTCCTGCTACTTCTTGAGCTTGCGTTGGTTTTTCCATGAAGAGGAAACGGTGATGCAGCAAAGTAGAGATAAGTATTTCCCTCAGTTTGAGAACCAAGGTATCAATTCAATAGGAGACAAGGCACAAATCACCGAATACCTACACAAACAATCAAACAACTTGCACCCAACACGATAAAGGGGTTGTCAATCCCTTCACGATTATTTGCAAAAGTGAGATCTGATAGAGATAGATAATCGATAAAGTAAATATTTTTGGTATTTTTGTTTTATAGATCGGAAAGTAAAAGATTGCAAAATAGTAGATCGGAAACTTGTATGATGAAAAATAGTAGATCGGAAACTTATATGATGGAAAATAGACCCGGGGGCCATAGGTTTCACTAGAGGCTTCTCTCAAGATAGAAAATAATACGGCGGGTGAACAAATTACTGCCGAGCAATTGATAGAAAAGCGCAAAGTTATGACAATATCTAAGGGAATGATCATGAATATAGGCATCATGTCCTTGTCAAGTAGACCGAAACGATTCTGCATCTACTACTATTACTCCACACATCAACCGCTATCCAGCATGCGTCTAGAGTATTAAGTTCATAAAGAACGGAGTAATGCATTAAGTAAGATGACATGATGTAGAGGAATTAACTCAAGCAATATGATGAAAACCCCATCTTTTTATCCTCGATGGCAACAATACAATACGTGCCTTGCTGCCCCTACTGTCACTCGGAAAGGACACCACAAGATTGAACCCAAATCTAAGCACTTCTCCCATTGCAAGAAAAAACAATCTTGTTGGCCAAACCAAACCGATAGTTCAAAGAGAATTACAAAGATATCAAATCATGCATAAAAGAATTCAGAGAAGATTCAAATAATATACATAGATAAGCTGATCATAAATCCACAATTCATCGAATCTCGGCAAACACACCGCAAAAAAGTATTACATCGAATAGATCTCCAAGAACATCGAGGAGAACATGGTATTGAGAATCAAAGAGAGAGAGAAGAAGCCATCTAGCTACTAGCTATGGACCCGTAGGTCTGTGGTAAACTACTCACGCTTCATCGGAAGGGCAATGGTGTTGATGTAGAAGCCCTCTGTGATCGAATCCCCCTCCAGCAGGGTGCCGAAAAAGGTCCCTAGATGGGATCTGACGAGTACAGAAGCTTGCGGCAGTGGAAAAGTGTTTTCGTGGATGCCTCTGTTGGTTTGGGGATATTTGGGAATATATAGGCGAAAGAATTAGGTCAGGAGGTGCACGAGGGGCCCACAAGGGTGGAGGGCGCGCCCTACCCCCTGGGCGCGCCCTCCGTCCTTGTGGCCGCCTCGTGGCTCCTCCGACTTCATCTCCAAGTCTCCTGGTTTCCTTCTGGTCCAAGAAAAATCATCGCGAAAGTTTTATTCCATTTGGACTCCGTTTTGTATTCCTTTTCTGCGAAACTCAAAAACAAGGAAAAAACAGAAACTGGCACTAGGCTCTAGGTTAATAGGTTAGTCCCAAAAATAATATAAAATAGCATATTAATGCATATAAAACATCCAAAATAGATAATATAATAGCATGGAACAATCAAAAATTATAGATACATTGGAGACGTATCAGTTATATGCACCTATTACATGCTATGATCCGCATACCCCAAGGTGACAATAATTGGGATTCTTTTCGGTGATTACCGTAGTTTGAGGAGTTCATGTATTCACTATGTGTTAATGCTTTGTTCCGGTTCTCTATTAAAAGGAGGCCTTAATATTCCTTAGTTTCCTTATGGACTCCGCTGCCACGGGAGGGTAGGACAAAAGATGTCATGCAACTTCTTTTCCATAAGCACGTATGACTATTTACAGAATACATGCCTACATTACATTAATGAATTGGAGCTAGTTCTATGTCGCCCTAGGATATGACTGTTATATGATGAATATTATCCAACGAAGTCACCAATCCAATGCCTACGTGCTTTTCACATATTGATCTTTGCTAAGTCACTACTATTGCTGCTACTGTTACAATTGTTACAAAACTACTGCTGTTACCGTTACTGCTGTTGGGGAACATAGTATTTCAAAAAAAATCCTACGATCACACAAGATCTATCTAGGAGAAGCATAGCAATGAGCGGGAGAGTGTGTCCACGTACCCTCGTAGACCGAAAGCGGAAGCGTTTAGTAACGCGGTTGATGTAGTCGAACGTCTTCGCGATCCAACCGATCCAAGTACCGAATGTACGGCACCTCCGCGATCTGCACACGTTCAGCTCGGTGACGTCCCTCGTACTCTTGATCTAGCTGAGGCCGAGGGAGAGTTTCGTCAGCTCGACGGCGTGGTGACGGTGATGATGAAGTGATTCCGGCAGGGCTTCGCCTAAGCTCTCCGAAAATATGACCGAGGTGGAAATCTGTGGAGGGGCCACCGCACACGGCTAAAACAATTAACTTGTGTGTCCTAGGGTACCCCCCTCCCCATGTAAATAAAGGAGGGAGGGGGAGGCCGGCCGGCCCTCATAGGCGTGCCAAGGGGGGAGGAATCCTCCTCCTAGTAGGAGTAGGACTCCCCCCTTTCCTAGTCCTACTAGGAGAAGAAGGAAGGAGGGGGCGCCGCCCCTCCCCCTAGTCCAATTCAGACTAGGCCCATGGGGGGCATGCGGCCAGCCCTTGGCTACCCCTCTCTCTCTCCCCTAGGCCCAATAAGGCCCATTACTTCTCCGGTGGTTCCGATAACCCTTCCGGCACTCCGATAAATATCCGGAACCTTTCCGGAGGTCAAATACTATCTTCCAATATATCAATCTTTACCTCTCGGACATTTCGAGACTCCTCGTCATGTCCGTGATCACATCCGGGACTCCGAACTACCTTCGGTACATCAAAACACATAAACTCATAATACCGATCGTCATCGAACGTTAAGCGTGCAGACCCTACGGGTTCGAGAACTATGTAGACATGACCGAGACTCATCTCCGGTCAATAACCAATAGCGGAACCTGGATGCTCACATTGGCTCCCACATATTCTACGAAGATCTTTATCGGTCAAACCGCATAACAACATACGTTGTTCCCTTTGTCATCAGTATGTTACTTGCCCGAGATTCGATTGTCGGTATCTCAATACCTAGTTCAATCTCGTTACCGGCAAGTCTCTTTACTCGTTCCGTAATGTATCATCCCGTAACTAACTCATTAGTCACATTGCTTGCAAGGCTTCATATGATGTGCATTACCGAGAGGGCCCAGAGATACCTCTCCGACAATCGGAGTGACAAATCCTAATCTCGATCTATGCCAACTCAACAAACACCATCGGAGACACCTGTAGAGCATCTTTATAATCACCCAGTTACGTTGTGACATTTGATAGCACACAAGGTGTTCCTCCGGTATTCGGGAGTTGCATAATCTCATAGTCAGAGGAACATGTATAAGTCATGAAGAAAGCAATAGCAACAAACTAAACGATCATCATGCTAAGCTAACGGATGGGTCTTGTCAATCACATCATTCTCTAATGATGTGATCCCGTTCATCAAATGACAACTCATGTCTATAGCTAGGAAACTTAACCATCTTTGATTAACGAGCTAGTCAAGTAGAGGCATACTAGTGACACTTTGTTTGTCTATGTATTCACACATGTATTAAGTTTCCGGTTAATACAATTCTAGCATGAATAATAAACATTTATCATGATATAAGGAAATATAAATAACAACTTTATTATTGCCTCTAGGGCATATTTCCTTCAACTGCTACTATTGCCACCGTTACTATTGCTACCAAATTATCATACTACCATGCTACTAATCACTTTGCTATAGACATTTAGTCTCCAGGTGCGGTTGAATTGACAACTCAACTGCTAATACTTACAAATATTCTTTGGCTCCCCTTGTGTCGAATCAATAAATTTGGGTTGAATACTCTACCCTCGAAAACTGTTGCGATCCCCTATACTTGTGGGTTATCAAGACCTTTTTCTGGCGCCGTTGTCGGGGAGCATAGCTATATTTGTTTAGTCACTTGGGATTTATATCTGTTGATAACTATGAAGAATCTTAAGGATGATAGAACCAAGATCGTTCCCTCTAAGATGAGGGGAGGTAAGGAACTGTCGTCTAGCTCTGCACTTGATTCACCTTCTGTTTTAAGTAAGCTTGCAACACCACAACCTGTTATTATTTTTGATATGTCGCAAGTAATTGATGATGCCACTTCTACTATGCATGATGCTAGGAATGATGTTATCGATGATGCTAGTACTTTGCTTGATAATACTCTGCCACTAGGTAAATTTCTTGATGAACAAATTGCTAAAGCTAAAGAAATTGAGAATGCTGAAACTGATGAAATTATTGAAACTGAAAATTATGATTCACCTCTTGGAACTAGTGCCCCTAGATATGAATTGCCTAAGATACCTGAGGGTTATGTTATGGATGGAGAGGTAGCCAGAGAATTTCTTGCTTGTAAAGATAGAGATGATCTTAAGAAATTACTATGCAAGTTGAAAGAAAAATCCTTGAATGCTAGAATGAAATATGATCCTAAGTTTGCTACCTCACCTATCTTTATTACTGATAAGGATTATGAATTCTCTGTTGATCCTGAGTTAATTAATTTTTGGTTGAATTTGATCCTTTCCATGGCTACGAAATTGAAACTGTTGTGGCACATCTCACTAAATTAAATGATATAGCCACCCTATTTGCTCATGAGGAAAAAATTCATTATTACTATATCCTCGAGTTATTTCCTTTCTCGTTAAAGGGTGATGCTAAGACTTGGTATAATACTCTTGATCCTAGTTGTGTGCGTAGTCCCCAAGATATGATTTATTGCTTCTCTGAAAAATATTTTCCTGCTCATAAAAAACAAGCTGCCTTACAGGAAATATTTAACTTTGTGCAAATTGAAGAAGAGAGTCTCCCACAAGCTTGGGGGAGGCTTCTCCAATTACTGAATGCTTTGTCTGATCATCCTATTAAGAAAAATGAAATACTTGATATCTTCTATAATGGACTAACCAATGCTTCTAGGGACTACCTAGATAGTTGTGCTGGTTGTGTTTTCAGGGAACGAACCATTGAACAAGTGGAAGAATTATTGAATAATATATTGAAGAATGATAATGATTGGACACTTCTGGAACCACCGCCTAAACCCACTCCGAAGAAGAGGGGTATTTTATTTCCCAGCCCTAAAGATGTGCAAGAAGCAAAGAATTGCATGAAGGAAAAAGGTATAAAAGCTGAAGATGTTAAGAATTTGCCACCTATTGAAGAAATACATGGTCTTGACACACCACCACAGGTGGTAGAAGTAAATTCTCTTATAAAGTTTGATGAAGGTGATATTCATTACATAAACACCCTAGTCAATGCTTGTATGAATTTGACAATTGCATTTTAAAGCAAGATCACTTCAATGCTTTTGTTATGAAACAATTAAAACGTAATGCCAATATGATTGATCGCTTGAGTGACTTGTTGTTTAGAATTACGAATGATGTTAAAGTTGTAGGAAAACATGCTTCTATGGTTCAAACTCAGTTAGAACAAATTGCGAAATCTCAAAGCGAATTGCCCAATGAAATGAATAATAATATGAATGATCATGCTGTTAGAGTAATGACTAGAGGAGGTAGAATGACTCAGGAGCCACCTTATCCTGAGGGACACCCTAAAAGAATTGAACAAGACTCCCAAAGAACTAATGTAGATGCACCTAGTCCTTCTAAAATGAAAAAGAAAAAGAAGAATGATAGGACTTTGCATACTTCTAGTGAACCTGAGGTAGAAAAACCTTGTGAGGATAATAATGATGTCTCTATTTCTGATGCTGAAATACAATCTGGTAGTGAACATTCACCTAGTAATAATGAAAATGACAATGATGATGCTCATGCAGATGCTCAACCAGAAAATGATATTGAAATAGAACCTGTTGTTGATCTTGATAACCCACCAGCTAAAAATAAACTTTATGATAAGAGAGACTTTGTTGCTGGAAAACATGGTAAAGAAAAAGAACTATGGGTTCAAAAACCCATGCTCTTTCCACCTAAACCATCTAAGAATAAAGATGAGGAAGAATTTGAATGCTTTGCTGAAATGCTTAGGCCAGTCTTTTTGCGTACTCGTTTGACTGATATTTTGAAGATGGCCCCTTATGCTAAATACATGAAAGATATTGTCACCAATAAAAGAAAAAATACCTGAAGCTGAAATCTCCACCATGCTTGCAAACTACTATTTTAAGGATGGAGTAGCTAAGAAATTAGGAGATCCAGGAATACCAACTATACCATGCTCTATCAAAAGAAACTATGTCAAAACTGCTCTATGTGATTTGGGAGCTGGTGTTAGCGTTATGCCTTTCTCTTTATATAAAAGACTTGATTTGAATAAACTCACACCTACTAAAATATCATTGCAAATGGCTGACAAATCAACTGCCATACCTATCAATTTTTGTGAGGATTTGCCTGTTGTTGTTGCCAATGTTACTATCCTAACAGACTTTGTTATACTTGAGATGCCCGAGGACGACAACATGTCGATTATCTTTGGTAGACCCTTTTTGAATACTGCAGGGGCTGTTATTGATTGCAATAAAAGCAAGGTCACTTTTTATATCAATGGTAATGAGCATACAGTGCACTTTCCGAAGAAACAATTTCAATTGAATGGTATTAATGTTATTGAAAAAACTTCGACAATTACCATTGGAAGCTTTCAACTTCCTCTTCCTACTGCCAGAAACAAATATGAAACACTTATTGTTGGGGAAATGCATATCCCCGTTGAGGTAACTTAGTGTTTTACGAAGATTCTTCGGGTTCATGCTAATCGAAAATGGTTGTTAATAAGACCTGATCAACCTTATTAATGGATTACTTTCGAGAGGCATGTGGTCGATGAATTTAGTAAGCACAACCTTCTGCCCCTATCTTTTATTTTCTGTTATTTTAGTTAATTGCAATAAAATGTCATGATTTTCATGTTTTTTGAGTTATCCGTCTAATAAAAAAGTGCCGAGAAATAGAAGTGTTCAAAATGACCTGAAATTTTTACATGATTTTTTCCCAGATATTTAAGAATTTTTGGCACTAAAACCACCACAGGGGGGTGCCCCAGGTGCCCACAAGGCATCAGGGCACGCCCTGGTGGGTGGTGGGCCCCACAGGGACCCCCTCACTTATCTCTGTAGCCCACTTCGTCTCTTACCTCCAAAAAAATCCTGGTAGTTCTCTTTCATGTTCTTGCTCCCAAAGCTGAGATTTTCGATCTCTTTGTTCGGAGCTCCATTTCTGAAACTGTTTTGGGGGATTACTACTTGGTATGTGACTCCTCCATTGCTCCAATTAGTTCTTGCTTTAGTGGTTTATATTTTGCATAATTAGCTACTCTTGGTGCTACTGAAAATAAGCTTGCATGTTAATTTCTTTGAGTTTCAAGTACTTTGAATGCTTCATATAGCCTCTAGACATCCATATGAGTAGTTGCTATCAATCTTGTGAAGTTTTATTGACATCATTTTGTGGCCCAAAAATTTCAGAAATTTGTTCATAGTGAAAATGAATATCTTCCGGAGGAGTTCCTCGAAGCGGAATGCCAAGGGAGTCCTTGGTGAATCCTCGGACAATGACATCAACACCCCGTGTAGGATGGAGGTCCGGCCGTGCGAATGGCCACACATTGCCTTCATGAACAAAGACGGATTCTATCAAGAGTTCACGCAATTCATTGCAAATGCTGGACTTGCCAACTTCCTCATAGATGAGTGTGACCAACACTACATCCTCACAAATTCTTTTGTGCAAAACTTTCATTTCTTGAATAGGCTCGAACCCCCTGAGGTGCGCTTTGATTTATATGTCGAGCATCACCAGATGCCGCTTACTGAATTTTGTGAGATATGTATGATTCCCTCTGATGGCGAAATTAGAGAGCCTCGACCGGAGGAGTTTGAGGGCTTCCTCCAAACTTTAACTATGGGTGAGGAAAGGGGCGTGTCGCACGCCCGAGCCACTAGCTTGCAGTTCCCTGTTGTGCACTACTTTGCTTTATTCATAGGGAAATGCTTGACCGCTAGAGAGAAAGGTGGTTCACTATGTGCTTCCGACGTCGCCATTTTACGTCGTGCACTCCACAATGATAACACTTATAGCATTGGCGCTATCGTTACACGCCGCCTGCACACCAACAAGATGAAGGGCAAAATTCACGGTGGCATTTATGCTACTCGCCTAGCGAGACGTTTTAATGTTCAGATACGCCCCCATGATTACTTGTTGCCTATAGTTTATCTAGATCACCAGTCGATGGAGGACCACCACTTTATTCATGCTCCTGTGCCTCCTCAATAGATTCATTATAACTTGGTTTTTAGCGAGGAAACTCGTGATATTATTTCGTTGCCTGCACCCGCATTGTTTGATTCTCATGCTAGGAACAGATACACCATCCTACCAGAGGACATCGTCGCCTATCGGAACGCACTGGCAGCAGCAAAGGAGGAACCCTAGGAGTGGGACGCTCAGGTGCCGCTGCCTCAGCACTTTCATGATGCTCACCGCCGGGAGTGAGTAATCTCTTCGTAGGCTTGCTGGATGGTGATGGGTTGGATGAGATTCATCATGTAATCGAGTTAGTTTTGTTAGGGCTTGATCCCTAGTATCCACTATGTTCTAAGATTGATGTTGCTATGACTTTGCTATGCTTAATGCTTGTCACGAGGGCCCGAGTGCCATGATTTCAGATCTGAACCATTTATTATTTCACCAATATATTTGTGTTCTTGATCCTACAATGCAAGTTATATGCACCTATTACGTGTTATGATCCGCATACTCCAAGGTGACAATAATTGGGATTCTTTCCGGTGATTACCATAGTTTGAGGAGTTCATGTATTCACTATGTGTTAACGCTTTGTTCTGGTTCTCTATTAAAAGGAGGCCTTAATATCCCTTAGTTTCCTTATGGACCCCGCTGCCATGGGAGGGTAGGACAAAAGATGTCATGAAAATTATTTTCCATAAGCACGTATGACTATTTATGGAATACATGCCTACATTACATTGATGAATTGGAGCTAGTTCTGTGTCGCCCTAGGTTATGACTATTATATGATGAATATTATCCAACAAATTCACTGATCCAATGCCTGCGAGCTTTTCACATATTGATCTTTGCTAAGTTACTACCGGTGCTGCTACTGTTACAATTGTTACAAAACTGCTGTTGTTACCATTACTGCTACTATTGCTATCATCACTATTGCTACCAAATTATCATACTGCCGTGCTACTAATCACTTTGCTACAGATGTTTAGTCTTCAGGTGCGGTTGAATTGACAAGTCAACTGCTAATACTTACAAATATTCTTTGGCTCCCCTTGTGTCGAATCAATAAATTTGGGTTGAATACTCTACCCTCGAAAACTGTTGCGATCCCCTATACTTGTGGGTTGTCAGTTCTCTGGAGACACCAAGGATTCTGGCTCGACGTCCTCAAAGGAGATCGGTTCTGGAGTCGATCCTTCGGTGCCGGGCAGCTCCTCCACCCGGCCAGGTGTACTCTAGGCCTCCAAAGGTCACGATCTGACCCTGTCGGTGTTCTGGGAACGGGGGTTCCCAGACGTGCCTACCTACGGCCCATAGCGTGGCTCCATCGACAGCCCGGTATGGCCCAGCGGCAAAGCCCCCAAGACAAGACCCTCGTGAGGGCCCACTGGCCTCGCGAGGTGGATGACACCAAGACCTCCAGAGGAGCGGCCTCCCTGGGCTGCCTCCAGAGGAGCGGAGATTTCTATGCAGGTACCCAGCCTCCCGAGGTTGCGATGACGTGAGCCATCACGACCAAGGCCAGGCGGGCGCCAGCGGGCACAGAGGAGGCAGTTTCCCTTTCGGTGCTAAGGGAGCAAGGACATGCGTGGGGTCCCGAGGAGCCCTCCAAAGGTTTCCATTCCGGCGTACCAAGACCAAGACCACGAGCTCGGCAGGACGGATGTCATCGCCGAGCCCACTGCTGCGTCATGACTAGAGGCTTTGCAGGAGAAGACCACCTTTCGTCAGGATAAGATGTACTACTTGTCCCCTTTCGAATTGGCCACTGTGGGATCCCTTCCCGCCTAAGTTTTGAGGGAAGAGGACCGAGGCCACTATAAATATAGGTTAGCCACCACTGTAGACCGCATGAACCCTAGAGGGATCGGATCGACTCCACACACACCACTCGAGCCCTCGTGAGGCCGCTCAAGCCACTGTACTAGTTCATCCTCAGCCCCTCGTGAGGCCAATCCACCACAAAGCAGGAGTAGAGTTTTACACCGCAAGGTGGCCCGAACCTGGGTAAACTGTCGTGTTCATCTTCTCCCCCGCTCACGTGAATCCGACGAGGCTAGGCTGTAGGGTGGCGAGCTAGAGACTAGGAAGGTTGAGACCTTCGCACACGCCCCAGAGTTCGAACCTTCTTGGGTCTGCGGAGCCCTGAATCCGACATTTGGCGCACCAGGTAGGGGCATGTCGAAGTCCTTCTTCCGCCTCCGCTTCGCCTCCGCTCCGTCGCTCCCATGGCTGACGCAGGCCGTGTCCACGCCGAGCGCCGGGCCGCTCGTGTCGCCCAGACGGCACCCGTGGGCAATGTCGCTCCTCGTCGTTCTGCCTCCCCTATGGCCAACGCTGCCACTGACCCTGCTGCTCATGAGTAGCAGGATTCGTCACTACCACCCTCCGTGTGGCGTGATGGTCACAGAGCTACTCCGTCACCTACTCCCACCACGGCGTCGTCTTCCCAGATCCACCGCGGGCCGGCGAATGCGCAAGCTGCGCTACTCATGGCGCGTGAGCTCCTGCGTTACCGCCCCGCCAATGACTGGCTTGGCCGCATCGCCGAGCTCATCAACGCCGCCGGTGAGGTCCCTGCGCCGTCCCGCTCACTCCGTCCTCCGCCATCCCAGGCGGGCGACGTGGCCCACGGTGCACCTCCTCTGCCTCCTCTGCGTGGCACTGACCCCGAGCCCAGGCATGACGCGCCCCAGCGCGCCACGCGGAGCACCGACGCGGGATGAGGCGAGCTGCCAGGTGGTGCAGCGGCCAAAAGCTGATGTGCGTGCTCTCCCAGCGACACAACGCCAGCACCAGGACCACGCGCCGCCGGAGCCTGCGGCGCGCGGACGTAAATACCGGGCTCCCCCCCCCCCCCCGCGCGCGCTGCGCCCGTGAGCGTGGCGAGCTGCCGTGCCTTCACCCTAGAGCTGCGCCGCATCGTCTGGCCCGACAAGTTCAAGCCAGATATGCCTCCATGCTATGATGGCACCCGCGACCCTGCGGAGTTCCTCCAGCTCTACGCGCTGAGCATCGAAGTGGCAAACGGTGACGAGAAGGTTATGGCAAACTGGTTCCCCGTGGCCCTCAAGGACGGCGCGCGCTCTTGGCTCCTGAACCTCCCGGAGCGGTCGATCTCCTCCTGGGACGAGCTTCACGAGCGCTTCATCGCCAACTTCCAGGGCACCCGCGATCGCGCTCCTGCAGTGGGTGACTTGCGGCGCGTGAAGCAGCAGCCGGGCGAAACCCTGCACAAGTACATACAGCGCTTCATGAATGTTCGCCTCAAGATCCCGAAGGCGTCGGACGAGGCCATCATCTCGGCGTTCACTGATGGCGTCCGGGATGTCAAGATGAAGGAGCAGCTCACCATCCACAAGAACCTGTGCTCGGCCCTGGAGATGTTCAACCTGGCGAACAAGTGCGCAAGGGCCGAGGAAGGCCTCCTCTCCCTCCTTGAGCTTCCGAAGGCCGATCCTAAAGACAAGAAGGCCAAGGCTAAGGAGGCGAAGCGCAAGGGCCCCGTCCTGCTGGCAGCAGAGCCTGAGATGAAGCGCGGCCGCGACCATGATGAGCCTCCCCGAGGCAACCGCCCGTTCTGTGTCTTCCACAACGTCCACAGCCACAAACACCAACGACTGCCAGGAGCTCAGGGCGCTCCGCGACAGGCGCCTTGGTCGCCGCCCCGAGCACGGCGACCATGGCTACGATCGTGGCGGAGGCCGTGGTGGAGGCTACTGGGACAATCGTGACCCTCGCCAGGACTGGTGCGACCAGCCTCGCGAGGACCGCTAGCATGGCCAGCCTCGTGACGGTCCTTGGCGGGACCAGCCTCGTGAGGACCGCCCTCAGGGCAATGCCTGCCTCCCTCCGCTGCTGCCACCGCTAAGGAGAAACAATGACAACCGACATGATGATGGGGCTGGGGGCTTCCAGGAGCCTCGAGCGATCACCTGCATCCTGGGTGGTACTCAGGCCCCCGCCTCACATCGCATCTTCAAGCAGTTCTCTCGCGAGGTGAACACGGCCCTCCCGAAGCATGAGGCAACGCGTCCCCTCAGGTGATCGAAGCACGCCATCACCTTCAACTCCAATGACCAACTCAAGTGCTCAGCCGCCGCTGGTGCGCTCCCGATGCTCTGCACGCTGACCATCAGCAACGTCCTCATCACCAAAACCCTCATCGATGGTGGCGCGGGGCTCAATGTTCTCTCTGTCGAGACATTCGAGATGCTCCAAGTGCCGTATGACCAGCTCCTGCCAACCAAGCCTTTCTCTGGGGTGACCGACCTCTCCAGCATCCCCCTGGGCCAAGTGCGTCTCCCAGTCACCTTTGGCAAGCGCGAAAACTACCACACCGAGCTCATCGACTTCGACGTCGACCACATCGGCCTCCCGTACAACGCCATCCTCGGGTACCCGTCCCTCGCCAAGTTCATGGCAGCAACTCACCACGGGTACAACGTCCTCAAGATGCCAGGGTGCGGCGGCATCATCACGGTCGCTTCCGATGAGAAGGACGTAGTCTGCTCCCTTGAGCGCGCCTATCAGGCTGCAGCGGCTGAAAACTCTGACGATGAGGGTGCCGCCCCGCCTCCTGAGGCCACCCCAAGAAGAAGCAGCTCCTTCCCAAGAGCCGACAGGAGCCCGAGGCGCCCGCAGGCGGTGCCTCAGGTCCCGCGCCCACTGCTGGGGCGCCCTTTCCTCTCGCATAGGAAGGCGCGCCCAGTGCCTCCCTCAGGACGGGTTCGGGGGCTCTTGTCTGGAGGGCCTCTGACCTAACCAGTGCGATGAGGGGGGTGTTAGGGCACCACTTGGAGGCGTGCTTCGATGCGCGCCCCCGCGAGCAAGGCGCCAGGCGCCAGGCGCGCGAGAGTTCATCACCAAGGCAATCGAGGAGCTTCACGAGGCGCGGGCCATGCGTGGCGAACATTGCCTCCCGCCACCTGGTGCAGCTGCGTTCCCGGATGCTGGCGATGAGCTGCGCGTCTATGTCAACATCCCAGGCCTCAACAGGGTCGCTTCGCAGGACCTCTTCTGGCCGTCCCGTGTCTGCCGGAGCGGGGGCTACCCCTGTAACTACGTCTGCATGCTGTTTGGCCTGCTAAACATGGGTGCCTCGTACTAGCGCTTCGCGCAGCGTGCTATGGCGTCTCACGAGGCCAGGCGCTTGGCGGTCATGTCTCAGGAGATCCCGGGTCCGTGCGAGCCCCCCAGACCTCGTGAGCCCCCCGGCCTTAGGAGCCGTCCGGCTCATGAGGAGCCATCTTCACGGCACGTGTCTTCAGCTACCCTGACGCTTCTACAACGCTGGTGCCAGGTGAATTTTTGGTTTGCTCAGTTGAGGGCGCCCCTCGGGCCGCATTGCCCTCGAGCTGTCAGGGACCGCTCCCCCGATTATATTGTTTCAATTCGTGTGCTATGGATCGGTTATGTTTCCCCAAGTTACTTTGGTTGTTCACCTTGCGTCTGGCCATGAATCGCCTCTAGAGTCACATCTGCGGGCCCCGCACGTTGGCAGCTCTCCCCTTGAACGTCCCATGCGAGGGGGCTACTGGCACGGCGCATGTGCTTGGGTTCGTCCCTGCAGCTCTAATAAATCTAAGAGACTGAGCTCTGGCTCATGAGCCGGCCCCGTGCATGTCACCTCACCGGGTCCTTAGTGCCTTCGTCTTCTCACGAAACGACCACAAGCAGATCAGCGAGCGCGCGTCGCTGATACGTCTCCAACGTATCTATAATTTTTTATTGTTCCATGCTATTACATTATCTGTTTTGGATGTTTTATATGCATTAATATGCTATTTCATATTATTTTTGGGACTAACCTATTAACCTAGAGCCCAGTGCCAGTTCCTGTTTTTTCCCTGTTTTTGAGTTTCGCAGAAAAGGAATACCAAACGGAGTCCAAACGGAATAAAACTTTCGCGATGATCTTTCTTGGACCAAAAGGAAACCAGGAGACTTGGAGATGAAGTCGGAGGAGCCACGAGGCGGCCACAAGGACGGAGGGCGTGCCCAGGGGGGTAGGGCGCACCGCCTACCCTTGTGGGCCCCTCGTGTGTCTCCTGACCTAATTCTTTCACCTATATATACTCTTATATGCCCAAACCACCAGAGGCATCCACGAAAAGACTTTTCCACCGCCGCAACCTTCTGTACCCGTGAGATCCCATCTAGGGCCTTTTCCGACGTCCTGCCGAAGGGGGATTCAATCACAGAGGGCTTCTACATCAACACCATTGCCCTTCCGATGAAGCGTGAGTAGTTTACCTCAGACCTACGGGTCCATAGCTAGTAGCTAGATGGCTTCTTCTCTCTCTTTGATTCTCAATACCACGTTCTCCTCGATGTTCTTGGAGATCTATTCGATGTAATACTTTTTTGCGTTGTGTTTGCCGAGATCCGATGAATTGTGGATTTATGATCAGATTATCTATGAATATTATTTGAATCTTCTCTGAATTCTTTTATGCATGATTTGATATCTTTGCAAGTCTCTTCGAACTATCGATTTGGTTTGGCCAACTAGATTGGTTTTTCTTGCAATGGGAGAAGTGCTTAGCTTTGGGTTCAATCTTGCGGTGTCCTTTCCTAGTGACAGTAGGGGCAGCAAGGCACGTATTGTATTGTTGCCATCGAGGATAAAAAGATGGGGTTTTCATCATATTGCTTGAGTTAATTCCTCTACATCATGTCATCTTTCTTAATGCGTTACTTTGTTCTTCATGAACTTAATACTCTAGATGCAGGCAGGAGTCGGTCGATGTGTGGAGTAATAGTAGTAGATGCAGAATCGTTTCGATCTACTTGACACGGACGTGATGCCTATATTCATGATCATTGCCTTAGATATCGTCATAACTTTGCGCTTTTCTATCAATTGCTTGGCAGTAATTTGTTCACCCACCGTATTATTTTCTATCTTGAGAGAAGCCTCTAGTGAAACCTATGGCCCCCGGGTCTATTTTCCATCATACAACCTTCTACTTTCCAATCTACGAGTTTCCGATCTACTATTTTGCAATCTTTTACTTTCCAATCTATAAAACAAAAATACCAAAAAATATATTTACTTTACCGTTTATCTATCTCTAGCAGATCTCACTTTTGCGAGTAATCGAGAAGGGATTGACAACCCCTTATCGCATTGGGTGCAAGTTTGCTGTTTGTTTGTGCAGGTATTCGGTGACTTGCGTGTTGTCTCCTACTGGATTGATACCTTGGTTCTCAAAACTGAGGAAAATACTTACTCTACTTTGCTGTATCACCCTTTCCTCTTCAAGGGAAAAATCAACGCAAGCTCAAGAAGTAGCAGGAAGAATTTTTGGCGCTGTTGCCGGGGAGATCTACGCCAAGTCAAGACATACCAAGTACCCATCATAAACTCTCATCTCTTGCATTACATTATTCGCCATTCGCCTCTCGTTTTCCTCTCCCCTACTTCTAAAACAATTTTAAAAAAAATTTGCCTTTTTATTCGCCCTTCTTCCGTTCGTCTTTTTCGTTTGCCTTTTTGCTCGTTTGGTATCTTCGTTTGTGTTACCATGTGCCCTCTATTTGCTTGCATCTTCGCTTGCAAAAAATCTAAGTTTATGGATCCTCATCCACTTGCTAATATTTTTAAGAGATCCAATTATGATGAACCTATTGCTAGTGAGTTGAGTGCACTAGATTATCTTTATGAAGTTTTGCTTGAAATTCATGAATCTAAAAATTGTGATGAAGTGTTAAAAGAAGAAATCTATGAATTGATTCACGATAGCTCCTTGAATAAAAAGCATGATTGCAATGGTTCTACTATAAATTCTATTAATGTCAGTTGTGCTAATGATATGCAAAACCCTAAGCGTGGGGATGCTAATTTTACTATGTCTACTACTTGTTGCAATGATCATGATTGGGGTGATTCTTCTTATGATCTTGAAATGTTATTTAAGCCCCATGATGAATATGAGATTGATAATAATGTTTGCAATAATATTGAAAGTGGGTTTGGAAGAGTGTCAACTTTAGATCCCACATATTTGGAGAATATTCAATGTTATGAAATTTTTGATAAAGGTGGGTTTGGAGAGGTCATGACTTTAGTTAATGTTAATCCCACTATTTTGGAAGAGTGTCAACTTTGCATGCATGTGGATCGTGTTAAGAATATGTTGTGTGATAGCTATATTGTTGAATTTTCTTATGATCCTACATGTAATTATTATGAGAGAGGAAAATATGGTTTTAGGAATTTTCATGTTACTAAATTACCTCTCTTCATGTTGAGATTGCTATCGTCTCTTTCTTCTTCCTTGCATATGCTAGTTTTTGCTTGCCTTGATAATTTGTTTGCTTATAAAATGCCTATGCATAGGAAGTATGTTAGACTTAGATGTGTTTGTCATGTGTTTTATGATGCTCTCTTTGTGCTTCAATTCTTCTCTTTTATGTGAGCATAATTGAAATTATCAATGCCTAGCTAAAAGGCTTTAAAGGAAAGCGCTTGTTGGGAGACAACCCAATATTTTTCCTTGCTGTTTTCCTATAAATAATTCATCTAGCCTCTGGTTAGATGTGTTTTTTTTGTCTTAATTAGTGTTTGTGCCAAGTAAGACCTTTGGGATAGCTTACGGTGATAGTTGATTTGATCTTGCTGAAAAACAGAAACTTTTGCGCCCAGGAAAATAATTTTTATAATTCACAGAAGAGTGCTTTTGAGTTGATTATTTTTGCAGAAGATTAATAAACAAATTTCTTAGGCCGTCCTAATGTTTCAGAATTTTTGGAGTTACAGAAGTATTCGAGATTTCCAGATTGCTACAAACTGTTCTGTTTTTGACAGATTCTATTTTCTATGTGTTGTTTGCTTATTTTGATGAATCTATGGGTAATATCGAGGGGTATGAACCATGAAAAAGTTGGAATACAGTAGATATTACACCAATATAAATAAAGAATGAGTTCACAACAGTACCAAAAGTGGTGATTTATTTTCTTATACTAACGGAACTTATGAGATTTTCTGTTGAGTTTTGTGTTGTGAAGTTTTCAAGTTTTGGGTAAGGATTTGATGGACTATGGAATAAGGAGTGGCAAGAGCCTAAGCTTGGGGATGCCCAAGGCACCCCAAGGTAATATTCAAGGACAACCAAGAGCCTAAACTTGGGGATGCCCCGGAAGGCATCCCCTCTTTCGTCTTTGTCTATCGGTAACTTTACTTGAGGCTATATTTTTATTCACCACATGATATGTGTTTTGCTTGGAGCGTCTTGTATGATTTGAGTCTTTGATTTTTAGTTTGCCACAATCATCCTTGCTGTACACACCTTTTGAGAGAGACACGCATGAATCGTGATTTATTAGAATACTCTTTGTGCTTCACTTATATCTTTTGAGCTAGGCAATTTTGCTCTAGTGCTTCACTTATATCTTTTTAGAGCACGGCGGTGGCTTTATTTTATAGAAATTGATGAACTCTCATGCTTCACTTATATTATTTTTGAGATTCCTTAAAACAGCATGGTAATTTGCTTTGGTTATAAATTTAGTCCTAATATGATAGGCATCCAAGAGGGATATAATAAAAGCTTTCATATAAAGTGCATTGAATACTATGAGAAGTTTGATTCCTTATGATTGTTTTGAGATATGAAGATGGTGATATTAGAGTCATGCTAGTGAGTAGTTGTGAATTTGAGAAATACTTGTGTTAAGGTTTGTGAGTCCCATAGCATGCACGTATGGTGAACCGTTATGTAACGAAGTTGGAGCATGAGATATTTTTTGATTGTCATCCTTTGTGTGGAGGTCGGGATCGCGCGATGGTTAACTCCTACCAACCCTTCCCCTAGGAGCATGCGTCTAGTACTTTGTTTCGATGACTAATAGATTTTTGCAATAAGTATGTGAGTTCTTTATGACTAATGTTGAGTCCATGGATTATACGCACTCTCACCCTTCCACCTTTGCTAGCCTCTCTAGTGCCACGCAATTTTCGCCGGTACCATAAACCCACCATATACCTTCCTCAAAACAGCCACCATACCTACCTATTATGGCATTTCCATAGCCACTCCGAGATATATTGCCATGTAACTTTCCACCGTTCCGTTTATTATGACACGCATCATCATTGTCATATTGCTTTGCATGATCATGTAGTTGACATCGTATTTGTGGCAAAGCCACCGTTCATAATTCTTTCATACATGTCACTCTTGATTCATTGCACATCCCGGTACACCGCCGGAGGCATTTATATAGAGTCATATTTTGTTCTAGTATCGAGTTGTAAGTAAATAGAAGTATGATGATTTTCATTATTAGAGCATTGTCCCATGTGAGAAAAAAAAAGAGAAAAGAAAGAAAGAAAGAAAGAAAAGAGAAGAAAGAAAAAAAAAGAAAGAAAGAAAAAAGGAAAAAAAAGAAAAAAATGAGAGAAAAAGAGAGAAGGGGCAATGTTACTATCCTTTTTCCATACTTGTGTTTCAAAGTAGCACCATGATCTTCATGATAGAGAGTCTCCTATGTTGTCACTTTCATATACTAGTGGGAATTCTTCATTATAGAACTTGGCTTGTATATTCCAACGATGGGCTTCCTCAAATTGCCCTAGGTCTTCATGAGCAAGCGAGTTGGATGCACACCCACTTAGTTTTCTTTTTGAGCTTTCATAAACTTATAGCTCTAGTGCATCCGTTGCATGGCAATCCCTACTCACTCACATTGATATCTATTGATGGGCATCTCCATAGCCCGTTGATACGCCTAGTTGATGTGAGACTATCTCCCTCTTTTTGTCTTCTCCACAACCACCTTCTATTCCACCTATAGTGCTATGTTCATGGCTCACGCTCATGTATTGCGTGAAAGTTGAAAAAGTTTGAGAATACTAAAGTATGAAACAATTGCTTGGCTAAAACCGGGGTTGTGCATGATTTGAGTATTTTGTGTGATGAAGATGGAGCATAGCCAGACTATATGATTTTGTAGGGATAAGCTCTCTTTGGCCAGGTTATTTTGAGAAGACATAATTATCTTGTTAGTATGCTTGAAGTATTATTGTTTTTATGTCAATATTAAACTTTTGTTTTGAATCATACGGATCTGAACATTCATGCCACAATAAAGAAATTACATGGATAAATATATTAGGTAGCATTCCACATCAAAAATTCTGTTTTTATCATTTACCTACTCGAGGACGAGCAGGAATTAAGCTTGGGGATGCTTGATACGTCTCCAACGTATCTATAATTTTTTATTGTTCCATGCTATTATATTATCTGTTTTGGATGTTTTACATGCATTAATATGTATTTCATATTATTTTTGGGACTAACCTATTAACCTAGAGCCCAGTGCCAGTTCATGTTTTTTCCCTGTTTTTGAGTTTCGCAGAAAAGGAATACCAAACGGAGTCCAAACGGAATAAAACTTTCGCGATGATCTTTCTTGGACCAAAAGGAAACCAGGAGACTTGGAGATGAAGTCGGAGGAGCCACGAGGTGGACACAAGGACGGAGGGAGCACCCAGGGGGTAGGGCGCGCCCCCCACCCTTGTGGGCCCCTCGTGCATCTCCTGACCTAATTCTTTTGCCTATATATACTCTTATATGCCCAAACCACCAGAGGCATCCACGAAAAGACTTTTCCACCACCGCAACCTTTTGTACCCGTGAGATCCCATCTAGGGGCCTTTTCCGGCGTCTTGCCGGAGGGGGATTCGATCATGGAGGGCTTCTACATCAACACCATTGCCCTTCCGATGAAGCGTGAGTAGTTTACCTCAGACCTACGGGTCCATAGCTAGTAGCTAGATGGCTTCTTCTCTCTCTTTGATTCTCAATACCATGTTCTCCTCGATGTTCTTGGAGATCTATTCGATGTAATACTTTTTTGCGTTGTGTTTGCCGAGATCCGATGAATTGTGGATTTATGATTAGATTATCTATGAATATTATTTGAATCTTCTCTGAATTCTTTTATGCATGATTTGATATCTTTGCAAGTCTCTTCGAACTATCGATTTGGTTTGGCCAACTAGATTGGTTTTTCTTGCAATGGGAGAAGTGCTTAGCTTTGGGTTCAATCTTGCGGTGTCCTTTCCCAGTGACAGTAGGGGCAGCAAGGCACGTATTGTATTGTTGCCATCGAGGATAAAAAGATGAGGTTTTCATCATATTGCTTGAGTTAATTCCTCTACATCATGTCATCTTTCTTAATGCGTTACTTTGTTCTTCATGAACTTAATACTCTAGATGCAGGCAGGAGTCGGTCGATGTGTGGAGTAATAGTAGTAGATGCAGAATCGTTTCGGTCTACTTGACACGGACGTGATGCCTATATTCATGATCATTGCCTTAGATATCGTCATAACTTTGCGCTTTTCTATCAATTGCTCGGCAGTAATTTGTTCACCCACCGTATTATTTTCTATCTTGAGAGAAGCCTCTAGTGAAACCTATGGCCCCCGGGTCTATTTTCCATCATACAATCTTCTACTTTCCAATCTACGAGTTTCCGATCTACTGTTTTGCAATCTTTTACTTTCCAATCTATAAAACAAAAATACCAAAAAAAATATTTACTTTACCGTTTATCTATCTCTAGCAGATCTCACTTTTGTGAGTAACCGAGAAGGGATTGACAACCCCTTATCGCGTTGGGTGCAAGTTTGGTGTTTGTTTGTGCAGGTATTCGGTGACTTGCGTGTTGTCTCCTACTGGATTGATACCTTGGTTCTCAAAACTGAGGGAAATACTTACTCTACTTTGCTGCATCACCCTTTCCTCTTCAAGGGAAAAACCAACGCAAGCTCAAGAAGTAGCAGTCGCCCCTTGTATTTTGTGACTAACTAACCCGCAGGGGCCTCAGGAGACAAGACCTCGCGATCACGGCACTCCAGCTCCGACATTTTGCAAAAGGCTAAGTAAAGTTGTTCTGAACTCCGTGTGCCGCCAGGTACAACCTTTACCAAGTGCCTCCGCAAGGTGGCCCATTCCTCTTTTGCGCAAATCGCTTGCACGTTAAAAGGGGGGACCTGAGCATCACGCCTCAGGAGCTCCTACTGGCACTCGAGCCCTCACCCCCTGGCCTTGACCACGGCATCGCGACCTGGCATACCAGCGGCGGCTGAGCCCCGCTCACGGGCCGGGTCCTGAGGACGTAGAGCATTATGATGGGCAAAGAAAGGGGAATCGCCAGCCTCGCGGGGGAACGCAGGGAAAAGGGTGTGGCCCATCGGCGCTAGCGTTCGCTCGTCCGCTCTTTGGAATATGATGGGCATTAGTCTCCTCACGCGCCTAGCGGGGGCTTATTCTAACCCATTGCAGAACAGAGGACGCGCACGAGGTCGGGAGCTCCGGGGAAGCTCGCCTCCGCGACGAAGGAATCACCGCGGACCGCAACCTCGCCAAGCTAAGTTATCCTGCGCACACCAGCATGAGCCATACCGCTGATGTTTTGTTCTTTCACGACCTCGCTCGGGCAAGGGACCCCTTTTTTTATCTTTCGATAGTCGCTTGAGCGCCAAGGGGGACCTCCTAAGCATCGTACCTCAGGAGCTCTTACCGGACCTCGGGTTGCTCACCTCCTGGCCTTGCACACGGCATCGCAACCTGGCATACCAGTGACGGCTGAAGCCCACCTGTGGACTGGGTCCTGTCGACGCAGAGCAACACGCTGTCATGAGATCAAAAAGGGGACCAATGCCCAAATGGGAAACGTGGGCGTAACCAAGAGCATAAGCCGGAAACGTTAAAATAAAGGCGCAAGCGCCGTGGTTCTTACACGCCCTCTCGGGGCCCTTCATTGTTCTGATACAGGGAGTAAAGCAAAAGAAAAGACCGACGAGGGCCGCTGCTCAGGAAGTGCAGGCTCTGGCGCCGCGTCCTCCTCCTAGGCCAAGGCGCGGCGGCTCGGTGTAGTCGTCGTCGCTTGAGCTTTCCCCGGGGGAGGTACCACCACTGCTGGAGGTGTCGCGGACAAGGCCAAGGGCAAGTTCACCGTCGAGGGCCTCGCTACCTCGCCGGCCCCCGTTGCCAGAAGGATAGTCACTGCCGCGGTTGCCGCCCCTGGGGCAGCATTCCAGGCGTTCGCCATTTTCTCCGAAGACCTTGAAGAAGAGCATCGACACCCCATCGTACTTGAAGTGGAGGGCGTGCCTCCCCTCCGAGCTGCAGGCGCGGGCGATCGCTCCCCATCCCCGGGTCATGATGACGTCGCCGGAGAAGGTGGCCTCGACCTCCGCCTGTGAAGCTTGGCCGCAGCAGCCGTCATGCTGTAGCCACAACTCGACAGGCCCCCTCGCTGGTAGCTCCTCCGCCAGGGACTGTGGGAGCCGGATCCAGGTGCGCGGCGGTATCGCCGCCCACAACACAAACTCGCGAGCCATGCCGCCAGCATGGGCTGGCGGGCGAAGTGGTCGAGCGGTCATCACTTGCTCCCCTACTCGGCTTCGTCCTCCGTGGCCCCCGCGGCCGCTCCCATGAGCGGGGCCCTGTGCCTGAACACTTGCGCCGGCGGGGAATCCCGGCAGGGCGCGCTCGCACCAGGGTATGATGGCTGCGGGTGTTGCGGTGGCCATGAGAGGGCGGCCGCGTCTTTTCTTCGGCGGGAGCAACTCCGGTTCCTCCCGCGGAGCCTTGCCTTTCTCTTCGGCCGAAAACCTCCTCACTGGCGCCATGGTCGCTTCGGCAAGGTGGCGGCGCGGCGGAGATAGGAGAAGAGGGGACGGGAAGCGAGAAGATGAAGATGGGCTGGGGGCTTCGCCTCCCTCGCCCTCTTATAGGTGGACGAAGGCCAACTGGCGCCCCTCCATGTTCCGAGTGATGATGGCCCTGCTGCATTCACCAGGCTGTTGTCAAGTTGGGGCGGTTGCCGAGGCGGCATGGGGAAGTGGAGGCGTCCGCGCCTCGTCACACGCCACGCGTCGAGTCTGGCCCGTAGGCGATGTGGGGCCCGCAGCGCTTCGCCCTTGCCCCTTGGCTTCGCCTCGAAGCCAGCCCGAGCTCACCTTGGGCCCGGGGGCTACTGTCGGCGTTCTGGGAACGGGGGTACCCAGACTTGCCTGCCTGCGGCCCATAGCGTGGCTCCATCGACGGCCCGGTACGGCCCAGCGGCAAAGCCCCCAAGACAAGACCCTCGCAAGGGTCCCCTGGCCTCGCGAGGCGGACGACACCAAGACCTCCAAAGGAGCGGCCTCCCCAGGCTGCCTCCCGAGGAGCGGAGATTTCTATGTAGGTACCCAGCCTCCCGAGGCTGCGATGACGTGAGCCATGACGACCAAGGCCAGGCGGGCGCCAGCGGGCGCAGAGGAGGCAGTTTCCCTTGCGGTGCTAAGGGAGCAAGGACAGGCGTGGGTTCTCGAGGAGCCCTCCAAAGGTTTCCATTCCGGTGCAACAAGACCAAGACCACGAGCTCGGCAGGACGGATGTCATCGCCGAGCCCACCGCTGCGTCTCGACCAGAGGCTTTGCAGGAGAAGACCACCTTTCGTCAGGATAAGATGTACTACTTGTCCCCTTTCGAATTGGCCACTGTGGGATCCCTTCGCGCCTAAGTTTTGAGGGAAGAGGACCGAGGCCACTATAAATATAGGTTAGCCACCACCGTAGACCGCACGAACCCCAGAGTGATCGGATCGACTCCACACACACCACTCGAGCCCTCGCGAGGCCGCTCAAGCCACTGTACTAGTTCATCCTCAGCCCCTCGTGAGGCCAATCCACCACAAAGCAGGAGTAGGGTTTTACACCGCAAGGTGGCCTGAACCTGGGTAAACTGCCGTGTTCATCTTCCCCCCCGCTCGCGCGAATCCGACGAGGCTAGGCTGTAGGGTGGCGAGCTAGAGACTGGGGAGGTTGAGACCTTCGCACACGCCCTAGAGTTCAAACCTTCTTGGGTCTGCGGAGCCCTGAATCCGACAGACCCGGGGCGTAGTTCTCGACAGAGGCCCGATGGCCGGCCGAGTCGGCGCAGAAGATCATGCTACCGAACACGAAAAGTTGGCCGGGGACGTAAACGTTCCCGTTCCCGTTGCCACAATTGATCTGTAGATGAGCCATCGATCCTTCTGTCAATCTCATAGCGGAACTCTCAATGAAAGCATCAGTGTCGGTGTGAAAACCGGCAGACCTCGGGGTAGGGGGTCCCGAGCTGCGGATCTCGGACAGATGGTAATAGGAACAAGGAGACGATGTTTACCTAGGTTCGGGCCCTCTTGATGGAGGTAAAACCCTACGTCCTGCTCTTGTTTATATTGATATAGATGTATCGAGTACAGAGTTGGTCTACCTCGAGATCGTGAGATATGTTCTAACTCTAGGGCTAGGTGAATGAGATCGCATCGATGTCCCCTCTACGGGCTAAACCCTACGGCTTATATACACGCCAGGTAGGGTATCTAGGGTTACAAGGTCGGTATCTTGGCTCGGAGGCGGCAGGAGAAGTCTTGGAGTATACGGCAAGTCTTCGGTGGATGCAGTCTCGATCTTGTTTTCAATGTGCAGCTTTCGGAGTCCATCTTGAGAAGAATGAGGTCCCATCAGCCCAATCCGAGGAGCATGGGATGACTAGGTTAGTACCCCCTAGTCCAGGACACCGTCAACAGGCATTGCCGTTGTCGTCGTCCGGGCAGGTGCCATTCGCCCTGGCAGAGTGTCATTGGCGAAGCCCAATGTCGTGACACTGCTCGCTTCGATCCCGCACAACATCACGATGGACGTCGCTCTGATCACTCAGTTCAAACCGTTGTCAGGCGCTCATGCCCCCAACCGCTCTTATGCCCGCGAAAGCCGCTAGTGCACCTCTCCAGGCCTGTCGCATCAAGCTGGCTCGTCCACTTCGTTCGCCGCCATTCCTGTTGGCTCCCTCTCTCACCGCGCGGGAGGATGCGTCATCGGGCAGTGCAGGGCATCCTGCGTCATAGGTGGCGCATATTAACAGTGGAGTAGGTGGGAATCGGAGGCGGCGACGGCAAATTTAGGAGAGAGAAAGGGGACATGTCGGGAGCGACAGAACGTGCGCCCCTCTAAAATCTGCCCCCAAGTGAAGCAGACATGACAGGTGGGGACAACCAATGGCGAACACCAACTGACAATCGGGTCCCACATGCTTCCCCAACCCCTGTCAACCACAGCGTTTTATTTTGAGGAGCTTATTAATTTGGTACTTCCTCCATCCCAAAATAAGTGTCGATGATCTAGTTCAACTCTTCAAAGTTGTAGTAAATCATCGACACTTATTTTGCGACGAAGAGAGTGGATGGTTACCAAATGTGTGTACCAATGAAGACCTCACATTTAACAGAAGAAAACAGATTAAAGAACATACATGCTCCCTACATTCCAAAATACTTAAGTTCTACTAGTAGATTTATCCTAAGTCAAACTTCTTTAAGTTTGACTAAGTCTATAGAAATATATCATCACCTACAATGCCATATTAGTTTCGTTAGATTCATCATAAAATATATTTTCATACTATACATATTCGGTATTGTGGATTTACTATTTTCTTCTATAAACTTGGTCAAACTTGAGTAAGTTTGACTTAGGACAAACCTAGAACTTCAAGCATTTTGGAACTAGCGATGCTAGACATACATAGATATTTTAAGTGTTTAACGGGAAGGTTAGGATTGGGCCTAAGGGGAGGAAGAGGCTCACCCCCTGCCCCCCGCGCGCGCGAAATTCGGGGGGAGGAGATAATTAGTGAAAAGGATGACGTAAAACTTTTACGTAGGTGTAGGATATATTTTTGGAACGGAGCAGAGGCCTGGTCAACTAGACACTGCACTCTTATGACAAGACAATATATAATATATCTGAGATGCTGCAGTACACCCAGTTGCATATACTTGCCTTGTGTTGGAAGCAAATAAGTTGCTTCACCAAGCTTTTACTCATGTCATATGCTTAACCTGCAATGCACTACTTCTCTTGGAAGTTGAAACTTAACTACACCTCAATTAGCTACTAAGGTATGCAGATTCAGTGAAAGAGTAGTGACATCCAACACTTGTGCGGTAAACTGAGGTGCAGCTAAATTTCAAGGTAACTTTCAACTCATGTCATCTTTTTAGAGAATATGATCCTAGGATAATCTTTTGTTATTTAGAGAATGTGACCCTAGAATATATTTTTTGTTTTTGTTTTTGTTTTTTTAGAGAATATGACCCTAGGATAATCCATGCAACAAACCTGAAACAATCGTATCTGTTTTTTTTTCCTTTCCAAATTACGTACAATTAAACAGAGCAATCAAAAGCATTAGTCAAATCCAATTACAATTCCATTTACGATACCCCTCACACTCGTATCCTTGTGGCCTTCCGTTGGAAACCAAAAAGAGCAAAGGAAGGGCCCTCCAGTAGTTACACAAGTTAACACAACCAAACTGAGGTAGCTTCCAAAACATTTCACCACCAAACAACAAGTCAAAATCAGTGCTATGCAATCTGTATGTAGTAGTATTTGTGTGAGCTCAGGTTAAGCATGACATCCTTCTCCTGTGCTGATGCAGGGGAGCTCTCTGTACCGACGCCGCCGTGGAATCGATGCTGTTACTGCTTATATTGATCTGATCAGATTTGACAGACAAGTAGTTGAACCTACTAGGCTCACCGGATGACCTAGCCTTGGATGCGGAGTGGCTGAAGGACTGGCTCCCGCTGCCGCTGGGCTGAGGTGCGCGTGGGTGCGTGTTCACTGATTTTGTCAGCCTCGGTTTACTGACGGAATGGCCGTGTCTTTGACGGCTGCACACTGTTGCGGTCATGAAGTGAGGGACCGTCCTGCTCTTGGCCCTCTCGGTTGCCGCCTGAGGGCTGTCCGCGGCCTGGGCATCAATGTGCCCAGCCACCAGAATGCTTCTCGGCGACCCCTTCTCGTCGCTGAGAACCTGACAGACGGACGGAGAGAGCTTCTTCCTCTCCTCCACGGACCTCTCGGCACTCCTTATTTCTTCATTCAGAACCCCGAGCTCTTGCTCGGCGTCACATATTTCCTTGTCAAGCTCCGCGAGCCGCTTCCGCTTTAACATTTTCAAGTCCTGCACCAATACAAGGAACGCCTTTACATGTACTCTACGTAAATAGTTTTTTTTTCTTTGAAAAGGAGGATAACTCCCGGCCTCTGCATCAAAATGATACTCTACGTAAACAGTGGGAGCTTTGATTCTTCATTCACCCTCTTATCTTACCTCTGAAACCTCTCTGCTGGATTCTATCAGCCTGGCTCTTTTCGCAAAGCCCAGCGAACAAATTGTCTCACCCACGTCGTCCTTGGAAGGGCTGATGTGCACTACCATCACAACTTTTGAGCCATCACCTGTTTTTGTTTTTTTAGCAAATCAACATATATATACATTTCATGCTTCAAATTGATCTGAAGTTGGTTTTTTCCGTACCGAGAGAATCACTAAGAATCTGGGTAAGCTTGCTATTTCTGCAGAGTTGGACAAAAACAATGTAAGATCTAAGTAAGTACTCCCTCTGTAAACTAATATAAGAGTGTTTAGATCACTAATTTAGTAATCTAAACGCTCTTATATTAGTTTACGGAGGGAGTACTCACTTACCACTGAGGTAATTTGAAACATGAGAATTGACTTGTCGACATATGAAGGAATTACTACCTGTATGGAACATGGCTTCTCTTTCTCCTTAGTGCAGCGATGACATCTCCAAGGGCTGACAGAGACAGGTTTATGGCCTTACCCTCATCCATTGTCAAACCAAATGCACCAGTCTTGAGCAACCGCTCGCTGCCACCAAGATCCACCAGCCACAGCTTGCTGACTTGTTCAGTCACACCTCCACATCTCCTTATGGTAATTCTTGTCAAACTACACACAGACACAGCTAAGACAAGATAAAATTGGGTACTGTTCAAGTTACTACTACTATATAGTACTGCACAAGCTGAAACTCTGTCTAGACCAACCCACCAGTGTGATCGGCTCGAAACATTGTTGACATTTGTCCAGGATGTCGACCGGGATCGCCGCCCTCTGCAGTACCACTGGTTGGCTTTCTTGAGGTCCGGTACTGCGACATCGGTAAGCCCCTCGACTTGGACAGAGCCGCTTGTGGTTGCTAGAATGCTGAGGTTACTAAAAAAACTCAAAAAAAAAAAGAAAGAAAAGAATTGAAGGCAATAATATACTACGAGTGTCAAAAAAACGTCTTATGTATCGTTACAGAGGGAGTACTAATTTACAAGTGCATTGATGGGTCTTTACCAAGTTGTATTGCCTTCTATGGACCTGAAGAGAGGCTGCTGCCTTGGTGCCAACAAGTCCCTGAGACTTCCCATGTAGACCTCAAGCATGCTTATGGAGAAAGAGTATGTGGATGAAGTATCTTGAGCAGCATGAGAAAACAGTTGCTGAATCGCTCGAGGCACAAGGCCATGGTTATCGCTAGTTCCTTCCTGCAAGCAGTTAGCAGTTTCAAAGGAAAGGTTGCCTGCCTTCAATTCATCAATTGAGCTCAAGCACCAACTGACCATTGTATAGGTCTTCCCGGTCCCAGTTTGGCCAAAAGCAAGGATGCAGACGTTGTGCCCGTCAAGTGCAGATCCCAGGATTGGCTTCACCTCATGGAACACATCATCTGCATCATCAACAGTTAGACTTGAACAAGATAGATAAGCAGTGAAAATGTAGTGAGGCAAGATGGAATCGAGAAGCTACCTTGCGTTGACTCCTGGTCAAACACCCGATCAACACTGAAATCTTTCTTGATCCCCACTGCTCGAACTGCGATGTTCTCTTGTTCGACAGTAACTGGTGATTTGATCTTGATGTTGCTGGTTGAGATTGACGGCCGGACTCGGCAGAACACCCTGATACTTCCTGAATTTTATCCAAATTCATTCAGCTTCTTAGAGTCTCAAGGAATACCAACTCTAAATCTATGCCGGGGAGAACACCAAGTGGTATTTGGTTCTAATCTAGGATCAAAGGCGGTACCTTTCAGGTCTATGAGCTTGTCCAGCGCCTCACGTCTTGTCCGGTTGAGATGCCTCTGCCTCGATCTCAGAGCAGAAATCTCTTCTGAAACACCACCGAGCCGAAAGAATTATTTGGCGGTTTCTGTTGGTCACATGAATGGACTTAATAAACAGCAGGAGAGTGTGGTGGTCTGAACCTTGCAGAGTTGAGATTTCCTTGTCATGGCCAAGTACGATTCCAGCGTTGGGGAGATCCGAGCTCAGGTTCTTCGGTGGCAGCATTACATTCACATGCCCCCCCATGGCCTCCTTCTCCATGCAAAGAAACTAGGGGAGCTTCTTCCTTCCTTCCTTCCTTCCTTCCTCAGAGAAAGAGAAGAACTGGAAAAGGAATCAGCGTATCAGCACTATCTTTGTGAAGGAATATGAAACAACTCCTTACAAGCAAAGAATGACCGGACAATTGACGATAACCCCCCTTGTTGGCAAATCCTTGATCATATGCCCCCCGCCGCTGTCTATGACATGTGAGGTTTAAGTGGCCTGTGCGGGTAGGAAGACATGAATATGAGTGGAGTACTTCAAAGGGAATCTACCCAGCTAAAGAACAGCAAGTACATAATTTCTTTCTCCAATGGCAACCTTGTGATTGTTGCATCTGTAGCTTCTCTTGGACCCAATTAAATATAGAGGCTTCTTCAGAACAAGATAGAAGAATATGTTGGCACACAAGTTACCACATGGACAAAAAGAACACAAGAAAGATCACCAATCCATCATAATTTACTACTAGTACCTTGAGGAGAATCTGCTGCTTGAGCCTCCTATCCCTGATTCCTTTTTCTCCTCGGGAAACAGGGAGTTTCTCTTCTTGATCTTTGATCTAGTGCCAGAGTAAGGACAGATAATATGAGGAATAAAGAGTGAGCCAAGCCAGGGGACAATCCCTCACTACAATGCAGCTCGGAATGATTGCAGCTCAAGACCTTTTTGGTCCTGATCTTTCTTGGATCTTGATGGCTAAAGCTGGGACTGGGAGGTGGCTAGAAGCAAATGGCCAAAGCTCAAAGCTGCATGCAGCACATGGCTGTGGAAGAAGGAAGAATCCTACCTATCCCAAGCCACAAGAATGCACGCTCTAGCTTTATTCCGCTCGAGAACAGCACACAAGAAAAGCTAAGCTATACACCAGAAAGTGCTCCACACCACACTGGAAAGGGAAAGCCTGAAAAAAGGGCTTCTTTCCAAGATCACCCAAGGAGATAGAATGATATATCAGAGGAAGAAACCCATCAATGAACAGTTGTTTTGGAATGAGAGAAAGAGAGCGAGAGAGAGGGGCATGTGGGCACTAGTACAAATATTACCACTGCAAGTCTTCTACTGCTGCATGGCTAGTCCAGGTAAGAGACAGTTAGGTGGCGTGGAGGGGCCTTGATTTAAAAAATCCAGGGGAGGAAATGGTGGGATCAAAACAGCCCCCGCACCACTCGCCGGAAAACCAATTGGGGAGGAGAGGCGGTGACCGGATCGTCTCTGGTGCCAGCTTTTGAAGGCATTGTTGTCATGCTGTGTCTGTTTTTTTATGAAGATGTCTTGCTGTTAAATTTTGCTGCTGACAACAGTTAATGGGTTTGCTGGTAGATTTTTGTCTTTGGGTCGATAGGATGGCGCGCGCGCTCTCTCTCTCCCCATCTCCTTCTGTAGGCACTCTGTGTTGCGACCTGGGTGGCGCTCCTTCCACGCCGTCCTCCGTCGGTCCGCCTCTCCGGCCCGTTCGGCCTCCTTGCCGAACACGCTTAACCCCCTCAGGTTCGGAGCAACGCTTTGCGCTTCATTGCGCGTCATACATGAGAGAGGGTGTTGAAGTGTATATGTGGACTGCCTAGTTTTTTTTATCAGTTCGGACTTTTGATTACGTTAACTAGTGCATGAAGCTTCACAACTACCACTTGGGCCGACGCTGCCGGAACTAGAGCACAAAAGGCAGATCTGCGCCGCCACGGGTAGCGCCCACAACAGGCCTGCACATGCCGAAATCGTACATGATGCAGGCTGGGTCGCCACCCATATGTCATTTGCCGCAAGGGGAGAGAGCCGCAGTACGCCACCATGATTTCCACGTTTCGGGCTATCGTCGCCCCACACAATGCAACCACCACTATTTGAGAGATCCCCAACCACCGTTTGGTACTGGGGCCGCTCGCCACCACAGTGCAGGGCAGCCACAGCTGCAGAAGGAAGAGCCCCGCCGGGGTTAGCTGCTTGCGGCGCAGGGTTGGCCACTGGCATTGCCTGGGAAGCGCCGCCAGAGTACTCAGTCGAATCGTTTTCTTGGACTACTAGTTCTGTCGATTTCTGATACCCTTATTCCTGAAAACGAGTCTTGCACTTTTTCGTCTTTATTTTTTTTCCGATAAGGGGTGATTTTATTAACTCAAAATGTAGCATCAAGTGGATACAAAGCATTATGAGCAACACCCGGCCTCTGCATAACTAGAATGCACACAGCCGAACACCAAAAGTTTGACAACCAGAAGAACACAAAAACCGACAAATCGGCAATAATAGAGTCCTATAGACCGACATTGTGCCTATGTCGAAAGGTGAGATGGACTGATCCGGAGGTTATGCTGCCATCCATGTTGGGTAAAAACCTCCGTAGCCACCTGCTCCAACCGCGTACACACCGCCTTGAACAACGGTTGGACCTCCGCTGGTTGTAGCATAGACCACGTACGAAGCGAGTGCGTACAACGGAAAGTAGCCTGCAAAGGAGAAGCATTTTGTCATTAGAAACAAAATCATTTCTACATAGCCAAAGCGACCATAGTAAGGCATACGCTCCCACCCTCAATAGCGTTTTGAACCTATTTGAAATACCGTCCAACCAGTGACCAAAAATATTGGCAACACTTGTGGGCGGATATAAACTTGACGCTATTTGGATGACTGACCACGTAGAACGCGCAAAGTTGCATTGGAAAAAGAGGTGTCTGATTGTCTCATCATGAGTACAAAAACAACACTTCTTACTCCCTTGCCAATTGCGCCGTGCGAGGTTGTCTTTGGTTAGCACAACTCCCCTACGAAGATACCACATGAAGATCTTAACTTTTAGTGGTATCTTCGACCTTCAAATTTTCTTATTATTACTCACCGGTACCTCAGAATGCGTGAGCGCATGATACATAGAGTCTACGGTAAAAGATCCTGATGTAGTAAGGTTCTAGCGAAACACAACCCGGCCTTCTGTCAGGCTAATCGCATCCAGACGGGACAAAAGATTATGCCATGACATAAGTCGGGGGCCAGTCAAATCCCGCCTGAACGAAATATTCGGGGGGGGGGGGGGGGATGAACTGAGCACCTGCGCAATAGTATTATTCTTATCGCGAGCAATATTGTACATGGCTGGATATTGTTCTCGGAGACTGGCATCGCCTAGCCAGATGTCTTCACAAAAACGAATCTCCGACCCGTCCTTTATCGCGAAAGACCCAAAGTGAAAGAGATGTTTCTTTGCCGCCATTAGGCCAGCCAAAAAATGCGAGTCGCCAGGTTTCCAATATGCCTGAGACACCGCCTTTTGGCCAAGATACTTGTTGCGCAATATGGTTTGCCAAACACCATCCTCAATAAGAAGTTTGAACAATCATTTACTAAGGAGAGCCTCATTCTTGACCTGCAGGTCATGAATTCCAAGGCCACCTTGATCTTTCGGCCTACAAACCACACTCCACTTGGCTAGTCTGTATTTTTTCTTTTCCCCATCTCCTTACCAAAAGAATCTGGATCTAAAATAGTTCAGTCTTTGCAGGACCCCTTTTGGGAGTTGGAAGAAAGAAAGCATATAGAGAACCATATTTGTGAGGACAGAGTTAATCAAAACCAGCCGTCCTCCAACAGAGAGCAGCTTGCCTTTCCAGCTGCTCAACCGTTTCTCTAACCGCTCCTCTACATGCTTCCACTCTGCAATGGTGAGACGCCAATAATGAATCGGTATTCCCAGATATTTAATCGGGAAATGGCCATGTGCACAACCAAACAGGTCAGCATAATCGGTTGCCGCCTCAACGGCTTCTCCAAAGCAGAAAAGTTCACTTTTATGGAAGTTAATTTTAAGACCCGACATTTGCTCAAACGCTAAAAGCAAGAGTTTCAGGTTTCGAGCCTTGTCCAGGTCATGTTCCATAAAAAGAACGGTGTCATCGGCATATTGCAGAATAGAGAGGCCACCATCCACAAGGTGTGGCACTACTCCTGCAATTTGTCCGTCCTGCTTGGCGCGCTCAATCAGAATGGCCAACATGTCAGCAACAATGTTAAATAACATTGGGGACATGGAGTCACCTTGTGGTAGTCCTTTTTTTGTCTGAAAGTAATGGCCTACATCATCATTGACTTTTATAAACATGCATTGAGCATAACTAACACTGAATAATGCACCACAAGAAAGATGTTAGAAGAAAGAGGGGATGCCTTCCGGGGGAGCCCCAAGCTTAGTGGCTTGGGAGTCCTTGAATATCACGTTGGGGTGCCTCGGACATCCCCAAGCTTAGGCTCTTGCCACTCCTTATTCCTTCACCCATCGTGATCTAACTCAAAACTTGAAAACTTCAATCACACAAAACTTAACAAAACCTTCGTGAGATCCGTTAGTATAAGAAAACAAATCACTACTTTAAGTACTATTACAAACCCATTCATATTTTATTTTTGCATTATACCTACTATATTCTAACTTCTCCATGGCTTAAGAGAGCATTCATTCAAATTGGTAAAACCTAGCCCATCACCTAGAGATTTTGGTATTGTGGAAACACTAGCCCCTAAATCACATAAAGCATTGCACTCATAATTTTTAATTTTAATTTTAATGGTAGGTTCCCACTCATCATATAATTTTCTAGGAATTGAAATCTCTAATTCTAGCTTTACTTCTAAAGCTTTTATCATCGCTTCTACAATATGTTTAGTAAAAACCTTATTTTGTTCATACACATTGAGTGAATTAAGCATGGATTGCAACAAAAAAATACACTCAATCAAAGACAATTATCATAATTAAAGTCTTTGTAATCCAAAAGAGTGGGCACACTAGTTAAAGTTTTTACCTCTCCAAACCCACTTTTATATATTTTCTTATCAAGATTTTCACCTTTCGAATTATGGGAACGCCTTCTAGATAGAGTTGAATCTTCTTCAGTTCCCTTATCATCAATTTTAACATTACTAAACAAAGATTCAATATAAGAAACTCCAATCATTTTAACATCTTCATTATTACTATGAAAAAAATCAAGCGGAAATGCATCTCTCTAAATTCTCGTTTAGCTCTTAGCATAGTGGTTCTTTTCTTACTCTCATCCATGGAGACATATAAAGCTTTAATTGACTCATTAATATCAACCTTGGGTGGCAAAATTTTAGCCTTAAGATTTTCCACATCATGAATAACTCTACCAATGCTTCTAGATATATCATCAAGTTTACTCAAATTTTCTTCTATCGTAGTGTTGAAAACTTTTTGGGCATTAATAAATTCTTTGATATTATTCCCAAGATCAGAGGGCATCTTATTATTATTATTATTATTATTATTATTATTATAAGAATTACCATAGGAATTGCCATAATTATTAGAGGAATTTCCAGGGAACGACCTAGGATTAAAATTACCTCTATAAGCGTTGCTATTAAACTTGTTTCGCGAGACAAAATTCACATCTATGGGATCATTATTTTTCTCAACAAAAGTATACAAAGGCACATCATTAGGATCAACAGGAGCATTTTTACTAGCAACCAATTTCATAAGTGCATCAACTTTTTCACTCAAAGTGCTAATTTCTTCAACCGAATTCACTTTTTTACTAGTAGGAACTCTTTCAGTATGCCATTATGAATAATTTACCATAATATTATCAAGCAATTTAGTAGCTTCTCCTAATGTAATTTCCACAAAAGTACCACCTGCGGCGGAATCTAAAAGATTTCCAGAGATAAAATTCAACACTGCATACATTTTTTGTATGATCATCCACAAATTTAAACCATGAGTGGGGCAATTTCTTATCATTAACTTAATCCTTTCCCAAGATTGTGCAACATCTTCATGCTCAAGTTGCTTGAAATTCATAATTTGATTTCTAAGGGAAATAATTTTCGCGGGAGGAAAATACTTAGTGATACAAGCATCTTTGCACTTATTCCAAGAATCAATACTATTTCGTGGCAAAGATGAAAACCAATTTTTTGCACGATCCCGCAAAGAGAACGGGAATAATTTTAATTTCAACATATCATTGTCCATATCCTTTTTCTTTTGCATATCACACAATTCTACGAAAGTGTTTAGATGGGACGCATCATCTTCATTAGGATTACCGAAAAATTGTTCTTTCGTAACAAGATTCAACAAAGCGGCATTAATATCATAAGAGTCCGCACTAGTGGCGGGAGGAGCAATAAGAGTACTAATAAAATCATTATTATTAGTATTAGAAAAATCACATAATTTTGTATTTTCTTGAGACATCGTGACCACGCAAACAAGATAACAAGCAAGCAAAGAAGCAAACAAGAAAAAGGCAAACGAAAAATATTTTTGTAATTTTTGCAAAAACTTTTTAGAAGTAGGGGAGATGAAAACGAGAGGCAAAGGAAAATAAAATAAAAGCAAGCAGATGAAAGTTTATGCGTAGGTACTTGATAGATGTTGATGATGTCTCCCCGGCAACGGCGCCGGAAATTCTTCCTGCTACTTGTGAGCTGTGTTGGGATTTCCTTGAATAGGAGAGGATGATGTAGTACAGTAGAGATAAGTATTTCCCTCAGTTAAGAACCAAGGTTATCAATCCAGTAGGATAACCAAGCAACACTATGTAAGTAGTACCTGCACACAAGATAACAAATCCTTGCACACAACACGAACGAGGGGTTGTCAATCCCTTGGCGGTTAATTGCAAGATTAAATTGTATGGTTATAGATAAATAGATTGCACAATATAAAATAAAATAAATAAAGAAAAATTACAGCAAGGTATTTTTGGATTTTAATGTATGATAAAAGTAGACTCGGGGGCCATAGTTTTCACTAGAGGCTTCTCTCGAGAAAATGGCATCCGGTGGGTAGACAAATTACTGTTGGGCAATTGATAGAAAAGCAAATAATCAAGACGATATCCAAGGCAATGATCATATATAGGCATCACGTTCGGGACAAGTAGATTGACTCCTGCCTGCATCTACTACTATTACTCCATACATCGACCGCTATCCAGCATGCATCTAGAGTATTAAGTTCATAAAGAACGGAGTAACACCTTAAGCAAGATGACATGATGTAGACAAGATAAAATCACGCATGAATAAACCCCATCTTTTTACCCTTAATAGCAACGATACATACGTGTCATGTCCCCTTCTGTCATTGGGATTGAGCACCGCAAGATCGAACCCATTACAAAGCACTTCCTCTCATTGCAAGATAAATCAATCTAATTGGCCAAACCAAACCAATAAATCAGAGAAGAAATACGAAGCTATAGCAATCATGCATAAAAGAGTTCAGAGAAAACTCAAAAAATATTCATGGATAATCTGATCATAAACTCACAATTCATCGGATCCCAACAAACACACTGCAAAAAGTCATTACATCGGATAAAACTCCAAGAACATTAAGGAGAACATTGTATTGAAGAACATCGAGAGAGAAGAAGCCGTCTATCTACTAACTATGGACCCGTAGGTAGGTCTGTGGTAAACTACTCACACATCATCGAAAGGGCAGCAAGGTTGATGTAGAGCCCCTCCGTGATCAATTCCCCCTCCGACGGAGGGCCGACGGAGGCCTCTAGATGGGATCTCACGAGAACAGAAACTTGCGGCGGCGGAAAAAGTATTTCGTGGTGCTCCCTGATCTGAGGTGAATTTTGGGGTATTTATAGAGGAAGAACTAGTTCAAGACGCTCTGTGAGGGGGCCACAAGCCTGTGGGGCGCGCCCCATGAGCTTGTCGCTCCCTTATGGGCCTTCTGGTCTCCCCCCGAACCTTGTAGGGTCTCTTCTGGTCTAGAAAAAAATAATCCAAATTTTTTCTTCGTTTGGACTCTGTTTGATATTGATTTTCTGAAAAGTCAAAAACAGGCAAAAAACAACAACTGGCACTGCGCACTAAGTTAGTAGGTTCGTCGCAAAAAATGATATAAAGTTGCTTGTAAATGAATATAAAACATCCAAGATTCATACTATAATAGCATGGAACAATAAAAAAATTATAGATACGTTGGAGACATATCAGGCGCGCCCTGGGGAGGGGGGGTAGGCGCGCCCTGTTACCTTGTGGGCCCCATGTGGCTCCGTCTGATCTAATTCCAGTTCTATAAATTCTCAGATATTGGGAAACCCCCAAAGAGAACAATTTTCCGCCGCCGCAAGCTTCTGTTCTTCTGCGATCCCATCTGGAGGCCTTTTTCGATACTCTTTTGAAGGTGGAATCAATCATTGAGGGCCTCTACATCAACCTTGCTGCCCTTCCGATGATGCGTGAGTAGTCCATAGCTAGTATCTAGATGGCTTGTTCTCTCTTTGATCTTTAATACAATGTTATCCTCGATCTTCTTGGAGTTCTATCCAATGTAATCTTGTTTTATGGTGTGTTTGTTGGGATCCGATGAATTGTGGGTTTATGATCAGATTATTCATTAAAATTAACTGAGTCTTTTCTAAAGTTTATTATGCATTATTATGGTAACTTTGTATTTCTCTCCGATCTATTTGTTTGGTTTGGCCAACTAGATTGATTTATCTTTAGTGGGAGAGGTGCTTTGTAATTGCTTCAATCTTGCGGTGTACTCACCTCGTGACAGAAGGGGCAGCGAGGCAAGTATTTGTATTATTTCCATTAAGGATAAAATGATGGGGTTTATTAATATTGCTTGAGTTTACTTTGTCTACATCATGCCATCTTGCTTAAAGCGTTACTCTGTTTGTCATGAACTTATTACCATAGATGCATGCTGGATAGCAGTCGATTGGTGGAGTAATAGTAGTAGATGCAGGCAGGAGTCGGTCTACTTGTCACGAACGTGATGCCTATATATATATGTGATCATTGCCATGAATAGCATCCTAACTATGCGCTTTTCTATCAATTACACAATAGTAATTTGTCCACCCACCGTATGCTATTGTTTCGAGAGAGAAGCCTCTGGTGAAAACTATGACCCCGGGTCTACTTTAATCATATTACTAAAACCAAAAATACCTTGCTGCAATTTTATACTTTTTATTTTACTTTTCTTTTTATCTATCTACCACTACCAGATTTAATCCTTTCAAGTAACGAGTTCAAGGCGATTGACAACCCTCTTGCTCACGTTGGGTGCAACTATTTACTTTTTTGTGTGTAGGTACTCAAGACAAGGATTTGCGTGGTTCTCCTATTGGTTCGATAACCTTGATTCTCACTGAGGGAAATACTTCTACGCCACTATATTGCTTCACCCTTCCTATTTGAGGAAAATCCCAACGCAGCTCACAAGTAGCAAACGGATACTCAAGGAAGTTGGGACTGCGCATAGGATTTGGAGAACTTAATTTGTTTTTTATTCTTTTGTTGGTTATTTCTTTGAAAAAAATTCACATATATAATACCTAAATAGTTCAGCCCCACTGTCATATTTCTCTTGACATGCAGCCTATCCACCTCAGCAACCTTGCCATAGAAGGAATCTACAGTTTTTTTCTTTGTGTGCAACTTACCAACTCAGCATTAAAAATAATCAATCGATTCATCCCTGGTAACCAAAGTGGGCCATTCTTCCGTGGCTGTTCAAAGCGGCTCGGTCTTTCGTGACTATTACTCTTCGTACCAGACATTGTAAAAACCAATAAAGAGAAGCCCATCAGACGACCGCTTCGTATCTATATTACTCTTCCGTATGTAATATGGTAGCAGAACGGGCGATGCCGTCATCCAAGGAACAACCACCAATGCACCACCGAGCAGTGCCCTGCAACCTACCACTTCGGCATTCTCTCAGGCAACAACTGCCTCATGCGATCCATACTCCGAGCAGTCCGGTGCAAGACCGCTGCCGCCTCCAATCGAAAATGATCGAGCTTATTTGTTGTTGATTGTCTCCACCGGCTCTATGTAGGATTATCTCTGATTGTGGTCCCCTTCCCGGTGGGCTTCGCCGACAGGATCTCCGATCCACTCGCCTTTGATGGCTCTCCGACTCCAGCGCGCGCGCTGGTGCCCCCGCCTTCGATAGCTCTCGACTCCGGCACGATTACCCCTTTTTTGTCTAACTAAACTTCTGCAGATGGGTAGCAAGCCTCCCTAGCCGATGATGTTCATGCCATCTGACGGTTGTTTAAATTCCAACATGTTGACCTGGACTTATGGAGTACCTCTATTTGTAGTCAATCAATCACCGACATTCGAAATATTCACTCACCTTCCACTGATGAAATCAGCTTGCAGGCCATCTCTCTCTCTCTCTCTAGCCTGTGCTACTTCTTGAGCTTGTGTTGGTTTTTCCCTTGAAGAGGAAAGGGTGATGCAGCAAAGTGGAGATAAGTATTTCCCTCAGTTTGAGAACCAAGGTATCAATCCAGTAGGAGGAACACACAAGTCACCAATGGTTGCACCTACACAAACAAACAAATACTTGCACCCAACGCGATAAAGGGGTTGTCAATCCCTTCACGGTTACTTGCAAGGATGAGATCTGATAGAGATAGGTATAAAAGATAAATAAATTTAAATAAATTGCAGAAAGGTATTTTTGGGTTTTTGGTTTTATAGATCTGGAAATAATATGATAAAAATAAACCCGGGGACCATAGTTTTCACTAGAGGCTTATCTCTTGAAAGAACGCATACGGTGGGTGATACTTCTCCAACGTATCTATAATTTTTGATTGTTTCATGCTGTTATATTATCAATCTTGGATGTTTTAGACTCATTTACTAGCAACTTTATATCCGTTTTTGGGACTAACCTATTGACATAGGCCAGTGCCAGTTGCTGTTTTTTGCTTGTTTTTTACTTCGCAGAATATCCATATCAAATGGAGTCCAAACGCAGCAAAACTTTTTGGAGATTTTTTTCTGCCTAGAAGAGACCCAGGGAGCCCAAGAGGTGTACCAGGGGAGGCTCGTGGGACCCATAAGACACCAGGGCGCGCCAGAGGCCCTAAGCGCGCCCTAGTGCCTTGTGGGGCCCACAGTGATCTTTTCCACCGCCTCTCAGCTCTATAAATACCCAGATATTCTAGAAACCCTAGAGGAGTTGACGAAAAACAATTCCAGCCACCGCAAGTTCCAGAACCACGAGATCCAATCTAGAGCCCTTTTCTCGCACCTTACCGGAGGGGGAAACGATCACGGAGGGGTTCATCATCCTCATTGGTGCTCCTCCGATGATTCGTGAGTAGTTTATCACAGGCCTACGGGTCTGTAGGCAGTAGCTAGATGGCTTCTTCTCTCTCTTTGATCTTCAATACAATGTTCTCCTTCATGTTCTTGGAGATCTATTTGATGTAATGACTATTTGCGGTGTGTTTGTAGGGATCCGATGAATTGCGAGTTTATGATCAGTTCTATCTATGAATATTATTTCAGTCTTCTCTGAACTCTTTTATGCATGATCTTTATAGCCTCGTATTTCTTCTCTGAAACTTTGGTTTGATTTGGCCAACTAGATTGATTTTTCTTGCAATGGGAAGAGGTGCTTTTTTATGGGTTCGATCTTGCGGTGCTCAATCTCAGTGACAGAAGGCGAACTGACATGCATGTATCGTTGCCATTAAGGACAAAAGGATGGGGTCTATTCCTACATGAATAGATCTTGTCTACATCATGTCATCGTTCTTATTGCATTACTCCGTTTTCCATTAACTTGATAGACTAGATGCATGCTGGATAGTGGCTGATGTGTGGAGTAATAGTAGTAGATGCAGGCAGGAGTTGGTCTACTAATCTTGGACGTGATGCCTATATACATGATCATTGCCTTGGATATTGTCATGATTATTTGCTTTTCTATCAATTGCCCAACAATAATTTGTTTACCCACCGTATGCTATTTTGTCGAGAGAAGCCACTAGTGAAATCTACGGCCCCGGGGTCTATTTCCTATCATATTACTTTCAGATGTATTATTCCAAAAACCCAAAAATACCTTGCTGCACTTTATCTTTATTTATTTTATTTTGTGTTTTTGTCAGATCTATTTATCAAATCTCATACAGTTTTATCTATCTGAATACCGAGGAGGGATTGACAACCCCTCTTATGCGTTGGGTTGCAAGTATTTGTTATTCGTGTGCAGGTGTTGTTTACATTGTGTTGCTTGGTTCTCCTACTGGATTGATAACCTTGGTTTCATAACCGAGGGAAATACTTACCGTTGCTATGTTGCATCATCCTCTCCTCTTCGGGGAAATACAAACACAGATAGAAGCAATCAGGAAGAATTTCTGGCGCCGTTGCCGGGGAGACATCATCAACATCTATTAGGTACCGAATCACTAATATCATCTCCTTGCAATTAATTTATTTGCCATTTGCCTCTCATTTTCATCTCCCCCACTTCTAAAATGTTTTTACAAAAAACACAAAAATATTTGCCTTTTTATTTTGCCCTCTTTTCGTTTGCCTTTTTTTCGCTCGGTCTTTTGTTTGCGTGTGATCTTGTTTGCGTAGTCATGATGTCTCAAGAAAATACCAAGTTGTGTCATTTTTCCAACAACAATAATAATGATTTTATTAGTACTCTGATTGCTCCTCCAACCACTAGTGCGGAGTCTTATGATATTAATGCCGCTTTGTTGAATCTTGTTATGAAAGAGCAATTTTCCGGTACGCCTAATGAGGATGCCGCGTCCCATCTAAACACTTTCGTAGAATTGGTTGATATGAAAAAGAAAAAAGATGTGGACAATGATATTGTGAAATTAAAATTATTTTCTTTCTCTTTGTGGGATCGTGCAAAAATTTGGTTTTCATCTTTGCCTCGTAATAGTATTGATTCTTGGGATAAGTGCAAAGATGCTTTTATTACTAAGTATTTTTCGCCCGCGAAAATTATTTCCCTTAGAAATCAAATCATGAATTTTTAGCAACTTGAGCATGAACATGTTGCACAATCTTGGGAAAGAATGAAATTGATGCTAAGAAATTGTCCTAGTCATGGTTTAAATCTATGGATGATTATACAAAATTTTTATGCGGGATTGAATTTTGTTTCTAGAAATCTTTTAGATTCCGCCGCGGGAGGTACTTTTATGGAAATTACTTTGGGTGAATGCTACTTCTTGAGCTTGCGTTGATTTTTCGCTTGAAGAGAAAAGGGTGATGCAGCAAAGTAGAGATAAGTATTTCCCTCAGTTAAGAACCAAGGTATCAATCCAGTAGGAGGCACAAGCAAGTCTCCAATATATGCACCTGCACAAAGTAACAAACACTTGCACACAACGCGAAAAAGGGGTTGTCAATCCCTTCACGGTCATGAACAAGAGTGAGATCTAATAGAGATAGGTATAAAAGATAAATAAAAGAGTAAATATAAATAAATTGCAGCAAGGTATTTTTGGGTTTTTTGGTTTATAGATCTGAAAATATATGATGGAAAATAGACCCGGGGGCGATAGGTTTCACTAGAGGCTTCTCTCTTGAAGAAAACATACGGTGGGTAAACAAATTACTGTTGGGCAATTGATAGCAAAGCGCATAATTATGAAGACATCTAAGGCCATGATCATGAATATAGGCATCACGTCCGTGACAAGTAGACCAAAACGATTCTGCATCTAATACTATTACTCCACACATCGACCGACTCCTGCCTGCATCTAGAGTATTATGTTCATAAGAACAGAACAACGCCTTAAGCAAGATGACATGATGTAGAGGGATAAACTCAAGCAATATGATATAAACGCCATCTTTTTGTCCTTAATGGCAACAATACAATACGTGCCTCGCTACCCCTTCTGTCACTGGGTGAGGACACCGCAAGATTGAACCCATCACAAAGCACCTCTCCCATTGCAAGAAAAAACAATCTAGTTGGCTAAACCAAATCGATAGATCGGAGAGAAATACAAAGCTATCTCAATCATGCATAAAAGGGTTCAGAGAAGACTCAAATAATATTCATAGATAATCTGATCATAAATCCACAATTCATCGGATCTTAACAAAGCTACCGCAAAAAAAGATTACATCAAATAGAACTTCAAGAACATCGAGGAGAACATTGTATTGAAGATCAAAGAGAGAGAAGAAGCCATCTTGCTACTAGCTATGGACCCGTAGGTCTGTGGTAAACTACTCACACATCATCAGAAGGGTAGCAAGGTTGGTGTAGAGGTCCTCCGTGACCGAATCCCCCTCCGGCGGAGTGCCGGAAAAGGCCCCAAGATGGGATCTCACGGGAACAGAAGCTTGCGGCGGCGGAAAAGTATTTTTGGTGTGCCCTCTGATATAGGGGGAATATTTGAGAATATATAGTGGTGGAATTAGGGTTGGAAGGTCTCTGAGGGGCCCAAAAGCCCTAGGGGCGCCCCCCTGGGGCGCACCCCTATGGCTTGTGGCCTCCTCGCAGGGCTTCTGGCCTCCTCTCCAAGTCTCGTGGGTTTCTTCTGGTCCAAGAAAAATCACCGTAAAGTTTTATTCCGTTTGGACTCCGTTTGGTATTCCTTTTCTATAAAAGTCAAAAACAAGGAAAAAACAGAAACTGGCACTGGGCACTAGGTTAATAAGTTAGGCAAAAAAATAATATAAAATAGCATATTAATGCATAGAAAACATCCAAAACAGATAATATAATAGCATGGAACAGTAAAAAATTATAGATACGTTGGAGACGTATCAGTGAAGCCACTAAATTGCTTGATAGTATTATGGTAAATTATTCAGAATGGCATACCGAAAGAGCACCTACTAGTAAAAAAGTTAATTCGGTTAAAGAAATTAGTACTTTGAGTGAAAAAGTTGATGCTCTTATGAAATTGGTTGCTAGTAAAAATGATCCTATTGATCTTAATGATGTGCCTTTGTCTACTTTGATTGGGCAAAATAGTGATCCCGTAGATGTGAATTTTGTCTCGCGGAACAATTTTAATAACAATGCTTATAGAGGTAATTTTAATCCTAGGCCTTTTCCTGGAAATTCCTCTAATAATTATGGCAATTCCTATGGTAATTCTTCTTATAATAATAATAGGATGCCCTTTGATCTTGAGAGTAATATTAAATATTTTATCAATGCTCAAAAAGTTTTCAACACTACGATAGAAGAAAAGTTGAATAAGATTGATGATATGTCTAGAAGCATTGATAGAATTTCCCATGATGTAGAAATCTCAAGATTAAAATTTTTCCACCTAAGTTTGATGTCAATGAATCAATTAAAGCTTTATATGTTTCCATGGATGAAAGTAAGAAAAGAACCGCTATGCTTAGAGCTAATAGAGAATTTTTAGAAAGAGCTTTTTCGACTGATTGCTTTCACCATAATGATGAAGATGTTAAGACGATTGGTGTTTCTTCTATTGATTCCTTGTTTAGTAATATTAAACTTGATGATAAGGGGATTGAAGAAGAGTTAACTTTAGTTAGAAGGTGTCCCCATAATTCGGAGGGTGAAAATCTTGTTGAAAAAATTGATTAAAGTGGGTTTGGAGAGGTCAAAACTTTAACTAGTGATGTGCCAACTCTTTTGGATTACAAAGACTTTAATTATGATAGTTGTTCTTTGATTGAGTGTATTTCTTTGTCGCAATCCATGATAAATTCACCCAATGCCTATGAACAAAATAAAGCTTTTACTATACATATTATGAATGCCATGCTAAAAGCTTTAGAAGAAAAATTGGAGTTAGAGATTTCAATTCCTAGAAAATTATATGATGAATGGGAACCCACCATTAAATTCAAGATCAAAAATTATGATTGCAATGCTTTATGTGATTTAGGTGTTAGTGTTTCCACAATTCCAAAATCTCTATGTGATGTGCTTGGTTTTACCAATATTGAAGAATGTTCTCTTAATTTGCACTTGGTGGATTCTACTATTAAAAAGCCTTTGGGAAGAATTAATGATGTTCTTATTCTTGCAAATATGAATTATGTGCCCATAGACTTTATTGTTCTTGATATTAATTGCAATCCGTCTTGTCCTATAATACTTGGTAGACCGTTTTTGCGAACTATTGGTGTCGTGATTGATATGAAAGAAGGGAATATTAAATTTTAGTTTTCTCTAAAGAAAGGTATGGAACACTTCCCTAGAACAAAAATTAAGCCACCATATGAATCAATCATCAGGGCAACCTATGGAGCAAAAACCAAAGATGACAATACTGGAACCTATGCATTATGCCTACCTAGGGGCGTGAAACGATAGCGCTTGTTGGGAGGCAACCCAATGAATAAAATATTTTTTCCTTTTTGTTTTTGTTTTTGTGTGTTCACACAATTATGCCTCTGTTATGATTGTGTTTTTATGTTTTAATTAGTGTTTGTGCCAAGTAATGCCTTTAGGATGGCTTTGGGTGATAGTTGATTTGATCTTGTTGGAAAACAGAAACTTTTATGTCCAGTAGAAGAACTGTTAAAAATCACTGGACCTACGAAAAACTCTGAATTTTTTAAAAAATATTGATATATGAATTTCCCCTGTTGTCCTAATTTTTCAGAATTTTTGGAGTTACAGAAGTATGAGTAAAATTCGAGTCTTTACAGACTATTCTGTTGTTGACAGATTCTGTTTTCGTTGCATTGTGTGCTTATTTTGATGAATCTATGGATTATACCGTGGGGTTTTAGCCATGGTAAAGTTAGAATACAGTAGTTATAATGCAATAAAAAATATGAATGGGTTTGCAACAGTACTTAAAGTAAAGATTGGTTTTCTAATACTAATGGATCTCATGAAGGTTTTTGTTAAGTTTTGTGTGATTGAAGTTTTCAAGTTTTGGGTGAGGTCACGATGGATGAAGGAATAAGGAGTGAAAAGAGCCTAAGCTTGGGGATGCCCATGGCACCCCCAAGGTAATATTCAAGGATAAACAATCAACTAAGCTTGGGGGTGCCCCGGAAGGCATCCCCTCTTTCTTCTAACGACCATCGGTAATTTTACATGGAGCTATGTTTTTATTCGTCACATATCATGAGTTTTGCTTGGAGCGTCTTGTATTATATGAGCCTTTACTTGTTTTGCTTTTTAGTTTGCCACAATCATCCTTTCTGGACACACCTATTTGAGAGAGCCATAATGATGCTATGATTTGTTAGAATTGCTCTATGTGCTTTACTTAAATTTTTTGAGCTATGGAATTGCTCTAGTGCTTCACTTATATCTTTTTGAGCACGGTGGTGTTTTAATTTTGAAGAAATATACTCTCATGCTTCACTTAGATCAATTTGAGAGTTAGTAAATTTGTGAAGAAATTCTCTCGTGCTTCACTTATATTATTTTGGGAGATGAGGAAAATTATTTATGCTCATGTTCTTCACTTAAATTTGTTTGAGAGCTTGTTATAAGCAATGGTAGTATATGAAATTAGTCCCAAAGTGATAGATATCTAAGAGGGATATAATAAAAACTTTCATGAAGATCATTGGATATTATAAACTTGATTCCTAGTAATAGTTTTGAGATATGGAAATAATAATATGTGAGTCATGTTGGTGAGTAATTATGCTTTAGTAAGAATATTGGTGTTAAGGTTTGTGCTTCCCTATGCAAGCACGAAAGTCAATAGTTATGCAATGAAGTTATATCCTACTTGTGGTGTGGTTACCCACAAGTATAGGGGATCGTTTGTAGCCTTTTTCGATAAATAAGAGTGTCGAACCCAACGAGGAGCTAACGGCAGAACAAATATTCCCTCAAGTTCTATAGACCACCGATACAACTCTACGCACACTTGACGTTTGCTTTACCTAGAACAAGTATAAAACTATTTTGCAAGAATAAAACCATGAGTACTTTGCGAGATTAAAACTACGAATAAAATGCAAGACGATAAAAGTAAATAGCTTTTGTCAACAAGAAAGTCATTTGTCCCTAGGTGATCAATAACTAAACCGGTAATCATTGTTGCAATTTTATATGAGGGAGAGGCATGAGCTAACATACTTTCTCTACTTGTATCATATGCACTTATGATTGGAACTCTAGCAAGCATCTACAACTACTAAAGATCATTATGGTCGTAAAACCCAACCAAAGCATTAAGTATTAAGTCCTCTTTATCCCATACGCAATGACCCCCAAACTCGGGTCTGTGTATTCTGTCACTCACGCCACCCACCATAAGAGAACCATTAACGTATTGCAACACCCTACAACAGGGATCCCTCTGTTTGCGCGACACGGAGGGCATCGTAGGACAGCACCAAAATAAAATATACAACTCAAACCAATCATGATCATCTATCAACCCATAGGACAAAACAGATCTACTCAAACATCATAATATAGCCATAGATCATTGGGAAATAATATATAGCAATGAGAACCATGTTTAAGTAGAGATTACAGTGGGGATAAGAGAGGTTACACCGCTGCATAGAGGGGGAGAGAGTTGGTGTTGACGGCGGTGAAGTTGTTGGTGTAGATCACCGTCATGGTGATTGCCCCGGCGGCGCTCCGGCGCCACCGGGAGAGAGGGGGAGAGAGCCCCCCTCCTTCTTCTTCTTCCTTGGCCTCTCCCCTAGATGGGAGGAGAGTTCTGCCTCTGGTCCATGGCCTCCATGGCGGCAGAGGGGCAAGAGCCCCTCCTAGATTGGATCTATCTCTTTGTTCTCTTCTGTTTCAAGTTCCTGTTTTCTGGACGAAAACCGTTTCTTATATTCCCGGAGATCCATAACTCCGATTGCGCTGAGATTTTAACACAATTTTTCTCTGGATATAAACTTCCTTGCGCCCGAAGTAGAGCTCCAACCAACTTACGAGGAGGGCACAACCCACCACCACGCGCCTGGGCTGCCTGGCGCGCCCAGGTGTCTTGTGGTGGCTGTGGGCCCCCGTTTGCATTGATCCCACCTCCAAAAAATCACATACATTCCAAAATAATTCTCCGTAAAATTTAATTGCATTTGGACTTCGTTTGATATGGATATTTTGCGAAGCAAAAAACATGCAAAAAATAGGAACTGGCACTGGGCACTGGATCAATAGGTTAGTCCAATAAATCATATAAAATGTTGCCAAAAGTATGTAAAAGTTGTATAATATTGGCATGGAACAATAAAAAATTATAGATATGCCAGAGACGTATCAGCATCCCCAAGCTTAATTCCTACTCATCCTCGAGTAGGTAAATGATAAAAAAGATAATTTTTGATGTGGAATGCTACCTAGCATAATCTTGATCATATGTCTAATCATGACATGAATACTAAGACACGAGTGATTCAAAGCAATAGTCTATAATTTGACATAAATACATCAATACTCAGGCATCCCAACAAACCATCATGTCTTTCAAAATATCAACGCTAAAGAAAGCTATCCCTACAAAATCATATAGTCTTGTCATGCTCTGTCTTCTTAACACAAAGTATTTATCATGCACAACCCCGATGACAAGCCGAGCAATTGGTTCATACTTTTTAACGGGCTTCAAATTTTTCAACCCTCACTTAATACATGATTGCAAGCCATGATATAGCACTATGGAGGGAATAGAGAAGAAAGGTAAGAAAGTCTCACATCGACACGGCTAACCAACGGGCTATGGACATGCCCATCAATTGATATCAATGTGAGGAGTAGGGATTGCCATGCAACGAATGCACTAAGAGCTATAAGTGTATGAAAGCTCAACATGAAAACTAAGTGGGTGTGCATCTAACTCTATAATGAAAAATTCCCACTAGTATATGAAAGTGACAACATAGGAGACTCTCTAAATGAAAAACATGGTGCTACTTTGAAGCACAAGTGTGGAATTAGCATGCCCCTTCTCTCTTTGTCTTTTTTTCTTTTTTCTTTTTTTTCTCTCTCTTTGTCCGGAGTCTCATCCCAACTTGTGGGGGAATCATAGACTCCATCATCCTTTCCTCACTGGGGCAATGCTCTAATAATGAATAATGATGGTCATCACACTTCTATTTACTTACAACTCAAAAGAAATAAAAATTACAACTCGATACCTGGAACAAAATATGACTCTATATGAATGCCTCTGGTAGTGTACCTGGATGTGCAATGATCTAGCGTAGTAGAGATATCAAAAAATGGACAAGCCATGGAAATATCATGCTAGCTATCTTACGATCATGCAAAGCAATATGATAATGAATGCTCAAGTCATCAAAATGGAAGCGGTGGAAGTTGCATGGCAATATATCTCGGAATGGCTATGGAAAGGCCATAATAGGTAGGTATGGTGGCTGTTTTGAGGAAGATATAATAAGGCTTATATGTGATAGAGCATATCATATCACGGGGTTTGGATGCACCGGCGAAGATTGCACCGACTCTCGAGGTGAGAAAGGGCAATGCACAGTACCGTAGAGGCTAGCAAATTGCGAAAAGGTAAGAGTGCGTATATTCCATGGACTCACATTAGTCATAAAGAACTCATATACTTATTGCAAAAGTTTATTAGCCCTCAAAGCAAAGTACTACTATGCATGCCCCTAGGGGGATAGATTGGTAGGAAAAGACCATCGCTCGTCCCCGACCGCCACTCATAAGGAAGACAATCAATAATAAATCATGCTCCAACTTCATATCATAACGAGAGACTATATGTGCATGCTTCGGGAATCACAAACCTTAACACCAATATTTTTACTAACCACAACCATTTACTAGTACCTCCCACATATTATCATCTCTATATCGCAAAACTATTGCAAGGAATCAAACATATCATATTCAGTGATCCACAAGTTTTATGTAGGATTTTATGACTAACCATGCAAATGACCAATTCCCATTGACTCTCTAAATAGATATAAGTGAAGCATGAGAGTTTAATTATTTCTAAAAAATACCATGCTCTAACAAATATAAGTGAAGCAAAAGAGCATTCTTCAAATAACAGTTTTCTATGTGAAGAGAAACAGGCAATCCAAACTTCAAATGATATAAGTGAAGCACATGAAGCATTCTATAAAGCCATACTCCAAAGATATAAGTGAAGTGCAATGAGTATTCTATAAATCAACCATCGACTATCTCATACCAGCATGGTGCATAAATCAAAAGTGAAAACTAAACACAAAAGATGCTCCAAGATTTACACATATCACATGAACGAAACGAAGACGAAAACATACCGATACTTGTTGAAGAAAGATGGGATGCCTTCCGGGGCATCCCCAAGCTTAGACGCTTGATTCTCCTTGAATATTTACTTGGGGTGCCTTGGGAATCCCCAAGCTTCAACTCTTGCCTCACCTCCTTCTCCTCATATCGAGACCTCCTCGATCTTTGAACACTTCATCCACACAAAACTTAACAGAAAACTGGTGGGATCTGTTAGTCTAATAATGCAAATCACTACTTTAAGTACTGTTGAAAACAAATTCATATTTTGTTTTTGCATTGTAGCTACTGTATTATAACTTTTCCATGGCTCATACCACCGATAGAATGGACAGTTTCATCAAAACAAGCAAAACAATGCATCAAAAACAGAATCTGTCTTAAACAGGACAGTCTGTAGTAATCTGAACATTCACCATAATTATGTTACTCCAAAAATTCTGAAACATTAGGAAAAAATAAAAAATTTGTATATAAATACTGTACAAAAAGTTTCAGAATCTTTTGACGTTCCAGTAAAAAATGTAAAATCACGCACTACAGCCAAAGTTTCTGTTTTTACACCGCACATACCAACAAGCAATCTAATCATCCTAAAGGCAAATCTTCGCACATTATTTTTATAATACAATGGATTGTACAAGGGGATAATTATTTTTGTTGAAAAGTTTCTGTAATTCAAGATTCACAAAGTTTCCATGGGCATGAACAAAGTTCAATGCATGCTCCCGCTTCCATGGTGCTCGTCCTTCTCACTTTCATTTTTCCTTTTGTGAAGTTTTAAGTTCCCCTCTATATTTTTTTTTGTTTTTAAACTTTATAAAAGCACTCAACAGAATAACATGACTCTATAAAACTTCCGGGTTGTCTCCTTGGCAGCGCTTTCTTTAAAGCTATTAAGCTAGGCATAAAGTGCTCAAGTAATGGATCCACCCGGATCCCAAGGTATATCAAAGCCAATTTTAATTAACAATGATTTGGCATTTAGTAGCGATCACAAAGAAACATATATCATACAATGACGAAGTCTAACTCTCTTCCTATGCATCAGCATGTCATAAAAGAACAAATCATGCACATCAAGTAAAGGTCAATACATAGCATAAGCAGTTTCTTGCAATTTTATCATGTTGGAAACATAGAGAGGTGAAGATGTAGTTCCTCTCTCGCAATAATTGCAAGTAGGAGCAGCAAGCACATGCATATTATATTCATCAAAATCATCATGTGCAACGGAAAAAGGCAACCTATCAATATAGTCCTTAATAAGAGCAAACTTCTTCGATATAGTGTAGTTTAGAGAATTCAAAAAGATAATAGGACTATCATGTGTGGGTGCAATAGCAATAATTTCATTCTTAACATAAGGAACTATAGAAAATTCATATCCATAAGCATAATTCATATTGGCATATTGGCCACAAGCATAGCAAGCATCAAGTTCATCAAGAAGGGATATTTCAAATGAATCAACGGGATCATAGCAATTATCATAGCATTCATCCTTCGGTAAGAACCAAGGGACATTAAACAATGTATGAGTTGAAGAGTTACTCTCGTTATAAGGTGGGCACGGGTGATCAATCCGCTCTTCCTCCTTTTGTTCTTCGCTCTCCTCCTCATCTTTTTCAGCCAATGAGTTCACAGTTTCATCAATTTCTTCTTCCATAGTTTCCTGCAAAATATTAGTCTCTTCTTGGACAGCGGAGACTTTCTCAATAAACGCATCGATATCGACATTGTATTTATAATTTTCATAGCAATATTTAAGTATAGAAAAATTTTCAGGTCTATAAAGAGAATCATCATAATCTTCATACTTTTCAAACAGAGATTCAATTTCATAAGCACCCTTAAAAGCAACAAATTCTTCTATTCGTTCCACATCATAATAATCATATCTACCATTAGCATAAGAAGCCAAGGTTTCATTATCACTAAATTCATATGAAAAGGGAAGGTGTCGAGCCTTCATCCTAGAGCAACAAGTATAATCATATCTCGAGTATAAATTCCAAGCATACCATTCCAACATTTCAATTTGATCCCATAAAAGTTTTCCTTTTTGAGTCAAGCGATAATCCCTGAAGTATTCATGTTGATCCAACGTTACTCCCATTATCAAGTTGAATGTGCTTTTCTCAAGATTATCAAAGTAGTTTTTAATATTTTTCACATAACGAGTATCGAGGGTTTTAGGAGGTTCCCCATCTCCATGAGTAGCAAGTACCACTAATTTTTTTGGTGTTTTGTGTTCCATATCCATAAAAGATAGAGAAAAACTTAGAACAGAAAATAAAAATTACTTAGTGATAAAGAAAACAAGCACACACGAGAATATTCACCCCACGCTATTGCTCCCTAGCAACGTCGCTAAAAAAAGGTCTTGATAACCCACAAGTATAGGGGATCGTTTGTAGCCTTTTTCGATAAATAAGAGTGTCGAACCCAACGAGGAGCTAAAGGCAGAACAAATATTCTCTCAAGTTCTATCGACCACCGATACAACTCTACGCACACTTGACAATTGCTTTACTTAGAAAAAGTATAAAACTATTTTGCAAGAATAAAACTACGAGTACTTTGCGAGATTAAAACTATGAATAAAATGCAATATGATAAAAGTAGATAACTTTTGTCAACAAGAAAGTCATTTGTCCCTAGGTGATCGATAACTAAACCGGTAATCATTGTTGCAATTTTATATGAGGGAGAGGCATGAGCTAACATACTTTCTCTACTTGGATCATATGCACTTATGATTGGAACTCTAGAAAGCATCCGCAACTACTAAAGATCATTAAGGTCGTAAAACCCAACCATAGCATTAAGTATTAAGTCCTCTTTATCCCATACGCAATGACCCCCAAACTCGGGTCTGTGTATTCTTTCACTCACGCCACCCACCATAAGCGAACCATTAATGTATTGCAACACCCTACAGCGGGGATCCCTCCGTTTGCGCGAAACGGAGGGCACCGTAGGACAACACCAAAATAAAATATACAACTCAAACCAATCATGATCATCTATCAACACATAGGACAAAACGGATCTACTCAAACATCATAAGATAGCCATAGATCACTGGGAAATAATATATAGCGTTGAGAACCATTTTTAAGTAGAGATTGCAGCGGGGATAAGAGAGGTTACACCGCTGCATAGAGGGGGAGCAAGTTGGTGTTGATGGCGGCGAAGTTGTTGGTGTAGATCACCTTCATGGTGATTGCCCCGACGGCGCTCCGGCGCCACCAGGAGAGAGGGGAGAGAGGCCCCTCCTTCTTCTTCTTCCTTTGCCTCCCCCCTAGATGGGAGGAGAGTTCCCCCTCTGGTCCATGGCCTCCATGGCGGCGGAGGGGCAGGAGCCCCTCCTAGATTGGATCTATCTCTTTGTTCTCTTTTGTTTCGCGTTCCTGTTTTCTGGCCGAAAACCGTTTCTTATATTCCCGGAGATCCGTAACTCCGATTACGCTGAGATTTTAACACAATTTTTTTATGCATATAAGCTTCCTTGCGCCCGAAGTAGAGCTCCAACCGACTTACGAGGAGGGCACAACCCACCACCACGCGCCTGGGCTACCTGGCGCACCCAGGTGTCTTGTGGTGGCTGTGGGCCCCCATTTGCATTGATTCCACCTCCCAAAAATCACATATATTCCAAAACAATTCTCTATAAAAATTTATTGCATTTGGACTTCGTTTGATAGGATATTCTGCGAAGCAAAAAAAATGCAAAAAATAGGAACTAGCACTGGGCACTGGATCAATAGGTTAGTCCAATAAATCATATAAAATGTTGCCAAAAGTATGTAAAAGTTGTATAATATTGGCATGGAACAATAAAAAATTATAGGTACGACGGAGACATATCATGGTGCATTATTCGGTGTTAGTTATGTTTAATGCTCATTTATGCTCGTCTTTGTTTTTTGGTTGGTTGCTTCTCAATCTATTTGCGAGCCTTTCCTTGTACTAAGTGGGAATACTACTTGTGCATCCAAGCTCCTTAAACCAAGTTGTGCCAATGAGTCCACCATACTTACCTATATGCAGTATTTCCATGTTGTTCCAAGTAAATTTGTATGTGCCAACTCTAATGTTCAAAATGAATTTCCTTTTTGTGTGCCCGTACCACTCATGAAGCGGTAGGGGGTGGCCAATATTTTTCCATGCTAGATGCGTTATTCTCAAGATGAGTGTTTATTCACTTGTCATTGCATGAGAGTGTGGCAAGGTAATAGGGATGCCCAGTCCCAAAATGATTTTTTTATTTATGTTGTCAAATAATAAATTCCTTGTAAAGTGTTGGTATGGAATGCACCCGTAGATACGGCTAGCCATGGATTGTGAAAGAATGGTGGAAAAAGGAATAAACTTTATTTATGTTTGGGAACCGCCTATGATGTATCTAGCATGGAAAGTATTGAGAATTCTCGGTCATTTTCATTGACCGGAAAAGCATGCCTCTCAAAATATTTTATCACTCAATTTAAGTTTTGAGCTCTGGCACCTCTACAAATCTCTGTTTGCCTCTGCGAAGGGCCTATCTATTTACTTTATGCAATTTTTATTTTCCACTTTTGAGTCTCCATCTTCTCTTATAATGCACCAACTAGGGAGCACTATGATCATACTTGTGCATTGGATGTAGCTAATATTCGAGTGTGTTTCATGAATGGATCAATGATTGTGCATGATGGGCTAGGGATAGCTTTCTTTAGTGTTAATATTTTGAAAGACATGGTTGCTTGTTGATATGCTTGAGTATTGATGTCCTCATGTCAATTATACACTATTACTTTGAATCATCTAAAAGCCCAAATGTCCATGCTACAAAAGAAAAGATTATGTGATGAACATGTTAGGCAGCATTCCACATCAAAAATTCTATTTTTATCATTTACCTACTCGAGGACGAGCAGGAATTAAGCTTGGGGATGCTGATACGTCTCCAACATATCTATAATTTTTGATTGTTTCATGCTGTTATATTATCAATCTTGGATGTTCTACACTCATTTACTAGCAACTTTATATCATTTTTTGGGACTAACCTATTGACATAGTGCCCAGTGCCAGTTGTTGTTTTTTGCTTATTTTTTACTTCGCAGAATATCCATATCAAACGGAGTCCAAACGCAGCGAAACTTTTTGGAGATTTTTTTATGCCCAGAAGAGACCCAAGGAGCCTAGGAGGTGTACCAGAGGAGGCCCATGGGGCCCACAAGACACTAGGGCGCGCCAGAGGCCCCAGGCGTGCCCTGGTGCCTTGTGGGGCCCATGGTGATCTTTTCCACCGCCTGTCAGCTCTATAAATACCCAGATATTCCAGAAACCCTAGAGGAGTCGACGAAAAACAATTTCAGCCACCGCAAGTTTGAAAACCATGAGATCCAATCTAGAGCCCTTTTCCGGCACCTTACCGGAGGGGGAAACAATCACGGAGGGTTTCATCATCCTCATTGGTGCTCCTCTAATGATGCGTGAGTAGTTTATCACTGACCTACAGGTCTATAGGCAGTAGCTAGATGGCTTCTTCTCTCTCTTTGATCTTCGATACAATGTTCTCCTCGATGTTCTTGGAGATCTATTTGATGTAATGACTTTTTGCGGTGTGTTTGTTGGGATCCGATGAATTGCGAGTTTATGATCAGTTCTATCTATGAATATTATTTGAGTCTTCTCTGAACTCTTTTATGCATGATCTTTATAGCCTCATATTTCTTCTCCGGAACTTTGGTTTGGTTTGGCCAACTAGATTGATTTTTCTTGCAATAGGAAGTGGTGCTTTGTGTTGGGTTCGATCTTGCGGTGCTCAATCTCAGTGACAGAAGGAGAAGTGACACGCATGTATCGTTGCCATTAAGGATAAAAAGATGGGGTCTATTCCTACATGAATAGATATTGTCTACATCATTTCATTGTTCTTATTGCATTACTCCATTTTTCCATGAACTTAATACACTAGATGCATGCTGGATAGCGGTCGATGTGTGGAGTAATAGTAGTAGATGCACGCAGGAGTCAGTCTACTAATCTTACGTGATGCCTATATACATGATCATTGCCTTGGATATCGTCATGATTATTTGCTTTTCTATCAATTGCCCAACAGTAATTTGTTTACCCACCGTATGCTATTTTCTCGAGAGAAGCCACTATTGAAATCTACGGCCCCCGGGTCTATTTCCTATCATATTACTTTCAGATCTATTATTCCAAAAACCCAAAAATACCTTGTTGCACTTTTTATTTATTTATTTTATTTTGTGTCTTTGTCAGATCTATTTATCAAATCTCATACAATTTTATCTATCTCAATATCGAGGAGGGATTGACAACTCCTCTTACACGTTGGGTTACAAGTATTTGTTTTTTGTGTGCACGTGCTGTTTACATAGTGTTGCTTGGTTCTCCTGTTGGATTGATAACCTTGGTATCATAACTAAGGGAAATACTTACCGTTGTTATGCTGCATCATCCTCTCCTCTTCGGGGAATTACCAACGCAGATACAAGCAATCAGTGGGTAAACAAATTACTGTTGAGCAATTGATAGAAAGACGCATAGTTATGACGATATCTAAGGCAATGATCATGAATATAGGCATCACGTCCGTGACAAGTAGACCGACTCCTACTTGCATCTACTACTATTACTCCACACATAGACCACTATCCAGCATGCATCTAGTGTATTAAGTTAGCAAGAACGGAGTACGCCTTAAGCAAGATGACATGATGTAGAGGGATAGATCCAATCAATATGGTATAAACCCCATCTTTTAATCCTTAATGGCAACAATACAAATACGTGCCTCACTACCCCTTCTCGTGGCCCTTCTGGCCTCCTCCCGAAGCTTCCTAGGTGTCTTCTGGTCCAAGAAAAATCGTCAAAATGTTTCGTTCCGTTTGGACTTCGTTTGGTATTGATTTTCTATAAAAGACAAAAACAAGGAAAAAACAGGAACTGGCACTGGGCACTAGGTTAATAGGTTAGTCCCAAAAAATGATATAAAATATCATAATAATGCATATAAAACATCCAAGATGGATAATATAATAGCATGAAACGATCAAAAATTATAGATACGTTAGAGACGTATCAACTTGCATATCAAATCATCTCACTAGCTGTTTATTTTTCCGTCGATTTCTCATCATTTATTCGATGCTTTTTTGTGTTGCTATCTTCTGATGATCTACTAATTTGTTATTTATATGTCATCTAACATGTAAATATGAAAAGCGTAGACCGGTATTTTACTCTTTCAATCTGGTACTTCCTTTTGATATGATCTGATCTATGTCTTTCAGTTTTATATATTTTTGTGGATTTGCACAATATGTTGCATGTACCTTGGACCATTCACTCAATGTGGTATGGGAACAACACTTATTTTCTAATCAACACTGGGAAAGTGGGAGCTTTACTGAATTGTTAGCATGGTGCACCCAGTAATGTTCACTTCTCCAACAATAAACAATGATTAAGGTGGCAATCTTGAATTTTTTTGGAGCAAGTTCTTACTCAATACAGAACTACCAAGGTATGAATGATATGAATATTTATCATTAATCAAGCTTAATACAATCAATGATATTTTGCAATATATCAGTATATTACCAATGCACTTATCAACCATAACACAATTTTCTCTGACTTTTCATATCATCCTATCAAGGGTTCAAATAGACATGCATTTATATATTTCATTACATGGTTTCACTATTTACCTACTCCATAAATCCAGCTCATGTACATCACTATAAATTCCCGCAGCAACGGCGCGGGGTATCATCTAGTTACGTAGGGCGTGTTTGGTTCTCGTAGCAACTTTTGCCTGCATTGCATGCTTGACCCAGTTGGGCCTAGCTGAGGGGAAACAGGTAAAAAACCAACATCTGCGTGTTGTTTGTTTGCATGCATACCCTCTAGCTTGCATGAGGCATAATGAAAGGTGGCTTGTTTGGTTGCCCACTTGTTTAGGTGGAAATACAAGGCATTGTGTTTGGTTTCATGCAATGCTTGTTGTCTGGTAACCTCTTCGGTGAGGTGGTGAGGTTACCAGCACATAGGGGCATGTAGAACAACCCAAAGACACACAAGAGATAGCATGTTAACACAGTTCTAAACCACAATAGTTTTTAACAAAGTACCACACTTAAAAATAGCAGTTTTCAAGCAAAGTAGTACGATATAGTCGATACTAAACCATCTGGAGCAACGGAGAGTTGTCCTAGATGTTCACGACGAAGGGGCCGTCGTGCCTTCCGCACTTGGTCACCACTTCAACACCGTCGTCGTTGAAGACTGATATGTCTCCAACGTATCTATAATTTTTTATTGTTCCATGCTATCATATTATCCTTCTTGGATGTTTTATATGCATTAATATGCTATTTTATATCATTTTTGGGACTAACCTATTAACCTAGTGCCTAGTGTCAGTTGCTGTTTTTTCCTTGTTTTTGTCTTTTACAAAAAATCAATACCAAACGGAGTCCAAACGGAAAGAAACTTTTTGAGGTTTTTTCTTGGACCAGAAAACACCCACGAAGCTTCGGGAGGAGGCCAGAGGAGCCACGAGAGGGCCACAAGCCCTAGGGGACCGCCCTAGGGGGGCCAAGGCTTGTGGGCCCCTCAGGACTCCCCTAACCCTAATCTCAGCTCTATAAATACCCAAATATACCCCGTATACTAGAGGGCACACCAAAAATACTTTTCCGCCACCGCATGCTTTTGTTCTCGTGAGATCCCATTTTGGGGCCTTTTCTGGCACTCTCTCGGAGGGGGATTCGATCATGGAGGGCCTCTACACAAACCTTGCTGCCCTTCCAATGATGTGTGAGTATTTACCACAGACCTACGGGTCCATAGCTAGTAGCTAGATGGCTTCTTCTCTCTCTTTGATCTTCAATACAATGTTCTCCTTGATGTTCTTGGAGATCTATTCGATGTAATCTTCTTTTGCGATGTGTTTCTTGAGATTCGATGAATTGTGGATTTATGATCAGATTATCTATGAATATTATTTGAGTCTTCTCTGAACTCTTTTATGCATGATTAAGATAACTTGTATTTCTCTCTGATCTATTGATTTGGTTTGGCCAACTAGATTGATCTATCACTACTGCAGGATGCTGCTAACGCGACACTACAATCAAAGACCCTTCGACGAAACTGTGTGCGATGCATTAATCGCAAACGGTGATGTAAGCAAACTGTCAAAAATGATACGATATGTTTGTGATGGCGGAGACATCCAACACAATTCACATTATAGTTAGGTGTGCGATGCGTGGCATACGGTTCAATCCAATGAACTGTTTTTGATGAGGCAGAACAATAGAAACGGGCAGCCAGATGAAGGTGTGTGCGATATACGGCATAAAGTTCACCCCGATGAACTGTTTGTGATGAGGCGGAACAACAGAAATGGTCAGCCATATCAAGGTGTGTGCGATATACGACATACAATTCACTCGGATGAACTGTTTGTGAATAGGCAACACAACAGAAATAGTCGGCCAGATCAAGGTGTGTGCGATATACGACATACAGTTCACTCGGATGAACTGTTTGCGTTGAGCCAAGAGAACAAAAACGGTTCAACTTAACAAGATGTGTGTGATACGCGGCAAACAGGTCTGTAATCAGAAATGTGTGGGAAGACTGATAACAACACCGATGATTCCTGTTAACAAGTCGTGTGTGTTGTGAGCAAACGATTGCTGGTATACAATTGTGAGTGATTGATGAAATCATCACCGACGGGTTCCATTGTTTAGTCCGTGTGCGATGTGATTGCTCTGTCTACAGAACATCAACATATATATATATACTTATAAGAACAGTATTGCATAACCAAATTAAGCATACAATTACATAAGTGACTACACACATAACATTTCCACACACCAAAGTAAGCAATTACATGCATACTAAACTAGGAGAAACGAGCATCTAATCATCTACATCTTGTTGTGATGGCGCTTGCCATTGCTCTGCTTCCGGCTGCATCCCTGGCCGTTTTGGGGAAGGAGGCACTTCCTCATGTCAACGATCCACCTGTACATCTCGTAGCTCATGTTCGCCTCCTTGGTCGCGTACACGACGTGAGCTTTGTTGAGTTTCTCCATCCAGGCCGAGTGCCAGGCACGCTTGTCCTTGTTGCAGGAATCCTTCATCTCTCTGTAGTAGGGGTCGATGATGGCCTCGGCGAGGTGAACCAGTGAGTCCTTCTCATGATCCTTACTGCCCTAGATCTTGTATTGGCCCTGGATGTCGACATGATTCTAGCAGGCGATGCCCGAATTCTTGAACACCTTTACATTGTTGGTGATGTCCATCGTAGCGAACATGTAGTGGGGGCTGTTGACAAACCTGGCGGAATGCTCGCAAGGCCTTGTGGCCAGGCAGTAGTGGTAGACGAGGACGTTATTGCGCACGCACATCTGGGCGACGGCGAACTTGGGACGAGATCCGGCACGAGTGCGGGTGTACTCGAGGTCGAACCCGACCACCTTGTACTTCTTCTCAGCAAGCAACAGCTCCATGATGTGGATGGAGTGCTCCACCCAGACCAGGTTGTTGGTGTACACCATCGAGAGCTCCGTGAACCTTCTGTGGTTGTCCACCACGGCATGCATGGTGAACTGCTGCTTGTCGTCGTCAGTCGCTGGAGCGCCATGGGCGCCAAATGTATCATTGGTGAGCTTGTTCCCATGCAACCGTGCAGTTTACCGCGCGCAACCGCGCAAGCTTCCCGCTCGCCTAGTTTGGCCACGCGTCGGCTAGAAGAGGGGCAAATTGTGGGCGTTTATTGGAAAAAAGCTTTGCAAAAACGAAGTGCGTGGAATGACTTCGATCATAAGTTTACCCGTGGGTGATGAGGTCATAGTTACACAGAAGGGTGATGATGGACACTCGAGTGCAATAATTAATTCTGTGCTATACAGGGCACACGGTTGAAGAAACCAACTGTGTGCAATAATGTTGAAGATCGCAGTCGAGTTACCTATACAGATCGTTTGCTATGAGATTGACAAGGGAAACATATTCGAGAATGGTTAATAAAATATAAGTCCATTGCATATTAAGGTCAAAATAGTACTACCAATATACGAGTCTCATACGATGCCATTTCAACGATTGTACCACAAAAGCCCGAAATATTACAAGGTTCAAATTCCAAAGTTATATGGCTCAAATTCGAAGATTACAAGGTTCAAACTGATATTAGAAATGAAATTCAGCTCATTCAGCTGCAAATGCCCACGCTGATCAGCTGAACATGGATATAAGAGAGGTTCCAACTAATATTACCACTTGTAAGGCTTGTTTCGAAACCTCATCATTTCTGCAAAGGGATCAGCCACTGACAAGTCATGTATGGGGTTGACACGATGACTTTCGATTACTTTTTAATCTGAAGTTCCAAAATGAAATTGAGCTTTTTCGGAGCCTTTTCCATTCTGCCGCAGCCACCGGTGCTGATCAACAAACCATTCATTTTTGCGAAATAAATGTAGGGCAAACCTCATTACCTTCAGCACCCTTGCTCTAACAACAAAGAACCTGGCGAATATAATCTCCGGTAAGGTCCCTTGGCATGAGTTCAAAGTAATTTCTGAGAAATGCAGATCTAGGCATTCGATGTGATTGTTATATTGTATCACATTATCCACCACCGGGCCTAATATTATCTGCAAAAGAAGAGAACATGTTAGTGCCTACATGCAGTTTTGAACACTACTACAGGCCTATTTGGTTTGCAGGATTTGTAAAATGCACTAACGTGCCATCTTCGATCCGACATGATTAACATGGGCATTTGATTACAATCTAGAAAAATGTAGCCTTCTTCACAAGAGGTTGGAGTGGATGAAAAATTCCCTAAGAAAACTAGTACAGATGAATCCAAAGAAGAAATGCTTATGGATTGTAACCATATGAATCAAGCAACCAATATGGGGGAAAATGTATGTACTGAAATCCTCCAAAATTCCTTCAGAAATCGCAGTACATTGTCATTGTAAACTTGGGAAAAGGTGCCAAAAGTTAACTCCCTTATGGTTAACATTTAACAGGAAAGGAACATCACCTCGATATACAGTTTCTCCAGGCATGGAAAGCATCTCAGGAAACTGACAACTTGGTGCAGGTTGGAGCCGATAGATTCTAGTGCCAAGACCTTCATTGTGCGCAGATTTGGGGTAAAGCTTGTCAGAATCATTTTCTGGATGACAGATAAACATACATCTTCAAAATTAGAAATAATGTTGATATCAAGAAGGAGAGGTAGAAGGCGAATGTTGTACCTGAACGGGTGTGGATCCAATAACAAGTTCGGAGTATTTGACATACGAGTAGCCCACCACTATCAATTTCAGCGCAGAAATGACATTGATTCTTGTTGGACCTTGTTGATCAACTACAAGTAATCTCTCAAGTGAAGGTGTGTCCTCAATTACCATATTGTGGTCCACCTTTTGTGATCTCTTGTTGCAGCACCAGCAACACACATAAGTAGTCCAGAGAGTCATGGAGGTGATGTGGAAGTTACTCAACCCATTGATCGCCTGAAGATGAAGGTACTCGAGTGCAGTACAGCCACAGACCTGGCGCTCCATGTCATCCTTTGGGATGCAGATAGCGACGAGCTCGAGGTGCTTCAGTCGTGGTAGAAAAAGAGTGGACGCATGATTAAGGGGGGGGGGGGAATGGCAGTTCATGAACTTGGCGAGGTGCAGCGTGGGCGCAAGGCGGATCGCGGACGTTGGCAGCGAGCGCATATGCCCATCATTAAACTGAGCTCCTTGACCTGATCTAGGGCGGGGGATCAGAATCACTCGTCAAGCTTGGCTCGGTCCTTGCCGTTGGAATGGAACTTGCCCATGATAAGGCCTCTGATTGGGCCATGGTGATTGCCGAGGATCTGGGAGAACGCATCCAAGCTTTTGCGATAGCCATGGTAGAGCTCGTGGGTGTCGATGAGGTCGAGAGGGGTGGAGTGCCATAGGGGGCGCCACCGCCGGGAAAGGATGGTTGTCCTCGCCCCATATTTGATTGGGAGGAGGGAGATGATGACTATCAACATATCATCGGGGAGGCTGCTGATGAAGTCTAGGCCCGCTGGAGTCGTTTGCGGTTCTTTCTTGACCCGCCTCCGCTTGTTGGCAGCCTCGTTCTCCACCTCCGGAGTCTCCTCATCAGCGGTGCTTTCTGATAGAAGTGGGAGTACAGGGAACATTTAGTTAAGACAGAGCAAAAGAAAAGTGTATTGGTAATTAGAAGTTATTAGGTAGGAATATAGTAAGAAAATGGAATAACAATTGGTTGCTTAAATACTACACAATTCCTTTGATGTTCCTGGGTAAGTCAACATGCAGATACTTGAAAAGAACACTTACTTCGAACAAAGTCTGGACGGATGATATCGTCGGGGAAGTTAGCATATATCTCATGACCAGGCTCTTTTATGTGCAGTGCAATTTTAGTGCCAGCTTTCAGTACATAAAACTTAGAAATTTCTGTCCAAAGGCCCGTGCCAAAGTAGGAGTCATCACGTTCATCAAGTCTTACAGTAGCAATGATTGTAAATCCATGGTTTGTGTTTAGTATGACATCCCTGCAGTCTTGAGTTATGTAAAGGGCAAGATTGTGTACTATAGATGTTGTTGCATAGCAAGGGATGTGCTGCAGAAAATGGTAGGATTGTTAAAGAATATGGTAAAATGCAAATATGGGGGAAATTGAAAGAACAGTACAACAGTTGAAATCAAAGGACAAAAACTATAATTAAACAGATAGTGTAACCATGATGTCATGGAAATATGAGAGTAATCAAAAGAACAATACATCATTAATTTGCCTAATATAGAAAGAAGAGAGAGAAAAAATCCCCTTTGACGTATATGCCGCATGTGGCACCTTTTATCCATATGTAGCAATATATAGTATATGTTCAGGAAAGTAGGCCATGCCAACCGATGTTGGGTGAGATTGAACATACCGTGCGCATCCTGAAGTCACCTGGTACGGTGAGATGGAACTCCACGGATGTCTGGCCGAGGCCGGAAAGTCCTGATGTGTCCGCGCACTGTACACTCTATAAATGAAACAAAACCCTCAAATCAGCTCGAATAAAAATGAATTCATGGCGATTTCGGCCGGGTGAGTAAAGGAGGTAGATGAACTGGGATAAGAGATGAGAGAATATCTCAAGAAATTATTTACCTTGTTGTCCATGAGAAAAAAAAACCTCAATACCGAGGATTCCCCAATCGGGCAGAGCTGGGTCGACGGCGAGCAGCGTCGAGAAAGTCGATGGTGATAGGCGGCGGCAAGCAAAAGTGGCGAAATGTGGTGGGGTTTGCCGGCAGCCTATCGGCGGCGACATGCGTCGAGCTAAGTGGTTGCCGCGATGATAGGCGGTGCCATGTAGAGTCGCAGAGGAGCTTGTGCAGGTGTGAATGGGGACCGGAGAGGGTGGCGTGCGGGGTGAGGGTTTTTGTGACGTGGGGATGGTGAGGGTTTTCTTTTTTCCTTTTTGAATTGGGTGGAGAGGGTTTTCTGTCCCACAAAGAGTTTGCAAAATGCAACGGTTTGCTAGAGCCAACTGCGTGTGATTGACACAACTGGGAAAATGAAAGTCATTGCACACGGTTCCAATTTGCGAACCATGTGTGGTTGACGTAACTGGGAAAATAACCTAGAGTGGTTCCACTTTTCCTTCATCGGTTGAATCTGAAATTTTTACCCACGCTAAACATTCACCCTAATATGCATAAAATTCCATCAACCGAACTTGCATCCATATCCCACATTTAGACATAAGTAAACATAGATTAAACATACTCAGGCATAGATAATAAGCGTACACAAGCATACTTCAAGCATATATAATTCAACCATCATTAAGCATACTCAAACACATTTATAATTAAGACACTACATAGCCATACATAGTTCAATCCCACATCTCATCTCATCTGCCGACACGATAGTGAAGCTTCTCCAGGTACTCAGCGTACGCGGCGTGCGCCACTGTAACACCCCCTGTATTAAGCTACAGTGATCACCCTTTTGATGAGGCCATGTCATCATGATTAATAGTGCATAATCATCATTAGCATCATATTGCATTTCAACTCCTAAGTCAAATTCAAATTTAAATGAAAGTGGGATATAAAAGTTGTCCAACATAGAAACTAAAATGTCAGATAAATAACAAATATTCCAGAGGCTATTCTAAAATTGAAACCAACATCATTGGAATTGGATAAGTGACTCGAACAACCTCAAACAGTGAATAAAGATAATATTTAATAACCATTTATTAAATCTGAAATAAATATGGAATTATGTTTTGTCCAAACTAATTTTAGGTGTTAAGGAATAATGCACTGGTATTTATGAAATAGGTCACACTTTTTACAAAAACCATTTGGGGCCTAAACATTTAACAGTAGAGAAAAGAGAATAAAGAAAAGGAAAAAAAACAGAAAAAGAAAAAAAAAGAGCAACACCCCCCCACCCCCCCCCCCGACTGGGCCTCGGCCCAGCAGCCACCGGGCCCGGCAGGCCGGCCCAGCCGGCGCTACTTAGCCGCCACCCCCCCCCCCAAACCCTAACCCTACCCCGATTCCCCCCCCCCCCCGATCCAGATCGGCGCAGTCCATCCCGTCTGCCCCGTCGCCGACGCCGCTCGCCGACGCCGCCGCCACACCGACGTCGCCCCGTCCTCTCCTCTTCCTCGACCAGCCGCCTGGCGCTCGGTCGCCCCCTCCCTCGGCTGGATCTGGATCGGGGCGATCCCCCGATCCCGTCCGCGCCGCCTCGCCGTCGCCGTTGGACGCCGCCGCCCGGAGCCCGCTCTCCCTCGCCGGCCTGCTCCCTCGACGCCGCTCGCCCCGACGCGCCCGACCGCGCCGCCTCGCCCTCGCCGCACGACGCCACCGCCCGGAGCTCTCCCTTGCCGGTCTGCCTCGTCTACGTCGCCGCCTTGTCCCCGCCGGCCTGCCTCCCCGTCGCCGTCGTCGCCGTCGACCACCCCGACCCCCGCTGCCCCGTCCCTACGGATCCCGGTGAGGCCTCGGGCCTCTCCCCCCCTCTCTGCTCGCGCACGCGCCCGCGCGCACCGCAGCCTCGCCGCGCTCTGCCGCACGCGCGCGCGCGCCGCCCACTGCCCTCGCTCGCGCGCCCGCGTCGCTCCTCGCCGCCAACCGCCCGCTCCGGCCCCCCCGCTTTGCCTCCGCGTGACCGCCGCCCGCTGCCGCTCCAGCCACCGCGCTGCCGCCCGCGGCCGCTCCAGACACCGCGCCGCCGCCCCGCCTCCGGCCCTGCCGTGGCCTCGCCGGCGCCCGCGCCCGCCGACCGCCCGAGCGTCCCCTTTTGGGCACCGAACATGTCCGGTCCCGAAAGGGGCACGCCCCGGACATGTCCGCCCCTGGGCCACTGCCCAGTGGGGCCCGAACCTCTGTGACGCTGACGAATGGGGCCCACGGCCCAGAAACAGTTTTAAAGAAAATGTAATAAAAATAAAAGAAATAAAAATAAATAATTAAAATAATTAATTAATTAATTAGTTAATTAATTAGTTAATTAATCCTGATTAGGTTAATCTAATTAACTGATTAGTGTTAATTAAACAGTAATTAGTAATTAACTTAATTAGCTGCTGACGTCAGCATGATGTCATGCTGACGTCATCAATTACTGTTTCGGATAATGTTGAATTAAATAATTAATTAAAATTTCAGAAATTAATAAAAACTTTAGAAAATCATATCTTTTAAACCGTAACTCCGATGAAAATATTTTATACATGAAACTTGCTCAGAACGACGATACGAACCCGAATACATCCTCCGTATTCCCGTCAGATGCCCGCAGCTATGAGAACGTTGAACAATTAGACCGATTTCGATAAATGAATAGTGTCCAACCCTAATTAAATAAATCCGGATAAATTCCTAAATTAACTAAATCGCTTAGTTAGGCTGTATTTCACCCTGGCCCTGCGTTTAGACATGTCATGCATCCCTGTTGCATTATTGCCGTGTGTTTACTGTTTCTTCCCCCTCTTCTCTTCGGTAGACTACGAGACCGACGCAGCTGCTGGTGCCCCGACCGACTACGTTGTTGACGACCCCTACTTGCCAGAGCAACCAGGCAAGCCCCCCCCCTTGATCACCAGATATCGCCTATTCTCCTCTATACTGCTTGCATTAGAGTAGTGTAGCATGATACTGCTTTCGGTTAATCCTATTCTGCTGCATAGCCTGTCACTGTTGCTACATCTGTTGATACCTTACCTGCAATCCTAAATGCCTAGTGTAGGATGCTAGTTTATCATCATTGGCCCTGCATTCTTGTCAGTCTGCCTTGCTATACTATCGGGCCGTGATCACTCGGGAGGTGATCACGGGTGTATACTATACATATATGCATACTATACAGATGGTGACTAAAGTCGGGTCGGCTCGAAGAGTACCCGCGAGTGATTCACGGATTGGGGGCTGAAAGGACCTTTGTCCCAACGGCCCTTTGAGTGGATCTTTGTGGCGGAGCGACAGGGTAGGTTGTGACCACCTAGGAGACAGGTGGGCCAGGCCCTGGTCGGCGTTCGCGTTTACTTCATAATAACCCGCTTAACGAGATTGGATATTTGATCTGAGTCTGGCCACTGGCCTATACACACTAACCAACTACGCGGGAGTAGTTATGGGTATCCCGGCGTCGTGGTATCAGCTGAAGCCTTCTTGACGTCAGCGACCGAGCGGCGCGCGCCGTGTTGGACCGCGCTAACGTAACCGCCGTGATCGTGTGGGTTGCTAGGTCTGCTCGCGGCCGCGTACGCAACGTGCAGGAGCGCACTGGGCGATGGGCCCAGACCCCAGAGTGCCTAGGATTAGTCCGGCGTGCTGACCTCTCTGTTGAGCCTAGGTGGGGCTGCGACGTGTGGATCTTCCGAGGCCGGGCATGACCCAGGAAAGTGTGTCCGGCCAAAGGGGATCGAGCGTGTTGGGGAATATGTGGTGCACCCCTGCAGGGAAGTTTATCTATTCGAATAGCCGTGTCCCTCGGTAAAAGGACGACCCGGAGTTGTATTCCGACCTCATGACAACTAGAAATGGATACTTAATAAAACACGCCCTTACAAGTGACAGATATAACCCGGTGGTCGCTCTCTCGCATGGTGGCGACGAGAGGATCGACGGGTAGGATTATGCTTTACGTTGTTGTTTGGTTAACTTCCAACTAATCTCTTCTATTGCTTCAAGACGAAGGCTGCCAGAAGCGTAGTCTTCGACAGGACTAGCTATCCCCCTCTTATTCTGGCATTCTGCAGTTCAGTCCACCGATATTGCCTCTTTACACATATACCATGCATATGTAGTATAGATCCTTGCTTGCGAGTACTTTGGATGAGTACTCACGGTTGCTTTCCCCCTCCTTTCCCCCTTTCCCTTCTTGCTGGTTGTCGCAACCAGATGTTGGAGCCCAGGAGCCAGACGCCGCCTTCGACGACTACTACCACCAGGACGGAGCCTACTACTACGTCCAGGACGCCGACGACCAGGAGTAGTTAGGTGGATCCCAGGCAGGAGGCCCTGCGCCTGTTCGATCTGTTGTATCCCTGTTTGTGCTAGCCATCTTATGGCACCTTGTTTAACCTATGTCTGTACTCAGATATTGTTGCTTCCACTGACTCGTCTATGATCGAGCATTTGTATTCGAGCCCTCGTGGCCCCTGGCTTGTATTATGATGCTTGTATGACTTGTTTATGTTTTAGAGTTGTGTTGTGATATCTTCCCGTGAGTCCCTGATCTTGATCGTACACGTTTGCGTGCATGATTAGTGTACGATCGAGCCGGGGGCGCCACAGCCACCCTGCGAGAATACTTCTACCTGAAGGAGCCAACTGCTTGTCCTCTTGCATGCATCAGAACACTTTCATACGCGTCATGAAGCTTTTGGTTGCAAAATGGGCATGGAAAGCCCCCGTTCAAGGTCCTAATACGCTTGTTATGAATTCCCGCATAAAGCTCCCTGAGGATTTGCCTCTTGTACCTCCTCTGGCCATATTCATCCTCGCTGTCATAGCACCTATACATATAGTAAAAAAATGTGATGTCAAATTTGGAATACAAACTAATCTCTAGCAAACATTTGGCAGTTGCCAAAATTTGGCATCAAATCAATTTTACATGCCGTAAAGTAGGATTAGGAATTTATGGCTATTTTTTTAGACATATCCAAAGATTATGGTTAGATTTTTAAGCACAAACGTCTATGCACAGGCTAATCTTGAAAAAGAAAATGGCACAAACATATATGTAGGTCATTCAAAATCAATTGTCAAGACCTGGCTAGGAATTATTAGCACGAACACTAACCCTAGTCGGATTATTAGCAGAAATCATTTGCACATATTGAACAACTAATCACTTATCATTTGTACCATTCAAACAGTCAATACACTACACGGATCTAACGAAACTTACTCAGATTTCATGGATTGAGAGAACAAAACCATAGGATTTCTATTCCAAAAAGGGGGAGGTAGGAGTAACCAGAGAAACCCTAGGATGTATTTCACACATAAATGGGTATAGATGACTAACCGGCTGTCCATCGTTGCCAGAGTGGTCGTCCAAGTTGTCGTCAGACTCGTTGCCCGAGTCATCACTGGAGTCGTCACCGGAGTCAGTGTGGACCTCCGGCTTTGGCTGTGGAAGCACGACGCCGTCGACGACGTCAAGGTGCAGCGATACCTCATCACCGGCAACGACAACCTCTGTCTCCATCTTCACGCCGTGCTCCGGTGCTTCAACAACCCCGACGTCACCACTCCCTCCGATGGGGCACTTCGGCGGCATCCTCATACACTGACGGCTTTGAGGACTGAGAGCGGCGTCGAGGATGCAGGCGGAGAGAGAGGATTGTGTGTGTGTGGCGAGGATGGGGGTGCGGCCGCTCGGGCGTGCCATTAATATGGAGTAGTGGGAGAGAGGCGGGTGGCGGTCAAACCGCTGGCTCGCCTCCTGGTGAGCCTGCGCAGCGGACTGCTGGCATGCCTACCGTCATTTCACACAGCTACTCGCATGCCTCCCAATGACACTGTGCAGTGAGCACGCCTCCCATCAATTCACACACCTGCACGCACGCCTCTTGGTCTTCCTATGTGGTGGACTGCTCGCATGCGTCCCGTCAACTCACGCCTGCTCGCACAGCACACGGGACGTGTGGCGGCACGTATATTATTTTTCTATTTTGATGATTAATGCTACTGCTTTATTGCTTAACCGAAGTGTGGCATGTATCAATTGTTGGTCTAATGCCCACGGTTCAAATAAATAATCCATTTGCGATATTGGTTCCCAATTATTAATAATCTCCCGTTTGTAAGAGGATCAAAATTACATCAAAACTTGTCTCAAATTTGACAAAAAGGTACAATACCACTGTGTATTGGTGTCGATATGATAACATGATAAGTTTCATGAATTTCAACTAAGTTTTGGATGTATTACTAAATTTTAAAAACCAAGATTCTCAATGGTTGAAATTTCTTGCACGGCGAGTAAACATGCACCCAGTGACACACATGTGTTTTTCCAATTCATTTAGGTGCACTGTCACATGTGCATGTAGCTCAAATTTGCTTTTTTGACATTATACCCCTATAAAATCAATCAATGTACCAAAACGTCTTAATGATCTCTGGGTTTTTTTTTCAAAATTAAAATGTCCCTCCTTTGGTAACATATGTTCACCGCGGAAAATTTTAACATGCATCGTAGTTGTGTGTGTGCGTCTGGGGGGTGTCTGGCAGTACACTACGAGTCGTGAGCCACCGTGTGCGATTGGCTGTTTTGTGAGGCAGGTGCCACATCAAAGTCATGAATTCGTTATTTAAAACATTACGATACCCTTTCATACATACATGTTTGGGCCACATGCAGTCGATGGTTGTCCTACACGACACTCACTTGCGTGTGAGCTTTCTGTGGGCCCGCAAGGTCATCGTCCATGACTTTGACCTACAGCCGGTAGAGAGGTTAATTTGACCAGCAAGGTCATTGATTCTTTTTTGTTTGTGTTACGGTGGGAGTATATAGTACGCGTCGAAGAGGTGGGAGGGGACCAGCATATATATACTACGTACGCGTCCATGAACACACCTCACTCAGTGTGGGGACTTTTCGGTTTCCGAGGCACGTGCCACATCAAAGTTGTGCATTGGCTATTCAAACATCACACAACACCTCTTTGGGCCACATGCATGTGCAGGCGGTGGTTATCCTAGGACAATCACGTGTGACGCTTCCATCTATGGGCCCGCGAGGTCGTTGTCCATATGCATGCATCACTTTGACCTAGATCGGGATAGGTTAATTAATTTCACCTTCAAGGAGGGTCCTTTTTGGTTTGTATTACGGTAGGAGCATATAGTATGCATCGAAGAGGGGGAAGGGGACCAGCATATATACTACGCTTCATGAATTACCTCGCTTTGTGTGGGGACTTGACGGTTTTCGAGGCATGTGCCACATCAAAGTTGTGCATTTTGGGTATTCAAACATCACAACCACACACACCTCCATACATATGTTTGGCCCACATGCAAAGCGATGGCGGTTGTCCTCTGGCACCCATTCACGCGGTTATCAGCGATATCAATGCTTTCCATCTGTGGGCCCGCTTGGTCCGTCACTACTTTGATCAGCAGCGAGAGAGGTTAATTTGACTTAGGAGGGGATTATTTTTTGGTTTATATTACGGTATATAGGTCATGCTCAGGGATGACATGATATAGTTTGAGCACATGCATGTGTACGCTTAAATCCCTCCCACTGAGTCGAAGTGGGCAGCAGGGGGAGGGGCAGTGCACCACGACACATCATGATCCGATCTCGCTCTGTGTGGGGACTGTATGATTTTTGACGCAACGCGCCACATCAATGTTGTGCATGGTATTCAAACATCATGCACGCATCACCTCCGTACATACATATGCATGCAGTGGTTGTCTTTGAATTGTATTGTCCCTCACGTGGTTATCGGTGGCAAGCCTATATATTCGTGGGCGCGCGGGGACATCCATGATCACTTTGACCGACAACGAGATAGGTTACCATGCATAGTGGATTCTTCTTCTTTGGTTCGTGTTATCGTAGTAGGTCATGGTGAGATTCCAAACCTAAGTTTGAGCGCATACGTACATATGCATGCATATGAATCCCCATCATCCGCTCGAAGTGTGGTGTTACATACATATATACAACGCGTCGTCAACTAACCCTCGCTCCGTGTGGGGATTTCTGGTTCCAAAGCACGGTGCCACATCAAAGTTTTGTTCCATTGGGTATTCAAACATCAACACTGATCCATACATATGTTTGGGCCACATGCAGGCAGTGGTTGTCTTCGGGCACTAGCTACTTGTGTGATTATTGGCGAGCTAGCCCATCTCTAGGGTCGCGTGGGCGTCCATAGCTTTGACCAACAATAAGAGAGAGGTTGTACGGCCAAGGTGGATTCTTCTCGGTCCGTTTTACGTTACATCTTGGTGAGATGCCCTCTCCCTCCGATTGGAAGTGTGTGTGTGTGTGTGTGTGTGTGTGTGTGTGTGTGTGTTTGAAGGGGGGGGGGACTGCTACTTCGCAGTTTGATAGGTGAATCTCTGTGTGGTCGGGGATGTCTAGTTAATTTGCGAGGCATGTGCCGAATCAAAGTTGTGAATTGGGTATTTAAATATCACACCACCTTTTTCAGACATATAGTTGGGATACCCGCAGGTGGTTCGTATGTGGTCTTGATAACCCACAAGTATAGGGGATCATTTGTAGCCTTTTTCGATAAATAAGAGTGTCGAACCCAACGAGGAGCTAAAGGTAGAACAAATACTCCCTCAAGTTCTATCGACCACCAATACAACTCTACGCACACTTGACATTTGCTTTACCTAAAACAAGTATGAAACTATTTTGCAAGAATAAAACTACGAGTACTTTGCGAGAATAAAACTACGAATAAATTGCAAGGTAATAAAAGTGGATAGCTTTTGTCAACAAGAAAGTCATTTGTCCCTAGGCAATCGATAACTAGACCGGTAATCATTCTTGCAATTTTACATGAGGGAGAGGCATGAGCTAACATACTTTCTCTACTTGGATCATATGCACTTATGATTGGAACTATATCAAGCATCTGCAACTACTAAAGATCATTAAGGTCGTGAAACCCAACCATAGCATCAGTTATCAATTCCTCTTTACTCCCATACGCCAAAACCCACTTATCCGCTTTCAGGCTGCTGTCACCCCGGCAACCGACAATAAGCAAACCATGAAAGTATTGCAACACCCTACAGTGGGGACCCCTCACGTTTGTGCGAGATGGAGGGCACCGTAGGACAGCACCATAAATAAAATATACAATCATACCAACCAAGATCACGATTAACCCATAGGACAAAACAGATCTACTCAAACATCATAAGATAGCCACATATCATTGGGAAACAATATACGGAGTTGAGCACCATGTTTAAGTAGAGATTACAGCGGAGAGAAGGGGTATTACACCGCTGCATAGAGGGGGAGAAAGTTGGTGTTGACGGTAGCAAGGTTGTTGATGTAGATCGCCATCACGATCCTAGCCCTGGCGGCACTCCGGCGCCACCGGGAGAGAGGGGGAGAGAGCCCCTTCCTTCTTCTTCTTCCTTGGCCTCCCCCCTAGATGGGAGGAGAGTTCCCCCTCTGGTCCATGGCCTCCATGGTGGCAGAGGGGCAGGAGCCCCTCCGAGATTGGATCTATCCCTCTGTTCTCTTCTGTTTCGCGTTCCTGTTTTCTGGCCGAAAACCGTTTCTTATATTTCCGAAGATCTGTAACTCTGATTGTGCTGAGATTTTAACATGATTTTTTTCCGGATATAAGCTTCCTTGCGCCCGAAGTATAGCTCCAACCGACGTTCGAGGAGGGCACAACCCACCACCATGCGTCTGGGCTACCTGGCGCGCCCAGGTGTCTTGTGGTGGCTGTGGGCCCCCGTTTGCGTTGATTCCACCTCCCAAAAATCACATATATTCCAAAATAATTCTCTGTAAAAATTTATTGCATTTGGACTTCGTTTGATATGGATATTCTGCGGAACAAAAAACATGCAAAAAATAGGAACTGGCACTGGGCACTGGATTAATAGGTTAGTCCAATAAATCATATAAAATGTTGCCAAAAGTATGTAAAAGTTGTATAATATTGGCATGAAACAATAAAAAATTATAGATACGACAGAGACGTATCAGCATCCCCAAGCTTAATTCCTGCTAGTCCTCGAGTAGGTAAATGATAAAAAAAGATAATTTTTGATGTGGAATGCTACCTAGCATAAACTTTATCATATATCTAATCATGGCATGAATATTAAGACATAATTGATTCAAAGCAATAGTCTATAATTTGACATAAAGACATCAATACTCAGGCATCCCAACAAACAATCGTGTCTTTCAAAATATCAACACTAAAGAAAGCTATCCCTACAAAATCATATAGTCTTGTCATGCTCTATCTTCTTAACACAAAGTATTTATCATGCACAGCCCCGATGACAAGCCGAGCAATTGGTTCATACTTTTTAACGCGCTTTAGCTTTTTCAACTCTCACGCAATACATGAGCGCAAGCCATGGATATAGCACTATGGGTGGAATAGAGTATGATGATAGGGGTAAATATAGAGAAGACAAAAAAGTAAGAAAGTCTCACATCGATGCTGCTAACCAACGGGCTATGGAGATGCCCATCAATTGATATCAATGCGAGGAGTAGGGATTGCCATGCAACGAATGCACTAAGAACTGTAAGTGTATGAAAGCTCAAAATAAAAACTAAGTGGGTGTGCATCTAACTCTATAAAGAAAAATTCCCACTAGTATATGAAAGTGACAACATAGGAGACTCTCTATATGAAAAACATGGTGCTACTTTGAAGCACAAGTGTGGAATTAGCATGCCCCTTCTCTCATTTCTTTTTCTTTTTCTTTTTTTTCTTTTTATATTTTTTTATATTTTCTCTCTCTTTGTCCGGAGACTCATCCTGACTTGTGGGGGAATCATAGTCTCCATCATCCTTTCCTCAATAAGGTAATGCTCTAATAATGAAAATTGATGATCATCACACTTCTATTTATTTACAACTCAAAAGAAATAAAAATTACAACTCGATACCTATAACAAAATATGACTCTATATGAATGCCTCTGGCAGTGTACCAGGATGTGCAATGATCTAGCATAACAACGATATCAAAAAATGGACAAGCCATGGAAATATCATGCTAGCTATCTTACGATCATGCAAAGCAATATGACAATGAATGCTCAAGTCATCAAAATGGAAGCGATGGAAGTTGCATGGCAATATATCTCGGAATGGCTATGGAAGGGCCATAATAGGTAGGTATGGTGGCTGTTTTGAGGAAGATATAATAAGGCTTATGTGTGATAGAGCGTATCATATCACGGGGTTTGGATGCACCGGCGAAGTTTGCACCGACTCTTGAGGTGAGAAAGGGCAATGCATGGTACCGTAGAGGCTAGCAAATTGCGGAAAGGTAAGAGTGCGTATAATCCATGGACTCACATTAGTCATAAAGAACTCATATACTTATTGCAAAATTTTATTAGCCCTTGAAGCAAAGTACTACTACGCATGCCCCTAGGGGGATAGATTGGTAGGAAAATACCATCGCTCATCCCCGACCGCCACTCATAAGGAAGACAATCAATAATAAATCATGCTCCAACTTCATAGCATAACGAGAAACTATACGTGCATGCTTCGGGAATCACAAACCTTAACATCAATATTCTTACTAACCACAACCATTTACTAGTACCTCCCCCATATTCCATCTCTATATCACAAAACTATTGCAAGGAATCAAACACGTCATATTCAGTGATCCACAAGTTTTATGTAGGATTTTATGACTAACCATGCAAATGACCAATTCTTGTTGACTCTCTAAATAGATATAAGTGAAGCATGAGAGTGTAATTCTTTCTACAAAAGACCATGCTCTAATAAATATAAGTGAAGCAAGAGAGCATTCTACAAATAACGGTTTTCCTTGTGAAGAGAAACAGGCAATCCAAACTTCAAATGATATAAGTGAAGCACATGAAGCATTCTATAAAGCCATACTGAAAAGATATAAGTGAAGTGCAATGAGAATTCTTTAAATCAACCATGGACTATCTCATACCAGCATGGTGCATAAAAGAAAAATGAAAACTAAACACAAAAGACGCTCCAAGATTTACACATATCACATGAACGAAACGAAGACGAAAACATACCGATACTTGTTGAAGAAAGATGGGATGCCTTCCGGGGCATCCCCAAGCTTAGACGCTTGAGTCTCCTTGGATATTTACTTGGGGTGCCTTGGGCATCCCCAAGCTTGATCTCTTGCCTCTACTCCTTCTTCTTATATCGAGACCTCCTCGATCTTTGATCACTTCATCCACACAAAACTGAACAGAAACCTTGTGAGATCCGTTAGTATAATAATGTAAAGCACTACTTTAAGTACTGTTGAAAACCAATTCATATTTTTTTGTAGGTACTGTATTATAACTTTTCTATGGCTTATACCACCGATAAAAATCGATAGTTTCATCAAAACAAGCAAAACAATGCATCAAAAACAGAATCTGTCTTAAACTGGACAGTCTGTTGTATCTGAACATTCACCATACTTATGGTACTCAAAAAATTCTAAAAACTTAGGACAAAATAAAAAATTGGTATAGAAATACTGTGAAAAAAGTTTCAGAAACTTTTGACGTTCCAGTAAAAAATGTAAAATCATTGCACTACAGCCAAAGTTTCTGTTTTTGCACCGCACATACCAACAAGCAATCTAATCATCCTAAAGGCAAATCTTGGCGCATTATTTTTATAATACAATGGATTTGTACAAGGGGATGATTATTTTTGTGAGAATCTTCATGAAAAATTTACATTGTTTCCATGAGCATGAACAGACGTGTTCAAGGTCGACCCTCACTTCTCCAATGCATCACCTTTCAATCGCTTCTCTTTTTGAAAAAGTTTTTAGGTTCCCCTCTATATTTTTTTGTTTTTAAACTTTATAAAAGCAATCAATAGAATAAAATGACTCTCTAAAACTTCTGGGTTGTCTCCTTGGCAGCGCTTTCTTTAAAGCCATTGAGCTACGCATAAAGTGCTCAAGTAATGGATCCACCCGGATCCCAAGGTATATCAAAGCCAATTTTAATTAACAATGATTTGACATTTAGTAGTGAGCACAAAGCAACATATATCATGCAATGATGAAGTCTAACTCTCTTCCTATGCATCGGCATGTCATACGAGAACAATTCATGCACATCAAGTAAAGGCCAATACATAGCATAAGCATTTTCTTGCAATTTTATCATGTTGGAAACATAGAGAGGCGGAGATGTAGTTCCGCTCTCATAATAATTGCAAGTAGGAGCAGCAAGCACATGCATATTATATTCATCAAAATCATCATGTGCAACGATAAAAGGCAACCCATCAATATAATCCTTGATAAGTGCAAACTTCTCCGATATAGTGTAGTTGGGAGAATTCAAAAACATAATAGGACTATCATGCGTGGGTGCAATAGCAACAATTTCATTCTTAATATAAGGAACTATAGCAAGTTCATCTCCATAAGCATAATTCATATTGGCATCTTGGCCACAAGCATAGCAAGCATCAAGTTCATCAAAAAGGGATATTTCAAAAGAATCAACGGGATCATAACAATTATCATAGCATTCATCCTTCGGTAAGAACGAAGGGACATTAAACAATGTATGAGTTGAAGAGTTACTCTCATTAGAAGGTGGGCACAGTTAGCTAATCCGCTCTTCCTCCTTTTGTTCTTCACTCTCTTCATCACCTTTTTCATCCAATGAGCTCACAATTTCATCAATTCCTTCTTCCATAGACTCCTGCAAAATATTAGTCTCATCTTGGACAGCAGAGAAGTCCTTAATATATGGTTTAATATAAGCATTAGAAGAATAATTTTCATAGCAATATTTAAGTATGGCAAAATTTTCAGATTTGTAAAGAGTAGCATCATACTTTTCAATCAAAGAAGCAATTTCATAAGCACCCTTAAAAGCAAAAAATCCTTCAATTTGTTCAATATGATAGTAATTATAAACACCCTTGGCATAAGAGGATAATATTCCATTATCACTAAACTCACATTGGTAGGGAAGGTGTTTCTTAGGGTCTTCAGAACAACAAGTAAAATCATATAATTCATATAAATTCCAAGCATAGCATTGCATAGTATTAATTTGATGCCGTAAAAGTTTTCCTTTTTGAGATAAGCGGTGTCGCACAAAACAAGCATGCTCATCTAATGATTTTCCCTCAACTAAGCTTGTTGGGTTTTCAGCACGAGCACATAGGGATCGAAGATGATCCAAGTAAAAAGCTTCAGCAGTATGATAGATTTTGGGTGGTTCTTCAACCACTCGTTTAGTAGGTACAACTATTTTTTTTGGTATTTTGCGTTTCCGACCCATAACTAAAGATAGAAAACAAGAGCACAAAATAAAAACTACTTAGTGATAAAGCAAACAAGCACACACGAGAATATTCACCCCACGCTATTGCTCCTCGGCAATGGCGCCAGAAAAAGGTCTTGATAACCCACAAGTATAGGGGATCATTTGTAGCCTTTTTCGATAAACACTACTGGAATCAGAGAATTTGCCATCAGCCAGTTCTTTGCCATTTGCTAGCTAACAGCAAAGAAGGTCTTTGCCGTCTGCTTACAAAAAACAGACGACAAAGAACTGGCTGATGGCAAAGATATTATTTGCCATCAGCCAGTTCTTTGCCGTCTGCTAGCGGACGGCAAATATTCTTTGCCGTCAGCTAGTGGATGACAAAGAGGTGGGGTGGGGTCCAGTGGAGGCCGGCGCATGGGGGCTGGCCCATCCCCCCTCTTTGTCGTCTGCTAGCCGACGGCAAAGTTTCTTTCCCGTCCGCTAGCAGACGGCAAAGTAGCCACTACCTAACGTGTCGTTACCCACCCAGCCCCCTCCTCTCTCTCTATCTCTCTCTCTCTATCTCTCTCTCTCTCTCTCTCTCTCTCTCTCTCTCTCTCTCTCTCCCTCCCTCCCTCTCCCCGACCGCACCCCGCCGCCGCCCCCGACCGCGCCCCGCCGCCCCGGCCTGCCGCTCCGACACCACGTCGCCCCCGCCCCCGACCGCACCCCGCAGCTGCCCCCGACCCCAACCGCACGCCGCCACCGTCCCCGACCCCACGCCGCCCCCGCCCCCGACGCGCCCCCCGCCGCCGCCCCCGACCCCACGCCACCCTCGACCGTACACCGCGCCGCGCGCCGCCCTCGACGCCTCGTCGTTCGGCACGCACCCTGGCCCCCCGACGCCCCGATGCTCCGGCACGCCGCCCCGGCCTGCCGCCCGCCCCCCCCCCCCGACGCCCCGCCGCCCCGGCCCGCGGCGTAGGCCTCCTCCACCTCGGCCTCCATCTCCCCCACTCCGGTGAGCCCCCTCCCCCTCTTTTTTTTCAGTTTTTTTCTCTGTTTAGTTTAGATAGTTTAGTTAGTTAGTGTAGTTAGTGTAGTTTAGTTAGTGTTTTTTAGTTAGTGTAGTTTGGTTAGTTAGTGTAGTGTAGTTTAGTTAGTGTTTTTTTGTTAGTGTAGTTTTGGTTAGTTAGTGTAGTTTAGTTAGTTTAGTGTAGTTTAGTTAGTTTAGTTTAGTTTAGTTAATCTAGTTTAGTTGTAGTTTAGTTAGTTTAGTTTAGTTAATCTAGTCTAGTTTAGTTAGTTAGGAAACTTAAAATGTTAATGTAGAGATCCCAAGATCCCTCCCTTAATTATTTGCCCTATTCCGGCCTTCGTGCCGATGACACTAGCTAGGTAACTACAGTCGCGTAACCAGTATGCGTCTCCCGTCCGAAAGGGTTGCATCGATAAATATGCATTCAGTTGCATATTTATCACCGTAACTCATTCGGATTTCCAGCGATTTCCACGGATAGCCCGAGGATGTGTAGATTGGGTACGTTCTCCATGCTCTACCCCATTCCAAGACAATATTTCGGCAGCGCCTCCCTGTTGTTCTCCGGATGCACATTCTCTCGGCTTTTTACCAAGACGTGTATTTGGAGAACAGCGGGGAGGTGCTGCCAAAATTTTGTCTCGGAATGGGGTAGAGCATGGAGAACGTACTCAATCTACACATACTCGGGTGGGATTAGGACCTATCTTTACCTATTAGCGTGTAGGTTGCATGGACGTAATAAAATTGACAAACTAGATTAACTGATGAATACACATGCTGAATTATATATATTTCTTTTGTGTCCAGCAGCTAGGCAAGATGAGTGATCATGCATGGATGTACACCGGTCACGTCAGAAAGACATGACCAATGAATGGTTAACAAAAACCAAGGGGTTTGTGAGAGCCGCATTTGCAAATGGCCAGAGAAAAACCTGGTGCCCCTGTGTCTGGTGTGACAATTGGCACAAGAGGACAGAGGATGAAATGGGCAATCACCTGGAGAAGAGTGGTTTTACGCCTGGTTATACGGTGTGGACATTTCATGGTGAGTCTGCCTAATGTGCCAGAGCTGAGGTGGTTCATCGTCGCACCGACGAGCATGGTACCTGGATGGAAGACATGGTGCAAGACTTTGATGATGCTCGGGATTCGGACGATGAGATGGAGGAATCTGCAAAGGCCTTCAATGAAATGTTGGAGTCTTCAAAACGTCCTCTCCACGAGCACACTGAGCTTTGTCAGCTGGATGCCATCTCACAAGTAATGGCTTTGAAGGCTCAATTCAACTTGGGCAGAGAATGCTACGACGCGATGATGACAGTATTTGGATGCTTTCTACCCAAAGGCCATGTAATGCCTGCAAACCTGTACCAGTCAGACAAAATCCTCCGTGCACTTAAGATGCCCTATGAGAAGATACATGCCTGTGAGAAAGGATGTGCCTTATTTAGGCTTGAGTATGCGGACTTGAACTATTGTCTCATTTGCAAGTCTTCCAGGTATGTTGTGGTAGACAACGGTATGGGTGAGAAGATGCATACCAAAATCCCCGTTAATGTTCTTCGGTATATGCCAATCGTACCAAGACTTCAACGTATTTTCATGGTCGAAGAGACGGCCAGACAGATGACATGGCACAAAATGGGCAAAAGAACCGAACTAGATGCATATGGGAATCTGATGATGGTACACACATCGGATGGTTCTGCGTGGAAGCGCTTCGATGCATTACATGCGCAAAAAGTGGCAGATTCAAGGCATCCTCGAGTCGCCATCAGCACGGATGGGTTCAATGTGTTTGGTATGATGGCAACCCAATACAGTTGTTGGTCTGTATTTGTCATTCCACTCAATCTCCTTCCCCCCCAGACAGATTATGCAAAGAAAGAACATTTTCCTGACATTGATAATTCCAGGGCCCAACTATTCGGGGAAGAATATGAATGTGTACATGCAGCCGCTTAAGGATGAATTGCAAGAAACTTGGGATAATGGGTTCAAGACATACGACGCCGCTAGCAAACATAACTTCATAATGCATGTCTCGTACATGTACTCGATGCATGACTTGCCGGCGTATGCGCTATTAGTTGGCTGGTGTGTGCATGGAAGGTTCCCGTGCCCCACATGCAAGGCAGCTCTTCAGTTCTGTTGGCTGCAGGCGGTTCGCAAGTTTTCTTGCTTCGACTTGCATAAACAGTTCCTGGATCCTCGCCATAAGTTCAGGAAAGACAAGAAGAACTTCATCAAAGGTAGAGTTGTCAAAAACTCTGCACCACCTACGTTGACAGGCCAAGAGACCCTGGATCAGTTAAATGCTCTTGAGCCAGATCCAGTGCATCCAGGGTATTTCAAGGGGTATAATTCGGAACACGCCTGGACTCACAAGACATGCTTGTGGGATCTGCCTTACTTCAAAGACCTCCTTTGCCCACACAACATCGACGTGATGCACACTGAAAAGAATATCGCCGAGGCCCTTTTTGGTACATTGTTCGGCATAGAGGGGAAGTCAAAGGATAATACTAAGGCTAGAGTCGATCAGGAGGTGCTATGTGATAGACCGTTACAAAACATGCAAGAACCGAAAGGAAAGTAGAACTGGACAAAGCCAAAGGCATGGTTCAATCTTGGAAGGCCAGCTATGAGGGAAATTATCTTGTGGGTGAAAATGCAGTTGATGTTCCTCGATGGGTATGCAGCGAATCTAAAGAGGGGAGCGAGTCTTGAAAAATTGAAAATATTTGGTCTCAAGAGTCATGATTGGCACATATGGATTGAGCGGGTAATACCGATGATGTTGCGTGGCTTCATCCCTGAGGATGAATGGCTAGTACTAGCAGAGCTGAGCTATTTCTTCTGTGTTCTTTGTGCGAAAGAACTATCGCCTAGCGTGCTAGAAGAAATGGAAGAGTTGACGCCGGAGTTGATCTGCAAGTTAGAGAAGATCTTTCCGCCGGGCTTCTTTAATCCAATGCAACACTTGATTTTGCATCTCTCGACCGAGTCAAGATTGGGGGGCCCATGCAAAATCATTGGTGCTACGCAACTGAGAGGATGCAGAAGATGGTTCGAGCAAAATGTAGAAATAAACATAGAATTGAAGCATCGATGGCCGAGGCATTCATTACCGAGGAGGCGACAAACTTCATGACAGCACACTACGAAGCCAAAAATCGTCATTTGCATAATCCAAAGCCTCGGTACAATGCTGGCGACCCTAAAAAAGGTGGATCCAACCTCAGCCTATTCAAAGGGAATCTCGCACCAGCTGGTGCTTCGAAACCAATATCGTTGGATGTCAAACAATGGCGGACCATTTCGTTGTATATCTTCAACAACCAAACAGAAGTGCGGCCGTACATCCAGTAAGTTCTCGGTACATTGTTTCGCAACTTCTAATTCCTTTGAACTGCTCTTATTCCCGGATATTTGATACAGCCGATACGTCGCCAAATTCTCGGATGGAGCGGTGATCCAAAAGGAATCCATCGAAGAGTACACTACAAAAAAAAATACACTTCCGTGATGATACGTGTTTGTCACAGTAGGTCACGTTTTCTGTCATGCATGTACATCCATGACGATTTTATGACAGAATCAAGATAGTCATACCTGTGCTGTCGTAGAAGTGTTCCATGACAATACCAAAATTATCATTACGAAAGTGTCCACTTCCATGACGATAAATGGTGCGTCATGGAAGTGTTTTCGTCAAGGGTAACCGACACATGGCATCCACCGTAACGGGTCACCGTTAAGCTATCGGGTTTTGGTTTGGATCCGATAACCCGTTAACAGCCCCGACCAATGGGGATTTTCCATGTGTAAAATTCTCATTGCCGGAGGATCCACGTGTCGGCTCAGCGTTGGGACAGATGTCTGATACGTCCATTTTGCATCATGCTTTTATATCAATATTTATTGCATTGTGGGCTGTTATTACATATTATGGCACAATACTTATGCCTTTTCTCTCTTATTTTACAAGGTTTACATAAAGAGGGAGAATGCCGGCAGCTGGAATTCTGGGCTGGAAAAGGAGCAAATATTAGAGACCTATTCTGCACAACTCCAAAAGTCCTGAAACTTCACGGAGAGTCATTTTGGATTTAATAAAAAATATTGGGCGAAAAAAGTACCAGAGGGGGGCCACCTGCCATCCACAAGGGTGGAGGGCGCGCCCTACCCACCTAGGCGCGCCCCCCGACCTTGTCGGCCACCTGGCAGGCCCCCGACACCCATCTTCAGCTATATGGTGTGTTTTAACCTGGAAAAAAATCATAAGGAAGCTTTCAGGATGAAGCGCCGCCGTCTCGAGGCAGAACCTGGGCAGAACCAATCTAGGGCTCCGGCGGAGCTGTTCTGCCGAGGAAACATCCCTCCGGGAGGGGGAAATCATCGCCATCGTCATCACCATCGATCCTTTCATCAAGAGGGGGTCAATCTCCATCAACATCTTCACCAGCACCATCTCCTCTCAAACCCTAGTTCATCTCTTATATCCGATCTTTGTCTCAAAACCTCAGATTGGTACCTGTGGGTTGCTAGTAGTGTTGATTACTCCTTGTAGTTGATGCTAGTTGGTTTATTCGGTGGAAGATCATTTGTTCAGATCCTTAATGATAATTAATACTCCTCTAATTATGAACATGAATATGCTTTGTGAGTATTTATGTTTGTTCCTGAGGACATGGGAGAAGTCTTGTTATAAGTAATCATGTGAATTTGGTATTCGTTCGATATTTTGATAAGATGTATGTTGTCTTTCCTCTAGTGGTGTTATGTGAACGTCGACTACATAACACTTCACCATGATTTGGGCCTAGGGGAAGGCATTGGGAATTAATAAGTAGATGATGGGTTGCTAGAGTGACAGAAGCTTAAACCCTAGTTTATGCGTTGCTTCGTAAGGGGCTGATTTGGATCCATATGTTTCATGCTATGGTTAGGTTTACCTTAATTCTTCTTTCGTAGTTGCGGATGCTTGCGAGAGGGGTTAATCATAAGTGGGAGGCTTGTCCAAGGAAGGACAGCACCCAAGCACCGGTTCACCCACATATCAAATTATCAAAGTAACGAACGCGAATCATATGAGCATGATGAAAACTAGCTTGACAATAATTCCCATGTGTCCTCGAGAGCGCTTTGCTTTATATAAGAGTTCGTCCAGGCTTGTCCTTTGCTACAAAAAGGATTGGGCCACCTTGCTGCACCTTGTTTACTTTTGTTACTTGTTACCCGTTATGAATTATCTTATCACACAACTATCTGTTCCCGATAATTTCAGTGCTTGCAGAGAATACCTTGCTGAAAACCGCTTGTCATTTCCTTCTGCTCCTCGTTGGGTTTGACCCTCTTACTTATCGAAAGGACTACGATAGATCCCCTATAATTGTGGGTCATCAAGACTCTTTTCTGGCGCTGTTGCCGGGGAGTGAAGCGCCTTTGGTGAGTGGAATTTGGTAAGGAAACATTTATATAGTGTGCTGAAATTTACTGTCACTTGTTACTATGGAAAATAATCCTTTGAGGGGCTTGTTCAGGGTATCTTCACCCCGATCAGAAGAGCAAAGAGTTGCTCCTCAACCTACTGCACCTACTGAAAATATTTATTATGAAATTCCTTTGGGTATGATAGAGAAACTGCTAACTCATCCTTACACAGGAGATGGAACATTACATCCTGATATGCATCTAATCTATGTGGATGAAGTTTGTGGATTATTTAAGCTTGCAGGTTTGCCCGAGGATGAAGTCAATAAGAAGGTCTTCCCTTTATCTTTTAAGGAGAAGGCATTGACATGGTATACGCTATGTGATGATATTGGATCATGGAACTACAACCGATTGAAATTGGAATTTCATCAGAAGTTTTATCCTATGCATCTGGTTCATCGTGATCGGAATTATATATAAAAAATTTGCCTCGTGAAGGAGAAAGTATCGCTCAAGCTTGGGGGAGGCTTAAGTCATTGTTATATTCATGCCCCAATCATGAGCTCCCAAGAGAAATTATTATTCGAAATTTTTATGCTCGGCTTCTCATAATGATCGATCCATGCTCGATACTTCTTGTACTAGTTCTTTTATGAAGAAGACTATTGAATTCAAATGGGATTTATTGGAAAGAATTAAACGCAACTTTGAAGACTGGGACCTCGATGAAGGTAAGGAGTCAGGTATAAACCTTAAGTTTGATTGTGTTAAATCTTTTATGGATACCGAAGCTTTTCATGATTTTAGCACTAAATATGGACTTGACTCTGAGATAGTAGCTTCTTTCTGTGAATCAGTTGCTACTCAAGTTGATCTCCCTAAGGAGAAGTGGTTTAAATATAATCCTCCCATTGAAGTTACAGTAGTAGAACCTATTAAAGTTGAAGGAGAAACTATTACTTATAATGTTGATCCTACTGTTCCTACTGCTTATTTTTAGAAACCACCTTTTCCTGTTAGAATAAAGGATCATGCTAAAGCTTCAACTGTGGTTCGTAAGAGTTATACTAGAACACCTACACCCCCTGAGCAAATTAAAGTTGAACCTAGTATTTCTATGGTTAAAGATCTCTTGGTTGATAATATTGATGGGCATGTTATTTATTTCTGTGATGAAGCTGCTAGAATTGCTAAACCCGATAGTAAAGATAAACATAGACCCATTGTTGGCATGGCTGTTGTTTCAGTTAAAATAGGAGATCATTGTTATCATGGCTTATGTGATATGGGTGCTAGTGTGAGTGCAATTCCTTTTTCCTTATATAAAGAAATTATGAATGATATTGCACCTGCTGAGATAGAAGATATTGATGTTACTATTAAGCTTGCTAATAGAGATACTATTTCACCAATTGGAATTGTTAGAGATGTTGAAGTCTTGTGTGGGAAAATAAAATATCCTGTTGATTTTCTTGTTCTTGGTTCCCCACAAGATAACTTTTGTCCCATTATATTTGGTAGACCCTTCTTGAATACTATTAATGCTAAGATAGATTGCGAGAAAGATATTGTTACTGTTGGTTTAGGGGATATGTCTCATGATTTTAATTTCTCTAAATTTCATAGACAACCCCATGATAAAGAATTGCCTAGTAAGGATGAAATTATTGGTCTTGCTTCTATTGCCGTGCCTCCTACTGATCCTTTAGAACAATATTTGCTAGACCATGAAAATGATTTTTCTATGAATGAAAGAAGGGAAATAGATGAAATATTCTTTAATCAAGGGCCTATTGTGAAACACAATTTGCCTGTTGAAATCCTTCGGGATCCTCCTCCACCTAAGGGTGATCCCGTGTTTGAGCTTCAATAATTACCGGATACTTTGAAATATGCTTATCTCGATGAAAAGAAGATATATCATGTTATTATTAGTGCTAACCTTTCAGAGCATGAAGAAAAGAGATTATTGAAAACTCTGAAGAAGCACCGTGCTGCTATTGGATATACTCTTGATGATCTTAAGGGCATTGTTCCCACTCTATGCCAGCACAAAATTAAATTGGAGAAAGATGCTAAACCAGTTGTTGATCACCAACGACGGTTAAATCCTAAGATGAAACAAGTGGTAAGAAATGAAATACTAAAGCTTCTGGAAGCAGGTATAATTTATCCTATTGCTGATAGTCAGTGGGTAAGTCCTGTTCATTGTGTCCCTAAGAAGGGAGGTATTACTGTTGTTCCTAATGATAAGAATGAATTGATCCCACAAAGAATTGTTACAGGATATAGAATGGTAATTGATTTTCGCAAATTAAACAAAGCTACTAGAAAAGATCATTACCCTCTACCTTTTATTGATCAAATGCTAGAAAGATCATCCAAACATACACATTTTTGCTTTCTAGATGGTTATTTTGGTTTTTCTCAAATACCTGTGTCAAAAGATGATCAGGAAAAGACCACTTTTACTTGCCCTTTCGGTACCTTTGCTTATAGACGTATACCTTTTGGTTTATGCAATGCACCTGCTACCTTTCAAAGATGTATGACTGCTATATTCTCTGATTTTTGTGAAAAGATTGTTGAGGTTTTCATGGATGATTTCTCCGTTTACGGAACTTCTTTTGATGATTGCTTAAGCAACCTTGATCGAGTTTTGCAGAGATGTGAAGAAACTAATCTTGTCTTGAATTGGGAGAAGTGCCACTTTATGGTTAATGAAGGTATTGTCTTGGGGCATAAAATTTCTGAAAGAGGTATTGAAGTTGATAAAGCTAAAGTAGATGCTATTGAGAAGATGTCGTGTCCTAAAGATATCAAAGGTATAAGAAGTTTCCTTGGTCATGCTGGTTTCTATAGGAGGTTTATTAAAGACTTCTCTAAAATTTCTAGGCCTCTCACAAATCTCTTGCAAAAAGATGTTCCTTTTGTTTTTGATGATGATTGTATAGAAGCATTTGAAATACTTAAAAAAGCCTTGATTTTTGCACCTATTGTTCAGCCACCTGATTGGAATTTACCCTTTGAAATTATGTGTGATGCTAGTGATTATGCTGTTGGTGCTGTTCTAGGGCAAAGAGTTGATAAGAAATTAAATGTTATTCATTATGCTAGTAAAACTCTAGACAGTGCCCAGAGGAATTATGCTACTACTGAAAAAGAATTTTTAGCAGTTGTCTTTGCTTGTGATAAGTTCAGATCCTATATTGCTAATTCCAAAGTAATTGTTCACACTGATCATGCTGCTATTAAATATCTTATGGAAAAGAAAGATGCTAAACCTAGACTTATTAGATGGGTTCTCTTGCTACAAGAATTTGATTTGCATATTGTTGATAGAAAGGGAGCTGAGAACCCCGTTGCAGACAACCTATCTAGGTTAGAAAATGTTCTTGATGACCCACTGCCTATTGATGATAGCTTTCCTGATGAGCAATTAGCTGTCATAAATGCTCCTCATAATACTCCATGGTATGCTGATTATGCTAATTACATTGTTGCTAAATTTATACCACCTAGTTTCACATACCAGCAAAAGAAAAAGTTTTTCTATGATTTAAGACATTACTTTTGGGATGACCCACACCTTTATAAAGAAGGAGTAGATGGTGTTATTAGATGTTGTGTACCTGAGCATGAACAGGAACAAATCCTACGCAAGTGCCACTCCGAGTCTTAAGGAGGACACCACGCTGGAGATAGAACTGCACATAAGGTATTGCAATCTGGTTTTTATTGGCCTACTCTCTTTAAGGATGCTCGTAAGTTTGTCTTGTCTTGTGATGAATGCCAGAGAATTGGTAATATTAGTAGACGTCAGGAAATGCCTATGAATTATTCACTTGTTATTGAACCATTTGATGTTTGGGGCTTTGATTATATGGGACCTTTTCCTTCCTCTAATGGGTATACACATATTTTAGTTGCTGTTGATTACGTTATTAAGTGGGTAGAAGCTATTCCAACTAGTAGTGCTGATCATAACACCTCTATTAAGATGCTTAAAGAAGTTATTTTTCCAAGGTTTGGAGTCCCTAGATATTTAATGACTAATGGTGGTTCACATTTTATTCATGGTGCTTTCCGTAAAATGCTTGCTAAGTATGATGTTAACCATAGAATTGCATCTCCTTATCATCCTCAGTCTAGTGGTCAAGTAGAATTGAGCAATAGAGAGATTAAATTGATTTTACAAAAGACTGTTAATAGATCTAGAAAGAATTGGTCTAAGAAACTTGATGATGCATTATGGGCTTATAGAACTGCTTATAAAAACCCTATGGGTATGTCTCCATATAAAATGGTTTATGGAAAGGCTTGTCACTTACCTCTTGAATTAGAACATAAAGCTTATTGGGCAATTAAAGAGCTCAACTATGATTTCAAACATGCCCGTGAGAAGAGGTTATTTGACATAAGCTCGCTTGATGAATGCAGAACCCAAGCCTATGAGAATGCCAAGTTGTTTAAAGAAAAAGTTAAAAGATGGCATGACAAAAGGATACAAAAGCGTGAGTTTAATGTAGGTGACCATGTTTTGCTATACAACTCTCGTTTAAGATTTTTTGCAGGAAAACTTCTCTCTAAATGGGAAGGTCCTTACATTATCGAGGAGGTCTATCGTTCCGGTGCCATCAAAATCAACAACGCCGAAGGCACAAATCCAAAGGTGGTAAACTGTCAAAGAATCAAACATTATATCTCAGGTACTCCCATAAATGTTGAGTCCAATATTATTGACACCATAACACCGGAGGAGTACATAAGGGACACTTTCCAGAATGTTTCAGACTCCGAAAAGGAATAGGTATGTGGTACGGTAAGTAAACCGACTCCAAAACGTTTCCAATGATAATTTTTCTCCGTTTTGGAATATTTAAAAAATTAGGAAAATTAAAAGTAGTCCGAAAGAGACACGAGACGACCACAAGGGTGGAGGGCGCACCCTACCCCCCTGGGCATGCCCCCCGACCTTGTGGCCACCTCGTGTGCCCTCCGGACTCCGTTTTCTTGCACAATACTTCTTTTGGTCAGTAAAAATTCATTATATAATCTCCCGAAGGTTTTGACCACCGTACCATGACAAAATCCTCTGTTTTTGTTTCGAGCTATTTTTCTGACAGATCCAAATCGCCATGACGTCTCCAAGCGCCACCAAGGACAAGTTTTTCGAGAAGGTCATCAACCCTTATCTCGCGGAGGTGCTGCAACACCCACAAACCATTGAGATGCGTGAGGGCGTGCTGCACATCCGCGATGTTGAGGGACCGAAGAAGACCCGAAGCGTGGAGACAAGACTCGAAGCAATGGAGCAACAAGTTTTCAAGTGCCAAGTGATGGTGGAACATGGACTCAACGCCAATCACATGATGATCGCGGAGTTCACCAACAATCACAAGCTGGATGCCAAGAACATCGGGGAGGCCATCTTCAAGCTTCATGAGAAAATAGAGAATCTCCAATCCCAGATCTATCACCTGCAAAACCAAAACTGTGAGTATGAATACATATTTAAGAGGATGAGTTTGGCTGCAGATTTGAGGATCCCGGAGACTCGTTCATCTTTCTATGATGGTGAGCCTATGCCTTGGAAGATGGATGACAAGCCTACTTCATAAACAACTCCATCATCACCACCTCCAAAGAAAGAGATCTAAATACATGGGTATGGGCACTCCCCTTGGCAACTGCCAAGCTTGGGGGAGGTGCCCCGGTATCGTATCACCATCACACCTTTACTCTTATCGTTTTTCTTAGTTCGATCCTTTTGGTTATATCTTGATCTACTAGAATAAAGTTTTAGTATGATCTAGCTTTGAGTTTTGTTTTGATCCCTATATATGCAATCGAGTCCGTGAGTTATATAATAAAGAGTAGTTTTGAGTTGAGGGCTTTGTTTTCTTGCTATGATCTTGAGGGAATAAAATAATAAAAAGGGTGGAGGCTGCTCTTTAGAGAGAGAGAGAGATAGAACCCAGGCGCTTCTGGCGGAGAGGGACCGGCAGGCAGCGGAGAAGGAGCGGGAGTTGGAGGAGAGGACTGCTAGGATGTTGGAGGAGGAGAGGGCACAGAATGACATGCAGAACCGGGCCATGTACGAGCTCCTCATGGTAAGTTTCTTCTGCATATTAGCCAAATCATGCACTTAATGTTCGTTTCATTACTAACTAGTATGACTGACTTGTCAAACCAAATGTGCAGTCTGTGTGCGAGAAGACCGGTCAGACCCCTCCACCGATGCCAGTCATTGCTCCGGGGACCACGGTGAGTTTCATTTGAATGGTCATTAGTTACTAGTCTTAACATTTGAGTGTCATCATGCTAACGAGACATTGCAAATGATCTTTGGTGCAGCGTAACTCCAGACAAGCATCAAATGATCCTTCTCCAGGTGGTACCGGCACGAGAGACCCCGGTGCTTCACCTCCGTGATGAGGCTAAGTTTTCTCTAGTGTTTTGCTTAACAAATGCATAATGACCTAGACTTAGCTTTATTTCCTCCAATATGCTTACCATAATGACCTAGACTTAGCTTATTTTCCTCCAAAATGACATAATAACCTTACTTAGCACCAAAATGATCCACTTTACCTAAGTTAGCTCCAAAGTGACCTAAGTTAGCTCTAAGTTAGCTATAATATGTTAATTTAGCTATAATATGCTTAGTTACCTAGGTTAGCTCAATAATGACCTATACTTAGCTTACTTATGTCAAAAATGGCATAATATGCTTAGTTAACTAAAAAATGGCATAATTACCTAGGTTAGCTCAATAATGTCCTATACTTAGCTTATTTAGTTCATTTATGATATAAGTAGCTTACTTAGCTCATAAATGACATGATAACCTTGGTAAGCTCATAAATGTCATATAGTTAGCTTACTTACGTAAAAAATGGCATGATTACCTAGGTTAGCCCCAAAATGATCCATTTTACCTAAGTTAGCTCCAAAATGATCCATTTTACCCAGGTTAGCTCCAAAATGATCCATTTTACCTAGGTTAGCTCCAAAATTATCCATTTTACCTATGTTAGCTCCAAAATGATCCATTTTACCTATGTTAGCTCCAAAATTATCCATTTTACCTAAGTTATCTCATAAATGATCCATTTTACCTAAGTTAGCTCATAAATGATCCATTTTACCTAAGTTAGCTCATAAATGATCCATTTTACCTAAGTTAGCTCCAAAATGATCCATTTTACCTAGGTTAGCTCCAAAATGACCTAAGTTAGCTCTAAGTAGCTATAATATGCTTAGTACCTGGGTAGCTCAATAAAATGACCTATACTTAGCTTACTTATTTAAAAATGGCATAATATGCTTAGTTAACTCAAAAATGGCATAATTACCTAGGTTGCTCCAAATGATCCATTTTACCTAAGTTAGCTCAAAAGGTCCATTTTACCTAGGTTAGCTCCAAAATGATCCATTTTACCTAAGTTAGCTCCAAAATGATCTATTTTACCTAGGTTAGCTCCAAAATGATCCATTTTACCTAAGTTAGCTCCAAAATGATTCATTTTACCTAAGTTAGCTCCAAAATGATCCATTTTACCTAAGTTAGCTCATAAATGATCCATTTACCTATGTTAGCTCACAAATGATCCATTTTACCTAAGTTACATAAATGATCCATTTTACCTAAGTTAGCTCATAAATGTCATTTTTACCTAAGTTAGCTCATAAATGTCATATACTTCTTCTTCTTCTTCTTCTTCTTCTAGTCTTCTTCTTCTAACTTTCTTATTTCCCATTTTGCAGATTTCATTCACTTCACGGAAGCTTGCATTGATGGAGTGCTTGTTTTCCCTTTTTGTTTTTCTTTTGTATCGATGAACTTTGCATGTATGGTTGGATGAAACTATTGTAATATGTATGGTTGGATGCCTGTATGTGGAACTTGCTATGTATGGTTGGATGGAACTATGCATGTATGATGAAACTTATATGTGTTGGATATCTCATATGTTTGCTGTGAAATTGCCCTATGAAAAACAAATATATCATATATTTGCTGTGAAAATGCTTGGATATAAGAAAAAACAGAAGAAAAAAAAGGCAATGAAGGCTCTTTGCCGTCTGCCACCGATGGCAAAGGGCTCTTTGCTGTCTACCGCAGACGGCAAAGAGGCCACGTGGCAGCAACCTATGCAACCTGGGAGCTGACCCATTTGGTCACTTTGCCGTCTGTGGCAAACGACAAAGGCCGGGGCGGTTTGCCGTCCGCCGCAGACTGCAAAGGCTGGGTGTTTGCCGTCTGTGGCAGACGGCAAAGAATGGGGAGGGCATGAGGCGTCTGCTGACGTCAGATAGCAGACGGCAAAGGGGAGGGCATGTTTGCCGTCGGCTAGCAAACGGCAAAGCCTCCCGTTAGCCACCTAACTTAGCTAACGTCAGTTGTTTGCCGTCCACCTTCTTTGTCATCTGCCACCGACAGCAAAGGGGTCTTTGCCGGCCGCTGGCAAAAAGCAGACGGCAAATCAGGTGTTTACCGTTACTTACTGTGCTGGGCATGTTTGCCATCCGCGGCTGACGGCAAAGACCTTCGCCATCAGCTTTCTGGCCATGGCAGACAGCAAATTAGCTGATTCCTGTAGTGAAATAAGAGTGTCGAACCCAATGAGGAGCTAAAGGTAGAACAAATATTCCCTCAAGTTCTATCGACCACCGATACAACTCTACGCACACTTGACGTTTGCTTTACCTAAAATAAGTATGAAACTATTTTGCAAGAATAAAACTGCGAGTACTTTGCGAGAATAAAACTATGAATAAATTGTAAGATAATAAAAGTGGATAGCTTTTGTCAACAAGAAAGTCATTTGTCCCTAGGCAATCGATAACTAGACCGGTAATCATTCTTGCAATTTTACATGAGGGAGAGGCATGAGCTAACATACTTTCTCTACGTGGATCATATGCACTTATGATTGGAACTCTAGCAAGCATCCGCAACTACTAAAGATCATTAAGGTCATGAAACCCAACCATAGCATTAAGTATCAAGTCCTCTTTACTCCCATACGCCATAACCCACTTATCCGTGTTCAGGCTGCTGTCACCCCGGCAACCGACAATGAGCAAGCCATGAAAGTATTGCAACACCCTACAGCGGGGACCCCTCATGTTTGTGCGAGACGGAGGGCACCATAGGACAGCACCATAAATAAAATATACAATCATACAACCAAGATCACGATTAACCCAGAGGATAAAACAGATCTACTCAAACATCATAAGATAGCCACATATCATTGGGAAATAATATATGGAGTTGAGCACCATGTTTAAGTAGAGATTACAGCGGAGAGAAGGGGTGTTACACCGCAGCATAGAGGGGGAGAAAGTTTGTGTTGATGGTAGAGGTTGTTGATGTAGATCGCCGTCACGATCCTAGCCCTAGCGGCACTCCGGCGCCACTGGGAGAGAGATGGAGAGAGCCCCCCTCCTTCTTATTCTTCCTTGACCTCCCCCCTAGATGGGAGGAGAGTTCCCCCTCTGGTCCATGGCCTCCATGGAGGCGGAGGGGTAGGAGCCCCTCCGAGATTGGATCTATCCCTCTGTTCTCTTCTGTTTCGCGTTCCTGTTTTCTGGCCGAAAATCGTTTCTTATATTCCCGGAGATCCATAACTCCGATTGCGCTGAGATTTTAACACGATTTTTTTCCGGATATAAGCTTCCTTGCACCCGAAGTATAGCTCCAACCGACATTCGAGGAGGGCACAACCCACCACCACGCGCCAGGTGTCTTGTGGTGGCTGTGGGCCCCCGTTTGCGTTGATTCCACCTCCCAAAAATCACATATATTCCAAAATAATTCTCCGTAAAATTTTATTGCATTTGGACTTTGTTTGGTATGGATATTCTGCGAAACAAAAAATATGCAAAAATAGGAACTGGCACTGAGCACTGGATCAATAGGTTAGTCCAATAAATCATATAAAATATTGCCAAAAGTATGTAAAAGTTGTATAATATTGGCATGAAATAATAAAAAATTATAGATACGATGGAGACTTATCAGGTCTCACCCCATCTCGCGCCAGAAGCACACATTTCTGGGCCCGCACACGGTCCACCTTTCACTGGAAACGAAAGGGGTGTGTGGTTTGACCATGATGGATTCCCATAGGTTTAGTGTTACGGTAGGGTGATTTGTTAGACCTAGCAATTTGGGGCATGCGTTCATAGCTAGGATTCCCCTCCTGCCGACATGAGGGGGGAACAAGCAATACCATGTGCTTTGTGAGACATGTTCCACATCGAAGTTGTGCATTTGGTATTTGAACATCAAACCACCATTTTCATTCATATTTTTGGTCCACATGCAAGTGTGTTTGTGTTCTGACCCCTTCCCATGTTGTTTTCGCCAAATTCATAAACATTAGACAAGTCAGATGACACAATAGACATGGTTCACTCACACTACCCATGTGGCACGCCGGTGCCCCTGTCACTCACATCAGCACAGTACATTGGGCTCCACGAGGCTTCCCTCGCAATCTCAAAAATATCTACCCGCCTGCTGGGTTTTCCTGTTTGATAACACACGGTTATTATGTTTCGACCGTGTGTGATGTTTGTTGTTCCCACTCCCGCCTGCATCCCTCAAAAATATCTTCCTAGCTCGAGGGTTTTCTATTTGATAACACACAGTTGTTATCTCGGGACCATGTGCGATGCATCATCCAAATTTTCAATAGCCTTGGCATTTTACTCCCGCGTAGTAAAATTTTTAGTAGCCGCGTCATTTCCTCAAACACCCCCCCCCCCTCCACACACACACCCCAAAAACTCATCGCGCGCGCACACACACACACACACACACCCACACCACAACCCCTCCCTCGCTCGAAACCCTAGCAAGGTCGCCGCCGCCGCCGCAAGGCCTCCATTGTCAACATCCGCCAGTTTGCCCGTGCAGCTTACCCACTGATCTCCATACCTTAGCCGCCCTGAGTTTCTTAGATGACGCCTGCCAAACACCGCCTTTCCCATAGATCCCCATCCCCCACTCCAGAGCGTCGCAGCCTAATCTGGCTACGATTTCCATGGAGCTCGAGGAGCGACTAGCCCAAAAGAGGTGTATCACGGCCTCTTCGCCCGACGTTGCCGAGGTGGCCACCGAGGAAGCTGACGACCATTACTGGCCGCAGGCTCTCAATCAGCAGGCTAGAATATGCGGGTATGTCGTGGACGCCGGCTACGACAAAGAGGTTGTCGACAGCGATGGCCTGACGCGGGCTATGTCACATGTTAAGTGGTCCACCCCCAACCCCTCGGGTTGAACCGCCGTCGATCTCATCCATGGCCCCGCCACTGATCTCCTCTGGCTCGTTGTCAAGAATTTTCCATCCTACATCGCCATTGAGCCCCTTTTGTCATTTCTGAAAGACACGTTCTGCGATGTTGGCTTGGGATCCACAGCTGCCAAGTCACACCTCAATGACGGCGACCATGAGGAGGGCACCCTCTCCGGCTCTTCCAAGGGGAAAGAGCCCATCTGCGACATCAGGGAGGGCACCCTACAGCCGTGCTCTTCCAAGGGGAAGGAGCCCATCTGCGACAACAAGGAACGCACCCAGGGTCCATGCTCTTCCCACGGGAACGAGCCCATCTGTGACAAGTGAGGAAACCCATGATTTGTTTTTCCGTGCCTCTTCACAGGCGGGAACCCATGATTTGTTTTGTCGAGTCCCTTTTGTAGTGCAGTGAGAATATGTCCAGTTTTAATTGCTATATTTGGTTGTTTGTGATACGTCTCCAACGTATCTATAATTTTTTATTGTTCCATGCTATTATATTATCTGTTTTGGATGTTTTATATGCATTAATATGCTATTTTATATTATTTTGGGACTAACTTATTAACCTAGAGCCCAGTGTCAGTTTCTGTTTTTTCCTTGTTTTTTACTTCTACAGAAAAGGAATATCAAACGGAGTCCAAACGGAATAAAACTTTACGATGATTTTTCTTGGACCAGAAGACACCCAGGAGACTTGGAGAGAGGGTCAGAAGAGTCCCGAGGAGGCACAAGCCCTTAGGGCGCGCCCCAGGGGGGCGCCCCCTGGCTTGTGGGCCCCTCGAGAGTCCCCTAACCCTAATTCCAGCTCTATATATTCTCAAATATTCCCCAAACATCAGAAGCGTCCACCAAAATACTTTTCCGTCGCCGCAAGCCTCTGTTCCTGTGAGATCTCATCTTGGGGCCTTTTTCGGCACTCTGCCGGAGGGGGATTCAATCACGGAGGGCCTCTACATCAACCTTGCTGCCTTTCCGATGAAGCGTGAGTAGTTTACCACATACCTAAGGGTCTATAGCTAGTAGCTAGATGGCTTCTTCTCTCTCTTTGATCTTCAACACAATGTTCTCCTTGATGTTCTTGGAGTTCTATCCGATGTAATCTTCTTTTGCGGTGCGTTGTTGAGATTCGATGAATTGTGGATTTATGATCAGATTATCTATGAATATTATTTGAGTCTTCTCTGAACTCTTTTATGCATGATTAAGATATCTTTGTATTTCTCTTCGAACTATCGGTTTGGTTTGGCCAACTAGATTGGTTTTTCTTGCAATGGGAGAGGTGCTTAGTTTTGGGTTCAATCTTGCGGTGTCCTCACCCAGTGACAGAAGGGGTAGCGAGGCATGTATTGTATTGTTGCCATCAAGGATAAAAAGATGGGGTTTATGTCATATTGCTTGAGTTTATCCCTCTACACCTTGTCATCTTACTTAAAGCGTTGCTCTGTTCTTATGAACTTAATACTCAAGATGCAGGCAGGAGTCGGTCGATAAGTGGAGTAATAGTAGTAGATGCAGAATCGTTTTGGTCTACTTGTCACGAACGTGATGCCTATATTCATGATCATTGCCTTAGATATCGTCATAACTATGCGCTTTTCTATGAATTGCTCAACAGTAATTTGTTTACCCAGCGTATGTTTTCTTTCAAGAGAGAAGCCTCTAGTGAAACCTATCGCCCCTATGTCTATTTTCCATCATAACTTTTCAGATCTATAAACCAAAATATCCAAAAACACCTTGATGCAATTTATTTATATTTACTTTAATTTGCTCTTTTATTTATCTTTTATACCTATCTCTATTAGATCTCACTCTTGTTCGTGACCGTGAAGGGATTGACAACCCCTTTTTCGTGTTGTGTGCAAGTGTTTGTTAGTTTGTGCAGGTGCATATATTGGAGACTTGCTTGTGCCTCCTACTGGATTGATACCTTGGTTCTTAACTGAGGGAAATACTTATCTCTACTTTGCTGCATCACCCTTTCCTCTTCAAGGGAAAAATCAACGCATGCTCAAGTAGTAGCAGGAAGAATTTCTGGCGCCGTTGCTGGGGACATTCTACATCAAGCCTACCAAGTACCCATCACAAACTCTCATCTCTTGCACTTACATTATTTGCCATTTGCCTCTCGTTTTCCTCTCCCCCACTTCTAAAACATTTTCAGAAAAATTCAAAAATATTTGCCTTTTTATTCGCCTTCTTTCGTTCGTCTTCTCGTTTGCTTTTTCATTTGCTTGTGTGCTAGATTGCTTGCTTTGTCATGATGTCTCAAGAAAATACCAAGTTATGTGACTTATCCAACACTAATAATAATGATTTTATTAGTACTCCGATTGCCCCCGCCACTAGTGCGGAATCTTATGAAATTAATGCCGCTTTGCTGAGTCTTGTTATGAAAGAACAATTTTTCGGTAGTCCTAATGAAGATGCCGCATCCCATCTAAATACTTTCTTTGAGTTGTGTGATATGCAAAAGAAAAAAGATGTGGATAATGATATTGTTAAATTAAAGCTATTTCCGTTCTCACTACGAGATCGTGCTAAAACTTGGTTTTCATGTTTGCCTAAAAATAGTATTGATTCTTGGAATAAGTGTAAAGATGCTTTTATTTCCAAGTATTTTCCTCCCGCTACGATCATCTCCCTTAGGAACGATATAATGAATTTTAAGCAACTTGATCATGAACTAGTTGCAAAATCTTGGGAGAGGATGAAATTGATGATAAGAAATTGCCCTACTCATGGTTTAAGTTTATGGATGATCATAATTTTTTTTATGCCGCATTGAATTTTGCATCTAGAAATCTTTTAGATTCTGCCGCGGGAGGTACTTTTATGGAAATTACATTAGGAGAAGCTACTAAACTCCTAGATAATATTATGACAAATTACTCTCAATGGCATACCGAAAGATCTTCCACTAGTAAAAAAGTGCATGCGATTGAAGAAATTAATACTTTGAGTGGAAAAATGGATGACCTTATGAAATTGTTTGCTAATAAGAGTGTTCCTATTGATCCTAATGATATGCCTTTGTCCACTTTGATTGAGAACAATAATGAATCTATGGATGTGAATTTTGGTGGTAGGAACAATTTTGGTAATAACGCATATAGAGGTAATTCCAACCCTAGGCTATTTCCTAGAAATTCCTCTAATAATTATGGTAATTCCTACAAAAATTCTTATGGAAATTATAATAAAATACCCTCTGATCTTGAGAACAATATTAAAGACTTCATTAATTCTCAAAGGAATTTCAATGCTATGGTAGAAGAAAAATTGCTTAAGATTGATGATTTGGCTAGGAACCTTGATAGAATTTCTCATGAGATTGATTCTTTAAAGATTACATCTATGCCACCTACGATTGATATTAATGATTCTCTGAAAGCTATTAAAATTTCTATGGATGAATGTAAAGAGAGAACCGCTAGGATGCGTGCTAAGAGAGATTGGTTTGTAAAAGCATGTTCTTCTAGTTTTTGTGAAAATAATGATGAAGATCTTAAAGTGATTGGTGTGACTCCTATTGAATCTTTGTTTTCTAATATAAATCTTGACAAAGATGGGACTAGAGATGAGTCAACTTTAGCTAGAAGGCGCCCCAATAATTTGGAGGGTGAAGATCTTACTGAAAAAATTTGATAAAAGTGGGATTGGAGAGGTCAAAACTTTAAGTAGCGATGAACCCACTCTTTTGGATTTCAAGGACTTTATGATAATTGTTATTTGATAGATTGTATTTCCTTGTTGTAATCCATGCTTAATTCACCTCATTCCTATAATCAAAATAAAGCTTTTACTAAACATATTATTTATGCAATGATGAAACCGTTTGAAGAAAAACTTGAATTGGAAGTTTCTATCTCTAGAAAGATTTATGATGAGTGGGAACCTACTATTAAGATTAAAATTAAAGATTATGAGTGCAATGCTTTGTGTGATTTGGGTGCTAGTGTTTCCACTATTCCGAAAACTTTATGTGATGTGCTAGGTTTCCATAAACTTTATGATTGTTCTTTGAATTTGCATCTAGCGGATTCCACTATTAAGAAATATATGGGAAGGATTAATGATGTTCTTATTGTTGCAAATAGGAATTATGTGCCTGTAGATTTTATTGTGCTTGATATACATTGCAATCCTACATGTCTTATTATTCTCGGTAGACCTTTCCTTAGAACGATTGGTGCAATTATTGATATGAAAGAAGGAAACATTAGATTTCAATTTCCGTATAGAAAGGGCATGGAACACTTTACAAGAAAGAAAATTAATTTGCCATATGAATATATTTTGAGGGCTACTTATGGATTGCATACCAAAGATGACAATACCTAGATCTATGTTTTATGCCTAGCTAAGGGCGTTAAACAATAGCGCTTGTTCGGAGGCAACCCAATTTTTATTTTTATGTTTTATGTTTTTTTATGTTTTTCAATAAATACACATTATTACCTCTAGTAATTGTGTTTTGGTGTTTCAATTAGTGCTTGAGCCAAGCGAGACCTTTGGGATGCTTTGGTATATCGTTGATTTGGTTTTGCTGAAAAACGGAAACTTTTGCGTCCAGTAACAGAATTGTTTAAATTCACTGGTGCATGGAAAAATTCTGAAGTTTTTACACAAGATTTATATATGAATTGCCTCAGTTTTCGTCGTTTTGCAGAATTTTTGGAGTTACAGAAATATGATTAATATTCCGGTTACTACAGACTGTTCTGTTTTTGGCAGATTCTGTTTTTTATGTGTTGTTTGCTTATTTTGATGAATCTATGGGTAGTATCGGGGGGTATGAACCATGGAGAAATTGGAATACGGTAGATATTACACCAATATAAATTTATAATGAGTGCACAGCAGTACCTAAAGTGGTTATTTATTTTATTATACTAACGGATCTTACGAGTTTTCTGTTGAGTTTTGTGTTGTGAAGTTTTCAAGTTTTGGGTAAACATTTGATGGACTATGGAATAAGGAGTGGCAAGAGCCTAAGCTTGGGGATGCCCAAGGAACCCCAAGGTAATATTCAAGGACAACCAAGCATCTAAGCTTGGGGATGCCCCGGATGGCATCCCCTCTTTCGTCTTCTATCCATTGGTAAATTTAATTAAGGCTATATTTTTATTCACCACATGATATGAGTCTTTGATTTTTAGTTTGCCAAAATCATCCTTTCTATACACACCTTTTGAGAGGGACACGCTTTAATCGTGAATTTATCAGAATACTCTATGTACTTCACTTAGATCTTTTGAGCCAGGCAATTTGCTCTAGTGCTTCACTTATATCTTTTTAGAGCACGGCGGTGGCTTCATTTTATAGAAATTGTTGAACTCTCATGCTTCACTTATATTATTTTGAGAGTCTTTAAACAGCATGGTAATTTTCTTAGGTTATGAATTTAGTCCTAATATGATGGGCATCGAAGAGGGATATAATAAAAACTTTCATATAAAGAGCATTGAATATATGAGAAGTTTGATTCCTTGCATTTCTTTTGAGATATAAAGATGATGATATTAGAGTCATGCTAGTAAGTAATTGTGGATTGGTAGAAATACTTGTGTTAAAGTTTGTGATTCCCATAGCATGCACGTATGGTGAACCGTTATGTGATGAAGTCGGAGCATGATTTATTCTTTGATTGTCTTCCTTATGAGTGGCGGTCGGGGATGAGCGATGGTCTTTTCCTACCAATCTATCCCCCTAGGAGTATGCATAAAGTACTTTGTTTTGATGGCTAATAAATTTTTGCAATAAGTATGTGAGTTCTTTATGACTAATGTTGAGTCCATGGAGTATATGCACTCTCACCCTTCCACCATTGCTAGCCTCTCTAGTACCGCGCAACTTTCACCGGTGCATTAAACCCACCATATACCCTTCCTCAAAACAGCCACCATACCTACCTATTATGGCATTTCCATAGCCATTCCGAGATATATTGCCATGCAACTTCCACCGTTACGTTTTATTATGACACATACCATCATTGTCATATTGCTTTGCATGATCATGTAGTTGGCATAGTATTTGTGGCTTGGCCACCATTCATATCTTTTTATACATGTCACTCTTTATCATTGCACATCCCGGTACACCGCCGAAGGCATTCATATAGAGTCATATTTTGTTCTAGTATTGAGTTGTAATTCTTGAGTTGTAAGTAAATAAAAGTGTGATGATCATCATTATTAGAGCATTGTCCCATGTGAGGAAAGGATGATGGAAGCTATGATTCCCTCACAAGTTGGGATGAGTCTCCGGACTTTATAAAAAATAAAAGAGGCCAAAGAAGCCCAAATAAAATAAAAGAGGCCAAAGAAGCCCAAACAAAAAAAGGGAAAAAATTGAGAGAAAAGGGAGAAGGGGCAATGTTACTATCCTTTTTCCACACTTGTGCTTCAAAGTAGCACCATGTTCTTCATGATAGAGAGTCTCCTATTTTGTCACTTTCATATACTAGTGGGAAGTCTTCATTATAAAACTTGGCTTGTATATTCCAATGATGGGCTTCCTCAAATTTCCCTAGGTCTTCATGAGCAAGCAAGTTGGATGCACACCCACTTAGTTTCTTTTTGAGCTTTCATACACTTATAGCTCTAGTGCATCGATTGCATGGCACTTGCATCGATATCAATTTATGGGCATCTCCATAGCCCATTAATTTTCCTAGTTGATGTGAGACTTTCTCCTTTTTGTCTTCCACACAAACACCATATTCTATTCCACCTATAGTGCTATATCCATGGCTCACGCTCATGTATTGCGTGAAAGTTAAAAAAGTTTGAGAACACCAAAAGTATGAAACAATTGCTTGGCTTGTCATCGGGATTGTGCATGATGAAATATTTTGTGTGATGAAGAAGGAGCATAGCCAGACTATATGATTTTGTAGGGATAACTTTCTTTGGCCATATTATTTTGAGAAGACATGATTGCTTTATTAGTATGCTTGAAGTATTATTGTTTTTATGTCAATATTAAACTTTTGTTTTGAATCATATGGATCTGAATATTCTTGCCACAATAAAGAAAATTACATTGATAAGTATGTTAGGTAGCATTTCACATCAAAAATTCTGTTTTTATCATTTACCTACTCGAGGACGAGCAGGAATTAAGATTGGGGATGCTTGATACGTCTCCAATGTATCTATAATTTTTTATTGTTCCATGCTATTATATTATCTGTTTTGGATATTTTATATGCATTAATATGCTATTTTATATTATTTTTGGGACTAACTTACTAACCTAGAGCCCAGTGCCAGTTTCTGTTTTTTCCATGTTTTTGACTTTTACAGAAAAGGAATACCAAACGGAGTACAAACGGAATAAAACTTTACGATGATTTTTCTTGGGCCAGAAGACACACATGAGACATAGACAAAGGGCCAGAAGAGTCCCGAGGAGGCCACAAGCCCTCAGGGCGCGCCCCTGGCTTGTGGGCCCCTAGGGAGTCCCCTAACCCTAATTCCAGCTCTATATATTCTCAAATATTCCCCAAACATCAGAAGCATCCACCAAAATACTTTTCCGCCGCTGCAAGCCTCTGTTCCCATGAGATCCCATCTTGGGGTCTTTTCCGACACTCTGCCAGAGGGGAATTCGATCACGGAGGGCCTCTACATCAACCTTGCTGCCCTTCCGATGAAGCATGAGTAGTTTACCACAGACCTAAGGGTCCATAGCTAGTAGCTAGATGGCTTCTTCTCTCTCTTTGATCTTTAATACAATGTTCTCCTCCATGTTCTTGGTCCGATGTAATCTTCTTTTGCGGTGCGTTTGTTGAGATCTGATGAATTGTGGATTTATGATCAGATTATCTATGAATATTATTTGAGTCTTCTCTGAACTCTTTTATGCATGATTAAGATATCTTTGTATTTCTCTTCGAACTATCGGTTTGGTTTGGCCAACTAGATTGGTTTTTCTTGCAATGGGGGAGGTGCTTAGTTTTGGGTTCAATCTTGCGGTGTCCTCACCTAGTGACAGAAGGGGTAGCGAGGCACGTATTGTATTGTTGCCATCAAGGATAAAAAGATGGGGTTTATGTCATATTGCTTGAGTTTATCCCTCTACATCATGTCATCTTACTTAAAGCGTTGCTCTGTTCTTATGAACTTAATACTCTAGATGCAGGCAGGAGTCGGTCGATGTGTGGATTAATAGTAGTAGACGCAGAATCATTTTGGTCTACTTGTCACGGACATGATACCTATATTCATGATCATTGCCTTAGATATCATCATAACTATGGGCTTTTCTATCAATTGCTCAACAGTAATTTGTTTACCCACCGTATATTTTCTTTCAAGAGAGAAGCCTCTTGTGAAACCTATGGCCCCCGGGTCTATTTTCCATCATATATTTTCAGATCTATAAACCAAGAAAACCAAAAATACCTTGCTGCAATTTATTTATATTTACTTTAGTTTGCTCTTTTATTTATCTTTTATACCTATCTCTATTAGATCTCACTCTTGCTCATGACCGTGAAGGGATTGACAACCCCTTTTTCGCGTTGTGTGCAAGTGTTTGTTAGTTTGTGCAGGTGCATATATTGGAGACTTGCCTGTGCCTCCTACTGGATTGATACCTTGGTTCTTAACTGAGGGAAATACTTATCTCTACTTTGCTGCATCACCCTTTCATCTTCAAGGGAAAAATCAACGCAAGCTTAAGAAGTAGCAGTTTGCAGTATGCAGTATGCCTTGTTTATTTCAGTTGTTCACAATGTGATGCTCTATATGTGCAACTATTTACTGTGCAGTACATTTTCATCAATACCAGTTTTAAACATACTGATAGGAATGCATATATTTGCTTGCTGTTAAGCCTGTTATAGCTAGCATATGCCTCTTTTAATGTTTTTTGGTTGTTCATTTGTTTGTAGTTAGCATATGTCCAGTTTCAAATGCTTTCTTTGGTTGTTCATAGTATGCCTTGTTTATTCTAGCTATTCACAACGTGGAGCTCTATATGTGCAAGTATGAACTGTGCAGTTCAATTTCATCAATACCAGTTTCAACAATACCACTATGAATGACTACATTTGGTTGCTGTTAAGCATGTTGTAGTTAACACGTCTTTCCATTTTTATTTAACAATAACCAGTGTACTTAGACCGACACAATACCAGTTTGAATGACTATATTTGCTTGTTGTTAAATGTTAGGCATGTTGCAGTTAACACGCCTTTCCACTTCTTGTTTTGCTTAACTAGCGTGCTTAAACCTGCACACTGAAGCTATCGTTTGGAGATTATTTTGTCTGCCATGTATATATTTGGTTGATGTTTAGCCTGTTGTGCTTAACATGCCTCTCTATGTACTTACACAGGACAATTTTGGGAACGACTGCTGTTTTCCATCAAGGTTAGTTTCATCCCATGGCTTATATATACTCACTGTTCAGGACATCGGTAGCTGGTACCATATAGGCCGGGGGCTGATAAGGGACTAATCGGTGAATTGGACTTTTAACTGAATATATATGTAACCCATTTATCGGTAGGTTAACTAGGGCCATATCTAATATATATGAGGCTACATAGTAACATGCACTGTACTGAATGTCTAAATATGCAATCCTAGGCTACATAGCAACAAGGAAGAGTGTTACATTAATGTTCTGATGATGTCTAGATATACGTAGAAGAGCAGCAACAGCAGCAACAACAACAACACAGCAGCAGTTAATCAGCCGATAATTTGTAAATGCAATAAACTCCCTCCGGCTCATAATATAAGATGTTAATTCATCCAATATGTGAGTATATTGGATGTTATAAGATATTATATAATGGGACGGAGGGAGTGTTGTACTACATCATTGTGCAATTTTTGTTTAGCTTCCAATATTAACTTGGTGCTTTTAGGTACATATGTCATTGGTAAAGATCCGCGCTTTGACCCTTTCTGCGTATGGGGCAATGAGATATTGATGAACCAGCATCAAGTGAGGAAGTTGATAAAGATTGTTAGTAAAATGGGTCAAAAGATGGCAATTAAACTATTTCTTTACACTTTATCCAAGACAACAGCGAACTACGGGATGGTAAGTAAGAACTATGCAGCCTTTTTTTTACTGCCTATAATGAGTTGTGTTAGATGACAATGTCTGAATCTTTTTCCTTTGCAGTTGTTCCCAAAGCAGTTTACTCAAGATTACCTCTCAAACTATATGAGTGGTGGGCATGCAGAGGTTAAAGTATTTCTACCAGAACACGATGACTATCTAGATGTGTTCATGAAGACAGTGAAGGATGGGCGGTCGGCCATCACAAGGGGTTGGGCTAGAGTTGTGCGTGCCTTCTGCATGGAGGAGGGCACAATATGGGCATTCCGCTTTACCTTGTTCAGCAACCAGAATGTATTTCGCCTCTTTCTTTATCGTCTTTAATAGTACAAGTATACAACTGTGGTTCATCATTCTTTATTTGGTGCTTATGTAATTATTGAACATATGTACCTGTTAATCGAATAATGCATTGGTTGTTTGAACCTGGTGGATATGAATAAAGCTATAGCATACTTTCAAATTCAAATTTGGTACAATTTTAAATAGCAGCAATTAAATTAGGGTGAAATTACGCTCTGCAGGTCGTTACGACGCACACGGTCGGTGAAACACAAACATGTGTGATATACACCATAATCCGACACGGTTCACAGAGAGGAAATGTGTGCGAGCATGCACACAGTTGTCGTTTGCAAAGCATGTGTGATGTCAGACAATATCACAAATAATGCGAGCAACTAACTGTTTGTGATAGTTGCTTTATCGTACACGATTTACAATCATGAACTGTTTTTGATGTGGTACGCATCATAAACGTTGCACCACAGAATAGCGTGTGCGATAGTTATCATGTATGACACTGTTACGATGGTCCGACGTTTCGTAATACTATCCGACACTCACACGATGATTAGCTAATCTTCTTAATTAGTTATCGCATACGGTTCGGGAAAAATGAATGTGTGTGATTGTCTGCTTATCATACACATTCTATAATCATGAACTATTTGTGATGGGCCGCGCATCATAAACGTAGCACCACAGAATACCGACTGCGATGGTAATGTCAGCACACATGAGTAGCAAGGATGGAGCGTTTGGGATATTAGATATATCCCAAATAGTTGTGTGAAGAATCGCGTTTGGGATAGATGCGGGCATCACATACGCTTTGTTCTGGAAAATGTATGCATCATGGCTCCCTATCCCCGACGGTTTCTAGGTCGTGTGGGCAGGACCCCCCTATCGCCCACACTCACTAGGCGATGGTTTAAAATGCCGTCATGGAAAGGGGTTAAAAACCGTTTGTATAGCAGCTCGCCATACCAGTGTATCTTGCAATGGGAGAGGTGCTTTCTGATGGGTTCAATCTTGCGGTGTCCTCACCCAGTGACAGTAGGGGTAGCGAGGCACGTATTTGTATTGTTTCCATTAAGGATAAAAAGATGGGGGTTTTACCATATTGATTGGATCTATCCCTCTACATCATGTCATCTTGCTTAAGGCGTTACTCCGTTCTTGTTAACTTAATACACATGCATGCTGGATAGCGGTCGATGTGTGGAGTAATAGTAGTAGATGCAGGCAGGAGTCGGTCTACTTGTCATGGACGTGATGTCTATATTCATGATCATTGCCTTAGATATCGTCATAACTATGCGCTTTTCTATCAATTGCTCAACAGTAATTTGTTTACCCACCGTATGTTTTCTTCAAGAGAGAAGCCTCTAGTGAAACCTATGGCCCCGGGGTCGATTTTCTATCATATTATTTTTAGATCTATAAAACCAAAAACCCCAAAATACCTTGCTGAAATTTATTTATATTTACTTTATTTTACATGTTTACTTATCTTTTATACCCATCTCTATCAGATCTCACTCTTGCTAGTGACCGTGAAGGGATTGACAACCCCTTTTTCGCGTTGTGTGCAAGTGTTTATTAGTTTGTGCAGGTGCATCTATTAGAGACTTGTGTGTTCCTCCTACTGGATTGATACCTTGGTTCTTAACTAAGGGAAATACTTATCTCTACTTTGCTGCATCACCCTTTCCTCTTCAAGGGAAAAATCAACGCAAGCTCAAGAAGTAGCAGGAAGAATTTCTGGCGCCGTTACCGGGGAGGTTCTACATCAAGCCTACCAAGTACGTATCATAAACTCTCATCTCTTACACTTACATTATTTGTCAGTTGCCTCTCATTTTCCTCTCCCCCACTTCTAAAACATTTTCAAAAAAACACAAAAATATTTGCCTTTTTATTCGCCTTCTTTCCCTCCGTCTTTTTGTTTGCTTGTGTGCTAGATTTCTTGCTTTATCAAGATGTCTCAAGAAAATACCAAGTTGTGTGATTTTTCCAACACTAATAATAATGACTTTATTAGTACTTTGATTGCCCCCGCCACAATAGTGCGGAATCTTATGAAATTAATGCCGCTTTGTTGAATCTTGTTATGAAAGAACAATTTTCTAGTAGTCCTAATGAAGATGCTCCATCCCATCTAAATACTTTCGTTGAGTTGTGTGATATGCAAAAGAAAAAAGATGTGGATAATGATATTGTTAAGTTGAAGCTATTTCTGTTCTCACTACGAGATCGTGCTAAAACTTGGTTTTCATCTTTGCCTAAAAATAGTATTGATTCATGGAATAAGTGTAAAGATGCTTTTATTTCCAAGTATATTCCTCCTGCTAAGATCATCTCCCTTAGGAACGATATAATGAATTTTAAGCAACTTGATCATGAACATGTTGCACAATCTTGGGAGAGGATGAAATTGATGATACGAAATTGCCCTACTCATGGTTTAAGTTTATGGATGATCATACAAAAAATTTATGCTGGATTGAATTTTGCATCTAGAAATCTTTTAGATTCCGCCGCGGGTGGTATTTTTATGGAAATCACATTAGGAGAAGCTACTAAACTCCTAGATAATATTATGGCAAATTACTCTCAATGGCATACCGAAAGATCGTCTACTAGCAAAAAAGTCCATGCGATTGAAGAAATTAATACTTTGAGTGGAAAGATGGATGAACTTATGAAATTGATTGCTAGTAAGAGTGCTCCTATTGATCCCAATGATATGCCTTTGTCCACTTAGATTGAGAATAATAATGAATCTATGGATGTGAATTTTGTTGGTAGGAACAATTTTGGTAATAATGCTATAGAGGTAATTTCAACCCTAGGCTGTTTCCTAGTAATTCCTCTAATAATTATGGTAATTCCTACAAAAATTCTTATAGAAAATATAATAAGATACCCTGTGATCTTGAGAGTAATATTAAAGATTTCATTAATTCTCAAAACATTTTCAATGCTATGTTAGAGGAAAAATTGCTTAAAATTGATGATTTGGCTAGAAACGTTGATAGAATTTCTCATGAGATTGATTCTTTTAAGATTATATCTATGCCACCCAAGATTGATATTAATGAATCTCTGAAAGCTATTAAAATTTCTATTAATGAAAGTAGAGAGAGAACAGCTAGGATGCGTGCTTAGAGAGATTGGCTAGAAAAAGCATGTTCATCTAGTTTTCGTCATAATAATGATGAAGATCTTAGAGTGATTGGTGTGAATCCTATTGAATCTTTGTTTGCTAATATAAAACTTGATAAATAAGGGACTAGAGATGATTCAACTTTAGCTAGAAGGCGTCCCAATAATTTGGAGGGTGAAGATCTTATTGAAAAAATTGATAAAAGTGGGATTGGCGAGGTCAAAACTTTAAGTAGTGATGAACCCACTCTTTTGAATTTCAAGGACTTTAATTATGATAATTGTTCTTTGATTGATTGTATTTCCTTTTTGTAATCCATGCTTAATTCACCTCATGCTTATAATCAAAATAAAGCTTTTACTAAACATATTGTTGATGCTATGATGAAATCTTTTGAAGAAAAAGTTGAGTTGGAAGTTTCAATCCCTAGAAAGCTTTATGATGAATGGGAACCTACTATTAAGATTAAATTAAGATTATGAGTGTAATGCTTTGTGTGATTTGGGTGCTAGCGTTTCCACTATTCCAAAAACTCTATGTGATGTGCTAGGTTTCCATAAACTTGATGATTGTTCTTTAAATTTGCACTTAGCGGATTCCACTATTAAGAAATCTATGGGAAGGATTAATGATGTTCTTATTGTTGCAAATAGGAATTACGTGCCCATATATTTTATTGTGCTTGATATAGATTGCAATCCTACATGCCCTATTATTCTTGGTAGACCATTCCTTAGAACGATTGGTGCAATTATTCATATGAAAGAAGGAAACATTAGATTTCAATTTCTGTTAAGGAAGGGCATGGAACACTTCCCAAGAAATAAAATTAGGTTACCATATGAATCTATTATGAGGGACACTTATGGATTAAATACCAAAGATGACAATACCTAGATCTATGCATTATGCCTAGCTAGGGGCGTTAAACAATAGCGCTTGTTGGGAGGCAACCCAATTTTATTTTGTGTTTTTTGTTTTTGCTTTTGTTCTTGAATAAATATAAAATATTACTTCTATAATAATTGTGTTTTAGTGTTTTAACTAGTGTTTGAGCCAAGCAAGACCTTTGGGATGCTTTGGTATTCTAGCACCCAAGATGCGATTCTATCCCAATCACGTGATGAACTCATGATTGGGGCACAACCGCATTTTGAGCGCATAGCAAGGTGGATATCATTACAACATACCATGTACTGAATAGATGAGAATACAAGATAAAGGCTTACACTCGCCACAAGCTACAACATGAATACAACAGTTCATCGATACATAGCAATCATCATACAGAAGAGCAGGATCCGACTACGGATGAAATCAAACAAAACAAGAGAATGACATCCACCCTGCTAATCCCAGGCTGCCGACCAGGAACCTATCCCTCGCTCTTAGAAGAAGAAGCAGAAGAAGAACTCCAAAACAAGCAAGCATCGCTCTCACGACAGATCATTGCATTACCTATACCTGCATCTGTTGTTGTAGTAATCTGTGAGCCGCGAGGACTCAGCAATCCCATTACCATGGGTATCAAGATTAGCAAAGCTTAATGGGTATGGACTGGATAAGTGGTGAGGTTGCAGTAGCACTAAGCATTTGTATGGTGGCTAACTTACGAGTACAAGAATAAGAAGAGAAACTACGCATAACGGTCGCAATCTAGTAATGACAATAAGTGATCCTGAACTACTTATGAGTCAAACATAACCCCACTGTGTTCTCTTCTCGAACTCACTCGAAAAGAGACAGTCATGGTTACACACGCGGAATGGGGTATTTTATTTCGGGTATGGTGTCAAGTTCTCTACAACCAGATATTATAGATTCCAATCTGCCACATAACCGCGGGCACGGTTCTTAAAATGATTAAACCCTACAGGGGTGTCCCAACTTAGTCCATCACAAACTCTCATGATCCACGGAGGCAAATCTCTATCTCGGGACAACCCGATCAAACTCGGAATCCCGGTGCACAAGACATTTCGACAATGGTAAAACAAAACCAGCAAGACCTCCCGACGTGCCGACACCCTGATAGGAGCCGCGCGTATCTCGTCTCAGGCCACGATCGGATGGGTCAAGCTACGAGAAAAACCAGTCCCCGAGTTTCCCCGTGGTGGCCCTGCAGGTTGCCTGGTTTGGACCAACACTCATGAGGAGCACTGGCACGGGTTGTTGGTTAATTATCCTCAGGGTCCGGAAAGTCCCTATGCAAGTTTTAGTTGCTATTAGGCAAATGGTAAAACCAAAGTTGGGCCTTGCTGGAAGAGTTTTATTCAAAGCGAACTGTCGAGGGGGGCCCATAAACCCCGACCATGTTAGGAACGCAAAATCAAGGAACATAATAGCGGTATGACAGAAACTAAGACGGCAAGAGTGGAATAAAACACCAAGCAAAAGGCTGAGACTTCCACCCTTTACCAAGTATATAGATGCATTAATTAAATAAGAGATATTGTGATATCCCATGATATCCATGTCCCAACATGGAACAACCTGCACTGCACCTGCAACTAGCAACGCTATAAGAGGGGCTGAGCAAAGCGGTAACATAGCCAAACAACAGTTTGCTAGGAAGGTGAAAAAGGTTAGAGGCTTATCATGGCAATTTGGGAGGCTTGAGAAACGAGTGGTAGGTAGCGCGACATATCGATAGCATCGAGACAACTAGCAAAGCAAAGATAATAGTGATATCCAGGGTAACGGTCATCTTGCCTGAAATCCCGCTCGGAAGAAGATTGAGTCCATGAAGTAGACGAACCATCATAGTCGAACGAATCCTCACAATTGCAACGAAACCGAGAACTATCGAGAAGAAGCACGACCGGAAAGAAGCAAACAACATAGTAAACATACAAGCATGACAAGACATGATGCACAATCAAGTATGATGCATGACAAGGTTAAATGTTGTTACTCATGGCAAAAGATGATGCATGAAAGAACCCCACATCAAAGCAAGTTTAAATGAGGCCGGAAACAACACATAACAATTCCGGAAACTCCCCACATGCAAATTTCGAAATTGGTACTGATCTGAATGAAACACAATGTTAAAGTTGTTAAACAGCAAGTTAACATGCACCATGATAATCTACACGTTTTTCTAGTCAAGTTACATATAAAGTTCATTTAATTCGGAGCTACGGTCTAAAAGATATGAGATAAACAAGTTGAACAGGGCATTGATGCAAAATGCATGCAAACATCAACCACAAGCACTCAAAACATGGATGCAACATGACATTATAAAACTACATGCAAATCTAAGCAAGTTTCATATAGAACATGATCAAAACGGAGCAACGGTTCAACACATACACACAAAGCAAGTTCAAACAGCAATTTGCCCAAAACAGTGATAAGGCATATTGCAAGTATCAAATCAACATACTACAGGAACTATATGCGCACAAACTTGATATTCACCAGAAGTAGAGATAACATACTTCAATTAATCTTTACTGTTCAGGTTCATAAGCATCATGGTTAATTTACTATGATCAATGCAAAATGCAAAGTTCTGCTACAGATTCATGACTTAGTGAAAAACTGGGCATATACACGAGCAGAGTTAATAAGATGGCATGTTGGAGGCATGAAACAAAGATTCTACAGTATTGGAACATGACTTCAAATGGCATAGCATACTAGTACATATCATGGATCTCAAGTAACACAACATGGCATATACATAGGAGCAACATGTTCATGGGAATCATGAAAACAAGATGCAACCATGAATTCAAAAATCTGGGAACACAAACATTAACATCATGATGCTGACTTGGGATGCACATAACAGCAAGCATAGCAATTTTAATATTTATGAAAAACACGTGGGCATGTAGTTTACATGGCATAATCCAACTTACTCCCTGACCACAACTTCATATGATGCATAGATTAATTACTATGATTTTTGCAAAATGGAACATGCTGTTAACAGGTTGACAGATTTAGCATGATGACAACTTTAGAGCAAGAAAGGAACATGCTACAGCAAGATTACATAGCATTCAATGGCATTGCATCAAAGTGCACATTATGTAGAGCAAATCGCACGAAGGAATCATATGCATATGCCTTATGGATTAGTGGCAAACATCCTCACAAGATTGAAAGTTATAACAGTTTTCTAAAGTTAGAAGCAGTTAACAGCATATAGCACTCTTGCAACAGAGATTACAGCATCAAGATAAACTCTAATATGAATGCAACAACCACCATCATGAAGAGCACAAAGAATCGAGCAATTCACATATATAAATCATCTCCATTGGACCAACGGACACAAAGTTACAAGCAAATCAAAATGCATACATGATGATAATTTTCAGAAAGACTTGGTCATTTTTACCCTCGGGGAAACGGGACAGCGAGGAATGGGACGAGGTAGTGCAGCGGATCCGTTTGGATGAGGGGATCACGGGGTCGCTGGGACGGGGCGGTTCCGGTTGCCGGAGGTGGAGGTCGTGGTGAACTCCGACGAGCGCGGACGGCCGGCAGCGGCGGGACGCGAGCGCGGGGGCGCGGATCCGGGGCGGCAGCCGCCGTCTCTGGACGCAGGACGGACGGGATGGCACGGAGGCGGTGGAGTTGGCCGGCGGCGGGGCGAGCTCCTTCGGTGGCGGCGAATCTACAAAGAGAGAGAGAAGCTTAGGGAGGAAGAAGAAGAAGGGAAGGAAGGAGAAGGGCGACGGAGTCTCGCCTGGTGGTCGCCGGCGATGGGGACGGCTCCGGCGAGGCGAGGTCCGGTGGGGTCGAGGCGGGCACGAGGAGGCGCGGTCGGACGGGAGGAGTACGGGGCTCTCCCGATCCAGATCGGAGACGGCGGCGTGGTGCGGGCGCCTCAGGCCCAGATCGGCCTGGGGCGGGCCGCGGATGGGCTCGGCGGGCCGCGGTGTGGTGGAGACTGGCTGGAGGGCGACGTGGCGGCCTCCTGTTGGCTAGAGCGCGGCGGCTAGCCGCTGGCGGCTCGCCAAGTGGCGGGGAGGAGGTGGCCGGCGCTGGATTTCGAGGTGAAGGTGGGAGGTGGCGGCGGTTGATGATTGGGGCGCGGAAAACAAGGTAGGAGGCTAGGGTTTCCAATTTTGGAGGGCTAGGGGGTCTATTTATAGAAAGGGGGCTAGGTTAGGGGGATTTAGGGTGTTTTGGAGCCCTACGATCGTGATCGTGCAGCTCCGGCGAGAGCGGACTAGGTGGGTTGCAGGTGGGCTGTGAAGAGGGGTTGGGCTAAGAGGAGAGAAGAGAAGAGCGGCCCGGCATAGGTTTTTGGATACCGAAAACGTCCGACGTTTTATCCGGCTATAGTGCCGCTATAGTTATCCATTGGGGCATCAAACGGACTCCGAACGCAATGAAATTTGGCAGGCGGTCTACCTACAATAAAACAAGACCGCACACCAACTTTCACCCCATTCCGAGAACATTTTTATCCCACTTATAAAATAATATTTCGGAGGTGCCGCGGGCGCGTGCGAGTGTGGTTGGACTCAGAACGGACAACGGAGAGAACTGGGAGAAGCTGGCAACTATGAACGGATGCAAGTTTTGAAAAAGATGACGACACAAGTGCCGATGCAATGCGAATGATGCGACGATGAATGCAACAAATAAATGCAACACATGGCAACAACGAAAATAAATGGAAGGCAACTGGAGCATCGGTCTCGGGGCGTCACAACACTCCCCCACTAACAGAAGATCCCGTCTCGAGATCTTAGGAATGAGACGGAAGAGAAAGAGGATGAACGGAACAAAATGAAAAGGAATTGATGGAAAACCCGAAGAAGAGAATCGATTGAAGAGGACTCATCTTGACGTCGAACTGGGAAAGAATTTGAGAATACTCCGGATGAATTAGAAGAGTCAGGTAGGATCCTGGGGAAAACCTATGGGTTATGGGCCCACTGAAAATAAACACCGTTGAAAACGATTGAAGAAGAGAGATGATGCACCGGAACAATTGAAAGACTTGAATGAGGTAACAATCTTGAATGAATGCAAACACAAATCTTCTGAGATTTCTTTGTCACTGCGGAACGATTAAATGACAAGAGGCAAACAAGCAAGGGGACACATTTGAGCCAAGGAAAAGAATACGGTCAACATCAAAAACTTGAATTGTACCCACCGAAGAAGAAAAAGAGATAAATAATGGCAAACTAGACAAGAATTCACCGGTTGAAATAACTGAGGAAAGAATGAAGAGGCTTCCCAGGAATAAAATGGATGCTCGATTAGAGGCTTCAGACTCCGGGAAGAAAAGGGTGGGCGGGTGGGAAAGAAAAACAATCTTCAGACGGGGAAACAACGCCGATCAAAAGCTGAGAATTGATCTTGTAGAGGATCGAATAACTTGAAGAGGAATGCACCGGTTGAAAAGGATTGAGATAGCAACAATAAAAAAATACCCGTGTGATCCTAAAGAAAATTAGAAGGGGAAGAGTAGTAGAATCAAACACCTACGTCACGAGTCCTCACCAGAGCGACCAAGGGGATAAGGAGTAAAAAGAATTCCTACTCTCCGATATAACTACACTCCGAAAAATAGTTTTTCTTCTAGACTCGACAACGGCCAAACTACGATCAATCAAGGGGGCTCCTATGGTCGGCCGAGGCTCTGATACCAACTTCTAGCGCCCAAGATGTGATTCTATCCCAATCACGTGATGAACTCATGATTAGGGCACAACCGCATTTAGAGCGCATAGCAAGGTGGATATCATTACAACATACCATGTACTGAATAGATGAGAATAGAAGATAAAGGCTTACACTCGCCACAAGCTACAACATGAATACAACAGTTCATCGATACATAGCAATCATCATACAGAAGAGCAGGATCCGACTACGGATGAAATCAAACGAAAAAGAAGAACGACATCCACCCTGCTAATCCTAGGCTGCCGACCAGGAACCTATCCCTCGCTCTTAGAAGAAGAAGCAGAAGAAGAACTCCAAAACAAGCAAGCATCGCTCTTATGACAGAACATCGCATTACCTGCACATGCATCTGTTGTTGTAGTAATCTGTGAGCCACGAGGACTAAGAAATCCCATTACCATGGGTATCAAGACTAGCAAAGCTTAATGGGTATGGAATGGATAAGTGGTGAGGTTGCAGCAGCACTAAGCATTTGTATGGTGGCTAACTTACGAGTACAAGAATAAGAAGAGAAACTACGCATAACGGTCGCAATCTAGTAATGATCAATAAGTGATCCTGAACTACTTACGAGTCAAACATAACCCCACTGTGTTCTCTTCTCGAACTTACTCAAAAAGAGACGGTCACGGTTACACACGCGGTTGGTGTATTTTATTTCGGGTCTGGTGTCAAGTTCTCTACAACCGGATATTATAGATTCCAATCTGCCACATAACCGTGGGCACGGCTCTCAAAAAGATTAAACCCTGCAGTGGTGTCCCAACTTAGTCCATCACAAACTCTCACGATCCGCGGAGACAAATCTCCATCTCGGGACGACCCGATCAAACTCGGAATCCCGGTGCACAAGACATTTCGACAATGGTAAAACAAAATCAGCAAGACCTCCCGACGTGCCGACACCCTGATATGAGCCGCGCGTATCTCGTCTCAGGCCACGATCGGATGGGTCAAGCTACGAGTAAAACCAGTCCTCGAGTTTCCCCGTGGTGGCCCTGCAGGTTGCCTGGTTTGGACCAACACTCATGAGGAGCACTGGCCCGGGTTGTTGGTTAATTATCCTCGTGGTCCGGAAAGTCCCTATGCAAGTTTTAGTTATTATTAGGCAAATGGTAAAACCAAAGATGGGCCTTGCTGGAAGAGTTTTATTCAAAGCGAACTGTCGAGGGGGGCCCATAAACCCCGACCATGTTAGAAACGCAAAATCAAGGAACATAACACCGGTATGACAGAAACTAAGACGGCAAGAGTGGAATAAAACGCCAAGCAAAAGGCTGAGACTTCCACCCTTTACCAAGTATATAGATGCATTAATTAAATAAGAGATATTGTGATATCCCATGATATCCATGTCCCAACATGGAACAACCTGCACTACACCTGCAACTAGCAACGCTATAAGAGGGGCTGAGCAAAGCGGTAACATAGCCAAACAACAGTTTGCTAGGAAGGTGGAAAATGTTAGAGGCTTATCATGGCAATTTGGGAGGCTTGAGAAACGAGTGGTAGGTAGCGCGACATATCGATAGCATCGAGACAACTAGCAAAGCAAAGATAGTAGTGATATCCAGGGTAACGGTCATCTTGCCTGAAATCCCGCTCGGAAGAAGATCGAGTCCATGAAGTAGACGAACCATCATAGTCGAACGAATCCTCACAATCGCAACGAAACCGAGAACTATCAAGAAGAAGCACGACCGGAAAGAAGCAAACAACATAGTAACAAACAAGCATGACAAGACATGATGCACAATCAAGTATGATTCATGACAAGGTTAAATGTTTTTACTCATGGCAAGAGATAATGCATGAATGAACCCCACATCAAATCAATTTAAATGAGACCGGAAACAACACATAACAATTCCGGAAGCTCCCCACATGCAAATTTCGAAATTGGTACTGATCTGAATGAAACACAATGTTAAAGTTGTTAAACAGCAAGTTAACATGCACCATGATAATCTACACGTTTTTCTAGTCAAGTTACATATAAAGTTCATTTAATTCGGAGCTACGGTCTAAAAGATATGAGATAAACAAGTTGAACATGGCATTGATGCAAAATGCATGCAAACATCAACCACAAGCACTCAAAACATGGATGCAACATGACATTATAAAACTACATGCAAATCTAAGCAAGTTTCATATAGAACATGATCAAAACGGAGCAACGGTTCAACACATACACACAAAGCAAGTTTAAACAACAATCTGCCCAAAACAGTGACTAGGCATATTGCAAGCATCAAGTCAACATGCTATAGGAACTATATGGGCACAAATTTGATATTCACTTAAATTAGAAATAACATACTTCAATTCATCTTTACTGTTCAGGTTCATAAGCATCATGGTTAATTTACTATGATCAATGCAAAATGCAAAGTTCTGCTACAGATTCATGACTTAGTAAAAAATTGGGCATATACATGAGCAGAGTTAATAAGATGGCATGTTGGAGTGAAAAACTGGGCATATACATGAGCAGGGTTAATTAGATGGCATGTTGGAGGCATGAAACAGAGATGCTACAGTACTGTAACATGGCATCAAATGGCATAGCATGCTAGTACATATCATGGAGCTCAAGTAACACAACATGACATATACATAGGAGCAACATGTTCATGGGAATCATGAAAACAAGATGCAACCATGAATTCCAAAATCTGGGAACACAAACATTAACATCATGATGCTGACTTGGGATGCACATAACAGCAAGCATAGCAATTTTAATATTTATGAAAAACACATGGGCATGTAGTTTACATGGCATAATCCAACTTACTCCATGACCACAACTTCATATGATGCATAGATTAATTACTATGATTTTTGTAAAATGGAACATGCTGTTAACAGGTTGACAGATTTAGCATGATGGCAACTTTAGAGCAATAAAGGGACATGCTACAGCAAGATTATATAGCATTCAAGGGCATTGTATCAAAGTACACATTACATAGATCAAATCGCACGAAGGAATCATATGCATATGCCTTATGGATTAGTGGCAAACATACTCACAAGATTGAAAGTTATAACAGTTTTCTGAAGTTAGAAGCAGTTAACAGCACATAGCACTCTTGCAACAGAGATTACAGCATCAAGATGAACTCTAATATGAATGCAACAACCACCATCATGAAGAGCACAAAGAATAGAGCAATTCACGTATATAAATCATCTCCATTGGACCAACGGACACAAAGTTACAAGCAAATCAAAATGCATACATGATGATAATTTTCAGAAAGACTTGGTTGTTTTTACCCTCGGGGAAACGGGACAGCGAGGAACGAGACGAGGCAGTGCAGCGGATCCGTTTGGATGAGGGGATCACGGGGTCGCTAGGACGGGGCGGATCCGGTGGCCGAAGGCAGAAGTTGTGGTGAACTCCGGCGAGCGCGCACGACCGGCAGGGGCAGGACGCGAGCGCGGGGGCGCGGATCCGGGGTGACAGCCGCCGGATCTGGACGCAGCGCAGACGGGGCGGTGTTGAGGTGGTGGAGTTGGCCAGCAGCGGGGGAGCTCCTTCGGCGGCGGTGAATCTGCAAAGAGAGAGAGGAGCTTAGGGAGGAAGAAGAAGGAGGGAAGGAAGGATAAGGGCGGCGGAGTCTGGTCTGGTGGTCGCCGGTGACAGGGACGGCTCCGGCGAGGCGAGGTCCGGTGGGGCCGAGGCGGGTGCGAGGAGGTGCGGTCGGACGGGAGGAGCTCGGGGCTCTCCCGATCCAGATCGGAGACGGCAGCGCGGTGCGGGCACCTTGGGCTCAGATCAGCCTGGGACGGGCCACGGATGGGCTCAGCGGGCCGCGGCGCAACGGAGATTGGCTGGAGGGCGACGTGGCGGCCTCTTGTTGGCTGGAGCGCGGCGGCTGGGTGGCGGCTTGCCAAGTGGCGGGGAGTAGGTGGCCGGCCGGATTTCGAGGAGAAGGTGAGAGGTGGCGGCGGCTGATGATTGGGGCACGGAAAACAAGGTAGGGGCTAGGGTTTCCAATTTTGGAGGGCTAGGGGGTCTATTTATAGAAAGGGGGCTAGGTTAGGGGGATTTTGGGTGTTTTGGAGCCCTATGATCGTGATCGTGCGGCTTCGGCGAGAGGGGACTAGGTGGGCTGCAGGTGGGCTGTGAAGAGGGGTTGGGCTGAGAGGAGAGAAGAGAAGAGCGGCCCGGCATAGGTTTTCAGATACCGAAAACGTCCGACGTTTTATCCGGCTATAGTGCCGCTGTAGTTATCCGTTGGGGCATCAAATGGACTCCGAACGCGATGAAATTTGGTAGGCGGTCTACCTATAATAAAACAAGACCGCACGCCAACTTTCACCCCATTCCGAGAACATTTTTAACCCACTTATAAAATAATATTTCAGAGGTGCCGCGGGCGCGTGCGAGTGTGGTTGGACTCAAAACGGACAACGGAGAGAACTGGGAGAAGCCAGCAACTATGAACGGATGCAAGTTTTGAAAAAGATGATGACACAAGTGCCGATGCAATGCGAATGATGTGATGATGAATGCAACACACGGCAACAACGAAAATAAATGGAAGGCAACTGGAGCATCGGTCTCGGGGCGTCACAGGTATATCGTTGATTTGATTTTGCTGAAAAATAGAAACTTTTTTGTCCAGTAGAAGAATTGTAAAATTCACATGAGCATGGAAAAACTATGATTTTTTTTTACAAAAGATTTATATGTGAATTGTCTCTGTTTTCCTAATATTTCAGAATTTTTGGAGTTACAGAAGTATGACTAATATTCAGGTCTTTACAGACTGTTCTGTTTTTGACAGATTGTGTTTTTGATGTGTTGTTTGCTTATTTTGATGAATCTATGGGTAGTATCGGGGGGTATGAACCATGGATAAGTTAGAATATAGTAGATATAACACAAATATAAAATTGGAATGAGTTCACAACAGTATCTAAAAGTAGAGATTTGTTTTATCATACTAACGGATCTCACGAGCTTTTTGCTGAGTTTTGTGTTGTGAAGTTTTCAAGTTTTGGGTAAAGTTTTGATGGACTACGGAATAAGGAGTGGCAAGATCCTAAGATTGGGGATTCCCAAGGCACCCCAAGGTAATATTCAAGGACAACCAAGCATCTAAGCTTGGGGATGCCCCGGATGGCATCCCCTCTTTTGTCTTCCTTCCATCGGTAAAATTACTTGAGGCTATATTTTTATTCACCACATGATATGTGTTTTGTTTGGAGCGTCTTGTATGATATGAATATTTGCCTTTTAGTTTGCCACAATCATCCTTGCTATACACAAGTTTTGATAGGGACACACATTAATCGTGAATTTATTAGAATACTCTATGTGCTTCACTTAGATCTTTTGAGCTAGGCAGTTGCTCTAGTGCTTCACTTATATCTTTTTAGAGCATGGCGATGGTTTTATTTTGAAGAAATTGATGAACTATCATGCTTCACTTATATTATTTTGAGTCTTATAAATAGTATGGAAATTTGCTTAGGTTATGAATTTGGTCCTAATATGATGGGTATTCAAGAGGGATATAATAAAAACTTTCATGAAGATTATTGAATATATGAGAAGTTTGATTCCTTGCTTTTGTTTTGAGATATGAAGATGGTGATATTAGAGTCATGCTAGTTAGTAATTGTGGATAATTAAAATACTTGTGTTAAGGTTTGTGATTCCCGAAGCATGCACGTATGTTCTATGTTATGTGTTGAAGTTGGAGCATGATTTATTTTTGATTGTCTTCCTTATGAGTGGCGGTCGGGGACGAGCGATGGTCTTTTCCTACCAATCTATCCCCCTAGGAGCATGTGTATTAGTACTTTGTTTCGAGGGCTAATAAATTTTTACAATAAGTATGTGAGTTCTTTATGACCAATGTTGAGTCCATGGATTATACGCACTCTCACCCTTCCATCATTGCTAGCCTCTCTAGTACCGTGCATTTTTTGTCGGTGCATTAAACCCACCATATATCCTTCCTAAAAACATACACCATATATACCTACCTATTATGGCATTTCCATAGCCATTCCGAGATATATTGCCATGCAACTTCCATCGTTCCGTTTATTATGACACATACCATCATTGTCATATTGTTTTGCATGATCATATAGTTGGCATAGTATTTGTGGCTTGGCCACCATTCATATTTTTTATACATGTCAGGCTATATCATTGCACATCCCGGTACACCACCGGAGGCATTCATATAGAGTCATATTTTTGTTCTAGTATCGAGTTGTAATTCTTGAGTTGTAAGTAAATAAAAGTGTGATGATCATCATTATTAGTGTGACGCCCCCGATTCAATCATACACTAATCATACACACAAATGTGTACGATCAAAATCAGGGACTGATGGGAAGATATCACAACACAACTCTAGGCACAAATTAAAATAATACAAGCTTTATATTACAAGCCAAGGGCCTCGAGGGCTCGAATACATAAGCTCAAATAAAAACGAGTCAGCGGAAGCAACAATATCTGAGTACATACATATATAAGTTAAACAAGTTTGCCTTAAGAAGGCTAGCACAAAAGCAACATGATCGAAAAGGCAAGGCCTCCTGCCTGGGAGCCTCCTAACTACTCCTGGTCGTCGGCGGTCTCCACGTAGTAGTAGGCACCCTCTGGGTAGTAGTAGTCGTCGGTGGCGGCATCTAGCTCCTGGGATCCGTCATCTGATCGCAACAAACGGGTATGGGGGAAAAAGAGGTAGCAAAGCAACCGTGAGTACTCATCCAAAGTACTTGCAAGACTTACATCAGATCTATACTAAGTATGCATCAGTATCAAAGGAATGGGCTGAATCTGTGGACTGAACTGCAGAATGCCAGAAGAGAAGGGGAAAAGCCTAGCCTATCGAAGACTAGCATCTTCAAGCATCTTGCAGCATCAAAAGAGGTAAGAGTAACAAATTATAATAGTAGTAAGTATGTTGTAACATTAACGCCTAGAGATCCTTTCTCGACTCCCTGCGAGAAAGCAATCTCAGGGCCATCATATCCTCTTCATACCTCAGCATCCAGTTCTCGATCAGGATACAACTCCGAGCGTCCGTTACCGTGGACACGGCTATTCAAATAGATAATACTTCCCTGCAGGGGTGCACCAACTTACCCAACATGCTCGATCAACTTCGGCCAGACACACCATCAGGTCATGACCGTCCTCGGCCGATCAACACGTCGTAGTCCTACCTAGGCTCAACAGAGAAGTCACACGCCGGTCTACATTATAAATGCAAAGGGGTCATGGGCCAATCGTCCTTTGCCATCCTGCGCGTTGCGAGGATGACTGGGATCAGTCCTGGCTACCTCCTTATAAAAGGCAGGCGCTTACGCAGACCACCCAGGCACGTGTCGCTCAACTGTGGCGTCTGTAGAGCTTTCGGGAGAAACATACGACGCAGAGTGCCCATACTTATTCCCGTGTGGTGGTCAGTGCGAAAAAGGCTAGAGGCCTACTCGGATCACATATCCAAACCGTTAGTGTCTTGGTAGCGCGCGCTAACGAGCAGAGACTCACGATCATGTGATCCCATCGCCCCGTCTCGTGGACTTACGGCAAGGGCCCAGAATGCCTGGCCGTGCCACGTAGAAATCTCACGGGCACCCTCCAAGTCAACCCGACTACACATCAACTCGTGGGTACCACTCAGGGCCGACCCGACTTCAACATGGTTCTGTGGTAAAGTCAAAGTAACCGTGTGTCCAAAACAGCAAGGGGGAAACCCGAGGAATCACCCTCGATGGATTCCTAGTCGATGTAACTGTCAAGGTGGAGTTGGAGGAATCACCCTCGATGGTCCACACTTGAGGGGTTGCACGACAGAGTCGCTCTCGGGAGTGGTGAAGGAGGAATCACCCTCGAAGACCACGACCGAATAACTACACTACAGAGTTAACATCAGAAGTGCTATACGAGGTATCACCCTCGGCACACGATAGTAGCTCTGCAGAGTCGTACAACTAGGGGGGTGTGATGTGATGTGTCGGGCTCTGGATGTCGATCACGTTGATCGAGTCATCGATCATAAGGCAGGGGCAACAGGGACAAGGTGAGGGGTCACATATGGATCACTAACCAACCTATACTAAGCAGTTTAGGATAAGCAGGTAAGGTACAAAAGCAGGTTACAAAAATAGGCTATGCATCAGAATAGGAGCAATCAAATATAGTAGCAAAATCTAATGCAAGCATGAGAGAGAATGGAATGGGCGATATAGGAATGATCTAGGGGGGGTTTGCTTGCCTGGAAGCTCTGCTGCAAGTGGTTGGACGTCAAGGGCATAGTCGACGCCAGGAGCAGCGTCAGTCTTGGGGTCTACCAGAGAGAAGAGGGGGAAGATACAATAAATATTAAGCAGACAAGTGCAACACTAAGCATGGCATGACGATATGTAGTGCTAGGGCTGTTCTAACGCAGTGCTACACATTGTAGATGGAGAGGGAAAACATCCGGAGGGGTTTTCCCGGCGTTTGGCATTTTCCGGACAGATGAAGAGAGGGGGATGGTTCCATGTTCATCATGCTAGAGGCATGTCACACATGAACGGATTGCATATCCGGATTCATCATATTTTTTTGAGCAATTTTCATATTTAAATTATTTTCATCAGAGTTACGGTTTATTTTATATTAATTTTAGAAGTTTTATTGATTTTTTGTAATTACTTTAATTCGAAAATAAACTGAAAATACATTTTATACTCAGCAGCAGCTAGCCCAGAGTATGTCGCGGGCCGCGCGACGGGAGCTAGCAGCGGGTGGTGTAGGAGCGGGCAGCAGCAGTCCAGTGGCAGTAGACAACAGGGAGCAGCAGCAGCTAGGCAGTGCAGCGGTGACAGCAGCTAGAGGCAGGGGGCGCGGTAAGCGTCATATGGCGCGTGTGCGGGCGGCCGTGGCGGTAGGCACAACGGAGCAGGGGGCGCATGAGTGAGCCAGGTGCGGGGCACGCCCAGCGAGCAGTGGGCGTGGCCAGGAAGCACGCGGAGCAAGCTCCGAGCGAGGCGGGTAGGCCCTGGCCGAGCTCGGCTCGAGCTCGCGGCCACGGTGGTTGGTGGCGCTTGGTGTTCGTGGGGCGGAACCCAGATCACGGGAACGGGCTAGAGGAAAGAGGGAAATTGGCCAGGGGCCCACAGTGGTGTCGGGGACGAGGTCAGGGAGGCCGACATTGGACCAAACCGGTCGAGTTGACGGTGGCGACCGTCGGGATGCAGTGGCGGAGAAGAGCCCAATGGCGACGCGCGAGGACCTCCTGACTTGGTCTGGTGGTTGAAGCCGACGAAGAAGAGGACGGCCGAGCGCGTGGACAAGGTGGATGGGCGCGGGGACGACGGTGGGCGCGCGGGCGAGGTCAACCATGGCAACGGCGGCTCGGGTCTACGCAGAGGAGGAAGAAGCAGCGCGAGGGAGGGTAGATGGAGGAGCTAGGGTTTCGGGGGCGAGGGGTAGAGCCCCTTATAGATGTTGATGGGGGGCGGCGGATGGGTGCCACGGCGACTGCCACGGCTGTGGCAGCCATTGTTGGTGCCCACATCTCCCCCGTGAACAGAGGAGGGAGGGGGCGGCTAGTTGGGCCGGCCTGCCTGGGTTTTCCCAGGTGGGCCAAGGCCCAGGGGGCAGGGGGGTTCCTTTTCCTTTTTCCTTTTGTTTTCTTTTTATCTTTCTGTTTTCCTTTTTAACTCTATTATCTATTTACTTTTAGCAACTAAATGGTTTTTGTTAACTAAGAAACTTTGCACATAAATCAAGCATAATAATATTAGGTGGCACAAAAAGTTTGGGGGCAAATTGAATTCATTTAATTTATGTTTGCAGTTTAAATGGGCTGAAAAGGTGCTGCTGGTCCACTCTTTAATTCCTAGGGGCATTTTGATAGTTTAAATAATGTTGGTTTATTTATGACAATTAGTTAGAGATTTTTTGCAACCCAGCGAACATTTTTGTTTTACCTTTTGAAGAAATAACAATTTGACTTATTTTAAATTTGAATTTAAAAGCGGTTTGGATCAAAGTGAAGTTTAGAAAATTAATTGCGATGACATGGCACATTAGTGTGTGATTACTGTAGCTTGATTCTCGGGGTGTTACAATTAGAGCATTGTTCCATGTGAGCAAAGGATGATGGAGGCTATGATTCCCCCACAAGTCGGGATGAGACTCCGGACGAAAATAAAAAAAAAGAAGGAAAAAAGAGCTAAAAAAAGAGGCCAAAGAGCCCAAAAAAGAAAAAAAAAGGAAAAAAATGAGAGAAAAAGAGAGAAGGGACAATGTTACTATCATTTTTCCGCACTTGTGCTTCAAAGTAGCACCATGTTCTTCATGATAGAGAGTCTCCTATGTTGTCACTTTCGTATATTACTAGTGGGAAATTTTCATTATAGAACTTGACTTGTATATTCCAATGATGGGCTTCCTCAAATTGCCCTAGGTCTTCATGAGCAAGCAAGTTGGATGCACACCCACTTAGTTTTCTTTTGAGCTTTCATACACTTATAGCTCTAGTGTATCCGTTGCATGGCAATCCCTACTCACTTGCACCAACATCAATTGATGGGCATCTCCATAGCCTATTAATTTGCCTAGTTGGTGTGAGAATTTGTTTCTCCTTTTTGTCTACTACCACCTTCTATTCCACCCATAGTGCTATATCCATGGTTCACGCTCATGTATTGGCTGAAAGATGAAAAAGCTTTAGAACGTCAAAAGTATGAAACAATTGCTTGGCTTATCATCGGGGTTGTGCATGATAAATACTTTGTGTGATGAAGATAGAGCATGACAAGACTATATGATTTTGTAGGGATAACTTTCTTTAGCCATGATATTTTGAAAATCCATGGTTGATTTATCAGTATGCTTGAAGTATTATTGTTCTTATGTCAATATTAAACTTTTATTTTGAATCTTATGGATCTGAATACTCATACAACAATAAGAAAGATTACTTGATAAACATGTTAGATAGCATTCCACATCAAAAATTCTGTTTTTATCATTTACCTACTCGAGGACGAGCGGGAATTAAGCTTGGGGATGCTTGATACGTCTTCAACGTATCTATAATTTTTTATTGTTCCATGCTATTATATTATCCTTCTTGGATGTTTTATATGTATTAATATGCTATTTTATATCATTTTTTGGGACTAACCTATTAACCTAGTGCCCAGTGCCAATTGTTGTTTTTTCCTTGTTTTTTCTTTTTACAGAAAATCAATACCAAACGGAGTCCAAACGAAACGAATCTTTTTAAGGATTTTCTTTGGACCAGAAGACAACCACGAAGCTTCGGGAGGAGGCCAGAGAAGACACGAGAGGGCCACAAACCCTAGGGGTGCGCCGCAGGGGGGGCGCCCCAGGGGGAGTACCCCCAAGGCTTGTGGGCCCCTCGGGACTCCCCTAACCCTAATCTCAACTCTATAAATACCCAAATACTCCCCGTATACCAGAGGGCACACCAAAAATACTTTTCCGCCGCCGCAAGCTTCTGTTCTCGTGAGATCCCATCTTGGGGCCTTTTCCGACACTCTACCGGAGGGGGGTTCGATCACGGAGGGCCTCTAAACCAACCTTGCTGCCCTTCCGATGATGTGTGAGTAGTTTACCACAGACCTACGAGTCCATAGCTACTAGCTCGATGGCTTCTTCTCTCTCTTTGATCTTCAATACAATGTTCTCCTCGATGTTCTTGGAGATCTATTCGATGTAATCTTCTTTTGTGGTGTATTTGTTGAGATCCGATGAATTATGGATTTATGATCAGATTATCTATGAATATTATTTGAGTCTTCTCTGAACTCTTTTATACATGATTAAGATAGCTTTGTATTTCTCTCCGATCTATTGATTTGGTTTGGCTAACTAGATTGATCTATCTTGCAATGGGAGATGTGCTTTGTGATGGGTTCAATCTTGCGGTGTCCCTCACCCAGTGATAGTAGGGGTAGCGAGGCACGTATTTGTATTGTTGCCATTAAGGATAAAAAGATGGGGTTTTTGCCATATTGATTGGATCCATCCCTCTACATCATGTCATCTTGCTTAAGGCGTTACTCCGTTCTTGTTAACTTAATACACTAGATGCATGCTGCATAGCGGTCGATGTGTGGAGTAATAGTAGTAGATGCAGGCAGGAGTCGGTCTACTTGTCACGGACGTGATGCCTATATTCATGATCATTGCCTTAGATATCATCATAACTATGCGCTTTTCTATTAATTTATCAACAGTAATTTGTTTACCCACCGTATGTTTTCTTCAAGAGAGAAGCCTCTAGAGAAACCTATGGCCCCCGGGTCTATTTTCTATCATATTATTTTCAGATCTATAAAACCAAAAACCTAAAAATACCTTGCTGCAATTTATTTATATTTACTTTATTTTACACTTTTACTTATCTTTTATACCTATCTCTATCAGATCTCACTCTTGCTAGTGACCGTGAAGGGATTGATAACCCTTTTTCGCGTTGTGTGCAAGTATTTGTTAGTGTGTGCAGGTACATCTATTGAAAAATTGTGTGTTCCTTCTACTGGATTGATACCTTGGTTCTTAACTGAGGGAAATGCTTATCTCTACTTTGCTGCATCACCCTTTTCTCTTCAAGGAAAAAATCAACGCAAGCTCAAGAAGTAGCAAAGACGATGACCTTGAGCGTGTCGGGAGTCAGCAACTTGAAGGTCACCACGTACCCGATATTGATCTGATGGACGGCGATGAAGGTGGCCCAATCCTGATTGAGGTTGACCCTGCCGTTCATCAGCCTCACAATGACCCTCCATGAGCAGCTGGTGTTCGTCTTCAGCTTGAACTCCGTCAACACGGCTGGAAAGTGCTTGGTGAAGTCTAGAGGCATTGGTATGCACTCGAGCTTCGGGGCAAGGATCATCTTGCAGAAGTGAGTTGGCCCACCTTTCTCATGGTAGTGCCCATAGTTTCGGCGCTTGCCACTGGGGGGCTCCTCCGGCACCACATCGTCGTCCGTGGGCGGCACCTCCTCAGGCGTGGCTAGCACAACCTCCACGAGCGGCACCACCTCCTTGCCCTTGTCCATGGGAGGCACCACCTCCTTGTCCTTGTTCTCCATCTCGATCTGCGTTATGAAGAGCACAAAGTTTATTGCGTTATGAACTACACAAAGTGGAGGAGGAAGAAGCGGTGGAGATGGTTGTCAGGGTGCCGGAGCCAGGCCATCGTACTTTGCCAATCGATTTGGACTCCGGCGAGGACGACGAGATGGTGGTCCAGCCAGAGGACAAGAACAAGGCCAAGGGCACGCGGCGCTCCATCCGCCTCCAGGGTCGCCGGGGCTAAGATTAGAAACTACTGTATAAGATTAACCCTAATCCCCATTCCCCTTGTATTCAATCCGGATCGAAACCCTAAAATCCGCTACTAGGAACTCATGATGATGTTATGATCAGTCCTATGGCTATTTACCCCGATTGCCCATTCCGCTAGAGCGCGGATCGAATGAAAAATAGTAAGTGAGAAGGTCAAAATAGTGCTTATCGCCATTGTCGAAGTGCTGCGGGTGATGTTGCGGATGCTGGTGGTCGCCTTGCTGTTCTCCGATCCGCTGAACGCTGCCGCCGCCTGTGAGAGTGGGAGAGTGGGGAGAGAGAGCGGTGAGGGAAGGTGGGGGTAATTATTGCCGGCGCTTCGGGAAGCAACGCGACTTCTCGAGCGTGGCTTCTCCCGTGCAGCCGCCGCCGCCCATGTGCCTGGCTCTGAAAAAATTGTGGATTTAGACGTTTCTAACGGGCCTAGTTGGGAGCTGCTTAAAGTTTCGTGCTATACAGACCTAACAAAGAACCCATGGACCCATACAAAAAAAATAAACAAATTTTTTTTAAATATTCCATTTTCTTTCTGCGTGAGTCTGATTGGCCTCCATGCAGGCTACAAACACGCCCTAGTGCTCCGAGGTGTAAAACGAAAACGGGTCCGAGTCCCTGTCAACCGTCACAGTTTCACGTAACAACCCTCATAAGAAAGTTCTAATTTTTGCTCCTACTTTCCCGTCCTCTTCCTTGCTCATCACACGTCTCCGTTTGGTGCTGCTGAGAGAGGGAAAGAAAGAGACGTCGGCGATGGCGCCGCTAAGGCGGGCGGCGAGCGCGGCGGCGGTGCTGCTGGCCCTCACGGGACTTTTTCTTCTCGTGCTCTCTCCCGCGGACGCAGCAACGGCGGCGGTGGAAGGAGGAGGTGACGATCTCTTGACTTTTCCCCCAGTCTCATCTTGCTTCCGTAGATGAAACGCTTCATTGCTACGCGTGCCCGGTGCGCGTGGTTCCGTGCCATGATTGTAGCTGGTTCCGCCGGATTTGTGGTTGGGGTTGAGGAAAAATCGAGCGAGATTCAGGAGTTATTAGTTCCACCGGCTGTGCTGGGAGCAATGTGAGAAGGGGACAAGATAGAAGTGATTTAGCGAAATTTAAAGTTTATTAGGCAGGATTGATGACTGGTATGCTAAGGGGAGATCAAAACTCTAGTGCAGGGACTGCTAGAGCAAAAGATTTCGTGTAATCTGTGGGAAATTTGGTTGGGAACAGTAAAGTTCAGATGCTTCATGCGTCTCAAGTTCAGATGTATGCTTGGCATATTTCACTTGCTTACTGTCGTGCCACCAAGCAATACAGTGATATAGGAAGCGATTCGTGCCTTGATATAAGAATACTAACTACACGCCTGTGCAAATCTCATAGAAACAACCATGCATGAAAGGTGAGATCAGTCGGGTACCTTCTCATCATTGCTGTTGCTGAGACTGGAAAATGTTGCTGGATATCACAAAACCAAACAATAATATCTGATATGCAGATTCCTTGAACTGCTACCATGGCAATAAGTGTAAAGCCCTTCATTGTTTTGCATAATGTAGCAGAAAGTTGTTTACACTTTCTTTGCGCAATGCAGAGCTCAGGATGAAGCAATCTGATGGTGGTTACTCTTACAATAGTACTCTTGCTCATATTCTTGTCGAATATGCATCTGCTGTAAGTTCCTCTTTGAACCATATATACTACTCCATCCGATCCAAAATAAGTGTCGCAGTTTTGAACTAAGATTGGGTTCAACCTTAGCTCAAAACTGCGACACTTATTTTGGATCGGAGGGAGTAGCATGTAATTTACTTAAGAACTACTCAAATTACTTCCTCAAACTCCTAGCTTGAGGAGTTTTGTGGCGGGAATATCCTTGTGTGACTCAAAAAGTCTTTTTATGACTTGGCTTGCCTAAATGAATTCCAGGTTTATACATCCGACCTAACCTCACTTTTGACATGGACTTGTCCAAGGTGTGAAGGTCACACGAAGGTACAATCCATGAGACAAAAACTAGACTTGGCTTCTCATGCTGCTTGTACAAACTGTTCATAACCACGTTCTTTGTTTGATTATTAATACAGGGTTTTCAGATGATAGAAATCATTGTAGATGTAGAGAAATGTTTACAGGTTCAATATTTTTGTGTTCACGTCTTCTCATGATCTTCTTTCATGCAGTTTTAAATGACAATTATGCTCATATAGTCATATATAAAAATATTAATTTTGAGCAGGCTTTTGTTGGAGTTGCCCCTGATCCACGATCCATAATAATTGCTTTTAGAGGCACCCAAGAACACAGGTACAAACAATTGCTGGTTACTTACATATAACTTACTGCTTACCAAAATTTATACCATGTGGGCACATCTTTCATCTGTGCCTGTTCTAGCGAATAGTTTCTAGACATAACAGTGTTTACTTTAAAATATAATACATAATATATTGCTCATGACCATTCATTCCAACATCAAAATTTACTTGTGAAGCGCCTCAAATTGGATTGAAGATCTCTTCTGGAAGCAGCTAGATGTAACTTATCCAGGCATGCCAGATGCAATGGTATCTCCAATCTCCACCGGGCAATTTTCTATTATTTTCTTATGAAATATAAATGGTTTTGAAATCACTTGTTCACCTTATGTTTTTTTCATGTTGCAGGTCCACCATGGATTTTATTCTGCATATTATAATACAACTCTGCGGCATGAGATCTTGAAATCTGTTCAGTGGGCATGGAAGACATATGGAAGACTACCCATAAATGTTGTAGGTCACTCTATGGGAGGGGCTTTAGCTTCATTTTGTGCCCTTGATCTCTCTGTAAGTACCTTTGAGGATATTCGTGTGTTACTTGGATATGTATCGTCAATTCTGGGTACTTTCTGTGGGATGTTATGGAAGTACATGCAGGACTGGTTTTCAGTTTAATTCAAAGCATGCCATAAACAGCAGAATTCTGATTTTGATCTAAATTATTTCACATGTCCAATGTGGATCATGCGTTTTGACATTGAATGTAAATCCAACAAAGCAAGAACGAAGCTATCCTTTTTTCACAATAAAACCCTGTCTATTATATTATATGTAGGTATATGAGATTCAGTCAACTGATTTCTCGCCTTTTGTTTTCTAGGTTAAATGGGGGTCACACAAAGTTCAGCTTATAACTTTTGGACAGCCTCGGGTAGGCAATCCTGCTTTTGCTGAATACTTCAATGAGCAGGTTCCAAGAACAATCCGTGTGACCCATGAAAATGATATTGTTCCACATTTGCCACCATACTTTTATTACCTAGGCGAATGGACATATCACCACTTTGCAAGAGAGGTCAATGCTGTTACTTGAAAAGAATTCCACAGTAAATTGATTGTCTTGTAGAAAGAGTCTGTTAAGTTATACTAGTTTCTAAGTTATACGTTTGTTCCACATTTATCTATCATCAGGTTTGGCTTCGGGAGACCATAGTAGGAAATGTGGTTACTAGGAATGAGACAGTCTGCGATTGTTCAGGAGAGGACCCAACCTGCAGCAGGTATCGACATGCCTCTCACATTTGTTGTAGAAGTATGCCCCTCCATATTTTGCTTACGCTTTGTTCTTGCTTGAATAGATCGGTCTACGGGAGAAGTGTGGCAGATCATCTTGAGTATTATGGTGTTAACCTACATGCTGATTCAAGGGGAACATGTCAATTTGTGATTGGCGCATCCAACTCAGCCTATGGTGACATTCTTCAATTTGATGGAACTACAATCTTACCAAGATATCCACAGGAGCGATATCCTTTGGAATCTATCTAACCCTTTAGCTGAGGGTAAACTGTACAGTATATTATTTTGTGTTTTGTGTAAATATTTCATGTAATGTAGACACACTGGGTGCTGTAGGATGTCTCCTGAGGATAAGGAAGGTTTCGCCTTTAGAATGTGCCCCCCTTTACTCTAGTGAGAATTGTATATGAAGCTCCGTCGACATTGTAGGCACGCCATAATTGATGTACCTGATGATATCACAGGCTCGAATAATAAAAACATTTGATAGTATCGTGGTCTTTTCACTATCTTGCTTATTGCGATTCTTTGTTCCTATTGACAGATATTTTTATATTTTCTCTTTGCATTTTGTCTTGCCTCTCTAGGTGCCTTGGCGTCAGATATGCATTTCTGATCAAAATAATGCTGCTCTTTGAAGGTCTGAGGAGCCAGGAACTGATCGAAATCAGGCTGGAGCCTGGAATCGCAAGATGCAAAGCTCTCCATATAGTCGTTGGAAAACTGAGGATAAGGATACCTATCTATTCAAATATTCTCCATTGCCATCTGGTTGCCCTGTAGGGTTGCACCATATCGGAGAATCGAGAAGAATAGATACTACGTTGCAGCATATCAACTGCTACTGTTGTACAGCCTCATTTGCACAGCATTTGCTGAAGATATGCACCGTCGGATCATGGCGCGGCGAATGCTTGCGCATTTGATAAGGACATAAAACAGGGGGAACATGGAAATCTTGAGAGACGACAGAGAAATGCAAATGGCACTGATTCCACTGTCGCGGATAGGGTCAGAAGAGAGAGTGATGGACTGAATGAGACTGGAAGCCCTCTCTGCCTGAAGATGCTATTCTGAACGCCATGGGAAGCTGATCCTTCTTCCTGTACAAATCACCTCTCTCTCCTTAGCCGGTGGAATCAGATCCCTGTGCCGTACTGCTGCCATCCGTGTCGACGTTAGCGCCATTTTGTGCTTGTTCTGAGCCTCTGTACTATACGTACAGTAAAATGACTGAAGTTAGAAGCCCTGTAAAGAGAATGTTTCAGGGATGAAACTCCCAATCCCAAACAAAATGAAGAGTATCAGAGGAAATGGCATGCATATTGCACCATAGATTTGCAGTGGAAGTTACACTAGTCTCACACCCTCTAGTGTGCAAGGCAAGCTTGTTGAATGCGATCACAGTGTTTGAGCTTGGTATGTTTCGACACGCATGTACATATACTTTCAAGAATGTGCTTTTTTTTTGGAGAAAAAGGGAATGTGCTTTACTGCTTTTGAACCATAACTGAAGAATGCTTTTCTACTCCTAAGACATGCTCAAAATTATCAATACAAGTCTAATCTCCCATGCATGACACATTGACATGTGGTAAGTTGTGTTTTGTTTTAGTTATAGATTTATTTAGGCATAGAAGCTTTCCAAGAGGTCAACTGAGATGTGGAAAGCCCTTGCAAAAAAGAAGGAAAACGAAAAACTGAGATGTGGAAAGAGATTCCAATGTTCCATGGCATGGCACCACACGAAACTCATTTTTCCTTATCCAGAACCAGCCAACCTTTAGGCTACGCTGGATTAAAAAATGTGTTCTTTCTAGATTTAGCAAAACTGTATACCAATTGCTAACTAGTTGTCCATATATGGCAAAATCAGCACAACCTTTTCGAGCCGAGCCTATAAAAGGGGAGCCACCCGGCCAGCAGCAACAAACAAACCAGAGCAACCACCTTCCGGTTCCAGGTAATCTCATCTAAGCACAGTCAGATAACGAGTTATTAGAGACGAGCTCTAGGAGTCACCAGCGGGCGATCATCAGGAATAGATGGAGCAGGTGACGAAGCTGGCGTCTGAGCGGGCGGTGGTGGTGTTCACGTCCAGCAGATGCTGCATCAGCCACTCCGTGACGTCCCTTCTCAGCGGCCTCGGCGTCCACGCAGCGGTGTACGAGCTGGACAAGGATCCCTGGGGCAGGGAGATGGAGAGAGAGCTCGCCAGGAGACTCGGCCGTGGCCCGCCGGTGGTACCAGCGGTGTTCATCGGCGGGAACCTCGTCGGCGGCACCAACAGGGTCATGGCGCTGCACCTCGCCGGCGAGCTCGTACCCATGCTCAAGGCCGCCGGCGCGCTCTGGCTCTAGTGAGACAATACGTGCATGCTCAGTATGCAATGCTACTCCAGCTTTTTTGACAGTACTATGAAATAAGAGATCTAACAGATGAAAAGGCCAGGTTCCTTTTAATATCATGTGCGGCTCGATGGGGAGAAAAGTTAAGCTAGTAGTATAGTTGGTTCCTGTCCTTTTGTTGCTCTTTATTAAACACGCATATGCAGCAGCTGTCTTTTGGTACTCCCTCCGTTCACTTTTATAAGTCGTTTCAGACAAGTGAAATTGAGCTGTTTTGCAGTGTCTGAAACATCCAGAGAGCCTTATATAAGTGAACAGAGGGAGTAATAATATCATTCATCTTTTGTAGCGCTTGGATCTATTGTCCTTGTCCATCATCTTCCTTTGCTTACCAAATTTAACTTCTCTCAAATCTTGTTCTTCTTCTTAGAGGAGCGCATGCGTTGGGTGTAGCCAAGGCGAACCCAGCTGCTGGGTGTAGAGAAGAGGAAGAAATGAGAGAGGCGTGTCTAGGGGAGCGGTCACACGCTTACTCTACCACAAATCAAAACCATCAACAAATTATGTATGATCAAAATAGATGACATCAACGACATGCAAAACTGTTTTGAACCTTTGAAAAATGCACTGCTTTCAGTGTTCACAAAATGGTTTCCACCGTTGTGTTACTCATGACAAGAACTTCCAAATTAGATCCTGCACTGGCATATTTTGACGAATATTTTCAAAAACCAACTTTGACTCACGAAAAGCAAGTCTTTGTGGTACAAAAATGATTTTCAAACTCGGTCTGGATTTTGTACCACAACAGTAAGTCAATTTATACCGAGTCTGTAGCATTGGAAACAAAAGTTATATCCAAATGCTATATTCCACACTGAAAATCATGTCTCTGGAAAATAGTTGATTGCATGCTACTAAAGTTGCTTTTGTGTATCTTCTAGGGATGCACTAGTTTCTTCCAAGCAACATAATAGATTCTGGCCCTGTTTGGCAAGGCCTCTGGCCTCCAGGTGAATTACGCCAAGAGCTTGGCCACCGTCCTGCATGGCGACCAGGTGGCTATCGGGATGGTCATTCACTTGGGATGCCCGGTGGGTGAACTCCCCATCACCTACCTTGGCAACCCACCGATGACGCGCCACCCTCTACCGCTCAGTTGCATCCCCTTGTCAACACGGTTGCCGGCCGGCTACCAGTCTGGAAGGCCTGGCTGATGAACAAAACCAGATGACTTGCCTTTGTCAAGTTTGTCCTGAGCGCAATCGCTGTCCACCAACTGCTCGCGTTCGCACCCCTCCCCTCCCCCAAAGAAAACTCTCAGACAACTCGAGAAAATCCAGAGAGGTTTTCTATGGGCTGTGCGTGCCGTCGCCAATGGAGGACACTGCCACATCAACTGGCGCCATGTCTGCCGCCCCCATGAGCCCGGTGGCCTAGGAGTTCAAGATCTGGAGCGCGTCGGACTTGTGCTGCCGCTGCGCTGGCACTAGTTCTCTCACACGGACCCATGGCGTGCATGGCAGGGGCTAGACCTGCAGTTCTCAGCCAAAGAGCGCGTGATTTTCTTTGCATCAACAACCATGGCCGTAGAGAATGGATCGACAACCTTATTTTGGGAGGATCGTTGGCTTAATGGGCAGTCAGTTAAGAAGCTCATGCCCATGCTCTACCACTGCATCCCAAATGACGTCGTGTTGGAAATATGCCCTAGAGGCAATAATATTTGTATTATTATATTTCTATATTCATAATTATAGAGTTCATATTCTATGCTATAAATGCTATGATCCTGGAATACGCGATTTAGTGGAAAACTCATATGTACATGTCGAATGATAAACGGCTAAATAAAAGGTTCCTAGTCTTGCCTCTGGGACTAGCTCAAGTGTTGTTGGTGATCACGTTTTTCGGATCTTAGGATGTTGTAAGTGTAACGATAGTCCTAAAACGACATTGAGATTATGACGTTAGAAGAACGGTCATATTGAATCGACCCAATCTTGTCTATTATGAATTGAGTTAATATCGTCTGTACTCAATCGTAATAACACGAGTGTTAACGTGTGATTTTGCTCTTTAGACCATGAGAGTATGGTCACTTCTTACCGTACAGTGGGCTTTGGGATTGCTCAAACGTCAACTGTAACACGGTGATCATAACGACAACTTACAGGCACATCGGAAAGTTTGACAAGTGGCCAGATAGCTCAAGAGTGGGATTTGCTCCTCCGACGATGGAGAGATATTCTTAGGGTCCTCTCGGTGTGATGGCATCCATCATCGTCTGGCCAGACACAGGTGACTATGTCATGGGGATGCCGGAACACAATAACGAGAAAGAAGAACAAAACCGGTAACGAGGATTTCGGTATAATGAGCATAGTGATGACTCAAGAGGATACCGATGCATCCCGGATTTTGTGAAGTATCACGAAGCAAAGGGAACATCACATGATAACCATAGGTTCACTCTAAAATCATTCATGTGCTCATAGGGATCGATATGGATGTCCACGGTCCCGCTATCAGTCATTGAACGAACGGTTTCGTTCATGTCTATGAGTTACCGAACCTATGGGGTCACAAGCTTAAGGTAATCATGATCTGCTGAGTGTTAGTAGGACGGGACTGATGAGAATATATTTGTAGAATTGTTTCATTAATATTCGGAATAGTTCCGAGAGGACCCGGAAGCGTTTCGGGGTCACCGAAAGGGTTTCGGTGAATATCAGGTAATACCGGGTATTACCGATAAATATATATAGGTGGAAAATATTTCTAGGGATGTTAATTATATATATATAATGGTCTGAAAATATTTAGAACTATTTTATATTTAATTTAATATCAACAGGCGTAAAAAGGCCAAGAGGTGGAAGGCAACTTGGGCCACAAAGGCCCAAGTGGGGGAGGCGTCCCTTCCCTAAGGAAGGAGGCCGAATTGGGGAGGAGGAAGAGTCAGACTCCTCCCCGCAAGGCCGGCGCACCAAGGGGGACTCCTTTCCCCTTGGTGGCAGCCCACCCTCTCCCCTCTAACCTATATACACATGAGGTTAGGTGCTCTTCTGGACATACAAGTTTTGGAGCCTCCTCTAGTTCTTCTAGTTCTAGTTCTAGTTCTAGTTGTGTGACACCCCCGACTCGACCGTGCACTAAACATACACGCAAATGCACACGATCAAGACCAGAGACTCACGGGAAGATATCACAACACAACTCTAAGACACAAATACAAACATAAAGCTTTATATTACAAGCCAGGGCCACGAGGACCCGAATATATAAGTCAGCGAAAGCAACAATATCTGAGTACAGACATAAATATACAAGTTTGCCTTAAGAAGGCTAGCAAAACAACGACAACTAGATCGAAAAGGCGCACGCCTCTGATACGTCTCCAACGTATCTATATTTTTTTTATTGTTCCATGCTATTATAGTATCAATCTTGGATGTTTTATATTCATTTACAAGCAACTTTATATCATTTTTTGGGACTAACATATTAACTTAGTGCCTAGTGTCAGTTGCTGTTTTTTTGCCTGTTTTTGACTTTTCAGGAAATCAATATGAAACAGAGTCCAAACGAAGAAAAAACTTTGGATTAATTTTTTCTGGACCAGAAGAGACCCTAGAAGGTTCGGGAGAGGACCAGAAGACTCACGAGGGAGCGACAAGCCCATGAGGCGCGCCCTCGGGGGGGGGGGGGGAGGGTGCCCCACAGGCTTGTGGGCCCCTCGTGGCACGTCTTGACCTAATTTCGCCACTATAAATTCTCAAATATTCCCCTCAGATCAGAGAGCCACCCGAAATGCTTTTTCCGCCGTCGCAAGTTTCTGTTCTCGTGAGATCCCATCTAGAGGCCTTCGCCGGCACTCCGTCGGAGGGGGAATCGATCACGGAGGGGCTCTACATCAACCTTGCTGCCCTTCCGATGATGCGTGAGTAGTTTACCACAGACCTACGGGTCCATAGTTGGTAGCTAGATGGCTTCCTCTCTCTTGATGTTCTTCAATACAATGTTCTCCTTGATATTCTTAGAGTTCTATTTGATGTAATCACTTTTTGCGGTGTGTTTGTTGGGATCCGATGAATTGTGAATTTATGATGAGATTATCCATGAATATTATTTGAGTTTTCTCTGAACTCTTTTATGCAGGAATGTTATAGCTTCGTATTTCTCTCCGATCTATTGATTTGGTTTGACCAACTAGATTGATTTATCTTGCAATGGGAGAGGTGCTTTGTAATGGGTTCGATCTTGCGGTGCTCAATCCCAGTGACAGAAGGGGACATGACAAGTATGTATCGTTGCTATTAAGGGTAAAAAGATGGGGTTTATTCATGCGTGAGTTTACTTTGTCTACATCATGTCATCTTGCTTAAGGAGTTACTCCGTTCTTTATGAACTTAATACTCTAGATGCATGCTGGATAGCCGTCGATGTGTGGAGTAATAGTAGTAGATGCAGGCAGAAGTAGGTCTACTTGTCTCGGACATGATGCCTATATACATGATCATTGCCTTGGATATCGTCATGATTATTTGCTTTTCTATCAATTTCCCAACCGTAATTTGTCTACCCACCATATGCTATTTTCTCGAGAGAAGCCTCTAGTGAAAACTATGGCCCCTGGGTCTACTTTTATCATATATTAAAATCCAAAAATACCTTTCTGCAATTTTTCTTTATTTATTTTATTTTATATATTTTGTGCGATCTATCTATCTATGACCATACAATTTAATCTTGCAAGTAACCGCCAAGGGATTGACAACCCCTTGTTCACGTTGGGTGCAAGGATTTGTTATCTTGTGTGCAGGTACTGCTAACGTGGTGTTGCGTCGTTCTCGTACTGGATTGATAAATTTGGTTCTTAGCTGAGGGAAATACTTATCTCTACTGTAATGCATCATCCTCTCCTCTTCGAGGAAATCCCAACGCAGCTCACAAGTAGCAGGAAGAATCTCTGGCGCCGTTGCCCGGGAGACATCATCAACATCTATCAAGTACCTACGCATAAACTTTCATCTCCTTGCATTTACCTTTTTTGCCTTTGCCTCTCGTTTTCATCTCCCCCACCTCTAATTTTTTTACAAAAAATACAAAAATATTTTCCGTTTGCTTTTTTGCTTGTTTGCCTTCTTGTTTGCTCGTTTGAAACTATTATCATGATTGATTTTGGCATGGCAGAAACTGATGATGGAAGAACTCCTAAAATTGGAAGTTCTACCAATCTTGATGCCAAAACCTTTGTGTTGGGACAAGGAAATGTTATAGGAAAAAGTGCCATCCAAGAATTCTTTAATTGCATTGGAACCTTGGCTTGTGATGATGCTCCTATACTTAAAAGAACCAAAAATTATGCTGAAGCTATTTCCGCACTTGTTCTTAAACTTGAAAGAAGATTTATCCGCACACATCCTACTTTGCAAAGATTGTTTTATGAGTTGCCAGTTATAAAGAATCCTAGAGCTAAAAAGATATCTACCCTTGTCCTCATGAATGAATTTAATCACATAGTGCGAGAAGCTAGAGAGATCTTTGATTTTTATGGTATGAACCATGAAAAACTGGTAATAGATGAGATCCTTTATAATAGTGATTACTTGTTGAGGTATTTGTTTCGCAATGACCATATATTTGATGAGAATACTAAAAAAGAAGTCCCTCCTTTGAATATAATCCAACAAGTTTTCAATAGTGTTAATAGTCAATACCCTTGGATTGTAGCCGGTAATCAAAGGGGATTTGCAGATGGGCAACTTGCTAATGCTAAAATTTCTATGGATGACGTGTTTCATATTACCTTTGAAAAACCTCCTCATGGAAACACATCTTTGGATAAGAAAACTAAGGATGACAATACTTGAAACTATGCATTATGCCTAGCTAGGGGCATAAAACAATAGCGCTTGTTAGGAGGCAACCCAATAGTTATCTTAATTTTCTTGTTTCTTTTTCTGTTTTCTTATGTTCACACAATTATGCTACTGTTATGGTTGTGTTTTTGTGTTTTAAATTAGTGTTTGTGCCAAGTAAATCCTTTGGGATGATTTGGATGACAGTTGATTTGATTTTGTGAAAAAAACAGAAGCTTTTGCGTCCAGTAGTAGAATTATAAAAAAATTCTGGAGCGTGAAAAATTCTGAATTTTTTACACATAATTTATACACAAATTTCCCATGTTTTCCTAATTGTTCGGAATTTTTAGAGTTACATAAGTATGACTAATATTCAGATTGCTACAGACTGTTCTGTTTTTGACAGATTCTGTTTTTTGATGCATTGTTTTGCTTGTTTTGATAGAACTATGGATTGTATCAGGGGGTATAAGCCATGGATAAGTTAGAATACAGTAGGTATAATGCAAAAATAAAATATAAATGAGTTTTCAACAGTACCTAAAGTAGTGATTTATTTTATTATACTAACGGATCTCATGAAGGTTTTGTTGAGTTTTGTGTGATTGAAGTTTTCAAGTTTTGAGTGACATCACGATGGATGAAGGAATAAGGAGTGGGAAGAGCCTAAGCTTGGGGATACCCGAGGCACCCCAAGGTAATATTCAAGGACTCCCAAGCAACTAAGCTTGGGGATGCCCTGGAAGGCATCCCCTCTTTCTTCTAACGACCATCGGTAATATTACTTGGAGCTATATTTTTATTCATCACATGTCATGAGTTTTGCTTGGAGCGTCATGTATTATATGAGTCTTTGCTTTGCTTGGTTTTTAGCTTGTCACAATCATCCTTGCTGAACACACCTATTTTGAGAGAGATACGCATTTACCATGATATGTTAGAATACTCTTTGTGCTTCACTTATATCTTTTGAGCTAGGCAGTTGCTATAGTGCTTCACTCAAATATTTTTGAGCACGGCGGTGATTATATTTTCAAGAAATACATGCACTCTCATGCTTCACTTATATCTTTTTGAGAGTTTATAAGTTTATGTTTTGAAGAAATATATGCACACTCATGCTTCACTTATATATTTTTGAGAGTTGATAAGATTATGTTTTGAAGAAATAGTTGCACTCTCATGCTTCACTTATACCTTTTTGAGAGTTGATAATAGTAATGGTAATTTGCATAAGATATGCATTTATTCCCATTGTAATGAATATCCAAGAAGGATATAATAAAAACTGTCATGAAGATCATTGGATATGATAAGTTTGATTCCTTGCAATAGTTTTGCGATATGGAGACAATAATATGTGAGCCATGTTGGTGAGTAATTGTGCTATATTAAGAATATTGGTGTTAAGGGTTGTGATTCCCTATGCATGAACAAAAGTCAATAGTTATGCAACGAAGTTCCATCCTTCTTGTGGTGCATTATTCAGTGTTAGTTATGCTCAATGCATGTTTGTGACCGTTTTTGTTTTTTGGTTGGTCGCATCTCAACCTATTTGCTAGCCTTCATTTGTACTAAGAGGGAATACTGCTTGTGCATCCAAACTCTAAACCCAAAGTTGTGCCAAATGAGTCCACCATACCTACCTGTATGCGGTATTCAAATGTCGTCCTAAGTAAATTTGCATGTGCCAACTCTAATTATTCAAAACAAATTTCCATTTTGTGTGCCCGTACCGCTCATGTGGCGGCAGGGGGTGGCCAATATCTTTCATGCTAGACGGGTTATTCTCACGATGAGTGTTTATTCACTTGTCATTGCACGAGAAAGTGGCAGGTAATAGGGATGTCCAGTCCCACAATGAATCAAAAATAATAATAATAAATTCCTTAGAAAGTGTTGGTATGGAAGGCACTCGTGGATACGGCTAGCCATGGATTGTGAAAGAATGGTGGAAAGGAAATGAACTTCATTTTTTGTTCGGGAACCACCTATAATGTGTCTAGCATGGAAGATGTTGGGAACTCTCGGTCGTAGCATTGTCAGGAAAAGCATATGCCTCTCAAAATAATTTTATCTCTAATTTAAGCTTTGAGCTCTAGCACCTATGTAAATCTCTGCTTCCCTCTGCGAAGGGCCTATCTGTAACATCCACAGCATCACACCACAGTGATCACCTCTTAATCATGACAAGCCATCATCATTATGCCATAAGAAAAATAGTTAAGAAATCTTTTCACTTCAAATTTCAACTTAAAACAAAAATCAAATATTCACTTCTCCAAACAGCAAAACAAAAATGTTCAACATATTACAAATAATCCCCAAAGCTTTTATAAAAATAAAGCTGACATCATTTGGGTTCCTGTGTTGCCCCTGGAAACTCAAACAGTAGAAAACAGTCCTAATTTAATTCATTTTCATTTATGCAAAATCCAAGAGAATTCAAAACATTCCCAATCTTTTTGTGGCAGTGTCTAAAATCACCAGGGAATTATTGGGACCTTTCCCATATTTTTCCTAAGTGATTAGGATGCCTAAATAAGTCCTTCTCTCCCTCTATTTATTAATAAAAAGAAAAACAGAAAAACAGAGAAAAAGAAAAGGCCAGAGGCCACTTACCTGTCGAAGCCCAGCACGACCCAGCCCAAACCACCGCTACAGTCTTCCTCTTCCCCGTGTCGGCGCCGGAGCCGCCCAGATCGCCGGCGCCGCACGCGTCGGGCATCCGCCGGCTCCCAACGAGGATAAGGACGAGCCCCGGACCTCACCTGGAACCCTAGCACGCTTCTTCCCCTTTCCCCTCGCGCCGTTTCTTCCTCCCCACATTCATCCGCCGCTGCTGCCGCCGCGCCCTCGTCACGCTAGCGGTCCCCGGCGACCCCGCGACCCCTGCTGGTAGCTGGGAGGTGCGCCGTCCTGCGCTCCTTCGTCCTCGACTACCAGCTGGAGCCGGGGAGGTCGGCATCGTCGCCATCGACCGTCTTCTCCAGCTCCGGCCGCCGCGGCCTCGCTGTCGTTCTGCATCACCCCGACCACCCCGGCCCCATACGAGCTCGCCACCGATCTCCTCTCGATGAGCCGCGCCCGTTCCCCCTCTTTTCCCCTCTGTTCCACCGTCGTAGCCGCGCGCCCGTGCATCACCGTACTCCGGCCGCCGCTCGATCTAACACCGCCGTCGCTATCGTTCCTCTCCGGCCCTTCTGAGGCCACCGTTGGATGCGGTCGGTTCTGAGCTACTCGTAGAGCTACCCCGTGCGTCGATCCGTGCCCCATAGCCACTAGCTGCTCGAGCTCCGCCCATGGCCGCCGACGGCCGCCGTCGCATCGGGTGTTTCCGGTCGTCTCAGCTGCTACCGTTGGTGCAGGTTGATGAGCGCGAGTCGTCTCGTCCCGTAGGTGTTCGCGGCGCGCGTTTTCGTCGCCTGTGGGCAAAGTCCGGCCATCGCCGCCGCCTCTGTAGCTCGCCGCCGGCGTGCAGCGTGCGCTCAGATTTAAACGCCGGTGGGTCCCGCCTACTAGGTCATTAGCGGCTAACCGGAAACGCTAATAGCCACTGACCCGCGGGCCCTTGCACTGTAGCAGTTAGGATTAAATTAAACTAACCTGTTAGCTACTGTGTCACTGACGACTGGGCCCCATCTCACTAATTAGCTAGTTAGATTAGCTTAAAACCCTGTTTAAACTAACAGTGGCTGACAGCTGGGACCCACTGGACCCAGTTGACCAGTCTAAGTGCTGACTGGGCTAGCCCCAGTCAGTGACATGTGGGTCCCCTGGCCCAGTTGACCGGATCAATCTGCTGACTGGACTAGTCCAGTCACTGGCAGGTGGGCCCCACTGGTCAGTTTGACCAGTCAGCGTCTCTGTTGACTGCTGACATCATAATTCAATTCTGTTAATAAAAATAATTCCAGAAAATCATTTAAACTTCGAAAATTCATAACTTTTAAACCGTAGCTCGTATTGAAAAAGTTAAAACATGAAAATTGCTCAGAACGACGAGACGAGTTTGATCGTGTCGTCTGTTTCCATGTCGGAACCTCCTACGTAGGAGAACTCGTAACTCCGAGCTCGATTCCGGTAGATGAATAGTGCACACACACCGGTTAATAAATCCCAGATTAATTCTAAAAATAACTAAAATGACTTAGAAGCATATTTAGGCAACCCTGCACTGCATCATAGCATCGCACGCACTGTGTTGCATCTGTTTGCATTATATTTACTTGTTTCCTCCCCCTCTTCTCTTTCGGTAGACCCCGACGTTGACATAGCTCCCGAGGCAAACGCAGCTCCGGAGTACGACTACGTCCCCGACGACCCTGCCCTTGCCGTCGAGCAGACAGGCAAGCACCCCCATTTTGAGCATTCCGATATCGCCCACTCTCTTCTCTCTTATGCTTGCATTAGAAGTTACTGCTGCTACTGTTGTCCTATATCTGATGCATAGCCTGTTTTATTGTAGTCTACTTTTGATACCTGCCTGTTCTCCTAAACTGTTTAGTATAGGATGGGTAGAGCCTTATCAGAGACCCACTTGTCCCGACTGCCCCGCTGGATAATCAGAAGACCCGAGCAACGGGATCGAAGATCAGACCCGGGCACCGCATGTCACTTCCCCTATGTTGCTCGGCACTACTGGGTTACTATCGAGTGCCGAGGGTGATACCTCGTCAGCACTTCTGATGATAACCTTGTAGGTTAGTTAATCGGTCGTGGTAAGTGAGGGTGATTCCTCCTACACCACCCCCGATAATGACGTCGTCGTGCAACTTCTCAAGTGTGGATCTCGAGGGTGATTCCTCATTCGTTCACCTTGACGATAGCATCGAGCGGGAATTCCAACGAGGGTGATTCCTCAGGGTTCCCCCTTGGTGTCAGACACACGGAGACTTGGTTACTATGACTGAACACTGAACCATGATAACATGTTACTAAAGACGGGTCGGCCCTGAGGGGTACCCGCGCGAGCATGGATGCGAAGTGATGTGGAGTCGGGTTGACCTGAGAGGTGCCCGCGAGATAACTACGAGGTGTGGCCGGGCATTCTTAGCCCTTTCCGCAAGTCCTCGAGACGGGGCGACACGGTCACATCGATCGTGAGTCTCTGCTCGTTACCGCACGCTCCTAATCCACTAACGGTTTGGATATTTGATCCGAGGGGCCTCTGGCCTGATAGCACTAACCATCACGTGGGCATAGTATGGGCGTTCTGCGTCGTATACATCAGCCGAAGCTCTACTGACATCAGCGAGGAGCGGCCTGTTTTGGATTGGACTGGGAACGCAACTGCGCTTGTATAAGGGGTTGCTAGGTCTGCTTCCGAAACATCCTCACAACGTGCAGGGTTCCCAGGGCAAAGGCCCAAGACCCCTGGGGGCATAGGTTAGTCCGACGTGCTGACCTCTCTTTAGAGCCCAGGTCGGGTTGCGGCGTGTTGCTTAGTCGAGGCCGGGCATGACCCAAAAAAGTGTGTCCAGCCGGAGTTAAGCGAGCGTGGTGGGTAAGTTGGTGCACCCCTGCAGGGAAGAAACTTCTATCGATAGCCTGTCCTACGGTAACGGACACTCGGAGTTGTATCCCGATCGGTACAACTAGAACATGACTTGAGATGAAATGGATAGTATGGCTCTGGGATTACTTTCTCGCAGGGAGTCGAGGAAGAATCGCTGGCCGAGGTTGATGACACTATTATACTTTACATTATGTTATTCTGCTCTCTTCTTATGCTGCAAGGCTGTTGAAGATGCTGAAGATGCTAGTCTTCGATAGGACTAGGCTTTCCCCCTCTATTCTGGCATTTCTGCAGCCCAGTCCACATATACAGCCCTCCTTTGAAAATGTTGCATATGTAGTGTAGATCCTTGCTTGCTGAGTACTTCGGATGAGTACTCACGTTTGCTTTATTTTCCTTTTCCCCCCCTTTATTCCTTTGTCGCATCCAGACGACGGAGCCCCGGAGCCAGTTGTCCCCACCGACGACCACTACTACTACCAGCCCGGAGAGTACTACTACTACGAGGAGCCGACCGACGACCAGGAGTAGGATTCGGAGGGTCCAGGGCAGGAGGCCCACGCCTTTCGATCGTAGAGTTTTATTTTGCCCCGCCTCTGTGAAGGCTTATCTCTCTATTTCTGTAATATATCTGTACCCAGATATCTGATGCTTCTGCTGACACTTGTATGCCATCGAGCTATGTATTCGAGCCCTCGAGGCCCTGGCTTGTAATATTAAGCTTGTATGACTTTATTTATGTTTTAGGGTTGTGTTGTGATATCTTCAAGTGAGTCCTTAGGCTTGATCGTGTGCAATTGCGTGTATGGTTAGTACACGATTAAGCCGGGGGTCGTCACACTATCTATTTACTTTTATGCAATTTTTATTTTTATTTTGAGTCTCCAACTTCTCTTATAAAGCACCAACTAGGGAACACTATTGTCATACTTGTGCATTGGGTGTAGCTAATATTTGAGTGTGTTTTATGGTTGGATCAATGATTGAGTATAATGAGCTAGGGATAACTTTCTTTAGCGTTGATATTTTGAAAGACATGGTTGCTTGTTGATATGCTTGAGTATTTATGTCTTCATGTCAAATTATAGACTATTGCTTTGAATCACCCAAACTCAAATGTCCATGCAACAAAAGAAAAGATTGTATGATGATTATGATAGGTAGCATTCCGCATCAAAAATTCTGTTTTTATCATTTATCTACTCGAGGACAAGCAGAAATTAAGCTTGGGGATGCTTGATACGTCTCCAACGTATCTATAATTTTTGATTGTTCCATGCTACTATAGTATCAATCTTGGATGTTTTATATTCATTTACAAGCAACTTTATATCATTTTTTGGGACTAACCTATTAACTTAGTGCCTAGTGCCAGTTGCTATTTTTTTTTGCTTATTTTTGACTTTTCAGGAAATCAATATCAAACAGAGTCCAAACAAAGAAAAAACTTTGGATTAATTTTTTTTGGACTAGAAGAGACCCTAGAAGGTTTGGGAGAGGACCAGAAGACTCACGAGGGAGCGATAAGCCCGTGAGGCGCACCCCACGGGCTTGTGAGCCCCTCGTGTCACGTCTTGACCTAATTTCGCCACTATAAATTCTCAAATATTCCCCTTAGATCAGAGAGCCAACCGAAATACTTTTTACGTCGCCGCAAGTTTCTGTTATCGTGAGATGCCATTTGGAGGCCTCCGTCGGCACTCCGCTGGAGGGGGAATCGACCATGGAGGGGCTCTACATCAACCTTGCTGCCCTTTCGATGATGCGTGAGTAGTTTACCACAGACCTACGGGTTCATAGTTAGTAGCTAGATGGATTCTTCTCTCTCGATGTTCTTCAATACAATGTTCTCCATGATGTTCTTAGAGTTCTATTCGATGTAATCACTTTTTGCGATGTGTTTGTTGGGATCCGACGAATTGTGAGTTTATGATCAGATTATCCATGAATATTATTTGAGTTTTCTCTGAACTCATTTATGCATGATTGTTATAGCTTCTTATTTCTCTCTGATCTATAGATTTGGTTTGGCCAACTAGATTGATTTATCTTGCAATGGGAGAGGTGCTTTGTAATGGGTTCAATCTTGCGGTGCTCAATCCTAGTGACAAAAGGGGACATGACACGTATGTATCGTTGCTATTAAGGGTAAAAAGACGGGGTTTATTTGTAACACCCCCGTTGGTTAACTACAGTAATCCCCTTTTGATTATGCCATGTCATCATGATTATCAGTGCCAAATCATCATTTGCATCATATTGCATTCAGCTCCTAACTCAAAATTCAAATTAAAACTAAAGTGGAAAATAAAAGTTGCCCAAACCTGAAGACTAAAATGCGCATCATGTTGCAAATATTCCCAAAGCATTTATAAAAATGATTGCAACATTTAATGGAATTGGAAAAGGATTCAAACATCAAGGAACAGCAGCATAACAACACTATTTAATCCTTTTCAAATTAAATAAAATCCAAGTAAAAAGATATGGACACCAAACCAATTTCTAGCAGTGACTAATGTTGCACTGTAATTTATGGACCAGCTTATATATTTTATAAAATTCATTTGGGTGCCTAACTATTTGCAAAACAGAGAAAAGAGAAAAAGAAAAGAAAAGAAGAAAACAAAAAGGAGAAAGAAACAGAACCCCCCAGCCAGGCCGGCCCAGCCAGCCGCCCACCTGACCGGCCCATCTCTCCCTCCGGCCGACCTAGTCCCCTACAACTACCTGGGCGACCGAAACCCTAACCCACTCGCCCCACACACCCCCCACGTCTCCCTCTCGTTCCCCTCCTCTCGTTAGATCGGGATCGGGCCCGATCCCGGCGCCACCGGCGCCCCGTCGCCACAACCGCCGGCCGACGCCGGCCTGCTGCGCCACTATCATCGCGCCTGCCTCCTCTTCCTCCGCCCCGACCTCGCCGCCCCGTCCCGTGCCCCGGCCGGTCCCCGCCGGACCACGCCGTCGCCGGCCAGCCCCTATCTCCCCGATGTGAGCCCCGGCCGCTGCGCCCCCCTCCTCTCTTCCACCACGCCGCTCGCCGCTCGCGCACTCGCGAGCCACGGCCTGGCCGCGCGCGTCCACCACTGTCGCCCGCGTCCGCCTCCACCTGGCCGGCCCGCGCCCGCGCCCACGGCCGCGCGCGCCCGCACCGAGCCACTCCCGCCGGCGCACCGGCCGCGGTCGCCGCCTGCCCCGCTCAGCCTCGCGTGCGCCTGGCCTTTGGGGCTTGGACACGTCCGGCCCCCTGGCAGTGTTGCCCGGACATTGTCCGGCCTGCCAGTGGGCCCTATGCCCTGTTAGCTGTTTAAAAAAATGTAAAGTAAAATAATAATAATAATTAAATTAATAATTAATTAGGAAATTAATTAAAGCTAATTAACTAGGGTTAGTTAGCCTAATCTGTTGATTAGGGTTTAATCTGATTAATTAGTTTAGAGACTATGACATGTGGGACCCACTGGTCAAATTGACCAGTCAATAGTCTTGTTGACTGCTGATGACATCGTGACATCATTGCTGATGCAGTAAATGATTTTCTGTTTTAAATAATTCAAAATGATAAATAAAACTTCAGAATTTAATACAAATTATACCGTTGCTCAGATGAAAATACTTTCTACATGAAAGTTGCTCAGAACAAAGAGACGAATCCGAATACGCAGTCCGTTCATCCGTCACACGTCCCTAGCATAGCGAACACGCAACCGTCCCCCTTCGGTCATCTGTCTGACAAATGTCCGGAACCAGGAAAACATTCCCGGATGGGTTCCCCCTTCCTCGGTGATGTGCAACCTTATGTTAGGTCACACCCGGCACTGCGTATTGTCATGTCATACATTGTGTAGCACTTGCTTGCTTAGTATTTACTGTTTCCTCCCCCTCTTCTCTCTCGATAGACCCCGACGCAGCTCCGGAGCCCGAAGACACCATTGACAACCTTGCCTTGCCGCCGAGCAACCAGGCAAGCCCCCCCCCTTGAGCATACCGATATCGCCCATTCTATTTTCTCATGCTTGCATTAGAATTGCTGCTGCTGCTTTACCTATTCTGATGCATAGCCTGTTTATTGTAACCTGCTGTTGATAATTACCTGCATATCCTAAACTGCTTAGTTTAGGCTGGGTAGAGACCTATCAGTGACCCCACTTATCCCGATTGCCCCGCTGGATTATCCGAAGACCCGATCAACGGGATTGAAGACCAGGCCCCGACACCGCACATCACCCCCCCCCTTAGTTGTAACGACACTGCAGCGTTACTATCGAGTGCCGAGTGTGAAACCTCTTGTAGCACTTCTGATGTTAACTCTGTAGAGTAGCTATTTGGTCGTGGTCATCAAGGGTGATTCCTCCTTCACCACTTTCAGTAACGATGCTGTCGTGCAACACATCAAGTGTGAACCCATCGAGGGTGATTCCTCCGAGTTCACCTTGACGGATACATCAAGTAGGAATCCAACGAGGGTGATACCTCGGATTCCTCTGATGTTATGGACACACGGATACTTGGACTTTACATTGTTACTTGGATAGGCGGGTCGACCCTGAGGGGTACCCGCGTGCGCCTGAGAGGCGAGTGTTGTGAAGACGGGTAACTATGTGGTGCCCGAGTGAGAATACGAGGCGTGGCCGGGCATTCTTGGCCCTTGCCGCAAGTCCTCGAGACGGGGCGATGGGGTCACATCTTTCGTGAGTCTCTGCTCATTACCGCAAGCCCTAGTCCACTAACGATTTGGATATTTGATCCGAGCAGGCCTCTGGCCTGATAGCACTAACCATCACGTTGGCATAGTATGGGCGTTCTGCATCGTAGCATCAGCCGACAGTTCTGTCAGACGTCCAGTTCAACATTGTGGCCGGGTCGGATCGTGCCGTTGGCGCTGGTATCCACCCTTCTCGCAACGACCCGTAGTGCACAGGGCGACGGCCCAAGACCCCTGAGCGCTTAGGATGTAGACCGGCGGGGGCCTCTCTGCTGAGCTCTAGGTAGGGCTGCGGTGTATCGTTTGGCCGAGGCCGGGCATGACCCAGGAAAGTGTGTCCGGCCGGAGTTAATCGAGCGTGTTGGGTAAGTTGGTGCACCCCTCCAGGGAAGAAAACTTCTATCGATAGCCGGTCCTATGGTAAAGGACACTCGGAGTTGTATCCTGATTGATACAATTAGAACTGGATACTTGGATACTATGGCTCTGGGATTGCTTCTCGTAGGGAGTCGAGAAGGGATCTCAGGACGAGGTTGATGACTGTATGGCTCTGGGATTGCTTTCTCGCAGGGCGTCGAGAAAGGATCTCTGGGTGAGGTTGAGACTTAATGATACTACTATATTATATTGTTCTATTCTACTCTCTTCTATTGCTGCAAGACCGCTGAAGATGCTAGTCTTTGATAGGACTAGACCTTCTCTCTATTCTGGCATTTCTGCAGCCCAGTCCACATATACAGCCATTCTTTGATGACGTTGCATATGTAGTGTAGATCCTTGCTTGCTGAGTAGTTCTGAGTACTCACGGTTGCTCTGTTTTCCTTTTCTCCCCATATCAGTTTGTCATGACCAGAGGACGGAGCCCCCTGAGACAGATGCCCCGTCGATCGACTACTACTACTACCCTGAGGGTGGATACTACTACGAGATGGCTGACGACCTGGAGTAGGATCAGAGGGTCCCAGGAAGGAGGCCTACGCCTTTCGATCGTAGTGTTTTATTTTGCCCCACCTTCTATAGGCCTTTCTGTGCTTTCTTTTATATCTGTACTCAGATATCTGATGCTTTCGCTGATGGTTGTTCGCAAGCTTATGTATTCGAGCCCTCGAGGCCCCTGGCTTGTAATATAAAGCTTGTATGATTTTATTTATGTTTTAGAGTTGTGTTGTGATATCTTCCCGTGAGTCCTTAGGCTTGATCGTGTGCATTTGCGTGTATGATTAGTGCACGATCGAGCCGGGGGCGTCACAAGTTGCTATCAGAGCCGACTGCCTGTAGGAATCCCCCTTTCCAACTCCTTGGCCAAAGTTGAGTCTAGTAACCGAAAACTGTTTTACTAACTTGGCTGTGTGGCTTACGGGCCCATGTCGCCAATTCGGTGGTATTAGGATCTTTTACTCCTCGACCTTTACTCTGGGACTCTGATCTCTCTTCCTTTCGGGTTAGAATTTTACTAACTCTAACATTAGGTTCTCGTGATCAATCCACCCGGAGTTCTGAAATTACCCCTCCTTTCTTCAAGAATTGTGGGCCAGGTTCTGCTTGCAGGATCCTTTTATCGAGGGCACCCTGTGTTGTCACTTGTAGATACCTCGCTCCAACAATTTTCTCCGACGTGATATAGCCTTTGCTATGTCACGTTGTTGTAATCCTCACCGCGTGCCTGCACGCCTCCTAGCTTGCCTAGCTGCGTGTGTTTCCGAACTCCTACCGCCGTTTGTGTCCAACTCTGTGCATCGTTCTGTATGTCTGTAATGACTACTGATATACACCTGATGCCTTCTTGTTCATTTCCCATGTTACATCATGAACTTCATACACCTGCAGTTTTTCTTGCTAAACTGCCCCTGTTGGTTTGGCAGGATGGCTGACGATCCTCCACCTCCACCTTATATTGCCGCAATGATGCAGCAGTTTGAACTCAACCGTCAGCAGTTTGAGCTTAACCGTCAGTTTATGACCGGAATATTGGCTCAGTTCCCAAACCAGAATGCTCATCAACAGCCTACACCAATAACTTTGCCGGAATTCATGCGCCTCAATCCGTCCACCTTTCGCAGCTCGACTGATCCAATGGATGCTGATGATTGGCTCCGTGACATTGCCTTCTAGATGAAGTCGGCCAATGTTATCCCTGACAGTTACGTCACCTATGCGACGTATCACCTGAGGGGATCAGCTGCTCAATGGTGAGAAAGCCACAAGGCTATGTTGCCTGCAGAGACTGTAACCACTTGGCAGGAATTTCAGTCAGCTTTTCATGCACGTTACATTCCTCAAGGTCTGATGGACCAGAAGAAGCAGGAGTTCCGTAAACTCTCTCAGGGTAAAATGACTGTGGATGAATATCATAGGAAATTCCTTGAATTATCCCGCTATACTGCGGATGACGTCGACACCGACACTCGCAAGCAGGAGAAATTCCGTGGAGGACTACGTACTGATATAAACCTTGCACTTGCTGTCCATGATTTCATAGACTTCGCAACGCTTGTCAGCAAATCTTTCCAAGTTGAAACAGCTCTGACTGAGTACCAGGAGTCGCTCAAGCGCACTCATGAAGCTGGCTCATCCTCGGGTCAGCCTGTTCAGAAGCGTCGAGTGTGGATCCCGCACAATGTTTACCACCGACCTGCTCCAACACCAAGGCCATCATATGTTGCATCTCGTCTGCCTTCAACGCCGAGACAGCTTATGGTTCATGATGGACCGCCTGATGCTATGGCTTCTCCTCAAGTTGCGCCACGTCCTCCTAATGGTCGTAAGAAGAATTGTCGAAACCACCGACTCAGAAACCGTAATGTCATACCATCTACTGTTGTACTTGGCCATGCCAATCACGTCAATGCTGAAAAGGCTCAGAGGGAACCGACTATCGTCCTAGGAGCATTCTCTGTGAATTCAGTGCCAACTTCTGTTTTGTTTGATTCAGGTGCATCACATTCCTTCGTGTCCCAGCAATTTGCACAACTGCATGGGTTAGCTATGAGCTCATTACCCACTCCTTTAGAAATCATCACTCCCCGTTCCAGTTGGCAAACCAAAATGATAAGTCACAACAATCAGATCAGAATTGAAGGGTTGATGTTCTCTGCTTCCCTTATTGCTCTTGGACCTTCCGACATAGACATCATTCTCGGTATGGACTGGTTGACCGCCCATAATGCTTTGATTGACTGTGCCGCTAAGAAAGTCCAACTTACCCATTCTTCTGGCCAGACAGTCAAATACTCAGCCTGAATGGTTCAGAATGCCGAGACTCAGATATATGTTCTGAATGCATTGAAGGCTTCACCTCTTGAAGGCATCGAGAACGTTCCAGTTGTTCGTGAATTTCAAGACATCTTTCCAGAAGAACTTCCAGGAATACCCCCTGCTAGAGCTGTTGAGTTTGTCATCGACTTGAAGCCTGGCACTACCCCTATTGCGAAGCGCCCTTATAAAATGCCTCCGCACCACCTTCTTGAGCTTAAGGAAGAAATCGACACATCACTTAAGAAAGGTTTCATCCGTCCCAGTTCCTCTACTTGGGGAGCACCTTCACTCTTCATTAAGAAGAAGGATGGAACTAACCGATTGGTTCAGGATTATCGGCCCATTAACCAAGCCACAATCCAGAACAAATATCTGCTTCCTTGGATCAATGATTTGTACGATCAACTTACTGGATCATCGGTGTTTTCTAAACTCGACTTGAGGTTGGGTTACCATCAGATCCGTGTTCGTGAAGAGGATATTCCGAAGACTGCATTTGTTACTCGCTATGGCTCTTATGAGTACACTGTCATGTCATTTGGCTTAACAAATGCTCCAGCCACATTCTCCCGTCTGATGAATTACATCTTCATGGATTATCTCGACAAGTTCGTCGTGGTATATCTGGATGATATTCTGGTATATTCGAAGAATAAGGAAGAACATGCTGAACTCCTCCGTCTTGTACTGGAAAGGCTCCGAGAACACCAGTTGTATGCCAAATACTCCAAATGTGAATTCTGGCTTTCTGAAGTAACGTATCTTGGTCATGTGATTTCCAAGGATGGAATTGCTGTTAACCTAGAACGAGTTCAGGCTATTCTTGACTGGACTCCTCCGAAGAATGTCAAGCAAGTGAGAAGTTTTCTCGGCCTTGCAAGCTATTGCCGTCGATTTGTCGAGAACTTTTCTAAGATTGCTAAGCCCCTGACTGATCTGCTTCACAAAGGTGTTAAGTTTGAATGGACAGAAAAATGTCAGGAAAGTTTCCAAGCACTCGAAGACAAGCTGACATCTGCCCCAGTACTATCTCCTCCAGATACCCGCAAAGACTTTGTGATTTATTGTGACGCATCCCGTGAAGGATTAGGCTGTGTCCTAATGCAAGAGCGTAAAGTGATTGCCTATGGCTCTCGTCAGTTGCGCCCGCATGAAGCGAATTATCTGGTACATGATTTAGAACTAGCTGCTGTCATCTATGCACTGCAGTTGTGGCGACATTACCTTCTCGGTAATCGTTGCGAGATCTACACGGATCATAAAAGTCTGAAGTACTTGTTCACTCAGCCATCTCTAAACCTACGTCAGCAAAGATGGATGGAGGCCATTGCGGACTATGATTTGGGTATATCCTATACCCCTGGCAAGGCTAACGTGATGGCTGATGCCTTAAGCCGCAAGTCCTATTGCGACAACCTCATGGTAAGGCGAGCTCAACCTCGTCTTTTTGAAGAACTGCGCAAGCTGAATCTGCGTGTTGTTCCATAGGGTTCTCTTAATAACCTTGTGATACAACCAGATCTTGAGAAAGCTGTTAAGAATGCGCAAGCTAAAGATGCTGAAATTGATCTGATGAAGAAAAATCTTCACCTTGAAAAGTACAGGGATTTCTCGCTGTCTGAAGATGGAACCTTGTATTTCAGAAACCACATTGTGGTACCTCACTTCGAACTTATGACTGACAAGGTCATGAAGGAGGCACATGATACCCCACTGTCTATTCATCCGGGTAGCACCAAGATGTATCGTGATCTCCGTCAAAGGTACTGGTGGTCTAGAATGAAGCAGGACATTGCTCGTTATGTTGCCGAATGTAATGTGTGTCGTCGCGTTAAAGCAGAACATCAGAAGCCTGCTGGAATTCTGCAACCACTTCCTATTCCTCTGTGGAAATGGGATAAGGTTCAGATGGATTTCATTACTAGCCTTCCCAGGTCACAGAAGGGTCACGATGCTATTCTTGTCGTTGTCGACCAACTCTCTAAGGTTGCACACTTTCTGCCTATCAAAGAGACGATCACTGCTAGTCAGTTAGCAGAGTTATATATCTCCAGAATTGTTTCACTCCACGGTATTCCGAAGGAGATTAGTTCGGACCGTGGCGGTCTTTTCACCTCCAAGTTCTGGGAAAGTTTCCAAGAAGCTATGGGAACTCATATTACCTGGAGTTCAGCTTATCATCCCCAATCCCAAGGCCAAGTCGAGCGAGTCAATCAAGTGCTTGAAGACATGCTTCGGGCTTGTGTTATTTCTTTTGGCAAGAAGTGGGAAGAATCTCTCCCATATGCCGAGTTCTCTTATAACAACAGCTATCAAGCCAGCTTGAAAATGGCCCCTTTTGAAGTTCTATATGGACGTAAGTTTCGAACCCCTCTGAATTGGTCAGAAACTGGGGAACGACAGCTCGTGGGACCGGACATTATTCAACACGCCGAAGAACAAGTCCGTATTGTCCGTGAAAACCTCAAGGCGGCTCAGGATCGCCAGAAGAGCAACTATGATCGCAAACGGTGGGGTTTAACTTATCAACCTGGTGATCAGGCTTATCTGTGAGTCACTCCTATGAAGGGCACTCACCGTTTTGGAATCAAGGGCAAGCTAGCTCCATGCTACATTGGTCCTTTCCGCATTGTTGCAAGACGTGGTCAGGTGGCATATAAATTGGAGTTGCTGCTGCAATTCTCCCATATCCATGACGTCTTCCATGTGTTGCAACTTCGTAAATGCTTCAAGGAATCTCTGCACCGAGCTGTGGATCACGAAATGCTCGAATTGCATGATGATCTTTCTTATAGGGAGCATTCGATCCGCATTCTCGATGAAGCTGAACGTCGGACCCGTCAGAAGGTTACCAAGTTCCTCAAAGTGCAGTGGTCTAATCATACTGAAGATGAAGCCACTTGGGAGCGCGAGGATAGCCTCCGTGCTGAATACCCTGAACTTTTCCCTTCTACCTCTTAATTCTCGGGACAAGAATTCTTGTTAGTGGAGGAGATTTGTAACACCCCTGGTGGTTAACTACAGTAATCCCCTTTTGATTATGCCATGTCATCGTGATTATCAGTGCCTAATCATCATTTGCATCATATTGCATTCAGCTCCTAACTCAAAATTCAAATTAAAACTAAAGTGGAAAATAAAAGTTGCCCAAACCTGAAGACTAAAATGCGCATCATGTTGCAAATATTCCCAAAGCATTTATAAAAATGATTGCAACATTTAATGGAATTGGAAAAGGATTCAAACATCAAGGAACAGCAGCATAACAGCACTATTTAATCCTTTTCAAATTAAATAAAATCCAAGTAAAAAGATATGGACACCAAACCAATTTCTAGCAGTGACTAATGTTGCACTGTAATTTATGGACCAGTTTATATATTTTATAAAATTCATTTGGGTGCCTAACTATTTGCAAAACAGAGAAAAGAGAAAAAGAAAAGAAAAGAAGAAAACAAAAAGGAGAAAGAAACAGAACCCCCCAGCCAGGCCAGCCCAGCCAGCCGCCCACTTGACCGGCCCATCTCTCCCTCCGGCCCACCTAGTCCCCTACAACCCCCTGGGCGACCAAAACCCTAACCCACTCGCCCCACACACCTCCCACGTCTCCCTCTCGTTCCCCTCCTCTCGTTGGATCGGGATCGGGCCCGATCCCGGTGCCCCGCCGCCGGCGCCCCGTCGCCACAACCGTTGCCCGACGCCGGCCTGCTGCGCCACTGTCACCGCGCCTGCCTCCTCTTCCTCCGCCCCGACCTCGCCGCCCCGCCCCGTGCCCCGGCCGGTCCCCGCCAGACCACGCCGTCGCCGGCCAGCCCCTCTCTCCCCGATGTGAGCCCCGGCCGCTGCGCCCCCCCTCCTCTCTTCCACCACGCCGCTCGCCGCTCGCGCACTCGCGAGCCACGGCCTGGCCGCGCGCGTCCACCACCGTCGCCCGCGTCCGCCTCCACCTGGCCGGCCCGCGCCCACGGCCACGCGCGCCCGCACCGGGCCACCCCCGCCGGCGCACCGGCCACGGTCGCCGCCTGCCCCGCTCAGCCTCACGTGTGCCTGGCCTTTGGGGCTTGGACATGTCCGGCCCCCTGGCAGTGTTGCCCGGACATTGTCCGGCCTGCCAGTGGGCCCTGTGCCCTGTTAGCTGTTTAAAAAAATGTAAAGTAAAATAATAATAATTAAATTAATAATTAATTAGGTAATTAATTAAAGCTAATTAACTAGGGTTAGTTAGCCTAATCTGTTGATTAGGGTTTAATCTGATTAATTAGTTTAGAGACTATGACATGTGGGACCCACTGGTCAAATTGACCAGTCAATAGTCTTGTTGACTGCTGATGATAGCGTGACATCATTGCTGATGCAGTAAATGATTTTCTGTTTTAAATAATTCAAAATGATAAATAAAACTTTAGAATTTAATAGAAATTAAACCGTTGCTCAGATGAAAATACTTTCTACATGAATGTTGCTCAGAACGAAGATATGAATCCGAATACGCAGTCCGTTCGTCCGTCACACGTCCCTAGCATAGCGAACACGCAACCGTCCCCCTCTGGTCATCTGTCTGACAAATGTCCGGAACCGGGAAAACATTCCCGGATGGGTTCCCCCTTCCTCGGTGATGTGCAACCTTACGTTAGGTCACACCCGGCACTGCCTATTGTCATGTCATACATTGTGTAGCACTTGCTTGCTTAGTATTTACTGTTTCCTCCCCCTCTTCTCTCTCGATAGACCCCGACGCAGCTCCGGAGCCCGAAGACACCATTGATAACCTTGCCTTGCCGCCGAGCAACCAGGCAAGCCCCCCCCCCCCTTGAGCATACCGATATCGCCCATTCTATTTTCTCATGCTTGCATTAGAATTGCTGCTGCTGCTTTACCTATTATGATGCATAGCCTGTTTATTGTAACCTGCTGTTGATAAGTACCTGCATATCCTAAACTGCTTAGTTTAGGCTGGGTAGAGACCTATCAGTGACCCCACTTATCCCGATTGCCCCGCTGAATTATCCGAAGACCCGATCAACGGGATTGAAGACCAGGCCCCGACACCGCACATCACCCCCCCTTAGTTGTAACGACACTGCAGCATTACTATCGAGTGCCGAGGGTGAAACCTCTTGTAGCACTTCTGATGTTAACTCTGTAGAGTAGCTATTTGGTCGTGGTCATCAAGGGTGATTCCTCCTTCACCACTTCCGGTAACGACGCTGTCGTGCAACACATCAAGTGTGAACCCATCGAGGGTGATTCCTCCGAGTTCACCTTGACGGATACATCGAGTGGGAATTCAACGAGGGTGATACCTCGGATTCCTCTGATGTTATGGACACGCGGATACTTGGACTTTACACTGTTAATTGGATAGGCGGGTTGACCCTGAGAGGTACCCGCGTGCGCCTGAGAGGCGAGTGTTGTGAAGACGGGTGCCTGTGTGGTGCCCGAGTGAGAATACGAGGCATGGCGGGGCATTCTTGGCCCTTGCCGCAAGTCCTCGAGATGGGGCGATGGGGTCACATCTTTCGTGAGTCTCTGCTCGTTACCGCAAGCCCTAGTCCACTAACGATTTGGATATTTGATCCGAGCAGGCCTCTGGCCTGATAGCACTAACCATCACGTGGGCATAGTATGGGCGTTATGCATCGTAGCATCAGCCGACAGTTCTGTCAGACGTCCAGTTCAGCATTGTGGCCAGGTCGGATCGTGCCATTGGCGCTGGTATCCACCCTGCTCGCAACGACCCGGAGTGCACAGGGCGACGGCCCAAGACCCCTGAGCGCTTAGGATGTAGACCGGCGGGGACCTCTCTGCTGAGCTCTAGGTAGGGCTGCGGTGTATCGTTTGGCCGAGGCCGGGCATGACCCAGGAAAGTGTGTCCGGCCGGAGTTAATCGAGCGTGTTGGGTAAGTTGGTGCACCCCTGTAGGGAAGAAAACTTCTATCGATAGCCGGTCCTACGGTAAAGGACACTCGGAGTTGTATCCTGATTGATACAATTAGAACTGGATACTTGGATACTATGGCTCTGGGATTGCTTCTCGCAGGGAGTCGAGAAGGGATCTCAGGACGAGGTTGATGACTGTATGGCTCTGGGATTGCTTTCTCGCAGGGCGTCAAGAAAGGATCTCTGGGTGAGGTTGAGACTTAATGATACTACTACATTATATTGTTTTGTTCTACTCTCTTCTATTGCTGCAAGACCGCTGAAGATGCTAGTCTTCGATAGGACTAGGCCTTCTCTCTATTCTGGCATTTCTGTAGCCCAGTCCACATATACAGCCATTCTTTGATGATGTTGCATATGTAGTGTAGATCCTTGCTTGCTGAGTACTTCTGAGTACTCACGGTTGCTTTGTTTTCCTTTTCTCCCCATATCAGTTTGTCGTGACCAGAGGACGGTGCCCCCTGAGACAGATGCCCCGTTGATCGACTACTACTACTACCCCGAGGGTGGATACTACTACGAGATGGCTGACGACCTGGAGTAGGATTGGAGGGTCCCAGGCAGGAGGCCTACGCCTTTCGATCGTAGTGTTTTATTTTGCCCCGCCTTCTATAGGCCTTTCTGTGCTTTCTTTTATATCTGTACTCAGATATCTGATGCTTCCGCTGACGCTTGTTCGCAAGCTTATGTATTCGAGCCCTTGAGGCCCCTGGCTTGTAATATAAAGCTTGTATGATTTTATTTATGTTTTAGAGTTGTGTTGTGATATCTTCCCGTGAGTCCTTAGGCTTGATCGTGTGCATTTGCGTGTATGATTAGTGCACGATCGAGCCGGGGGCGTCACATTATTCATGCGTGAGTTTACTTTGTCTACATCATGTCATCTTTCTTAAGGCGTTACTCCGCTCTTTATGAACTTACTAGTACAAATGCCCGTGCGTTGCAACGGGCGATAAATTTAGTAGTACTCAGTCCTTTTTTTCATTCTGTAACGCTTCTTATATTCAATTTTGAGTAACGTCTGTAAACAGGTGTCCTTGAGTATCACTTTTTAGTAAAAGCCGACCTAACATCGTTCGTTAGGATATGTTCAGTTCTGCATGACGATAGGTAGCTGGGGGAATTCCAGAAATCCATTTTGGCTATAGTTAGCACATGCTCCCTGCGTGTCAAAAATAAATTTTACAAATATTTAAAAATAGAAAAAAAATAGATGTGTTCATTGTCACACCCAAATGGTACATGCAAATTTTCAGGGGAAAAACTTAAGCATTTTGACCCGTATGAAAAAAAGTCGAACGCCAAATGTTACACTTAATTTTAATTTTTTCACCGACGAAGCAGTGCTATCCCATACAGCATGAAAATTGTCAAGCACACTTGCTGCACTAATATGAAAATCTTCCAAAAATCTAGAACTTTTAAAATTTATATAATATTACTTTGATTTTACAGTTCAGGGAGCATATGCTCCCAGAGCGAAAAATCCCCGTCCGGGGAATTACTCCTTTTCGAAAAAAAAGAAAAAAAGGAAAAAAAAGTGGTTCGATGCGATATATACATTTGCTAGGCCCACTTTGGTCGGCCCGGTCTGTTTCAATAGTGAGTGGAGAAAATGAAAAGGCCGAACTGAATCCATCTAGCCGTTCGAGCCCACGAGCACTTCCTCGTGCACTACCGTCTCCTCACTTCCACATCACCAGGCGCAGCAGACCCGTCTAGGGCTCTCCCGCCGCCGACGCCGCCGTCCGATGCCGCGGCTCTCCGCCGCTGGGGTGTGGTGCTGCCGGCTTCGTTTCTCGCTGGATAATAGCGCCGGCCTCCTCCTTCCTGATCTCGTCATCCTGGCGGACCTGTCGTGTGCGTCGCCCGCCGCTTCACACACCAGCGCCGCCACCTTGCTGCCGTCCCGGCGAGCGTCTCGACAGCCGCCGCTTGCCTCTTCATTCTGCCCCCGCGCCTGGTTGCCCTACGCCTTCCCCTGCTTCCGTGACGTCGCCTCCAATATTGCAAAGGTAATGCGTGCCATTTCCACTCTTCTCTCTTCTGTTCCCCATTCTGATTGCAATGGAGATTAATTAATTACATCTTTGATCTGGCTTAGTGTTTTAGAACCGATTTGGTCGCAGTTTGTAGATTTAGTGGGAACCTCACCTCACTCTTTGATTGTTCAACTGTCTCTGCTCCAAATCTGCAGGCTATCTACTCCAAATGTCTGCTGAGCATCTTCTTCAATTAGCCAAAATCAATCGCTTGGTGTAGTTCCAGTTTGTGCTTACTATCCAATACTAATTTCTAAGAGGCTACATCTCAAGCAGGTACACATTTCCCTGCCACCAATTTCTGCAGGCCCGTCTGCCTATGTGAAGCACACTAACTTCTTTTCATGCTGTGCCTCTAAATAACATCAATATGGTCACTATTTTTCCTTATTGACAATGTGGGATTTCATCCGTCGGCCTCCTTCGAACAACACTAAGTATTTAAATCAGAGTATTAACTCTTAAATCTGATACATTTGGTCCTTGTGGTATCTGAAAATTGGCAATCAAAGATGGACATAATTATCTTAACATGAGCATCCTTTTATTTTTTGTTCTTTCAATTTTGTTTGCTAAGTGGAGCAATGTTTAATGGTACTATGGTCTTCCCTAATTTCAAAACATGTATGGGAAAATGTGGTTTCCTTAGGTGAAAGGATGTTATGTGTTCATACAACGACCTCACACAAGATTAAATTTGTAGTTATTTTCATGAAAGTACACAATTTTAACGATGCATACATAATAGGATGGACTGCGATTACATGAATATTTTCTTAGGTGAAAGGATGAAGTAGCATTTGGTACTATTTTCGATGTAGGTGTCTTACCTAAACTGAAAAAATTACCCGTGTGCAAAAATAGCCGCATAACCATATTATTTGGTACATATAGTGTATATATGCAGTCTTACTTCCTATACCATTTCCTAAAAAACACTAAGATATTCAAAGCCAACTAAAATAGTTTGTAAGACATAAAATAATGCATAGCTGAACATATAAAAGACGAATACTTGTAAATGTCACCAAATTTAGTTCAAATTTTCTCTAGAAAAATCAAAATAATATTCTATCATGATAAAAGTTTAATATATTTCCTGTATATAGTAACTTTGTAAAATTCTAGCCCGTGCTTGTGTGGGATCTTAAGGTGCAGTGTTAATTTGTTTTTGCCCCCTCCACTTTTTTCCGGGCTTGGGACCGGCATTGGCAGTGTTAGGCCCCCCTACCCCTATTAATAGTGAACCAACTTAAGCACATGTGATTGTATGTAGTTTTAATATTTGCTGGAGAATAATTAATATGTAAATATGAAAACAGGTTTAAAATAAAGTTATGAAGAAGCCATCGTAATATAGTTTGTCGGGACCTACTTCAGGTACACACTTTCATCTGATGAAAGGGTTTTTTTTTTTGAAAAATCCGATGATAGAATTGTGATACATGGAATAGTCTTTATTTAATCATTTTTATTTTTTGTTGTTTAGAAAAACATGAATATTTATTTATATTGAAAAGGTGTTTTTTTTAATTTTCGAGAACTTCTTTAGATAATTTTAAGTATTTTTTCAAAATATAATCATTTTTATGGAGCGAGCAGCCGCCGTCCGGTGTCCTTGCCTTCTCGTTGAACCCAACTCCTTCTCCCGCAGGCTCCAACCATGGTCAGTTGTGGCAGTAGTAGTTACCAGATTCAGATTTATAGCTAGCTTTTCAAACTTTTTAATCAGTGACTATACTATGTGTATGACACACATGGTAGGACGTAGTCATTATGTGTAGCTGAGTGTGATGCGTGAGCAGCCTAGCTAATCGGCGTATGGCCATTAGCATTCTCATTGAAGACCATTCATCTGCTTGTCTACTTGTTTTGTTAATCTATAGCAGTGAAATTGATATGTATTATTCCAAAATGTATCAGATATACTCATGCAGTCTCCCTGCTACCCAGCGTCGCCGCCGTGTTGTGTCGCTTTGTCATTCTCGGATCAGAAGGTGAGTAATAATAGAGCTACCTACGGCCGCTCCGCCGAGTCCGCCGCCCCTGCCGCCGTATCAATGGAATCTTGCGACGCTCCCTCTTCCTTTCTAAAATGTGCATACATATAGTTTTCTGGTTGGTTTGTTTATCTTTTGCTATGAAATTATATGTATTTTTACAAAATTGGTCATATTTTTATAAAATTGGTCATATATATTTCAGGTTTCGGGGGGAGGTAGAGAATGTGATGTTTAGCGAAATCAGGGCAGCAGCAGTAGTTCCAAGGTGAGAAATATGTTCTTATTTTGACTTGTAAGTCTCTTTCTGCCCTTAGTTACACATTTTGGTGCTAAATTTGTATATACACATAGAATTACTTTTGTAGCAGAATCATGAATGAGTTAGTTGACATATAATAAAAAATATCCATGAATGATTTAGTGATTCAGGACATTATACATGAGAATTATACCATGAATGATTTGTATATACACAAATGAGGTAGTCTCCTTCAAGATAATCAAGTTCTGAATTCTAGCTTGGAAGTTATCACTTGGCTGCAATGTTTCTGTAGAACACAAGCAATAAATTTAAGGTTAGAAAATAAGCAATGCAATGTGAAATATAAATACTTAATTTTTTCTTAAACGATGATCTTACCAAGTAGAAACTGAAATTTTGAACAAGAAATTGAAAGGTTGCATTACCTATTTGGTTAGGACTTCCGTGTAAACAATATTTTTCGTATATGTCCCACTTGTACTGATCTTCTTATTCTTATTTTTCTTCTTCCCCTTTGTGTATGTGTCGCCTGTATTGGTATCTTTATTCTTCTACTTGTTCACATCATGTGTACCTATTAGTACTTTTATATTTGATGTCGCGGTTGCTCTAGAAAGCGCGACATATAGTTGACCATGTGAGAAAACCGGTTCAGGCAGGTAGACACCGATATTTGGTATTGTTTGACCTTGTGATTTACTTATTGTCATTGCAAAACTGAGCCTGACTGGAAATTGTTTCCTCTTGAAACTGAATAGGAACATGTCATCGTCAGAGGGGCATAATGGTATTCGAGGCAGGAAAACTCGCATTCCAGAGTGCTGTCCCACAACAATCTCTGCATCAATTGTATTTTTTTGAAATCCACGTACGACCAATCTCGTGCCGTTGCAAAGTCCATTAGCAGGGTCGATGTTCCTAAGTAGTATGATTGGACAATTTATTTTGAGCTTCAGCATATGTGGAGGTAGTCCATTTGGGGTTAGGGTGTTTAGGAATTCTGGTGAATAGTAGTTATGTGGGTCGTCTTCTACAGAATCAAAGCTGTGGTACACCATCTCCTCCCCCTGGAAGCGATCAATCATTTTTAGGTTGATCTTGTCTACGAAATCGTTCCTTGTGGATAAAATTGCTCTTGACGTGATGTACTTTGGATCTTTTAGGGAAGCATTTCCTGTTTGGTAGATACTGTCAATGAGTCTATCCAGGCCATTATCATCTGTCTTATTTGGCACACATATACTTGTAGGTAGAAGTATTTCACCCTCATCATTTGTCTCCTCGGTTCCGTTTCCAATGCGTAGTAGGTATTCTGTGAACCACGGGTCATTTTGAGCCCTCATGTTGCGCACAAGCTTCAATTGACGCATGCGATTCCAAAGCTCCGACCTGCGTAGTGATGCATCTACTATCTGAGCTCTTGTTCCCTTTCGGACAACAGGGAGCACTTGTCTAAAATCTCCCCCAAATACGATTGTTTTTCCACCAAATGGAAGATCTGGTCTAACCATTATGTCCCGCATGCTTTGGTCTAGCGCCTCCACTGTCTGCCTCTTGGTCATAGATGCTTCATCCCAGATTATTAGTGATGCTGCTTGGAGTAGCTTTGCTGTCCCACTCTGTTTTGTAAAGCTACAAATAGCTCCATCATCTATTTTTAGTGGAATCTTGAACCTCGAGTGTGCGGTCCTCCCTCCAGGCATTATGGAAGCAGCAACACCGGAAGTGGCCGTCGCCACAACAATCTTGCCTTGTCCGCGTATTGTGGCCAAGAGCGCCCTTTAAAGAAAAGTTTTTCCTGTGCCTCCCGGCCCATCGACAAAGAATATACCTCCTCTTTGGTGGTCAACTGTGGCTAGGATTTTGTCGTAGGCTTTCCTCTGCTCGTTGTTTAGGTTTTCATGCAACGATACGTCCTCAGGGTCCACCTCGATGGAGGTCTCCTCAATGATCTCCCTAGGTATGTCGTCTGTCGTCTCATGTTGTTTGTCGATCTCTGGAAGAGGAAACGATTCAATGTCTTTTCCCATTGAGTGCAACATGTCCCTAATATTTTTCAGAACCATCTGTTCGATCGTGTGCTTGCATTTGCAGTTTCTGCTGTAGTCTTCTGACATTGCCTCAAGGTGTTTGTTCCAGAGGCCACGTACGTCGCTAGGCTCACAAAAAACCAAGATTGTCGTGAATAGCCTTCGTAGCGATGATGGCATTCGAAATAACTCTGCTTCTGTCATGCAGTCATCTAGTGTGTTGTCTGCCTCAATGAACCCCCGTTTTTCTGCGGCTTCACGGAAGGTTGGCATTACTTGTCCATCGACTGTTCGTAGGTCTTCGTAGCTGCTGGCGCCTATCACGTGATTTAGGAGAACTCGAAGATAGTATCGTTCTCCTTCAGCTAGGTGTGCTAAGACGATCCTGCCAACCTGGAACACAACGCCTCGTTTCCTCTCTTGCCAAAACTTCCCTCGTCTTTGCCAAGTATAATATTCCGGAAAGTCTCTGTATAGTATGCCTCGTGCTTTCTCATGTAAGCTGTTTGCTTCAAAGTACGCAGTCAACATTGATCTTTCCGTGCCATCACGGTCGATAATATTCTTTATTTTTTCCATGCCATGGTATGAAACCATGTGCATATTTGGGAGATGTAGCTGCAGTTGCAAGACTGGTGGGTGCATTTTGCTTAGTTCGAAGCCATATATTCTCCACAGTGCTTCCGGAGGTGTCACCCACCGTGCGTCTCTGTACTGTTTAATCTCGTCGACTTCGACTTCATCTACTTTGTTAGTTACAGATACAGATGCCCGGTCATGACCCTTGTAGATGTACTTGAAGAGGTACTTAACGGCTTTAATGCTTGAGTATATCTCAACATTTATGTGGCAGTTGAACATCCTTAGCAGATAGGGGTTGTAAGGAACCACCCACCTATTATCTAGTTTGCAACCTCGGACCATTTCAGTACGACCGTCATTGCGTCTCCTATATAGTGGGTAGGAGTCCTTGCCTTGAATTGTAGTTTCGTTAAATGGCCTTGGATAATTGTTCTTGCATGACCGACGATTCTTTGTGCATGGACAAAATTTATTCAATGCACCGCAAGGACCATGCATCATATGTTTGACTACCATTTTGTATAGTTCTGGGTACTTGTGCTTGTTAGGGAGCTCAGCAGAGATGATTTTGTCATACTGTTCCGGACACGTGTATTTGTATTTTCCGGTCATGATGAGCAAAAAGTGAGCATGGGGTAATCCCCTCTTTTGGAACTCTACGACATATGTATATGCCTTAAACTTTCCATGAATGGCCTTCTCAAATAGTTGCTTCTTCATTTCTTCTAGCTTCGCCCTGAAAACACGAACAACAATGTCTGGGCGATCTTGTGGTGTTTGTCCAAACTGTAGTTCACGTGTGATCTCTTCCCAGTTGGGGTTGCAGGTCATTGTGAGGAATACGTCTGGTTTTCCATATTTTCTAACTAAAGCCATAGCATCTAGATACCTGCGAAGTCTATCTCGCGGCCCTCCAATAAATGATGAGGCAAGTACTCTCCGTTTTCCAATTGCATCTCCATTCTGTTCTCCCGCTTGAATGCTGTCTAGAAGGCCTTGGTATAGATCCGCCCTTATTTTATTTTGATGATGCCACATGTAATCCAGTCTGGAGCTTTCAATCTTGATGTATGTATCTACAGCAAACTGCTGGAAAAGCCTTCTGCCGTGCAATATTGGGTTGAATATGTTTGGTCGTGTATGGAACTTATAGCAGTAGTATTCTCTCTTGGTTACCCATAGGCCACTGGCTGAATCTGTGCAAATATTGCATCATGAAAATTTAGTTGCATATGTAGTAGTGAACCATATATGAAAATTTAATTTTGAATACAATTACCTGGGTCATCGTCATTACTGATATTTTCATCACCAGCATCTTCCTCTTGTGTATCCTTCTTTGGGATTTTCCTATGCCAACCGAGTTCAGCTCTTGGAAAGAATAGAGGATACGATAACGGGTCGTAGCACCCGTAATATGATCTAATGTGCTCTATTTCGTTGTTGTTCCCATGAAGTATTACATTCCTGTCATAAGTATCTCTTCTTTCATTTCCTTCAATCCACACTGCAGCTACCTCTGAATTGATTGGTGCGTTGTATGTTCTCTGGTCCAATCTTTGGTCAAGGTTCAAGATAAGTCTGTAGTCCTCGAGGTTTTGGGCTTGTCCCAAACTCCTGAACTGTTGAGAGTATGGGTTATCGCGTAGAATGTCGGTTATGATTCCAATCACCTGCCTGTCTTGCTCATACATTTCCTCGCAGCAGCGGCGGTACCGATGCTCTAAGCTTGGATCATCATCGTAGAAGTACAACTCCAGATGCTTTGGATCCGAGCGACTATTACCAAATGAGTGTATGTTGTGATAGATCTGACCATGAGCTCGGAAGGTGTAAATACCAGTTGTTCGAATGTCGGTTGTCTCTCTGTCAAGCTGGCAGTATAGAGTAGTGAATGAGAAGTGTCCATTGAAAAATCTTATATTGTTCCGAAAATGTCTTGCATCAGAGTCATTGCTTGTCCAAAGTCTCATAAGTTCAGGTGATGTATTTGGATTGGCTAGTCTTATCTTCCCTTTTCTATAGCATAACCCCTTAGATTCATACTTCAATTTCGTTGCATTGCAGAACTTGCAATTTTGTTCTGTTCTGAACACGTGTGTGTTCTTTGGTATGTTGCTGTAGATGATATCATACGGATCAGGGTTGTGAAATTCCTCGTCTTCTTTGGTTTCAATTTCCACTTCTCCATCCCATTCTGCTTTGATTTGTAGCAATCAGAAATTAGTAAAGGGTAATATAATGATGCAAATATACTTAAACTGTATTGAGCATACCTTCACCAAAGAACATGTATTCATCCTCGTTTGTGTCTTCTTCAAATATGACTTGATCATTATCTGTGTTGTAAAATTTTATCGTTTATATATTTCTTTGTGTTGCATAAGAACATATATGAAATTGATAACCTTACCGTGATCATCGTTGTAGATTGATTGTTTTGGTGCATCTACTTCTTTGATGGTTTTGTCTTGCTCACATATGCCTTCATCGTTACCTGTTTAGTAATTTTTTAATATAGAATTTTTGTATTGCATAAAAGTAAATATGAAATTGATAACCTTACCGTGATCATCATCGTAGAATGATTGTATTCGTGCATTTACTTCTTTGATTGTTGGACACATTGAAGTGGGGATGTCTGGCCAAAAAGCCACCTTACTGTGATCGTCGTTGTAGGCTGTTTGTGTTTGGGCATCCGCTTCTTTAATGGATGGAAACATTATAGAGAGGGGGATGTCTGTCCACAAAAGATGGTTAGTTACATATATGGTTTCATATATTTTTGGAATGCGAGAGTATTGTATAAATTTTAGATTTTTACCATTAATCGTGACTTCTGGTTGTTCCGGAGGTTCGTTGTCATCATTGTCATTTTCCGACATGGATCTATCATCTTGTGATGATTTCATCTGTCTTGCTGCAAATTCTTCGTTACGACGGTGTAGCAGCGTTTGTCTTTCACTCGCTGTCACATGCTTTCCATGTTTTACAGTACAGGGAGATGTACTAACTTCCTGCTCGGTTGCAATATATGCAGGGTTCTCCATTGCAATTGAATCTTTACTTGGCATGTTGCGCTTCAATTCACGATTAGCTTTAATTTTTTCTATCCTAGCTTTCTTCTGTTCCGGTTGCATATTTGCATATTCCTGCCTTTTTTTGCCTTTTGATCTGTCTTCTTCCTTGAATCTTTTGTTTTTTTTGTTTTTTTGATAGGCTTCTCGACGTTTCCTCAGTTTTTCTTCCCTTTCTTCATTGGTCATCGCTGCATAGCGCTCTCTATCTCTTTTCTGTTTTTCTCCTGACATGGCATGCTTTCTTTGATTTACACTAACTTCCTGTTCGGTCATGATATATGCAGGCTTCTCCATGGAAATTGAATCTTTGTTTGGAGTACTGTGCTCCAGTTCACAGTTACCTGCAATTTGTTCTATTCCAACTTGCTTTTGTTCCGGCTCAATTGTATCTTTGGATGGTATACCGCGCTCCAGTTCACAGTTAGCTGCAATTTGCTCTGTTCCAACTTTTTGTTCTGGTTGTGTATTTGCATATTCCTCCATTTGTTTTGCCTTTTGATCTCGCTCCTTCCTTGAGTCTTTGTTTGTTTTGTTTTGCTGATAGGCTTCACGACGTTTTTTTTTTGTTTTTCTTCCCTTTCTTCATTGCTCATCCGTGCATACCGCTCTCTATCTCTTTTTCTTCTTTGTTCATTCGCATACATGGCTTGCCTGCATCAAAGTTTGTATATGGTAGTTTCATAACTGGATGATATCAATGAAATTGTTATTCTAACGATTTTTATTCTTTTTTTGGTGTAAATGGAAGGTCCTCTGCCTTTGCATTATAGATTAGGGTTGTACAAGAAGGAGAACAAGTAGTAGAGAGAAGAGCATAAGTAGGAACAAAAGAAAACGAAGAAGCAATCATCCCAGGCGTTGCCTGTACATGCATGTTCAGCTTTGTACTACATTCAGCGTGTTCAGCTGCAGGTCATTGAAAAATTCAAGTAATTGAGTTTGCTTACTAAGAGATGATTACTCACCTTCCTCTTTGCTTATTTAAAGATCCCAGGAAGGTAATTTGTTCGCTTGCTTAGTGTACGTAGCAGTCACTATCTAGAATAAGATGCTTTGGGCTGTGTTATCTGCTGGAAAAAGAACCATGAAGTGTATGGCTGCATAAAGTCCATCACGTTAGGATCAGTTAGAACCAAATTAAAGTTAATTCCTGCAACTTTGAATTGGTGATGAGAAATTTTTAGTTTATACATGGCAGGTAGCACATTATAATAATAAGGAAGTCCTATGGAAGAAGACAATGATGAACACACCTGATGGCTCGTTGTCTTTGCTGTCAACGCTGATGCCGGCGAGGCGACGTGCTGATGGCTCGTTGTTTTTGGTTTCAGTGGCGATATCGGCGTGGCGACGTGCAAAGCCGAGTTGCTAAGTACCTTATTTGACCGAAGACCTGAGATACATTAAGGGTGCCGTACATGTGTATTTATAAATAAGATCCAGATTCCTGTATCTAGTAGTTTTAGGACTCGTATCGAACGTCACTTGTGCACCGGTACGGATTCCTGTACCTAGTAGGATTCAAACTCGGATCCAGATTCCTGTAGGTAGTAGGATTGGTCGGGCTCTTCTTAGGTTTTTTTTTGACAAAACTCGTTTATAATCTATATAAAAGGAAGTCCTCCTTCTGTTACTCGCACAGCGGGCTAGCTAGTGGAGTTGGTTCATGCGAGCGTACTCAAAGTGCACGGCCACGGTTCGAGTCCTACAACGAGCGTAATTTTTTCCTACAACGGAAAGAAATAGGACGCACGCAATTTTTTTTCTCCAACGTAAAAACGACGGACGAAAAAAAAGAGGACGTACGAAAAACAACTTGATGGACAAAAAAAAGTGGAGAAATGATCCGTCCTTTAATATTAGGGAGAGAATACTCTAGATGCATGCTGGATAGCGGTCGATGTGTGGAGTAATAGTAGTAGATGCAGGCAGGAGTTGGTCTACTTGTCTCGGACGTGATGCCTATATACATGATCATTGCCTTGGTCATGATTATTTGCTTTTCTATCAGTTGCCCAACAGTAATTTGTCTACCCACCATATGCTATTTTCTTGAGAGAAGTCTCTAGTGAAAACTATGGCCCCGGGGTCTACTTTTATCATATATTAAAATCCAAAAATACATTGCTGCAATTTTTCTTTATTTATTTTATTTTATATATTTGTGCGATCTATCTATCTATCACCATACAATTTAATCTTACAAGTAACCGCCAAGGGATTGACAACCCCTTGTTCGCGTTAGGGGCAAGGATTTGTTATCTTGTGTGCAGGTACTCTAATGAGGTGTTGCGTGGTTCTCCTACTTGATAGATAACCTTGGTTCTTAACTGAGGGAAATATTTATCTCTACTGTACTGCATCATCCTCTCTTCTTTGAGGAAATCCCAATGCAGCTCACAAGTAGCAGGCTCCTGCCTGGGGCCTCCTAACTACTCCTGGTCATCGGTCTCCACAAAGTAGTAGACTCCGTCGGGGTAGTAGTAGTCATCGGAGGGATCAGCTCACTCTGGGGCTCTGTCATCTGGTCGCAGCAATCGGGTAGAGGGGAAAAAGATAGCAAAGCAACCGTGAGTACTCATCCAAAGTACTCGCACTACTGCAGGATGCTGCTAACGCGACACTAGAATCAGAGACCCTTCGATGAAACTGTGTGCGATGCATTTCGCAAATGGTGATGTAAAAAAACCGTAAAAAAGATGCAAAACGTTTGTGATGGTGGATACGTCAAACACGGTTCAGATTTTAGTTGTGTGTGCGATGCGGGGCATACAGTTCAGTTCAGTGAACTATTTGCGATGAGGCAGAACAACAGAAACGGGCAGCCAGATGAAGGTGTGTGCGATATACGGCATGCGATTCACTCGGATAAACTGTTTGTGATGAGGCGTAACAACAGAAACGGGCAGCCCGATGAAGGTGTGTGCGATATACGGCATACAGTTCACTCAGATGAACTGTTTGTGATTAGGCAACACAAAAGAAACGATCAGCCAGATCAAGGTGTGTGCAATATACGACATACGGTTCACTCAGATGAACTGTTTTCGATTAGGCAACGCAACAGAAATGGTTCAGCCAGATCAAGGTGTGTGCAATGGAGGGCATACAATTCATTCTGATAAACTGTTTGTGTTGAGCCAAGAGAACAAAAATGTTTCGTGTAAACAAGATGTGTGTGATACGCGGCAAACATCCAATTACATAGGTGGCTAGTACACACATGACATTTCCACACACCAAAGTAAACTATTACATGCATAATTAACTAGGATAAACGATCATCTGATCATCATCTACTTCTTCTTGTAACGCTTGCCGCCACTCCTCTACTAGGATAAACGAAACATTATTCTTTTCTGTGAATAGTGTGCTCTGTTGGGCACACAAGTATATGGATCATGTCCTTGGGTGAGCAATGTGCCCGCACGCGTCGTTCTAGCTCGATGTTCCTTCTACGCTAAGTTTCCATTAATTGATGGCGTTTTATGAACACACCACCGTTTCCCGCCATTTCCTCACCGGTTTCCCGCCGCCACCTAGCGATATTGTGCATAAACCTAGGCGGTGCGCGATGCATCGAGGCAACAAGCGCAGCCTGTAGCACATCCACCTTTTCCAAGCATGCCAACCCACCAAAGCGCCGCCTCTGCCATCAACCTCCTCGATGAGGAAAATGAGAAGAAGGCGCTCCCCGACAACGCGATGGACGACGCCGTGATGCGCATCATCGCCAGGGTTGAGCAGACCCTTGGCGGATGGCGCTTCAGCGCCGAGGATCAAGATAGGCATGTTAGCGCCAAGAGGTTGCAGCTCACTGCACAACATGATTGATGGTGCGCTGCAGAGCAAGCTAGGCGCGTTCGCACCGATAGGCTGCGTCTCGCCGCACAGCGAGACCGTTGGAGCGCCGTAGAGCGAGAGGAGCGGTGCGCCGCACAGCAAGAGCGGATCCATCGGCACTTGCTTGCTGTCGATAGGGCGTCGCAGCTGGGTACACGTCCCATCAGTACCCCCATTCCTTGCCAGGAGTGGGTAGAGGCTGTCTGCGCCGTACTTGCACCAGAGGTCGGCCACGCCGTACTTGCACCGGACGTCCGCTGCGCCGTTCGCATGGGTCACGCCGTTCGCCTTGTCCGTGGCCGGCTCGATGCCAACGCGTTCGTCGCTAGGCTCGACCGCCTGCTTGGCCCAGGTGTCCACCTGGGCGCATTAGAGGAACATGGCCGTCACATCCTTGAGCTGGTGATCTCCGATGAAATAGCCAACTTGGAGCTCGATATCGCGCTCCAGATGTACCGCGAGCGTGTCGACCGCTTGGATGAACGCCTGCACGAGTTCAGGCAGAGCCAAGAGCTACCGTAGGCAAGGGCTACTGGTCACGGACGCATTTATTTTGTTGACTCATTTTGACATGGAGCGCTATGTATTCACAACAATCATAATATTGCTCTGTTTCAATGTGTGTACTTTGTTTTCCGTTCTTATATGTTCTGTTTCAATGTGTGTATATATGCTTTCTATTCTGTATATGTGGATGATAACAGCTAGATACAAATTACTATACAAAAATAGATAGAAAAATGGAATTCATAATATATATTTATTGTTCATTAGTTCATCACAGAAAATATATAATATCATCACTTATACGTGATGATACTTAACTACAATGTACAATGCATAAAATTGAAAACGAACAATACTAAAATTAATAATCCCTCCTGGGGGTAGTATTCCGGCAGCCCCTCGCCAGTAGCTCCCTGGTGCGCGGCGTCTTCCCAGCGCGGAGGCAGTACTCCGCCTCCTCTGCCTCGCAACGCTTGACGTACCGATCTGCCTCTTGCTGGCGGACGAGCGCAAAGGATCTTGCCATTTCGTTGGGCACCCACCGAAACTCCTTGTCGGTGGCACGCTGGAGCTTATCGCCCCACCTCCACGCAGCGATGAGGCGCCTAACGCCTTTGACCTTCCTCGCGAAGTACCCGTCTTCGCACACCTCCTCCGCACGACAATGCGCCCGCCCCCAAAGCTCCACCGCCTCCTTTTCCAGGCAGCCTCACGGGCTTCACAGGCCGCCTGGTATCTAGCTTCCTCCTCTGCCATCTCCTTCTTGAACGCCACTTGCCTGACTTTCTCAGCCGGCGGCAACGATTTCCACAGACAAAGATCGTAGTGACCCCAAAACCACTCCAACGTTGGGGGTCCAGCGCAACCTTGTCTGCCGACCCATAGGGGTCCTCCCCGTCGCTGCTCTTCGACTTAATATCCTCGGGGGGCGGCGCCTCCTCATGGGCGCGTGGGCAGATTGGCGGCGCCATGGCAGAGATTTGTGTGTGTGAGAGAGAGAGGGCGAGCGAGGGGAGGATGTAGATGAGAATGCAGGCGGGACGACATGAGCAAGGTAGTATTTATTGGTGGCCGGAATCTAGATCGACGGGAATAGTACACATGCTGGTCGCCAGAATTTACGAGTACTGTAGTTTGAATTGCACACGTTTCCCGCAGCAAAAGCCGTGTGTGAACTTAATAGCTGACGGTTTCCAATACAGAACCGCGTCTGATTAATAACCCGCGCCACTCACCTTTGAAACCTCAAGGCGCGAAATAGAGTGCCAATCATGTGGGGCCCGGTAGTCTTGCTAGATATTTACATTTTCTTTCCTCATATAAGGGACGAATGCTTATTTTGTGTTACCATGGCACTCCATGCATGTGTCCAAGCCGTGACACCAATATGTTTGAAAATTCCTTCCAATTTACCGCACATGGAATTAACTCGCACACAACAAGTACACAAATATGATTTTTCAAACCGTTATGTCTAGCTGTTGCATGTACATGTAGTTCAAATTTGAATTACGATCATTAAATGGCTAGAAAATCACTTAAATGTCTTAAAAAGGTCAAATGACCCCTGGAATTTTCCAAATTTTGACATGACAGTTGTATTAGTGCACGTTAACTGTAGAAATTTTTTGAAGGCCATAAGAGGAAGCTATCGCCGGTTCATCATCAAACATGCATTGTGCCCTCTTGGAACCACGCCCCTTCTAGTGAGTTGTTCCGGTTTGTGAGGGGTGTGTGTCCAAACTTTTGTCAAACAGGCCAATTTTTTACCACACCATCGTGGTGCCATGCCATTACGTCAAGCAAGGTTTCATGTGTTTCTGATCATATTTGAATTTTTTGGAATTTAAATGCCATGGCATGCACTCGATGCTTTGTGTCCAAGCCGTGACACCAATATGTTTGAGAATCTTCCAATTTACTGCACATGGAGTTAACTCGCACACAAGTACATAAAAATGATTTTTCAAAACCGTTATGGTTAGCTGTTGCATGTACATGTAATTCAAATTTGAATTACGGTCATTAAATGGCTAGAAAATCACTTAAATGTCTTAAAAAGGTCAAATGACCCCTGGAATTTTCCAAATTTTGACATGATAGTTGTATTAGTGCACGTTAACTGTAGAAAAATTTGGAAGGCCAAAAGAGGAAGCTATCGCTGGTTCGTCATCAAACATTCATTGTGCCCTCTCGGAACCACGAGCCTTCTAGTGCGTTGCTCCGGTTTGTGAGGGGTGTGTGTCCAAACTTTCGTCAAACATGCCAATTTTTTTACCACACCATCTTGGTGCCATGCCATTACGTCAAGCAAGGTTTCATGTGTTTTTTATCATTTTTGAATTTTTTGGAATTTCAATGCCATGGCACTCGATGCTTTGTGTCCAAGTCATGACACCAATATGTTTGAAAATTCCGTCCAATTTACTGCACATGGAATTAACTCGCACACAAGCATTCAAATATGACTTTTCAAACTGTTATGGTTAGCTATTGCATGTACATGTAGTTCAAATTTGAATTACGGTAATTAAATGGCTAGAAAATCACTTAAATGTCTTAAAAAGGTCAAATGACCCCTGAAAGTTTCCAAATTTTGACATGACAGTTGTATTAGTACTCCTAATTTTCTCGTACAATTAAAACACCATCCGTTGCCACTGTACCCCAAATTCGTCTTTCACAGCTAATACAAAATATCAACAACATCACACACAGTTTGTTGTAGGGACCGTTTGCGATGAAAATTCGTGGGTCTACTTAAGTCTTCCTCCATAAGCTTCGCCGTCTTCGTCTGCTCTAGTGTCGGTCACCCCCGAATCCACGAATCCCAGATCCCCATTCCCGCAACCCCTTCTTGCTAAGAATGACATCGTGGAAACGCTTCGTGAGGTCCCGTACGATGGCCGCGTCCTCCCCGAGCGGCGCCGCCTATGCCGAGAGCATGGCCTCCTATGCCGAGAGCGCGGCCGCATCCGCATTGAGTGCGGCCGCATCCGCCAAGAGGGCATCTGCGGCAGCCGACAGGGCAGCTGCAGCAGCCGAGACGGCTGCAGCAGATGCTGCGACGGCGGCTGCAACCGCCGAGAGCGCTCGAACTGCCGTCCGCGCCGCCGATGTCGCCCTGGCCCAGGTCGAGGCCATCCACGCCAAGATCGAGGACGCACACGCCAAGATATTCCAGGCCACCTCGGATCCAGCATGCATCCCACGTTCGAAAAGGCGGCGGAGGCCATGGAGCACATGCTTCCTCATGAGATCACCGAGCTGGAGCTGGAGATGCAGGAGGCGGCGGAGATCGAGGAGCACCGGGAGGAGTTGCGCGTGGCTCAGGACGAGGTTGAGAAGAGCCTATCCGTCAAGGAATCGGTGGTGGAGTACCAGCGTGAGCTCTAGCGCGGCCACTACTACGAGTACTACAACCTTGAGGGGGGCACCGAGGACAAGGATGAGGACGACGACGTGGTCGACTTCAGCCGGGGGGACGAGGGGTCCACCAACGGTGGCATGTCGCCAGGACAAGTCATCGACGTCTCATCTTACACCGGCGAGGCGTAGGGTGGCGCTGCGGCGGCTTTGTTAAAATTATGCGTACTTAGCCTTCGTTTATAACACTGGTCTTTTGTTAGAGCAATGTTTAGGACAACTGGCTCTGTTTAATTACTAAAATTGCTCGATTCAGTAACTTTGGTATGTCTACTGTAGGCTCTTTTCTGTGCCCAAATTAGCAAGCGATGTTAAATTATGCAATGACGTGGATGAGGACAGTACCCAGGGAAATTTTCACAAATATTTGAATGATCAAACTCATCGAATGCGTGTAAAGCAGAAGAATCATTTGCGATGCACACATTCGTTCAAAGTGAATGGTGTCCGACGGCATTGCGCGCAAAGTTTCCCTCCACCTTTCGAAATTTTTGGCCTACCGCCGAAATTTCTACCCCCCTCCCCACCCCCTTTTCTCCCCGACCACAAGTCACATTTCCCCTGTTTCCTCCTTCCTTCCTTCCCAAGCTATAGCCGCTTCCTCACTTGCTTCCTCGCTCTCACCGTCTCGCATCCGACCGCCGCGGTCGCCATGGTCTTCTTCAATGACCTCTCCAGCGGTTCCTCCTTCTCCGACGACTCTTTCACCACCCGGGTATGCCTCTCTTCTCTCCCTCAGGTTATGATTTGGAATGAAGGATTTTAACCCGGCGGTCAATTTGAGTCATTTCTTCCTCTTGTAGCTCCCTAGGACCATCAGTTGCAACGAATGGAGCGTGGTGGCTGAAGATCTGCCTGCTCGTTGTCACCATCAATCTCCATGTGTGAAGTTAGTTGCGTTTTAATCTGTGGGCAGTAGGAGGAAGTTTCTGGCATGTGCAGAGAAGGTTAGCCCCACTATCGTTGTTACAAATCATTTGTTAGATGTGATTCAGACACTGTCACTGTGCCATGTTATTCTAGATGTGATGAAGACTGTGTCACAGTTTCTACCTAGTATCTAAAAAATGTTGCCATCTCATCAGCGGTGCCATTAGAAAATTATTTGGCACCGCTTCAGCAGTTTGTGCAGCCAACTTTGGTCTACACAATCGAGCAGCCAAGCAGTAAAATACTAAAAACTTTATGGTACGAAGGAACTGGGCACCGGAGCAACTAGGTGCTCCGGAGTCCGGTTCCCTGATGTTTTCCTCTACATCGGCTCGCCAGTGCAGGGCACCGGTGCAAAATGTAGCAACATTTGTCTTGACACCGGTTTTGGCATACATAGTGGACGACCTTAGTGCTATTAGTTCTGTGTTACTAAATTTGTGCATGTACACACCTGTTAGTATCAATTTGATGTCATCCAAACACTGTCGCTATGCTGTTGCAGTTATATTTAGCTTCCTCATAAAATGTTCAATTTGTTATTTATAGTACTTGACTAAGAACTTGTAGCGTTGTTGTAGTTAATTATAGCTTCTGATGTTTCAGAATTTGGTTGTTATCTTAGTAGCAATTAATTCATTTGCACATTGATCTTTTTGAGAAGATATGTCATAATTAAGCTGTTTCTTCAGTTTTTCAAAATATGTATTTGGTGATTTTCTATGTTGCTAGAAACCCATTTCCCCTACAATTGTTACTGATCTAGTTTTAAATATTATAGGATGAAAGGAAGTGTTCTTACCTAGAGTGGGTTGATCACGAGTGGCCACAGTCTTTGAAGATGTGCCTAGCAAAGATCTGGAGCATGTATGAGGAAGAGAACAGAGATAGGCTTAGAGAAAGTGTTGTCAACGCTGAAGAATATTTCAAGATGCGGGGAAAAAGAGGAAGATGGAGAATGAGCTAAGATTTTTTAAATCAGACTTTGCTAAGATGGTGTTGGCGAAGGAGGAGACACTTTCCCAGTTGGTCAGTGCAAAACAGGTTCTTACTGAACTAAAAGCAGAGGTGGATAAGATGAACCTGGCTGATCTCGATTAGGCAAATGAATATATTGTTCTAATATTGTTCTTATGAAGGTGAACTAGCTATATGTTGTATTGTGCTATTTTCATGTAGCTATCGTACTGTGATGTTAAAATATATTTATGTGCCTGATATGAAATTGCAAACAACTGTTCGATATGAAATGTGAATTTGCGTAATACTGGAATTATTAATTGTAAACTAATAAACCTGCTAAATGGGTCATGGAACTTTGCAAATGGTTCTAGCAGTAAAAGTGGTTGTGATGGATAGCCCAATGCCATACAGTTTTCTTCATCAAATCGTGTGTGATGTAGTTGAATAAAAGCAAAGGGTTAACTGAGGCAGAGCGTGTGTGATCATTACACCTATCACACATGAGGCTATACATAAAAATCTGTGGGATGTATATACGAACGGAATTGGTTTCCCTCGATTGACTGTGTGGGATGTACATACGAACGGAAATGCACTTCTTGGATTGACTGTGTGGGATGTACATCAGAACGAAAACATATTCCTTGGATTGACTGTGTGGAATGTACATACAAACAGAAACGTTTGTCTGGGACTGACTGTGTGGGATGTACTTACGAACGGAACCGATTGGGCCTGTATAATTGTATTTGATTGCTCGCCCGTCGCACACGATCTCATTTTGCCCAGCGTGTGTGACCAGAGGGCCTATCCCTGACGGTTTCTGGGTTGTGTGGGAAGGACCCCCCTGTCGCCCACACTCACTAGGCGACGGTTCAGAATGCCGTCATGGAAAGGGGTTAAAAACCGTTTGTATAGCAGCTCACTGTACCAGTGTCGCAAGACTTACATCAGATCTGTGCTAAGTATGCATCAATATCAATGGGAAGGGGCTGTACTTGTGGACTATACTACATAATTGCCAGAATAGAGGGGAAGGCCTAGCCTATCAAAGACTAGCAACTTGCAGCATCTTGCAGCAACAGAAGCGAGTAGAGTAACATATCAAATAGTAACAAGTATATAATAACAACGCCCAGAGATCCTACCTCGTCTACCCCGTGAGGAAGCAATCCCAAAGCCATCATATCATTTTAGTGTAACAAGTATCCAGTTCTAGTTGAAGTAGATCGGGATACAACTCCGAGCGTCCATTACCGTGGACACGACTATTCAGATAGATATACTTCTGTGCAGGGGTGCACCAACTTACCCAACACGCTCGATTACCTCTGGCTGGACACCCTTTCTGGGTAATGCCCAGCCACGGATGATCAACACGCCGTAGTCCTACCTAGGCTCCGCAGAGTGATCGCCGCCGGTCTACATCCTAAGCGTGAAGGGGTAGTTCGGCCGCTCACCCCTAAGCACTCCGGGTCATTGCGAGCAGGGTCCAACTTCACCTCTTATGGAGGATATCTGCTGGTCTACCGTGCCGCAATGCTGAACTAAACATCTGACAAAGCTTTCAGGAGAATCGTATGACGCCGAGTGCCCATACTTATTCCCGCGTGGTGGTTAGTGCAAAAAAGGCGAGAGGCCTACTCAGATCACATATCCAAACCCGTTAGTGTATAGGGAGCTCGCGGAAACGACCAGTGATCTTGTCGCCCCGTCTCATGGACTTACGACAAGGGCCAGGCCCATCCCTCCCTAGGGCGGTCTCTGCCTTCCCGGTCGTGCCGCATCATTATCTCGCGGGTACCCTCACGGTCAACCCGACTTCAATAACTCTTGTGGGTACCCCTTGGGCCAACCCGACTTCAACAAAGGACTGAGGTGAAGGTCAAGGTATTCGTGTGTCCATAACATCAAGGGGAATCTGAGGAATCACCCTCGATGGATTCCTACTCGATGTAACCATCAAGGTGACCTAGGAGGAATCACCCTCGAAGGGTTCACACTTGATGTGTTGCACGACAGATTCATCATCGGGAGTGGTGAATGAGGAATCACCCTCAGTAATCCACAACTGAATTAGCTTCACTACAGAGATATTATCAGGGGTGAGATTCGAGGTATCACACTCATCACTCGATGGTAACTCTAAAGAGTCGTACAACTAAAGGGAGTGCCGGTGATGTGTCGGTCTCTGCACCTCGATCACATTGATTGAGTCATCCGGAAGCAAAGCATGGCAACACGGACAAGGGTGTGGGGCCACTGATGAATCACTAACCAACCTATACTAAGCATATAGGATAACAAGTAAAGTAACAGCGGGTTACAAAAATAGGCTATGCATCAGAATAGGAGCTATCATACAATAATAGCAAAATCTAATGCAAGCACGAGAGAGAATGAATGGGTGATATAGGAATGATCAAGGGGGTTTTGCTTTCCTGGAAGCTCTACTGAGAGGGGCTGGACGTCAAGAGTGTAGTCGTACTCGGGAGCGTCAGCGTCGGTCTCGGGGTCTACCGGAGAGAAGAGGGGGAAGAAACAATAAATACAAATCAAACAAATGCAGCATGATGCATGACATGGCAATATGTTGTGCTATGGGGACCTAATGCAGTGCTACGCGTTACAAACGGAGCGGGTAGATATCTAGGAACATTTACCCGACTTTAGGCAACTGTCGGACATATGGTCCGGAGGGGAAGGTTCCATTTTTGTAGTGTTAGAGGCATGGGACAGGTATGAGGATGGCATAAACAGAATCGTCTTATTTTTTTGATCATTTTTCATATACAAATTATTTTCATCTGAGTTACAGATTATTTTATATAATTTTTCAAAGTTTTAATCAATTTTTGAAATTATAGGATTAATTATTAATTCGAAAAATAAAAGAATAAAATGCTTCAGGTACCCAGAAATGTACCTAACAGAGAGCATGTGAGACTGATAGTAGGCCCTGTTGACTGGGTCAACTACCCAATCAGCAGAGGCTGACTGGTGGGGCCAGCTGCTTAGTCAGCAGGCTGACTCAGCCAGCCTTATCCATTTTAATAGTGCCAGGGCCCCACATGTCATACACAGAGAGTTTAACCAGTGTTTAAATTAACTAAAAGGGGTTAATTAGCAGGTGGACCCCAACTGTCAGTCTTATCCAAGTGGATATATATGCCTAGATCTTTCCTCACCACATGATGCTTGCAAAAGAGAAAAATAAAAAGGAATAGAGGAGAATTTTTTTGACTCTTGCATAAAAAGTAAATACATAAAAGTAAAAGATAGGGCCTTCGCAGAGGGAAGCAGAGGTTGTCATGCGCTTTTTGGTTTTGGATGCATAATCTCGTAATGCAAAAGAACGTCACGTTATATTGCCCCTTATGATAGCAACCTTTATCATGCAGTCCGTCGCTTTTATTACTTTGCCATCACAAGTTTGTACAATGCTTATTTTCCTTTACAATAAAAGATTAAACATATTTAGAATCAATTTTTATTGCCTTATGCACCAATGACAACTTACTTGAAGGATCTTATTCAATCCATAGGTAGGTATAGTGGACTCTCATAACATGAAAGTGGGTTTATGGTTTTTGGATGCACAAGTAGTATCTCTACTTGGTGCGGATTTTTGGCTAGCAAAGATATTGGGAAAGTACCACATTTTGGAGGATCTATGACAATATAACTTCTATGTGAATATGAACAAACATAAATCATTATGTTGTCTTCCTTGTCCAACGTCAACAATTTGACATAAAATACTTAATGGGGGCTCACAATCATAAAAGATGTCCAAGATAGTATATTTGCATGTGAATCTTCTCTTCCCTTATTAATTCTTTCATGAATTGCATCATTGACCAATGCTATGTTTGTCAACTTTCAATAAATTTTACCACTTACACTTTTCCTTATGTAATGTCATTAGTTTCCATAAGTTTAGCATATGATCTTTTTCATTATTTTCATTATTTTGATTGAAACATAAAAGTAAAGAAGCAAAAACTCAAACTAAACTTTATTATATTACTCTCAACTCGATTACATAGATGGATAGATCATGAAACTAACACTCGAAAATAGATCATACTAAACTTTTATCCAACTAAATCATGAAATAACTAAGGATTGAACTAGGATTGGTAAAGATGATAAAAGTGATGGTCATACGATATCGGGGCGCCTCCCCCAAGCTTGGCACAAGCCAAGGGGAGTGCCCATACCCGTGTACTCAAGTCTCCTTCTTTGGTGATGGTGGTTATGATGAAGTAGTAGGCTTGTCCTCCGGCTTCCATGGCATAGGTTCACCATCATAAAAACATGCACGAGTCTCTTGAGTCCTGAAACTTGGAGCTAAACTCATACCTTTGAATCTTGCTTCATACTCAAAATTTTAATTTTGGAGATCATAGATTTGGCCTTGGAGATAATTGATTTGCTCGTTGAAGTTGAAGACAATATCCTTCATGGACTGGCCATCCACCTTGTGATCACGAGTGAAATCCGTGATCATGGAGTGGTTGGCACTAAGCCCACGCTCAAACATCCCTTGGCACTTGAAGATCTCCTGCTCCACCACCTCGAGCCTGGCCTCGACGCTTCTCGTCTTCTTTGGCCCTTGAACATCCCGGATGTGGAGCACCCCCTCACGCATCTCAATGGTTTGAGGGTGCTTCATCACCTCTGGTAGGTAGGGGTTGATGACCTTCTTGAAAAACTTGTCCTTGGAAGAGCTTGGTGAAACCATGGCGATCTAGATCTGACAGAAAACAACACGAAACAAGAATAGAGGTTATTTCCGTGATGCGGTGGTCAGATCGTCCAGGGGTATATATAAAGAATTTTTATCTTGGGAAACAAGTATACCATAGGAAAACGGAGTCGGGAAGGTTCCCGAGGGGCCCACTACCCACCAGGGCGCGCCAGGTGGGGCAGGCGCGCCTTGGTGCCTAGTGGGCACCTATGTTGCCTTCTCGGGTGTTTTTTTTTTTCTAATATTCCAAAACTGACGGAAAATATTTTTGCGGAATTTTTGGAGTCGGTTTACTTACTGTATCACGTACCTCTTCCTTTTCAGGGTTCTGGAGTGTTCTGGAAGGTCTCTTTTATGTATTCCTCCAGTGTCATGGTTTGAACAATGTTAGTTTCAACATTAATAGGTGTACCTGAGATATAGTGCTTAATTCTTTGTTCATCGACCACCTTCGGATTAGTGCCTTCGGCATTATTGATCTTAATAGCCCCAGAGCAACAAACTTCTTAAATGATATATGGTCCTTCCCACTTGGAGAGAAGTTTTCCTGCAAAAAATCTAAAATGAGAATTGTACAATAGAACATACTCACCTACTTTGAATTCCTGCTTTTGGATTCTTTTGTTATGCCATCTTTTAACTTTTTTGAACAATTTGGCATTTTCATAGGCTTGGGTTCTCCATTCATCTAATGAGCTAATATCAAATAACCTCTTTTCACCAGCAAGTTTGAAGTCATAATTGAGTTCTTTAATTGCCCAATATGCTTTATGTTCTAACTCAATAGGCAAATGACAAGCTTTTTCGTAAACCATTTTATATGGAGACATGCCCATAGGAATTTTATAAGCAGTTCTATAAGCCCATAGTGCATCATCAAGTTTCTTAGACCAATTTTTCCTAGATCTGTTGACAGTCTTTTTCAATATTAATTTTATTTCTCTATTGCTAAGTTCAACTTGTCCACTAGATTGAGGGTGATAAGGGGATTCAATTCTATGGTTGACATCATATTTAGCAAGTAATTTATGGAAACACCATGAATAAAATGTGAACCACCATCAATCATCAAATATCTAGCGACCCCAAACCTCAGGAAAATAACTTCTTTAAGCATTTTAATGGAGGTGTTATGATCAGCACTGCTAGTTGGAATAGCTTCTACCCACTTAGTGACATAATCAACAACAACCAAAATATGTGTATACCCATTAGAGGAAGGAAAAGGTCCCATATAATCAAAGCCCCAAACATCAAATGGTTCAATAACAAGTGAATAATTCATAGGCATTTCCTAACGTCTACCAAGATTACCTATTCTTTGACATTCATCACAAGATAAAACAAACTTACGAGAATTCGCAGAAAAGTGTAGGCTAATAAAAAACCAGATTGTCGTACCTTATGTGCAGTTTTGTCTCCTGCATGGTGTCCTCCATAGGCTTCGGAGTGACAATTCAGTAGGATTTGTTCCTGTTTATAAAGATGTGGGTCATCCCAAAAGTAGCGTCTTAAGTCAAAGAAGAATTTTTTCTTTTGTTGGTAAGTGAAACTAGGTGGTATATATTTAGCAACAATATAATTAGCATAGTCTGCATACCAAGGAGTATTATGAGAAGCATTTATGATAGCTAGTTGTTCATCGGGGAAGTTATCATCAATAGATAGTGGGTCATCAAGGATATTTTCTAACCTAGACAAGTTATCAGCTACGGGATTCTCAGCTCCCTTCCTATCAGTAATATGCAAGTCAAATTCTTGTAGCAGAAGAACCCACCTAATGAGTCTAGGTTTAGCATCTTTGTTTTCCATAAGGTATTTAATAGCAGCATGATCGGTGTCAATAATCAATTTAGAATCAACTATGTAAGATCTAAATTTATCACAAGAAAACACAACTGCTAGAATTTCTTTCTCATTAGTAGCATAATTTCTTTGAGCTCTGTCTATAGTTTTACTAGCATAATGGATAACATTTAATTTCTTATCAACTCTTTGTCCTAGAACAGCACCAACAGCATAATCACTAGCATCACACATAATTTCAAAAGGCAAGTTCCAATCAGGTGGTTGAACGATAGGTGCAGAAGTTAAGGATTTCTTAAGTGTTTCAAAGGCTTCTACACAATCATCATAAAAAACAAATGGAACATCCTTTTGCAAGAGATTAGTAAGAGGCCTAGAAATTTTAGAGAAGTCTTTGATAAACTGTCTATAGAAACCAGCATGACCAAGGAAACTTCTTATACCTTTAACATCTTTGGGAGATGGCATTTTCTCAATTGCATCAACTTTAGCTTTATCCACCTCAATACCTCGTTCGGATTTTTTTTGCCCCAAGACAATACCTTCATTCACCATAAAATGGCACTTCTCCCAATTCAAGACAAGATTAGTTTGTTCACATCTCTGTAAGACTCGATCAAGGTTGCTTAAGCAATTATCAAAAGAAGTTCCGTAAATGGAAAAATCATCCATGAAAACCTCAACAATCTTTTCACAAAAGTTAGAGAATATAGTTGTCATACATCTTTGAAAGGTAGCAGGTGCATTGCATAAACCAAAAGGCGTATGTCTATAAGCATAAGTTCCAAAAGGACAAGTAAAGGTGGTTTTCTCTTGGTCGGGTTGCCATACAGGTATTTGAGAGAAACCAGAATATCCATCAAGAAAGCAAAAGTGTGTGTGCTTAGATAATCTTTCTAACATTTGATCAATAAAAGGCAAAGGGTAATGATCTTTCCTAGTGGCTTTGTTTAGTCTTCTGAAATCAATTACCATTCTATAACCAGTCACGATTCTCTGTGGGATAAGTTCATTTTTATCATTAGGAACAACAGTAATGCCTCCTTTCTTAGGGACACAATGAACAGGACTTACCCATCTACTATCAGCTATAGGATAAATTATACCTGCTTCCAAAAGCTTTAGTATTTCTTTCTTACAACTTCTTTCATCTTAGGATTTAATCGTCGTTGATGATCAACAACCGGTTTAGCATCGGGCTCCATATTAATCTTGTGCTGACAGAGAGTGGGACTGATGCCCTTCAGATCATCAAGAGTATATCCAATAGCAGCATGGTGCTTCCTCAGAGTTTTTAACAATCTCTTTTCTTGATGCTCTATAAGGTTAGCACTAATAATAACATGATATATCTTCTTTTCATCAAGATAATCATATTTCAAAGTATCAGGTAATTGTTTTAATTCAAACACAGGATCACCCTTAGGTGGAGGAGGGCCTCCTAGAGTTTGAACAGGCAAATTGTGTTCAAGAATAGGTTGTTGATAAAAGAATATTCTATTTATTTCATTCCATTCATGTAAGTGCATATCATTTTCATGGTCTAGCAAATATTGTTCTAATGGATTAGTAGGTGGTACAACAATAGAAGCAAGACCAATTATTTCATCCTTACTAGGAAATTCTTTATGATGAGGTTGTTTATGAAACTTAGAGAAATTAAAATCATGAGACACATCACCAAAATTAACACTGACAGTTTCTTTCTTGCAATCTATCTTAGCATTAACAGTGTTCAAGAAAGGTCTACCAAAACTTATGGGACAAAAATCATCTTGTGGAGAACCGAGGACTAGAAAATCAGTAGGGTATTTTATTTTCCCACACAAGACTTCAACATCTCTAACAATCCCAAGTGGTGTGATAGTATCTCTATTAGCAAGCTTAATAGTAACATCAATATCTTCTATTTCAGTAGGTGCAATATCATTCATAATTTCTTGGTATAAAGTAAAGGGAATAGCACTGACACTAGCACCCATATCACATAATCCACGATAACAATGATCTCCTATTTTAACTGAGACAACATGCATGCCAACAACGGGTTTATTCTTATCTTTAATATCGGGTTTGGCAATTCTAGCAGCTTCATCACAGAAATAAATAACATGCCCATCAACATTGTCAACCAAGAGATCTTTAACCATAGAAATACTAGGTTCTACTTTAATTTGTTCAGAGGGTCTAGGTGCTCTAATATTACTTTTGTTAACTATGGGGAAACCTTAGCACATTCCTTTATCCTAAATGGGAAAGGTGGTTTTTCAACATCAGCAGTAGGCACAACTGATCAACATTGTAAATGATAGTTTCATCTTTAACTATAACTGGCTCCTCAGTCTTTTCTTTAACAGGTGGATGAAATTTAAACCATTTTTGCTTAGGGAGATCAACATGAGTAGCAAATGATTCACAAAAAGAGGCTACTATCTCAGAGTCAAGTCCTTATTTAGTGTAAACTTGTGAAAAGCATCAGTATCCATAAAAGATTTAACACAATCGAACTTAAGGGTTATACCTGACTCATTACCTTTGTCGAGTTCCCAATCTTCAGAGTTGCATTTAATTCTTTCTAGAAGGTTCCATCTGAATTCTATAGTTTTCTTCATAAAAGAGCCAGTCAAAGAAAAATCGAGCATGGTTTGATTATCATGAGAAAGCCGAGCATAATTTTTTTGTAAGATAATTTGCTTCGAGAGCTCATGATTGGGGAATGTATACATCATGTATTTAAGCTTCCCCCAAGATTGAGCGATACTTTCTCCTTCATGAAGCCAAACATTATATATGTAATTCCAATCACGATGAACTAGATGCATAGGATAAAACTTTTGATGAAATTCCAATTTCAATCTATTCCAGTCCCAAGCTCCAATATCATCACATAGCCTATACCATGTCAATGCTTTACCCCCAAAGATAAAGGGAAAACCTTCTTCTTAACTTCATCTCCGGGTAAACCTTCAAGCTTAAATAATCCACAAACTTCATCCACATAGATTAGGTGCATATCAGGATGTAGTGTTCCATCTCCTGCATAAGGATTAGCTAGCAGTTTCTCTATCATACTTGAAGGAATCTCATAACCAATATTTTCAGTAGGTTGAGGACCAACTCTTTTTGCTTCCGGTCGAGGTGAAGATACCGCGAACAAACCCCTCAAAGGATTGTTTTCCATTGTAAGAAGTAACAATAAATTTCAGCATGTAATATAAATTTTTCCTTACCAAATTCCACTCACCAAAGGCGCTTCACTCCCTGGCAACAACGATAGAAAAGGGTCTTGATGACCCACAAGTATAGGGGATAAATCTTAGTCCTTCTGATAAGTAAGAGTGTCGAATCCAACGAGGAGCAGGAGGAAATGACAAGCGGTTTTCAGCAAGGTATTTTCTGCAAGCGCTGAAATTGTCGGTAACAGATAGTTTGATAGCAAGATAATTTGTAACGAGCACGTAATAGTAATGGTAAAAGAAATGCAGCAAGCTTGCCCAATCCTTTTTGTAGCAAAGGACAGGCCGGAACGGTCTCTTATAATAAGCAAAGCATTCTTTAGGACACATGGGAATTTCATCTAGTCACCTTCGTCATGTTTGTTTGATTCACGTTCGCTACTTTGATAATATGATATGTTGGTGGACCAGTTCTTGGGTGATTATTACTTGAACAAGCCTCCCACTTATGATTAACCCCTCTCGCAAGCATCCGCAACTACAAAAGAAGAATTAAGATAAAATCTAACCATAGCATTAACTTATGGATCCAAATCAGCCCCTTACGGAATAGCGCATAAACTAGGGTTTAAGCTTCTGTCACTCTAGCAACCCATCATATAATAACTACTCCACAATGTATTCCTTTAGGCCCAAAGATGGTGAAGTGTCATGTAGTCGACGTTCACATAACACCACTAAGGGAATCACAACATATATATCATCAAAATATCGAACGAAGACCAAATTCACATGATTACTTATGACAAGACTTCTCCCATGTGCTGAAGAACAAAAGTAACTACACACAAAACATATTCATGCTCAATACAAGAGGGGTATTGAATTGCATAATAAATCTGAACATATAATCTTCTACCAAATAAACAATATAGCATCAACTACGGGATGTAATCAACACTACTAGTCACCCATAGGTACCAATCTGAGGTTTTGATACAAAGATTGAACACAAGAGATGAACTAGGGTTTTGATATGATGAAAGGATCGAGAAGAGGTGTCTAGAGGGGGGGTGATTAGACCCTCAACAAGCAAAAGTAGCAGTTTTTAATTTCTTGAAGTTGAGGTGGAGTTTTAGCACAAGTTTAAGCATTCACAATACATTTCAAGCAAGCATGGCAAGAGTATGAGCAGCGGAAAAGATAAAGCATGCAAATTGCAAGAAAGTAAGGGATGGGATTGGAGTGTGCAAACGGAATGAAGACACGGAGATTTTTGGTGTGGTTCCGATAGGTGGTGCTATCGTACGTCCACGTTGATGGAGACTTCAACCCACGAAGGGTAACGGTTGCGCGAGTCCATGAAGGGCTCCACCCACGAAGGGTCCATGAAGAAACAACCTTGTCTATCCCACCATGGCCATCGCCCACGAAGGACTTGCCTCACTCGGGTAGATCTTCATGAAGTAGGCGATCTCCTTGCCCTTACAAACTTCTTGGTTCAACTCCACAATCTTGTCGGAGGCTCCCAAGCGACACCTAACCAATCTAGGGGACACCACTCTCCAAAAGGTAATAAATGGTGTGTTGATGATGAACTCCTTGCTCTTGTGCTTCAAATGATAGTCTCCCCAACACTCAACTCTCGCTCACAGATTTGGCTATGGTGGAAAGATGATTTGAGTGGAAAGCAACTTGGGGAAGGCTAGAGATCAAGATTCTTATGGTTGGATTGGAATGTCTTGGTCTCAACACATGAGTAGGTGGTTCTCTCTCAGAAAATGAGTAGTGGAAGTGTAGGCACGTTCTGATGGCTCTCTCTCAAATGGAGAAGGGGGTGGAGGGGTATATATAGCCTCCACACAAAATCCAACCGTTACACACATTTGACCCAACTCGGACAGACCGAATAGGAGAACTCGGTGAGACCGATTTAGTTCAAAATGTGAATGTTAGGAATCTCGGTGGGACCGACTGGATCATCTCGGTGGGACCGATGTGCTAGGACTAAGGGCAAACCTCATCTCAGTGAGACCGATTGCATGAACTCGGTGGGACCAATTTCAGCAATGAGCAAACAGAGAGTTGGTCAGGCAAACTCGATGGGACCTATCGCTCATTTCGGTGAGACCGAAATGTTACGAAGGGAAACAGAGAGTTTGTCATGCAAACTCGGTGGGACCGATCGCTCATCTCGGTGAGACCGAAATGTTACGAAGGGAAATCGAGAGTTTGCAAGGCCATCTCGGTGAGACCGAATTGTCTAGGGTTTCTGGCAGTGGCTATGTGAACTAAACTCGGTGGCGCCGGATAGATCAAATCGGTGGGGCTGAGTTTGACTTTGGGTTTTGGACATATATGGAAAAGAGAGAAAGTGGCTGAGGGTTTTGGAGCAATATCACTAAGCATTTTGAGCAAGTAGACCATTAAGCAACACCTCATCCCCTTTTAATAGTATTGGCTTTTCCCATGGACTCAATGTGATCTTGGATCACTAAAATGGAAATGAAGAGTCTTGAGCTTTTGCCAATCTTTGTCCTTTGCATTTTGAAGGGGTTCCACATCCTCTTGTCCTTGCCACGCCATTGTTGAACTGATCTGAAATACACTAGGTAAAGGTATTAGTCCAACAAGAGATATGTTGACATTAATTAACAAAATCACCCGGGGAGCACTTGTGCTTTCAATCTCCCCCTTTTTGGTAATTGATGACAACATACATCAAAGCTTTAGATAAAGGATATGAAGAGTAACATGTAAAGCTCTGGAAAGACATGTAACATGCATAGGCTCCCCCTACATATATGCAATCATGTAAGAATGGGATATAAGAACATGTGAATGCATAAGCATGTCAGAGCAAGCAATGAGTTACATGTATCTTGGCTATATGCATCAGAGCAAATGATGTAGATAAAGAGAAGTGTACCTTCATGTTCATGAATCCTTCTTGCAAACAATATGTTCATCAGCAAGAGATCATTATGGACATGAGTGTGATGCATATACTTACCTTGTGGTCTTGAGCTGGCTTTCGAAGAGGTGAACTTGAGAAAACAAGGTTAGATAACACAAGAACACTCTAAACAAAGCAATTTCAGGAAACCACAAGAGTACCAAGACTGGGATGACATGTAATGAGTGAGTACTTAGTACTTCATTTGGATATAGACATGTCCCCAAAGATTAAAGGTATGCAATGAATTCCAAAATATTTTCTCCCCTAGATATGGACTCTTTCTCCCCCTGAATCTGATAAAGGATAATGGGAGAAGGTAGGGTAAGAGAAAATCAGAGCAAGAAAAAAAATAGAGCAGGAAATGGTGCAATCAACCATACATTGACATGTCTTTCCTCTCTTAAAGACATGTAACTTCTCTCTTTTGTAAACAGGCATCTGGAGGAGCTTAGATGTGCTCTCTTTCCCATGTGATAAGCTTTGATGTGCTCTCTCTCCCCCTTTGACATCAATTTCCAAGAAGGGAACTTCTAGAGCATGAGTCAAATATGTTTGGTCCTGGAGACACACTACAAAGCAGCATGTAGATTAAGATGCGGGTAGAGGATAAGAATCATCGAGTGGAGCTGGAGAAGAAATGAAATATTCAATGACAAAAGGTTTTCTCAGCAGTGAAATCGGTGACGCCGATCTGTTTTCATCGGTGACACTGAGTTTGGCAGTGTCATGGATGATGCATCTCGGTCAGACCGGGTTAGTCCGTGTCAGTTGTACCGATGAACTATCTACAAGGTATTCTTGTAGTTCGGTCTAGCCGATAGGCTTGGATCGGTGAGTCTGAGTTCAAAGCAGAGGAATTTTTTTTGTCAACTCAGCTCACTAGGCAAATTAAATATCACAAGGATTTGCAATGAATTAACTAAAAGATTTGCAATGAATTAGATGCAAAAAATACAGAGAAAAACAAACAAAAGAAAAGAGATCTAGATGAAGTTTTTTTTTGATAAGGGGAACATGATCGCAAGAAATATATGCAAGCACACAAAGTAAGTGAACAAAGAAACTCTAGATAACTTCATCTAGAAGGGGTCGGTGACAAAGCCTCCTATGTTAGAGTATATTGACTTTGGAGTCAAGTGAGATCACTTGATCATAGGTCATACTCATCATTTAAGCTCAAAATGGGGTTACCATTTTTTGTTTAAGCATTTTGATGTATTCACATCTTTTTGAGTTGCTTTGACTCATGACTTGGAGTAAAGCTTATCTAAGATGGAATGACATACCTTGGGTGGTGTTGATCTTGATCATGTAGTTGAACTTGTGTTGGATGCTCAAGGTTGATGTAGTTCATCATAAGTTGGAAGCACCACTTATCGTTTGAGTTCATCTTCCAACATGAGTTAGTTTTGCAAGGAAGAGCACTTGTGTATCCAAAACGATAATCATGAAACTTGATACCACATGAAATTGATATATAGAAATTGTCAAAGGATATGTTGAGTGGATTCATGCTTCCTTGTAATCAACAACCATATAGTAGAGACTTGGTGATGTAGAGATTGCTTAAGATGTGAATGACTTGCAATCCCATAGATTTGAATTCATCCAAGTACCTACAAGGGTTAGATAACATGCAAGGGTGCAAGTATAGATCCAAGACGTATAATCATCATCATAAAAGAAATATCAAGGATTAGTCAATAAGGCTCATGCCTTGCATGTATTCAAATGGAGTTCCTACTCCAAGTTTGAGGCATCAATGATGTTCAATTCACCTCTCAAACGGCAAAATACTTTCTCATCAAGCGGTTTGGTGAATATATCCACCAATTGCTTATTGGTACGAACATGCTTAAGATCTATGTCACCATTAGCAACATGATTGATAACCCACAAGTATAGGGGATCGCAATAGTTTTCGAGGGTAGAGTATTCAACCCAAATTTATTGATTCGACACAAGGGGAGCCAAAGAATATTCTCAAGTATTAGCAGCTGAGTTGTCAATTCAACCACACCTGAAAGACTTAATATCTGCAGCAAAGTATTTAGTAGCAAAGTAGTATGGAAGTAACGACAACGGTGGCAAAAGTAACAGTAGCAGTTTTGTAGCAATTGTAACAGTGGCAATGAAAAAGTAACAAAGCAAAGATCAATATATGAAAAGCTCGTAGGCAATGGATCAATGATGGATAATTATGTCAGATGGCATTCATCATACAACAGTTATAACATAGGGTGACACAAAACTAGCTCCAATTCATCAATATATTGTAGGCATGTATTCCGAATATAGTCATACGTGCTTATGGAAAAGAACTTGCATGACATCTTTTGTCCTACCCTCCCGTGGCAGTGGGGTCCTATTGGAAACTAAGGGATATTAAGGCCTCCTTTTAATAGAGTACCGGACCAAAGCATTAGCACTTAGTGAATACATGAACTCCTCAAACTACGGTCATAACCGGGAAATGTCCCGACTATTGTCACTCCAGGGTTGTCGAATCATAACACATAGTAGGTGACTATAACTTGCAAGATAGGATCAAGAACACAAATATATTCATGGAAACATAAAGGGTTCAGATCTGAAATCATGGCACTCGGGCCCTAGTGACAAGCATTAAGCATAGCAAAATCATAGCAACATCAATCTTAGAACATAGTGGATACTAGGGATCAAATCCTACCAAAACTAACTCGATTACATGGTAAATCTCATCCAACCCATCACCGTCTAGCAAGCCTACGATGGGATTACTCACGCACAGCGGTGAGAATCATGAAATTGGTGATGGAGGATGGTTGATGATGACGACGCCGATGATTTCCCCTCTCCGGAGCCTCGAACGGACTCCAGATCTGGTCTCCCGAGGAAGAATAGGAGGTGGCGGCGGCTCCGTATCGTAAAACATGATGAATCCTTATCTCTGATTTTTTTCTCCCCGAACGTGAATATATGGAGTTGGAGTTGAGGTCGATAGAGGTCCAGGGGGCCTACAAGGAAAGAGGGCACGCCCCAGGGGGGTGGGCGCGCCCCCACCCTTGTGGACAGGGTGTGGGCCCCCTTCGGTTGATTCTTTCGCCAATATTTTTTATTTATTCCAAAACTGATCTCCGTGAAGTTTCAGGTCATTCTGAGAACTTTTATTTCTGCACAAAAATAACACCATGGCAATTCTGCTGAAAACAGCGTCAGTCCGGGTTAGTTCCATTCAAATCATGCAAATTAGAGTCCAAAACAAGGGTAAAAGAGTTTGGAAAAGTAGATACGATGGAGACATATCAACTCCCCCAAGCTTAACCCATTGCTTGTCCTCAAGCAATTCAGTTGACAAACTGAAAGTGATAAAGAAAAACTTTTACAAACTCTGTTTGATCTTGTTGTTGCAAATATGTATAGCCAGCATTCAGGTTTTCAGCAAAGATTATGAACTAACCATATTCACAATAACATTTAGGTCTCACATTTACTCATATCAATGGCATAATCAACTAGCAAGCAATAATAATAAATCTCGGATGACAACACTTTTCCAAAACAATCATGATATGATATAACAAGATGGTATCTCGCTAGCCCTTTCTGAGACCACAAAACATAAATGCAGAGCACCCCTGAAGATCAATGACTGACTAGACATTGTAATTCATGGTAAAAGAGATCCAGTCACAGTTATACTCAATATCAATTAATAGCAAAGCATACCAATGACAGTGGTGCTCTCTAACTGGTGCTTTTTAGAAGAGAATGATGACTCAACATAAAAGTAAATAGATAGGCCCTTCGCAGAGGGAAGCAAGGATTTGTAGAGGTGCCAGAGCTCGAGCTTTTTGAAACAGAGATGAATATAATTTTGAGCAGTATGCTTTCATTGTCAACATAACGACCAAGAGATCTCGATATCTTCCATGCTACATACATTATAGGCGGTTCCCAAACAGAATGGTAAAGTTTTTTTACTCCCCCTCAACCAACAAGCACACTCCACGGCTGGTCCGAAACAACGGGTATCGTCCATACAAGCAACAATCCTGGGGGAGTTTTGTTTTAATTTATTTTGATTTGATTTGAGCATGGGACTGGGCATCCCGATTACCAGCCATTTTCTTGTGAATGACGAGCGGAGTCCACTCATAGTGAGAATAACCCACCTAGCATGGAAGATACTGACAGCCCTCAGTCGCTACATGAGCGATTCGAGCATAAAAACAGATTATCATTTGAAGGTTTAGAGTTTGGCACATGCAAATTTACTTGGAACGACAGGTAAATACCGCATATAGGAAGGTATGGTGGACTCATATGGAATAACTTTGGGTTTATGGAAGTGGATGCACAAGCAATATTCCCGCTTAGTACAAGTGAAGGCTAGCAAAAGACTGGGGAGCGACCAACTAGAGAGCGACAACTATCATAAACATGCATTGAGAGTAACCAACATTGAGTGCAAGCATGAGTAGGATATCAATCATCATGAACCTAAATATCGTGGAGGCTATGTTGATCTTGTTTTCAACTACATGTGTGAACATGTGCCAAGTCAAGCCACTCGAATCATTCAAAGGAGGATACCATCCTATCATACTACATCCCAACCATTTTAAAAGCATGTTGGCACGCAAGGTAAAACATTATAAACTCCTAGCTAATTAAGCATGGCATGAGTAACTATAATCTCTAATTGTCATTGCAAACATGTTTCATTCATAATGGGCTGAATCAGGAACGATGAACTAATCATATTTACAAAAACAAGATAGGTCGAGTTCATACCAGGTTTTCTCCATCTCAATCATTTCATCATATATCGTCATTATTGCCTTTCACTTGCACGACCGAATGATGTGAATAATAATAATAGTGCATGTGCATTGGACTAAGCTAGAATCTGCAAAGATTTATTCAAAGGAGAGGACCAGGTAATATGGGCTCTTTGTTAGATCCACAATAATGCATATGAGAGCCACTCAACATTTTCATCGTGGTCTTCTCCTCTCGACCCCCAAAGAAAAGAAAAGAATTTCAAAGAAACACAGTGAAATGTTTTTGGAGTTTTTGTTTTTCTGAAGAAAGTAAAACAAGAACGAGAAAAACTATTTACACGGGAAAGCTCCCAACAAGTAAAAGAAGAACGAGAAATCTTTTTGGGTTTTCTTTTAATAGTACTACTAAGTGAACATGGAAAGTAAACTAAGCTACAACTAATTTTTTTTTTGGTTTTTAACAAAGTTTTTCAAACACACAAGAAGAAAACGGGAAAAAGAAATAGACTAACATGGATAATACAATGAAAAAGTATGAACACCGACAACTAGAATGAGTGTGTGAACATGAATGTAATGTCGGTGAGAAATACGTACTCCCCCAAGCTTAGGCTTTTGGCCTAAGTTTGTCTAAGCCCATGGATCAAAGTAGCCCTCTCCGGTGTACTGAGGAGGATCCTGGGGGTTCTACTGGTTAGCGAGCTCCTGTGGCTCCCACTGATAAATACACTCCTGATATGGATCAGGTGATGGCTCTGGCTCAGGAGCTGGGGATTGCGTCCCCTCCCAGTACGCATGAATATCCTCGGGAAAAATGAAGTACCTGCCTGAATGAATATCGAACAAAGCAGGTGCAGGCAAGGTAATAATCTGAAAAGTATCCTCGCTAAATATCAAGTTATAAATGAGTCGCTTTTCCTCATCATTTTCTTCCTCTGAAAATTTTCTGAAATTTTTAGTAACTCAAAATAAAAGTGAACCAAACTCAACAAATTTGATAGCAACTACTCCTACAAGTGCCTAGAGGCTATATCATGCATCAAAACTACTTTGGACCATATAAATTTGACATGCAAGCTCAAGAACAGGATCACCACACCAGCAAAAAATTGTAATAAATAAACCACTAGAACAAACACTAATTGGACCATTGGAGGAGTCACATACCGAAGAACAATTCCCCAAAACAGTTTTGCAAATGGAGCTTTACACAAGGAGATAAAAAATGGCAGCAAGATGAGCTAGAACACGGGTTTGAGCTACGGGATGATTTTTTCTGGAGGAAGACGAAGTGGATGGGTGCTGGAATAAGTGGAGGGGAGCCACGTGGGACCCACAAGGCAGAGGGGCGCGCCCAGGGGGGTAGGGCGCGCCCTCCGTCCTTGTGGACAGGTGGTGGGTCCCCCTGGTGTGTTCTCAGTGCCAGTAATTCTCAAATATTCTATAAAAAATCATACTAAATTTTCAGGGCATTTGGAGAACTTTTATTTTTGGGACATTTTTTTTATTTCATGGATAATTCAGAAAACAGATAGAAAATACTATTTTTGCTTTATTAAATCTAAATAACAGAAAGTAAGAGGTGGGTACAATAGGTTGTGCCTTCTAAATTCATCCATCTCATGCTCATCAAAAGGAATCTATTAACAAGGTTGATCAAGTCTCATTAACAAACTTCTTTCGAATAACATGGAACCGGAGAATTTTCGAATAACACTAAGTTACCTCAACGGCGATATGCATGTCCCCAACAATAAGAATATCATATTTCTTTTTGACAGTAGGGAGAGGAAATTCAAAACCTCCAATAGTAATAGTTGAAATTTTTCCAATAGAATTGATACGATGAACTTGAGGTTGTTTCTTCGGAAAGTGTACCGTATGCTCATTACCATTAACATGAAAAGTGACATTGCCTTTATTGCAATCAATAACAGCCCCTGCAGTATTCAAAAAGGGTCTACCAAGGATGATCGACATACTGTCGTCCTCGGGAATATCAAGAATAACAAAGTCCGTTAAGATAGTAACGTTTGCAACCACAACAGGCACATCCTCACAAATACCGATGGGCATAGCAGTTGATTTATCAGCCATTTGTAAAGAGATTTCAGTAGGTGTCAACTTATTCAATTCAAGTCTACGATATAAAGAGAAGGGCATAACACTAACACCGGCTCCAAGATCACATAAAGCAGTTTTAACATAGTTTCTTTTAATGGAGCATGGTATAGTTGGTACTCCTGGATCCCCAAGTTTCTTTGGTATTCCACCCTTAAAAGTGTAATTAGCAAGCATGGTGGAAATTTTAGCCTCCGGTATCTTTCTTTTATTTGTAACAATATCTTTCATATACTTAGCATAAGGAGTCATTTTAAGCATATCAGTTAAACGCATACGCAAAAAGATAGGTCTAATCATTTCAGCAAAGTGCTCAAAATCCTCATCATCCTTTCTCTTGGATGGCTTAGGAGGAAAGGGCATGGGTTTCTGAACCCATGGTTCTCTTTCTCTACCATGTTTTCTAGCAACAAAGTCTTTCTTATCATAACGTTGATTCTTTGATTGTGGGTTATCAAGATCAACAGTAGGTTCAATCTCTATATCATTATCATTACTAGGTAGAGCATCAACATGAACATCATCATTAACATTATCACTAGGTTCATGTTCATCACCAGATTGTGTCTCAGCATCAGAAATAGAAATATCATTTGGATTCTCAGGTGTGTCTATAATAGGTTCACTAGAAGTACGCAAAGTCTTATCAGTTTTCTTTTTCTTTTTATTACTAGGACTAGATGCATCAGTTTTAATTCTCTGAGAATCTTGCTCAACTCTCTTAGGATGGCCCTCAGGATACAAAGGTTCCTGGGTCATTTTACCACCTCTAGTCATAACCCTAACATCATTATCATTGTTCTTACTATTCAACTCATTAAGCAAATCATCTTGTGCCTTAAGTACTTGTTCTACTTGAGTTGTAACCATGGAAGCATGTTTACTAATAATCTTAAGATCATTAATAGTTCTACTCATATAATTACCCAAGTGGTCAAGCATGTAAGCATTACGTTTCAATTGTCTACTAACATAATCATTGAAATTTTCTTGTTTAATAATAAAATTATCAAACTCATCCAAGCATTAACTAGGAGACTTATTATGAGGAATATCACCTTCATCAAATCTATAAAGAGAATTTACCTCTACTACCTGTGTCGGGTTATCAAGACCATGTATTTCTTCAATAGGCGGTAAATTCTTAACATCTTCAGCTTTAATACCTTTTTCTTTCATAGATTTCTTTGCCTCTTGCATATCTTCGGGACTGAGAAATAGAATACCCCTTTTCTTCGGAGTTGGCTTAGGAGTTGGTTCAGGAAGTGTCCAATCATTATCATTACTCAATATATTATTCAATAGCAATTCAGCTTGCTCAACAGTTCTTTTCTTGAAAATACAACCAGCACAACTATCTAGGTGGTCCCTAGAAGCATCGGTTAGTCCATTATAAAAGATATCAAGTATTTCATTTTTCTTGAGAGGATGATCAGGCAAAGCATTAAGTAATTGGAGAAGCCTCCCCCAAGCTTGTGGGAGACTCTCTTCTTCAGATTGCACAAAGTTAAATATTTCCTGTAAGGCAGCTTGTTTCTTATGAGCAGGGAAATATTTTTGAGAGAAGTAATAAATCTTATCCTGGGGACTACGCACACAACCAGGAGCAACAGAATTAAACCATAACTTAGCATCACCCTCTAACGAGAAAGGAAACAATTTAAGAATATAATAGTAACAAATTTTTTCCTCATGAGCAAATAGGGTGGCTATATCATTCAGTTTAGTAAGATGTGTCACAACTGTTTCAGATATATAACCATAGAAGGGATCAGATTCAACCAAAGTAATTAACTCAGGATTGACAGAGAACTCATAATCCTTATCAGTAACAAAGATAGGTGAAGTAGCAAAATTGGGATCATATTTCATTCTAGCATTCAAGTTTTTTCTTTCAGCTTAGCTAACAGTTTCTTAAGATCATCTCTATCATTGCAAGCAAAGAAGTCTGTAGCAGTTTCTTCATCCATAACATAACCCTTAGGTACAACAGTCTATTCATATCTAGGGGGAGAATCATAATCTTCAGTTTCAATAATATCATCAGTTTCAGTAATTTCATTTTCTCTAACCCTAGCAAGTTGTTCATCAAGAAACTCACCTAGTGGCACAATATTATCAAGCAAAGCAGTAGCATCATCATTAGCATCATGCATAGCAGAAGTGGCATCATCAATTACTTGCGACATATCAGAATTACTAGCAGCTGTAGGTGTCGCAAGCTTACTCAAAACAGACGGTGAATCAAGTGCAGAGCTAGATGGCAGTTCCTTACCTCCCCTCGTAGTAGAGGGAAAAATCCTGGTTCTAGTATCTTTCAAATTCCTCATAGTGATCAACAGATATAAATCCCAAGTGTCTCAGAGAATAGAGCTATGCTCCCCGGCAACGGCGCCAGAAAAAGGTCTTGATAACCCACAAGTATAGGGGATCGCAACAGTTTTCGAGGGTAGAGTATTCAACCCAAATTTATTGATTCGACACAAGGGGAGCCAAAGAATATTCTCAAGTATACGCAGCTGAGTTGTCAATTCAACCACACCTGAAAGACTTAATATCTGCAGCAAAGTATTTAGTAGCAAAGTAGTATGGAAGTAACGGTAACGATGGCAAAAGTAGCAGTAGCAGTTTTGTAGCAATTGTAACAGTGGCAACGGAAAAGTAACAAAGCAAAGATCAATATATGAAAAGCTCGTAGGCAATGGATCAATGATGGATAATTATGTCGGATGGCATTCATCATGCAACAGTTATAACATAGGGTGACACAGAACTAGCTCCAATTCATCAATATAATGTAGGCATGTATTCCGAATATAGTCATACGTGCTTATGGAAAAGAACTTGCATGACATCTTTTGTCCTACCCTCCCTTGGCAGCGGGGTCCTATTGGATACTAAGGGATATTAAGGCCTCCTTTTAATAGAGTACCGGAGCAAAGCATTAGCACTTAGTGAATACATGAACTCCTCAAACTACGGTCATCACCGGGAAGTGTCCTGACTATTGTCACTCCGGGGTTGCCGGATCATAACACGTAGTAGGTGACTATAACTTGCAAGATAGGATCAAGAACACAAATATATTCATGGAAACATAAAGGGTTCAGATATGAAATCATGGCACTCGGGCCCTAGTGACAAGCATTAAGCATAGCAAAGTCATAGCAACATCAATCTTAGAACATAGTGGATACTAGGGATCAAACCCTAACAAAACTAACTCGATTACATGGTAAATCTCATCCAACCCATCACCGTCCAGCAAGCCTACGATGGGATTACTCGCACACGGTGGTGAGCATCATGAAATTGGTGATGGAGGATGGTTGATGATGACGACAGCGATGATTTCCCCTCTCCGGAGCCCCGAACAGACTCCAGATCTGGTCTCCCGAGGAAGAACAGGAGGTGGCGGCGGCTCCGTATCGTAAAACGTGATGAATCCTTCTCTCTGATTTTTTTTCTCCCCGAACGTGAATATATGGAGTTGGAGTTGAGGTCAGTAGAGGTCCAGGGGGCCCACAAGGACAGAGGGCGCGCCCCAGGGGGGTGGGCGCGGCCCCCACCCTTTAGGACAGGGTGTGGGCCCCCTTCGGTTGATTCTTTCGCCAATATTTTTTATTTATTCCAAAACTGATCTCCGTGAAGTTTCAGGTCATTCCGAGAACTTTTATTTCTGCACAAAAATAACACCATGGCAATTATGCTGAAAACAGTGTCAGTCCGGGTTAGTTCCATTCAAATCATGCAAATTAGAGTCCAAAACAAGGGCAAAAGAGTTTGGAAAAGTAGATACGATGGAGACGTATCAATGATCTCGAATGAAATGATGTCGAACTTCAATATGCTTGGTTCGAGAACGTTGCATAGGATTGTGAGCAATCTTAATAGCACTTTCATTGTCACAAAGCAATGGAACATGTTTCACATGTATCCCATAATCCTTAAGGGTTTGGGTCATCCAAAGTAATTGAGCACAACATGATCCGGCGGCAATGTATTCCGCTTCGGTGGTGGATAAGGATACCTAGTTATGTTTCTTGGAAGACCAAGACACAAGAGATCTACTAAGAAATTGACAAGTACCCGAAGTGGACTTTCTATCAACCTTGTCACCGGCATAGTCCGAATCGGAGTAGCCAACAAGATCAAAAGAAGACCTCTTAGGATACCAAATGCCAAAGTTTGGTGTATGAATTAAGTATCTTACTATCCTTTTCATAGCCTTAAGATGACATTCTTCAGGGGCCACTTGATATCGTGCACACATTCACACACTTAGCATAATATCGGGATGGGAGGCACATAGATATAATAATGAACCAATCATAGAGCGGTAAACCTTTTGATCAACCGCTTTGCCATCCTTAGTCAAGTCAAGATGTCCACTAGTAGGCATGGGTGTTTTCATACCTTTGCTTTCTTGCATGTTGAACTTCTTGAAAAGGTCGTTGGTATACTTTGTTTGAGAAACAAAGGTACCTTCCTTAGTTTGCTTGATTTGCAAACCAAGAAAGAATTTGAGTTCACTCATCATAGACATCTCAAACTTCTCTGACATTAGCCTTCCAAACTTTTCACTAAAGTGAGGGTTAGTCGAACCAAATTTGATATCATCCACATAAATTTGGCACACAAATAGTTCACCATTAACCCTTTTAGTAAAAAGTGTAGAATCAATCTTCCCAATTTCAAAGCATTTTTCAATAAGAAACTTGGTCAAGCATTTATACCATGCTCTAGGAGCTTGTTTAAGACCATAAAGAGCTTTGTGAAGTTTGTAAACATGATTGTGTTTCTTGGGATTAACAAAGCCGGGAGGTTGTTTAACATAGACTTCCTCCTCAATTTCACCATTAAGAAAAGCACTTTTAATATCCATTTGGTATAAAATGATATCATGATGATTGGCATAAGCAAGTAAGATGCGTATGGACTCAAGTCTAGCAACTGGGGCATATGTCTCACCATAGTCCATACCTTCGACTTGAGTGTAGCCTTGAGCGACGAGACGGGCCTTGTTGCGTACAACTTGTCCATCCTCATCTTGCTTATTCCAAAACACCCATTTGGTTCCAATGACATTGTGCTTCTCATCAGGCTTTTCAACCAACGTCCATACTAGATTCCTCTCAAAATTGTGTACCTCTTCATGCATTGCGCTCACCCAATCTGGATCATCAAGAGCTTCTTCAACCTTCATAGGTTCAATACTAGAAATGAATGAATAGTGTTCACACAAGTTAGCCAAACGAGTTTTAGAGCGAGTAATTCTCCCGGTTTGAATATCATCGAAGATTTGTTCGACGGGATGATCTCTTGAGACTCTTGCTCTAACTCGTGAGAGCTTTTGTTTGGGTTGGGGTGGAACATCCTCTTCATTGTCTTCCTCTTCTTCTTCTTGTCCTTCTTCATTGTTGTTGACGTTGTTGTTCGCTTGTAGAGGTGGAGAGGGAGGTCGATGTGGTTCATCTTGTTGCACTTCCTCGTTTCCTTCGTCTTGATGTGTTCCACTTGTGGATGCCTCCAAGTCAACTTGTGGTTCACCTTGTCGTGAAGTTGAGGCTTCCACTTGAATGGACGAAGTACTCTCCTTCACCTCCGTTGGGTGAATCTTGCCAATAGACAAGTCTTGAATTGCTTCTGAAGGATCTTTGTCTCCTACATCAATTGGTAATTGCTCTACTTGCGAGCCGTTAGTTTCATCAAACTTCACATCTACCGCCTCTTCAACCTTTCGGGTGAAATTGTTGTAGACACGGTAAGTGTGAGAGTTTGAGCCATAACTGAGTAGGAAACCTTCATGAGATTTAGAAGCAAATTTCGAATGATGATGCTTATCTAGAATATAGCACTTTGAGCCAAATACTCGGAAGTATCCAACTTGGGGTTTGTTACTGGTGAGAAGCTCGTATGCCATCTTGCCGAGAAGCTTGTGAAGATACAATTGATTTGTTGCATGACAAGTTGTCTCAACCGCTTCCGCCCAAAAGTGTCTTGGCGTCTTGTATTCATCAAGCATCGTTCTTGCCATCTCGATAAGTGTCTGGTTCTTCCTCTCAACAACTCCATTTTGTTGAGGTGTGTACGTAGCCGAGAACTTATGTGAAATCCCATCTTTGTTAAGAAAGGTGTCCACATTGGCGTTCTTAAACTCCGTTCCATTGTCGCTCCGAACCTTCTTGATCTTCACTTCAAATTGGTTTTGGGCCATCCTAGCGAAGTTCTTGAAGATCTTTTGGACCTGCGATTTATCATCAAGAAAGAACACCCACATAAATCTTGAAAAGTCGTCAACAATGACCAAACCGAACGAGTTACCATGGAGACTCTTGTAGGCGTTGGGACCAAAATGATCCATATGGAGTAGCTCAAGCGGTCTCCTCATGGTCATGATGTTCTTTACGAGATGACTTCCTCCAACCTATTTTCCTGCTTGACAAGCACTGCAAAGTCTATCCTTATCAAATATGACATCTTTAATACCAAGGATATGATAACCTATTTTTGCATGCCCACGTGACCTAACCTTCTATGCCACAACCAACCTTTAGAAGATTTAGCAATTAAGCAAGTTCTAGGTTGAGCCTTTTTAGTGAAATCAACAATGTATAGATCACCTCTACGTATACTGGTAAAGACCATATTATGATTATCTCTTCGAAACACTTGGCAATCTACTTAAGTGAATAGAACATTAAAACCGAAATCGGCTAGTCTAGATACGGAAAGCAAATTGTAGCCAAGAGATTCAACGAGCATAACATTTTGGACAGAGCTGTCATGTGAGATGGCCACCTTACCAAGGCCAACCACCTTACCCTTTGAGTTATCACCAAAAGTGACATACTTTCGGGGACCGTCATTTTCAGCAAGCTCACGAAACATGTCCTTATCTCCGTTCATGTGATCGGTACATCCACTATCAAGAACCCATTCCTTTCCTCCGGCCATGTAACCACGAAGGTTGCCATAAGACCAAAATGTCTCATAGACTCATCAAGATCAAAGTCACTATCTTCATCCTCATCATAATATCCATGTTCAACGTCATCATGTGAATGATCATCACCTAGAGAGAGTGATTCATTAGATTTATATCCATGACAATGTTCATCTTTATGAATTCTAATGACTTGAGAGATGATGCTACTAATGACTCCACCATCTCCTTTGGCACGCATAAGGTCATGAAGCTCAAAAAGACAATCATCAAAATTAGGATCACTAGGTTTCATCTTATGAAAAGCTATGGACTTTTGAAGAATTTCTTCTAGATTTTTCAGGGAATAGTTTGGAAAACGCTCCTCAAGATATCTCCATATAGTATAAGCACATTCAAAAGTAGGCAAGCACACCAGCAAATTTCTAAGCAATCCTCTAATGCTAAGATTAATAGTTCTAAGATTGCGGGTCATGTCAAGAAACTCATCGGGGGTAGGATGCAAGGAATCAATAGGAGGCGCACAAGGGCTAGTAATATACTTGTTCAAATTATATTCATTGAAAATCTCAAGCATCTCATTTTTCCAAGCACTATAGAACTCTCCATCAAGCATAGGCACTCTACGTCTAATACTCCCAATCGTAGACTCATCCATCTTCCTCCAATGGTGATTAAACCAAAGCAATGGAGACCAAAGCTCTGATACCAATTGAAAGGATCGAGAACAGGTGTCTAGAGGGGGGTGATTAGACCCTCAACAAGCAAAAGTAGCAGTTTTTAATTTCTTGAAGTTGAGGTGGAGTTTTAGCACAAGTTTAAGCATTCACAATACATTTCAAGCAAGCATGGCAAGAGTATGAGCAGCGGAAAGTAAGGGATGGGATTGGATTGTGCAAACGCAATGAAGACACGGAGATTTTTGGCGTGGTTCCGATAGGTGGTGCTATCGTACGTCCACGTTGATGGAGACTTCAACCCACGAAGGGTAACGGTTGCGTGAGTCCACGAAGGGTCCACGAAGAAGCAACCTTGTCTATCCCACCATGGCCATCACCCATGAAGGACTTGCCTCACTCGGGTAGATCTTCATGAAGTAGGCGATCTCCTTGCCCTTACAAACTTCTTGGTTCAACTCCACAATCTTGTTGGAGGCTCCCAAGCGACACGTAACCAATCTAGGAGACACCACTCTCCAAAAGGTAATAAATGGTGTGTTGATGATGAACTCCTTGCTCTTGTGCTTCAAATGATAGTCTCCCCAACACTCAACTCTCACTCACAGATTTGGCTATGGTGGAAAGATGATTTGAGTGGAAAGCAGCTTGGGGAAGGCTAGAGATCCAGATTCTTATGGTTGGATTGGAATGTCTTGGTGTCAACACATGAGTAGGTGGTTCTCTCTCAGAAAATGAGTAGTGGAAGTGTAGGCACATTCTGATGGCTCTCTCTCAAATGGAGAAGGGGGTGGAGGGGTATATATAGCCTCCACACAAAATCCAACCGTTACAGACATTTGACCCAACTCGGTCAGACCGAATAGGAGAACTCGGTGAGACCGATTTAGTTCAAAATGTGAACGTTAGGAATCCCGGTGGGACCGACTGGATCAACTCGGTGGGACTGATGTGCTAGGGCTAAGGGCAAACCTCATCTCGGTGAGACCGATTGCATGAAGTCGATGGGACCGATTTCAGCAATGAGCAAACAGAGAGTTGGTCAGGCAAACTCGGTGGGACTGATCGCTCATTTCGGTGAGACCGAAATGTTACGAAGGGAAACAGAGAGTTTGTCATGCAAACTCAGTGGGACCGATCGCTCATCTCGGTGAGACCAAAATGTTACGAATGGAAACAGAGAGTTTGCAAGGCCATCTCGGTGAGACCGAGATCCGTTTCGGTGAGACTGAATTGTCTAGGGTTTTTGGTAGTGGCTATGTGAACTGAACTCGATGGCGCCGGATAGATCAAACCGGTGGGGCCGAGTTTGACTTTGGGTTTTGGACATATATGGAAAAGAGAGAAAGTGGCTGAGGGTTTTGGAGCAATATCACTAAGCATTTTGAGCAAGTAGACCATTAAGCAACACCTCATCCCCTTTTAATAGTATTGGCTTTTCCTATGGACTCAATGTGATCTTGGATCACTAAAATGGAAATGAAGAGTCTTGAGCTTTTGCCAATCTTTGTCCTTAGCATTTTGAAGGGGTTCCACATCCTCTTGTCCTTGCCACGCCATTGTTGAACTGATCTGAAATACCCTAGTTAAAGGTATTAGTCCAACAAGAGATATGTTGACATTAATTACCAAAATCACCCGGGGAGCATTTGTGCTTTCAGATGAGTTGGTGCTGTTGAAGATGTTGACGAAGATTGGCCCTCCCACGATGAGAGGGTTGTTGGTGATGACGATGGTTTCGATTTCCCCCTCCCGGAGGGAAGTATCCCCGGCGAAATCGCTCTATGCTCCTGCCCAAGTTTCGCCTGGAGACGGCGGCGCTTCGTCCCGAAAGTCCTCTTCTTATTTTTTCTAGGGAAAATGACCTTATATACCAGAAGATGGGTACTGCAGTCTAGCCAGGGGGCCCACTACCCACCAGGGCACGCCAGGGGGGAGGGGTAGGCGCGCCCACGTGCCTAGTGGGCACCTGGGTGGCCCCCCTGTAATGCCCGGATAATTAAGCTACAGTTATCCCCTGCTAATGATGCCATGTCACCACTATTATTGTTGCTAATCTCACGTTGATTCAATCCCATTCAAATTCAAATTTAAAATAAAGTCAAACAATAAAAGTTTTCAATTGTCAAAACTAAAATGTACTAAATGTGCCAAATAATCCATAGGAAATATTGGTGGAGAAAACACACTTTTATAAAGTATTTAAATGTACAAAAATAAATAAAACAGTAAAGAATAAAAGAAACAGAATAAATAAAAACAAAAACAAAACACAAAAAAGGAGAGAGAACACCCTTTCCCCTGGGCCACTTGGCCCAGGTACCCCCAGGCCAGCCGGCCGCCCGAACAGGCCGACCCACCTATGCTCCCTCCCTCCCCTGTTCACGGGGGGCGGCGTGGCAGCCATCGGCCGCCGCCGACCGTCGCTCTGGCGACCATCCCGGCGGCTGGCCCCCCTACATCTACCCCCGGCGCCCCCACTTCCCTCTGGAAACTTAGCCCCCACCCCACTTCCCCCGTGCAGCCCCTCTCCCTCTCCCGCGCTCGTGGGTGCCCGAGCCCGACGCCCGACGCCGTCGCCGCCCCGAAACCGTCGCCTCGCCTCCCTGACTCCTCCCTGACGGCCGACCCCGAGCCACACCGCCCCTCTCCCCACGACACCGGTGAGGCCCCGGCCCCTTCCCCTTTCTGCCCCCCGCGCTCACCCCATTCAGTTGCCGCACCCACCACGGCGCCCCGTGCGCGCTCCGCGCCCACCACTGCACCCCGCGCCCCATTCCGCCTGTGCACGCCTCTCGCTGCCCCGTCCGCCCTGCTGCTGCGGCCTCTGGCCGAGTCGGGCTGTGCCCTTGGCCGCGCCTGCCTTCGCTGCTGCTGATCCTGCTGGAAGCCGCAGCCGCCGCTGCTGCTCCCGTGAGCAGCCGCTGCTGCTGCTTTTGCTCTACTGCGCTGCCGCCTATGTTCGCGCACCGCCCACCGCTGCTCCCGGCGCTCGTCGCCGGCCGCCACTCCCCACGTGCCTGCAGCTGGCCGTGGCCATGGCTGCCGTGCACCTCTATGTACGTGCGTGCCTAGCCACCAGTGTGCCACGGTTGGCTCACTGACTAGTGGGCCCATGCCCTATTAAAGATTAAAAGAAAAAAGGAATTGAAATATATATATATAATTAATTAGTAATTTACCTAATTAAACAATTCCGCAAAAATATTTTCTGTTAGTTTTGGAATATTAGAAAAAATAAAAAAATAAGAAACAACCGGGAAGGCAACCCAGGTGCCCACTAGGCACCAGGGCGCGCCTGCCCCACCTGGCGCACCCTGGTGGGTAGTGGGCCCCTCAGGCACCTTCCTGACTCTATTTTCCTATCGTGTACTTGTTTCCCAAGATAAAAATTCTTTATATAGACCCCCGGACGATCTGACCACCGTATCGCAGAGAAATCCTCTATTCTTGTTTCCTGCAGTTTTTCTGGCAGATCTGAAAATATTTCGTCTCAAGATTTAGAGGGAGAGAGCTATGTCACTGATTATATCACAAACCCAAACGTTTATGGGGATGTGGATCATTACGGTTGGACCACGGATGAGGAGACATGGAGAACAAGGGATGATAGCTCTAATGAAGATGAAGATCCACTACCTCAACCTGGAGATATGCACGTGGAATTCAAGAAGTCAAGCCTCCCTAACAAAGGAAACAAATCTAAGGTTTAATTTATGCCATCCCATTTTCTGCAGGAAAGCAAGGTGGCATTATGCAAAAGGATATTGAAGATTGAGCAAGAAAACAATGACTTGAGGGAGGAAAATTTTATCCTCAAGCGTAAGCTGGAGAAGAAGAATGATACTTCCTCAACACCACCACCATCATGAAAGAAGGAGACTTGAGTACATGGGTATGGGCACTCCCCTTGGCTTGTGCCAAGCTTGGGGGAGATGCCCTGTTATTGTATCACCATCACTTTTGTTATCTTCACCAGTTTTTAGTTTGATCCTTAGTTATTTCGTGATTTAGTTGAATAAAAGTTAAGTATGATCTATTTTCGAGTGCTAGTTTCGTGATCTATCTATCTATGTAATCGAGTGAGAGTTATATAATAAAGATTAGTTTGAGTTTTTGCTTCTTTACTTTCTTGTTTCAATCAAAATAAAGGAAATAATGAAAAATATCATATGCTAATCTTATGGTAAGTAATGACATCACATAAGGAAAAGTATAAGTGGTAAAATTTATTGAAGGTTGACAAACATAGCATTGGTCAATGATGAAATTCATGAAAGAATTAATAAGGCAAGAGAAGATTCACATGCAAATATACTATCTTGGACATCTTTTATGATTGTGATCCCCCATTAAATATTTTATGCCAAATTGTTGATGTTTGACAAGGAAGACAATGTATTGATTTATGTTTGTTCATATTCACATAGAAGTTATATTGTCATAGATCCTCTAACATGTGGTGCTTGCCCAATATCTTTGCTAGCCAAAAATCTGCACTAAGTAGAGATACTACTTGTGCATCCAAAAACCTTAAACCCAAATTCATGTTTTAAGAGTCCACCATACCTACCTATGGATTGAGTAAGATCCTTCAAGTAAGTTGTCATCGGTGCATAAGGCAATAAAAATTGCTTCTAAATGTGTTTGATCTTTTGGTGTAAAGGAAAATAAGCATTGTACGAACTTGTGATGGCAAAGTAATAAAAGTGACAGACTTCATAATAAAGGTTGCTATCATAAGGGGCAATATAACGTGATGTTCATTTGCATTAAGAGATTGTGCATACAAAACCAAAAAGCACATGACAACCTCTGCTTCCCTCTGCGAAGGGCCGATCTTTTACTTTTATGTATTTACTTTTTATGCAAGAGTCAAAGTATTCTCCTCTATTCCTTTTTGTCGGTGTACTAAGTATTGGGCCACTAGTACCCCTTACTTGTGCACGGGCAGTTGTAGCCGTCCTCGCGGCAAGGCTTGCCGGGATCAGCTCGAGGTCGATTCAAGTCATCAAGGAAATCATCAAGTCGGAGATCTGAGAATCAGCAAATAAGCAAAGCTGGAGATCGAAGGACAGCTTCCCCAGCAAGATCCTTGCCGGGATGGCCCGTGGAGCCCGGCAAGCCTCGGCGCCCGGCAAGGCTTGGTTCCCAGCAAGGCTCGGCGCCCGGCAAGCCTCGGCGCCCGGCAAGGCTTAGTTCCCAGCAAAGCTTGGCGCCCGGCAAGCCCTGGCGCCCGGCAAGGTTTGGGGCCCGGCAAGGATCGGCGCCTGGCGAGATTTCGCCACTGTGCCACCGGTTCGGCACAGTAACAAAGCCTGACATTCTGGGTCCTTCTTTGGATGCGTGGCAACGCGCCAGTGGAGGAGAGCTTAAGCGGTGCTGATGGGATGGCCCCTTTTTCCATCCCCAAGAAAGTGAGGACACCTAAACGGACACCTCACGGTGCATTAAATGCGCTTGTCCTAATCCGTCAGGGGTTAGGTATGATACCCTGTAGCTACTTTACACCTCAATGTATGTACATTTTGCCACTGTGGAGACCCCTTTGAGCATATAAAAGGAGGCCCAAGGCAACTGCTACAGAGGAGGAGAACTTCTGGCCCATTCTGCATGCGTAGCTGCTCTCTGAATGTACTGTTCATTGCGAGCGCTCCTGAAGGTTGGGCTCAAGAACATCAATAAGAACACAAAGCAGGAGTAGGGTTTTACGCTGATTAGCGGCCCGAACCTGGGTAAAAACCTCCCGCGTCGATCACCGGTTCTGCTCTTTGCGTACACCTCTCCCCCCGCCGAATCATAAAGGGGTCCCTCGGGATCCCATAGGTGTCGTGCCCCGACATCTTTGGCGCGCCAGGTAGGGGGATTGAAGGTTGCGTGAACCTGATCTAGTGCTCGGCGCCCTAGTTTCTTCATCATCCTCATCATCATGCCGCCCAAGAAGAAGAACGTTGCGACAGCACAACCGTCCGGGTCCGTTTTGCCTGCGCCTTCGCAGACAGGCGATGGTGTGGGTGCAGAAGGAAGAGGACTAGAACCCCCGCGGCGTTCTGGTGACCCAAGCCAAGCGAGCGGTATCGTTCGCAGTGGCAGTAGTAACTTGCGCGCCGCTGGATCTAGAGATGGTGTTGTGTTGCCTACGAGTGGCACAACAAACTCTAGGGATCAAAGAGCGCCTGCTGAAGCTCCCGCGCCAGCGCGAGCCTCACAACCTGTCCAGGTCGTGCGAGACGAGCGACATCATGGCGCTGGTGGTTCGGGGCGTCCCCACGAAAAGGTTTCTGCGCATAGATCCCAAGATGCGCGGGACCAGCATGCACACCGAGCTGCCGGCGAAGGTGGTGCGCGGTCGCGTGACCGTGGCGGTGCTCCTTCTAACTTGGTTAGGAGTCAGAGCACCTCACGCACCTCGCACCTGTCGCCACCACCTACGCCAGCGGAAGCCTTGGCACGTGCGCAGCTGCTCCTCGATTTTCCTCCCGCCCCGGAGAAGATGGAGGAGTGGCGAGCTACTATCCAGAGCCTTATCGGCTTCGCTAACAAGGATGGACCACAAGAGGCAGGGCCCTCTCAGCGGAGGCCCATCGATCCGATGCGAGCCGGTGTAGAGAAAACCAGAGGTGGTGCAACTACAGTGCACTCTCCTCCGCGACATCAGCGGCAGCCGACGACTCAGCAAGTCGACCGCCATGAGGAAGTTTCCACGGCATCGTCCGATCCATGGATGCGCCGTGATCAGCGTCTGGTTCTCCAGGAAAGAGGCAAGGAAGACGCTCAAACAACCATCGAGCGGCGGCGGGAAGCGCGCTATCAGTCTGATAAGCGCGCGGGGCCGGTTGTCGACGAGCCTGCGCCAGGGAACATAGGAGACTTGCCTTACGAGGTAGGACCTCCGGCGTTTACCCGTGAGCTGCGGCAAGTCCAATGGCCCAATCTCTGAACCTTCAAGCCAGAGGTCCCGGAGAAATACGACGGCAAGACTCATCCCTCGGAGTTCCTGAGCATCTACACCATTGCGGTGCAGGCTGCCGGGGGCCGAGATGACAAGATACTTGCCAACTACTTCCCGTTGGTGCTCAAACCCAACGTCAGGTCGTGGTTGATGCATCTGCCGGAGGATTCTATTTCTTGCTGGTCAAATCTGTGCCATCAGTTTGTTGGCGCCTTTGTTGGAGGCCACCAAGCTCCTAGCCAAGAAAGTGATTTGCACATCATCCCTCAGAGGGAGGGCGAGTCCCTGCGCAAGTTTATGCAGAGATTCAGCCGGGTGCAGTACAATATTCCTGATGTTCATCCTGCTGCTGTCATTAGCGCGTTCCATCAGAACGTGCGTAACCGCAGGATGCGGGAAGAGCTGGCAATGAACAAAGTCAGGAGTATTGCCGAGCTTTACACTTTGGCCGACAAGTGTGCTCGAGCTGAAGAGGGAAGGAAACTCCCCGGTGAAGCTGTTGGTGCGACAGGCGACTCAGAAGAAGAAGATGCCGCGGCTCCGTCAAGGAAAGGCCGGCGGCGGAATAGGAAGCGCGGAGGCAAGGCCGTGCTTGCCGTCGAGGAATCAGGCAACCCTGGCGCCGCCAAGAAGGCCAAGGTTGGCGACCCCAGCAAGGATCTTGCCGGGTGCCCTTCCTGTCAGGCCTTGGCGGCCGCCGACAAGTCAGAGAACTCTGGCAAGCAGTACTGCAAGATCCATCGCACTAAGGGCCACGATCTCCAGAACTGCCGGCAAGTTGAGCAGCTTGCCGAGAAGTAGAAGGCCGAATACGAGAGGCGAGACAAGGAGAAGGCCCAAGATGGTGCTGAGGGGTCCGGCAAGAAACGCGGTGGCCGAGGAGGTCGCCGCGGCAAGACCAAGCAGGATCGGCCCGCTCGAGGCCGGGATAAAGAAGGAGATAATGATGAAGAAGATGACGAATCCAGTGAGCAGGAATTCCAGAAGGCTACGGAGGCTATGTGCATTGATGGGGGTGCCTCGCTACATTCTTCCCACAGCCAACTTAAACAGTGGGTGCGGGAGGTTAATGCGGCAGAGCCGTCCCCCGATGCATGTAGGCCTCTGAAGTGGTCCAGCACGCCTATCATCTTTGACGCCGAGGATCACCCTGATCGCACAACTGCGGTCGGGTGTTTGCCATTGTTGGTTTCCCCGACAATTCGCAACCTCAAGGTGACGAAGATGTTAGTTGACGGCGGGGCCGGCCTAAATTTAATCTCACCAGATGTGCTCACAAAGCTTCAGATTCCCGACGAAGATCTCGAGGAAATGGGTAGGTTTCAAGGGGTCAACCCGGGAAGAACCCAGCCTAAGGGCAAGATCACGCTGCCGGTAACATTTGGCAGCGAGCTTAACTTTAGGACCGAAAAGGTGGTGTTTGATGTCGCCAAGATCCCCATGTCATACAATGGGATCCTTGGTCGGCCAGCGCTGGCTAAGTTTATGGCGGCATCACACTACACGTACAACGTCTTGAAGATGCCTGGGCCATTGAGCGTCATCACTATCCATTCTGATAGGAAGGATGCGCTCATCTGTGCCGACCAACTTTACCGGGAAGCAGTTGCAGCACCTGCCATCAAGGCATCTGCTCCTGCCGCTGGAACTCCCGGGGGGAAGAAGAAGACTGGCAGGAACCTTGGCGCCAACTCCGGCAAGCGCGCCTCTTCGGAGTGCTGCGCTTCTGTCGAGGACGTGCCAGAGAGTTCCACCGGCAAGAACAAGAAGTCCAAGGCTGCCCCGCCGGAAACCAAGAAGGTGCCTGCCAGGGAGGACGGGAGGGGGGAACTTTTACCATAAGTTCCACGCTAGATGACAAATAGGAAAGCGCGCTCATTGCTTTCCTGCGGGCGAATGTCGACATGTTTGCATGGCAACCGTCTGACATCCCCGGCGTTCCCAGGAAAGTAATTGAGCACCACCTTGTTGTCTGTCCTCATGCGCGGCCCGTCAAGCAAACGGTGAGCAAACAGGCTTTGGAGCGGCAAGAATTCATTGCCGAAGAAATTAAGAAGCTGGAGGCGGCAGGACTGGTCAAAGGAGTGCTTCATCCAACCTGGTTGGCCAATCCGGTTGTAGTGCGGAAAGCGAACGGGAAATGGAGGCTTTGTATCGATTATACAGATATCAATAAAGCTTGTCCAAAAGATCCTTTTCCCTTGCTGCGCATCGACCAGATTGTGGATGCCACCGCTGGTTGTGATCTCCTGTCCTTCCTTGATGCCTATTCAGGGTATCATCAGATTTTTATGGCAAAGGAAGATGAAGAGAAGGCCGCCTTTATCACCCCATGTGGTACGTATTGTTTTATACGAATGCCTTTCAGGTTGAAAAGTGCTGGTTCAACATTTGCCAGAGCAATCCAGATTGGTTTTGAGCCACAACTCCATAGAAATATGGAGGCGTATATGGATGATATAGTGGTCAAAACTAAGGATAAAGCAACGCTCATCCAAGACTTAGAAGAAACATTTGCGAACGTGCGCAAGATCAACTTGAAGCTCAACCCCGAGAAGTGCGTGTTCGGTGTTCCTTCCGGCAAGCTCCTCGGATTCTTTGTATCTTGCCGGGGAATCGAAGCTAACCCCGACAAGATCAAAGCCATTGAGCAAATTGAAGCGCCGAGACGCGTCAAGGATGTGCGTCGTCTTGCCGACTGGGTTGCTGCTCTAAGCAGGTTTATTTCCAAATCTGCTGAGTGCGCCCTGCCCTTCTTCAAAATTTTGAAGAAGGCAGGTCCAATGAAATGGACTCCGGAAGAGGAGGCGGCGCTGCAAGATTTGAAGAAATACCTTTCTTCTCCGCCGACGCTAGTCGCACCTAAACCACAAGAACCGTTGCTGCTGTATCTGGCAGCGACAAATCAAGTGGTTAGTGCTGCGCTGGTGGCGCAGAGGGAAGCTGATGAGGAGGCAACATCAGCGGCAGGACCGCCAGATGACGCGGCAAGACCTTCCCCGGCAAGGGTTGATCCCGGCAAGACAGGATCTGCGCAAACAGAAGAGCCTGTGCAGAAGAAAAAGGTGGTGCAACGCCCAGTTTATTTTGTTAGCTCCCTTTTGCAAGGAGCTAGGTCAAGGTATTCTGGTGTGCAGAAGTTGCTTTTCGGCCTCCTTATGGCCTCGAGAAAGCTGTGCCATTATTTTCAAGCACATGAGATCACCGTCGTCACTCGCTTTCCGTTCCAACGGATATTGGAAAATCCGGAGGCAACCGGCAGGATCGTAGAGTGGGCGTTGGAGTTGTCCAGCTTTGGCCTTAAGTTTGAAAGCACTTCCACAATTCAGAGCAGGGCCTTGGCGGAGTTCATCGCAGAATGGACCCCGACGCCAGATGAAGAAGTTCAAGAAACAAGCCTCCCCGGCAAGGAAACCGATCAGCAATGGGTTATGTACTTTGACGGGGCTTTTTCGCTGCAAGGCGCCGGTGCTGGTGTGCTGCTTGTCGCACCCACCGGAGAGCACCTCAAGCATGTAGTCCAAATGCATTTTCCCCGGGAGAGTTCAACCAACAACACTGCAGAGTATGAAGGTTTGCTTGCCGGTCTTAGGATCGCGGCAGACCTTGGTATCAAAAAGCTCATCATCAAAGGCGATTCACAGCTTGTCGTCAGGCAGGGTAACAAGAGCTATCAAAGTCCATTGATGCAAGCCTACGTAGATGAAGTGAGGAAATTGGAAGAGCGCTTTGACGGTCTCCAAATGGAGCACGTTCCTCGTGCCGAGAACAATATTGCTGACGACATGTCAAAGCGTGCTGCCCTCAAGTTGCCTGTGGAACCAGGAACTTTTGTGCTCCAATTGACTCAACCATCCGTGGCGCCATCGATGCGGAAAGAAAAGAGAAGGAAGTTGAACTCTGGCCAGTACTTCCCGGCAGAGCTCCCCGGAGCCGCCGGCAAGGAAGTTGCCGGGATCGACACGCTTGCCGGGGAACAACAGGCTCCGGCAGGGCCTCAGGCCCTTGCTGTCGAGACAACTGTTTCCCCGGCGGATGAGATCCTTTAGTCCTAGTTGTCGAGCCTCAGGCTCCAGCATGGGCGCAGCACATTGTCCGCTTCCTTCAGACAGGTGAACTCCCTGAGGAACAAGAAGAAGCGGAAAGAGTAGCCCGTTGGTCTGTTATGTACAAGTTCGTCGATGACGTACTGTACAGAAAGAGACCAAACGGTGTGAAATTGAAGTGCATTCCTCGGGAGGATGGACTAGAGCTGTTGGCAGAGATACATGGGGGCATGTGTGGCTCTCACATAGGGTCAAGAGCGCTTGCCGGGAAAGCATTCCGGCAAGGTTTCTTTTGGCCTACCGCCCTCCAGGATGCGACTGCACTAGTAACCAGGTGTGAAGCGTGCCAGTTTCATTCGAAGAAATTACATCAGCCAGCTCAAGCTCTTCAAACAATCCCTCTCTCCTGGCCATTTTCGGTCTGGGGGCTCGACATACTGGCCCCTTTCCCCGTGCTACCGGGGGCTTTGAGTACTTGTACGTTGCTATCGACAAGGTCACAAAGTGGCCGGAGGTGGAAGCAGTGAGGAAGGTGACAGCGCAGTCGGCGGTCAAGTTCTTCAAAGGAATTGTTTGCCGTTTCGGTGTGCCTAACAGGATCATCACCGACAACGGCACGCAGTTCACAAGTCGCACCTTCATGCAGTACGTCCAAGACCTTGGCGGCAAGATTTGTTTTGCCTCTGTTGCTCACCCGAGAAGCAACGGCCAAGCGGAGAGGGCCAATGCTGAAGTGCTGCGCGGTCTCAGGACCAGAACTTTTGACAGGCTAAAAAAGTGCGGAAGGCGCTGGATTGATGAGTTGCCGGCGGTTCTTTGGTCAATCAGAACGACACCAAATCGAGCCACTGGCCAGACGCCCTTCACTCTGGTGTATGGAGCGGAGGCAGTTCTCCCCACCGAACTCATATACGGATCTCCTCGAGTGCTCGCTTATGATGAGCTCGAGCAAGAGCAACTGCGGCAAGATGACGCTGTGCTCCTTGAGGAGAATCGTCTTCAGGCTGCTGTGCGAGCTGCACGCTACCAGCAAGCTTTGCGCCGCTATCATAGCCACAAAGTTCATGCCCGAAGCCTTGAGGAAGGCGACCTTGTTCTTCGGCGGATTCAGTCCGCCAAGAATTCAAACAAGTTGACGCCAAAGTGGGAAGGCCCTTATCGGGTAGTACGAGTCACCAGGCCTGGCGTTGTCCGCCTGGAGACCGAAGATGGCGTTCCAGTGAGTAATTCCTGGAATATCGAACATCTTCGCAAGTTCTATCCATAAGGCGCGGTTGCCGGGGGCTCCCGGCAACCACCTTTTTGTACAAGTCTTGCCGGCAAGGCATGTGATCCTTTGTACAAAGCCAGGCGCAGACCCTGAGCACAGATGAATAAATTTAAGTGTTGTACATTTCCTTATTGATTCTCATGATCACATTCATATATGCATGTTTGTCTAAGATGTTGTATGACACCTGATCCCGGTAAGTTCTAACGAACCGCCAAGGTTTCGTCTCTTTATTTTCTCTTCTTTCTTTTTCTTAAAGACAGAAGGATTCCTCGCGTGCACATTTGCCGGGGGGGAAGGGAGACATGAATACCAGTTGGTGACGTTCAGAATCGTATGCTTGCCGGAGGAAGAACAAAGCCAGAAAGCTAAGTCCTAAAAACTCAGAGCAAGTTTTTCTTTTATTACCAAGTTATTTCCTTGGACGATTCCGACCCTTGTATGGAAAATCTGCACGCGAAGGAACCCTTGTTATAATCAGTTGCGCCCTTATTTTGTTTCGAGTCCGCTCAACGATTTAAGTGGCTGCACTGAGAACGCCAAGGAGTCTTGCCGGCCGCTACGCCTCCAGCAGGCTGCTGAAGTCCCGCACCCAGCGCTCGCGGCAGGTTGCGCGCCGGCAAGTTTTTCAGTAAGCGTAGGGTGAACTCCATACATAAAGGAATCAGACAAGGAAAGTAGCTAGCATGAGCCTAAACATAGTTAAATTATATTACATCCATGAGTTGCCGCAGTCCTAACTTGAGACTTAACTGTCTTTTACATGAGATGATGGCGGCAAGAATAAAAGAGGAGCACTCAATCCCTGCGCTGGCCTTCGATCCTTTTGATGGAGTCCACCTTCTCAAGGATTGGCGCGATGCACTTCTCAAGCGCCTCAACATTTGCATCATTTGGCAGGTGGCCGAGTGCGCTGGAGAGGTCGATGCCGGGATTGCTGTGCACCACCTTGAGGAGCACCTTGCGAAGGACGGCCCGGCAAAGCCGGCGAGTCTCGTTCGCCAGTTGGGTCGCCCGGCTAGACTGGAGTGCCCTCAACGCGTTGATGATGCTTTCAAAGAACATCGTCAATCTGGCGCTTGGGGATATTCTCTCCTCGGAAGAATATCTGAAGTTCGACAAGCCCATGGTTGACAGTTCTGCGGTAAGCTTCTCCGCGGCAGTGATGAGACGACCAGTCCAGATCTCCACTCCCTTCTCGTACTCGTTTTGGGCAGCGGCGGCGCTCTTGAGCAGGTTCCTCTCTCCTTGGAGATCCTTGAGTAGAGCCTTCTCACGGGCCCTGCCGGCCTCGAGAGATTTCTGCAGCGTGGTCAGCTTCAGCTCCAGAACCGCAATATCATCAGCCGCAGAGGAGAGCTGCTTGGTCTTGTCGGACAGGGCGACTTGCATCTCCGCCAAGGAGTGGAGGGTTTTTTCCCTGTCCCCCTTGAGCGTCGAGAGCTCCTTGCCGTGCACTTCGAGATCTGTTTCCAGCCTCTTCACTTTGTCGCTCAGCTCGTTCTTGGCGGCCTCTGCGACTTCGGCAGCATCAACGGCCTCCTTGAGCTTGCCGGCGTGACTTGCAGTTAGAGCTTCGAGCGCCTCCTTGTGCTTCTGCTCCAGCTCCTGGGTCCGCCGCGCGACAAGATTTTCAATGTCTTCATCCTGGCTACGAAGCTTGGCGGCGAGCGCCTGCTCACGTGCGGTGAGATCTTCTTCGAAAGCGTCAAGAGCAACGCGGTGCCCCGTCAGGAGAGCATCTTCGGCAGCGATCCTTTGAACAGCTTCATCATGGGCCTTCTCCATGTCTGATTGCTTCAGGAGGACCTCATTCCATTGCTGGCTCAGTTGTTCTCGACCGGCAACCAGCTCTTGAAGGGCCTCGGCGTGCCAGATTTGCATTTGTGCGACGCGCCCTTGAAAATCCGCCTCGGCTGCCTCGACAACTGCCATTCTGGAGTCCGCCTTCTCTTTTCGGGCACGATGGAGAGCCTGGAGTTTGCGGAAGTTTTCGCCCATGGCCTGAAGGAGCTGATCCTCTTCAGACTTGCCACTGCTAGCGCTGGGATCGTCAACAACTTCGAGCCCGGCAGCGGCAATAATTTCCTCGAAAATTTCTCCTTCGGCTGGTGCCTCGGTGCTTGCCGTCCCTGGCAAGTTGATGAATAGGTTTTCGCCAACCTTGAGATACTTGCTGGATGAGGGCTCGTCAGATGTTGATGGCTGGTCTTCAGTGGCCGCCTCACCAGTGACAGGGGGCTCCGCGGCTAATGCAGCGCCTGGCGCTCCTGCGGCAGGAATGCCGTCAGTATGGCCCCCAGCCTCCCTGTCGCTCTCTTCAGCAGGTTCTTCCGCGATTTCCTTTTGTGCTGTCTTGGCGGCCTCCCCGTCAAGAGCATCACCGGCCCCGGCAACATCGTCCTTGGTGGCCTCGCTGGCAGTGATCATGTCCGCTTCGACAGCAGCATCCCTGGCGGTCTCCTCGATGACGGCGTCGACGTCCATATGTTCCATCGCAGAGAACTCTGAAGAGTGAAGGAGGAGGTCAGAATAAGATCGAGTTTTTAAATTTTGAAGTGATCAAAGATAAAGAAGTATGGGGAAAAGAATAACTAGCACTCTGAGGCGATCAAGTACCTGCGTCGGGCTGTCGAGAGGTGGCTTCGCCTCTCCCGGCAACTCCGGTTGCCGGGGGTGGGTTGCCGGAGTCCGTGCTTGTCGGCTCCTCCTCAATCCGGACGGGCTCGTCGACAGGATCTCTTGCCGGGGATATGCTTGTGGGCGGAGCGGTCGATGAAGGAGGCGCAATGGGGCAATCTTCTCCTTGTTGCCGTTCTTCTCCTGCGAACCCAAAGATATCAGCGACAAGAATGAAAGCCTCGGCACCAGCCAACAGAAAAAAAGGGACAATGAACTTACGCTGGGGGCTGCGTTGAGGACTAGGCTCCGGGCTCACAATGACGGCCTCTGGCACGCTAGTGGAGCCTGCCGGGGGCTCGTCGCCCGTAGAAGTCCTTGACCTCTTTGCCATTCTCTCCAGCAAGGTTTCTGTGTCACTGCAGAAACAATACAAGTAAGTCAGTAAGACTGATGCAGATTGGAAGGTGGAAGTTGTGACAGGTGCTCACTCTTCTTCCTCCCGCTCCGGACTGAAGCCGGAGATGTCGAAGTCGACCTCCGTTGCGATGTCTGAGCGGGGAGGCGGAGGAGGGGTCCTGGGCCGCTTGGCTGTGGCAGGCGCCGGGGCAGCCTCTGGCACGGTTGTATGAGACCCTCCTGCCGCTCCGGCGGTGGTCGCTGGAGTGGGTCTCGCGCGCTGCGCGGGCTGTTGACGAGCCCCCTGCCGCAGTCCGGTCTTGCCGGCCACTTTCTTGCCGGGGGATTCGCCGCTCGCTGTAGGCTGGCTTGCCGGGACGCCCGATGCGGCTTTCCGAAGGACACGCTTTGTCTTCTTCGGGGGCGAGGGCTCTTCTCGCGTCTCCTCTTCGGCCGTGTCGTCGCCGGATGAGTTTTCAGCGACTGCGCCACCTTCCTCCCCGGCAACCTTGCTCTCCTCGACGGATTTTGCCTCCACCACCACCTCTGCATCACTGGCTTCCCACTCTGTGAAGCCAACGCTGCCGGCCTCCACGGCAAGATTCGCTTCCTCCACTCTGGTAGCGATGTATGCTACCTCCTGATCTGTGGTGGCGCGAATAAGATCTGACTCTTGCCGGACAGGCTTCTCCGTCAGATTGTCGAAGAATTTCTGCGCTTCTTCCTCGCTTGGCTCGACCCAGGTCGGGTCAAGGCCGTGGGCGTTGAACATCGGCAATAAGGCAATGATCGACCCCAGTGCAGAGTTGTTGCACAAGGGGACGATCCTTGCCGGCAGCCGGTGCTTGTCTTCGCACTGGAATAACTTCTGGCGGAGGGCGCCAAGCTGCATAATAGTCAAGTTGTTGTTCAGCCCAGGGCGCAGCCTCATGACATCTGCTGCGTTCTTATACTCCCAGGCTGGCCTCCCCCTATTCTGCAGAGGGGCGATGCGGCGGCGGAGGAAGTCGAAGCCGATCATCTCCATTGTCAGCCCGGTAGCCTTCAAACGGAGGATCCTGGTAGTGGCGATTGTGAGCTTCTCGTCTTCTGCGGCGAGATCGCCCCAATCCTTGCCGCGGACCACCTTCTGTCGCCGGGGATGACAAAAAGGATGAGGATCTGCTTCCTGGATCCAGCACCATTCGGCCCGCCACTCGTCCCACTTTTCGCGGTAAACTCCATCTGGGTATATCTCTTTGTTCCAGGCCCTTGGAATCCAAGCAATAGATCCAGAGAGAGCCTCTCCTTTTTGGATTCGAGGATAGAAATAGTGGCGGAAAAGAGCAGAATTGGGGATCACGCCAGCGAAATTTTCACAAAGATGGGCAAAGATCGACATGCAAAATACGAAGTTCGGCGTGAAATCAAGAAGACGGAAGCCGTATGTATACATGATGTCATTGAAGAAATCGGAAAAAGGTGGACAGAGCCCGCAATAGAAATATGCAGTGAAGAAGGGGTATCTGTCCGATCCGCCTTTGGAACTAGCACCTGGGATTACGCGTGTGGCGGGGTGGGCTTGCGTTCCCTTCGCCCACATGCATTGGTATCGTCCCTTCAAAGTTTCGGCGTCGAGCGTCGGAGGGAAGACGACGAGCCTCTTCCGCATCTTCACCAGTTCGCTCTCTGGAACTTCAGCCTTCGCCTCCTTGTCCGTGCCCTTGCCTTTGCTGGCCTTGGGCGGCATGGCGACTGTGGAGATGGAAGCCGGAGGACGGAACGAGCGCGGGAGCGGCGAGCAGAAGAGAAGGAAGGTTTCGTCCTGAGCTCGAGGAGAGGAAGGCGATGGCGATGGCCAGATTGGGAAGAAGAGGGGGGTGAATAGGTTTGCGCCTCCACGACTTCTCCTTTTTATGGGGAAAGAGCGGGGCCACCTTGTTTATCCCCCAATATGAATGCGCCTCTATGGGCGCGAAACAGTTTGCAGCCTTTTTGGCACACTTCCCACATCGCGCGCTCCGTGCGCATAGTGGGGGCACAGTAAAATAAGATCTTTACGAGCAGTTAATTCCCTACCACGCGTGCCCGTTCACTATTTGGGCCTAGCCCAACAACGCCTCGCACTCGTGTATGGCCCAGGCCCGGGGGCTCCTGTCGGTGTACTAAGTATTGGGCCACTAGTACCCCTTACTTGTGCATGGGCAGTTGTAGCCGTCCTCGCGGCAAAGGCTTGCCGGGATCAGCTCGAGGTCGATTCAAATCATCAAGGAAATCATCAAGTCGGAGATCTGAGAATCAGCAAATAAGCAAAGCTGGAGATCGAAGGACGGCTTCCCCGGCAAGATCCTTGCCAGGATGGCCCGTGGAGCCCGGCAAGCCTCGGCGCCCGGCAAGGCTTGGTTCCCAGCAAGGCTCGGCGCCCGGCAAGCCTCGGCGCCCGGCAAGGCTTGGTTCCCAGCAAAGCTTGGCTCCCGGCAAGGTTTGGGGCCCGGCAAGGATCGGCGCCTGGCGAGATTTCGCCACTGTGCCACCGCTTCGGCACAGTAACAAAGCCTGACATTCTGGGTCCTTCTCTGGATGCGTGGCAACGCGCCAGTGGAGGAGAGCTTAAGCGGTGCTGATGGGATGGCCCCTTTTTCCATCCCCAAGAAAGTGAGGACACCTAAACGGACACCTCACGGTGCATTAAATGCGCTTTTCCTAATCCGTCAGGGGTTAGGTATGATACCCTGTAGCTACTTTACACCTCAATGTATGTACATTTTGCCACTGTGGAGACCCCTTTGAGCATATAAAAGGAGGCCCAAGGCAACTGCTACAGAGGAGGAGAACTTCTGGCCCATTCTACATGCGTAGCTGCTCTCTGAACGTACTGTTCATTGCGAGCGCTCCTGAAGGTTGGGCTCAAGAACATCAATAAGAACACAAAGCAGGAGTAGGGTTTTACGCTGATCAGCGGCCCGAACCTGGGTAAAAACCTCCCGCGTCGATCACCGGTTCTGCTCTTTGCGTACACCTCTCCCCCCGCTGAATCGTAAAGGGGTCCCTCGGGATCCCATAGGTGTCGTGCCCTGACACTTTTCATTTTCTCTTTTGCAAGCACCATGTGGTGGGGAAATATCTAGGCACATATATCCAGTTGGATGTGAGTAATCATGAATTATTATTGTTGACATCACCCTTGAGGTGAATAAGTTGGGAGGCGAAACTATAAGCCCCTATCTTTCTATGTGCTCGGTTGAAACTTTTTGCTCATATATATGTTGTGAGTGTTAGCAATCATAGAAGACTAAATGATGGTTGAGTATGTGGGCTTGCCAAAAGGCTCCTATACGAGACCCTTCCTGAAAATATGATGAATTGAAATTGCAAAGTTGACTTAGAAGATAGTTTGCTAGTCTTCAATTAAGTTTATGTTTCATACTTCGATGTTGTGATGAATTGTTACTTGCTCATAAGAAGTTTTATGATAAAGTTTATTGTTGTTATAATAATAAGCATGATGCTACTATGTCCATATTTTGTTTTAACGATACCTCTCTCTCTAAACATGTGGACATGATTTTCGATATCGGCTTTCGCTTGAGGACAAGCGAGGTCTAAGCTTGGGGGAGTTGACACGTCCATTTTGCATCATGTTTTCCTACTGTTATTTACAGTTTTTTATGCAATATAATACTTTTTGGAGTAATTCTAATGCCTTTTCTCTGATAATATGCAAGGTTTACACAAAGTGGGAGAATACCGGCAGCTGGAATTCTGGACCTGAAAAAGCTATGTCGGAGATACCTATTCTGCACATCTCCAAATGAGCTAAAGTTTTACAGAGAAATATTTTGGAATATATAAAAAATACTAGAGAAAAGAACTACCAGAGGGGGACACCCAGGTGCCCACTAGGCACCAGGGCGTGCCACCCCCTCAGGCGCACCCTGGTGGGTAGTGGGCTACCTGGCCCACCTCTGGTGCCCATCTTCTGGTACATAAGATCTTTTGACCTAGAAAAAATAAGGAGAGGACTTTTGGGATGGAGCGCCGATGTCTCGAGGTGGAACTTGTGCAGGAGCACTTTTGCCCTCCGATGGAGTGATTCCACCGGGGGAACTTCCCTCCCGGAGGGGGAAATCGAAGCCATCGTCATCACCAACAACCCTCTCATGTTTGGGAGGCCAATCTTCATCAACATATTCAACAACACCATCTCATTTCAAACCCTATTTCATCTCTTGTGTTCAATCTTTGTATCAAAACCTCATATTGGTACCTGTGGGTGACTAGTAGTGTCGATTACATCTTGTAGTGGATGCTAGCCAGTTTATTTGGTGAAGATTATATGTTCAGATCCATTATGATATTTATTACTCCGCTGATCTTGAGCATGAATATGTTGTGTGAGTAGTTACTTTTGTTCTTGAGGCCATGGGAGAAGTCAGGTTGCAAGTAATCATGTGAATTTGATATTCGTTCGATATTTTGATGATATGTATGTTGTGATTCCTTTAGTGGTGTTATGTGAACGTCGACTACATGAAAATTCACCATATTTGGGCCTAAGGGAATGCAGTGGAGTAGTTATTAGATGATGGGTTGCTAGAGTGACACAAGCTTAAACACTAGTTTATGCGCTATTCCGTAAGGGGCTGATTTGGATCCCTATGTTTAATGCTATGGTTAGATTTTATCTTAATTCTTCTTTCGTAGTTGCGGATGCTTGCGAGGGGGGTTAATCATAAGTGGGAAGCTTGTTCAAGTAAGAACAACACCCAAGCACTTGTCCATCCACGTATCAAATTATCAAAGTAGCGAACGCGAATCAAACCAACATGATGAAAGTGACCAAATGAACTTCCCGTGTGTCCTCAAGAACGCTTTGCTTATTATAAGAGAACGTTCCGGCATGTCCTTTGCTACAAAAGGATTGGGCTACCTTGCTACACTTATTGTTACTAATGTTACTTGTTACTTGTTACAAATTATCTTGCTATCAAACTACCTATTACCGACAATTTCAGTGCTTGCAGAAATTACCTTGCTGAAAACCGCTTGTCATTTCCTTCTGTGCCTCGTTGGGTTCGACACTCTTACTTATTGAAAGGACTATGATTGATCCCCTATACTTGTGGTTCATCACGCACTCCTGATGATAACTCTGTAGTGTAGCTAATCGGTCGTGGTCTATCGAGGGTGATTCCTCTTTCACCACTACCAATACTACTTTGTCGTGCAACACCTCAAGTGTGAACCTCGAGGGTGATTCCTCTAAGTTCACCTTGACGATTACATCAAGTGGATTCCATCGAGGGTGATTCCTCGGATTCCCCCTTGATGTTATGGACACACGGTTACCTGGACTTTACTTCAGAACATTGTTGAAGTCGGGTCGGCCCCGAGGGGTACCTGCGAGAGTTACTGAAGTTGGGTTGACCCGGAGGGTACCCGCGAGATAATTACAAGGCACGGCCGGGTAGGTAGACCGCCCTAGAGAGAAGGTTGGTCCTGGCCCTTGCTGTATTTCCTCGAGACGGGGCGACAAGAGTATTGATCGTCACCGCGAGCTCCCAACACACTAAGGGTTTTGGGTATTTGATCTCAGTTGCCCACTGGCCTATACGCACTAACCACCACACGGGATCAGTTATGGGTACTCGGCATTGTACATTTCTTCTGAAAGCTCGGTCAGACGTCCAGTTCAGCATTGCGGCACGGCTGGGACGATGCCATCCATGACAGAGGTGGTGCCTGGATCCGCCCTGCACGCAATGACCCAGAGTGCAAACGGCGATGGTCCCAAGACCCCGGAGCGCTTAGGATGTAGACTGGCGGGGACCTCCCTACGGAGCCTAGGTAGGACTACGACGTGTTGATCTTCCGAGGCCGACAGTACCCAGGAAAGTATGTCTGGCCAGAGTAATCAAGCATGTTGGGTAATGTGGTGCACCCCTGCATGGAAGTTTATCTATTCGAATAGCCGTGTCCACGGTAACGGACGCTCGGAGTTGTATCTCAGTCTATTACAACTAGAACTGGATACTTGAGACATGAGATGGATATGATGGCTCCGGGATTGCTTTCTCACAGTGAGTCGACAAAGGATCTCTGGGCGTTAATACTACAACATGCTTGTTAATTATAAAATGCTATTTTGTACTCTTCTGAATGCTGCAAGATGCTTGAAGTTGCTAGTCTTCGATAGGCTAGGTTTTCCCTTCTCTTCTGGCATTCTGTAGTTTAGTCCACAGATACAACCCCATTCGTTTGATACTGATGCATACTTAGCATAGTTCTAATGTAAGTCTTGTGAGTATTTTGGATGAGTACTCACGGTTGCTTTGCTACCTTCTTTTCCCCTATACCTAGTTGTTGCGATCAGATGCTAGATCCCAGGAGCCAGATGCCACCGCCAATGGCTACTACTACCCCGAGGGTGCCTACTACTACGTGGAGACCGCCGACGACCAGGAGTAATTAGGAGGTTCCTAGGCAGGAGGCCTGTGTCTTTTCGATCTATATCTTGTTTGTGCTTGCCTTCCCAAGGCAGTCTTGTTTAACTTATGTCTGTACTCAGATATTATTGCTTCCGCTGACTCTTTTGTTTTTGAGCTTATGTATTCGAGCCCTCGAGGCCCCTGGCTTGTAATATAAAGCTTGTATTATTTCAATTTGTGTGTAGAGTTGTGTTGTGATATCTTCCCGTGAGTCCCTGATCTTGATCATACACATTTGCATGTATGATTAGTGTATGATAGAATCGGGGGCGTCACAAGTTGGTATCAGAGCCGACTGCCTGCAGGAACCCCCTTTCCAACTCCTTGGCCAAAGTTGAGTCTAGTCTTTAAAAAACGGGTTTACTAACATGGCTGTGTGGCTTACGGGCCCACGTTGCCAATGGGTGGTATTAGGATCTTTTATTCCTCGTCCTTACTCTTCTATTCGGGTTAAAGTTTTTGCTAACTCTAACATTAGGATCTCATGATCGCATCCACCTAACGGTTTGTATTACCCCCTTTCTTGAATTGAGGGCCAAGATCTGCTTCTCATTGTTCACTGACCGCAGGATCCTCATATCGAGGGCACCCTGCGTCGTCACTTGCAAATCCCTCGCTGCAGTGGTTTTCCCCCAACGTCGAAGTAGCCTTTGCTAAGTTCCATTGTTGTATCTCTCCATCATGTGCATGCGTGCTGCCTAGTATGTCTAGAGTGTTTCTCTTGTCCAAACTCATTCTATCAGCATGTAATTGGCTCTATATATGTAACAATATGTCTTTAATGACTACTGCTTAGTACATACTGCGCCTTTGCTCATTGTTCAGGTTACATCATGAATGACTTCATACACTTGCTCCACCCCTTGTTAAACCGCTCCCTGATGTTTTTAACAGGATGGCTGACGATCCTCCACCTCCACCCTATATTCCAGCAATGATGCAGCAGTTTGAGCTGAATCATCAATTTATGACTGGGGTAATGGCCCAGTTTCCAAACCAGAATGCTCATCAATAGCCTGCCTGAATAACACTGCAAGAATTCATGCGCCTCAACCCATCCATTTTCCGCAACTCCACCAATCCTATGGATGCTGATGATTGGCTTCGTGACATACTATTTGAGATGGAGTCAGCTAGTGTTGCCCCTGCCAGTTATGTCACCTTTGCGGCATTCCACTTGAAGGGTCCAGCTACTCAATGGTGTGAAAGCCACATGGGTATGTTGCCTGCTGAAACTGTAACCACTTGGCAGGAATTTCAGTTAGCCTTTCGTGCATAGCACATTACTCAAGGTCTGATGGACTAGAAGAAGAAGGAGTTCCGCAGACTCTCACAGGGCACAATGACTGTGGATGAATATCATAGAAAATTCCTTGAATTATCCTGAGGATGACATCTACACTGACGCTCACAAGCAGGAGAAATTCCGTGAAGGACTGCGTCCTGATATAAAGCTCACACTTGTTGTTCATGATTGCGCAGACTTTGCGACGCTTGTCAGCCAAGCTTTCCGAGCTGAAACTGGTCTGACTGAGTACCAGGAGTCTCTCAAGCGTATTCGAGATGTTGGCCCATCCTCAGGTCAGCCTTCTCAGAAACATCGAGTTTGGATCCCACACAATGTTTATCACCGACCTGCTCCAACACCAAGGCCATCTTATGTTGCACCTTGTCTGCCTTCACCACCGAGACAGCTAACGATTCAGGGTGGATAGTCCAATGCTGTGGCTCCTCCCCATAATGATGGTTTATGCCGCAAGTGTGGACAGCCAGGGCACCTTGCTCTTAATTGTCGCCAGGGTCAGCCGCAAAATGCTTCACGTCCTCCTATTGGCCGTAAGAAGGGTCGCCGAAACCATCATACCAGAAGTTGTAGTGCCAGACCGCCTGCTATGAGTGGTGTTCAAGTCACCCATGTCAAGATTGAAGAAGCTCATGAGTCCCCAAAAATCGTGATGGGTACCCTTCGCGTTAATTCAGTGCCAACTTTTGTTCTCTTTGATTCAGGAGCATCGCATGCTTTTGTGTCCCAACAATTTGCTCAGTTGCATGGGTTAGATATGGAAAATTTTCCTACTCCTTTAGCGGTTCAATCTCCGGGATCCAAGTGGCAAACCTCAATGGTAAGCCCTCACAACCAAATCAAAATTAGAGGCCTACTTTTTTCGGCTTCTCTCATTGTACTCGGACCTTCCAACACATACATCATTCTTGGTATGGATTGGTTGACAGCCCATAATGCTTTGATCGACTGTGCTACCAAGACAGTCCAGCTCACTCACCCTTTTGGCCAGTTGATCAACTACTCAGCTCAGATGGTCCAGGATGCTGAGAACCAGATATATGCACTGAATGCATTGAATGCTTCACCTCTTGAGGGAATAGAGAACATTCCAGTCGTTCACGACTTCCAAGATGTCTTCCCTGAAGAACCTCCAGGGATACCTCTCGCTCGAGCTGTCGAGTTCATCATTGACTTGAAACCAGGCACCACTCCTATAGCCAAGTGACCCTACAAGATGCCGCCGCATGAACTCCTTGAGCTTAAGGAGGAAATCGACAAATCTCTTCATAGTGGATTCATTCGCCCTAGTTCCTCTGCTTGGGGAGCACCATCGCTCTTTGTCAAGAAGAAGGATGGTATGAATCACTTGGTCCAAGATTACCGACCTATCAATCAGGCAACAATTCAGAACAAGTATCCACTTCCCAGAATCAACGATCTGTATGATCAACTTGCTGGTTCCTCAGTATTCTCGAAATTCGACTTGAGGTTGGGTTACCACCAAATCAGGGCGCGTGAAGAGGATATTCCAAAGACCGCATTTGTGACTCGGTATGGTTCATACAAGTACACCGTCATGTCTTTCGGTTTAATCAATGCTCCAGGGACATTCTCTCGTCTGATGAACTATATATTCATATCATTGTGGTTTATCTGGATGATATCCTTGTGTACTCCAAGAACAAAGAAGAACATGCTGAACATCTTCGACTTGTTCTGGAAAAGCTTCGAGAGCATCAACTATATGCCAAGTATTCCAAGTGTGAATTCTGGCTTCCCAAAGTAACCTACCTTGGACATGTTACCTCTAAGGATGGTATTGCTGTCAACCCAGAATGAGTTCAGGCTATTCTTGACTGGACTCCCCTGAAGAATGTCAAGCAAGTTAGAAGCTTTCTCGGACTAGCCAGCTATTGCCGTCGTTTTGTCAAGAACTTCTCCAAGATTGCCAAGCCGCTAACTAGTCTACTTCACAAGGGCGTCAAGTTTGAATGAACAGAAAAGTGTCAGGAAAGTTTCCAGGCACTCAAAGACAAGCTGACTTCTGCCCCAGTGCTTGCTCCTCCAGATACTAAGAAGGATTTTGTCATTTACTGCGATGCTTCACGTCAAGGATTAGGCTGTGTCCTAATGCAAGAACACAAAGTGATTGCCTATGCCTCTCGTCAGTTGCGCCCTCACAAAGAGAATTACCCAGTTCATGACCTCGAGCTTGCTGCAGTCATATATGCACTAAAGCAGTGGCAACATTACCTTCTCGGTAATCGTTGTGAGATCTTCACCGACACCAAAGTTTGAAGTATCTATTTACTCAGCCATATCTGAACCTTCGTCAGCAGAGATGGATGGAGACCGTAGCAGATTTTGAATTGGGTATTTCCTATAACCCAGGTAAGGCTAATGTAATGGATGATGCCTTGAGCCACAAGTCTTATTGCAACCACCTCAAGGTTCGAAAAGTTCAGTCCCTTCTTCATGAAGAATTCAGCAAGCCGAACCTTCATATTGTTCCTCCGGGTTATCTCGCCCCCCCTCCTGAAGAATTCAAAAAGATGAACCTCCGTGTTGTTACCCAAGGTTCCCTCAATGCCCTGGTTGTTGTACCAGATCTCGTGGGCGACATCAAGACTATTGAGCACTATGACAGTCAAATCAAGAAGATTAAACGCTATCTCGCAGAAGGAAAGCCCTCATTCTTCACCCTTAATGATGATGGCGCTTTGTTCTTCAAAGGTCGCCTAGTCTTACCGAGTAAGGAGAAAAACCTGGATATGACTCAGAAGGTTATGAAAGAAGCTTATGATATGCCTTTGTCTATTCATCCGAGTAGTACCAAGATGTACCAAGAAATTCGTCAGAGATTCTGGTGGCCGAATATGAAGCAAGCCATTGCTCGCTATGTTGCTGAGTGTGACGTTTGCTGTCGAATCAAAGTAGAACATCAAAGGCCTGCTGGAACTCTGCAGCTTATTGCAATTCCTGAATGGAAATGGGACTATGTTGACATGGACTTCATCACTGGTTTTCCCAAATCGCAGAACGGGAATGATGCTATTCTTGTCGTCATTGACCGGCTTTCCAAAGTTGCACATTTTCTGGTCGTCAAAGAAACAATAACTACTAGTCAGCTGGCAACCCTCTATATGTCCAGAATTGTTTCACTTCACGATATTCCGTTGGTAATCAGCTCAGACCGTGGCAGCTTATTCGCTTCAAGATTCTGGGCAAGTTTCCAGGAAGCTATGGGAACTCATCTGTCTTTCAGCACCATTTTTCACCCTCAGTCTCAGGGACAAGTTGAATGAGTCAATCAAGTACTCGAAGACAAGCTTCGAGCTTGTGTCATTTCCTTCGGCAAGAAATGGGAGGAATCTCTCCCGTATGATGAGTTCTCTTATAACAATAGCTATCAAGCTAGTCTGAAGATGGCCCCCTTCAAAGTGTTATATGGACGAAAGTGCCGAACTCCTCTGAATTGGTCAGAAACTGGGGAATGGTCACTCTTCGGACCGGATATTATCCAGCATGCAGAAGATCAAGTCCGCGTTATTCGCGAGAATCTAAAGACTACTCAGTCTTGTCAAAAGAGTCAGTATGACTGCTATCACAAAGATATGGTCTACCAACCTGGCGAAAAGGCTTATCTTCCAGTCACATCGATGAAAGGTGCACACCGCTTCGGGATCAAGGTCAAGCTAGCTCCTCGCTATATTGGTCCTTTCACAATACTCGAAAGGCGTGGAAAAGTGGCATACCAGTTGGAACTACCGTCAAACCTTTCTTATATTCAAGATGTCTTCCATGTATGACAACTCCGCCGCTGCTTCAAAGACCACATCCGAGCAGTGGATCATGAAATGCTTGAATTGCAACAAGACCTCTCTTATAGAGAGCATCCGGTCCGCATTCTCGATCAAGCTAAACATCACACTCATCAGAAGGCGATCAAATTTCTCAAAGTCCAGTGGTCAAACTATTCTGAAGATGAAGCTACTTGGGAACGCGAGGATCGTCTTCGTGTTGAATACCCCGCTTTGTTTCTGTCTACCACCTAAATCTCAGGACGAGATTTCTTGTAGTGGAGGAGATTTGTAATGCTCGGATAATTAAGCTACAACAATCTCCTGCTAATGATGCCATGTCACCACTATTACTGTTGCTAATCTCATGTTGATTCAAATCCCATTCAAATTCAAATTTAAAATAAAGTCAAACAATAGAAGTTTTCAATTGTCAAAACTAAAATGTACTAAATGTGCCAAATAATCCATAGGAAATATTTTTGGAGAAACCACACTTTTATAAAGTATTTAAATGCACTAAAATAAATAAACAGTAAAGAATAAAAGAAACAGAACAAATAAAAAGAAAAACAAAACACACAAAAAGGAGAGAGAACCCCCTTTCTATCCCCCCGTGCTCACCCCGTCTGGTCACCCCGACTCCTTCCTGACGGCCGACCCTGAGCCACGCTGCCACCTCTCCCCACGACGCCGGTGAGGCCCCGGCCCCTCCCCCTCTCTGCCCCCCCCCCTCGCGCTCACTTCCCCCACCCTTCCCTTCACCTCTCCCCCCACCTCCCCCCCCTCTCGCACACCGCCCTCTCCTCGCCCTGCCCTACGCCCCTCGCATCGTGCTGCTCGCCCGCCTGGCCCCACTCCGCCTGTGCCCGCCTCTCGCCGCCCCGCTACTGCGGCCTCTGGCTGCGTCAGGCTGCACCCTTGGCGCCTAGCGCGCGCCCGCCCGCACCCTAGCCACACCTGCCTTCGCTGCTGCCGCTCTTACTGGAAGCCGCAGCCCCCTGCTGCTTCTACTCTACTGCGTTGCCGCTACCGCCTGCGTCCGCGCGCCGCCGACCGCCGCTCCCGGCGCTCGTCGCCGGCCACCACTCCCCGTGCACCTGCACCCGGCCGTGGCCATGGCCACCGTGCACCTGTTCGTACGTGCGTGCCTAGCCACCAGTGAGCCATGGTTGGCTCACTGACTAGTGGGCCCACGCCCCTGTTAAATATTAAAAGAAAAAAGAATTAAAATATACATATAAATAATAATTAATTAATTAATTAGTAATTTACTTAATTAATTTAAACTTAATTAGTTTAATGAACTAATTAGTTAGTTAGTTAACACTAAAAGAAACTGACATGTGGGTTCCCTGCCCAGTTGACCAGTTAACTGGTCAATAGTTGACCTGGTCAACGGGGCCCACTATCAGCCTTTGGTGGCCCTGCTGTGTGCACTCTGCTAGGTGCACATAGCAATTTCATTTTAGTTTCAAATTAAAATAATTTTAGAAATTGATTAAAATTTGAAAATTAATATAAAATAATCCATAACTCGGGTGAAAATAATTTGTATATGAAAGTTCTTAGAAAAATGTGACGAATCCGAATATGCCTTCCGTTCATCTGTCACATGCCCCTAGCATGGCGAGCATGGAACCATCCCCTCCGTTTCATCTGTCCGAAAAATGCCAAACTTCGGGAAATCATTCCCGGATGTTTTTCATCCTCGCCTGTATCACCTGGCACCGCGTTAGATCACCTCTAGCACTGCATATTGTCATGTCAAGCATCATGCTGCATCTGTTTGCATTGTATTTATTGTTTTGTCCCCTCTTCTCTCTGGTAGACACCAAGACTGGCGCTGCTGCTACCCAGTACGACTTCAGTGTTGACGACCCCTCCTTCTCGACAGAGCTTCCAGGCAAGCAAATCCCCCTTGACCATTCTGATATCGCCCATTCCATTCTCTCTCATGCTTGCATTAGATTTTTCTACTATAATTGATTGCTCCTATTTTGATGCATAGCCTACTTTTGTAACTTGCGCTTGTACCTTACCTACTTATCCTAAACTGCTTAGTATAGGTTGGTTAGTGATCCATCAGTGACCCCTCACCTTATCCCTGTTTCCCTTGCTTCATCACCGATGACTCAATCAACGTGATCAACGTCCAGAGCCCGACACATCACCTCACCCCCCTTTAGTTGTACGACTCTGCGGAGCTACTATCGAGTGCCGAGGGTGATACCTCGTAATGCACTCCTGATGATAACTCTGCAGTGTAGCTAATCAGTCGTGGTCTATCGAGGATGATTCCTACTTCACCACTCCTGATACGACTCTGTCGTGCAACACCTCAAGTGTGAACCTCGAGGGTGATTCCTCCTAAGTTCACCTTGATGATTACATCAAGTGGATTCCATCAAGGGTGATTCCTCGGATTCCCCCTTGATGTTATGGACACACAGTTACCTGGACTTTACTTCAGAACATTGTTGCAGTTGGGTCGGCCCCGAGGGGTACTCACGAGAGTTACTGAAGTCGGGTTGACCTGGAGGGTACCCGCGAGATAATTACAAGGCACGGCCAGACAGGTAGATCTCCTTACAGAGAGGGTTGGGCCTGGCCGTTGCTGTGTTTCCTCGAGACAGGGCGACAGGAGTATTGATCGTCACCGCGAGCTCCCAACACACTAAGGGTTTGGGTATTTGATCTGAGTTGGCCACTGGCCTATACACACTAACCGCCACATGGGATCAGTTATGGGTACTCGGCGTCGTACGTTTCTTCCGAAAGCTCTGTCAGACGTCCAAATCAGCATTGTGGCACGGCTGGGCCAGCGCCATCCATGACAGAGGTGGTGCCTGGGTCCGCCCTGCGTGCAACGACCCGGAGTGCAAAGGGCGATGGGCCCAAGATCCTAGAGCGTTTAGAATGTAGACCGACGGGGACCTCTTTGCGGAGCCTAGGTAGGACTATGACGTGTTGATCTTCCAAGGCCGGGCAGTACCCAGGAAAGTATGTCCGGCCAGAGTAATCAAGCATGTTGGGCAATGTGGTGCACCCCTGCAGGGAAGTTTATCTATTCGAATAGCCGTGTCCATGATAACGGACGCTCGGAGTTGTATCTCGATCTATTACAACTAGAACTGGATACTTGAGACATGAGATGGATATGATGGCTCCGGGATTGCTTTCTCATAGGGAGTCGAGAAAGGATCTCTGGGCGTTAATACTACAACACGCGTATTCAATATAAAATGCTATTTTGTACTCTTCTGAATGCTGCAAGATGCTTGAAGATGCCAGTCTTCGATAGGCTAGGCTTTCCCTTCTCTTCTGGCATTCTGTAGTTTAGTCCACAGATAGAACCCCATTCCTTTGATACCGATGCATACTTAGCATAGTTCTCATGTAAGTCTTGCGAGTACTTTGGATGAGTACTCACGGTTTCTTTGCTACCTTCTTTTCCCCTATACCCGGTTGCTGCGATCAGATGCTGGATCCCGGGAGCCAGATGCCACCGCCGACGGCTACTACTACCCTGAGGGTGCCTACTACTATGTGGAGACCGCCAACAACCAGGAGTAGTTAGGAGGTTCCCAGGCAGGAGGCCTGCGTCTTTTTGATCTGTATCTTGTTTGTGCTTGCCTTCCCAAGGAAGTCTTGTTTAACTTATGTCTGTACTCAGATATTATTGCTTCCGTTGACTCTTGTGTTTTTGAGCTTATGTATTCGAGCCCTCGAGGCCCCTGGCTTGTAATATAAAGCTTGTATTATTTCAATTTGTGTCTAGAGTTGTGTTGTGATATCTTCCCGTGGGTCCCCGATCTTGATCGTACACATTTGCGTGTATGATTAGTGTACGATTGAAATGGGGGTGTCACACCCCCTCTGGTATTACTTTTCTCCAATATTGTTTATATATTCCAAAATAAACTCCGTAAAATTTTAGCTCATTTGGAGATGTACAGAATAGGTATCTCTGACGTAGCCTTTTCAGGCCCAGAATTCCAGCTGTCGTTATTCTCCCTCTTTGTGTAAACCTTGCATATTATGAGAGAAAAGGCATTAGAATTACTCCACAAAGTGTTATACTGAATAAAAACACTATAAATAACAGTAGGAAAATAAGATGTTAAATGAACGTATCAGTGGTGAGGGCACAAGTACATGGTGTTCGATATGTGGTATGTGTTTTCTGTGGGAATAGTAGAAATCAAGCAGCTGGAGTTTTCAGAATTCAGGATGTCAGCCAGGCATCCACCACCATGCAGGGCATGCATAGGTAGCATGCCGGGACGCAGAGGCCTTGAATGGAGCCATGGTGGGAGAAGATGATGGCTCCCGGAGTTCAAAATCACTAAAGAAAGATAGGCCATGACAATCGAGATTAAGATGTGCGGCGCGCCATAGAGGGTGCCACCGAGATACAAGGACTTGGGTGCGGCAGCCATCCTTGGTAGGGAGAATGGAGATTATCTCCCCAAGGATGGCGTCCGGTAGATCGCTGATGCGGTCTGCCCGAGATTCTTCAGGTTCCTTAGATCAAGGGGGTGGCCCTTGCCGCTTCTCCCCATGTTATCGGGTGCGGGATCTAGAACAAGCGTCACCGCTGGCGGGAGTCTCATCTTCTTGGCACTGGGGCCAGCAACTCCATTTTCTTTGCAGGCTCACGTCGAGCTCATAGATTTAAGCAGAGTAACGAATGTAGAGCCTACTTGTAGTTTGAGTGAAGAAGAAGGGGAGCTGGGGTTTTCTATAGCAGTGAGGAAGAAGGGGAGCTTGGGTTTTCTATAGAAGTGAGGTAAGGAATTTGGGGGTACAGCCGGAGGGGGAGACGAGTGGAGCGAGCTAACGTGAGGTGGGAGTGAGGAGGAAGAAGACCACCCAGGTTTTTTGGGGGGCGATGTGCTTGGGAGCGCCTCTCATTAAGTAAATATGGGCTTTTGAATTGATTTTATTATTTAGGGTGGATGGGATATTTTGTCTTGGGCCCAAAAAACAAGTACTACTAGTATAGTGGACACACTCTACCGCTACCCAAAAAACAATTACTACTAGTACAGTGGAGACACTACCGCTTTTGGCTCCTCCTCGGTCATCGAAATGGCTACCGCTACTGAATGTCATTTTACTTTGGTTCACCAACATGAGGGCCATGCAGCACGCGGGCCCAAATGGCATCCACCAAATTAGAAGGCGGTATGCAGGCGGAGAGTCACCCCGGTGGTAGCGCGGTAGTAATGAGCCGTCATATCATAAAACCCTACCTCCCCGCAGTCTAAGTTGGACGGACGAAGCAACCATAATTTCACTCTTCGCTGAATCAACTTCTCCCTCATTGTCTTCAAGAAAGACAACAATCACTTCTGCGATTGTTCTTCTCTCCCAATGAAGGGAAGGTAAGCACATCCGTGATGTTGGTATATTTTGTTTCCAAAAAAATTCTTTTGCAAAGAGGTAACCGATCCTCACTCCCTTTTTTCCATTGTCATTGCGATTGTGTTTTCCTTTCGGTCGTCTTCATTAGTCTATTTCATGATGGATCAAGGTGAACTGGGCAGAGATGAAAAGGTGTTCGCCCACTATTTCCCTTTGGCGCTCAAGCCAAATGTGAGATCATGGCTGATGCACCTGCCGAAGAACTCCATTTCATCATGGGCTGACTTGTGCAATGAATTTGTTGGCACCTTCACGGGTAGCCACCAAGAGCCTGTACAGCCCAGTGATTTGCAAGTCCTTCCGCAGAAGGAAGGGGAGAGTTTGCGAAAATATATACAAAGGTTCAGTCGAGTGCATCGGAACATCCCAGAGATACACCCAGCGGCCGTGATTGCCGCATTCCATTCGAACGTGCGCAACAAGATGATGCGAGCCAAGATTAACATCCGGTTGCCCAAAACCGTCAACGAATTGCATACCTTGGTGGATAAGTGTGATCGGGTTGAAGAAGGAAGGCGAGTCCCCGGGGAGGATGCTGGCGTCGAAATTGATTCAGAGGATGACGACGAGGCCACCAACCCGAAGAGGAGAAGCCGTAGGCGCAACAGGAAACGCAAAGAGAAAATAGTATTGGCCGTTGAGAGCTCTGGTGATCTCAGTGCCGGCAAGAAGGCCAAAACCGACACCCCCGGCAAGGGAGCTGCCACGTGTGCTGATTGCCAGGAGGCCGCGGCGGCAGAGAAAGCCGGGAAGTCCGACTGGTCGTACTGCAAAATCCACCGCACCAAGGGTCATGATCTCCAAGAGTACCATCAAGTTGAGCAGCTTGTTGAGAAACAAAAGGCTGAATACGAGAAGTGTGACAGGGAGAGTGACCAAGAGGGTGCTAGCGAGAAAGGCCATGGCGGTAGAGGATGCCGCCGCGGCAAGGCCCCACAGCAAAAGGAAAAACCTGCTAGAGGCCGTGAAAGAAAGAAGGAGAGGATGGGAGTGATGAAGAGGATGAGGAAGAAACCAGCGAGCAAGAAATCCAGAAAGCAACCGAAGCCATGTGTGTTGACGGGGGTGCATATTTGCACTCCTCTCATCGCCGGCTCAAGCAGTGGGCACATGAGGTCAATGCCTTGGAGCTAGCTGGAGATTCCTGAAGGCCACTTAAATGGCCCCGCACGCCTATCATCTTTGATGAAGAGGATCACCTTGACCGCACCACCGCAGTTGGGTGTTTGCCATTGTTGGTTTCCCCAACAATCCGCAACCTCAAAGTAACAAAGATGCTAGTTGACGATGGGGCCGGGTTGAACTTGATCTCCCCTAAGATGGTTAGCAAATTGCAGATCCCCGACGAGGAGCTCAAGGCTATGGGCACCTTTCAAGGAATCAGCCCCGGCAGGAGCCGACCCAAGGGGAAGATTACATTACCTGTGACATTTGGTGGGGAGTTGAATTATCGGACTAAGAGAGTCGTGTTTGACGTTGTTGAGCTTCCTTTGCCTTTCAATGGAATTCTTGGTCGCCCAGCTCTGGCAAAATTCATGGCAGCATCCCACTATGCCTACAACACCTTGAAGATGCCAAGACCAATGGGTATCATTTCCATTCCGTCAGATAAGAAAGGCGCAATCATATGTGTGGATCAGATGTATCGGGACGTGGTAGCAGCTGAGGCTGCAGAAGTCACACCTCCTACCAAGGAAACAAAGAAGGAGAAGAAGGCTAGTAGAGATGCCGGCAAGGACTCCGAGAAGCGCGCCTCTTCGGAGTGCGCCGCGCCTGTTGATGACCTGTCGGAAAGTTCCACTTGCAAGAAACCTAAGGTTGCTTCACCTGCCGTGAAAAAGGTTCCGGCGAGGCAGGATGGAACTGACGGTACATTCACAATCAGCGCCACCCTTGATGACAAATAGGAAAGTGTGCTCGTTGCCTTCCTGCGGGCGAATGTCGATGTGTTTGCTTGGCAACCATCTGACATCCCCGGTGTTCCCAGGGAGGTAATTGAGCACCACCTTGCTGTCTGTCCTCATGCTCGGCCCGTCAAGCAGAAGGTCAGAAAGCAAGCTTTAGAATGGTAGTAGTTCATTGCCGAGGAAATCAAGAAACTAAAAGCAGCTGGTTTGGTCAGGAGAGTGCTGCATCCAACTTGGTTAGCAAACCCAGTGGTAGTGCGCAAGGCAAATGGGAAATGGAGGCTCTGCATTGATTTCACTAACTTGAACAAAGCATGTCCAAAAGGCCCTTTCCCCCTGCCATGCATTGACCAGAATGTTGATTCCACCTCTGGGTGTGATCTGTTGTCCTTCTTGGATGCATACTCCGGATACCATCAGATATTTATGGCCAAGGAAGATGAAGAGAAAACCACATTCATAACTCCATGTGGCACGTACTACTTTGTGCGAATACCTTTCGGGTTAAAGAGCGCCAGATCCACTTTTGCGAAAGCAGTACAAATTGGTTTCGAACCCTAGCTGCACAGAAACATAGAAGCATATATGGATGATATAGTGGTCAAGACCAGGGATAGATCAACACTCATTCAAGACCTGGAAGAAACCTTTGCAAACTTGCGCAATATCAATTTGAAGCTAAACCCTACAAAATGTGTGTTTGGCGTCCCATATGGCAAGCTCCTTGGTTTCTTTCTGTCCCAACGGGGAATAGATGCTAACCCCGACAAGATCAGAGCAATCGAGCAAATACAAGCACCCAAGTTTGTCAAGGATGTAAGGCGTTTGGCCGGACGCATTGCCGCACTGAGTAGGTTCATCTCCAAGTCTGCTGAGCGCGCCTTGCCTTTTTTCAAAATCTTGAAAAGGGCTGGCCCGGTAAAGTGGACCTCGGAGGCAGAAGCTGCGCTGCAAGACCAGAAAACTTACCTTCCTCTACTCCCACCTTAGTCGTGCCTAAACCACAGGATCCGTTGTTGCTATACTTAGCTGCAACGAATCAGGTGCTTAGTGCAGCGCTGGAAGCGCAGCAAGAAATGGACGAGGAAGCAGCCGCAGCAACTGACCCCTCCGGAGAAGGAATTGAAGCACCCGCGGCAGGACATAACACAAATCAGGGGGAGGCAGGGCAAGCCATCAAGGGCAATCCCAAGACCGTGGCAAAGAAGAAAGTTGTCATGGATGGACACGATCACCTATGGGGCCATGAGCCCCTTTGTGGTTCGGCAAGGGGGAGATCACGTTGCACAAAGAGCGGAAGCCATGAGGCAGCACGATGATGGGGCTCTGGTCGTTTTTACCCAAGTTCGGGCTGCTGGTAAGCGTAAAACCCTACTCCTACTTTGGTGGATTAGATGGAGGAAACAGAACAACACGCAGTGCTCAAACTCGGCAAGGTGGCCTTGGGGAGAGCTGCTACGCGCGTATAAGTGTGAGGGGGGTCCGAATCCCTCTCTAGGTTACCTTGGACCTCCTTTTATAGCCCAAGGGGTAACCACAGTGGAAAAACAGACATTATCTTGTGATTAGATAGCTAACAGTGCTATCATACCTAACTCTAGCAGTTAGGACAAAGTGCATTAAATGCACTACTAGGTGTCATGCTGAGGGTGCAACCTGGCAAGTCTGCCATGCCGCTTAACCATCTTCAGCTTATCATCTTGACACGCCCCTCGACGAGTGTCAAATGGGTGTGATATGCTTATCATTGAGCTGCCACGTGCTTAGTGAAAGCCACTTAATCACCTGGAGGGCTCGACACCACATTGATAAGTGACTGGCGTCGCGATGCGGTGGAGCGGTGGTAGTTGGCCTGCGCCTGCCGGGGGCAGGGCTTGCTGGGCCATCTTGTAGGGGTGTGCGCTTCAGTCTCCGGTTGCCCTGGAGGCGCAGCTGGCGGGGATTTGCCTTTGCTCTTGTGTTCTGCATCGACTCTACCGGCCTCGCCTGCCTAGCGGATGATGCTTCTCATAGAATCTTCACCTTGTGTGTTGGCTTGGTCTTCTTGATCCGCTCCTTGATCTCACAAAGAGCGGTTTCTCTGGCTTGGTCTTGAGTTGGCTCTGAATGTGCGTGACGTTATCGACTACATCGAGGTAGCCATTTCCCTGGCAGGCCCTGGCCATCGGGGAGGAGGCTTTCTGTCCGTGCACAAGTTAGGGGAAACAAAACACCCTTGTTTGTGTACCCCGACAGAAGCCCCCGGGCCTGAGCTAAACGTGGCGCTAGGCATCGTTGGGTTAGGCCCCAAACAGTGCACGAACACGTACCGAAGGGATGCTGCCCATGCAGTTTTGGTCATCATGATCTGTCAATCCCATGTCCACTCCGCGTAATTACCACAGGTCATGGGGTCATGGAACAGTAGCGTTAGAGAGTAATGCGCCTACAAAAATGACATTTTCTCGAAAAAGATAGCGAAGAGCCAGCTCCCGCGCGAGCTCCCTATAAAAAGGCAACACGGAGGGGCGCTGCTCATTCGCGTCCGTTCTCTCTCCCTTCATCTTCTTACTCAAGCCAAAAAAAAACTGCCTTTGCCACATTTAACCGTTCCTAGGAACCTCGCCAGATCCCTCTCTTCTCCTGTGAGCTCAAGAGATGGGGTGAAAGGCGAGCGTCGTGAAGGGGAAGCAGGCGGCCCCTGCCGTGGATCCCGCTGCTGAGGAGAGGAAGAGGAAAGCAGAGGAGCTGGAGAGGCGGCAGCAGGAGGATGTGGTTTTCTCCCCGTCGCATATGGACGGCAATACCTTAATCACAAGGTATGCCTATAAGTGGGGGAGGGAGACCTGGAATGGGCACAGAGAGCCTGTAGTTCTGTCGGAGGGGTCCAAAGTTCCATCAGACCCATACCACTTTTTCTGTGCGTACTTTCTCTGTGGCCTTTCTTCCCCTTTTTTCGACTTCTTCTGCGCCATGATGGCAGTGTATGGTTTCCATCTTCTGGATTTCACACCCAACGCCATGGTGTGTATGTCAATCTTTGCTCATCTGTGCGAGAACTTCGTTGGAGTCGCCCCCAATGTGGATTTGTTCAGGCACTTCTTTACCCCATGGATAGAAGACAAATCTCATCGCTCGGGGAACATAAGTTGGATTCCCTGGGGCAAGAAGGAAGACTGGGATTATCTCCCTGGCCAGCAACGCAGTAAGTGGGAGGAATGGAGAGGTGACTGGTGTTGAATCTAGGATAAGGATGCCCCTGAATTCTGCTCGGCGCGGACTGGATGTGTCACGCACGGAAGCGACTGGGGTAAGCTGGGCCTTACTGACGACAGGCTCTGCCCGGCACTGAACATGATCGCCCACCTCAAAGCTGCCAGGTTGACTATCGAACATGTGGGGGCTGATTTCCTTCGGTGTCGCATTGCGCCGCTGCAGAAGAGGGACAAATTTGCTTGGGAGTACAAGAAATTTGCCGACAGGATGCGATTGTACCCAGGCCCCGTCAACAACCTGTTGGTGTACGGCCATGGATGGCTGTGCGAACAGCTATTTGGCAATGTTGGCCAATTCCACCTGTCGGGAAAGGTTGTGCCCCTGCACCTTAACTCTGTCGTGGGTCAGATCCTGCAATGGATGCCCGATTGCAACGCTTTCGGGGTCAAGGCCAATTAGGCGCTGCCCGACCTGGATGCCGAAATGGAGTGGGTTTCTCGCCTGGAAGAACAGGCTTCCAGGGTTGAGAATGACCTCATCAAACCCACCTCCAGGGCAGAGCAGGCGTTTATTTCAAAATGGATTGTAGAGGATAGGGAGCTCAGGGCTGCCGGGGGAGCAGGGCTCGAAGAAGAGGAGGAGGAAGGAGCAGAGGGCGCGGGCTCCTCCGATGAAGGAAGTGAAGAGCGCGCCGTGGAGGAGGCTACTGGCTTGATCCTGCCGAGGGCAAGACCTCCCAAGCCACGGCAACAGGGGCTCAAGAGGGGGTTGAGGCTGAGGAAGAAGGGCTCGAGATGGGTCCTCAAGCTCCGGAGCCGGGCCGGCGTCTCCGCAAGCGGATTAGCAAAGATCCAGCTGTTCCCGCCCCTCTGCGGGGCGGCAAGAAGGTGAAGAAGACCACCACCAGATGTGATAAGCAAGAGGTGACACGCCGCCAATCCATTCGCTTGTCCTAGGCCAAGACTCCACTCGCCAAGCAACGAACGGTCACGGGGGTAGGCCCTAGCCCTTAGTCAAGCCCAATTCCTCTGCCAAGCCCGATTCCGCCAAAGGTTTTGGCCCCGATGAGCTCATTGCCGCCAGCAAGTTCCGCTCCTCCAACTCTGAAAAGGGGCAGAGCAACCCCGCCACCTGCGGCATACGAGCTGGGCTCCATGCTCAGGGATTCGTTGTAAGTATAATGGCCAATCTTCTTGTTGAAGCTTTCTGTACTTGAAAGTTGCTTTAATCTTGTCATTGTTGACTTTGCAAGGGATGAGGAACCCCTTGCTCAGTGGGCCAAACGGGCCAAGCATGTGGCGGTGCTGGGCCATTCGGTAAGCGCGGGGCTGGCGGGGGATACAACAGGGGATCCCATGTCCAGCCCCCAGTCCAGCCCCCAGCATGAAGGCATGGGGCAATCTTCGCCTGCTCGTGGAGAAGCGGAGGAACACCCCTCATCCCCCGCCAAAGGAGTAGGTGAGAGCCAGTTGGGTGGAGCCCACCAAGAGAGGCCCACCCCAACCAAAGTCCAAGCAGAGGAATCACTGGCAAGGGCTTCTTCCGGGGGGGTCTGCCCGCGTTGAGGTCACAACCACCGAAGGGGTGGACGCGGACCGCGCGCCGGCAACTGACATTCCCGGGGAGGGGGATGCTCCCCTACAGCAACCACCACCGAGTAATCCACTTGTCTTTGTCTCTATTTGCTTGAATTACTGTGCTTCTTGGCCTTTGATTTAGCAATATCTGGTTTCTCACTATCTCATCTGGCAACTTTGTCTGCAGTGCCATCAACTGACGAGCCCGAGCTCTTGGAGGAGGTGGCCAGTATCGAAAAGGATGCTGCCGAGGAAGCAGCCAGGATTGCTGCCGCGGAAGGCCATGAATAGACTGTCGGGAATATCGAGGAGTTCCCAAAAGAGACAGAGAAAACCCCCGGCGGTACATCTGGCCTTAGTACAGTCATCGAGCAGAAGGCTCCTCTTCAATCCATGGGCCCTATCCCCATGAACTATCCCTTGGCTACAGCCCCGCATCCTTCCCCAACCAAGCTAGCGTTAATCCTTGCCCAAACTGGACCTGCAACTTCCGGCTCATCTGCCTCAGCAGGCACAAACTTTGATGAAGAAATCAGATGCATACTGGCGCCGCTGTCCCAGAGAGTTGAAGAAGTTGGCGATTCTACTGATAGCGCCAAGGATTTAGCCTTTCTGGAATCCATGGCAGCAAGGTTCAAAGATGTGCAGCACAGGTACAGTCTCAAGAGGCGGGCAGTCAAGGAGCAGCGTGACTCCGCCGATCTTATGGACAAGAAGTTGGCGGATAAAGGCAATGAACTGCGAGAATTGTACAAGAAGCAGTCCCATTCCATCATGCGGCAAGAGGAGGAGTTGACCATGGCCAAGGAGGATATCGCTGCCCGGGAGGTCCGCTTGGTGGAGCGCGAAGCGCTTCTCAACACCAAGGAGAAGGACGTCTCCGCTCGGGAAGGGAACTTCGAAGCCACCCTCCACAGCAAGGATGAAGAACTGGAGGCCCTTGTTCAGTAGCGCACCAAGGAGTTGGAGGACAGCCACAAGGCCACTCTTAGTGCACTCACCCTCGAATCCTCAGCCCAACTAAAGAAGGTTACTGACGAGCTAGCTGCCGCCTCTGCCGCCAAGACCAGTCTTGAAAATCAACTGAGCAAGCAGGCGGAGGACCTTACCGGGAGTAACAAGGAGATCGCGGCCCTCAAAGAGGAAGCGCAGAAAGCAGAGACCACCCTGAAGGAGGCACAATCGCAGCTTTCCTCCAAGAGCCAGGATCTTGACACTGCCAATGGCACCATTTCTAACATGAAAGCCAGGCTTGCTTCTCTGGAGAAGGATCTCGAATCTGCCGGTTGTCACGAAAAACTGCTGATGACGGATGTGACCAAAGCTAGAACTCTCCAGAAGGACGCAAAGGAGAAGCTGGAAAACCAGGTTCAGCAACGTGATCTCTGGATCAAGAGCATGGTTGATATCGCCGAGCGCCTCACTGCCCAGATTGCAAAAATGGACATGAAGAGCTGGGCTTTCTCCGTCGGTCAGCATGAGGTTCCAAGTGTCAAGCTGACGCTCTTCTTCGAAGGCCTGATCGAAGGGTTGAGGATGCGAAGATGACAGGGTTGCCTGCTTTGCTGACGAATCCCAGAAGCTTGCTCGCGACGCTCTCTTCCTGGTCTTGAGCAACCTCGCCTTCTTCCACCCGAATCTTGACCTCTCTAATGGCTTCAAGAAGCTGCCGCCAGGTGCTGACACCTCTGTCGCTGCAGAGAAGGCTGCCCCCCTTGCTAGCAGGGTACTCTCCATTCCAAGAGTTCAAGGAGGCCGCTGAACTCAGCCTTAAGTGACCCTTGCTGCCATGCTGTCCTGTACAAAGACAAAACAAGTGCCTTGTATTAAGTTTCGTACTGTTCTGGTTTTTATGCTCGTTGAACCAACGTTTATATGCGAATGCACGCCATCCCCCTTTCGTTTCCCCATTGGTATTCTTATGATTAATTTCCCAGTGTACTTTGGTTGCCCGCCAACAGCATGTTGCCGTGATTGCTTTAAGGAACGGGTCCTTAGCATTCTGCTGGCAATGACACGCCGCCGGTGGGTTTTTCCTTATCCGCCCCTGATGCTGCCACCTGCTTTGCCGAGAAGGCTCAAAAGAAAGCAAGGGCACAAATAGAAATGGTAAGGTTCCATCGTGCAGAGGACTTGCCATATGAAACCTTGGTTGTCCGAGGGATGTGCATGTGCGAGGTCTGAGAAGAATTTACAAGCATGTCCACTTAGCTTTTGTTTATGCTTCCCTCCTGCCGGGGTGCATATTTGATTACGCATAGCACCTTTCTCCTCCATGTGTGGTCGTTCCTCCCCCTTATGTCTTTTGGCGAAATCACGCACATATATCCGTTCTTGACCTAAAAAAGAGGGGAAACCGGAAAGGGACAAAATGGAGGAACTTGGTTGTCCATTAGTCACGTGCCCAACCGCGACACGGGCCGAGGGGCAATGTAAACATTTGCAAATAATGAAGCATCATGGAAAAAGAGAAGGACTGGCCCCTACCTCCTTTTCCTTTACTTCCAATGATCCCTCAACGACCGGCGTGAAGGAAACGCCGGCGCATGGGGCCTTGCCATGGTTCGCTTGCCGGGAGTGCAAACCAATGGATTCACACCAGCATTCTGCTCAGGATTTACCCTTGGCGGGACAATTGCAGGACCGAGCTCCATGCGGGCTCATCGACATTGACGGCCTCCCCCCAGTGCAACCTGATCATTAGCGAGCAAGAATGAAGAGGGGAGCAAGTGTGCACCGTTCTCTTGTTCGTCAGATCGAGCGCACCTTTTGGGACCAGGCATGCTCGACAAAGGGCCGCGCGAAGGGCGGCGCTGCTGCGCGTCCCGCCTCTCCTTCTGGCCGCGGGCGGCATGGTGGCTACATTATCTGTGCCAGCTGTGCCTACCGCAGCGCCGTCGTCCCTTGCTCCCGCCGTCGCCGCCGCTGTGGCAGAGGCGAGCGATAGAATCTAGAAAGGATGAGGCTAGGGAGCAGCATCGCTCCTTTTCTTCGAAGACATGGACGAAGAAGGTGATGATGAAGATCGATGCACTGTTCGCAACTTCAGGTTCGCGCAAGCGATTCCCCCTACCTGACGTGCCAAATATGTCGTGGATGGACATGATCACCTATGGGGCCATGAGCCCCTTTGTGCTTTGGTAAAGGGGAGATCACGTTGCACAAAGAGCGGAAGCCATGAGGTAGCACGACGATGGGGCTCTAGTCATTTTTACACAGGTCCGGGCCGCTGGTAAGCGTAAAACCCAACTCCTGCTTTGGTGGATTAGATGGAGGAAACACAACAGCACGTAGTGCTCAAACCCGGCAAGGTGGCCTTGGGGAGAGCTGATACACGCGTACAAGTGTGAGGGGGATCCGAATCCCTCTCTAGGTTGCCTTGGACCTCCTTTTATATCCCAAGGGGTAACCACAGTGGCAAAACAAACATTATCTTGTGATTAGATAGCTAACAGTGCTATCATACCTAACTTTGGCAGTTAGGACAAAGTGCATTAAATGCACTGCTAGATGTCATGCTGAGGGTGAAACCCGGCAAGCCTGCCATGCCACTTAACCATCTTCAGCTTATCATCTTGACACGCCCCTGGACGGGTGTCAAATGGGTGTGATCTGCTTATCATTGAGCTGCCACATGCTTAGTGAAAGCCACTTAATCACATGGAGGGCTTGACACCACATTGATAAGTGACTGGCATCGCGATGCGGTGGAGCGGTGGTAGTTGATCTGCGCCTGCCAGGGGCAGGGCTTGCCGGGCCATCTTGGAGGGGTGTGCACTTCGATCTCCGGTTGCCTCGGAGGCGCAGCTGGCGGGGGTTTGCCTTTGCTCTTGTGTTCTACATCGACTCTGCCAGCCTCGCCTGGCCAACGGAGGATGCTTCTCGTAGAATCTTCGCCTTGTGTGTTGACTTGGTCTTCTTCATCCGCTCCTTGATCTCACGAAGATCGGTTTCTCTGGCTTGGTCTTGAGTTGGCTCTGAATGTGCTTGTCGGGCTCGACTACATTGAGGTAGCCATTTCCCTAGCAGGCCGTGGCCATCGGGGCGGAGGCTTTCTGTCCGTGCACAAGTCAGGGGAAAAAAACACCCTTGTTTGTGTACCCCGACAAAAGTGATACAATGACCAGTTTACTTTGTTAGCTCCCTACTACAGGGAGCCAGATCAAGGTACTCTGGAGTGCAAAACCTAATCTTTGGCCTCATCATGGCCTCGAGGAAGCTCCGTCACTACTTCCAAGCCCACGAGATCACAGTTGTCACCCGTTTCCCACTGCAACGCATATTGAGGAACCCTGAAGCTACTGGAAGGATAGTTGAGTAGGCACTAGAGCTATCAAGCTTTGGCTTGAAATATGAAAGTACTTCAACTATTCAGAGCAGAGCGTTGGCGGAGTTTATTGTAGAATAGACACACACTCCGGATGAAGAAGTACCAGAGACAGTTCTCCCCGGCAAAGAGTCACCTCAAGAATGGGTCATGTATTTTGATGGTGCTTTCTCACTACAGGGCGCCGGAGCTGGCGTGCTTCTTGTCGCACCCACCAGAGAGCATCTCAAATACATGGTTCAAATGCATTTTCCCGAGAGAATGCCACCAACAACACTGCTGAATATGAGGGGCTCCTTGCCGGGCTCAGAATTGCGGTGGAGTTGGGAATCAAGAAATTGATCATCCGTGGAGACTCACAGCTCGCGGTGAGGCAAGTCAATAAGGATTATCAGAGTCCATTGATGGAGGCATATGTGGAGGAAGTGAGAAAGCTGGAGGAGCACTTTGATGGATTGCAAGCAGAGCACGTACCACGTGCGGAAAATAACATCGTTGATCACTTGTCAAAGTGTGCCGCTTAAAAACTCCCTGTGGAACCAGGGACTTTTGTCCTCCATCTAACTCAATCGTTAGTGTCCCCTTCAACGATGGCCAAAAAAGGAGAAAGTTGGACTCTGGCAAGTATCTCCCGGCAGGACTTCCCAAATCCGATGGTAGAGAGGCTGCCGGGGACAACTCCGTTTCGGTTGGTGAGCAGCACCCTCCCACGGAACCACAAGTTCTTGCGGTCGAGGTGAGCGCTCCCACGAATGAGGAGGTGCCTTTAGTCTTCGTTGTCGAGCCACAGGCTCCACCTTGGGCACAGCACATAGTCCATTTCCTTCAAACAGGAGAACTTCCCGAAGAGCAAGAAGAAGCTAAAAAATAGCCCGACGGTTAAATATGTACCAGTTTGTCGACAACACACTGTAGAGAAAAATGTCAAACGGTGTGAAATTGAAGTGCATTTACTGGGAAGATGGAGTGCAGCTGTTGGCAGAGATACACAGGGGTGTGTGTGGTTCCCACGTTGGATCAAGAGCCCTGGTTGGAAAAGCCTTCCGGCAGGGTTTCTACTGGCCCACAACCCTCCAGGATGCGACTGAGCTAGTCACCAAGTGTGAAGCCTGTCGGTTCCATTCTCAGAACATTCATCAGCTAGCTCAAGCTCTCTAGACAATCCCTTTGTCCTGGCCATTCTTGGTCTGGGGGCTCGATATCTTGGGCCCCTTCCCTCGTGCTGTCGGGGGCTTTGAATTCTTGTACATAGCAATCGACAAGTTTACAAAGTGGCTGTGACGACCCCGGCTTAATCGTGCACTAATCATACACGCAAATGCACACGATCAAGCCTAAGGACTCACTTGAAGATATCAAAACACAACTCTAAAACATAAATAAAGTCATACAAGCTTTATATTACAAGCCAGGGGCCTCGAGGGCTCGAATACATAAGCTCGCATACAAGCGTCAGCGGAAGCATCAGATATCTTAGTACAGATATGAAACAGAAATAGAGAAGCCTCTAGAAAGGCGAGGCAAAACAAAAGCTACGATCGAAAGGCGCAGGCCTCCTGCCTGGGACCCTTCGAATCTACTCCTGGTCGTCGGCAAGCTTGTAGTAGTAACCATTCTTGGGGTGGTAGTAGTGATCGTCGACAGGGGCAGCAGGCTCCGAGGTTCTGTTGTCTGGTTGCATCAAAAGGGGAAAGGGGAAAAGGAGGAAGCAAAGCAACCGTGAGTACTCATCCGAAGTACTCAGCAAGCAAGGATCTACACTACATATGCATCATTATTAAAGGAAGGCTATATATGTGGACTTGGCTGCAGAAATGCCAGAATAGAGTGAAGGCCTAGTCCTCTCGAAGACTAGCATCTTCAGCGGTCTTGCAGCATTACAAGAGTGTAGAATAGTAGAACATAAAGTAGTAGTAACATTCAGTAACCACCTCGGCCATAGATCCTTTCTCGACTCCCTGCGAGAAAGCAATCCCAGAGCCCTAGTATCCATTTCTCATCACAAGTATCCAGTTCTAGTTGTATCGATCAGGATACAACTCCGAGCGTCCGTTACCGAGGATCGGCTATGCATAGATTAGTTCTTCCCTGCAGGGGTGCACCAACTTACCCACCACGCTCGATTAACTTCGGCCGGACACACTTTTCTAGGTCATGCCCGGCCTCGGCCAAACAATGTGCCGCAACCCGACCTAGGCTTAACAGAGAGATCAGCACACCGGACTAAACCTATGCGCCCAGGGGGCTGGGCCCCTCGCCCTGAGCGCTCCTGCATGTTACGTTCACGGCCGAGAGCAGACCTAGCAGCCTCCAGTACAACGGAGGGTGCTTATCGCGGTCCAACCCGGTGCGTGCCGCTCCTTGCTGACGTCCATAAGCTTCGGCTGATGCCACGACGCAGGGTGCCCATAACTGTTCCCACGTGATGGTTAGTGCTATCTGGCCAGAGGCCCACTCGGATCAAATATCCAAACCGTTAGTGAATTAGGAGTGCGCGATAACAAGCAGAGACTCACGATCGATGTGACCCCGTCGCCCCGTCTCGAGGACTTGCGGCAAGGGCTAAGAATGCCCGGCCACGCCTCATAATTATCTCGCGGGTACTCTCTCTGGTCACCCGACTACACATTAATCGCATCACTTGCTCGCGCGGGTACCCCTCAGAGCCGACCCGACTTTAGTATCATGGTTATATGGTAAAGTCATAGTATTCGTGTGTCCAGAACACCAAGGGGGAACCCTAAGGAATCACCCTCGATGGAATTCCACCTGATGTAATCGTCAAGGTGAACCAAGGAGGAATCACCCTCGAGGTCCACTCTTGAGGAGTTGCATGACAACGTCGTTGCCGGGAGTGGAGACAGAGGAATCACCCTCGATGACCACAACCAATGAACTAACCTACAAGGTTAACATCAGAAGTGCTGACGAGGTATCACCCTCGGCACTCGATAGTATCCCAGTAGTGTCGTACAACTAGGGGGGTGTTGTGCGGTGCCGGGGCCTGGTCTTCAATCCCGCTGATCGGGTCTTCTGATAATCCAGTGGGGCAGTTGGGTCAAAATGGGGTCTCTGACGGGTCTCTAACCAGCCTATGCTAAACAGTCTAGGAAAGCAGGTATTTATCAATAGCAGGTTACAATAAACAGGCTATGCATCAGAATAGGTAAAGCAGTAGCAGCAGCAATTCTAATGCAAGCATAAGAGAGAAGAGAATAGGCGATATAGGCATGTTCAAAAGGGGGTGCTTGCTTGGAAGCTCTGCGGCAAGGGTCTGATCGTCAACTGTGTAGTCGTACTCCGGAGCTGCGTCGGCCTCGGGGACTACGTCGGTGTCGGGGTCTACCGAGAGAAAAGACGGGGAGGAAACAAATAAATACACAGCAAACCTATGCAAGACAGAGTATGCCATGCCTACGGTGTAGTGCAGGGTTGCCTAAAGATTTGTCTAAGTCATTTTAGTTATTTTAGGATTAAAGTGGGATTTATTAACCGGTGTATATGCACTATTCATCTACCGGAAACGGAAGGAAAGTTGTCGGTTCACCTATGTAGAGGGTTCTGACATGGAAACAGACGACACGATCAGATTCGTCTCGTCGTTCTGAGCAACTTTCATGTAGAAAGTTTTTCGATCCGAGCTACGGTTTATTTTCTATGAATTTTCAAAGATTAAAGTATTTTCTAGAATTATTTATTTAACAGAAATAGATTATGACATCAGCATTGCGTGGGGATGACATTAGCAGTCAACAGGTCGGCTGGCCAGGGTCAAACCTGACCTGTGGGTCCAGTGGGACCCACATGTCAGCCTCTGTTAGCTTAACAGTGGATTGAATTAACTAACAGACTAATTAGAGGGGTGGGCCCCAGATGTCAGTGGGTATTTCGGCTAAAGTAATTAGTTTTTAATTAAAACAGTTTAATTAGACTAATTATAAACGGGGGCCCACATGTCAGTGGCTGGGGGCTGCCCAGTCAACAGGGCCCCCAGGGCCCACTTGTCAGCGACCCAGGGGCGGGGCCCATCGAGCCACGTAGGTGGCCGGCGCCGGAGTGGCTCTGGTGGCCTCCCGCGGCGGCGAGCTTGGTGGAGACACTCGGAAAAGCTCCACAGGGCACCAAATCGCGTGCGGTTCATTACACTCGAACGAGTACTCGACGTCGCGTCACGTGGTGAGGTCGGTTGGGCTCGGAGGTGGCCGGAACTGCGCCGGCGACGAGTGGAGGCAGCGGTGTTTTTCGGGCGATCGACGCAACGCTGCAGCAGCGCTCTAACGTGTGAACTAACGGGCGTGGGAGGTACTACGCAACGCAACAAGCACGTTGGAGACACGCCGGCGACGTGCGCGGGTGGCGGCTCGTTCGGGCGCTGCGGAGGAAGCAGCTAGAGTGCGTATGAGAGCAACCAGAGGGAAGGGGAAGGAAGAGGGGCTCATCTCGCGGCACGCACGATGGCCCTTGAAAGATTAGGAGCTGCAGAGGCATCACCGGAGCCGGTGAAGAGCGGCGGCGATTGGAGAAGGGAACGGAGGAGGCCCAGTGCTGCAGCGCCTCCGAGCTCCAGCTGAGGCCACCAGACGATGAGGAGGACGATGGCGGACCTCTACGGCATCACGGCGGGTCGAGGCAATGACGGTGGCCGCGGTGGCGACAGAGAACGGCGGCGAGGGCGCTCGGCCTCGACGGATCTGGTGGGAGAGAGGGGAGGAGCGAGCGAGGGGAGAGGGAGGAGTGAACGGGGAGGACCATGGGGGACGCATGAGGCCGGGGCCTTATCCCCTTGTCGGTGGGGCGTCGGTGGCCGTCGCGCTGTCGACGCCTCGGCGGCGCGGCGCGCGGCGACCAGGGGCGAGGTGACACGCAGGTGAGAGGGAAGGTGGGATGGGCTGGCTTCGGGGCACTGTGCACTTAGGCCCAGTGCACAGTGCCTCTTTCTTTTATATTTTCTGTTTTATCTCAACAACAAGCTTTTGCATTTTTGTGAGCTACCAAATGATTTTGCAAAAAGGTGAAACTTGCTCACATTAGTACAATGCAATATCCAGCACTGCCACAAAAAGTTTGGGCATTTTTTAAGTTCATTTGAATTTAATCAAAAATGAATAGGGCATTTTAGGTGCTGATTTGTCTCTGTTTTAAATGCTCTGGCCCATTTCAAGTTGATGGTGATGTTGTGTTCCTTAACAACATTTGTTTTGGAATATTTGCTAGATAGTGAACATTTTTCCAGCAAATTTGGAGCAACTTTATTTTGCACTTTGAGTTCGAATTGATTTCATAGAAAAATTTGACATGAGGTGTTTAAGCATTATGATGAAGCATTGCAAACGGAGATGACATGGCATGTTTAGCTGAGGAACATAGTGCTTATTACACAGGGGTGTTACAATTCTCCTCCTCTAAAAGAAATTCTCGTCCCGAGAATTCAGGAGGTAGAAGGGAAGAGGTCGGGATATTCTTCCCGAAGATGATCCTCGCGTTCACAAGTGGCTTCATCTTCAGTGTGATTCGACCACTGCACTTTCAGGAACTTGGTTGTCTTCTGACGAGTTCGATGTTTAGCTTCATCGAGGATACGGATCGAATGCTCTTTATAAGATAGGTCATCTTGCAATTCGAGCATCTCATGATCCACTGCTCGGTGCGGAGATTCCTTGAAGCAATGACAAAGTTGCGACACATGGAAGACGTCGTGGATATGAGAGAATTGCGGCGGCAGCTCCAATTTGTATGCCACCTGTCCACGTCTAGCAACAATGCGAAAAGGGCCAATGTAGCGTGGAGCTAGCTTGCCCTTGATTCCGAAATGATGAGTGCCCTTCATAGGGGTGACACACAGATAAGCTGGATCACCAGGTTGATAAGTCAAACCCCATCGTTTGCGATCATAGTTGCTCTTCTGGCGGTCCTGAGCCGCCTTGAGATTTTCTCGAATGATATGGACTTGTTCTTCGGCGTGTTGGATAATGTCTGGACCCACAAGTGGTCATTCCCCAGTTTCTGACCAATTCAGACGGGTTTGACACTTACGTCCATACAGCACTTCGAAGGGGGCCATTTTCAAGCTGGCTTGATAACTGTTGTTATATGAGAATTCCGCATAAGGAAGAGATTCTTCCCATTTCTTGCCAAAGGATATAACACAAGCTCGAAGCATGTCTTCAAGAACTTGATTGACTCACTCAACTTGGCCTTGGGATTGGGGGTGATAAGCTGAACTCCAGGTAATATGGGTTCCCATGGCTTCTTGGAAACTTTCCCAGAACTTTGAAGTGAAAAGACCACCACGGTCCGAACTAATCTCTTTCGGAATACTGTGGAGTGAAACAATTCTGGAAATATACAACTCTGCTAATTGACTAGCAGTGATAGTCTCCTTGACAGGAAGAAAGTGTGCAACCTTAGAGAGTTGATCGACGATGGCAAGAATAGCATCGTGTCCCTTCTGTGACTTGGGAAGGCCAGTAATGAAGTCCATTTGAACTTTATCCCATTACCACAAAGGAATAGGAAAGTGGTTGTAGAATTCTGGCAGGCTTCTGATGTTCCGCTTTAATGCGACGGCAAATGTCACATTCAGCAACATAGCGAGCAATATCCTGCTTCATTCTAGACCACCAGTACCTTTGTCAGAGATCACGATACATATTGGTACTACCCGGATGGATAGATAGCGGTGTATCATGTGCCTCCTTCATGACCTTGTCAGTCATAAGCTTGAAGCGAGGTACGACAATGCGGTCCCGATCGATACTTGAACAGAGTGTAAAAGGGGTTCAGAGCATTGGGAACAGATCGTCTCTCAGAGGGTGGCTCGTGATAACACACAAGGCCAAGGTCATATGATACCTCAGAATCAATGATATACGGGAGAGTCAGCTTACGATCCTGTGGAACTGTAAAGAGGGTCGATCGAGAGTAGGGAGAATGGTGTCATCTTACCGGTCACGACAACAATTAAGAAGTGTAATAGATACTTAACAGTAGTCAATTAAGACGTACAGATCCATACATTGAGTCGGTTACATGCGGATAGCATAACGACGCAATTTAGAAGATAGACATGCTAGGCGGCGCGTAGGCACACGGTAAGGAAGTACACAACGAGACATAGCAAGGGCTACATCAACGTCAAAGAAAACTGTTGGAGTGAGGAATCTGTAAGTGACAACATAGGGTGCCCTCGATAAAAGGGATCCTGCAAGCAGAACCTGGCCCACGATCTTGAAGAAAGGGGGTAATTTCAGAACTCCGGGTGGTTGTGATCACGAGAACCTAATGTTGGAGTTAGTAAATTTTTTAACCCGAATAGAAGAGAGATCAGGGTCCCAGAGTATAGACGAGGAATAAAAGATCCTAATACCACCCAATTGGTGACGTGGGCCCGTAAGCCACACAGCCAGGTTAGTAAAATAGTTTTGGACCACAAGACTCAACTTCGGCCAAGGAGTTGGAAAGGGGGACTCCTACAGGCAGTTGGCTCTGAGGCCAACCTGTGATGACCCCGGCTTAATCGTGCACTAATCATACATGCAAATGCACACGATCAAGCCTAAGGATTCACTTGAAGATATCACAACACAACTCTAAAACATAAATAAAGTCATACAAGCTTTATATTACAAGCCAGGGGCCTCGAGGGCTCGAATACATAAGCTCGCATACAAGCGTCAGCGGAAGCATCAGATATCTGAGTACATATATGAAACAGAAACAGAGAAGCCTCTAGAAAGGCAAGGCAAAACAAAAGCTACGATCGAAAGTCGCAGGCCTCCTGCCTAGGACCCTCTGAATCTACTCCTGGTCGTCGGCAAGCTCGTAGTAGTAACCACTCTCGGGGTGGTAGTAGTGATCGTCGACAGGGGCAGCTGGCTCCGAGACTCCGTCGTATGGTTGCATCAAAAGGGGAAAGGGAAAAAAGTGGAAGCAAAGCAACCGTGAGTACTCATCCGAACTACTCAGCAAGCAAGGATCTACACTACATATGCATCATTATCAAAGGAAGGCTATATATGTGGACTGGGCTGCAGAAATGCCAGAATAGAGTGAAGGCCTAGTCCTATCGAAGACTAGCATATTCAACGGTCTTGCAGGATTAGAAGAGTGTAGAATAGTACAACATATAGTAGTAGTAACATTAAGTAACCACCTCGGCCAGAGATCCTTTCTCGACTCCCTGCGAGAAAGCAATCCCAGAGCCCTATTATCCATTTCTCATCACAAGTATCCAGTTCTAGTTGTATCGATCGGGATACAACTCCGAGCGTCCGTTACCGAGGATCGGCTATGCATAGATTAGTTCTTCCCTGCAGGGGTGCACCAACTTACCCACCATGCTCGATTAACTTTGGCCGGACAAACTTTTCTGGGTCATGCCCGGCCTCGGCCAAACGATACGCCGCAACCCGACCTAGGCTTAACAGAGATGTCACCACGCCGGACTAAACCTATGCGCCCAGGGGGCTGGGCCCCTCGCCCTGAGCGCTCCTGCACGTTACGTTCATGGCCGAGAGCAGACCTAGCAGCCTCCAGTACAACGGAGGGTACTTATCGCGGTCCAACCCGGCGTGTGCCGCTCCTTGCTGACATCCATAAGCTTTGGCTGATGCCACGACGCAGAGTGCCCACAACTGTTCCCATGTGATGGTTAGTGCTATCGGGCCAGAGGCCCACTCGGATCAAATATCCAAACCGTTAGTGAATTAGGAGCGCGCGATAACAAGCAGAGACTCACGATCGATGTGACCCCGTCGCCCCGTCTCGAGGACTTGCGACAAGGGCTAAGAATGCTCGGCCACGCCTCATAATTATCTCGCGGGTACTCTCTCTGGTCACCCGACTACACATCAATCGCATCACTTGCTCGCGCGGGTACCCCTCAGGGCCGACCCGACTTTAGTATCATGGTTATATGGTAAAGTCATAGTATTCATGTGCCCAGAACACCAAGGGGGAACCCTGAGGAATCACCCTCGATGGAATTCCACCTGATGTAATCGTCAAGGTGAACTAAGGTGGAATCACCCTTGAGGTCCACTCTTGAGGAGTTGCATGACAACGTCGTTGCCGGGAGTGGAGAAAGAGGAATCACCCTCAATGACCACAACCGATGAACTTACCTACAAGGTTAACATCAGAAGTGCTGACGAGGTATCACCCTCGGCACTCGATAGTAACCCGGTAGTGTCGTATAACTAGGGGTTGTTGTGCGGTGCCGGGGCCTGGTCTTCAATCCTGCTGATAGGGTCTTCTGATAATACAGTGGGGCAGTTGGGTCAAAATGGGGTCTCTAACCAGCCTATGCTAAACAGTCTAGGAAAGCAGGTATTTATCAATAGCAGGTTACAATAAACATGCTATGCATCAGAATAGGTAAAGCAGTAGCAGCAGCAATTCTAATGCAAGCATAAGAGAGAAGAGAATAGGCGACATAGGCATGTTCAAAAGGGGGTGCTTGCCTGGAAGCTCTGCGGCAAGGGTCTGATCGTCAACTGTGTAGTCGTACTCCGGAGCTGCGTCGGCCTTGGGGACTTCGTCGGTGTCGGGGTCTACCGAGAGAAAAGAGGGGGAGGAAACAAATAAATACACAGCAAACATATGCAACACAGAGTATGCCATGCCTACGGTGCAGTGCAGGGTTGCCTAAAGATTTGTCTAAGTCATTTTAGTTTTTTTAGGATTAAAGTGGGATTTATTAACCGATGTATATGCACTATTCATCTATCGGAAACGGAAGGAAAGTTGCGGGTTCACCTACATAGAGGGTTCCGACATGGAAACAGACGACATGATCAGATTCGTCTCGTCGTTCTGAGCAACTTTCATGTAGATTGTTTTTCGATCCGAGCTATGGTTTATTTTCTATGAATTTTCAAAGATTAAAGTATTTTTTGGAATTATTTATTTAACCGAAATAGATTATGATGTCAGCATTGCGCGGGGATGACATCAGCAGTCAACAGGTCGGCTGGCTAGGGTCAAACCTGACCTGTGGGTCCAGTGGGACCCACATGTCAGCCTCTGTTAGCTTAACAGTGGATTGAATTAACTAACAGACTAATTAGAGGGGTGGGCCCCAGATGTCAGTGGGTATTTAGGCTGAACTAATTAGTTTTTAATTAAAATGGTTTAATTAGACTAATTATAAATGGGGGCCCACATGTCAGTGGCTGGGGGCCGCCCAGTCAGCACGTTGACTGGGTCAACCCAGTCAACGGGGCCCCAGGGCCCATTGGTCAGTGATCTAGGGGCGAGGCCCACCGAGCCACGTAGGTGTCCGGCGCCGGAGTGGCTCCGGTGGCCTCCTGTGGCGGCGAGCTCACCGGAGATGCTCGGAAAAGCGTCACAGGGCACCAAATCGCGTGCGGTTCATTGCACTCGAACGAGTACTCAACGCCGCGTCACGTGGTGAGGTCAGTTGGGCTCGGAGGTGGCCGGAACTGCGCCGGCGATGAGTGGAGGCGGCGGTGCTTTTCGGGCGATCGACGCAACGCAGCAGCAGCACGCTAACGCATGAACTAACGGGCGTGGGAGGTACTACGCAACGCAACGAGCACGTTGGATTCCAGCCCGTGACCAAATGGTCGACGGAGACACGCCGGCGACGTGCGCGGGCGGTGGCGCGTTCGGGCGCTGCGGAGGATGCAGCTAGCGTGCGTACGAGAGCGACCAGAGGGAAGGGGAAGGAAAAGGGGCTCACCTCGCGGCACGCATGGTGGCCCTTGAAAGATTAGGAGCTGCAGAAGCGTCGCCGGAGCCGGTGAAGAGCGGCGGCGATCGGAGAAGGGAACAGAGGAGGCCCGGTGCTGCAGCGCCAACGAGCTCCATCTGAGGCCACCAAACGACGAGGAGGACGATGGCGGACCTCTACGACATCACGGCGGGTTGAGGTGATGACGGTGGCCGTGGTGGCGACAGAGAACGGCGGCGAGGGCACTCGGCCTCGACGGATCTGGTGGGAGAGAGGGGAGGAGCGAGCGAGGGGTGAGGGAGGAGTGACCGGGGACGACCAGGGAGGACGCACGAGGTCGGGGCCTTATCCCCTCGTCGGTGGGGCGTTGGTGGCCGTCGCGTTGTCGACGCCTCGGCGGCGCGGCGGGCGGCGACCAGGGGCGAGGTGACACACAGGTGAGAGAGAAGGAGGGATGGGCCTGGTTGGTTGGCTTCAGGGCACTGTGCACTTAGGCCCAGTGCACAGTGCCTCTTTCTTTTATCTTTTCTGTTTTATCTCAACAGCAAGCTTTTGCATTTTTGTGAGCTACCAAATGAGGTTGCAAAAAAGTGAAACTTGCTCACATTTGTACAATGCAATATCCAGCACTGCCACAAAAAGTTTGGGCATTTTTGAAGTTCATTTGAATTTAATCAAAAATGAATAGGGCATTTTAGGTGCTGATTTGGCTCTGTTTTAAATGCTCTAGCCCATTTCAAGTTGATGGTGATGTTGTGTTCCTTAACAACATTTGTTTTGGAATATTTGCTAGATAGTGAACATTTTTCCTGCAAATTTGGAGCAACTTTATTTTGCACTTTGAGTTTGAATTGATTTCAGAGAAAAAATTGACATGAGGTGTTTGAGCACTATGATGAAGCATTGCAATTGGAGATGACATGGCATGTTTAGCTGAGGAAGACAGTGCTTATTACACAGGGGTGTTACAGTGGCCTGAGGTGGAGCCAGTGGGGAAGGTGACCACGCAATCAGCTGCCAAGTTCTTGAAAGGATTGGTGTGCCGCTTTGGAGTACCCAACAGAGTGATTACCTATAACGGCACCTAGTTCACAAGCCGCACCTTTATGCAGTACATCCAAAGCCTTGGAAGCAAGGTCTCCTTTGCTCATCCACGGAGCAACGGGCAAGTTGAGATGATGAATGCTGAAGTGCTGCGAGGGCTCAAGACAAGAACTTTTGACAAGTTGCAGAGATGCGGCAGGCGTTGGATTGATGAGCTGCCGGTGGTTCTTTGGTCCCTCCGGACGACACCAAATCGAGCTACCGGCCAGACTCCCTTATCCCTAGTGTATGGGACGGAGGTATTGCTCCCCACGGAACTCATATATGGGTCACCTTGAGTACTTGCCAACGACAAAGTAGAGCAAGAGCAGCTACGTCATGACGATGCCGTGCTCCTCGAGGAAGATCGTCTCTGGGCCGCTGTGCGTGCTGCACGCTACCAGCAAGCCCTGGGCTGCTATCACAGCCGCATGGTGCATGCCCGGAGCCTTGAGGAAGGCAACCTAGTCCTTAGGCGTGTTTAGTCCGCCAAGGGTGCCAACAAGTTAAAGCCGACGTGGGAAGGCCCTTACCGGGTAGTACAAGTCACCAGACCTGGCGCAGTCCGTCTAGAGACCGAAGATGGCATTCAAATGCAAAACTCATGGAATATCGAGCATCTTCGTAAATTCTACCTGTAAGGTGCGGCTGCTGAGCTCAGTCCCCGACAGCCACCTTTTGTACAAGCCTTGCCGATGTGCACGTAACCCTTAGTACAAAGCCAGACGCAGTGTCGGTGTACTAAGTATTGGGCCACTAGTACCCCGTACTTGTGCATGGGCAGTTGTAGCCATCCTCGCGGCAAGGCTTGCCGGGAACAGCTCGAGGTCGATTCAAGCCATCAAGGAAATCATCAAGTCAGAGATCTGAGGATCAGCAGATAAGCAAAGCTGGAATCCGAAGGCCAGCTTCCCCGGCAAGATCCTTGCCGGGATGGCCTGTGGAACCCGGCAGGGCTTGGCACCCGGCAAGGCTTGGCGCCCGGCAAGGCTTGGAGCCCCGCAAGGCTTGGCGCCCGGCAAGGCTTGGAGCCCGGCAAGATTCGGCGCCTGGCGAGATTCTGCCACTGTGCCACCGCTTCGGCACAGTAACAAGTCTGACATTCTGGGTCCTTCTCTGGATGCGTGGCAACGCGCCAGTGGAGGAGAGCTTAAGCGGTGCTGATGGGATGGCCCCTTTTTCCATCCCCAAGAAAGTGAGGACACCTAAACGGAGACCCCACGGCGCATTAAATGTGTTTTTCCTAATCCGTCAGGGGTTAGGTATGATACCCTGTAGCTACTTTACACCTCAATGTATGTACATTTTGCCACTGTGGAGACCCCTTTGAGCATATAAAAGGAGGCCCAAGGCAACTGCTACAGAGGAGGAGAACTTCTGGCCCATTCTGCATGCGTAGCTGCTCTTTGAACATACTGTTCATTGCAAGCGCTCCTGGAGCCTGGGCTCAAGAACATCAATAAGAACACAAAGCAGGAGTAGGGTTTTACGCTGATCAGTGGCCCGAACCTAGGTAAAATCTTCCCGCGTCGATCGTTGGTTCTGCTCTTTGCGTATACCTCTCCCCCCGCCGAATCATAAAGGGATCTCTCGGGATCCCATAGGTGTCGTGCCCCGACATATTTGGCGCGCCAGGTAGGGGGATTGAAGGTTGCGTGAACCTGATCTAGTGATCGGCGCCTTAGTTTCTTCATCATCTTCATCATCATGCCACCCAAGAAGAAGAGCGCTGCGACGGCGCAACCGTCCACGTCTGTTTTGCCTACACCTTCGCGTACAGGCGACGGCCTGGGTGCAGAAGAAAGAGGATTAGAACCCCCACGGCGTTCTGGGGATCCGAGCCAGGCGAGCGGCATCGTTTGCAGTGGCAGTGGTAACCTGCACGCCGCTGGATCTAGAGATGGCGTTGTGTTGCCTACGGGTGGCACAATGAACTCGAGAGATCGGAGGGCGCCTGCTGGAGCTCCCGCGCTGGCGCAAGCCTCACGACCTACCCAGGTCGTGCATGATGAGCGACGTTATGGCGCTGGTGGTTCAGGGCGTCCCCATGAAAAGGTTTCTGCGCATCGATCCCAAGATGCGCGGGACCAGCATGCACACCGAGCTGCTGGCGGAGGTGGCGCGCGGTCGCGTGACCGTGGTGGTGCTCCTTCTAACATGGTTAGGAGTTAGAGCACCTCACGTACCTCTCACCTGTCGCCGCTGCCTACGCCAGCAGAAGCCTTGGCACGTGCGCAGCTGCTGCTCGATTTTCCTCCTGCTCCGGAGAAGATGGAGGAGTGGCGAGCTACTATCCAGAGCCTTATCGGCTTCGCCAACAAAGATGGGCCGCAAGAGGCAGGGCCCTCGCAGCGGAGGCCCATCGATCTGGCGCGAGCCGATGTAGAGAAAACCGGAGGTGGTGCAACCACTGTGCACTCCCCTCCGCGGCACCAGCGGCGGCCGACAACCCAGCAAGTCGACCGCCATGAAGAAGTTTCCACGGCGTCATCCGATCCATGGATGCGCCGCGATCAGCATCAAGTTCTCCAGGAACGAGGCAAGGAGGACGCTTGAACTACCATCGAGCAGCGACGGGAAGCGCGCTATTAGTCTGATAAGCGCGCGGGGCCGGCTGTCGATGAGCCTGCGCCAGGGGACGTAGGAGACTTGCCTTATGAGGTAGGGACTCCAGCGTTTACCCGTGAGCTGCGGCAAGTCCGGTGGCCCAATTCCCGAACCTTCAAGCCGGAGGTCCCGGAGAAATATGATGGTAAGACCCATCCCTCGGAGTTCCTGAGCATCTACACCATTGCGGTGCAGGCTGCCGGGGGCCGAGATGACAAGATACTTGCCAACTACTTCCCGTTGGTGCTCAAACCCAACATCAGGTCGTGGTTGATGCATCTGCCGGAGAATTCTATTTCTTCATGGTCAGATCTATGCCATTAGTTTGTTGTCGCCTTTGTTGGAGGCCACCAAGCTCCTGGCCAAGAGAGCGATTTGCACATCATCCCTCAGAAGGAGGGCGAGTCCCTGCGCAAGTTTATCCAGAGATTCAGCCGAGTGCAGTATAATATTCCTGACGTTCACCCTGCCGCTGTCGTTAGCGCGTTCCACCAGAACATGCGTAACCGCAAAATGCGGGAAGAGCTGGCAATGAACAAAGTCAAGAGTATTGCCGAGCTTTACGCTTTGGCCGACAAGTGCGCTCGAGCTGAAGAGGGGAGGAAACTCCCTGGCGAGGCTGTTGGCGCGGCGGGCGAGTCCGAAGATGAAGACGCCGCGGCCCCATCAAGGAAAGGCCGGCGGCGAAACAGGAAGCGCGGAGGCAAGGCCGTGCTTGCTGTCGAGGAATCCGACAACCCCAGCGCCGCCAAGAAGGCCAAGGTTGGTGACCCCGGCAAGGATCTTGCCGGGTGCCCTTCCTATCAGGCCTTGGCGGCTGCCGACAAGTCAGAGAACTCCGGCAAGCAGTATTGCAAGATCTATCGCACCAAGGGCCACGATCTCCAGAACTGCCGACAAGTTGAGCAGCTTGCCGAGAAGCAGAGGGCCGAATATGAGAGGCGGGATAAGGAGAAGGCCCAAGATGGTGCTGATGGGTCCGGCAAGAAGCGCGGTGGCCGAGGGGGGCGCCGTGGCAAGGCCAAGCAGCAAAAGGATCGGCCCGCTCGGGGCCGAGACAAAGAAGAAGATGATGATGAGGAGGATGATCAATCCAGTGAGCAAGAATTCCAGAAGGCTACGGAGGCCATGTGTATCGATGTGGGTACCTCGCTGCATTCTTCCCACCGCCAACTCAAACAGTGGGTACGGGAGGTCAATGCGGCAGAGCCATCCCCAGATGCATGTAGGCCCCTGAAGTGGTCCTGCACGCCTATCATTTTCGACGCCGAGGATCACCCTGATCGCACAACTGCGGTCGGGTGCTTGCCATTGTTGGTCTCGCCAACGATTCGCAACCTCAAGGTGACGAAAATGTTAGTTGACGGCGGGGCCGGCCTAAACTTAATCTCACCGGATGTGCTCAGAAAGCTCCAAATTCCCGAAGAGGACCTCGAAGAAACGGGTACGTTTCAAGGGGTCAATCCGAGAAGAACCCAGCCTAAGGGCAAGATTACGCTGCCGGTAACATTTGGCAACGAGCTCAACTTCAGGACCGAGAAGGTGGTGTTTGATGTCGCCAAGATCCCCATGTCATACAATGGGATCCTTGGTCGGCCAGCGCTGGCTAAGTTTATGGCGGCATCACACTACGCCTACAATGTCTTGAAGATGCCTGGGCCGTTGGCCGTCATCACTATCCATTCCGATAAGAAGGATGCACTCATCTGTGCCGACCAACTTTACCGGGAAGCAGTTGCAGCACCTGCCATCAAGGCACCTGCTCCTGCCGCTGGAACTCCCGGGGGGAAGAAGAAGACCGGCAGGAACCTTGGCGCGAACTCCGCATAGCGCACCTCCTCGGAGTGCTGCGCTTCCGTCAAGGACGTACTAGAGAGTTCCACCGGCAAGAACAAGAAGTCCAAGGCTGCTCCACCGGAGACCAAGAAGGTGACTGTCAGAGAGGATGGAACGGGGGGAACTTTCACCATAAGTTCCACCCTAGATGACAAATAGGAAAGCACGCTCGTTGCTTTCCTGCGGGCGAATGTCGACATGTTTGCATGGCAACCGTCTGACATCCCCGGTGTTCCCATGAAGGTAATTGAGCACCACCTTGCAGTCTGTCCTCATGCGCGGCCCATCAAGCAAAGGTTCAGGAAGCAAGCCTTGGAGCGGCAAGAATTCATTGCCGAAGAAATCAGAAAGCTGGAGGCGGCAGGACTGGTCAAAGGAGTGCTTCATCCAACCTGGTTGGCCAATCCGGTTGTAGTGCGGAAAGCGAATGGGAAATGGAGGATTTGTATCGATTATACAGATATCAATAAAGCTTGTCCAAAAGATCCCTTTCCCTTGCCGCGCATCGACCAGATTGTGGATGCCACCGCTGGTTGTGATCTCCTATCCTTCCTTGATGCCTATTCAGGGTATCATCAGATTTTTATGGCAAAAGAAGATGAAGAGAAGACCGCATTTATCACCCCATGTGGTACGTATTGTTTTATACGAATGCCTTTCGGGTTGAAAAGTGCTGGTTCGACATTTGCTAGAGCAATCCAGATTGGTTTTGAGCCTCAACTCCATAGAAATATGGAGGCGTATATGGATGATATAGTGGTCAAAACCAAGGACAAAGCAACGCTCATTCAAGATTTAGAAGAAACATTTGCAAACTTGCGCAAGATCAACTTGAAGCTCAATCCTGAGAAGTGCTTGTTCGGTGTCCCTTCCGGCAAGCTCCTTGGATTTTTTGTATCTTGCCGGGGAATCGAAGCGAACCTCGACAAGATCAAAGCTATTGAGCAAATTGAAGCGCTGAGACGCGTCAAGAATGTGCGTCGTCTTGCCGGCTGTGTTGCTACTCTAAGCAGGTTTATTTCCAAATCTGCTGAGCGCGCCCTGCCCTTCTTCAAAATTTTGAAGAAGGCAGGTCCGATGAAATGGACTCCGGAGGCGGAGGCTGCGCTGCATGATTTGAAGAAATACCTTTCCTCTCCGCCAACGCTAGTCGCGCCTAAACCACAAGAGCCGTTGCTGCTGTATCTGGCAGCAACGAATCAAGTGGTTAGCGCTGCGCTAGTGGCGCAGAGAGAAGCTGATGAGGAAGCAACACCAGCGGCAGGACCGCTAGATGACGCGGCAAGATCATCCCCGGCAAGGGTTGATCCCGGCAAGACAGGATCTGCGCAAACAGAAGAACCAGTGCAAAAGAAGAAGGTGGTGCAGCACCCACTTTATTTTGTTAGCTCTCTTTTACAAGGAGCTAGGTCAAGATATTCTGGTGTGCAGAAGTTGCTTTTCGGCCTTCTTATGGCTTCGAGGAAGCTGCGCCATTATTTTCAAGCACATGAAATCACCGTCGTCACTCGCTTTCCGTTGCAACAGATTTTGCAAAATCCAGAAGCAACCGGCAGGATCGTCGAGTGGGCGTTGGAATTGTCGAGCTTTGGCCTCAAGTTTGAAAGCACTTCGACGATTCAGAGCAGGGCCTTGGTAGAGTTCATTGCAGAATGGACCCCAACGCCAGACGAAGAGGTTCAAGAAACGACTCTTCCCGGCAAGGAAATCGATCAGCAATGGGTTATGTACTTTGACGGGGCTTTCTCGCTGCAAGGCGCCGGTGCTGGCGTGCTGCTTGTCGCACCCACCGGAGAGCACCTCAAGTATGTAGTCCAAATGCACTTCCCCCGGGAGAGTTCGACCAACAACACTGCGGAATACGAGGGTTTGCTTGCCGGTCTCAGGATCGCGGCAGACCTTGGTATCAAAAAGCTCATCATCAAAGGCGATTCACAACTTGTCGTCAGGCAAGTTAACAAGAGTTATCAAAGTCCATTGATGCAAGCCTATGTAGATGAAGTGAGGAAAATGGAAGAACGTTTTGACGGTCTGCAGATGGAGCACGCTCCTCGTGCCGAGAACAGTGTTGCTGATGACCTGTCAAAGCGTGCCGCTCTCAAGTTGCCTGTGGAACCAGGAACTTTTGTGCTCCAATTGACTCAACCATCCGTGGCGCCATCGATGCGGCAAGAAAAGAGAAGAAAGTTGAACTCTGGCCAGTACTTCCCGGCAGAGCTCCCCGGAGCCACCGGTAAGGAAGTCGCCAGGATTGACATGCCTGCCGGGGAACAACAGGCTCCGACAGGGCCTCAGGCCCTTGCTGTCGAGACGAACATTCCCCCGGCAGAGGAGATGCCTTTAGTCCTAGCTGTCGAGCCTCAGGCTCCAGCATGGGCGCAGCACATTGTCCATTTCCTTCAGACAGGTGAACTCCCTGAGGAACAGGAAGAAGCAGAGAGAGTAGCCCGTCGGTCTGTCATGTACAAGTTCGTCGATGATGTCCTGTACAGAAAGAGACCAAACGGTGTGAAATTGAAGTGCATTCCTCGGGAGGATGGACTAGAGCTGTTGGCGGAGATACATGGGGGCATATGTGGCTCTCACATAGGGTCAAGAGCGCTTGCCGGGAAAGCATTCCGGCAAGATTTCTTTTGGCCCACCGCTCTCCAGGATAGGACTGCACTAGTAACCAAGTGTGAAGCGTGCCAGTTTCATTCAAAGAAATTACATCAACTAGCTCAAGCTCTTCAGACAATCCCTCTCTCCTGGCCATTTTCGGTCTGGGGGCTCGACATACTGGGCCCTTTCCCCCGTGCTACCGGGGGCTTTGAGTACTTGTACGTTGCTATCGACAAGTTCACAAAGTGGCCGGAGGTGGAAGCAGTGAGGAAGGTGACAGCACAATCGGCCGTCTAGTTCTTCAAGGGAATAGTTTGCCGTTTCGGTGTACCCAACAGGATCATCACCGACAACGGCACGCAGTTCACAAGTCGCACCTTCATGCAGTACGTCCAAAACCTTGGTGGCAAAATTTGTTTTGCCTCTGTTGCTCACCCGAGAAGCAACGGCCAAGCGGAGAGGGCCAATGCTGAAGTGATGCGCGGTCTCAGGACCAAAACCTTTGACAGGCTGAAAAAGTGCGGAAGACGCTGGATTGATGAGTTGCCGGCGGTTCTTTGGTCAATCAGAACGACACCAAATTGAGCCACCGGCCAGATGCCCTTCGCTCTGGTCTACGGAGCAGAAGCAATTCTCCCCACGGAACTCATATACGGATCTCCTCGAGTGCTCGCTTATGATGAGCTTGAGCAAGAGCAACTGCGGCAAGATGACGCTGTGCTCCATGAGGAGAATCATCTTCAGGCTGCTGTGCGAGCTGCATGCTACCAGCAAGCTTTGCGCCGCTATCATAGCCGCAAAGTTCACGCCCGAAGCCTTGAGGAAGGCGACCTTGTTCTTCGGCGGATTCAATCCGCCAAGAATTCAAACAAGTTGACGCCAATGTGGGAAGGCCCTTATCGGGTAGTACGAGTCACCAGGCCCGGTGCTGTCTGCCTGGAGACCGAAGATGGCGTTCCAGTGAGCAATTCCTGGAATATCGAGCATCTTCGCAAATTCTACCCATAAGGCGCGGTTGCCGGAGGCCCCCGGCAACCACCCTTTTGTACAAGTCTTGCCGGCAAGGCATGTGATCCTTTGTACAAAGCCAGGCGTAGACCCTGAACACAGATGAATGAATTTAAGTGTTGTAGATTCCCTTATTGATTCCCATGTTCATATTTATATATATGCATGTTTGTCTAAGATGTTGTATGACACCTACTCCCGGTAAGTTCTAACGAACCGCCAAGGTTTCATGTCTTTATTTTCTGTTCTTTCTTTTTCTCAAAAGACAGAAGGATTCCTCGCGTGCACATTTGCCGGGGGGGAAGGGAGATATGAATACCAGTTGGCGACGTTCGGAATCGACGCTTGCCGGAGGAAGGACAGTGATAGAAAGCTAAGTCCTAAAAACTCAGAGCAAGTTTTTCTTTTATTACAAGGTTATTTCCTTGGACGATTCCGACTCTTGTATGGAAAATCTGCACGCGAAGGAACCCTTGTTGTAATCGGTCGCGCCCTTATTTTGTTTCGAGCCCGATCAGCGATTTAAGTGGCTGCACTGAGAACACCAAGGTGTCTTGCCGGCCGCTGCGCCTCCAGCAGGCTGCTGAAGTCCCGCACCCAGCGCTCGTGGCAGGTTGCGCGCCGGCAAGTTTTTCAGTAAGCGTAGGGTGAACTCCATACATAAGGGAATCAGACAAGGAAAATAGCAAGCATAAGCCTAAACATAGGCAAATTATATTACATCCATGAGTTGCCGCAATTCTAACTTGAGACTTAATTGTCTTTTACATGGAATGACGACGGCAAGAAAAAGGGGAGCACTCAATCCCTGTGCTGGCCTTCGATCCTTTTGATGGAGTCCACCTTCTCAAGGATAGGCGCGATGCACTCTTCAAGCGCCTCGACATTTGCGTCCCTTGGCAGATGGCCGAGCGCGTTGGAGAGGTCGATGCCGGGATTGCTGTGCACCACCTTGATGAGCACCTTGCGGAGGACGGCCCGGCAAAGCCGGCGAGTCACATTGGCCAATTGGGTCGCCCGGCTAGACTGGAGCACCCTCAAGGCGTTGATGATGCTTTCAAAGAACATCGTCAACCTGGCACTTGGAGATATTCTTTCCTCGGAAGAATACTTGAAGTTCGACAGGCCCATGGTTGACAGTTCTGCGGTAAGCTTCTCCGCGGTGGCGATGAGACGTCTAGTCCAGATCTCCACTCCCTTCTCGTACTCGGTTTGGGCGGCGGTGGCGCTCTTGAGCAGGTTCCTCTGTCCTTGGAGATCCTTGAGTAGAGCCTTCTCACGGGCCTTGCCGGCCTCGAGAGACTTCTGCAGCGTGGTCAGCTTCAACTCTAGAACCGCAATGTTATCAGCCGCAGAGGAGAGCTGCTTGGTTTTGTCAGACAGGGCAACTTGCATCTCCGCCAAGGAGTGGAGGGTTTTTTCCCTGTCGCCCTTGAGCGTTGAGTGCTCCTTGCCGTGCTCTTCGAGATCTGTTTCCAGCCTCTTCACCTTGTCGCTCAGCTCGTTCTTGGCGGCCTCTGCAGCCTCGGCAGCATCGACGGCCTCCTTGAGCTTGCCGGCATGACTTGCAGTCAGAGCTTCGAGTGCCTCCTTATGTTTTTGCTACAGCTTCTGGGTCCGCTGCGCGACAAGATTCTCGATATCTTCATCTTTGCTGCGAAGCTTGGCGGCGAGCGCCTGCTCACGTGCGGTGAGATCTTCCTCATGAGCATCAAGAGCAACGCGGCGCCCCGTCAGGAGGGCATCTTCGGCAGCAATCCTTTGAGCAGCTTCATCATGCGCCTTCTCCATATCGGATTGCTTCAGAAGGATCTCAGTCCACTGCTGGCTCACTTGTTCCCGGCCGGCAACCAACTCTTGGAGGGCCTCGGCGTGCTAGATCTGCATTTGTGCGACGCGCCTTTGAAAATCTGCTTCGGCCGCCTCGACAACTGCCATTCTGGAGTCCGCTTTGTCTTTCCGGGCGCGATGGAGAGCCTGGAGCTTGCGGAAATTCTTGCCCATGGCCTAAAGGAGCTGATCCTCTTCAGATTGCCGCCACTAGTGTTGGGGTCGTCAACAACTTCGAGCCCGACAGCAGCAATGATTTCTTCAAAAACTTCTCCTTCGGCTGGTGCCCCAGTGCTTGCCGTCCCCGGCAAGTTGACGAACAGATTCTCGCCAACCTTGAGGTATTTGCTGTATGAGGGGCCTTCAGATGTTGATGGCTGGTCTTCAGTGGCCGCCTCACCAATGGCAGGGGGCTCTGTGGCCGGTGCAGCGCCTGGTGCTCCTGTGGCAGGAATGCCGTCAGTGCGGTCCTCAGCCTCCCTGTCGCCCCCTTCAGTAGGTTCTTCGGCGGGTTCCTCTTGTGCAGTCTTGGCAGCCTCCCCGTCAAGAGCACCACCAGCCTCGACAGTGTCATCCTTGGTGGCTTTGCTGGCAGCGATCCTATCTGCTTCGGCAGCAGCGTCCCTGGCGGTCTCCTCGATGACAACGTCGACGTCCATGTGTTCCATCACAGGGAACTCTGAAGGACGAAGGAGAAAAACAGAATAAGATCGAGGTTGAAGTTTGAAGTGACTAAAGACAGAGAGATAAGGGAAAAAGAGTAACAAGCACTCTGAGGCAATCGAGTACCTGCGTCGGGCTGTCGGGAGGTGGCTTCGCCCCTCCCGGCAACTCCGGTTGCCGGGGGTGGGTTGCCGGAGTCCGCGCCTGCCGCCTCCTCCTCAATTAGGATGGGCTCGTCGGCAGGATCTCTTGCCGGGGACGTGCTTGTGGGCGGGGCGGTCGATGAAGGAGGCACAATGGGGATGTCTTCCGACAGCTGTCCTTGTTGTCGTTCTTCTCCTGTGAACCCAAAGATATCAGCGGCAAGAATGAAAGCCTCGGCACCCGCCAGCGGAAAAAGAACAGTGAACTTACGCTGGGGGCTGTGCTGGGGGCTGCGCTGGGGGCTGTGTTGAGGACTGGACTCCGAGCTGACAACGACAGTTTCTGGCACCCTCGTGGAGCCTGCCTGGGGCTCGTCACCCGTAGAAGTCCTTGACCTCTTCGCCATCCTCTCCAGCAATGTTTCTGTGTCACTGCAGAGACAATACGAGCAACTTAGTAAGATTGATCCAGGATTGGAATATAAAGGCTGCGGCAAAGTACTCACTCTTCTTCCTCTCGCTCCGGACTAAAGTCGGAGATGTCGAAGTCGACCTCCGCTGCGATGTCTGAGTGGGAAGGCAGAGGAGGAGTCCTAGGCCGCTTGGCTGTGGCAGGCACCGGAGCAGCTTCCGGTGCGGTAGTACGAGACCCTCCTGCCGCGCCAGCAGTGGCCGCTGGTGTGGGTCTCGCGCGCCGCGCAGGCTGTTGTCGAGCCCCCTGCCGCGATCCAGTCTTGCCGGCCACTTTCTTGCCGGGAGCTTCGCCGCTCGAAGAAGGCTGGCTTGCCGGGATGCCAGATGCAGCCTTCCGAAGAACACGCTTCGTCTTCTTCGGGGGTGGGAGCTCTTCTCGTGTTTCTTCTTCGGTCGTGTCCTCGCCGGACGAGCTCTTAGCGGCTGCGCTGCTCTCTTCCCCGGCAACCTTGTCCTCCCCGGCAGGTTTTACCTCCACTACCACCTCTATGTCGCTGGCTTCCCACTCTGTGAAGCTGACGCTGCTGGCCTCCGCGGCAAGATTTGCCTCCTCCACCCTAGTAGCAATGTAAGCTACTTCTTGGTCGGTGGTGGCTCGGATGAAATCTGACTCTTGCCGGACAGGCCTCTCCGTCAAGCTGTCAAAAAACTTCTGCGCTTCCTCCTCGGTTGGCTCGGCCAAGGTCGGGTCAAGACCGTGGGCGTTGAACATCGGCAAGAAGGCAATGATTGACCCCAAGGCAGAATTGTTGCACAAGGGAACAATCCTTGCTGGCAGCCGGTGCTTGTCTTCGCGCTGGAATATTTTTTGACGGAGAGCGCCAAGCTGCATAGCGGTCAGATTGTTGTTCAGCCCGGGGCGTAATCTCATGATATCTGCCGCGTTCTTGTATTCCCAAGCTGGCCTTGCCCTGTTCTGCAGAGGGGCGATGCGGCGGCGGAGAAAGTCGAAGCCGATCATCTCCATCGTCAGCCCGGCAGCCTTCAGGCGAAGGATCCTGGTTGTGGCAATTATGAGCCTCTCGTCTTCCGCAGTGGGATCGCTCCAATCCTTGCCGCGGACCACCTTCTGTTGCCGGGGATGACAAAACGGATGGGGATCTACTTCCTGGATCCAGCACCATTCAGCCCGCCACTCATCCCACTTTTCGCGGTAAACTCCTTCTGGGTATATCTCCTTATTCCAAGCCCTTGGAATCCAGGCGATAGAACCAGAGAGGGCCTCTCCTTTTTGGATGCGAGGGAAGAAGTAATGGCGAAAAAGAGCAGAATTGGGAATCACGCCGACGAAATTTTCACAAAGATGGGCAAAGATGGACATGCAAAGTACTGCATTCGGCGTGAAATCGAGAAGACGAAAGCCGTATGTGTACATGATATCATTGAAGAAGTCGGAAAAGGGGGGACAAAGCCAGCAATAGAAATATGCAGTGAAGAAAGGGTATATGTCCGATCCACCTTTGGAGCAAGCACCTGGGATTACGTGTGTGGCGGGGTGAGCTTGCGTCTCTTTCGCCCACATGCACTGGTATCGCCCCTTCAGAGCTTCAGCATCGAGCGATGGAGGGAAGACGACGAGCCTCTTCCGCATCTTTGCCAGTTCGCTCTCCGGAATGTCGGCTTTCGCCTCCTTGCCCTTGCCTTTGCTGGTCTTGGGCGGCATGGCGGCTGTGAGGGCGGAAGCTGGGGGTGAAGCGAGTGTGGAAGCCGCGGGCGGAAGAGGAAAAGGCTTCGCTCTGAGCTCGAAAGGAGGAAGGCGATGGCAATGGCCAGATTGAGAAGAAGAGGGGGGTAAATAGGCTTGTGCCTCTGCGACTTCTCCTTTTTTATGGGGAAGGAGCGGGGCCGCCTCTTTTATTCCCCAATGTGAATGCGCCTCTATAAGCGCGAGGCAGTTGCAGCCTTTTTGGCACGCTTCCCATGTCGCGCGCTCGATGCGTGTAGTGGGGGGCACAGTAAAACGAGATATTTACGAGCAGTTAATTCCCTGCCACGCGTGCCCGTGCACTGTTTGGGCCTAGCCCAACAACGCCTCGCACTCATGTATGGCCTAGGCCCGGGGGCTCCTGTCGGTGTACTAAGTATTGGGCCACTAGTACCCCATACTTGTGCACGAGCAGTTGTAGCCATCCTCGCGGCAAGGCTTACCGGGAACAGCTCGAGGTCGAATCAAGCCATCAAGGAAATCATCAAGTCAGAGATCTGAGGATCAGCAGATAAGCAAAGCTGGAATCCGAAGGCCAGCTTCCCCGGCAAGATCCTTGCCGGGATGGCCTGTGGAACCCGGCAGGGCTTGGCGCCCGGCAAGGCTTGGCGCCCGGCAAGGCTTGGCGCCCGGAAAGGCTTGGCGCTCGGCAAGGCTTGGAGCCCCGCAAGATTCGGCGCCCGGCAAGGCTTGGCACCCGGCAAGGCTTGGAGCCCGGCAAGATTCGGCGCCTGGCGAGATTCTGCCACTGTGCCACCGCTTCGGCACAGTAACAAGTCTGACATTCTGGGTCCTTCTCTGGATGTGTGGCAATGCGCCAGTGGAGGAGAGCTTAAGCGGTGCTGATGGGATGGCCCCTTTTTCCATCCCCAAGAAAGTGAGGACACCTAAACGGACACCTCACGGCGCATTAAATGCGTTTGTCCTAATCCGTCAGGGGTTAGGTATGATACCCGGTAGCTACTTTACACCTCAATGTATGTACATTTTGCCACTGTGGAGACCCCTTTGAGCATATAAAAGGAGGCCCAAGGCAACTGCTACAGAGGAGGAGAACTTCTGGCCCATTCTGCATGCGTAGCTGCTCTTTGAACGTACTGTTCATTGCAAGCGCTCCTGGAGCCTGGGCTCAAGAACATCAATAAGAACACAAAGCAGGAGTAGGGTTTTACGCTGATCAGCGGCCCGAACCTGGGTAAAATTTTCCCGCGTCGATCGTTGGTTCTGCTCTTTGCGTATACCTCTCCCCCCGCCGAATCATAAAGGGATCTCTCGGGATCCCATAGGTGTCGTGCCCCGACACGCAGACCCTGTGCAAAGATAATAAAACGAAGTGCTGGTGCCTAGGCTTGCATGCATGTTTTCTTAAGTATGATTTTGCTATGATAACCAATCCATTTAAGTTGGATCGTATGCTGTTGTTTTCTCCCCTGTACTATCAACAGGCCCCTGCCGCGGGTGAACTCCTCGAAGGGAAAAAGTGAGAATAGCCTAGGATAACGGTCCCCGACAACTCCTTCTTGTCGGAGCGATAGGAAGGACAGCTAACACAGATAAGTTTTCCTCCCCATCCACAAGTACGTCCCTGTATGAAAGTCTTGTACGTGAAGAAACCTTGCCACCCTCAACATCCGTGCTCCCATCCTTTGATTTGAAAGCTTACTTCAGTCAGGATGGTTGGAGTGGCATTTGGGGGGGGGGGATTGGTGAGGGGCCGGTTTCCTTCCATGCTCCCAACCCGTCAGGCCGGGTCCAGCGGCGGCAACGGAAGGGACCGGCAAGGAATCTTGCCGGGAAACCTTGTTTACTTGAAAGTATTGAGGGGCTATCCCTCAGCATGGACATGATACATGCACGAGTACCTGACAGGCATTTCCTTTTTCATTAATATGCAGATAAACAATTGCAAATCATACAGAGTACAAGAGTGGATGGAGGATTACATAATTTAAGCTAAAAGTTTGGCAGGTGCCTACATCTTTTAAATTGAAAAAGGATAAGTGCCCCATAATGCCTTTCTTGCCCCTCTCCTCCTAGGAGCTACAGAGGGAGGTGAAGAGGGCAAAAGGGGTGCCTAGGTAGAAGCCCAGCCTAACCCCATCAGGGCCTGTGGAACACAGCCTGACAAGATCAGGAGGGCGAGGGCGAAGCGAGAAGGTCGGAAGGAGCGACTAGGCGATGCCCTGGTCACCACCGCCAGGACCAGAGGAACACGGCAGGAGGGACACCGGCAGGGAAAATGAAGCCGGAGTCCACGAGGAAGCTTGCCGGGGTCCAGCTGGAGGAGGCAGAGGCATCCACACCCAACACCCCGGCAAATCGCTCTGCCGGGGAGAAGGCCAGGTGCAGATGATGGTGCCACCGGCGCCTAGCTGACGGTGATGGTGCGTCCAGCGCTCAGCTGGACTCCGAGCCGCCGTCCTCCCACTCGGCACCATCGTCATCGCCGTCAGTGTCCTCTTCGTCTCTGTCGCTCGAGAAGGAGCTTTCGTCGTCGGTCGAGCTCTCCGTGCAGCACCATAAGCAAGCACCCGAGCGCCCGAAGACCTTGATGGAGAGCAGGTCGGCCTCCATTAGTTTGAAATGGAGAACGTGCCCCTCCGCCAAGCTATGGGCACGAGCAAAGGTTTTCCAGCCACGCCGGAGAAGCATGACATGAGATGCGGGGAACTCCACGTCCACCCGCACGTTGCCATTACAGCAACCCCTCAGGTGCAACTTCAACGCGTGCGGCTGCTCAACCTCCATTACCCTTGCAAAAGGGGTAGGAAGCCGAAGACAACTGCGCGGGGGCTCGTGCAGCCTGAAGATGAACTCCAGCGGCGTGTCCCCGATGTGGCCCTCCATTAGAGTCGGAGTGACTGGAGGGGGAGTAGCCGAGCCACCGCCGCATCCCCTTTGGCCTCGAAAACCACGCCGGCCATGACCACGTCCTGCGGCCCCGTCATGTGCACTGGATCCAGCCCTTGCATCCCCAGCAGGGGCACGGACACGGTGCCGAGAGGAAGCCCTTGTTGCTGCTGCTGGAGCTCGGCCGTGCCCTCTTCCCCTCACCATGGTGGAAGAGGGAGCACAAGAAGAAGAAAGAGATGTGTGGGTGAGCCCTTTTTGCCACCTCTGCTTTCCCTTTTTATAGCGGAGCGTGGCTAGGGGCTGGCTCCCCACTACCCCGTGGCAACCACCACGCTCCACCAATCCGGTCCATTTGCGTCACTGGCAACATCCAGAATCACCGATCGTCCTGCTACGCCTATCCACGATGCCGAGCTTTCTGCCATGGCACTCATTCCCACGCCCTACGCATCCGCCACCAACCCTGCGCAATGCATGCAGCGTACGTGGCGGAAACGGTAGGAGTAGTAGGATAGGTAAAATGGCAGTTACCTCCCCGTGAATATAGGTGGCCCACTGGCCATTACATTGGCAGCCCCACGTCGTTCAGCACAGCTCATGGGGAAACCGGGAACTGATTCAATCCCAAGTTAATGAAGAAGCAAAGAAGATATCAAGGAAGAAATGGATCCTACTGCGGCATGGTCGACGTATCCGCCAGTGTATTTGTTGGGGCCTACCCCAACGATGCCCGCCAGCATGTGTGGGCCAGGCCCGGGGGCTCCTGTCGGTGCAAAAAACATCCGTGTTCGTTGACCAGACTCATACACAGGTGTGCTAACGATCATACGTCCAACGCCAACATGTATTGCAAGGCCAAGCCAGAGAAGCCACTCTTCATGACATCAAGGAGAGCATTAAGAAGAACAAAGCAACAGGATATCACCTTGGGAAGGCCTCCCATGCCAGGCAGGAGAGCCCGGCCCGGTCGAGACCACCCCGAAGGCAAGTCCAGAATCGCCCCGGCAAGCCTGTCGAGGCCGCCAAGACCAAAACCACCGCCAAGACACCACCGCTCCACCGCGCCTCGACGCTAGTCACTTATCGATGCGCTGTCGAGCACCCCAGGTGATTAAGTGGCACTCATTAAGCATGTGGCAGCTTGCTGAAAGACAGATCACACCTATTTGACACTCGTCCAGAGGCGTGTCAAGATGATAAGCTGAAGGTGGTTAAGCGGCAATATAAGCTTGCCGGGGATGCACCCCCGCATGCCACCTAAGGTAGCATTTATGGCATTTTATCCTAAGTGCCAGAGTTAGGTATGATAGCACTGTTAGCTATCTAATCGCAAGATAATGACTATTTTGCCACTGTGGTTACCCCTTGGGCTATAAAAGGAGGTCCAACGCAACCTAGAGAGGGATTCGGACCATCCCACACTTGGACGCGCGTAGCAGCTCTCCCCGAGGCCACCTTGCCGGGCTTGAGCATTGCATGTCTTTGTGTTCATCCATCCAATCCACCAAAGCAGGAGTAGGGTTTTACACTTCTCAGCAGCCCGAACCTGGGTAAAAAACCACCAGAGTCACATCGTCGAGCTGCCTCATGGCCTCCGCTCTTTGTGCAACATGATCTCCCCTTGCCGAACCACAAAGAGGCATGTGGCCCCATAGGTGATCGTGCTCACCCACGACACTGGGGTTCACTCTGGTTTTTCTTGTTGCCACCATCCAGGGTTAGGTTCTCTCATTCCAGAATAACAAACTGTAATTGTGTTCTCAGTTGGAATACTGAACTGAACCTTGTAGTGGACTCACCATCTGAACTTCTTGTGCAACTCCACTAAATTTAAGCACCACTATTTGCAAAAATAAGCAGACCACAATGCCTCTTGTCCATGCACCTGGTCCCAAAACCTCCACGCAACCATGCCAGCTAGTCCTCGGGTCATCGTTGGTCTGAGAACGAGTGTATTTCCGACAAGGACGTGGTGCTTGTTTTCTCCGCCACACATGACAGGCTCGTTCCTACACTGCAATCAAGAAGTAAACATACGAATCAGCTTCTTTTAGATTGTGTTGGTCATTCTACCTAGTTACTACCAATGTAGGAATACCTGGAAAACGGGTGGCTAGACGACGACATGTAGGAACAACCATCTGATTTTGTGCAGTTCTGCTAAAATTGAGGTGTGTGCTTCTGATTGTTCAAATAGAAACGATATGGAGACAGACGTCCCTATTTGCACAAATATGTAATATGGTTATTTAAGCAGTGACAGTTATTTCATTGGCATATGATTAACAACAGCATCTCTTGTGCTATAAATGGTAGTACATTGACATTATGAAAAAGTTCCATTAAGTAAGAAGTAGCATCACGTCATATCAACACTGCCACTAGATTAGCATGCAGAACAATAGCATTAGTATTACTGTCATGAGAGTAGCACATGGTCAGTAGCTCCGAGCACGGTGCAACCAAAATTTGCAATCAAATTTGTGCAGTTCCACTGAGATGAAGCAATGTTACCAGTGTGAGATTTAAGTGTAACTGCCAAAACACAATTCATGGGAAATAAATTAAGACGGAAGCACTTCATAAAATGGTGGTGTCATTGCTTCAACTTATCGATGGCACTAGACTGGCAGCGGGATTACTTAATAGTGACATTAGGCTAACAATGGCATTGCTTCATTTTTCATGTGATTTTCCATTAATGGTAGCGATTAGGGCATAGGGACAACAGGGGCATAAAGTGGTAAGGCAGATGTGCTTGCCGAGGGCGGCAAACATTCAGGCAGCATGTCTGCATTTGTCCCATTTTTTCTCGGGGACATTTTATAATGTGAGCATGGGAAATCTAGACCCATTCATTCTCATTTGCGTTGCCCCCCAACACCCCTCACTTTATTTCCTTTTTGACCAAGAGATAGGTCCACTTCCCACCACCCTTCACCATCCACCCCACTTTCCTCCCCTTTTCAACCAAGAGACCGGTTGGGTAGTCAGTCTCTACTACTTTCCCCCGTTTCTTTCCTCTTAGAACCAAGTACTAGATTCATGCTACAGCTTTCCCGCTTTCTTCTCTGTTTGAACCAAGTCTTAGATTCGACTGTCTGAACTAGCTTTACCTCTAATAATAGTAAAAAACTAGGTGGCTTTGGAATAGCCAATGGAAGTAGAAAAAGATCCACATGCAGCCACGTGGGGAGCTGGGCAGTAGAGCAAGGCCGGTTTCGAAGGAAGATATAACTGAGGGTCGTCGGGATGTGGCTAGGAGGGCGTCGGGAGGCCGGATCTACCCACAATACGGCAGGAAGGAAGAAGGCGTCGGAGGCCCTCCCGTGTCGGCGTTGTGTCAGAGAGAACAGCACGGGCTGCCAATCGAGACGCGCGGGCAGCTGTTGGTCTCCTCCCTCGTCGCCAATGATCGCGTCAACGATGCACCTACTCCCCTGCACCTGTTGAGGGGATCCAGCCGGATCTATGACCAGTGGTGAGCAGAGAGAGAGAGAGAGTGTGTGTGCCAACCGATGTCTTGTTTGGATCCGACGAGCATGAGAGAGTCAATGAGAGCAACCCTAGTAAAGCAAGCGCCGAGGCTCCTGCATATATATATATATATATATATATATATATATATTCTGATCACGGGATGAGAATAATATTCTGCTAACTACCTGATCCGTCCCAGTAGTAGTAGTTGAACTTCCCCCAGTGCTAGATTGAACTTCCGCGAACATTGTCCAAATGGGGCTTGTGATATACCGTTGGAAAGTTGTGGGCACGAGTATCATAATCTAAGTTAAATTTTTGGCAAAATGAACACGGTTGAAGAGCAGTTTTGAAAACCGTTTTTTCTTAATACAAAAAACATGAATCATATTTTTTTAGCCCATTTCTAAACCATTTATCGAAATGAGGGAAATAATATGGCATTGGAAACCTGCTGTAAATCCTCTCATTCCACATGTAGAAAGTTTTCCCAAATTCCCTATGGTTAAAGTGTAATTTGAAAAATCATAGAATTTCGCAAACTGAACATCTGAGTTCGTATTTTCGAGGCCATTTCTAAATGGCTAACCTGATTGAGGCAAACCACATGGCGTTGGAAAGCTTATGAAAATGTGCTTCTTTTTCATGTAGATTTTTTTTCTAATTTTGAACGATTTAAGAGTAATTTAGAAAACGATCAAAGTTCCACCGAGTTCGTATTTTCAAGTTAATTTTTTAACCGTTTGCCGGAATGCAGCAAATGATATGGCGTTGGAAAGCTTGGAAAAATGCGAAACTTTTATGTATATAATGTTTCTCCCAATTCCCTACGGTTTTACATCAATTTATAAAATGGCTGAAAACGTATTTTGGCCATAATTTGTGCAACCTTTATCGGAATGGGGCAAATAATATACCATTGGAAAGCTATCGAAAATGCGAAACTTTTTCGTATAGAAACTTTTCTCTAATTCCTAGATGTTTTTCCGTAATTTGGAAAACGGCGAGATCATGCGTTCTGCCTTCATCGCCAAAACAGAGTGTTCGGATATGCACTACGTGAAGAAGTTGAACTTCTGGGGCATGTCTATTTGAACTTCACTCTGTTTTTTCATGTGCTATTTTTTGCCCGTAACTCCCCAACCACTTACCAGAATTGAGCAAATGATATACCGATGGAAAGCTGTTGAAAACATGCAACTTTCCCCTGTTTATAATTTTTTCATACTCGCGACGGTTCAAAAGAATATTTTGAATACATAAAAACATGTTTTGAATGGTATACATGAAACCTTTTAACCCTTCATCGGAATGTAGCTTATAATATACCCTTGGAAATCTTATGAATAGGAGCAACTTTTTCATGTAGACAGTTATTACAAATTCTTTGTCGTTTGAGAGCAGTTTTAAAAATGGTAAAAAAAACGTCATTTTTGCCCCCTTTTACATGTAATTGATGGTCGAACGTCCTGAAATATAAATTTTGAACCGTGCAGGGAGGAGCATGTGAACTTCTTGCAACAAACCTTTTAGCTTTTAGTTTTTTATTCTTTTATTCTCATCTGAAACACATTCGTGTTGTAGTTGAACTGCTCGTTATTTTCACATTGAACTTCTGTCATGTATTTTAGTTCGTAATTCCTCACATGTTCGTCAGAATTGCACAAATGATACACCTTTTCTAGAAACCTATCGAAAATACACAACTTTTTCTAATACGATTTAAATTTTGGTTCGAACAACATACACCAATTTGTTTTAACCATTTATTTTCAGAATAGAGCATACGGTATACCCCTTTTGGAAAGTTGTTGAATAAGAGGAACTTTTCTCATGTAGAGATTTTTTTTTCAAATTTGTAATGGAATGAGAGAATTATTATAAAACACCAAAAACAACATCTTTTTTGTGTTTTTGAACATGTAAATAGATGGTGAACCTCTCTCACAAGAATGTTTGAACTTTCCGGGGCTGAGGACTTGAACTTCTAGCCACAAAAATTTTAAATTTCCCCTGTTATTCCTTTTTTCTCATATGAAACACACACCATGCAGTACGTGAACTTCCAGCAATTATCAATTTAGACTTCTCTTTGTTTCGCTTTTAGTAATGGAAAAATATGAGTTTTTTATGGATACAGAACCGCTCTAACTTTTTTATTTGAACTTCTTTGTGTGTATTTTTAGAAATGTAAAGATTGGAGTTTTGTTAGAAACATCAGACTTCATTATTTCAAATTGAACTTATTGGTTTTATTATTTAGAAACTGAAAAAAAAATTATTTTCAAATAAATATCAAATTGCTCCATTTTTTCCAATTGAACTTCTTGGTTTTATTCTCTAGTAACGAGAAAACCCGAGTTCTTTATATACATTAAACTACTCCATTTTTTAAAATTGAATTTCTTGGTTTTAATCTTTTAGTTTTGGGGAAAATCTGATTTTTTATTTGAACTTCTTGGTTTTAGTTTGAACTTTTTTTAGTTTTTCCTATTTATTTAATTTTGACCTTCTTCTTTTTATTCTTTAGTATGAGAAAACATTTGAGTTTTTCTAACCTTCGTACTTCTCTCTTATTTTACTTTGAACCTCTTAGAGAAAAATATGGTTTTAAATAAGCAAACAATTTTCTAGGTTATTAATTTTGAACTTCTAGGTTTTTTTACCTTCTCGGTTATTTCAAATTGAACTTCTTATGTTTTCAAAATTTGAACTTCTAGGTTTTTTTTAACTGAATTACTCTGTTATTTTGACTTGACCTTCTTGGTTTTGTAAGAAAAATTGAACTTCTCTGTTATTTAAATTTGAACCTCTATGGGTTTTTTAGAAACGGGGAAAATCCAAGTTTTTCAAATTTTGAATTACTCTATTTTTTCAGTTTTGAACTTCTTGGTTTATTCTTTAGAAATGGGGAAAATCCAATTTTTGTAAAAACATCAAAACACTCTTGTTATTCTAATTTGAACTTCTCGTATTCTTTTTAATATCTTTTCTACATTTATACATTATAATTCTGTAGTTTTCCTAGTGGAATTTTTTTGTATGAAGTTGTAGTGGAATTAGAGTTGGAAAATATAGCCTTTTATAGTTGATCATGACCACTAGGTAAAAACCATTACTTTTTCTTTGAACCACACACGTTCCTTTATCACCAAATAGTAAGACACGTTGTAACTTATCCTCTTACATATGACATGTTCCTTATCCACACCGTCTAGACACATTCATCTTTTATCTCTTTCACCCCATGCTTTTGTCTTCTTCATTGTACACCCAAATTAACAGCAACCAAAGCCAGCAGCAACTCGGTGTCATGCGCGGGGAAGCTGACAGGGAACACAAAACACACACAGCTACGGGGAGAGGCGCCAGGAAACCACGGAGCCCCGTGTGAGACAGCGATGAGAGACGTTGGGCGAAGGTCGATGACATGAGCCATGGAAGGTCTGTGAGAGATGCCCAAGCAGGTCACACGTGAAGGATGGCGAACATACAATAGATTGAATATCGGAGGAGCTGCATTACATCCTAGTCACCAACACAACTCAGTACGGATCAAAATTTCCAATCAGTTAAAATAAACAATGTTGCTGCTTTGAAGATGAACAAGAACATGAAGAGGAACGATCTTGTCCCAAGTCCTAATCCATGGTGTCTACTAGCTATACGTTGTATAGTAGATAAGTTACATAGTTCAGTCATACTTTTCTTCTTCCCACACGGTTCTGAATGGTTTTCAGTAGGGTAGATGTCTATTTCTAGTTCAGTACTAGATAATTCAAAACTGCCAAGTTAAACTGGTTTATTTTACAGATCAGATGTGAGGGCCTACCACACTCTTACACACTCTATAAAAGAAACATAAAAGGAACTCACATGATAGACTTGAACAATTCTCTCTGTAGACCAAACCTATTGTCAATATCTTATGGGTTTGGCACTTCGAACATCACCGGCCGAGAGTGAAAATCTGGAGCGTTTAGGTGTTTTTGACCTTCTCGAACAATTTGTTTTGACCTTCAGCCATTTTTTCTAATTCCAAGAACTGAGCGAACTTGACAACAACATATAATGTTTGTTTTTTTGCAGCTAAACTGATGCATCTGGCGAAGCCGGCCTGCAACAATGGCCAATTATTCAGAGGATAAACACAAACAAGCGATGCAACTGGAGTTTTGCTATAGACACAAGTAGTAGTAGCTTCTGTAGGGTGGTCTTAGGCGGGAGGAAGTTGTGGCCTCGGGAGGCGGCGGAGCCCCACCGGGAGGAGGTGGAAGGTTTCGCCCGAGCTCTGCCGGGAGGTGGAGCAGTGGCTTGGATCCACCGGGGTGGTGACCCATCGACATGCAGGGGATGGCGTCCGCGGGGATGGCCGGCTAGGTTGGGTCTTGGTGGCGAGGAATGGCGGCGGCGACGCGCTGGGGAAGATGGCGGCGGGGGCATGGTGGGGCAGTTGTCGGCTGCGAGCACGGTGGGGCAGTTGGCGACGGCGGCGCGTGGGATCCCGCCTAGACCCGACCGTGTGAGAGGAGCCGCGTCGGCCAGGGGTGGAGGGGGAGGCACGCCGGCCGTGGGGGAGGAGGCGCGCGACTGCGGGGATGGCGGCGGCGGGGATCCGGGAGAGAGAGCGAGGGAGAGGTGGGGAACATGGGGTTCAGGGGTGGGATTTGTTTTTTTTTTTGTGAGTTCGGGAGCATCCCATCAGCGCCTATATAGGACGATCGTTATCAGAATAACTATTTTGATCCCAGGATCAGAATAGTGTTACTATATATATAGTAAAGTGATTTTGTTGTACCAATCGGTTTAAAATTGAATACACGCGAACCACTATTTTCATTTAAGGTTCAAATAAAAAAAACTCATCAATAATGCGCCACCGCTTCAGATCGCTCTATGTACTGTATCGTTCATGTGTGGTCCCCAACCCTCCATGAAGTTGAAAACTACACGAGTCAAATTGTCAATTGGGATGCCTCTTTGTAAACAAATGCGCTCCTACATGCACCTGCGCGTGGGTGTGAGAGAACTAGTGCATGCACCGCTTCTCTTCGTGAGAGTACAATGTATAAGTATGTTACGTGTGAGTTCCGAAAAAAAGTGTGTGACATCTTTTATTTTGTATAAGTTCCGAGGGAAGGGTGTGAAGAGCACATATGTGTGTGATGTCTACCTACAGATAGATGGTGGGTGCGAGAAGACCCGGGAGAGTCGTGACTCGTGCGGGTGCGTGTGTGCGTGAGAGAGAGAGGATAAGTGTCAATGCAATGCATGTGTTGGTAAATCATATCTGGCGAACATTCGCCACAAGCCGTTTCCTAACGAACGCCCAAAGAACCATCACATCAGCATCCGACAGTGGCAGTTTTGCCATGGCATTTGACAGAACAACCACTCCTCCGACACATAAAACGTCCATGTGAGCGTTCGCAACTGCCATATGCTCCCTTTGTTCCAAAATGTAGTGCATATAGCTTTATTGAAAATTCGAACCTCACAAACTTTTACCCAGTTTTCGTAGAACAACATGCACATATAGAATACCCAGTATATATCGTTTCATTCATCATCGAGAGGTACCTATAGAGATGGGGGAGGAATGTACAAAGCAAGACCGCCGTATCACCTGCAACAATTTCAAGCCTCCTTTGGTGTGGAGGAATATCAAATGAATTCTATATGATATGATTTTTATAGGAATTTTTCCTTTATAGCCATTTGGTTAATAGGAATGGATTCCTATACTCCATATTTCAAAGGAAAATAAACATCATATGATTTTTATAGGATTTTTTTTTCCTTTAGAGCCATTTGGTTCATAGGAATGGATTCCTATAGTCCCACATTTTAAAGGAAAATAAACATTAGCCTAGATTCAATGGAAAAGTTCATATGATGTGAACCAAATGAAATCTCTTTTCCAATCCCTACTCATAGGATTTGAAATACACGCCATCTCTTTCCCTACAACTTTCATATACATCTTCTATTCCTAAGGCCTCCTTTGGTTCATAGAATAGGATTATCATAGGAATAAGAAACTTATATGAAATGAGGTGACATGTATCTTAAATCCTATGAGTAGGAATAGGAAAAGAGATGTCATTTGGTTCACAACATAGAAATTGTTCCATTGAGTCTAGGCTTATGTTTATTTTCCTTTGAATTGTGGAGGATAGGAACCAATACTATGTAGGAATAGGAATCCATTTATATAAACCAAAGGGCTCTAAAGGAAAAGTTCCTATAATAACCCTATCCTATAAAATTCCTCCAAACCAAAGGAGGCCTAAATAGCTACAACCCACTAGCTATTTTTCCTAGACATGCAACTATGCCACATGAACACGTCATGCATGCAATTCATAAATTACATTGTTTTTGTACTCTATGCATGCAAGCACCACATCATCGATTCGTGCATGTTACTCATAAGTTATTTTTTGTATTAGATTTTGTATTGACAATATATGTGTTGGTCACTTGCACACCTATGTAGTTCACATTCATATTTTTGTTAGAAATGTCATTCTTTTAACTGCAATTCATTTTTTCTCTTTTTATACCCTTTTTATATGGGATTCCTCCATCCTTAGTTGTGCTCAGTTTCCCCCCGCCCATCTAACTTTGCTCACTTTTTCCTCCTCCACTCGCCCGTGCCTCACAAAAGGCCAAACGATGCTTGGCATGCACGAAACCTATGGACGGCGTGTGCAAAGGCGACCGTATCGACGGCGGGGACAGGCGCCACCAGAAGACCACCCGCACTCAGAACCCATCCCACCGGCAGATGATTGTCCGGCGGCAACCGGATGTGACATATGGTGAGAACCCCGGCTTCACGAATGGTGATGCTGCGCGGCCACGCTATGGATGCGGAAGGGGAGGAGGGAGAGGAAGGCTAGGGTTTGTGCTGCAGTGTCGCCGGCGGCGGATAAGGTTGTGGAGGCGAGCGATGAAATGGGACGAGGGGTTGCATATATGGTACTGGAAGGGGTGGGTTGCGGCGTTAAGCCACCATTAATCGGCGCGGCGGTGTGACTCCCGGTGTGTGAAAACGCGAGCATTAGCTTATGTGGAAACATCAGGCGATGCTGATTCAGTTTTGCATTCCGGTGGGTCCCACACTTCAGCAGCAGACTGTGTAGGATCAGCGAAATCACTAATGCATGCGGCTAAAATTTTGGTCCCACGCGAATGCATGCGGCCTTACATGTCGGCCCCATGCGAATGCATGCGGCCTTACATATCGACCCCACGTGAATGCATGCGGCCTTACATGTTGGCCCCGCGCATCAGCACTGGCTAAGTAACGGTCAAAGTTAGCCCATTCTGGATGCAGATCCTAGGCCAGGACCGCGCCGCTCGGATCCAGCACTTCGACGGCCCCAACCCGATGCCGCACTAAACATCATTGGGCGACAGGCCCTCTGGGATGGCCTTTGCCATGTGCCGCTCGCAGGTTAACGAAGAAGATTAGTTTCGGATTTGGGAGTAGGACCACGCTGATGTTGTCGTTTGATATGAATAAAATATGTATGAATTCGTATTGAATATGTGCGCATATCATTTGGAATTGTATTTCGAGTTGTTTTGCATGCACTTGGAATGACTTGTGATTTATGTGCGCAAATCATTTGGAATGATTGTACTTCGAGTTGTTTGCATGCACTTGGAATGACTTGTGATTTCTGAGAAAAATTATAGAAAGTCAAAAAGGCGAAAAAATTGAAATCCTTTTGCATGGAGGCCTATTATGTTGAATGACTTGTGGGAAAATGACAAACTGACAATACCACTAACAAAAAGTTAATTCTCCATTTTTCTAGTGCCATACATGACTTTTTTTGTGAAGCAAGTGCCATAAATAATAGTGTAAATTGCACCCTTACAATTTTCACCTAAAATATACAACATGGTATTCCAACTGCCAATTCTTCATGAATTTTCGAGTGATATTGCCATTTTTCATTGATTTATTGATTTTCTGGCGATTTACATCAAGTAATTCAAATTTGAACTGCAAGTGTGCTCTAGTTTGCTCCAATAAATTCTCCAGAATCAGTTTCACCTTTCACATTATGAATGTAGGCAGTATCCATAAAGAAAATTCAAATTTGCAACCATTTTATATGATTAGTCATCCATGCAATTTTGACATTAATCTGCGAAAAATTATATAAAAATAAAAACACTCAAATATTGAAATCCTTTTGCATGGGGGCCTCTTATGTGCAATGGCTTGTGGGGAAAACAATAAAATGACAATACCATAAATAAATAGCTAATTTTCCATTTTTTTGTGCCATCCATCACTTTTTTTGTGAAGCAAGTGCCATAAATAATATTGTAAATAGTGCCCTTACAATTTGCACCTGAAGTATACCACATGGGATTCCAGCTGCCATTTATTCATGAATTTCTCAGCGATATTGACATTTTTCATTGATTTATTGAATTTTGGCGATTTAAATCAAGCCATTCAAATTTAAACTGCAAGTGTGCTCTAGTTTGGCCTAATAAATTCTGAAAAATCATTTTCACCTTCCACATTATGAATGTAGGTAGTATCCACAAAGATAAATCAAATTAATAACCATTTTTATGATTAGTCATCCATGGAATTTTGATAACACATTGAAATAATTATAGAAAATGAAAAAATGCTCAAAAATTGAAATCCTTTTGGATGGAGGCCTCTCATGTGCAATGTCTTGTGGAAAAATGATAAACTGACAATACCACAGACTTGAAAAAAAACTTCACAAAATTGACCTATCTCATATCAAGATCAATGACTTTCAACTAAGATGACCATACCCATGAGCGTCTTCATGGCATAGTAGATGATAACATGACCATTTTTTGAATTTACCATTGTGAGCAATAATTCCACAAAAAGATTGAAGATTTGGTTATTAAAAAAATATTTTCCATTTTTCTAGTGCCATACATGACTTTTTTGTGAAGCAAGCACTACTGCAGGTTGGTCCAAACGCGACAGTCCAATCAGAGACCCTTCGACGAAACTATGTGTGATGCATTAATCACAAACGGTGATGTAATAAAACCATCAAAAAAGATACAAAACGTTTGCAATGGCAGTGTCATCAAACATGATTCAGATTAGAGTTGCATGTGTGATGCGTGGCAAACGGTTAACCCAACAGAACTATTTGCGATGAGGCAGAACAACAGAAATGGGCAGCTAGATGAGGGTGTGTGCGATATATGGCATACAGTTCACTAGGATGAACTGTGTGTGATTAGGCAACACAATAGAAACGGTCAGCCAGATCAAGGTGTATGCAATGGAGGGCATACAGTTCACTCGGATGAACTATTTGCGATGAGCCAAGACAACAGAAATAGTTCAACTGAACAAGATGTGTGTGATACGTGGCAAACAGGTCCGTAATAAGAAATGTGTGCGAAGACCAATAATAACACAGACGATTGCTGCTAATAAGCCGTGTGATTTGCTCTGTCTACAGAAGAATAACATATATATATATATAACTGAAATAAACATCCAATTACATAAGTGACTATACAGATCATTCACACACACCTCAATAAACAATTGCATGCATTCTAAACTAGGAGAAATGATCGTCTTGTCATCTACTTCTTGTGACACTCCCGCCACTGCTTTGTGGCTCGATCCATCGTCTGGGGCAGCAAGAAGACACTTCCTCATGTCAACGATCTGCCCGTACATCTCGTAGCTTGTGTACGCATCCTTGGCCGCGTACTTGACGTGTTCTTCATCTAGTCTCTGATGCCAGACACTGTGTCAGGCGTTCTTGTCCTTCTTCCTCTCATTCTTCATCTTCATGTAGTAGGGGTCGATGATGGTCGAGGCGAGGTCAACCAGGGAGTTCTATTTGTTGTTGTCGCTGCCCCAGACCCTGTAGTGGTCATGGATGTTGACAAGATTCTTGCAGGGCAAGCCCGAAACCTTGAGCGCTTTTAGATCGTTGGTGGTGTCCACCGTAGCAAAACTGTAGTCGGAGCTGTTGATAAACCTGGAGAAACGCTCGCAAGGCATTGTGGCCAGGTGGTAGTGGTAGACGAGGACGTCATGTCGCACGCACAACTGGGCGACGACAACCTTCTGATCATGCCCGGCACGACCGCTGGTGAACTCGAGGTCAAAGCCGACCACTTGGTACTTGTCCTCAGCAAGCAACTGCTCCATAGTTTGGATGGAGCTCTCCACCGAGACCGGCTTGTTCGTGTACACCACCGAGAGGGCCTTCCCCCACACGTGGGTGTCCACTACATGATGCATGGTGAACTGCCCCCCGTTGTTGTTGTCGGCCACTTGGTGTGCCATTGGAGCCACGAGGAACTGCATCATCGCGTCACGCCCGGCGCAACCGCATGCATAATGGTAGCATGAATGTACGTGATCGTGCGCCGACCCCAAACACTGGCAGCGCACGTGGAGGGATGAGGGCAGAGTGCTCGGAGGGACGCGAGAGCAGAGCGCGTGCGGCGGGATGAGAGAAGAGCACGCTGCGGCCGCCTCAACCGCGAGCAACCACATGCATAGAGCATGTCGGGGATATCGTGCGACATATGCCAAGGGGTGGCTTATCGTGGATGGGGACAAGAGTACGTCGCCGGGCTCTAGAAGCGGGAGTGAGCGAGACCGCATACGCCTGCGAATCTTACCCAGGTTCGGGGCTCTCCTCGGAGATAACACCCCTAGTCCTGCTCTGCGGGGTCTCCGCATGATGACTATGATCAACAAAGTAGCTACAAGCTTGCTCCTTGAGCCGTTTCCGCTAGAGGAGGGAGAAGGGCCAGGCTAGCTCTACTCCTCCCTCTACGTGTGTGTGTGTGTGTGTACTCTCTGGAGCTGTGAACCAGGGAAAAAGCCCCTGCATGGGGAAGCTTGGGGGGTTTATATAGGCCTACCCCTCAAGGGTACAATGGTAATCCGGCCGGGTGTAGGACCCGGCCGTCAGCGTCTCTGGTCGCCGGCTTCTCCGCCGACCGCTGGGGCCTGCCGCCTGGTGGGCCCCATCGACTGACGTGATCTTGGCCAACAGGTAGGGCCCGCCGCCTGCGGGCCATGTTGACTGCTTTATACGGTAGCCTCGCCCCTGAAGACAAAGGCTTTGTCGGGGGGAACGTGGCTACAGTTCCGCCGCCTGGCGAGCGCTCACTGTAGCCATACCCCGTCTCATCTGGTTAATGGCGCACAGACTCAAAGGGGGAGAAGGCCGCCTGCTAGGAGTCGGCCCTCCCTTGTTGCCGCCTGCTTGAGGTTTGCCGCCTTCTGGTGGCTCGCGAACAGGTAGGGCCTGCCGCCTGCGGGCCGTACCGACCGCCCGTCATGGGATCATGGCTCCCTCTGGCATTAGTGATGTCACGGACTGTGTGGCAGCAGTGCCGCGCTGGGCGGGGGGTGTCCGCCTAATACACAGCACTGTGGCCACGTTCCATCCTGGATTCGGGGGTGGCAGGCTGCACTGTAGCCATGCCGCGTCTTGTCGTGGTGATGTGGCATTAACTTCGAGGGGACGAGGGGCCGCCTGCCTGGAGTTGGCCCCCTTGCGGCCGCCTTCCATGGTCTTGCCACCTTCTAGGAGCCGGCCTCTTGGACCAGCCGGCCCAAGAAGGCGGTCATGCTTTCGGAAGGTGTGAGGGGTGCAGCCAGCCCCGATGTCTTAAAATACCAGGGGGGGACTGATGAGGCTACCCGTGGTCATTTACTCCGACAGTAGTCCCCGAAGCTGGTGGGGCGCCGTGGCTGAAAAATGAGGAGCCTCAGCAGCTTCCTACTCTGAGTGGTCTGGTAGTTGGGCTTCGTCCGTCTTCTGGAGGGGCCGACTGCCAGGAGCCGGCCATGGCCAGGCCGGCCACCTGGCGAGTTCGAATCATCGTGGTGGAGGCCGGGTAGGGTGCTAGCCGGATGACAGGCTTGCCACCTGTTGCTCGCTCGCCACGTGGCGCCAGCAAGCCAGGCCGGCCTGCCAGCCCACGCGCGCGATGGGACATCGCCGCAGGCCTGGGCCCGCCACTGCAGGGCCTCGGCACGGGCGCGGATCTGCTGCGGCGGAGGCGGGCTGTTGCGCTTCCCAGGCATGGTTAATACACGCCATTACGGCGCAGTAATCGCGGGGTCGTGGGGGGAGTGGGCGCAGTTAATCTTGCGCCCCCCATGTCTCGCTCCCTCGGCTCCGCCGCCAGGGGGCTATAAGTAGGGGGAGGAGGGGGGCGGCAGAACATACGCGCGCCCTCCTCTCCCTTCATCTTGCCTTTCTCCTTCCTCTTCTTCTTGCTGCCGCAGCGGCCTCTCCTCTCGCCGGGGTGCTGCCGCGGCCCACCGTCGCCGGACCTGCTCACACCGTAGCCACCTTGCACCGCCGCCGAGCACGGAGCCCATGTCGCAAAGCGGTCGTGCGGGCGACTGGGACGGCTCCAATGTCCATGACGGGCACTTGGAGTTCCCCGCCAGATGCGGCGGCTCCCCCATGCATCGAACGTCAAGGTGCGTGCCCCCCCCGAAAGGGAGATCTCGCCGGCGCCGGAAGACGGCGAGCGCGTCGTCTTCCGGTCGCATTTCCTCTGTGGCTTTGGCCTTCCGGCGAGCGGGTTCCTTCGCTCGTTTTTGGATTTCTACGGAGTGCAGCCCCACCACCTCACTCCAAATACGGTGGTTCTGCTCTCCGCCTTCGTCACCCTATGCGAGGGCTACCTTGGCACGCTCCCCACGCTCAAGCTATGGGGAGAGCTCTTCTATCTCAAGCTCGGCACCGCTGCCAAGAATGAGGCGGCCCAGTGTGGAGCCTGTGTCGCAGTGCGGCGCACGGGATCCAGGGTCCGCTTCCCAGCTCTCGCCCTGCTGCAGTCGGCCAAACTGTGGCAGAAGTCGTACTTCCACGTCGAGAGTATCCACTCGACGCGGGACTACGTCAACCTGCCGGCCTACGCAGCCGGCCCGCATGTTGGGCCTCGCACCAACTGGAAGTTCCGGCCGAGAACCCTATTGGCCGCGTGCTCCGCCGCGCTCCTCTGGCTCCAAGAGATGATGACGTCGGAGGGCCTCAAGGCCTCGGACCTGCTGGCTGCGTTCGTGAAGCACCTAGTGCTGCCCCTTCAAGCCCGGCCTCACTTGATCAGTGACATGAGCGGGCGCCGGGACCCATGCCGGCTGTCCACCAAGGTGATGCCGGACATGGAGGTGGTCCGCATGGTGAACTTCTTCTCCGACTGCAAGCTGTCGGAGACGGAGTGGCGATTCGGCAAGCCGCCGTACAGCCGGGCCAACCCGCCGCCTCCGGTAAGTCTTCTAATTCTTTTTTCCTTTGTTCGCCCGGGTCCTTTCTTGCCGCCTGACCAGTCGGCCTTGGTGCAGCGCTTCCTGGGCCACACAGCTACTGACGCGCCGACCGCGGGTCACCAGTACATGGCGGAACGGGCTGTGAGTGACGTGGACGACCCCGACTTGGGGGCGGCCGCTCAGGAGGAGGACGACGCCACAGGTGGTGGCGGCGAGAGAGCAGGCGGCTCCTTAGGAGGTGGCCTCGGGGATTGGCTGGATGACGACGAGCCGCGCCGTGCCCATGGCGCCGATAGGGCGGGCGCCAGCTCCTCGGCCGCGCCGACGGTTGCGGCCGGGGCGCCGAAGCGCCGGGCCGACGCAGGGTTGTTCGGCAGCCGGCCCAAGAAGGCCAGGACCTCGGTCGCCGCGACCAAGCGGCAAGAGGCTGCCGCGAAGGCGGGCCTCTTCCAGAAGGCCCCAAAGCGGCTCCCGCTGGTGTCCACGTAAGCACCTTGTCCTTTCTTGCATCTTGCTTTGCGTTTTCTTTTCTTCTATCTTTGCGATCTTTTTATTCTCTTCCTCCTTTGGCGCGTAGCGCCCCACTTTCCTTGTCGCGAGCCCCGTCCGGCTCGGTGATCAGGGGGGCAGACGGCTTCACGGGCCCCCGCCGTGTGGATCCGCTCGCCGCCCTCCAGGAGGCCGACGGAGAAGAACGCGCGGGAGGCGCGAGAGGAGCGGGAGGCTTTGGCCTGGGAGAGGCGGAGGCCGACACGGCGGCCGAGGCTCAAGCCGACGCCACGGCCAAGGAGCAGGCGGACGCGGCTGCCAAGGTGCAGGCGGAGGACGCGTTTCGTAGCTGGGCTCCGGAGTCCACCGGTCCGCAATCTGCGGAGCCTGTTGTGCTGGAGGGCCAGGCTCCGACTGGAGGGGCCGGCGATGACCAGCCGGCCCTAGAGAGGGGAGGGGACCCTGTTGTCCCGGAGGCGGAGGTGCCCCCGCGCACACCGGCTGTCGACGCCCAGGGTAGTCAGCCTGACGCGTCGCTGGTGCCGCCAGCCGGCGGTGAGTTGGTGGTGGGTCCGACTCTAGTAATCCGTACCCCAGTGCACCGGCGTGCGGGGAGGGCGGCCTCAGCACCGCGGCCGTTGGAGATCGGGGCCGCTAGCTCGTCGGCCCCTGACGCCGAGGCTACCAGCGCCGCCCCACCGGATTGGGCGTCTCGGGGCGGTACGGGTGTTTTGAATGCGGCCTCGCAGGAAGTCCTGGCCCGGTTCAACGCCCAAGGCGCCACTCTCTAGCAATACACGCAGGAGTTCCTGGCGACGCGGGAGTCCGTCCGGGTACGTTTCTTGTTTTCGTTTCTTTGTAATCTTCCGTGGGGGTGCGCCAGCGAACCCACTGGGTGTAGCCCCCGTGTTCCGGGCCGGCTGCTGAGCAAGCGGCCCGGAACTTCAAGTTGAGCTCCGAGTACTGACTCGTTACCTTCTTCTGCTGTCTTTGTTGCAGGATTACCACAACATCCGTGCGGCCGCCTATAACTCTCAGCTCTAGGAGCTGACCAAGTGGACCGCCGATCTGGCGGAGAGCCGAAGTAAGTATTTGGTCTTCTTCCTCGCGGGGGCGCGTCAACGCACCCGCTGGGTGTAGTCCCCGAGATTCGGGCCGACTGCTGATTAGTCGGGCCGGATCTCCCGGCAACTACTTTCCATTGGTGTTGATGGTTTTCTTTTTTCTCCGTTTTGGCAGAGGCCGCCGCAGAGCTGCGGCAGCGCCTGGGCGAGGCCGAGTCCGCGCTCCATACCAAGGAGCAGGAGCGTAGCCAGGCGGCCCAGGAATGCGATCGCCTGGCCAAGGAGCTGGCGGACCAAGCGGAGTGGCACAAGGCGGAGCTCCAGAAGCTGAAGGAGGAAGAAGACTCCCTCAAGGCTGAGTTCGAGACCCAACGCTCGAACTGGGCCGAGAAGGAGAGACTCCTGACCGACGGCTACGGCGAGATTGAGGACATGATTGATGGTAAGTTACTTCTTCTTTTGAACAACCGTCGACTGCAGCAGGAGTCGGCTTCTGGCTTCTAATCTTTGATCTTCTTCTTGTGCAGAATACTTTCCCGGTCACTCCGTCGCTGTCAGCCGGGCCATCGAGGCGTGTCACGACGTGCGGAGGAGGGCGGGTGCGGACATTGCGACCAACGCGTCCCGGAATCTCGGTGAGCAACTCCTGGCCGTCAAGACACGCCTGCAGCCGGCTCAAAGGATGCTGCGCCGCCTGCAGCGCGCCGGGGCTCAGGTGTTGACCGCCCTCTGGCCCGACGCTCAAATTCCGCGCACCCCTTGTCGGACTGCCGACTGGCTGGAGGTAGCGGTCGGCCACTTCGAGGCTTGGAAGGGCGCCGCGGCTTGGGCGGGTGCGCGGACGGCCTTGGAGTTCGCCAAGGCATAGTATCCTGGGCTGAACCTGGCCCAGCTGGCCACCTTCCGGCAGGAGGCCGAACCGGAGCTGGCGGCGGTGGGCCCTGTGCTTACTCAACGTGCGGCGGCGATCGCCGAGTACGCCAACACCACCATTTTCATCCCCGAGCTAGACAAGGAAGGCGCTGAGGTGCCGCCCAACTGGTTCGGGCTAAAACCGGGGGATGCAGGGGACTCGGCGGAAGAGATCGCCTCCAGCGATGAGGGCGAGGACGAGGACGGCGAAGACGACACATCGGACGACAGAGCGGACAGCCGGCCTCAGCCCAACCAAGCCTCGACCAACGAGCCACGTGCTACTGCACCGACTGCTGCCGGGGGCGATCTGGCCGAGACCCCTCAGTCGGCCGCTCCACCAGCCGGCGCCTCTGCCTCCGCCAACCTGTCGGACCCGCCTGCTGCTCCCCTGGCCTAGATGGCCACTTCATCTTATCTTTTCTTGTTCTTGTAATCTTTTGAACAAGTATGCTAAATTCACGCAGTTCCACCCGCTGGGGGTGTATTCACACTTTGTTGAATGCTAGCTATGTGCTTTTGCTATGTAAATTAACTTTATTCGCACAAGTTGTGCTCTGCCGGGTTTTGACTTTGTCTTGCTTTTCTGCTCTCTTTTTCGGCATTTTCCTTTGCCGCCTTCCTTTGGCTACCGCCCTGCTAGCCGGACAGCCGCTCTGCGGTCTATGGCTAGGTCCGGTACTTGGCCATTTAGGAAGACAAGTACTTTGGCCGTTTAGAGCGTAGCAAGTCAAGTGAGAAGCCGGCCGGCCGGCTGCTCAGCAGCCGGATGGTGAAGCGAGGAGCCGGCTTGGCCTATGTTGATGCTTTTCTCCTTAATCATTTTTTGTGTGGACACCATTTCCTGCCTTTAGCTCTTGCCAGTCGGACAGTCGCTCTGCGAGCTGCGGCTTATGGCAAGAGAGGGCTTAGATGTCAGCACACTACTTGTCCGACTGCAGGTGGCACCAACATAGAACAAGGCGGCGAGCCCCCGAGCCGACTAGTCGGACCCGGTGCCAGGCGGAGGAATGAAATAACACATTCTCAGGCATAAACTTATCATATAGATAAAAGAGGGTAGCCCCCGAGTGCTCCTCGAGGGACCCGATGTCTTTGCTCTTAATACGAAAGGTAGCGTAGTACATACTGCATTAACTGTAAAATCTTTGGAGGAGATTTGCATTCCATGGGCGCTCTGTTTCCTTGCCGGAATCGTCCCTCTTGCGTGCCCTGGGGTTCTGTGCGTCGATGAGGTAGTAGGAGTCGTTGCCCAAGGCTTTGCTGATGATGAAGGGCCCTTCCCAAGGGGCCGAGAGCTTGTGCTGGCCAGCTGTTCGCTGGATCAGCCGGAGCACAAGGTCCCCCTCTTGGAAGGATCGTGGCTTGACCTTCCGGCTGTGGTAGCGGCGCAGGCCCTACTGGTAGATGGCGGACTGGCTGAGTGCCAGCAGCCGGCCCTCTTCCAGCAGGTCGACGCCGTCTTCTCGCGCCTCCTTTGCCTCCGCCTCCGTGTACATGGCGACGCGAGGCGAGTCAAACTCGATGTCAGTTGGGATGACGGCCTCGGCCCCATACACAAGGAAGAAGGGAGTGAAGCCGGTCGACTTGTTCGGCGTGGTCCGGAGACTCCAGAGGACGGCCGGCAGCTCCTCTATCCAGCAGCCGACCAAGCGCTCTAGCGGCTCGACCAGTCGGGGCTTGATGCCGGACAAGATGAGGCCGTTTGCTCGCTCGACTTGGCCGTTTGACTGCGGATGGGCAATGGACGCTAAGTCCAGTCGGATGTCCTGTGTCACGCAAAAACAGGCCAAGGCTCCTCTGGCAAAGTTTGTGCCATTGTCGGTGATGATGCTGTGCGGTACGCCGTACCGGACGGTGATATCTACGATGAAGGTCACCGCAGTCGGACTGTTCAGCTTCTTGATTGGCTTTGCTTCAATCCACTTGGTGAATTTATCCACGGCGACCAGCAGATGAGTCATGCCGCCGCGTGCTGTTTTGAACGGGCCCACCATGTCCAGCCCCCAGACGGCAAATGGCCAAGTGAGGGGGATGGTCTTGAGTGCAGAAGCCGACAGGTGTTGCTTGGAGCCGAATTTCTGGCACCCTTTGCACTTCTTGACCAAGTCCTTGGCGTCGTCCAAAGCAGACGGCCAGAAGAATCCATGGCGGAAAGCTTTGGCGACAAGGGATCTGGAGGCCCCGTGGTGGCCGCATTCACCTTGATGGATGTCTCTGAGGATTTCCTTGCCTTTTTCTGGCTCAACGCAGCGCTGGAAGACGCCAGTCACGCTGTGTCTGACGAGCTCTCTATTCACTATCGTGTATGCTGCTGCCCGGCATTGCACTTGCCGGGACAAGGTCTCATCGGTTGGTAGCTCTCCGCTGCACCCATGATGGTGCTTCGACCACTGTTATCACGGCCACTGGGACCAGGGCAGTTGGGTTGGGAGGAGGTGGGTTGGAGTCGGCCACCGCTTGTTGTGTCGTTGAAGTTCCCGGGCCGACTGCTGCAGCCCCGGGGCCGGGTTCTGAAGTCCCTGGGCCGGGTGCGACTGCTGCAGTCCCTGAGACACCTGCCGACGTCCCTGGGCCGACTGCCGCAGCCCCCGGAGCGGGTTCTGAAGTTCCTGGGCTGGGTGCGACTGCTGCAGTCCCCGAGCCGCCTGCCGAAGTCCCCAGGCCGGCTGTTGCAGCCCCCGAGTCGAATCTGACTGTCCCGGGAGTAGCCGGCACGAAGATGGACTCTGACTCTGGCGAAGTCTTGATAGACGGCTTGCGGAGGTATTGCTTGGCGGGTGGAGCCAATCCATGCTAGGGCATCAGCTTGCTCGTTGTTGGCTCGTGGCACGTGAAGGAACTCGCACCCATCAAAGTATCCACTGATCTGCTGGATGAGGAAGCGGTAGCTCGCCATGTTTGCATCCTTGGCGTCCCAGTTGCCAGACGATTGCTAGACTACCAAGTCTGAGTCGCCGTAGCACAGAATCCGGCGGATGCCAATCTCTTTGGCCAGTCGGAGCCCGTGGACGAGTGCCTCGTACTCGGCCACGTTGTTGGAGACGGCAAAGTGAATTTGCAACGTGTACTTGAGCTTGTCACCTTTGGGAGAGGTGAGGACGATGCCGGCTCCCAGACCGGTGCGCATCTTTGAGCCATCAAAGTGCATCTGCCAATGGGTAGAATCCGGCGCCAGCGGCAGGTACTGGGTCTCGGCCTAGTCGACGCGGAAGTCGGCCAGCGCTTGGTACTTGATGGCGGTGCGGGGCTGGTAGAGGATGGTGTGGGGAGCTAGCTCGATGGCCCACTTGGCCACCCGGCCTGATGCATCTCTGTTGCCTATGATCTCGGCAAGTGGGGCAGTGCAGACAACCGTGATGGAGTGCTCTTGAAAGTACTGCTTGAGCTTCTTGGCGGCAAAGTATACGCCATAGCATATCTTCTGGTAGTGGGGGTAATTCTTCTTGGAGGCCGACAGCACTTCACTCAGGTAGTATACGGGCCTCTGGACCGGCTGTGCCTTGCCGTCTTTCGGGCGCTCGACCACTATGACAGTGCTGACCACCCGGCTGGTGGCGGTGATGTAGAGGAACATGGGCTCCTTAGCAGCCGGAGCCGCCAGGACAGGCGGCGTAGTCAGCATTTTCTTGAGCTGGAGGAAGGCCTCATCTGCCTTGTCGTTCCACTCGAAATGAGTGGTTTTCTTCATTAGCTGATATAGGGGAAGAGCCTTCTCGCCCAGCCGACTGATGAAACGGCTGAGGGATGCCAAGCACCCGGTGAACTTCTGGACGTCTCGCAGCTGGGTGGGCCTCTCCATACGCTCAATGGCCTTGATCTTCACACGGTTGCACTCAATGCCGCATTCTGAGACAAGGAAACCAAGGAGCTGGCCGGCTGGGACTCCGAAGACACACTTTTCTAGGTTTATCTTGATTTGAAAACGGCGCAGATTGTCGAAGGTCTCCTTGAGATCCTCCAGGAAGGTGCCACGCTTCTCCGTCTTCACCACAATGTCGTCTACATAGACGTGGGCATTTCTGCCGAGTTGCTTGAGGAGGCACTTCTGCATGCAACGCTGAAACGTGGCACCGGCATTTCTCAGGCCGAATGTCATGGTCAGGTAGCAGAAGGCTCCGAATGGTGTGATGAAGGCGGTCTTCAGCCGATCGGCCGGGTTCAGCTTGATCTGGTGGTAGCCAGAGTAGGCATCCAAAAAACTCAACAGCTCGCATTTGGCTGTGGAGTCAATCACTTGGTCTATCCGAGGCAGAGCAAACGGATCTTTGGGGCAGGCTTTGTTGAGGCTGGTGTAATCAATGCACATGCGCCACTTGTTGTTCTTCTTCAGTACAAGGACTGGGTTGGCAAGCCATTTTGGAAAGAACACTTCCATGATGAAGCCGACTGCCAGAAGCTGGGCGATCTCTTCTCCAACAATTCTTCTCTTCTCTTCCGATAGGCGGCGGAGGGGTTGCTTAACTGGTTTTGCATCTGATCTGACATGTAGCTTGTGCTCGGCGAAATCCGTCGGAACACCCGGCATGTCCTTGGGAGACCATGCGAAGATATCCCGATTCTCACAGAGGAAATCGACGAGCTCGCTTTCCTATTTACTGTCGAGATGGGCCCCTACGGCAGCGAACCTCTCCGGGTGCTCAGGGTCCAAGGGAATCTTCTTGGTTTCTTTGGCCGGCTGGAAGGAGCCATGGGCCTCCGACTCCTTGGGATTTGGTGACAGGTCCGGCTGCTTGCTGGCCATGGCCACAACCCGGTCAAGGAGCCGCCTTTCTGCGGCGATGACAAGGGACTCGGCCAGCCGACTGTTGGCAGCAGCACATGTGGCCGACTTCTGGTAGTCGCCGGCTACGGTGATAATGCCCTTGGTACCCGGCATCTTCATTTTGAGGTAGGCGTAGTGTGGCACCGCCATGAACTTGGCCAGAGCAGGCCGGCCAAGGAGTGCATGGTAGGGGCTCTCCAAGTCCACTACCTCGAACCAGATTGGCTCGCGGCGGAAGTGATCTTTGTCTCCGAAGAGGACATCTATCTTGATCTTGCCGATTGGAGAGCAGGAAAGGCCAGGTACAATGCCATGGAAGATAGTCCGGCTGGGCTGGAGCTGCTTCTCCTTGATGCACAGCTTCTCCAGGGTGTCACGATAGAGGATGTTGATGCTGCTACCGTCGTCTATCAGAACTCGGGAGAAGCGACAGGCTCGCCGCTCCGTTGAAAAGGTGGCATCCAGCACCAGGGTTTAGGAACCCGGAGAAGGCATCACCTCCGAGTGGTCAGTGCGGCTCCAGCTGATGGGCCTCTCGGACCAGTGCATGAACTCTGGGACCTCAGAAGCGACCGTGTTCACCTCGCGGTGCTACTGACGCCGGCTGTGCCTGTCGTTGGCCACACCGGTGAAGACAACGTAGGCTCCGTGTTCTTCGGGGAATTCATCTTGGATTGCGCCGACTGGGCGGGCCGCCGGCTGCTGAGGAGGCAGAGCCGGCGGGCCAACAGGCGAAGGGGGCAGTCCTTCACCTTTGGCAATGCGGGTGACCCAGTGGCACTTCCGGGTGGTGTGGTTGGACGGCTTCGCGCCGCTGTGGAACTTGCAGGGAGCATCAAGGGTTTGCTCGAAGGAGAAGGCGGGCAACCAAGCAGGCTTGCCCCCTTTTTGATGTTTGGGGCCGGGCTGCCCTTCCGGCTGCTGGTCTTCAACTGCTGCCACCTGCCGGCTGGTGGAAGCCGGCTGCTGGGCCTTTCGTTTGTTGTCGTTCGACTGCTGGCGCCGACTGGAGTCACCAGCCGGCGTCTGAGGGGCCGAAGGGAGCATCTTTCCAGACGTGTCCACTCGGAGCTCCGACTTCATGGAGGAGTCGGCGGTGGCGTACTTGTCCGCTATGATTAGCAGCTCGTTGAGTGTGGCCGGCTCGTCGCAGAGGAGTCGGTGCTTGAGTAGGGTGCCCTCTCGGCACCCAGCAGTGAAGTACTCTATGGCTTGCACCTCATGCACCCCTTCGCAGGAGTTGCGCAGTTCGGCCCACCGCGTCAGGTACTCGCGGGTGGACTCGGTTGGGCCTTGGACGCACAGGGAGAGCTGGCGAGGCTTCGGCAGCTGCTTGTAGGTGCTAGTGAAGTTGCGGATGAAAACTTCAGTAAAGTCCAGCCAGCTATTGACGCCGTAGGGCTTAAGGCTGTTCAGCCATGTCAGGGCCGTGCCCTGGAGCATGAGCGGAACGTACTTCACGGCAATGCGCTTGTTGCCGTTTGCTATGTTGACGGCGGTGGAGTAGTCAACCAGCCAATCCTTCGGCTTCACGGAACCGTTGTACTTGGGAGTGTCTCGAGGAAGCGAGAACCCTTTGGGGAAGGGCTCGTCGCGAATGCGGGGGCCGAAACAAGGCGGGCCGATTGCATCTTCTTCTTATAACGCCAGGGATCGACCAAGCTATCGATCCGGTGGCGGGCGTCGTTCTCTCCGACTCCTTCACGGGGGCCCAGCCAGCCTCTGGGAGTCGGATGCTCAACAGGCGGTGGGAAGGCGCACCTCTCCCTGCGCGGGGGAGGCGAACGATCGTCCCGCCGTTCCACTGCTCGTGGGCGGCTGTCTTGGTCGCGCTCGATGGTGATGCATGTGCGGCTGCGGCTAACAGCCGGCTCTTGGTCTCCTCGGTCGCGAGCGCCGCCTATCGGCGTCCGGGAGGTCGCGCCGTGCTCTTGGCGAGGGGGAAGGTTCCCGGCCTGCAAGCCGGGTTCCACCACACGGCGGCCGGCTTCTTGTTGCGCGGCGGCCGCGTCGATGAGCTGCTGGATGTGCTCCGTCATGCAGCGGCGCTCGTCGCCTTCCAGGCGGTCCAGCTCATCTGCTGCCGCCTGGGCAGCGCGTAAGTTCTCCATAGGCATAGCGTAGACTGGGCGGTCGGCCCCCAGCATGCTGGCGATGGCTGCGCCGCACTGCCGGACCATGCCCATGCGGCTGGGTTCGCCAGCGGCCGGCGTGCCGCAGACGGCGCGGTCAATCCCGCGCAAGTAGGCCTCGATGAGGCGTCTCATGGCTGCCAACTTGTTGGCGCTGTCGAGGAGTGCAACACGGCACGCTTCCAGTGTTTCGCCGTTCGCACCGGGTGCCACGGGTGCGGAGAGGTCCCGCATTGCCACCTGCAACGGGTCCCGGTCGGCCTCCTTGGAGGCTCCATCGTGGCCGATGACCAGCACCTCGGTGACGGTGCTGATGCCGGCGCTGCTGTCAGCAACAGGGAGCGGGTCATCGAAGATCACTACGTCACCAGGGAAGGCATCAGAAGGTGCGGCGTCGGCGTCGATGACCATGTCGACGGGCGGGTCAGTGGAGCCAACGGACTCCAGGTCGGAGGCCGGCTCGTTGGCGATGTGAAGTTTGCCAAGGGGGTCGACAAGGCAGCTCTCGGAGCTGGCTGTGGCCGCGTCGGGTGCGGGCTCGTCAGAGAGGCGGATCCCGCCGACGAGGTCAGCGAGGCAGCTTGCGGCGCAGGCGGCTTCCAAGCCACGCAGTGTGTCGGCGCAAATGCCGTCGGGCGTGCCGGGCTGGCTGCGCTCACCAGGAAGGAAGAGGGTTCCCGTCCAGAACGTGTTTCCGGGCGACGGTGCACCTGGCCCCACGGTGGGCTCCAAATGTCGGGGATATCATGCAACATATGCCAGGGGGTGGCTTATCGTGGATGGGGACAAGCGTACGTCGCCGGGCTCTAGAAGCGGGAGTGAGTGAGACCGCATACGCCTGCGAATCTTACCCAGGTTCGGGGCTCTCCTCGGAGATAACACCCCTAGTCCTGCTCTGCGGGGTCTCCGCATGATGACTATGATCAACAAAGTAGCTACAAGCTTGCTCCTTGAGCTGTTTCGGCTAGAAGAGGGAGAAGGGCTAGGCTAGCTCTACTCCTCCCTCTACGTGTGTGTGTGTACTCTCTGGAGCTGTGAACCAGGGGAAAAGCCCCCTGCATGGGGAAGCTTGGGGGTTTATATAGGCCTACCCCCAAGGGTACAATGGTAATCCGGCCGGGTGTAGGACCCAGCCGTCAGCGTCTCTGGTCGCCGGCTTCTCCGTCGACCGCTGGGGCCCGCCGCCTGGTGGGCCCCACCGACAGCCATGATCTTGGCCGACAGGTAGGGCCCACTACCTGCGGGCCATGTTGACTGCTTTATACGGTAGCCTTGCCCCTGATGACGAAGGCTTTGTCAGGGGGAACGTGGCTACAGTTCCGCCGCCTGGCGGGCGCTCACTGTAGCCATACCCCGTCTCATCTGGTTAATGGCGCACAGACTCCAAGGGGGAGAAGGGCCGCCTGTTAGGAGTCGGCCCTCCCTTGTTGCCGCCTGCTTGAGGTTTGCCGCCTTCTGGTGGCTCGCGGACAGGTAGGGCCCGCCGCCTGCGGGTCGTACCGACCGCCCGTCGTGAGAGCATGGCTCCCTCTGGCGTTAGTGATGTCACGGACTGCGTGGCAATATTGCCGCACTGGGCGGGGGGTGTCCGCCTAGTACACAACACTGTGGCCATGTTCCATCCTGGATTTGGGGGTGGCAGGCTGCACTGTAGCCATGCCACGTCTTGTCGTGGTGATGTGGCGCTAACTTCGAGGGGACGAGGGGCTGCCTGCCTGGAGTCGGCCCCCTCACGGCCGCCTTCCATGGTCTTGCCGCCTTCTAGCAGCCGGCCTCTTGGACCAGCCGGCCCAAGAAGGCGGTCATGCTTTCGGAAGGTGTGAGGGGCGCAGCCAGCCCTGATGTCTTAAAATACCTGGGGGGGACTGATGAGGCTACCCGTGGTCATTTACTCCGACAGAGCAGTTGAACACGCAGGGAATGGTCATCTACAAGCCGACCGGAAGTTGCGACGTTGTGTAGAGAGCGGCTGTGTGCTACTACTTCTGTCTTGGTCTATTAGTCCCCTTTATATTCTGTACCATATTTTGACCTTAAATTTAACTAACAAAATGTTAATGCATGTTATAAAAATTATATAATCGGAAACTATGTTCAAATATGAGTCCAACGATATAATCTTTGGCAACATGCACTCATACTTTATTAGTTAAATCTCTAGTCAAAATTTGGCACAAAAATACAAAGACGACTTATAAATCAGGATGGGGGTAGTAGGTAATTAAATCGCAAACATTTTTTATTAACCATATGTGTACGTGTCCTTTCATCCTCCTCTCGCACATCTTGTCACCCCGCTACCGCAAACGGCTTCGAGCGCAAGCTTGAGCAGCGCGTAGGGGCGTTCTTTTTGTCAAACGGTGGCTCGAAGTGGCGCCAATGAATTGACGGTGAGCCTGTTCCCGTGCAGGTTCCGGCGCAAGCTTCCCGCCCGACTCGGTGAAATCCCCCAAAATCCCAATGCTTACCGGTCTGCTATATAAACCCTCACGGCCGGCGAGTCCTGCGTCGCATTTTCTCCTCCCTCCCTGTAGCTTATCTCGTCTGCTTCTCTCACAATCGCTAATGGCACCGGCCCGTCATCGTCGCTCAGCCACTTCGCCGTCACCAGAGGACAGCTCCACCTGGGAGGCTACACCGCGGCGGCGGCTCAGTCCCGGGCGTAGTGTAGTGCGCGTGGCATCCCCGTTGGGTGGGCAGGGAACACCCAACACACACTCCACCGCCGCTGCCCCTCGACAGCTGTTGCCGCCACCCCACCATCTGCCGCCGTGGCCGCCACACCGCCGTCAAAAGCAAGGGCCATCGCCCGCTCCGCCGCCGCGGCCGGAAGGCGGGAGGTGGCCATCGTGGCTGCGAGCCCACTGTCGGCCACCGTGGCCATCACCCGCTCCGCCACCACGGCCCGAAGGCGGGAGGTGGTTGTCGTGGCCGCCACCCCACCATCGACCGTCGTGGCCGCCAGCCCACCGTCGACCATTGGGGTCATCACCTGCTCCACCACCGCCGCCCGAAGCTGGGAGGCGGAGGTGGAGGCCTGCACATGCATTAGCGACCTTGCGCGCTACATCGAGTTCCCGCGGGAGGAGGAGGAGCGCCTCGTCGAGTACGCAAAGAGCCTTACCGCCGCCATGGCCGCAGCACATGCCGCCGCAGAGGTGAGGAATCAAGACATCTACGAGGAGTCCCGCCGCTTCGAGAGGGGTCGACTGGAACGGTAGACAACATTCGAGGTGAGCATCGTTGAAGGTGCAGCAGCGGCAGGGACCATATTGTAGTTGTCCAGCTCGTCGGTAGGCTCCTCCTCCTCTACCTCTTATTGAGCACGCTCGGCAGAGGAGAGGCTGCCGGAAGTAGTACAAAGCCCCTCCGTAGTAGTAGTAATATTTAGGGGCTATTTTGTTCAGTTCATCTGACTATAGTTGTGGTGGAACTGTACAACGTACTTAAAATTAGCTAGTATATATAGTCGACCTAGCTATTTCAGTATGTGGTTGGCAACAATTGGGGAAAAGTTTGGTTGGTTCAGCTGTCGAGTTGAATTGTTTGTACAAAGAACGACTGCTTAATCTATGAATGAAATCTATGCTTAATTACTGAATTTTAGTTGCAAAAATTAGATAGTGCTAGTGATTTTAACTGCATATTTTGACAAATGGCAGTGTTACAAGGTTGACAAAGGGCAATGTTACTAGATCAACAAATGTCAATCTTTCCAGTTTGACAAATGGCAATATACCCAATATGACAGATGCAAATCTTACCAAATTGTCTGTACGTGGTTGCACATGGGTCATCCGAACAAACCGTTTGCGTTGAAGGGATGTACAAATCCTGTGTGCCAGATTTTCTCTTGGCCTCGCGGTGAAATCTCGCTTTGCATACCGTATTCAATCTGAACCTTTTGCATTGAAGAGATGCACAAATCCCGCGCGGCGAATTTTCCCTTGGCTTACTAGGGAAGACTATAGCTCTCACTTTGCATACGGGTGATCTATCTTAAATGTTTGCGATGAAGAGCTGCACAAATCCTGCTAGGCACATTTTCCCTTGGCTTATTGGGGAAGCTGTCGGTTTGCATACGAGTGTTCTATCAAAAATGTTTGCGATCACAAGCTGCACAAATCCTGCTCGGCACATTTTCCCTTGGCTTCCTAGGGAAGTTGTCAGTTTGCATACGGGTGTTCTATCTAAAACGTTTGCGATGAGTGTTTTATATTTAAAAACCATTGACGTTTTTTTAAAGAAAATCGTTTGATAAGTCTATACATTCAGAGAGAAAAACACAAGTTTGTTCAAACCATATCTTTCATTCAGTCACACTGCGAATTTATATTCATATGATTGACATACAGTATTAAACCCAAAAAAACTAATTCCGGCGGCGGCGTGCCGCGCCGGCGTAGTCGTTGTCATCCTCCGGGACGCCGTTGTTGAAGTCTTCAAGGCAGCACAGAATGTTCTTCACTTGGAAATCAAACATCATGTCGTCGCGCGATCGACGGGCGAGGCGCGGGAGGACAGCAACTCGCGGCGCTGCAAGGTAGCGGTTGATGGCGGCGTCCCATGCCGCTGAGGGTGGCGCTCGCACGGGCACGGGCGCTGGCGCTGGCATGTACACGAGCTCGCGTGGGTCCGTGGAGACCTCGCTGCCGCCCGCGGCTTTCAGCTCTGCGATAGTGCTCGCCGACCAGCCCGTCAATGCTACGGGGATGGTCGCTGTGGCGGGCGCGGGGATGGGATCTGGGACGGGCGCGGGGGCGGCAACCGCCGCGGCCAGCTCATTCAGGGCCATGTCCATGAGGCCCCATTCCTTCTTATTTTCTATCTCGTCCGGTGCTACTTCTTGAGCTTGTGTTGGTTTTTCCCTTGAAGAGGAAAGGGTGATGCAGCAAAGTAGAGATAAGTATTTCCCTCAGTTTGAGAACCAAGGTATCAATCCAGTAGGAGACAACGCACAAATCACCGAATACCTACACAAACAATCAAACAACTTGCACCCAACACGATAAAGGGGTTGTTAATCCCTTCACGGTTATTTGCAAAAGTGAGATCTGATAGAGATAGATAAACGATAAAGTAAATATTTTTGGTATTTTTGTTTTATAGATCGGAAAGTAAAAGATTGCAAAATAGTAGATCAGAAACTTGTGGAATGCTACCTAACATATTTATTCATGTAATTTTCTTTATTGTGGCATGAATTTTCAGATCCATAAGATTCAAAACAAAAGTTTAATATTGACATAAAAACAATAATACTTCAAGCATACTAACAAGGCAATTATGTCTTCTCAAAATAACATGGCCAAAGAAAGCTTATCCCTACAAAATCATATAGTCTGGCTATGCTCCATCTTCATCACACAAAATATTCAAATCATGCACAACCCCGATGACAAGCCAAGCAATTGTTTCATACTTTTGACGTTCTCAAACGTTTTCAACTTTCACGCAATACATGAGCGTGAGCCATGGACATAGCACTATAGGTGGAATAAAAGGTGGTTGTGGAGAAGACAAAAAGAGGGATATAGTCTCGCATCAACCAGGCGTATCAACAGACTATGGAGATGCCCATCAATAGATATCAATGTGAGTGAGTAGGGATTGCCATGCAACGGATGCACTAGAGCTATAAGTGCATGAAAGCTCAACAAGAAAACTAAGTGGGTTTGCATCCAACTTGCTTGCTCATGAAGACCTAGGGCAATTTGAGGAAGCCCATCGTTGGAATATACAAGTCAAGTTCTATAATGAAAAATTCCCACTAGTATATCAAAGTGACAACATAAGAGACTCTCTATCAGGAAGATCATGGTGCTACTTTGAAGCACAAGTATGGAAAAATGATAGTAACATTGCCCCTTCCCTCTCGTTTTTTTTTCTCTTTTTTTTTCTTTCTTCCCTTTTTTCTCCTTTTTTTTCTTTCTCTTTTTTTCCTTTGGCTTCTTTGGCCTCTTTTTTTTATTTCCACACATGGGACAATGCTCTAATAATGAAGATCATCATACTTCTATTTACTTACAACTCAAAAAAAATTACAACTCAATACTAGAACAAAATATGACTCTATATGAATGCTTCCGGCAGTGTACCGGGATGTGCAATGAATCAAGAGTGACATGTATGAAAAAAAATATGAACGGTGGCTTTGCCACAAATACGATGTCAACTAAATGATCATGCAAAGCAATATGACAATGATGATGCGTGTCATAGTAAACGGAATGGTGGAAAGTTGCATGGCAATATATCTCGGAATGGCTATGAAAATGCCATAATAGGTAGGTATGGTGGCTGTTTTGAGGTAGGTATATGGTGGGTGTATGGTACCGGCGAAAGTTGCGCAGTACAAGAGAGGCTAGCAATGATGGAAGGGTGAGAGTGCGTATAATCCATGGACTCAACATTAGTCATAAAGAACTCACATACTTATTGCAAAAATCTATTAGTCATCAAAACAAAGTACTACGCGCATGCTCCTAGGGGGATAGATTGGTAGGAGAAGACCATCGCTCGTCCCCGACCGCCACTCATAAGGAAGACAATCAAAAAATATCTCATCCTCCAACTTCGTTACATAACGGTTCACCATACGTGCATGCTACAGGACTCACAAACATTAACACAAGTATTTCTCAAATTCAAAATTACTCACTAGCATGACTCTAATATCACCATCTTTATATCTCAAACAATCATAAGGAATCAAACTTCTCATAGTATTCAATGCACTTTATATGAAAGTTTTTATTATATCCCTCTTGGATGCCTATCATATTAGGACTAAATTTATAACCAAAGAAAATTACCATGCTGTTCAAAGAAACTCAAGATAATATAAGTGAAGCATGAGAGTTCAATAATTTCTACAAAACAAAGCCACCGCCGTGCTCTAAAAAGATATAAGTGAAGCACTAGAGCAAAATTGCCTAGCTCAAAAGATATAAGTGAAGCACAAAGAGTATTCTAATAAATCATGATTCATGCGTGTCCCTCTCAAAAGGTGTGTACAGAAAGGATGATTGTGGCAAACTAAAAAGCAAAGACTCATACAAGACACTCCAAGCAAAACACATATCATGCGGTGAATAAAAATATAGCCTCAAGTAAAGTTACCGATAGACGAAGACGAAAGAGGGGATGCCTTCCGGGGCATCCCCAAGCTTAGGCTCTTGGTTGTCCTTGAATATTACCTTGGGGTGCCTTGGGCATCCCCAAGCTTTATCTCTTGTCACTCCTTATTCCATAGTCCATCAAATCCTTACCCAAAACTTGAAAACTTCACAACACAAAACTCAACAGAAAATCTCATAAGCTACGTTAGTATAAGAAAATAAATCACCACTTTGGTACTGTTGTGAACTCATTCTTTATTTATATTTGTGTAATATCAACTATATTCCAACTTTTCCATGGTTCATACCCCCCGATACTACCCATAGATTCATCAAAATAAGCAAACAACACAAAGAAAACAGAATCTATCAAAAACAGAACAGTCTGCGAAGATCAGAATTGTTCTAATACTTATGTAACTCAAAAAATTCTGAATAATTTGGAAAATAGAGGTAATTTGTATATAAATCTCGTATAAAAACTTCAGGGTTTTTAAACACTCCAGTGAATTATTAAAATTCTTAGACTCGACGCAAAATTTTCTGTTTTTCAGCAAGATCAAATCAACTATCACCGTAAGCCATCCCAAAGGTCTTACTTGGCACAAACACTAATTAAAACATAAAACCACATCTAACCAGAGGCTATATGAATTATTTATTGCAAAACAGAACCAAAAAAGCAAAAACAAAAATAAAATTGGGTTGCCTCCCAACAAGCGCTATTGTTTAACGCCCTTAGCTAGGCATAAAAACACGAATAGACCTAGGTATTGTCATCTTTGGTATGGAATCCATAAGTAGCTCTCATAATAGATTCATATGGCAATTTAATTTTCTTTTTAGGAAAGTGCTCCATGCCCTTCCTTAACGGAAATTGAAATCTAATGTTTCCTTCTTTCATATCAATAATTGCACCAATCGTTCTAAGGAAAGGTCTACCAAGAATAATAGGACATGTAGGATTGCAATTTATATCAAGAACAATGAAATCTACGGGCACATAATTCCTATTTGCAACAATAAGAACATCATTAATCCTTCCCATAGGTTTCTTTATAGTGGAATCCGCGAGATGCAAATTTAAATAACAATCATCAAATTCACGGAAACCTAACACATCACATAAAGTTTTTGGAATCATGGAAACACTAGCAACCAAATCACACAAAGCATAGCAGTCATAATCTTTAATTTTAATATTAATAGTAGGTTACCACTCATCATAAAGTTTTCTAGGGATAGAAACTTCCAATTCAAGCTTTTCTTCAAAAGATTGCATCATAGCATCAACGATATGTTTAGTAAAAGCTTTGTTTTGATTATAAGCATGAGGAGAATTCAACATGGATTGCAACAAGGAAATACAATCTATTAAAGAACAATTATCATAATTAAATTCCTTGAAATCCAAAAGAGTGGGTTCATTGCTACTTAAAGTTTTGACCTCTCCAATCCCACTTTTATCAATTTTTGCATCAAGATCTAAAAACTCCGAATCATTGGGACGCCTTTTAACTAAAGTTGACTCATCTCCAGTCCCATCTTTATCAAGATTTATATTGGAAAACAAAGATTCAATAGGAGTCACATCAATCACTTTAAGATCTTCATCATTATTTTCACGGAAACTAGAAGAACATGTTTTTTCAAACCAATCTTTTTTAGCACGCATCTTAGCGGTTCTTTCTTTGCACTCATCAATGGAAATTCTCGTAGCTTTGTGAGACTCATTGATATCATGTTTGGGTGGAATAGATCTACGTTTCAAAGAGTCAACATCAAGAGAAATTCTATCCATGTTCCTAGCCAAATCATCAATCTTAAGCAATTTTTCTTCAATCAAAGCATTGAAATTCTTTTGCGAACTCATAAATTCTTTAGCACTATTCTCAAAATCAGAGGGCATCTTATTATAATTTCCATAAGAATTGTTGACGGAATTACCATAATTATTAGAGGAATTACTAGGGAAATTATCTCTATACGCGTTATTACCAAAATTGTTCCTACCAACAAAATTCACATCCATAGATTCATTATTATTTTCAATCAAAGTGGACAAAGGCATACCATTAGGATCCAAAGAAGCACTCTTGCTAGCAAATAATTTCATAAGTTCATCCATCTTTCCACTCAAAACATTAATCTCTTCAATTGCATGCACTTTTTTACTAGTGGAAGATCTTTCGGTATGCCATTGAGAATAGTTAACCATAATATTATCTAGAAGTTTAGTAGCTTCTCCTAGAGTAATTTCCATAAAAGTGCCTCCCGCGGTCGAATATAAAAGATTTCTAGAAGCAAAATTCAATCCGGCATAAATTTTTTGTATAATCATCCACAAATTCAAACCATGAGTAGGGCAATTTCGTATCATCAATTTCATTCTCTCCCAAGATTGTGCAACATGCTCATGATCAAGTTGCTTAAAATTCATAATCTCGTTCCTAAGGGAGATGACCTTAGCAGGAGGAAAATACTTGGAAATAAAAGCATCTTTACACTTATTCCATGAATCAATACTATTTTTAGGCAAAGATGAAAACCAAGTTTTAGCACGATCTCGAAGTGAGAACGGAAGTAGCTTCAATTTAACAATATCATTATCCACATCTTTTTTCCTTGGCATATCACACAAATCAATGAAATTGTTTAGATGGGTTGTTGCATCTTCACTAGGAAGGCCAGAAAATTGATCTTTCATAACAAGATTCAACAAAGCGGCATTAATTTCACAAGATTCTGCACTAGTGGCAGGAGCAATCGGAGTACTAATAAAATCATTGTTATTGGTGTTGGAAAAGTCACACAATTTGGTATTCTCTTGAGCCATCATGACAAAGCAAGCAAGCCAACACACGAGCACACAAAAAGCAAACGAAGAAGACGAACGGAAGAGGGACAAAGAAAAGGCAAAGAGAGGGGCGAAGAAAAAAGGCAAATCTTTTCAAAAATCGTTTTAGAAGTGGGGGAGAGGAAAACGAGAGGCGAATGGCGAATAATGTAATGCAAGAGATGAGAGTTTATGATGGATACTTGGTATGTCTTGACTTGGCATAGTTCTCCCTGGCATCGGCACCAGAAATTCTTCCTACTACTTCTTGAGCTTGCATTGGTTTTTCCCTTGAAGAGGAAAGGGTGATGCAGCAAAGTAGAGATAAGTATTTCCCTCAGTTTGAGAACCAAGGTATCAATCCAGTAGGAGACAACGCACAAATCACTGAATACCTGCACAAACAATCAAACAACTTGCACCCAACGTGATAAAGGGGTTGTCAATCCCTTCAAGGTTATTTGCAAAAGTGAGATCTGATAGAGATAGATAAATGATAAAGTAAATATTTTTGGTATTTTTGTTTTATAGATCGGAAAGTAAAAGATTGCAAAATAGTAGATCAGAAACTTGTATGATGAAAAGTAGACGATTATATGATGGAAAATAGACCCGGGGGCCATAGGTTTCACTAGAGGCTTCTCTCAAGATAGAAAATAATACGGTGGGTGAACAAATTACTGCCGAGCAATTGATAGAAAAGCGCAAAGTTATGATGATATCTAAGGCAATGATCATGGATATAGGCATCATGTCCGTGTCAAGTAGACCAAAACGATTCTGCATATACTACTATTACTCCACACATCGACCGCTATCCAGCACGCATCTAGAGTATTAAGTTCATAAAGAACGGAGTAACACATTAAGTAAGATGACATGATGTAGAGGTATTAACTCAAGCAATATGATGAAAACCCCATCTTTTTATCCTCGATGGCAACAATACAATACGTGCCTTGCTGCCCCTACTGTCACTGGGAAAGGACACCGCAAGATTGAACCCAAAGCTTAGCACTTCTCCCATTGCAAGAAAAACCAATCTAGTTGGGCAAACCAAACCGATAGTTTGAAGAGAATTACAAAGATATCAAATCATGCATATAAGAATTCAGAGAAGATTCAAATAATATTCATAGATAAGCTGATCATAAATCCACAATTCATCAGATCTCGGCAAACACACCACAAAAAAGTATTACATCGAATAGATCTCCAAGAACATCGAGGAGAACATGGTATTGAGAATCAAAGAGAGAGAAGAAGCCATCTAGCTACTAGCTATGGACCCGTAGGTCTGTGGTAAACTACTCACGCTTCATCGGAAGGGCAGTGGTGTTGATGTAGAAGCCCTCCGTGATCGAATCCCCCTCCGGCAGGGTGCCGGAAAAGGTCCCTAGATGGGATCTCACGGGTACAGAAGGTTGCGGCGGTGGAAAAGTCTTTTCGTGGACGCCTCTGTTGGTTTGGGGATATATGAGTATATATAGGCGAAAGAATTAGGTCAGGAGGTGCACGAGGGGCCCACAAGGGTGGGGGCATGCCCTACCCCCCTGGGCGTGCCCTCCGTCCTTGTGGCCGCCTTGTGGCTCCTCCGACTTCATCTCCAAGTCTCCTGGTTTCCTTCTGGTCCAAGAAAAATCATCGCGAAAGTTTTATTCCGTTTGGACTCCGTTTGGTATTCCTTTTCAGCGAAACTCAAAAACAAGGAAAAAATAGAAACTGGCACTAGGCTCTAGGTTAATAGGTTAGTCCCAAAAATAATATAAAATAGCATATTAATGCATATAAAACATCCAAAACAGATAATATAATAGCATGGAACAATAAAAAATTATAGATACGTTGGAGACGTATCATCTAGCTCGGAGTCGACTTCACCAAACTGGAAGGCTATTGGCAGATGATCCTTCTGTGCCATGGCATTGGTGGAGGTCTGCGGGATGGGAATGGGAGGCGAACAGTAAGGCCGCCCGTATTAAACAGCAGCTCGGGAGCCATTAATGGAGAGGATGTGAGCAAGGAGGGCGGCCATGGAAGTCAAAGGGCTCACTTCCCAGTGAGCCTGCATAGCGTACAACTCGCATGCTTCCCGGTGAGCCTGCGCATTGGAGGACAGCTTGCACACCTCTCGATCAGCCTGTGCAGTGGACTGCGCTCGTACGCCTCCCGTTCAGTCAAGCAGTTGTCCGCACGGCACCTCCTAGCCATTAAAAGAGTGACGCATGGCGTCACGTGAATGGTTAATAGAACGCACACGATTTAAATTATACAAAATGTTTGAGATGTTAAAGTGGCAGCTATTTGTTTCAAAATGTCTTTGTTGGCTGTTATTCGAGTGCGCCTTCTCTCAAAATGGACACAAAAAATACCACAGCATGTCGGGTGCCATTCCATGGTAGCATGCCAAGTTTCATGAATTTCAAATGAGTTTTGGATTTACTAGAATTTAAAAACAAAGTACCTCAACATTTTTTGGGAATCAACAGTACCCTGATGTTTGAAATTCATTCCCATTTCTTGCATGGGACCTAAGCATGCACCCAAGGACACACATTTGATATGTCAACCCATTTTTCTGCACTGGAGCATGTGCATGTAGTTCAAATTTGAATTATGCACATAAAATGCCTAGAAAACTCAGTTAATGTATAAAAATGTCCATATGAACCCCAAAATTGCAAATTTTAACACGACACTCCTGTGGCTCTATGTTGCCACTTGGAAAAAAAATTGAAAACAGGAAGAGGCAACGAGTATCGTTTCATCAACCAAGGAGGCACATTCCCTACCGGAACCATGAGGCTTGTTGTCAGAAGCTCTGGTATGTGAGAAGCTTATACCCAAACCTGCCCCAAATGGGACAATTTTTTTACCACACCATGTTGATGTCGTTCCATGATGGCATGCCAAGTTTCATGAATTTCAGATGAGTTTTGGATTTACCAGAATTTAAAAACCATGTATCTCAATGTTTGCGGCCGAGCGACGGTGGCAAGGTGTTTGACATTCATTCCCATTTCTTGCATGGGACCTAAGCATGCAACCAAGGACACTGCTTTGATTTTTCAACCAATTTATATGCACTGGAGCATGTGCCTGTAGTTCAAATTTGAATTATGCACATAAATGCATAGAAAATTCAGTTAATGTATAAAAATGTCCAAACAAACCCCGAAAAATTCCAAAACTTAACACAACACTCCTGTTGTTCTATGTTGACACTAGAAAAAAATTTGAAAGCAAGAAGAGGCAACGGATATCGTTTCGTCCAGAAAGGTGAAACGTTCCCTACAGTAACCATGAGGCTTGTTGTGAGAAGCTCTGATTTGTGAGAAGCTTATACCACAACCTGCCCCAAATGAGACAATATTTTTACCATGGCATGTTGATGCCGTTCCAAGATAGCATGCCAAGTTTCATAAATTTCAGACGCGTTTTCGATTTACTAGAATTTAAAAACCATGTATCTCAATGTTAGCGGCCGAGCGACGGTGGCAAGGTGTTTGACATTCATTCCCATTCCTTGCATGGGACCTAATCATGCAACCAAGGACGCACATTTAAAATTTGAACCCATTTATATGCACTGGAGCATGTGCATGTAGTTCACATTTGAATTATGCACATAAATGAATAGAAAACTCAGTTAATGTATAAAAATGTCCAAGCGAACCACGAAAAATCCAAAAAATTGACACAACACTCCTGTTGCTCTATGTTGACACTAGAAAAAATTTGAAGGCAAGAAGAGGCAACGGATATCGTTTCATCCAGAAAGGTGGCATGTTCCCTACCAAAACCATCAGGCTTGTTGTGAGAAGCTCTGGTTTGTGAGAAGCTTATACCCAAACCTGCCCCAAATGGGACAATATTTTTACCACAGCTTGTTGACGTCATTCCATGATATCATGTCAAGTTTCATGAATTTCAGACGAGTTTTTGATTTACTAGAATTTTCAAACCATGTATCTCAATGTTAGCGGCTGAGCGACACTGTCAAGGTGTTTGACATTCATTCTCATTTCTTGCATGTGACCTAAGCATGCAACCAAGGACACACATTTGTTTTTTGAACCCATTTTTATGCACTGGAGCATGTGCATGTAGTTCAAATTTGAATTATGCACATAAATGCCTAGAAAACTCAGTTAACGTATAAAAATGTCAAAACGAACCCCGAAAAATTCCAAAATTTAACACGACACTCCTATTGTTCTATGTTGACACCAGAAAAAATAATTGAAAGCAAGAAGAGGCGACGAATATCGTTTTGTCCACAAAGGTGACACGTTTCCCTACCAGAACCATGAGGCTTCTTGTGAGATCTCTGGTTTGTGAGAAGCTTATACCATAACCTACCCCAAATGGGAAAATATTTTTTACCCCAGCATGTTGATGCCATTCCATGATAGCATGCCAAGTTTCATGAATTTCAGACGAGTTTTGGATTTACTAGAACTACAAAAGCAGGTACCTCAATGTTTGCCGGAGAGCCACGGTGCCTAGTGTTTGAAATTCATCCCCATTTCTTTCATGGGACATAAGCATTAACCCATGGACACATATATGGTTTTACAACCCATTTTGGTGCACCGGAGCATGTGCATGTAGTTTAATTTTGAATTGTGCACCTGAAATGCCTAGAAAACCAAGTTAATGTATAAAAATGTCCAAACGAACCCTGAGTAATTCCAATTTTTTTGACGACACACCTATAGTTGCATGTTCACTGCAGATAAAAGTTCTAGCAATTCAAACACCCTCCTTTGCCACTATGACCCCATTATGTAATTCAAATCAAGACGAAAAATCAAGTAGATCTCACACAGTTTATTATCACCAACTGTGTGAGATGCAGCACAAAATATCTTGGAGCACCGTCGGAGTATAGTACGCATATGGCTTACGTGAGAAGGTGTGTCGGCTACAGTTCACAGGCGGCATGTCAAGCACACTAGCTCGCTCCCCAAATATCATTTCACTGTTCAATCATCGCCGGTGAAAGATGGGTGGACCCGTATCGTGAGGGCAACTTCAGGGGCCCACTCCGGCGAGAGCGCGGCCACAGCCACCATGCGCGTGCTAACAAGCTGCGTGAGCGCGGCCGCAATCTGCGATCGGGCGGCCAAGGCAGCCCAAACGGCCGTTGTTGCTTCTCAGGTGGCAGCAGTAACATCTACCTCGGGGATAGCAACTGGCGAGAGCGGCACAGCAGCTGTCCGTCTCACAGCGGTGGCCTTAGCCCTGATGGGGGCCGCCCAGAACCATGTTGAGGCCGCCCACGCCCCGGCTCCTGGCGGTCAGTGCACAAATCGAACGAAGCTTCTCTGACAACAGTCGGCAACCCATGGCCGAATAGTGGGCAATCGCCGAGAGCGTTCGAGCAGCCGTCCGTTCCTCCGTGGCATACCTTGCCACGATGGAGCTCGTCCAAGCCCAGATCGTGGCCGCCCACGCCCAGCTCATGGCAGCCTTTTCCAAAGAGATGGCGGACGCGGATGGCGAGATGCTTGCCCAGTATGGTGCGATGGATGCCATGGAGCCCCTTCCCCAGGAGATCGTCGGGCGCGAGCTGGACATGGAGGAGGCGGCGGAGATCGATGATCACCAGCTGGAGTAGTACTCTTTGTTTTGTTTAATTAAGAGTCCCGGTCTTTAATTTGTTAGAGTAATGTAAAGTCAGCTAGCTTTGTTTAATTGCTGAACTTGCTCGATTAAGAAGTGTGGGTGTGCTGTAGTCTCCTTTGTGTACCCAAATTATGCAATGACATGGATGACCACTGTAGCCAGGGAAATTCGGACCAAAATTTGCACGTTCAAACTCATCACACATGGGGTAAGCTATATGAATCGTTTGTGATGTTCACATATCGTACAAAGTGCTAAATAAGGGACTGTGTCTGATGACACTTTGCGCGCCAGTTTTTTCACTGCACCGATCCAAATTTTTTCCTTCCGCGGAAATATCTACCTCCCTGCCCCCTCCCCCTTACCAAAAGCCACATTTCCCCTATTTTCGCCTTCCTATCCAAGTTGAAACCTTCACTCCTTGCTTGCAACACCGCCTCCTCACCGGCGACCCTCCTTCACGCTGCTCGGCCTCGTCGATCCAGGTAGATAATCCATACCCGACACCCATCCTCCTCCTCCTTCCACATCCCACATGCCTCGACCGCTGGCGCAACACCTTCCACCCAAATCACCAATGCCTCCCCCAAATAAGCACCGCCCTAAGCCACGGTGCACGCAGTATAGCCAGGAGCTCAAGGAACATTTGGCAGCGGAGAAGCAAATCACGGCCACACACGCGGATGACGTTGCGATGGCTGCCATTCGTGCCGACCCCCAGATCTTGGAGGAGCACCTCGCCGTCGAGTCCACCGTCGATGCCTCGCACACCGATGCTGCGACGTGGTTGGCTGCTTTAAACGACAGTTCGTGGCATTTTCTCGAGGCCATCATCGGTGCCTTCGACGAAGACTACGAGGTGTTTTCTCAGCGTGCCCGTGCTTACCTCAACTCGAGAGCCAGCAGGTTGGTGCCCGGAGCGGCTCAGGCAACTCACCAACAGGACGAGGGCACCCACAATGTGGAGGCCTCACCCTCTTCCATGTCCAAGGAGCCAATCATCATCGATATCTCAGACGATGAGGAGTAGCTTGTCTTATTAGCTCACTATAAGGACACATGTTCAGTTTGCTAGCTACGCCGGTTAAGCATGCTCGGTTTACCCATTGCATGTGCTGCTCCTGCCTTTCCTTAACAAATCCTAGTGAATTATCCTATCTACTTTTACCATACAATCTGTTGCTCTAGTGTATATGTTTTATATGTCGTGCAATATGGTGCTCACTTATTAACTGTTTAGTTAATAAGTTGTCGTGTTCAGTTAACTGTTTGGTTCAATTCTGCAATTATGATGTTCAATTCTTCAGGGTGCAATTTTGTATTGTCTTCCATGTGAGAAATAAATCGAATTTATCTTTACAAAATACATGAGAAACAAATACAATTGCTATATTTCCAAGTTGTCAAGCATGCTTGGTTTGGTTAACTGTCTGATCTTCTAGTATGTTATATATTGTGCAATGTGGTGCTCAGTTAACATTTGTTTCATTTGTTGTGGTGTTTAGTTAATTGTTTGGTTCAATTCTGCAATGCAATGTTCAATTGTTGTAGGTGCATTTAGTTATTGTATACCATGTGAGAAATAAATCGAATTTGGCTGTACTAAATACATGAGAAACAAATACAATTGCTAGTTCCAAGTTGTTAAGCATGCTTGGTTTGGTTAACTATCTGATCTTCTATTAGGAGTACTAGTAGAATGCCCGTGCGTTGCCACGGGCCTTTTTCCCAATTGCTCTTCTAATTGCAAGGCATATCAACTTTCGCATGTATATATGTTTCTAATTGCCCGCGCGTTGCCACGTGTCTTTTAATTTGTTTTCCTGATTGCACATATGAATACAATGCATATCTGTGTCTCACTCCCCCACTCTGTCTAACACCCTCCATCTCTCTCCCATCCTCTCTCTGTCTGAAAATCATGAGGCATTAATCACAACCTAAGCATGGCACACAAATGCTCCAATCCCTCTTAGGCATGGCAAATAGAAGACTTTTTACAAAGAACATATGAAGTTCATTTTAGTATGATACCCAAATCATGAGGCACGAATGCTTGTTCTCCTTAAAATTTTCCGATATAAACAAAATTTATGTTGGAACATCATTATGCCAAATTTGGGAGCCATTCCACCTTTTTGTGAACAGAAAAAGGAAAGGAACGGACTTATTTGCCTCCTATACATGCCTCATGGACATTAAAACATAATAAGAAAGTATGTAATATGTTGTCATTTCATATGATACGCTACACATCATATAGATTGGTCAAATAAACCATCTTCTTGTAAATGTCAAGACAAGAGATTATATGGTTAATAATTAATAGATTGGAAATAAATAGAAAAGCTATACAAAACTAACCTCACATCATATAGATGTATTCCTTTTGTGAGAAAGTACGTGGATGAAATTTAACACCACATTGGCGACTATTGTGCGGTCAGGAATATAATGCTCATCACATAATAAGATGTCCTCGACGGTGGTGGTTGCGGCTTCCCCTCTGAGAAGGGTGGCCCAATTAGTTGCTGGTGAGCGATGGCACCGCACGGTTACAAGACTCTCTCCATGATCCTCAACAAATTCCAACACCCACTGTAAAATATTACTCTTGGTTCATGTTGCTCGACAAAAATAGGGGACAGCACAATTAGTTTCCTCATTTACACAGAAGCTCACTTCATGACAATATATCATGTTTACTACCCAAGGAAATTTATACTATGTTTTGAATAAAGGGAATAACCAAATGTGGAGATGAACAAGATATCTAGCTCCTACCAAGAACTCAAAGATTTGTTGTTCAGGGAGAGGCCTTTGACAAAGAATATTTTTCATAGAAAGATGGCATATATTTAGAAATGGTTTAATATTGTAGATGGAATAGTAAAATTTCAATGCCATGATGGGATAAATTTTAGGTCTCAGTTCAGGAGGAAGAGCCGATGATAAGCACAAAGATGGATATGCATGACAAATAGTATCTTTCTCGAAGTATTTGTACACATGAAAAAAATATTTCTGCCAAATGTTGATTGCAATTTTAGGAAAGCTATTACAAGTGCATTGCAGTGTTGACATCAAGAATTTTTGTGCCCACATGCTTATTGGACGTCTGAATAATTTACATAGAAAAATTATAGAAGCTTCTATAGCATTTTTAGAGACATAATTTGAATCCCATGGAACTCCATTACTGGCTAAGTTGACCAAATCCTAATCTAATACAGGCAAAATCAGTGACCAGAGAACTATATCTTTTTGATGCTTAACCTACAGAACTCTATTACTACTTAACTTGATCAACTAAATCCTTTTGTGTTGTCCGTTTGATCATTAGTATTTATTTTTTATGGACCATATGTTCCCGATGCTAATGCCTCCTTTTGTGTTGTTCTTTTGATCATTAGTATTTATTTTCACCATAAAGCTAGATGTCAGGTTCTATTATTGCCAAATACAGTACTGCTCTGCTTACATCATGATATACTATGTCTTGGTTGTAAAGTTCAAAGAATCTCGTAACTTGCATGGACATATGAAACTATATGTAAGAATGTACACACAAAAATGGCATTGTCTTTTTGATATTCTTGATCATGCAGCTGTCAAGGAATGCTTCTGCATGACTTGCACCAAAATATACATGTGACCTAATCCCCGATTCTATGTGAATTCAACAAAGTGCATATTTCCAATATCTAAAAGACTATCAAAATAACATACGAATAGTTATTTTGCATCTCTGAAGCTGCTAATGTTTTCTATTAAGTAATCAAATCTCCACTCAATAATTCAACTCACAAAAACTTTATTTACCGTCTGATTAGTTGAGACTTGAGAGAGCCACATGCTCCTTACCATGGAAGAGCACAATCATAGACGCCAAAACGTTCATAGATGTAGGAGAGAGGCACCTTGTCGTTGGAGGCTGTAGATGGCAGGGAGTAGGAATCCGGGCGCGGTTGGTGGCCCCGGGGGCTTGGTCGGTGGAGAGCATCGTGGCCGAGACGGCCAACTTGAGGTAAAAATATGATCCAAGAGACATGTACAGGAACTGCCAATAAGATAATTGATGGCTATATGAAACATCTGATATTTTAAGAACAAAATATGATCTAAGAAAAAGTGACACACTTCTGCATGTATCTAATAAAAAAATCCATAGGAAAGATAACCTCTATTAACTGAACATTGCCAGTTCCACTCCAGATGTGTTATCAATAGGCACTCAGTCCAGCACATCTCTATTGTCACAGATCAATAGAAAGCAAACATGCAGCCACATTTATGTGGGCTTACTCCTATCATACTTTGCATAGTAAAAACTGAGACTACACATGGCTAGATAATGAGATTCCTTTGCATCATCGCATTCTTACTTTGAAATATGGTAGCAGCAATTATAAAGATAATAATATGTTATTTTTGGCACAACTAAAAATTCAGTGCATATATACCTGTAATCAACACCTGCTATCATGGTCTCACTCCATCTTGATAGAGTACCGATCAGGCAGCACCAAGTTGAGCAAAACCAACAAACTTCAGTCCTTATCTGCTGGATATCTTTTAGCATCAATAGTAAGGAAAGCATCTAAACAAATCTCAGCATTTCTAACTTCAAATTAACAGATGTACAACATGCATGTTGTATATAACGAACCTCGAACAATTTTGGAATCATCTCTGCTAGAAATGTATCCATCGCACAGTTAGGAATATTTAATCTATGGAAGTGTAGTCAACACAAAGGAATCCACATTTAGTCTGAATCATCCCTCAACTTTTTAGTTTGAACACCCCGAGGCATATAATTGTAGCCTGATGAAGACGGCATTGCTCCACCCATACACAGTTGAGTCAGTGATGAAGTGGATTGTCAAAAAGAACACAGGGAAACAGTCATATCCATGTGTGGCATACTCAGATCCACCCTTTCTCATCACTATCTTTGTTCATGTTCTTTCCTGGTTAGTTTTCTCAGAATCGCCCGGGGCAGAGGAAGCTCTGTTCTAGAAAAAAAACCTTTGTAAGGCCAGATAACCAAAAATTATTGTTTATACAAGAATAAAAATGATGAACTATGCAATAATTTCTTACTGATCTTGCAACAAGCTGACCCTTCCTAAACTTTCATAAGGTTGTGACAGATTCGTCTGACATGAAACATACATAAAACAATATGTATTTAATGATTTTTACCTCATAATGGATATTTTTAGAAACTCAAAAGTATATATTTTGATAGCTCTACTCCAAAAGTATGAAATTCTCATGTTGCAAACCTAAAACAAAAGGTGAAATAAGGATCTCTTTTGGACATATCAAGAAAAAGAGGAAAGGTTATACGGCAGCGACAAATCGGAATCATCTAAAGTTCAGCACACCAGTCTTTCAGCAAATGTACATGCAAAGCAATTTTCTCTCAGAGTGAACTCTGAACTCTTCTGTGCCACATGAAAATAAAACATCAAATTACAGTAGAGAAAACATGGTGTATACATGTATGATTGGTGGCCCTATAAGAATCAGCAGAAAGAGATTGAGTTATTAGAATTTGTTTTGTAAGGGCCTTAGAGGTTATATAATGAATAGAAGATTCAGGGAAAGTCATGGAGGAGAGCGCGATCAGATTGACACCTTCATCCCCAAACAATGAGCCCGAGCGTGATAAAGGCTATTATGGAGCTGCGCGTCCCAACCTCCTGCCTGCAACCACCTCCTTGCTACAACACCAAATCAGGGGAGCATCGAGAGGGTCTATGCAGGTACTGCCGCTGCTGCCCTACCACAAAAGCTTCTCTCCGAGTCGTGTGTTACTGCACCCAACCTCAAGGACCTGCAGCACAACAACACGCAACATATCAGACTCCCTCACTTTGTTGGAAAGAGGTAGGGGAATACGAACTGAGTGAGAGAAGGAGAGGATTAGGGTGTGGCCGGCGGCCGGATCAGCACCATCTTGACCCCTATGGTTGCAATCCCGAAAGGCCATGATCTCTTGCCCATGCCCTTCTTTACATCGTGGGCGAAGTAGCTCCGGACAGCAGCGTCGAATCCCTCGGTTGCCTAACCTCGAAGACGATCTGGAGGAGGCGCGAGGTGCAGCGATGTTCCTATGGCGAGTGGCGGGGTGCGAGTCGGATGGGGACGGGCGGGCGGCGGCGGCGTGCGAGTAGGAGACCCAGCTCTTGCTCAGGAGTTTGAAAAGCAATGGGGCGTTGATTTTTTCTTTGAGGGGGCTCTATCGCTGATATGGTGGAGAGAAAATCGGAAATCAGAGGAGATAACTCACGAGAGAGCTGAGCAAATAAAAGAGGTGGGACCAAACGAACAAGGGAGCCGAGCAAAACGAACGAACGACTACAAAACCGACTATCACGATAAGATCTTTTTTTGTCAATGGTTTACTTATGAATTTCTTTAAATCCATTATTTTTTTCCTGAAAATCTATTATTTGTTTCCTAAAGCAAATTGCATTAATGAGAGAGATCTGTTGATTTGGCTAAGGTAGGAAAGAATCTATTATTTGTTTCCTAAAGCAAATTGCATTAATGGGAGAGATCCGTTGATTTGGCTAAGGTAGGAAAGAATATATTATTTGTTTCCTAAAGCAAATTGCATTAATGAGAGAGATTCGTTGATTTGGCTAAGGTAGGAAAGTTAGATCCGTGATCTTTTGTTATTAGGAAAGTGTTGATTTTTTAAACAAAAGAGTGGAGAGAAAAATAAACCAATGGATAAGAAACCAGTGGGCGGGGGTGGTGGGAGGTGGGACGAAAATAAACCGTACCGTAGGTCTTTTTTCGTTGGTTAACCTTCGTAGGTCTATTTTTTTTGGTACGTGGATGGGTGCGGGTTGGGGCCTCAGGAGGAGGTTTTTTCGGTTTCTGGTGGATAAGTCAGAGGTGGGAGGAGGTACCAAAAAAAACCAGGGGAGGTGGGACTAAAAAAAACCTGGAAGCGAGACTACCAACTGCTCCATTAGGAGTAGAGATGTTATATTGTGCAGTGTGGTGCTCAGTTAATGTTTGCTTCATTTGTTGTGGTGTTCAGTTAACTGCTTGGTTCAATTCTGCAATGCGATGTCCAACTGTCGTGGGTAGAATTTTGTATTGTTATGCATGTGAGGAATAAATCGAATTTGGCTGCACTTAATACATGAGAAACATATACAATTGCTATATTTCCTAGTTCTTAATCATGCTTGGTTTGGATAAATGGGTTTTCCATGTGGCTCAAACTAATCTGATGAATCTGCAAAGTGCTTATTTTTCATCAACATATTTTACTGATACCATGCGAACCCTCACTTAACCTGATCACTAACTACCTTATATGTGTTGCAGGGAAACAATGGGAAGCACTGAGGTTTACAATCGAGGTTTGCACATGAATGGTCCTTTGTCTAATAGCACATTATTGTGCAATTGCAGGAACCATTCTAATATTTATGTTTTTAACAATTTGGTCTTGCACATGTAGGTCCTGCTGTCAGAGGTTTTGACCCACAGTTCGACCATTTTTGCATATGGGGAAATGAGTTGTCCATGAATATCAGTCAAGTCAAGAAACTCAGAAAGATTGTTAGGATAAAGAAATTAGCGACAAAAAATAACAAGATCTTTGTCTGCACAATGAAGAAGAAATCAGTTCACTACAGGATGGTACTAACTATTATACCTTGCCTTTTTTTATTCCTTTGCCCCATTTCCAATCTAGAGAAGATATTTATGCACATCCTTGTTTTCAGGCCTTTCCAAAGCAGTTCACTGATGATTACCTCTCAAACCACCTATGTGGTCAGGAGGCGAGGAAGGTATTCATACAACACCCACGGTTCAATATTGAAGTGTTCCTGAAGAGGACGAAGGATGGACGATCAATCATCCACAGGCACTGGCCTAAACTTGCAAAGACCTTCAACATCAATGAAGGCTCAATATTCGCCTTCCGCTTCAGCAGTTTTCCAGATGAGATTCGTTCTATGTACGGTCTATGATGCTAATTTCGAAAGGTTATAGATGTTGCATGTGAAACTTGGTGCTGGTGCAGTTGTGTAATGGGGTAGCTGAGTGCTGAAGCTATATGATGTTGTACTCTGATATATTTCAATTATGAAATCCTGCTTCCTTAACATGAAAATGAAATATATTGTGTGCTTAATATGAAATGTCAATTAGATTAATAAATGGATTATTAATAATAGGACAATTATCCTGCTAATAGCCAATTAGCCTGCTAATTCGGTTTTTCTATTGCAAACGGTTATTGAGAAAACACCGTGGGCGATGACCTCAGGCAACGCACACAGTTTCTAGGAATAAACCATGTTGGATCAATGAACAATCACACATGACTTCCTCTTGAAAAATGTTTGCGTTAGACCACCTTGCGCAAACATTTACCACATAAAAAGTGTATGTGATGGACAGCCTATGCCATACAGTTTCTTCTACGCACCGTGTGTGATGAATCCAATAACATAAACAGTAAAATTGCTAATATCGTCTGCAATGGCAACGCTATCACAAATGATTTAATGGGGAAAATTGTGTGTGATGTACATGCGAACGGAAACGTTTTCCTTGGAGTGACTGTGTGGGATGTATATACGAACGGAAACGTACTTCTTGGATTGACTGTGTGGGATGTACATACTAACGGAAACGTGTTCCTTGGATTGACTGTGTGGAATGTACATACGAACGGAAACATTTAGCCGGGACTGACTATGTGGGATGTACTTACGACTGGAAATGATTTTGCCTGTATAATTGTATTTTTTTTAATACAACTGTACAAAATGTATACGATGATCGTAATGAGCGCATTCTGAAGTCCAGTGACTGTACTGTGCTTTTGCTTGATATACATTGACTGTAAGGTGTGAATGTGTCCGGGGCGTACTTTTAGAGGGTCGAGAGATAGTTTGTGTGTGTACATGAAAGTGGTGTAGAGAGAGGGGTGTGTGGTGGAGAGACAGAGATGTGCCCTTCGTTTCTCTTTACCGTGACTAATTTTATAGGAGAAAAATATAAACATTCACAATACGGAACAAATATCATTGGATGCACCATGCAACTAACTTTCATGTATAACTTTCTAGTATTGTATATGTTTATTTTCTTAAATAATTTTTTTGTCAAACTCTTTGCAGTTTTAATTCAAAACTCTTTGCGTTGGTATTTCCCTGAAAAGGAGAGGATGAAGCAGTACAGTAGAGATAAGTATTTCCCTTAGTGAAGGACCAATGTTATCAATCCAGTAGGAGAACCACACAGAACCTCGTTAGCTGCCCCTGCACACACAAAAGAAAATACTTGCACCCAACGCAAATAAGGGGGTTGTCAATCCCCTTGGCGGTTACTTGCAAGGATTAAATCTTGTAGTGGTAGATAAATAAATAAAATGCAAAACAAAATAAAATAAATAAAATTGCAGCCAGGTATTTTTGTGTTTTTATATATGATAAACGTAGACCTGGGGGCCATAGTTTTCACTAGAGGCTTCTCTCTCGAACACATAGCATACGGTGGGTGAACAAATTACTGTTGGGCAATTGATAGAAAAGCGCATAGTTATGACGATATTCAAGGCAATGATCATGTATATAGGCATCACGTCTGACACAAGTAGACCGACTCCTACCTGAATCTACTACTATTACTCCACCCATTGACCGCTATCCAGCATGCATCTAGGGCATTAAGTATAAAACAGAGTAACACCTTAAGCAAGATGACATGATGTAGACAAAGTAAACCCAATCAATATGAATAAACCCCGTCGTTTTCCCCTTAATGGCGAAAATACAAATACGTGTCTTGTCCCTTTCTGTCAGTGGGATATTGAGCATTGCAAGATTGAACCCATTACAAAGCACCTCTCCCATTGCAAGAAAAATCAATCTAGTAGGCCAAACTAAATGGATAGATCGAAGAGAAATACAAAGCTATAACAATCATGCATAAAAGAGCTCAGAGAAGACTCAATTAATATTCATAAATATTCAGATCATAAACCCACAATTCATCGGATCCCAACAAACACACCACAAAAGAAGAATACATCAGATAGAACTGCAAGAACATCGGGGAGAACATTGTATTGAAGATCAAAGAGAGAGAAGAAGCCATCTAGCTACTAGCTATGGACCCGTAGGTCTGTGGTGAACTACTCACGCATCATCGGAGGGTAGCAAGGATGATGTAGAAGCCCTCCGTGATTGATTCCCCCTCCGCAGAGTGCCAGAAAAGGCCTCCAGATGGGATCGTGGAAGAACAGAAACTTGTGGTGGTGGAAAAAGTGTTTGGGGTGGCTCTCTGTTGGTTTCCCGATTTTAGAGAATTTATAGAGGTGGAATTAGGTCAGACGGAGCCACGAGGGGCCCATAAGGCATCAGGGCGCACCTACCCACCTGGGCGTGCCCTGTTGCCTTGCCATCTCCTTCCTTCTCGTCTGGTCTCCTCCCGAATCTTCTAGGGTCTCTTTTGTCCAGAAAAAACATCAAAAAGTTTCGTAGCGTTTGGACTCTGTTTGGTACTGATTTCGTGGAAAACCAAAAACAAGCAGAAAATAACAACTGGCACTTGGCACTGGGTTAATAGGTTAGTCCCAAAAAATGATATAAAACACCACAAAAAGTTATATAAAACATTCAAGATTGATACTATAATAGCTTGGAACAATAAATAATTATAGATACGTTGGAGATGTATCAGCATCTCCAAGCTTAATTCCCACTCATCCTCGAGTAGGTAAATGATAAAAAAGTATTTTTGATCTGGAATGTTACCTAACATGTTTATCATTTAATCTTTCTTTTAGGGTATGAATATTAAGATCCGATTGATTCAAAGCAGTAGTCTATAATTTGACATAAAGACATCAATACTCAGGCATACCTACAAACAATCATGCCTTTCAAAGTAAAAATGTTCCATCTTCTTAACACAAAATTTAAATCATGTACAACCCAGTGTCAGCCAAGCAATTGGTTCATACTTTTTAACGCGCTTCAGCTTTTTCAACCCCCACGCAATACATGAGCGCAAGCCATGGACATAGCACTATGGGTGGAATAGAATGCGGTAGTAGAGATTAATAAGGGGAAGACAAAAAAGGAAGATAGTCTGACATTGACGCGACTAATCAACAGGCTATGGAGATGCCCATCAATTGATGTCAACGAGAGGAGTAGGGATTGCCATGCAACGGATGCACTAAGAGCTATAAGTGTATGAAAGCTCAAACTGAAAACTAAGTGGGTGTGCATCCAACTTGCTTGCTCATGAAGATCTTGGGCATTTGAGGAAGCCCGTCATCAGAATATGCAGGCCAAGTTCTATAATGAAAAATTCCCACTAGTATATTGACAAATAGGAGACTCTCTATGTGAAAAACATTATGCTACTTTGAAGCACAAGTGTGGAAAAGGATAGTAACATTACCCCTTCTCTCTTTTTCTCTCATTTTTTTGTTGGCCTCATTTTTTCTCCTTTTATTTAATTTTCTCACTGGGACAATGCTCTAATAATGATGATCATCACACTTCTATGTACTTACAACTCGATAAAACTGAAACATATGACTTTATATGAATGCCTCTGGTAGTGTAACAGGATGTACAATGATACTAGCGTAATGATACGTCTCCAACGTATCTATAATTTTTTATTGTTCCATTCTGTTATATTATCAATCTTGGATGTTTTATATACATTTACTAGAAACTTTATATCATTTTTTGGGACTAACCTATTAACTTAGTGCCCAGTGCTAGTTGTTGTTTTTGTTTGTTTTTTTACTTTGTAGAATATCAATACCAAACGAAGTCCAAATGCCATGAAACTTTTTGGAGATTTTTTCTGGCAAGAAGAGACCCTGGAAGCTTCTGGAGGCCACGAGAAGAAGCATGATGGGCCCACTAGGCACCAGGGCGCGCTAGAGGCCCCAGGCGCGCCCTGGTGGGTAGTGGGCCCCTCGGGCACCACCTTGATCCAATCTAGAGGCATTTTTCGGCACTCTCCGGAGGGGCCAGCAATCACGGATGGTTTCTGCATCATCCTTGCTGCCACTCCGATGATGCGTGAGTAGTTTACCATAGACCTATGGGTTCGTAGTTAGTAGCTAGATGGCTTCTTCTCTCTTTTTGATCTTCAATACGATGTTCTCCTCGATGTTCTTGGAGATCTATTTGATGTATCTTTTTTTTCGGTGTGTTTGTTGGGATCAGATGAATTGTGAGTTTATGATCAGATCTATCCATGAATATTATTTGAGTCTTCTTTGAACTCTTTTATGCATGATTGTTATAGCCTCATATTTCTTCTCCGGTTTATTTGTTTCGTTTGGCCAACTAGATTGATTTATCTTCCCATGGGGAAGAGGTGCTTTGTGATGGGTTTGATCTTGCGGTGCTCAATCTCAGTGACAGAAAGAGACATGACACGAATGTATCGTTGCTATTAAGGGTAACAAGATGGAGTTTATTCATACGTGAGTTTATCTTGTCCACATCATGTCATCTTTCTTAATGCATTACTCCATTTTTCCATGAACTTAATACACTAGATGCATGCTGGATAGCGGTCGATGTGTGGAGTAATAGTAGTAGATGCAGAATCGTTTCGGTCTACTAATCTTGGATGTGATGCCTATATACATGATCCTTGCCTTGGATATCGTCATAATTATTTGCTTTTCTATCAATTGCCCAACAGTAATTTGTTTGTAGGTGTTGTTTACGCGTTGGGTTGCAAGTATTTGTTGTTTGTGTGCAGGTGTTGTTTACATTGTGTTGCTTGGTTCTCCTACTTGATTGATAACCTTGGTTTCATAACTGAGGGAAATACTTACCTCTGTTGTGATGCATCATCCTCTCCTCTTCGGGGAAGTACCAACACATATTACAAGTAGCACGTAACATGTATGATAATGATGAATGATGGCTGAGCCACAAATACGATGTCAGTTATATGATCATGCAAAGCAATATGACAATGAAGATGTATGTCATAATAACAAAACGGTGGAAGTTGAATGGCAATATATCTCGGAATGGCTATGGAAATGCCAAGATAGGTAGGTATGGTGGCTGTTTTGAGGAAGATATAAGGAGGCTTATGTGGCATAGAGCGTACCATATCACGGGGTTTGGATGCACCAGCGAAGTTTGCACCGACTCTCGAGGTGAGAAAGGGCAAAGCACGATACCAAAGAAGCTAGCAAATTGCGGAAAGGTGAGAGTGCGTATAATCCATGGACTCACGTTAGTCATAAAGAACTCACATACTTATTGTGAAAGTCTATGAGCCCTTGAAACAAAGTAATACTATGCATGCCCCTAGGAGGTAGGTTGGTAGGAGTTAACCGTCGCACGCCCCCGACCTTCACGCAAAGGAAGACACTCAATAATAAATCGTACTCCAACTTCTTAGCATAACGACAGAATATATGTGTATCCTTTGGGAATCACAAACCTTAACACCAATATTCTTACTAAACCACAATTATTCACTAGTACAACCCCCATAATACCATCTCTATATCTCAAAACTATTGCAAGGATTCAAACTTATCATATTCAGTGATCTACATGGAAGTTTTTATTATATCCCTCTTGAATACCTATCATATCTTGATGAATTTCATAACCCGTGCACATTGCCATTACTATTTGTTAGACTCTCAAAAATATATAAGTGAATCATGAGAGTGCAACTATTTCATTAAAATATAACCACCTTTGTGCTCTAAAAGATACAAGTGAAGCACTAGAGCAACGACCTAACTCAAAAGATATAAGTGAAGCACATAGAGTATTCTAACAAATTGCGAATAAATGTGTGTCCCTCTCAAAAGGTGTGTTCAGCAAACAATGATTGTGTAAATCTAAAAAGCAAACAAAGCAAAGTATTTTATAATACACAACGCTCCAAGCAAAACTCATATCGTGTGATGAATAAAAATATAGCTCCAAGTAATATACCAATGGATTGTAAACAAGAGAGGGGATGCCTTCCGGGGCATCCCCAATCTTAGATTCTTGGTGGTCCTTGAATATTACCTTACGGTGCCTTGGGCATCCCCAAGCTTAGGATCTTGCCGCTCCTTATTCCTTCATCCGTCGTGATCTCACCCAAAACTTGATAACTTCTGCACACAAAACTCAACAGAAACCTCGTGAGATCCGTTAGTATAACAAGCAAATCATAAACTTTAGGTACTGTTATAAACCCATTAATATTTTAATATTGCATAATACCTACGGTATTCTAATGTCTCCATGACTTATACCCCCCGATATAATCTGTAGCATCATTAAAACAAGCAAACTGTGCAACAAAAACAGAATCTGTCAAAAATAGAACAGCCTGTAATGATCTGAACAAACTCAATACTTCTACTAATCCAAAAATTGTGGAAATTTAGGAAAATGTGGAAAATTTGTATATAAATAATGTGTAAAAAATTTAAATTCCAGTAAATTTAAAGAATTCTAGTACTGGATGCAAAAGTTTCTGTTTTTTCACAGAATCAAGTCAACTATCAACCAAATCATCCCAAATGCTTTACTTGGCACAAACACTAATGAAAGCTTAAAAACACAATCATAATAGTAGCATAATTTTGTGCATACAAAAAAGCAGAAAATAAAACAAGAAAAATAAGATAACTATTGGATTGCCTCCCAACAAGCGCTATTGTTTTACGTCCCTAGCTAGGCGTAATGCATAGTTTCATGTATTGTCATATTTACTTTCCAAATCCTTTTTGATCAAATCATCCATAACTTTCCTCATTAGTTATCTACTCTCATGTTCTTCTTTTCTAGTGGGAGAACTTAAATATTTAAAGGGACTTTGTTCAGTAATTTTAACATTCATTACTTTGAACTCTGAATCATCACCATAGACATCTTATTACAAAACATGTATTTCATCATCAATAGGATCTCTAGATGTATTTTCAAACCAATCATCACTAAACCCTTCACCAATCCCCTTTGTTATCCACTCAAATTTATCACAAGTATGGTGGTATAAAGTTTTAATAATTTCAGCATAAGGGACTCTTCTCCTAAGATTTTCACCATACGCAAAATAATCTTTAGATTCCAACCTACGTATAGTGTCTTTGCCATGAAGAACTTCTTCTATATGAGGATGCTAAAAATCTATTTTATAAAATGCAAAGACGTCCCTATCTTTCCAAATTATATAGTCAAATTCATGCATATAAGGATAATAATTGCAATCTTTTTAATTTTAGGATCATGGATATTGAGAAGTTCATAAAATATCTTTTGTAAAACTGGATGAATATGCAAAAAAAATCTTTCCAACTTAACCACAAGCAAAGCAATAGCATACACATAGATATTTGTTTTATCAAAAATAGATCCTTTAATTGTAGGTATGACCCCCGTGCAATTAAAGAACTCCTAAATAATGTTCTTCCCAATAATATTTCTGCTACCCACATGATATATTTTAGTTTTCAAATATGTGAGAGCTTCATGTTCCTGAGGATCATGATTAATAACAAAAAAATTAAGTTTCTCCTCAAGATACTAACTAGAACTATCGTCACTAGCGCTTTCAACAATAACTTTCTCAAATTCAGACATGCACTGGTACCGTAACGTGCTATACAAACGGTTCTAACCCCTTTCCACGACAGAGTTTTAAACCATTGACTAGTGAGTCCGGGCGATAGGGGGGTCCTTCCCACACAACCCAGAAACCATCGGGGATAGGCGAGCGGCTACTGATGATCGCCATAGAATAAATGTATGAGAAGTCGCGCCAGTCCCACACGTTACGTCTCGATGTTACGTTTCTGATCCGAGAGACATACGAAACGATTATGCCGCTATAGTCATGTGAAAAAGGTGGGTATCACAAACATTTAATCTACCGATGTGTTTGCGATAGGTACCTTATCGCACACAGTTCAAAAATGTAAAATGTATGCGGTGCCTCTACTATCGCCAACTTGTCCATTTTCATAAGTGTGTGCGATAGCTATTCCAATCACACACGCACACAGGATTGAAACGTTTGTTGTATTACCATGAATCGCACATGCATATGAGACGAAACCGGGTGTGCGTCCGTCGGGCATCGCAAACATTTCACGTCAAAGAACCGCCTGTTCTCTATTTTTCATCGCACACGCTGTTTTCTTTCTAACTGTGTGTACATTATTTTATTTGCTCATTTTTTATTTTATTTTTCCCCGTAATTTATTAGTCAAATTGGAAATTTTGAAATATGAAATGTGGAATTCAACTTCTCAGCACAATGGTTCGACAAGCAATCCATAAATAAAATTCTCAGTACAATATGTTCAGTAATTACAGGATTTGGAAGCAATTAACTATGATGAACCACAATATTTAGAGGCATTAAAGGTGAAGAGATAAGTGTAAATAATTTTGGCTGCCGATGGTGTTGAAGAAGTGGAATGCCCATATTGTGCCCTCCTGCATGCCATAGGAACGAACAACTTTTGTCCAACCCCTTGTGACGATTGCCCGCCCATCCTTCACCACGTTCAGGAAGACTTCTAGAGCATTATCATGGTAGTATGAATTATATACTTTAACCTTAGTTGCCTCCACTCTGGTCATGTAGTTTGCAAGGTAATCATCAGTAAATTGCTTCGGAAACCACTAAAAAGAGAAAACTTTCAGATACTCAGGTCTAATAGAGTAACTTGTTGTGGGCAGGGGGAAAAGGAAACAAATTACTTACCATCCAAAAGTTCACTGTTGTCTTGGACAAAGAGTAAATAAAGAGCTTAATTCCATCACCCGTCTCTTTTGCCTAACAATCTTTCTTAGTTTCCTCACTTAACGCTTGTTCATGAATATTTCATTGCCCCATACGCAGAAGGGATCAAAGCATGGATCAGTACCGCTCATATATGTACCTACAAGCAACCAGTAAATGTTAGAAGCTAAACTAAGATTGCACAAATGATGTAAAATACAACTACCTCCATTTCCTAAGTACAAGTATTTTTAGAGATTTCAATATGAACTACATACGAATGCATATAGACATAGTTTAGAGAATCTAGATCCACTCATTTTTTCCGTATGTAGTCTATATTGGAATCTCTAAAAATACTTATATTTAGGAACAGATGGTGTATAAGACATGGGATGCAGCTAACCTCGACGGCAAACAACAACATTGCCCATTGTAGCCCTATGTAAGTACATGGAAAGGCAATGTTAACTACAATAGGGTTAACATCCACCAAAAATAGCAAATGGTGATAAAACGGCAGCATCTGTAGTGATATCTTCATTGTGAAAGAGTAGCACGGTAGCAAAGGGACGGATTAAAAAATGGATAGAATTGTTTACTACAAAAACAACCTAGTATAGCCATTGAAACTGGTACTGATAGAAATGAAATTGACGGAGTTAAACATCGCAAGTCAGGTGCTGCTAGAGCAGAGAATGGCCCTGTTGTCTATAAAAAGGTAGGGAAAATAGATAAGATGAGTTAGGCATGTTTACTACAACATTCTTAATACATGAACCGTACAAAACATGGCCATTGCAACTGGTATTGGTAAGATTCAACTGGTCAGTTCATACTTGGTAAGTCCTGACGGGTAGTTGCTGGGGCACTTCATATGGACAAGAGCCCGCCCCAAGTCGGCCACAGCAGAGGCGAGGTGTTCCTCCGGGTCAAAGCGTGGATCAGTGCCGCTGACATGTGTACCTGCAAGAAGCAAGTAAATGTTAGAAGTTAAACTACAATTACACAAATGATGTAAAATACTGTAAGACATGGAATGCAGCTAACCTCGACGGCAAACAACAGCATCACCCGTTATGGCCCTGCGTAAGTACATGCAAAGGCATGTTAACTACAACAGGGTTAGCATCCACTAAAAATAGAAAATGGGCAGCATCTCTAGTATATCTTCATTGCGGAGAGTAGCATGGTAGCAAAGGGACAGATTAGAAAATGGATACAACTGTTAATTGCAACAGGCTTAACAGCATCCTAAGTCATGTTTTGTAAGTTCATAGCTGCTATTGGTGAAATTGAGCTGGACAGTTAATACTTGAACATCACACAGTATGCAGTACTGAAAATAACAAGGCATGTTTAACTACAGGTAACCTAGTATAGCCATTGAAACTGGTACTGATAAAAATGCAATTGGCAGAGTTAAACATCGCAAGGCACGTACTGCCACAGCAGAGAATGGCCCAGTTGTCTACAAAAAGGTAGGGAAAATAGCTAAGATGTGTTAGGCATGTTTACTACAACATGCTTAATACATCAACCATACAAAACATAGCCATTGCAATTGGTATTGGTAAGATTGAACTGGTGAGTTCATACTTGGTAAGTCCTGAGAGGTAGTTGTTGTGGCACTTCATCTTGGCCAGAGCCCGCCCAAAGTCAACGGAGGCGGAGGCGAGGTGTTCCTCTGGGTCGAAGCGTGGATCAGTGCCGCTGACATGTGAACCTACTAGCAACCAGTAAATGTTAGAAGTTAAACTGCAATTGCACAAATGATGTAAAATACTGTAAGACATGGGATCCAGCTAACCTCAACGGCAAACAACAGCATCGCCCATTATGGCCCTACTTAAGTACATGGAAAGGCATGTTAACTACAACAGCGTTAGCATCCACCAAAAATAGCAAATGGGAAACATCTCTAGTGATAGCTTCATCACGGAGAGTAGCACGGTAGCAAAGGGATAGATTAAAAAATGGATACAACTGTTAATTACAAAAGGCTTAACAACATCCTAAGTCATGTATTGTAAGTTTGTTGCTGGTATTAGTGAAATTGAGCTGGACAGTTAATACTTGAACATCACACAATGTGCAGTACTGAAATGAACAAGGCACTAACATGCCTAATACATCAACCGTACAAAAGATAGCCTTTGCAAGTGGCATTGGTAAGATTAAGCTGGTCAAATCATACTTGGTAAGTCCTAGGGGTAGTCACTGGGGCACTTAATCTGGGCTAGAGCCTGCACCAAGTCGGCGGCAGCGAAGGCGAGGTGTTCCTCTGGGTCAACACGCACAGTGGCCATCGCGCCATCGACCGCCATCAGCTCCTCGACCTCCACATGATATGTGGTTGGGCTTGCGCGGCGATGCTTTGGAGGTAGGGGTGATGGGGATTTGGAGGCATGAGGATGTTTTGCATGCGCCATTTAAGCAATCAGGCCGGGGCCCTGATAGAGATCGGTGGGTTACCTGACTAGATCGACGATGCTTGGGCATAACATAGATGTGGTTGTGGTAGCGGCGGTTTGAGCTGCGGGAGGGGGCGTGGGGGGAGATACTGCAGAAATTTGATGGGTGGGGATGTGGTGGGAGGAATAAATTCTGAAATCGCACGCCTAATGAAAATTTCGCTATGAAACTTGTAACTTGGGCGGGGGAAACACACAACGCAGACGAAGCGCGTAAAATACTCGTGTGCGAGAAAAGAGAAAATTGGCAGATCCTATCTCCAAAAAAATGTACACTTGTAGTTGATTTTTTTGGTCAATGGTACGCTTGCTTTATTAGGAAACATCGCACAGGTAACTGACTTATGGATCATTACCGCAAAAAACGCACACGGGTACGCCATAGAAACAGTGTGTTTTGTGATCTTCTAATAATTCTTATATCTATCAGCATCTCAACCCACACCTAATTTAAAAATCTCTTTCATTGTAGCAGGGTTATTCAATGTACATGAACGACGCAAAGGTGACACCCGATGAACAATCATCGGTTTATGAAATGCAATCAAGTGTCAACATGCCTCGCTCGCATAGCCAGAATTGATCCCATGCAACAAGAGAGAAGCTTGCTGCCATCCACCGGCGCGGCCATTTAAGCCAGTGTGCGGCCAACTCGCGCGGTGAGGTGGGACTAAAAACCAGCTGCAGCTAGCTCTAGTCTCTGGTGGCTTTCGGTGGCTGCGGGCAGACGTTTCGGGAGGATTTAGGGCCGGGGTGCGGCTACAAAACTTCAGTGAACACATGCTAATCAATGCTCAAAGCCCTCAAAGGATGCGCTTACCGACATTGTACATTAATAATAGATAGTACCAACTTAAAGTACTACTGGTAATTTGCTCTAAAACTAGTACGTATGTAGTACTGGTAGATGCTCGTAATTAATTATACAAACTTACGGGCGACACACGCACTAACTACTTCTCACATGCTGGCATCGGGGCATGCTGGCCAGACGCCGTCATTCTCCTTCTCGACCTTGTCGGCGGTAGCCCACTGTGCTTCGATCTCCACCGAGCTTTCCTCAGCACGGCGTGCGGCCTATTCTTTCTTGTGGCAGCGGGACTCTCTTTTCTTGACTGCTTTCTGCCTTTTCTGCTCCTTCTGTGCGGCTTTGGCCACATCTAGATCCACCGCCCATTCGGCCATGGTAGCATCAAAGTCCGCCCACGTACTTGTGCGACTCCGGGCGGCGATGAACTCGGTGCGGCGGGATGCCATCGCTTCCTTACCATGTGTGCGGTCACGGGCGGCGAGGAACTTGGCGCGGTGGGATGCCATAGCTTCCTTACCAGTTACTGTGCGTCGCGGTGCCAAGAACGACGCTTGGAGAGAGCTCTGGGACGGAGTGGCCAGACAGCCGTATAGTGCGGTGGTTTTTAAGAGCTCAAGGACAAACAACGAAGGAAATTTGGCTTCACTTACAATCTTGCTCATTCATTATCGCACACGGTTCATCTCCGTCGCCTCCGAAAACAGTGTGTGCTGAGCCTATTATGTGTTGCGTTATGACTGGCCAGAACCCCAGCCATGCAGATCGCGCGTGTGCACCGTAGGATGCGCCGCAATCCAATAGCAATCCACGTCCCTCTCATCACACCCGTGCAGCTGTAGCTGGATTGGATTTATCTGCGCTAAATGCTTAGAAAATGGACATAATCCCCTAAATATGGTAAATGAGCCCGGAAGAGTGCCAAATTTGAACACGGTGGTTTGCAGGGTGTATGTTCACCGTAGAAAAAAACTCAAGGACAAAGAACAAAGGAAATTTGGATTCCCCTTCAATCATGGTGATTTCCCCCTCGAAACGATGGAACTTCCTCAGTGATGGTTCGATTTATGAAGGGCGTGCATGAAGACATAACCCAAACCTTCTCAAATTTTTACCAGGGCATGGTGAGGCTATACCATGGCACCATGCCAGGCGGCATGTTTTTCAAGCATGTTTTTCATTTTTCTATAGTTGAAAAGCCAATAAACGAACGTTTGTGGTTGACTGTTGCCACACTTTTCCTTGAAATATCTGCCCATTCCTTGTAAAAGGCATGAGAATTTACTAAATAACATGAGCATGGTTTTCCAGATAGTTCTTGTGCACCTTTTCATGCACCGATTGTTTGAATTTGAATTATGTGCATTAATGCCTAGAAAATGCACATAATCCCCTAAATATGGTAAATGAACCTGGAAAAGTGCCAAATTTGAGCACGGTGATTTGCAGGGTGTATGTTCATCATAGAAAAAAAACTCATGGACAAACTAGGAAGGGAATTTGGATTCCCCTTCAATCTCGGTGACTTCCCCCTCGAAACCATGAAACTTCCTCTATGATGGTTTGATTTATGAAGGGCATGCATGACGACATAAGCCAAACCTTCTCAATTTTTTACCAGTGCACGGTGAGCCCATACCATGGCACCATGCCAGGTGTCATGCTTTTCAAGCATGTATTTCATTTTTTTATAGTTGAAAAACCAATAAACGACGCGTTTGTGGTTGACTATTGCCACACATTTCTTTCAAATCTCTGCTCATTCCTTGTAAAAGGCATGAGAATTTACTAAATAGCACGAGCATGGTTTTCCAGACCGTTCTTGTGCACCTTTTCATGCACCGATTGTTTGAATTTGAATTGTGTGCATTAATGCCTAGAAAAGGCACATAATCACCTAAAATATGGTAAATGAGCCCGGAAAAATACCAAATTTGAACACGTTGCATTGGAGGGGGTATGTCGATCGTAGAAAAAACTGAATGACAAACTAGGAAGGAAATTTGGATTCCCCTTCAATCTCGGTTATTTACTATCCCACACGATTCATCTCCGTCGCCTCTTCGAACCGTGTGTGTTCACCTACACATGCAAAAGGAAAAAAGAAAACCCTCGCCCCCCTGCCCACTTCGTCCCCACCAACTCACCGTGGACTCATCCGCAAGTCTGCACCTCATCAACTTCTATCGCGATGGCCACCCAAAGCTTGATGGCTATCATCGGCGGGCAAAGGTCGCTCTCCAAACGGCACGGGAGTTTGCCCCTACCGCTTGCCGCCGCCTATCTGCACCAACTTGCGCTGACTTTCTAGACTCTGGTCGATTGGGGTTTTCTACGGGATTGGGCCGGGGATTTTTCTCATGGAGAAGGTAATCAATTTAGCGAAATATTCACTCATCTCTTATCGCAGTCCGTCCATCGCTGTTAATCAACCAGCAGAAATCACCGTGGATTCATTTTTCTTCTAGCTGATTCGAGGGTTTTCATTCATGTGTCCATAGTGCGAGCACAAATCGGCCAAGTGAGGTCGCGGCCTGTCAAAAACGAAGTTCTATCTCACCATTCCGGATGACTTCAGGGAGCGCTCGATATGTTCAATCACATCCTACCACACTCGGCATGGCCTTAATTTGTGAACATATACCGTCTATTGATACATTTGGATAAAAGGTACGGTGCCACATGCAGCCTAGACGTCGAAGCTGATTTTTCCCTATATTAGGCAAATTAATGATGTATTGTTCATTCAGTTACTCTCATATTTACATCAAATCTTTGTTACATTATCGATTTTTAATTATATATTTTTGTACTATGCTTTCAGCTATATAATGTTCTGTTCTCTCAGTTACTCCCATATTTGCATCTTTCTCTGTTATTTCAATATATCTAATTTACGATCTTAATTTTCATTTCAAGCAGTACATCCCTTGCTTTGCAAGAACACGACTAGAAGGAAATCTTGGGCTTTACTTTGTTGATGACTCCATGGATGTCATATTGACAACGCATCATGGATTTACAATGACAGTTAGCATAAAACTTGATAAAGATGGTCACTCCTATTTTGATGCGGACCTTTGGAGAATTTTTTTTAAGTTTTATGAACTGAAAGCTGGCAATAAAATTCTAGTGCGTGCACCACGGCCTGGTCTAATTAACGTGGATATTTACTTCCCCAACGTCATCAGCCGATCAAAGTCTGATCGAGGTTAGTGTTCTTTCAACTTTCTCCATGTTGGCATATTACTTAGCGAAATCAGGGTATTTGTTCTGATTAACTGATCACTATTTAAGCAACCAATTGTGATCTCATTTTCTGACTCCATTCCTAGGCAGTAACAAATTCAATTTACCAATATATGCGCACTATATATTCTTCTGCCATGTTCTGAATAAATAATACCTTTCCACCTATCGGTGCAACAAACATTTGCATTTGTTGCCCGGACATACACACAGGCACACTAGCATCCTTTGTTCAACATCAACACCTGAGCCAGATAAGAAGCTCTTATTGAGATCAAAGAGCGGATCAACGAGACCAAGAATAAGCACAACAGAAGAATATCACCTTGGGAAAGCCTCCCGTGCCGGGCAGGAGGGCCTGGCCGGGTCGAGGCCGCCCCAGGGGCAAGTCCAAGACTTCCCCGGCAAGCTTGCTGGGTCCGCCGAGGGCGGAATCCCCGCCAAGATACCACCGCTCCACCGCATGGCGACGCAAGTCATTTATCAGTGCGGTGTCGAGCCCCCACGCGATTATGTGGACTCTGCTAAGCACGTGGCAGCCCATTGGAAGACAAGATTTATCCAAGTGACACCCATCCAGAATCATGTCAAGATGATAAGCAAGAGATGGTTAAGCGGCTCGGCAGGCCTGCCGGGCTTCGTCCTCTGCTTGACACCTAGCAGTGCATTTAATGCACTTTGTCCTAACTGCCAGAGTTAGGTATGATAGCACTATTGGCTATCTAATCAGTAGATAAAGACTGTTTTGCCATTGTGGTTACCCCTTAAGCTATAAAAGGAGGTCCAAGGCGACCTAACAAAGGATTTGGACCCTCGCACACTTGTACGCGCGTAGTTGCACTCCTCGAGGCATCCTTGCCGGGCTTGAGTGTTGCGTACTCATTGTGTTCTTCCACTCAATCCACCAAAAAGCAGGAGTAGGGTTTTATGCTATCCAGTGGCCCGAACCTGGGTAAAAATCACCCGTGTCACCGTCGTCGTGTTGTTCTATGGCTTCTGCTCTTTGTGCAACTTGATCCCTCCTTGCCGAACCACAAAGGGGCTCATGGCCCCATAGGTGATCATGATCCACCACGACATCTTTGGCGCGCCAGGTAGGGGGGCGTCACTTGTGCAAACCTGAAATTGTAAGCAACACGTCGAGCTCCATCATCGATCATCATCATCATCACCCTTGTGCATGGCACCCAAGAAGAAGTCTGGCGCGACCGCACACCCTTCCACTTTGAAAGCCCCCTCTCACGTGGCCGCGGACATCGCTGGCCCTGCGACGGTGTTAGAAGATGTGGGTACCACGAGAGACGCGACCGACGCAGGCGGCGCTGTCGTTGTGTCCCCCGTGGATGAAGCTGGAGCGGAAGGCGCTAGAGGAAAGCACCGAACGGGTCGCTGATCCCCGAGCGCAGCCCACTCATCAACAAACCACCCTGGCAACCGATTCACAGCGGCATGATCGCGGCGATGCCCCTGCTGGTACCACAAGGAGTCGAGCAACATCACGATCTGCCTCATCAGCTATGCCGAGCACAACTATGGAAGCCATGGCACGGGCCCAACATCTACTAAGACTTCCGCCAGCAGCTGATCAGATGGATGAGTGGAGGGCCACCATCCAGAGCTTGATCGGCTTTGCTGAGGCTGGAGGATCGCGGCGGGCGGAGCCATCACGGCGCTCGCAGGCGACGATAGCAGTTCGAGCTGCTGGCTGCGTCAAGAGCGCCGCACTAACGGCACAATCCCCTCCGCGACAGCAAACCCAAAGGCAGCAACCAGGGCAGCACGACCCTGAGCCCGACGAAGCTTCGATGGCCTCGTCTGGTCCATGAGCCCGTTAAGATCAGCGGCAGGTCCTGGAAGATCGACGGAGGGATGATGCGCGCGTCACTATAGAGCGGCACCGAGAGACCCGCCGCCAATCTGACAGGCGCAATGGCCCAGGCGTTGACGAATCTGTGCCCTGTGAGGGAGGGTACTTGCCTTTAGAGGTTGGGTTCCCTGCCTTTACTCGCGAGCTATGGCAAGTCCGTTGGCCATCTACCCATGTTTTCAAACCAGAACTACCAGAGAAGTATGATGGAAAGCTGAACCAGGAAGAGTTCTTGAGCATCTACACAATTGCCGTTCAAGCCGCCGGGGGCAGGGATGAGAAAGTGTTTGCTAACTACTTCCCTTTGGCGCTCAAGTCAAATGTGAGGTCATGGCTGATGCACTTGCCAGAGAACTCCATCTCATCATGGGCTGACTTGTGCAACGAGTTTGTTGGCGCCTTCACGGGCGCCCATCAAGAGCCAGGACGCCCCAGTGATTTGCAAGTCCTTCCACAGAAGGAATGGGAGAGCTTGCGAAAGTATATGCAGAGATTCAGTCGAGTGCACCGCAACATTCCGGAGATACACCCGGCCGCGGTGATTGCCGTGTTGCATTCAAACTTGCGCAACAGGAGGATACGTTCTAAGATGAACATCAGGCTGCCCAAAACTGTCAATGAACTGTATACCTTGACGGACAAGTGCGCTTGTACTGAAGAGGGGAGGCGACTTCCTGGAGAGGAGGAAGGAGCAGAGATTGATTCGGACGATGAAGACTAGGACACTAGCTCAAAGAAGAAGGGGTGGAAGCGCAACAAGAAGCGCAAGGAAAAGACAGTATTGGCCATCGAGGGTTCTGGCAACCCTAGTACCGGCAATAAAGTCAAAACCGAAGACCCCGGCATGGAAGCTGCAGTGTGCGCTCACTGCCGGGAGGCTGCGGCAGCGGAGAAAGCTGGGAAATCTGATGGGCCTTACTGCAAAATCCACCGCACCAAAGGTCATGATCTCCAAGAGTCTCATCAAGTTGAGCAGCTTGTCAAAAAGCAGAAAACTGAATATGAGAAGCGTGACAAGGAGAGAGACCAAGAAGGTGCTGGAGGGAAGGGCCATGGCGGCAGAGGAGGCCGCCGTGGCAAGACCCCTCAGCAAAAAGAGAAACCTACTAGAGGCCGATAAAAGAAGGAAGGTGATGATAAAAGTGATGAAGGGGATGAAGAGGAAACCAGTGAGCAAGAATTCCAGAAAGCAACTGAGGCCCTGTTCATTGACGGAGGTGCATCCTTGCACTCCTCCCACCAACAACTCAAGCAGTGGGTGTGAGAAGTCAATCTCATGGAGCCAGCTGCGGATTCCCGGAAGCCACTCAAATGGTCCCGCACGCCTATCATCTTTGATGAAGAGGACCACCCCGACTATACCACTGCGGTAGGGTGCTTGCCGTTGTTGGTCTCACCAACAATCTCCAACCTCAAAGTCACAAAGATGTTAGTTGACGGTGGGGCTGGGCTGAATCTAATCTCTCCTAAGGTGATTAGCAAGTTGCAAATATCAGATGAAGAGCTCAAGGTCACTAGCACGTTCCAAGGAATCAACCCCGGCAGGAGTCGTCCTAAGGGGAAGATTACACTACCAGCGACGTTTGGCGGAGAACTGAATTACCAAACTGAGAAGGTTGTGTTTGACGTTGTTGATCTTCCTCTCCCCTACAATGGGATCCTTGGGCGCCCAGCTTTGGCAAAATTCATGGCAGCATCCCACTATGCTTACAATACCTTGAAGATGCCTGGGCTGATGGGCGTCATCTCTATCCCGTCAGACAAGAAAGACAAAATTATATTCGTGGATAAGATGTATCGAGACGCGGTAGCTGCTGAAGCCGTCAAGGCTACAGCTCCTGCCAAGGAAGCAAAGAAGGACAAGAAAGCTAGCAGAGATGCCAGCAAGGAATCCGGGAAGCGCACCTCTCCGGAGTGTGCTGCACCTGTTGATGACTTGCCGAAAAGTTCCACTAGTAAGAGACCCAAGATTGCTACGCCTGCCATGAAGAAGGTCCCGGCAAGGCAGGATGGCGCTGACGGTACATTTACCATCAGCGTCGCCCTTAATGACAAATAGGAAAGCGCGCTCGTTGCCTTCCTGTGGACGAATGTCGATGTGTTTGCTTGGCAACCATCTGACAACGCCGGCGTTCCCAAGGAGGTAATCGAGCACCACCTAGCTGTCTGCTCTGATGCTCGGCCCGTCAAGCAGAAGGTCAGAAAGCAAGCTTTGGAGCGGCAACAGTTTATTACCGAGGAGATCAAGAAGCTCGAGGCAGCTGGTTTAGTCAGGGGAGTTTTACATCCAACATGGTTCGCCAACCCAGTGGTAGTGCGCAAGGCGAATGGGAAATGGAGGCTTTGCATAGACTTCACAGATCTAAACAAGGCATGCCCAAAGGACCCATTCCCCTTGCCGCGCATCGATCAGATTGTGGACTCCACTTCTGGGTGTGATTTGCTTTCCTTTTTGGACGCCTACTCCGGATACCATCAGATATTCATGTCCAAGGAAGACGAGGAGAAGACCACGTTCATAACCCCCTATGGCACGTACTGCTTCGTACGGATGCCCTTCGGGTTAAAGAGCGCTGGATCCACTTTTGCAAGGGCAGTGCAAATTGGGTTTGAACCTCAGCTGCACAAGAATATAGAAGCCAACATGGATGATATAGTGGTCAATACCAAGGACAGATCAACGCTCATTCAGGATTCGGAAGAAACTTTTGGAAAACCTACGCAAGATCAACATGAAGTTGAACCCTGAGAAATGTGTGTTTGGCGTTCCCTTCGGCAAGCTACTTGGCTTCTATGTGTCTCACCGAGGGATAGAGGCCAACCCCGACAAGATCCAAGCAATCAAGCAGATACAAGCACCCAAGCCCGTCAAGGATGTGAGGCGTTTAACTGGATGTATTGTCGCACTGAGTAGGTTCATTTCCAAGTCTGCCGAGCGTGCCTTGCCGTTCTTCAAGATTTTGAAGAAGGCAGGGCCAATGAAGTGGACCCCGGAGGCCGAAGCAGCGCTGCGGGACTTGAAAGCCTATCTTTCCTCTGCCCCCACTCTGGACGCTCCTAAACCACAAGAGCCGTTGCTGCTATACCTAGCGGCGACTAATCAAGTGGTTAGTGCAGCACTAGTGGCATAGCGGGAAGTAGACAAAGAAGTAGCCACAGCTACAGTCTTCCCGGGAAAAGAAGCTGAACCGGTCACGACAAGGTTGGGCACAGACCAAGTTGAGGAAGAACAGGTTGGCGAGATCAGTTCTGAAGTCGCGACAAAGAAGGAAGTGGTGCAGTGGCCAGTGTACTTTGTCAGCTCCCTGTTGCAAGGGGCTAGGTCGAGGTACTCTGGAGTGCAAAAGCTAATCTTCGGCCTTATCATGGCCTCAAGGAAGCTACATCACTACTTCCAAGCCCACAAGATAACAGTTGTCACTCGTTTTCCACTTCAACGCATACTGAGAAACCCCGAAGCCACCGGCAGAATAGTTGAATGGGCACTAGAGTTATCAAGTTCTGGTCTGAAATATGAGAGTACCTCAACCATTCAGAACAGGGCATTGGCGGAGTTCATTGCAGAATGGACACCCACTCCAGATGAAGAGACACCAGAAATAGTTATCCCCGGCAGGGAGGTGCCTCAGGAGTGGATCATGTATTTTGATGGTGCCTTCTCGTTACAAGGCGTAGGGGCTGGCGTGCTTCTTGTTGCACCCACTGAAGAACACCTCAAGTATGTGGTCCAAATTCACTTCCCCCGGGAGGAAGCTACCAATAACACTATAGAATATGAGGGGCTCCTTGCCGGGCTCAGAATTGCAGTAGAATTGGGAATCAAGAAGTTGATCATCCGCGGAGACTCGCAGCTCATAGTGAGACAAGTAAACAAGGATTACCAAAGCCCGTTGATGGAAGCATATGTTGAGGAAGTGAAGAAGCTGGAGGAACATTTTGATGGATTGCCAACAGAATACGTACCACGTGCGGAAAACAGCATTGCTGATCATCTTTCAAAGTGTGCTGCAGAAAAGCTTCCTGTGGAACTAGGGACTTTTGTTCTCCACCTAACTCAACCCTCAGTATCCTCGACGACGATGGCCAGAAAAAGGAGGAAGTTGGACTCCAGCATGCATTTCCCGGCAGGGCTCCCAGGGGTCCCCGGTATAGAAGCTGCCAGGAATAACTCCACTTTGCTTGGTGAGCAGCACCCTCCCACCGAACTGCAAGTTCTTGCGGTCGAGATATGCGCTCCCACGAACGGGGAGGTGCCGTTTGCCCTTGTTGCTGAGCCTCAGGCTCCAACTTGGGCACAACACATAGTCTGATACCTCCAAACAGGAGAGCTTCCCGAAGAGTAAGAAGAAGCCGAAGGAGTAGCCCGGAGGGCCAGTATGTATCAGTTTGTCGATGACACATTATACAGAAGAAGACCCAACGGTGTGAAATTGAGGTGCATTTGCCAGGAAGAGGGGCCGGAATTGTTGGCAGAAATACACAAAGGCATGTGCGGCTCCCATATTGGATCAAGGGCCTTGGTTGGGAAAGCTTTCCGGCAAGGTTTCTACTGGCCCACGACCCTCCAAGATGCGATTGAGCTAGTCGCCAGATGTGAAGCCTGCCAGTTCCACTCCAAGAACATCCATCAACCAGCTCAAGCTCTCTAGACAATTCCCTTATCATGGCCATTTTTGGTCTGGGGGCTCGACATCTTGGGCCCCTTCCCCCGTGCTACCGGGGGCTTTGAATTCTTGTACGTTGCAATCAACAAGTTTACAAAGTGGCCGGAAGTGGAGCCTGTGAGGAAGGGACCGCACAATCAGCTATCAAGTTCTTCAAAGGGTTGGTGTGCCATTTTGGAGTGCCCGCCAGAGTGATCACTGACAACGGCACCCAATTCATAAGCCGCGCCTTCATGCAATATGTTTAGACCTCGGAAGCAAGGTTTCATTTGCCACTGTTGCTCATCCTAGGAGCAATGGACAAGCTGAGAGGATGAATGCTGAAGTGCTGCATGGGCTCAAGACAAGGACTTTTGATAAGTTGCAAAAGTGCGGCAGACGCTGGATTGATGAGCTGCCGGTGGTTCTTTGGTCCCTCCGTATGACACCAAATCGAGCTACCGGCTAGACTCCCTTCTCCCTAGTATATGGGGCGGAAGCAGTGCTCCCCATGGAACTCATATACGGGTCACCTCGAGTACTTGCCTACGATGAAGTAGAGCAAAAGCAGCACCGGCATGATGATGCTGTGCTCCTTGAGGAAGATCGTCTCCGGGCTGCTGTGCGTGCTGCATGCTACCAGCAAGCCCTGCGCCGCTATCATAGCCGCGGGGTCCATGCCCGAAGCCTTGAGGAAGGCGACCTTGTCCTTAGGCATGTTCAATCCGCCAAGGGTTCCAACAAGTTGACGCCGAAGTGGGAAGGCCCTTACCGGGTAGTACGAGTCACGAGACCTGGCGCAGTCCATCTGGAGACCAAAGATGGCATCAAGGTGCAAAATTCATGGGATATTGAGCATCTTCGCAAGTTCTACCCGTAAGGCGCGGTTGCCGGGCCCAGCCCGGCAGCCACCTTTTGTACAAGCCTTGCCGATCTGCATGTAACCCTTTCTACAAAGCCAGGTGCAGACCCTATGCAGAGATAATAAAATGAAGCGTTGGCGCCCTAAAAACTTACATGCATATCTAGTTTAGGCATATACTTTTGGGATTATGATAATGCTTAAACATGAGCTGACTAATCCTTTACAACGATATTTTACGCTACCGGTTTCTCCCTTATGCTTCTTTGATTCGCAGTTCCCACCACGGATGAATTTCTCAAAAGGAAAAGTAAAGGAAGAACCAGCGCGTCGACCCTTGACAAAACTGTCACTGCCGGGGATAATAAGAAGAACCTCAAGCATAGCTAAGTTCACTCCACTATCCATCATGTACTTCTGTATGAAGACTTGAGCATAAGGAAACCTAGCCGCTCCTATCCTCTATGCTCCCACCCCTCTTGATCCGGAGTTCCTTCGATCGAGGGTTGGTTGTAGTGGCAGTTGAGAAGAGCTGTCAAGGGGCCTGCTCCTATCCTCGCTCCTACCCTAACATTAAGGCGTAGTAGTAGCGAGGGAGGGATCCAGCAAGATGTGCTACCGGGGAACGTTGTTTACTTGAGAGTATTGAGGGTTCATTCCTTAGCATAGGCATAGCACATGCACAAAAGTTCCCGGCAAGCTCTCTTTTTCATTAATATGCTCATAAATGAGTACAGATCATACAGAGTACAAGCATGGATAAAGGACTACATATTTTAGATTTAAGATTGGCAAATGCATACATGTTTTAGATTAAAAAAAGATAAGTGCCCCGTAATCCCTTTCTTGTCCCTCTCCTCTTAGGGGCTGCTGTGGGAGACAAAGAGGGCAAAAGGAGTGCCTGGGCAGAAGCCCAGCCTGACCCCATCAGGGCTCGCGGGACGCAGCCTGACAAGATCGAGAGGGGCGGGGGCGAAGATGACAGACGGAGAGAGTGGCTAGGCGATGCCCTGGTCACCGCCACCAGGGCTAGTAGGACATGGTAGGAGGGGCACCGGTAGGGCGGACGAAGCCGGAGCCCATGACGAGGCCTCCCGAGGACCCAGTTGGAAGATTGCTGGAGGAGGCAGAGGCATCCACACCCAGCACCCCCGGCAAGTTGCTCTGCCGGGGGATGAAGACCCAGGTGCAGATGATGGTGCTGCCGCCGCCCTCCTGACGGTGACGGTGTGGCTCGTGCTTAGCTAGAGCTCGAGCCGCCGTCCTGCCGCTCAGAGCCGTCGCCTTCGCCGACACTGTCCTCCTTGTTGATTTCACTCGAGGAGGAGCTTTCGTCGTCGGTCGAGCTTTCCGCGCAGCACCCTAAGCGAGCACCCGAATGCCCGAAGACCTTGATTGAGCACAGATTTGCCTCCATTAGCTTAAAATGGAGAATGTGCCCCTCCGCCAAGCTGTGGGCATGAGCAAAGGTTTTCCAGCCACGCCGGAGAAGCAGGATGTAAGGGGTGGGGAACTCCACGTTCGCCCGTATACTGCCGTTGCAGCAGCCCCTCATGTGCAGCCTCAGTCCGGGTGGCTATTCCTCCTCCGTCACCCTCGCGAAGGGAGTTGGGAGACGAAGACGACTGCGTGGAGGCCCGCACAGCTGAACGTTGAACTCCACCGGCTGGTCCCCAACGTGGCCTTCGTCCGGGGCAGGGACGGCCGGAGGAAGGGCTATCAGAGCCCCACCACGGCCTCCTCGACCCCGTACGCCATGGCGGCCGCGTCCACGACCAATGGTGCCACCTTGCGCGCTGGACTCTGCTCTTGCGTCCCCAACAGGAGGAGGGAGGCATTGTCGAGAAGAAACACTCATCACCACCGTTGGAGGTCGACCACGTCCTCTTCCCCGCACCATGGTGGAAGAATGGTATCCGGCAAGCAGGGAGGAGAAGTGTGTGGGTAAACCCCTCGTCCATGTCCCTTTTTATAGGGGAGCATGGCCGGGGGCTGGCTCCTCACCACCTGGGAGGGGGCCGCCCCGTTCCACCAATCTTGCCTCCCTGCACTGCTAACGACGCCCATAATCAACGACCGTCCACCTGCGCCTATCCATGGTGCCTGGCTTTCTGCCATGGCACTCATTCCCGCACCCTCCACGTCCGCCACCAACCCTGCGCAATGCATGCAGCGCACGTGGTGAAAACGACAGGCGTAGGGGGTGAGTAAAATGGCAGTTACCCCTCCCCGTGAACGTGAGCAGCTCGTGAGCCACTACGTGGGTACTCCCACGTTGTTCTGCACAACTCGCGGGGAAAGTGGTAACTAACTCAATCAAAGGTTAATGAAGAAGCAAGGAAAACATCTGGAGAGACTTAAAACCCGTAGTGGCATGACCCAAGTGCTCACATGTGTGATTGTTGGGGCCTACCCCAATGATGCTCAGCAGCACGTATGGGCCAGGCCCGGGGGCTCCTGTCGGTGCAACAAACATTTGCATTTGTTGGCCGGACTTATACACAGGCACACTAGCATCCTTTGTTCAACGTCAACACCTGAACCAGATAAGCAACTCTTACTGAGGTCAAAGAGCGAATCAAGAAGACCAAGAATAAGCACAACAGAAGAATATCATCTTGGGAAAGCCTCCCCTGTCGGGCAGGAGGGCCTGGCTGTGTCAAGGCCGCCCCAGGGGCAAGTCCAAGACTTCCCCGGCAAGCTTGCCGGGTCCGCCGAGGGAGGAATCCCTGCCAAGATACCACCACTCCACCGCATGGTGACGCAAGTCATTTATCAGTGAGGTGTTGAGCCCCCACGCGATTATGTGGCCTCTGCTAAGCACGTGGTGGCCCATTGGAAGACAGGATTTATCCAAGTGACACCCGTCCAGAAGCGTGTCAAGATGATAATCAAGAGATGGTTAAGCGGCTCGGCAGGCCTGCCGGGCTTCGTCCTCTGCTTGACACCTAGCAGTGCATTTAATGCACTTTGTCCTAACTGCCAGAGTTAGGTATGATAGCACTATTGGCTATCTAATCAGTAGATAAAGACTGTTTTGCCATTGTGGTTACCCCTTAAGCTATAAAGGAGGTCCAAGGTGACCTAACAAAGGATTTGGACCCTCGCACACTTGTACACGTGTAGTTGCACTCCCCGAGGCTTCCTTGCCGGGCTTGAGCGCTGCGTGCTCATTGTGTTCTTCCACTCAATCCACCAAAAAGTAGGAGTAGGGTTTTACGCTATGTAGCGGCCCGAACCTGGGTAAAAATCACCCGTGTCACCGTCGTCGTGTTATTCTATGGCTTCTGCTCTTTGTGCAATGTGATCCCTCCTTGCCGGACCACAAAGGGGCTCATGGCCCCGTAGGTGATCGTGATCCACCACGACACCACCTTTTAAGTAAGATATGTTGGATGCATAGTTAACGATCTGTATGTTACTCAGTGTACCAAATTTCACTAGAAAGACTTGAAGCATGTCATAAAATTTGTTGATAATTTGACAGAGATAGCAGAGTGTATGAACACCGGATTTTGGATGGGATTAATTCTACCTATGGTGCACACATTGAACAAGACCAATTGTGTGCACAAAACACTGGTACAAAGTCTTATTTTTATGTTGATGTTCATAAACTATATATATCTTCAACGATATGTTAGAATTTGTGTTTATTCTACATTTCAACAGAAATTGCCAGGTGCAGTTGTTCCTGAATCGATTTCCTAGCTTGGTCGAATTACACTTGTGCCTGCTAATAACGCCAAAGTGATTGCAAGGTACTGCATTTCTCGCAAAAATGGAACCATTCAAATTGACAAGTTCTTGCTTGTCGTGGTAATGCATCCACATTGGAAAATTGGAGACACTGTTCTACTCATGCTCTACTAAGGCACAGGAGGGTTCTTCCTTTTCATGGACGAGATGCCGAGTTGCCATGATCAAGCTGCTTCTAGCAGATAGTTGTGGTTGTTGGCCCTCAGCCTCTTAAAATGTGCTAGTTGTTACTATGTTAAGTATCTAGATTTGGACCATATGGTTGTCAAAACCGTGTGACCAAGATCCGACTTTTGTCAAATAGTGTCATCACTATATATATGTTACTCAAATGATGTTAGCCAAGTTCTTAAATTTTCATGGAAAGTATTAGTATCATACATAGTTCATTCAGTTTAAGCATGTGCCCGGTAGAGTAGAGGATGTCCATGTTTTCGACGTGGCGATCAGCACCGATGCCTAGAAGGCATTTGCATATTAATTATCCATATTGCAAATTCAGATAATATACAGACAGGCCAGCCCATACAATTGACATATTTGACATGCATGAAGAAATCAATTGAGCACATATATATATATATATATATATATATATATATATATATATATATATATATATATGTATGTATGTATATATATCGCTAGTTTACAAGAATATAACGAATCGCGCGCGCACAAAAGAGCTACACTGAGCACCTGACGCTAACCCAACATGCACAACAGCCATCGTCCATCAGTGCGTCGATCATGGGCTCAGTGGGAGCGGATGCCGCCAAGTCGATGACCTACACACCTTGATCGATCGAGGCTGGGGCAGACTCGACATCGGGAATCGCTGGTACTGCCTCGGGCGCAGCGCTCACTGATACGTCCATTTTGCATCATGCTTTTATGTTGATATTCATTGCATTATGGGCTATTATTTCACAATATGGTACAATACTTATGCCTTTTCTCTCTTATTTTACAAGGTTTACACAAAGAGGGAGAATGCCGGCAGCTGGAATTCTGGACCGGAAAGGAGCAAATCTGAGATACCTATTCTGCACAACTCCAAAAGTCCTGAAATTTTATGGAGAATTATTTTGTAATATATAGAAAATATTGGGCTAAGAAACTATCGAAGGGGACCCACCAGGTGACCACAAGCCTGGGGGCGCGCCCTACCCCCCAGGGCGCGCCCCCAGGGCTTGTGGGCCCCCTGGCCATCATCTGGTGCCCCTCTTCTGCTATATGAAAGGTTTTAACCTAGAAAAAAATAAGAAGGAAGCTTTCGGGACGAAGCGCCGCCATCTCAAGGTGGAACCTAGGCATGAGCAATCTAGGGCTCTGGCAGAGCGATTCTACCGGGGAAACTTCCTTCTCGGAGGGGGAAATCGAAGCCATCGTCATCACCAACGATCCTCTCATCGAGGGAGGGTCAATCTTATTCAATATCTTCACCAGCACCATCTCCTCTCAAACCCTAGTTCATCTCTTGTATTCAATCTTTGTCTCAAAACCTCAGATTGGTACCTGTGGGTTGCTAGTAGTGTTGATTACTCTTTGTTATTGATGCTAGTTGGTTTATTTGTTGTAAGATCGTATGTTCAGATCCTTAATGATATTCAATACACCTCTGATCTTGAACATGAGCATGCTTTGTGAGTAGTTACGTTTGTTCCTGAGGACATGGGAGAAGTCTTGTTATAAGTAATCATGTGAATTTGGTATTCGTTCGATATTTTGATGAGATGTATGCTGTCTTTCCTCAAGTGGTGTGATGTGAACGTCGACTACATGACACTTCATCATGATTTGGGCCTAGGGGAAGGCATTGGGAAGTAATAAGTAGATGATGGGTTGCTAGAGTGAAAGAAGCTTAAACCCTAGTTTATGCGTTGCTTTGTAAGGGGCTGATTTGGATCCACATGTTTCATGCTATGGTTAGATTTATCTTAATTCTTCTTTCGTAGTTGCGGATGCTTGTAAGAGGTGTTAATGATAAGTGGGAGGCTTGTCCAAGTAAGGACAGCACCCAAGCACCGGTCCACCCACATATCAAATTATTAAAGTGACGAATGCGAATCATATGAGCATGATGAGAACTAACTTGACAATAATTCCCATGTGTCCTCGGGAGCGCTTTGCTTTATATAAGAGTTCGTTCAGGCTTATCCTTTGCTACAAAAAGGATTGGGCCACCTTATTGCACCTTTGTTACACTTGTTACTTGTTACCCATTATGAATTATCTTATCACCAAACTATCTGTTACCGATAATTTCACTGCCTGCAGAAAATACCTTGCTGAAAACCGCTTGTCATTTCCTTCTACTCCTCGTTGGGTTCGACACTCTTACTTATCGAAAGGACTACGATTGATCCCCTATACTTGTGGGTCATCAAGACTCTTTTCTGGCTCCGTTACCGGGGAGTGAAGCGCCTTTGGTAAGGAAACATTTATATTACGTGCTGAAATTTATTGTCACTTGTCACTATGGAAAGTCATCCTTTGAGGGGCTTGTTCGGGGTATCTTCACCTCTAACGGAAGAGCAAAGATTTGCTTCTCAACCTACTGCACCTACTGAAAATATTTATTCTGAAATTCCTTCAGGTATGATAGAGAAACTGCTAGTTAATCCTTATGTAGGAGATGGAACACTACATCCTGATATGCATCTAATCTATGTAGATGAAGTTTGTGGACTATTTAAGCTTGCAGGTTTGCCCGGAGATGAAGTCAAGAAGAAATTCCTCCCTTTATCTTTGAAGGGAAAGGCATTGACATGGTATAGGCTATGTGAAGATATTGGAGCTTGGAATTACAACCGATTGAAATTGGAATTTCATCAGAAGTTTTATCCTATGCATCTGGTTCATCATGATCGGAATTATATATATAATTTTTGGCCTCGTGAAGGAGAAAGTATCACTCAAGCTTGGGGTAGGCTTAAGTCAATGTTATATTCATGCCCCATCATGAGCTATCAAGAGAAATTATTATTCAGAATTTTTATGCTCGACTTTCTCGTAATGATCAATCCATGCTCAATACTTCTTGTACTGGTTCTTTTATGAAGAAGACTATTGAATTAAAATGGGATCTCTTGGAAAGAATTAAATGCAACTCTGAAGATTGGGAGCTCGACGAAGGTAAGGAGTCAGGTATAAACCTTAAGTTTGATTGTGTTAAATCTTTTATGGATACCGATGCTTTTCATGAATTTAGCACTAAATATGGACTTGACTCTGAGATAGTAGCTTCTTTCTGTGAATCATTTGCTACTCATGTTGATCTCCCTAAGGAGAAGTGGTTTAAATATCATCCTCCCATTGAAGTAAAAATAGTAGAACCCATTAAAGCTAAAGAAAAAACCATTACTTATAATGTTGATCCAGTTATTCCTACTGCTTATATTGAGAAACCACCTTTTCCTATGAGGATGAAAGAACATGCTAAAGCTTCAGCTGTAGTCCGTAAGAGTTATACTAGAACACCTACACCCCCTGAACAAATTGAAGTTGAACCTAGTATTGCTATGGTTAAAGATCTCTTGGTCGATAATATTGATGGGCATGTTATTTATTTCTGTGATGAAGCTGCTAGAATTGCTAACCCAGATGAAAAAGATAAACATAGACCTGTTGTTGGCATGCCTGTTATCTCTGTTAAAATAGGAGATCATTGTTATCATGGCTTATGTGATTTGGGTGCTAGTGTGAGTGCAATCCCTTTTACTTTATATCAAAAAATTATGAATGATATTGCACCTGCTGAAATAGAAGATATTGATGTTACTATTAAGCTTGCTAATAGGGATACTATCTCACCAATTGGGATCGTTAGAGATGTTGAAGTCTTGTGTGGGAAAATAAAATACCCTACTGATTTTCTAGTTCTTGGCTCCCCACAAGATGAATTTTGTCCCATTATATTTGGTAGACCTTTCTAGAACATTGTTAATGCGAAGATAGATTGTGAGAAAGAAACTGTTAGTGTAAGTTTCAGGGATGTGTCTCATGAGTTTAATTTCTCCAAATTCCATAGACAACCTCGTGATAAAGGATTGCCTAGTAAAGATGAAATAATTGGTATTGCTTCTATTGCCGTGCCTCCTACTGATCCTTTAGAACAATATTTGCTAGACCATGAAAATGACATGTTCATGAATGAAAGAAATGAAATAGATGAGATATTCTTTAAATAAATGCCTGTTTTGAAACACAATTTGCCTGTTGAGGCTCTTGGACATCCTCTACCACCCAACAATGATCCAGTGTTCGATCTTAAACAATTACCTGATACTCTGAAATATGCTTATCTCGATGAAAAGAAGATATATCCTGCTATTATTAGTGCTAACCTTTCAGAGCATGAAGAAAAGAAATTATTGAAAACTTTGAGGAACCACCGTGCCGCTATTGGATATACTCTTGATGATGTTAAGGGCATTAGTCCCACTCTATGTCAGCATAAAATTAATATGGAACCTGATGCTAAACCAATTGTTGATCACCAGCGACGGTTGAATCCTAAGATGAAAGAAGTGGTAAGAAATGAAATACTAAAGCTTCTGGAAGCAGGTATAATCTATCCTATTGCTGATAGTAGATGGGTAAGTCCTATTCATTGTGTCCCTAAGAAGGGAGGTATTACTGTTGTTCCTAATGATAAAAATGAATTGATACCGCAGAGAATTGTCACAGGTTATAGAATGGTAATTGATTTTAGAAAATTAAATAAAGCTACTAGGAAAGATCATTATCCTCTGCCATTCATTGATCAAATGCTAGAAAGACTATCAAAACATACATATTTTTGCTTTCTAGATGGATATTCTGTTTTTTCTGAAATACTTGTGTCACAGGAGGATCAAGAAAAAATCTACTTTACTTGCCCTTTTGGTACCTTTGCTTATAGACGTATGCCTTTTGGTTTATGCAATGCACCTGCTACCTTTCAGATATGTGTGACTACTATATTCTCTAACTTTTGTGAAAAGATTGTTGAGGTTTTCATGGATGATTTCTTCGTTTACGGAACTTCTTTTGATGATTGCTTAAGCAACCTTGATCGAGTTTTGCATAGATGTGAAGAAACTAAACTTGTCTTGAATTGGGAGAAGTACCACTTTATGGTTAATGAAGGTATTGTCTTGGGGCATAGTATCTCTGAAAGGGGTATTGAAGTTCATAAAGCTAAAGTTGATGCTATTGAAAAATGTCGTGTCCTAAAGATATCAAAAGGTATAAGAAGTTTCCTTGGTCATGCTGGTTTCTATAGGAGATTTATTAAAGACCTCTCTAAAATTTCTAGGCCTCTCACTAATCTTTTGCAAAAAGATGTTTCGTTTGTTTTTTATGATGATTGTGTAGAAGCATTTGAAATCATTAAGAAAGCCTTAATTTCTGCACCTATTGTTCAACCACCTGATTGGAACCTACCCTTTGAAATTATGTGTGATGCTAGTGATTATGTATTGGTGCTGTTCTAGGACAAAGAGTTGATAAGAAATTAAATGTTATCCATTATGCTAGTAAAACTCTAGAAAGTGCTCAAAGAAATTATGCTACTACTGAAAAACAATTTTTAGCAGTTGTGTTTGCTTGTGATAATTTCAGATCTTATATTGTTGATTCCAAAGTAATTGTTCACACTGATCATGCTGCTATTAAATACCTTATGGAAAAGAAAGATGCTAAACCTAGACTCGTTAGGTGGGTTCTCTTGCTACAAGAATTTGATTTACATATTATTATTAGAAAGGGAGCTGAGAACCCCCTAGTAGACAACTTGTCTAGGTTAGAAAATATTCTTGATGACCCACTACCTATTGATGATAGCTTTCCTGATGACAATTAGCTGTTATAAATGCTTCTCGTAATACTCCATGGTATGCAGACTATGCTAATTATATTGTTGCTAAATTTATACCACCTAGTTTTACATACCAACAATAGAAAAAGTTTTTCTATGATTTAAGACATTACTTCTGGGATGACCCACACCTTTACAAAGAAGGAGTAGATGGTGTTATTAGACATTGTGTACCTCAGCATAAACAGGAACAGATCCTATGCAAGTGTCACTCTGAGGCTTACGGAGGACACCATGCTGGAGACAGAACTGCACACAAGGTATTACAATCTGGTTTTTATTGACCCACTCTCATCAAGGATGCTCGTAAGTTTCTCTTGTCTTGTGATGAATGTCCAAGAATTGGTAATATTAGTAGACGTCAGGAAATGCCTATAAATTATTCACTTGTTATTGAACCATTTGATGTTTGGGGATTTGATTATATGGGACCTTTTCCTTCCTCCAATGGGTATACACATATTTTGGTTGCTGTTGATTATGTTACTAAGTGGGTAGAAGCTATCCCAACTAGTAGTGCTGATCATAAAACCTCCATTAAAATGCTTAAAGAAGTTATTTTCCCGGGGTTTGGAGTCCCTAGATATTTAATGACCGATGGTGGTTCACACTTTATTCATGGTGCTTTCCGTAAATTGCTTGCTAAGTATGATGTTAACCATAGAATTGCATCTCCATATCATCCTCACTCTAGTGGTCAAGTAGAATTAAGTAATAGAAAAATAAAATTGATCTTGCAAAAGACTTTTCATAGATCTAGAAAGAATTGGTCTAAGAAACTTGATGATGCACTATGGGCTTATAGAACTACTTATAAAAATCCTATGGGTATGTCTCCATATAAAATGGTATATGGAAAAGCAAGTCACTTACCTCTTGAATTAGAACATAAAGCTTATTGGGCAATTAAAGAGCTCAACTATGATTTCAAACTTGCCGGTGGGAAGAGGTTATTTGACATTAGCTCACTTGATGAATGGAGAACCCAAGCCTATGAAAATGCCAAATTGTTTAAAGAAAAGGTTAAAAAATGGCATGACAAAAAATACAGAAGTGTGAATTTAATCTAGGTGACCATGTCTTGCTATACAATTCTCGTTTAAATTTTTTTGCAGGAAAACTTCTCTCCAAATGGGAAGGTCCTTACATTATCGAAGAAGTTTATCGTTTCGATGCCATCAAGATCAACTATGCCGAGGGCAATAACCCGAAGGTCATGAATGGGCAAAGAATCAAACATTATATCTCAGGTACTCCCATAAATATTAAAACCAATATTATTAATACCATAACACCAGAGTATATAAGGGAAACTTTCTAGAACACTCCAGAACCCTGAAAAGGAATAGGTATGTGATATGGTAAGTAAACCGACTCCAAAACTTTCCCAAAAGAAATTTTACTCTGTTTTGGAATATTTAAAAAATTAGGAAAATAAGTAGTCCGAATAGCACACGAGGAGGCGACAAGCCGTGGGGCACGCCCTACCTCCCTGGGCGCGCCTCCCGGGCTTGTGGCCACCTCGTGTGCCCTCCGGACTCTGTTTTCTCCCAGAATACTTCTTTTGCACGGTAAAATTCATTATATAATCTCTCGAAGGTTTTGACCATCGTATCATGGCAATATCCTCTATTCTTGTTTCGAGCTATTTCTCCAGTGGATTTAGAGCAAGATGTCTTCGCAAGAGTCGGTCGGGGAGAGTCGTGTCTCTCACCCGACACCGGACCCAAGAGCATACAGCGAAGCTGAACCCTTTGGTTGGTCAACGAAGGAAGAGATGGAAGCTGACCTGAAAAGAGTGGATGCTATGGAGGAGGATCAAGAAGTTACTTCTCTTCCCCGACATGATGGCTGGCACAAGGAATTCACGAGCTCAGTCCTGCCTGATTCAGTAAAACCACCTGGTGCTAACTTTTTCTCTTATAATAACATGAAAAAGAGTGTTTCTTTTTCCCCCGCAGCCAGGATGCATCCACAGGTGGACGGTGCTCTAACTGTCATAGGCAAACTCCGCAAGGAAATTATGGATCTCAAGCAGCAAAATAATAAGCTTGAAGAGGATAATCACATTCTGAAGGGCATTGTTGCCAAGAACATTGCACCACCACCTCCGAAGAAGGAAACTTGAGTACATGGGTATGGGAACTCCCCTTGGCTTGTGCCAAGCTTGGAAGAGGTGCCCAGTATTGTATCACCATCACATCTTTACCTTTATCGTTGTCCTTAGTTCGATCCTCTTGGTTATATCTTGGTTTAGTAGAATAAAAGTTTTTAGTATGATCTAGTTTTGAGTTTTGCTTTGTGTTCCCTCTATGTAATCGAGTCTGAGAGTTATATAATAAAGATTAGTTTTGAGTTGAGGGCTTTGCTTTCTTGCTTTGATCTTGAGAAAAAAAGAAATAAAAGAAATAAAAAGATTATATAATAATCTTATGGAAAGTGGTGACTTCACATATAAGAAGTATGTCGCATGAAATTTGTTGAGGGTTGACAAACATAGTTTTGGTCATTGCTGCAATTAATAGGAAGTAATAAAGAAAGAGAGGTATCACATATAAATACACTATCTTAGACATCTTTTGTGACTGTGAGCACTCATTAAAATATTATATGCTAAAAGGTTGATGTTGGACAAGGAATACAACATAATGGGTTATGTTTTCTTCTATCCAAATTGAAGTTATATTGTCATGGATCCTCCAACATGTTGAGCTTGCTTCTCATCCTATGCTAGCCAAATCTTCTACACCAAGTAGAGATACTACTTGTGCATCCAAAATTCATCAACCTAGTTTTGCCATGAGAGTCCACCATACCTACCTATGGATTGAGTAAGATCCTTCAAGTAAGTTGTCATCGGTGCAAGCAATAAAAATTGCTCTCTAAATATGTATGATCTTTTACTGTGAGGAAAATAAGCTTTATACGAACTTGTGATATGGAAGAAATAAAAGCGATGGACTGCATAATAAAGTTCTTTATCACAAGAGGTAATATAAAGTGACGTTCTTTTGCATTAAGATTTTGTGCATCCAACCATAAAAGCGCATGACAACCTCTGCTTCCCTCTGCGAAGGGCCTATCTTCTATTTTACTTTCTACCTTTATACAAGAGTCATGGTGATCTTCACCTTTCCTTTTATATTTTCTCTTTTTGGCAAGCACTATGTGTTGGGGAAGATCCAGACATATATATCCACTCGGATGTAGGTGTTCATAAATTATTATTGTTGACATTACCCTTGAGGTAAATGGTTGGGAGGTGAAACTATAAGCCCCTATCTTCCTATGTGTTTGATTGAAACTTTGATCTCATAAGTATCGCGTGAGTGTTAGAAATTGTGTAAGATTAAATGATGGTTTGAGTATGTGAACTTGCTAAATAAAAGCTCTTACATTGACACTTTCCGATGTCATGATAAATTGCAATTGTTCCAATGACCAAGATCATAGTTTGTTGGTTTTCAATAAAGTTCTTGATTCATAATTTACCGTGTGAACAAATTATCACTTTAGCATGAGAAGTTATATGACAATATATGTTGATGTTTTAAAGATGATCATGATGCCCTCATGTCAGTATTTTATTTTATCGACACCTCTATCTCTAAACATGTGGATATGATTATCGATTTTGGCTTTCGCTTGAGGACAAGCGAGGTCTAAGCTTGGGGAAGTTGATACGTCCATTTTTCATCATGATTTTATGTTTATATTTATTGCATTATGGGCTATTATTTCACAATATGGTACAATACTTATTCCTTTTCTCTCTTATTTTACAAGGTTTACACAAAGAGGGAGAATGCCAGCAGCTGGAATTCTGGACCGGAAAGGAGCAAATCTGAGATACCTATTTTGCACAACTCCAAAAGTCCTGAAATTTTACAGAGAATTATTTTGGAATATAAAAAAAATATTGGGCGAAGAAACTACAGAAGGGGACCCACCAGGTGTCCACATGCCTGGGGGCGCGCCCCAGGGCTTGAGGGTCCCCTGGCCATTGTCTGGTGCCCCTCTTCTGCTATATGAAAGGTTTTCACATAGAAAAAAAAAGAAGGAAGCTTTCGGGACGAAGCGCCGCCTTCTCGAGGCGGAACCTGGGAAGGATCAATCTAGGGCTCTGGCAGAGCGATTCTGCCTGGGAAACTTCCCTCCTGGAGGGGGAAATTGAAGCCATCATCATCACCAACGGTCCTCTCATCGAGGGAGGGTCAATCTTCATCAACATCTTTACCAGCACCATCTCCTCTCAAACCCTAGTTCATCTCTTGTATTCAATCTTTGTCTCAAAACCTTAGATTGGTACCTATGGGTTGCTTGTAGTGTTGATTACTCTTCGTAGTTCATGCTAGTTGGTTTGTTTGGTGGAAGGTCATATGTTCATATCCTTAATGATATTCAATACCCCTCCGATCTTGAAAATGAGCATGCTTTGTGAGTAGTTACGTTTGTTCATGAGGACATGGGAGAAGTCTTGTTATAAATAATCATGTGAATTTGGTATTCGTTCGATATTTTGATGAGATGTATGTTGTCTTTCCCCTAGTGGTGTTATGTCAACGTCGACTACATGTCACTTCACCATGATTTGGGCCTAGGGGAAGGCATTGGGAAGTAATAAGTAGATGATGGGTTGCTAGAGTGACAGAAGCTTAAACCCTAGTTTATGTGTTGCTTCGTAAGGGGCTGATTTGGATCCACATGTTTCATGCTATGGTTAGATTTATCTTAATTCTTCTTTCATAGTTGCGGATTCTTGTGAGAGGGGTTAATCATAAGTGGGAGGCTTGTCCAAGTAAGGACAACAACCAAGCACCGGTCCACCCACATATAAAATTATCAAAGTAACAAACGCAAATCATATGAGCATGATGAAAACTAACTTGACAATAATTCTCATGTGTCCTCGGGAGCGCTTTGCTTTATATAAGAGTTTGTTTCGGCTTATCCTTTGCTACAAAAAGGATTGGGCCACCTTGTTGCACCTTTGTTACACTTGTTACTTTTTACCCGTTACGAATTATCTTATCACCAAACTATCTGTTACCGATAATTCCAGTGCTTGCAGAAAATACCTTGCTGAAAACTGCTTGTCATTTCCTTCTGCTCCTCGTTTGGTTCGACACTCTTACTTATCAAAAGGACTACGATTGATCGCCTATACTTGTGGGTCATCACTCACCAGGGCTACCGCGAATGTCCAACCTGCCCCGGCGATGTCCGGCGAGACGACGTTGGCTCTCGCCAGGGCTACCGTGACGGCCCCCAGCCATGCCCCGGCGACGTCCGACGCTGCGCCCTCCTCCATTTGGAACATAAGCCTATGCCTCGTGCGGCGGTCGCCACTGCCGCAGTTGTCCTTGCGTCATCACGGTTCCTCCTCCGCTACCCGCACCATATGCCACACTCTGCGCCGAGCCAGCAGTATCGCCCGCTGGCGATCCCTGACCCCTTTTAGGACGACCCTGGCTAACCTGGCTGCTTGCTCGTACCATGTTTCCTGCTTTCTCTAGATGTCGTCGGTAGAGGCGGCGGCATTGTCATCGACCGCCAAGCCGACCATCATGCCTTCAGCCTCGATTCCGCTGTCGCGCGACTCCATCCCGTCGTCAGCCGTTGGGGGTATGCCGGTATGTGTGGGTAACTAGCTATCAACTGGATTAGTAGCGAGTCGCCACCGGCCATTGCTGTGGTTATTTGTAGCTAGTAGCTAGCTAGGGGATTGGGGATTGGGGATTTTACAATTCACCCGTGTGGAGCGCGGGAAGACTAAGTTGAGCACACAACCTGACAATCGTATGTGGTGTCACGTGTTATCGCATACGTGTTACCATAAGGAAACATATGTGTAACTTACGTATCATCGCACACGCGTACTTGTACATGCATCTTGTGTGCTACTCCTAGCCATCGCAAGCAACTAGTTTGCAGTTTCAAAGTTTTTTCTACACACAGAATTGCACATGAATTAACTCCAGTAACCGTCTGTGTTATATATTCTCATCGCAAACAGTTCTTCCGAGTGGGCTGTTTGCCGTGTATCACACACATCTTGTTTACATGGAATGTTTATGTTCTTTTGGCTCATCATAAACAGTTCATCTATGTGAACTGTATGCCGCATATCACACACATCTTGTTAAGTTGAACCGTTTCTGTTGTGTTCCCTAATCGAAAACAGTTCATCCGAGTGAACCGTATGCCGTATATCGCACACACCTTGATCTGGCTAATCATTTCTGTTGCATTCCCTAATAGCAAATAGTTCATCCGAGCGAACTGTATGCTGTATATCTCACACACTGTCGGTGTAGTAAACAGGGGGGTGTTCACTACCCCTGGACACGCACCGGCAAGTCGCAGCCTCCAGGCGGGAAGGACATGGCAGAGGAGGAATCCACCCAAGAGTACATTCGAAGCCCGGTTCCCGGCAAAGTCTACTTGCCGGGAATGGGTCCACGCAACGCCGGCAAGGCAGAGCTGGCAAGACAAGACTCCAGGCGGGTCGACCAGAAGATCAAGTCTACTACTGCCGGCGAGATCAGGGCCGGCAAGCTTAGGACTCGACAAGACTAAAGATAAGGCCCCGGCAAGGTTCTTGCCGGGATGACCAGCTGAACCCGGCAAGGCTTGCCGGGGGACAGCTAGACTGAAGATAAGGCCCCGGCAAGGTTCTTGCCGGGATGACCAGCTGAGCCCGGCAAGGTTCCTGCCCGGCAAGGTTATGCCACTATGCTGCTGTTCCAGTGCGGCCGCCAGCATGGCACTCTGGACCCTTCTCCAGGCATGCGTGGCAGAGCACTGTGCCAAGCGGCGCTGATGGGATGGCCCCTTTTCCCATCCCCAAGAAGCTAAGGGGCACCTAGACAGAGCATTTAATGCGCTTGTCCTGACCCGTCAGTGATAAGCATGTAAATGCTGTAGCAGAGTACTTGCCGCGGCAAGGTACTTGCCTCGGCAAGTCATTGGCTGCGGCAAGGTATTGGCTACGGCAAGGTAGCAGCTGCGGCAAGGTTCTTGCCCCGGCAAGTTACCTTGCGCGGCAAGCTATTGGTTGCAGCAAGCTATCAAGTGCGGCAAGGTCTTGCCGCGGCAAGCGTTACTGTACCACTGTGCTACTGTGCTGCTGCTCCAGTGCATCTGCTAGCGTGGTGCTCTGGGTCCTTTCAAGCATGCGTGGCAGGGCACTGTGTAGACGGTGGTGCTCTGTAGCTAGCGGTGCAGGAGCAGGTGGGATAGGCTTTTCCCACGTCCAAGACACCCAGATACAGGTATCTGGACAGCTAAGGCATGGGCATTTAATGCCCTTGTCCCCTGCCGTCAGTGGTAGGTAGGACATGTCATCCTAGTAATAATGGCCTTACTGTAGCAACTTTCCACCTCTACCTTTACTGTTTGCCACCTGTTGGTGACCCCTTTGTGCGTATAAAAGGAGGCCCATAGGCAACGTGAAGAGAAGAGAGGAACTCAGAGATTGAGAACTCCAGTATTGTACGCAGCTGCTCTGTACTGTAGCGCTCCTGGAGCTAGAACAACCATCCAGATAATACACCAAAAAGCAGGAGTAGGGTTTTACGCATCCGTGCGGCCCGAACCTGGGTAAATCTCTCGCGTGAGCTGTCGTGTTCTTCGCTAGATCTGCTCTTCGTGCGACCGTCTCTCCCTGCCGAACGTAAAAGGGGTCCTTCCCTGGGTCCCATAGGTGATCGTGGATTCGTCCCTGACATCTTTGGCGCGCCAGGTAGGGGTGAGGGGCTGCGCGAACCTGATCTGGCGATCAGCGCGGCAGTTTCTTCATCATCTTCACCACCATAGCGTCCAAGAAGAAGGGCCTGAACCTTCGCAAAAAGCTAAGTTTTAAAGCTTTAATTACTTTCTGCTGTTAAGTCTTATCCTAGACGATATTTTTGTGCATAACCTGTGCGCGAAAGAGCGCTCCTGAAACATTCTGCGCTCCTGGTTGTTTTGGGTCCGCCCAACAATGTAGACGCAGCTGCGATTGTTTCTAAGGCGTTAAGCTCCCGAAGAGGCGGCGTTCTCGATAGGCTGCTGAACAGGACTCGATCCTAAGCGCCATCGACTGGAACGTGCGCATTCGGGGAGTATTCCGGCAAGCGTGGGGGGCTCACTGTGCAAAAATGCAGTCGTTTAAGGAGAAGGACTTAGCGAGTTTTATTCTAAGGTTCCTGCGTAAACCCGTATGCTGAGGAGCCTTCCCGGGGCTAGTCGCGCTCCTAGTTGCCTCGAGTCCGCTCGGCAACCTGAGCAGCTGCGCCAGAGCCGGGAAGGTAAACCTTTTCGGGAGGCGGCGTTCCCGGCAAGCTGCTAAGGATCCGTTCCTCAAAGCGCTGCTGACTGGATCGTGCGCACCGGAAAGTGTTCCGGCAAGCAAGGGAATATTCAGCAGGAGTCAAGATTGCAGCTAATCCGACATTAACCAGAAGCTAATCAACTTGTTGTGCTCAAATGCTGTTGTGGCATTTCGTGCCCAGTCAGTGTTGCAGGAACACGCATGGAAGGCGAGCTCGGGGGCTGGCAGCGCCCCAGAGAGTAATCCCCTGAAGAGCCTCCCTGGCAACAAGCTTGCCGGAAGCTGGCGTTGAGAACGTCAAGGTTCTCCGCCAGAGTCAAGAGCCTTCCCGGCAACCCCTTGCCGGAAGCTGGCGTCGAGAACGTCAAAGTTCTCCGCCAAAGTTAAGAGCCTCCCTTGCCGGGGGCTCCGACAACCACTCTTTGAGCAAGAAACAAGCTCGGGGGCTAGCGGCGCCCTAGCAGAAAAAGCTAAGTTGCACAGATTTTTCGGCAATTGCATTCATTTTATTGTCCTCACTCGCTTCTTACACCTACACGCGAAGGAGCCTTCCCGGGGCTAGTTGCGCTCCTAGTCGCCTCGAGTCCGCTCGGCGATGTGAGCAGCTGCACCAGAACCGGGAAGGTAAACCTTTCCGGGAGGCGGCGTTCCCGGCGAGCTGCTAAGGACCCGATCCCCAAGCTCCGCTGCCTGGAGCGTGCGCACCGGAAAGCTTTCCAGCAAGCGTGGGTCGTCTTGATTGATTCCTCGTTCTCGTATATCGACCTGCACGCGAAAGGACCTTGCCGTGGTTAGTCCGCACTCTGGTTTCGCCTCGAGTCCGCTCGGCAAACTTAGCAGCTGCGTTCTGGCCCGGCAAGTCGCCTTGCCGGCGGCGGCGTTTCCAGCAGGCTGCTAAAGACCCGCACTTAGCGCTCGCGGCAAGCGTGCGGACCGGCAGGGTTTCCAGACAGCGTAGGGTACAAGATATGTGCAAGGACGAAATCAATCAAGGGGGAAGCATGCATTCATTTAGCATGAAGGAATATCTCTTGTGCCATAAAGCTTGGCCTAATCAAGGTAAATTGTTTCTTTATGCGTGCCATTGCAGCAACAGGGTTGCGACCTCCAGGCGGGAGGAACGGCAGGGAACATATCTACATGTTGCCGGTGCGCGTCGTTGGGCCTAGCCCGGACAACCACTGTGCACGCCTGTCCGGCCCAGGCCCGGGGGCTCCTGTCGGTGTAGTAAACAGGGGGGTGTTCACTACCCCTGGACACGCACCGGCAAGTCGCAGGCTCCAGGCGGGAAGGACATGTCAGAGGAGGAATCCACCCAAGAGTACATTCGAAGCCCGGTTCCCGGCAAAGTCTACTTGCCGGGAATGGGTCCACGCAACGCCGGCAAGGCAGAGCTGGCAAGACAAGACTCCAGGCGGGTCGACCAGAAGATCAAGTCTACTACTGCCGGCGAGATCAGGGCCGGCAAGCTTAGGACTCGACAAGACTAAAGATAAGGCCCCGGCAAGGTTCTTGCCGGGATGACCAGCTGAACCCGGCAAGGCTTGCCGGGGGACAGCTAGACTGAAGATAAGGCCCCGGCAAGGTTCTTGCCGAGATGACCAGCTGAGCCCGGCAAGGTTCCTGCCCGGCAAGGTTATGCCACTATGCTGCTGTTCCAGTGCGGCCGCCAGCATGGCACTCTGGACCCTTCTCCAGGCATGCGTGGCAGAGCACTGTGCCAAGCGGCGCTGATGGGATGGCCCCTTTTCCCATCCCCAAGAAGCTAAGGGACACCTAGACAGAGCATTTAATGCGCTTGTCCTGACCCGTCAGTGATAAGCATGTAAATGCTGTAGCAGAGTACTTGCCGCGGCAAGGTACTTGCCCCGGCAAGTCATTGGCTGCGGCAAGGTATTGGCTACGGCAAGGTAGCAGCTGCGGCAAGGTTCTTGCCCCGGCAAGTTACCTTGCGCGGCAAGCTATTGGTTGCGGCAAGCTATCAAGTGCGGCAAGGTCTTGCCGCGGCAAGCGTTACTGTACCACTGTGCTACTGTGCTGCTGCTCCAGTGCATCTGCTAGCGTGGCGCTCTGGGTCCTTCCAAGCATGTGTGACAGGGCACTGTGTAGACGGTGGTGCTCTGTAGCTAGCGGTGCAGGAGCAGGTGGGATAGGCTTTTCCCACGTCCAAGACACCCAGATACAGGTATCTGGACAGCTAAGGCATGGGCATTTAATGCCCTTGTCCCCTGCCGTCAGTGGTAGGTAGGACATGTCATCCTAGTAATAATGGCCTTACTGTAGCAACTTTCCACCTCTACCTTTACTGTTTGCCACCTGTTGGTGACCCCTTTGTGCGTATAAAAGGAGGCCCATAGGCAACATGAAGAGAAGAGAGGAACTCAGAGATTGAGAACTCCAGTATTGTACGCAGCTGCTCTGTACTGTAGTGCTCCTGGAGCTAGAACAACCATCCAGATAATACACCAAAAAGCAGGAGTAGGGTTTTACGCATCCGTGCGGCCCGAACCTGTGTAAATCTCTCACGTGAGCTGTCGTGTTCTTCGCTAGATCTGCTCTTCGTGCGACCGTCTCTCCCTGCCGAACGTAAAAGGGGTCCTTCCCTGGGTCCCATAGGTGATCGTGGATTCGTCCCCGACATCTTTGGCGCGCCAGGTAGGGGTGAGGGGCTGCGCGAACCTGATCTGGCGATCAGCGCGGCAGTTTCTTCATCATCTACACCGCCATAGCGTCCAAGAAGAAGGGCCTGAACCTTCGCAAAAAGCTAAGTTTTAAAGCTTTAATTACTTTCTGCTGTTAAGTCTTATCCTAGACGATATATTTGTGCATAACCTGTGCGCGAAGGAGCGCTCCTGAAACATTCTGCGCTCCTGGTTGTTTTGGGTCCGCCCAACAATGCAGACGCAGCTGCGATTGTTTCTAAGGCGTTAAGCTCCCGAAGAGGCGGCGTTCTCGATAGGCTGCTGAACAGGACCCGATCCTAAGCGCCATCGACCGGAACGTGCGCATTCGGGGAGTATTCCGGCAAGCGTGGGGGGATCACTGTGCAAAAATGCAGTCGTTTAAGGAGAAGGACTTAGCAAGTTTTATTCTAAGGTTCCTGCGTAAACCCGTATGCTGAGGAGCCTTCCCGGGGCTAGTCGCGCTCCTAGTTGCCTCGAGTCCGCTCGGCAACCTGAGCAGCTGCGCCAGAGCCGGGAAGGTAAACCTTTTCGGGAGGCGGCGTTCCCGGCAAGCTGCTAAGGATCCGTTCCTCAAAGCGCTGGTGACTAGATCGTGCGCACCGGAAAGTGTTCCGGCAAGCAAGGGAATATTTAGCAGGAGTCAAGATTGCAGCGAATCCGACATTAACCAGAAGCTAATCAACTTGTTGTGCTCAAACGCTGTTGTGGCATTTCATGCCCAGTCAGTGTTGCAGGAACACGCATGGAAGGCGAGCTCGGGGGCTGGCAGCGCCCCAGAGAGTAATCCCCTGAAGAGCCTCCCCGGCAACAAGCTTGCCGGAAGCCGGCGTTGAGAACGTCAAGGTTCTCCGCCAGAGTCAAGAGCCTTCCCGGCAACCCCTTGCCGGAAGCTAGCGTCGAGAACGTCAAAGTTCTCCGCCAAAGTTAGGAGCCTCCCTTGCCGGGGGCTCCGACAACCACTCTTTGAGCAAGAAACAAGCTCGGGGGCTAGCGGCGCCCTAGCAGAAAAAGCTAAGTTGCACAGATTTTTCGGCAATTGCATTCATTTTACTGTCCTCACTCGCTTCTTACACCTACACGCGAAGGAGCCTTCCCGGGGCTAGTTGCGCTCCTAGTCGCCTCGAGTCCGCTCGGCGATGTGAGCAGCTGCACCAGAACCGGGAAGGTAAACCTTTCCGGGAGGCGGCGTTCCCGGCGAGCTGCTAAGGACCCGATCCCCAAGCGCCGCTGCCTGGAGCGTGTTCACCGGAAAGCTTTCCAGCAAGCGTGGGTCGTCTTGATTGATTCCTCATTCTCGTATATCGACCTGCACATGAAAGGACCTTGCCGTGGTTAGTCCGCGCTCTGGTTTCGCCTCGAGTCCGCTCGGCAAACTTAGCAGCTGCGTTCTGGCCCGGCAAGTCGCCTTGCCGGCGGCGGCATTTCCAGCAGGCTGCTAAAGACCCGCACCTAGCGCTCGCGGCAAGCGTGCGCACCGGCAGGGTTTCCAGATAGCGTAGGGTACAAGATATGTGCAAGGACGGAATCAATCAAGGGGGAAGCATGCATTCATTTAGCATGAAGGAATATCTCTTGTGCCATAAAGCTTGGCCTAATCAAGGTAAATTGTTTCTTTATGCATGCCATTGCAGCAACAGGGTTGCGACCTCCAGGCGGGAGGAACGGCAGGGAACAGATCTACATGTTGCCGGTGCGCGTCGTTGGGCCTAGCCCGGACAACCACTGTGCACGCCTGTCCGGCCCAGGCCGGGGGGCTCCTGTCGGTGTAGTAAACAGGGGGGTGTTCACTACCCCTGGACACGCACCGGCAAGTCGCAGCCTCTAGGCGGGAAGGACATGGCAGAGGAGGAATCCACCCAAGAGTACATTCGAAGCCCGGTTCCCGGCAAGGTCTACTTGCCGGGAATGGGTCCACGCAACGCCGGCAAGGCAGAGCTGGCAAGACAAGACTCCAGGCGGGTCGACCAGAAGATCAAGTCTACTACTGCCGGCGAGATCAGGGCCGGCAAGCTCAGGACTCGACAAGACTAAAGATAAGGCCCCGGCAAGGTTCTTGCCGGGATGACCAGCTGAACCTGGCAAGGCTTGCCGGGGGACAGCTAGACTGAAGATAAGGCCCTGGCAAGGTTCTTGCCGGGATGACCAGCTGAGCCCGGCAAGGTTCCTGCCCGGCAAGGTTATGCCACTATGCTGCTGTTCCAGTGCGGCCGCCAGCATGGCACTCTGGACCCTTCTCCAGGCATGCGTGGCAGAGCACTGTGCCAAGCGGCGCTGATGGGATGGCCCCTTTTCCCATCCCCAAGAAGCTAAGGGACACCTAGATAGAGCATTTAATGCGCTTGTCCTGACCCGTCAGTGATAAGCATGTAAATGATGTAGCAGAGTACTTGCCGCGGCAAGGTACTTGCCCCGGCAAGTCATTGGCTGCGGCAAGGTATTGGCTACGGCAAGGTAGCAGCTGTGGCAAGGTTCTTGCCCCGGCAAGTTACCTTGCGCGGCAAGCTATTGGTTGCGGCAAGCTATCAAGTGCGGCAAGGTCTTGCCGCGGCAAGCGTTACTGTACCACTGTGCTACTGTGCTGCTGCTCCAGTGCATCTGCTAGCGTGGCGCTCTGGGTCCTTCCAAGCGTGCGTGGCAGGGCACTATGTAGACGGCGGTGCTCTGTAGCTAGCGGTGCAGGAGCAGGTGGGATAGGCTTTTCCCACGTCCAAGACGCCCAGATACAGGTATCTGGACAGCTAAGGCATGGGCATTTAATGCCCTTGTCCCCTGCCGTCAGTGGTAGGTAGGACATGTCATCCTAGTAATAATGGCCTTACTGTAGCAACTTTCCACCTCTACCTTTACTGTTTGCCACCTGTTGGTGACCCCTTTGTGCGTATAAAAGGAGGCCCATAGGCAACGTGAAGAGAAGAGAGGAACTCAGAGATTGAGAACTCCAGTATTGTACGCAACTGCTCTGTACTGTAGCGCTCCTGGAGCTAGAACAACCATCCAGATAATACACCAAAAAGCAGGAGTAGGGTTTTACGCATCCGTGCGGCCCGAACCTGGGTAAATCTCTCGCGTGAGCTGTCGTGTTCTTCGCTTGATCTGCTCTTCGTCCGATCGTCTCTCCCTGCCGAACGTAAAAGGGGTCCTTCCCTGGGTCCCATAGGTGATCGTGGATTCGTCCCCGACATCTTTGGCGCGCCAGGTAGGGGTGAGGGGCTGCGCGAACCTGATCTGGCGATCAGCGCGGCAGTTTCTTCATCATCTTCACCGCCATAGCGTCCAAGAAGAAGGGCCTGAACCTTCGCAAAAAGCTAAGTTTTAAAACTTTAATTACTTTCTACTGTTAAGTCTTATCCTAGACGATATTTTTGTGCATAACCTGTGCGCGAAGGAGCGCTCCTGAAACATTCTGCGCTCCTGGTTGTTTTGGGTCCGCCCAACAATGCAGACGCAGCTGCGATTGTTTCTAAGGCGTTAAGCTCCCGAAGAGGCGCCGTTCTCGATAGGCTGCTGAACAGGACCCGATCCTAAGCGCCATCGACCGGAACGTGCGCATTCGGGGAGTATTCCGGCAAGCGTGGGGGGCTCACTGTGCAAAAATGCAGTCGTTTAAGGAGAAGGACTTAGCGAGTTTTATTCTAAGGTTCCTGCGTAAACCCGTATGCTGAGGAGCCTTCCCGGGGCTAGTCGCGCTCCTAGTTGCCTCGAGTCCGCTCGGCAACCTGAGCAGCTGCGCCAGAGCCGGGAAGGTAAACCTTTTCGGGAGGCGGCGTTCCCAGCAAGCTGCTAAGGATCCGTTCCTCAAAGCGCTGCTGACTGGATCGTGCGCACCGGAAAGTGTTCCGGCAAGCAAGGGAATATTCAGCAGGAGTCAAGATTGCAGCGAATCCGACATTAACCAGAAGCTAATCAACTTGTGTGCTCAAACGCTGTTGTGGCATTTCATGCCCAGTCAGTGTTGCAGGAACACGCATGGAAGGCGAGCTCGGGGGCTGGCAGCGCCCCAGAGAGTAATCCCCTGAAGAGCCTCCCCGGCAACAAGCTTGCCGGAAGCCGGCGTTGAGAACGTCAAGGTTCTCCGCCAGAGTCAAGAGCCTTCCGGGCAACCCCTTGCCGGAAGCTGGCGTCGAGAACGTCAAAGTTCTCCGCCAAAGTTAAGAGCCTCCCTTGCCGGGGGCTCCGACAACCACTCTTTGAGCAAGAAACAAGCTCGGGGGCTAGCGGCGCCCTAGCAGAAAAAGCTAAGTTGCATAGATTTTTCGGCAATTGCATTCATTTTACTGTCCTCACTCGCTTCTTACACCTACACGCGAAGGAGCCTTCCCGGGGCTAGTTGCGCTCCTAGTCGCCTCGAGTCCGCTCGGTGATGTGAGCAGCTGCACCAGAACCGGGAAGGTAAACCTTTCCGGGAGGCGGCGTTCCTGGTGAGCTGCTAAGGACTCGATCCCCAAGCGCCGCTGCCTGGAGCGTGCGCACCGGAAAGCTTTCCAGCAAGCGTGGGTCGTCTTGATTGATTCCTCGTTCTCGTATATCGACCTGCACGCGAAAGGACCTTGCCGTGGTTAGTCCGCGCTCTGGTTTCGCCTCGAGTCCGCTCGGCAAACTTAGCAGCTGCGTTCTGGCCCGGCAAGTCGCCTTGCCGGCGGCGGCGTTTCCAGCAGGCTGCTAAAGACCCGCACCTAGCGCTCGCGGCAAGCGTGCGCACCGGCAGGGTTTCCAGACAGCATAGGGTACAAGATATGTGCAAGGACGGAATCAATCAAGGGGGAAGCATGCATTCATTTAGCATGAAGGAATATCTCTTGTGCCATAAAGCTTGGCCTAATCAAGGTAAATTGTTTCTTTATGCGTGCCATTGCAGCAACAGGGTTGCGACCTCCAGGCGGGAGGAACGGCAGGGAACAGATCTACATGTTGCCGGTGCGCGTCGTTGGGCCTAGCCCGGACAACCACTGTGCACGCCTGTCCGGCCCAGGCCCGGGGGCTCCTGTCGGTGTAGTAAACAGGGGGGTGTTCACTACCCCTGGACACGCACCGGCAAGTCGCAGCCTCTAGGCGGGAAGGACATGGCGGAGGAGGAATCCACCCAAGAGTACATTCGAAGCCCGGTTCCCGGCAAGGTCTACCTGCCGGGAATGGGTCCACGCAACGCCGGCAAGGCAGAGCTGGCAAGACAAGACTCCAGGCGGGTCGACCAGAAGATCAAGTCTACTACTGCCGGCGAGATCAGGGCCGGCAAGCTCAGGACTCGACAAGACTAAAGATAAGGCCACCAAGGCTGAGGTGGCGTGCCGCCAGTCTCCCCGCCTTGCTCGGACCAAGGTTCCCTCCGCCAAGCAATCTGCAGGCACGGAAACGGATTCCAGCTCCCAATCTGGCTTGGGCTCCTCACAGAGCTCGTCTTCCCCGGAGCCCCCGACACCGCGCCAGGCACCGAAGCTGCCGGGGAGTTCTATCCCTCCCCCTCCAAAGAGAGGAAGGGACTCACCGCCTCCCATGGAGTTTAATTTGAACTCCATGCTTATCGCAGAAGAGTAAGGAAGATCTTTCCTGCCCTTCCAAAGCTCTCTCTCTCTCTCTTTTGCTTGATTACCTTTGCTGACTGACCTTTTGTTTTGCTGTTGCTGGCAGGGAGGTGGAGGAAGACACGGAGACCCTGGTCCACCACCCACGGAAGAGACTCCGTCGTCTTGGGTCGTTGCAGGGCGCGGCGAGCTCGCCTTGGCGGTGAGCGATGTAGAGGATCTCATGTCGAGCCCCCAGTCCAGCCCCCGGCCCAGGGGCGGGGATTTGGCACCACCTGCCAGAGGCGACGGAGGTGACCTCCCAGTTCCCCCAGACGGAGGAGGAGGCGAGATGGTGCAGAACAAGCCCCCCCGGAGGGGCGCACTTCCCCCGCCGCCCGAGCCGAAGGGATCCCCACGGAACCTTCCGCGGATGAGGTCGCGCGGAAGGCTGCCGCGATTACCATGGCAGAGGGCGAAGTTCACGGCCCGGCAACAGACGTTGCCGGGGAAACTGAGATTCCTGCCCGGCAAACTTCCCCAGGTGGTCCACTTATTCCTTTTCTTCTTTTCTTGTTCTGACCATTTCTCTTGATTCCCTAATTGCTTGAATTTTCGTTTCTTCATTGTTCATTGGTTTCCTTATCCGCAGATCCCCGAGCTGAAGAGCCAGAACTGCTAGAGGTGGTGGCTGGAATAGGGAGGGCTGTCGCGGACGAAGCCGTCGAGATTGCTGCTGCCGAGGGGCAAGTCCTGGCTGCCGGGAATGTTCAGGATTCCTTGGTGATGGTGGAACATTCCCGAGCAGACGTCCCGGAATAGGAGGTGGCGGTTGAGATGAAGGTCCCACTTCGGACCATGGACCCGCTCCCCTCCTCCGGGATCGTTATGGAGATTCCGCAGCCTCCCTCAAGTACACTGGCTATGGTGTTGACGCCGCCTGACGTGGGAGCCCCTAGCCTATCTCTGTCGACAGGCGTGGAGCTTGACGAAGAGCTTCAACGTCTCCTGGTGCCGCTATACAAGGAAGCTCGGGAGGCCAATGACTCAGCCGCCATCGCAATGGACTTATCCTTCATGGAATCCATGGCGACGGGCGTGAAGAAGATGCAGGCCCCGCACAACCAGAAGTGGCAGGCGCTCAAGGAGCGGCGCGAATCCGCCAGCAAGGTGGACCAGAAGCTGAAGGACAAATGCCTGGAGTTGCGTGAGTGGCACGACAAGCAGTTCAAGGTGCTTATGAGGCAGCAGGAGACGCTCCTGATGACAAGGGAGGATGCCTTGGCCCGCGAGGCGTGCCTGACGGACCGCAAGGCATCCCTAGACGCCAGGCAGCGGGAGATCTCCCTCCGGGAGGTGAAGCTCGAAGCCACTCTCCGCGCCAAGGATGACGATCTCGAGGCCCTCGTGCGCCAGTACACCAAGGAGTTGGAGGACAAGCACGAAGCCGCCCTGGATGCCCTTGTTGCTGACTCTGCTACCCAACTGAAGAAACTCACTAACGACCTGGCTGCCGCGTCCGCTGCCAAGACTGGCCTTGACTAGCAGGTGGCTAAGCTGACGGAGGATCTTGTCAAGAGCACCAAGGAGGTGACGGCCCTCAGGGAAGAAGCGCGGCAGGCAAAAATCCTCTTGGCCGATACACAATCGCAGCTCTCCTCCAAAACCCAGAGCCTTGAGACCACCAACGGCGATATCACAGACATGAAGGCTCGGATCGGCATGTTGGAAAGATTGGCAGAGTCTCTTGAGTCCGCCAACAGCTGCTGTCTAAGGACTTGGACACCACCAAGCGTCTCCGGCAGGATGCAGAAGACAAGCTGAAGAATCAGTCTTAGCAGGTCGACCTCTGGATCAAGAGCCTGACTGATATTGCTGAGCGTCTTGGCGCCCAGGCTGCGGTGATGGGCATGGTTGGTCCAGTCTTCTCGGCCAACAAGCACGAGGTCCCGAGCGTCAAGCTGGGACTCTTCTTCAATGAGCTGATAGAGAAGTTGAAGGCGCATGACGAGGGGAGGGCTGGGCGTTTTGCGACCGAGTCTCGGAAGCTTGCCCGCGACGCCCTCTTCATGGTCTTGAGCAATATCGCCTGCCGCCATCCGGACCTCGACCTCGACGACGGATTCAAGAAACCGCCAGCGGGCGCTGATGTCGCAGCTGCCAAGGAGAAAGCTGCCCCCCAGGCCGACAGGGTCCTCCATGTCTAAACTGCTTCGCCCAGCCACCAGGCTAAGTATCGGGCCGCTGTTGCTCCGGCGTTGCCCTGTAATGAAAACATGACGCATATTTTGTGTTTAGTCACTCTATCTCTAGTGTTTGCGTGAAACCGATATTCTTTGTTAAATCTTTAAATGCGTGTTTATCCCTTTGAGCCCTTGTATGTTTGTGTTCGTATGATCCATCCCTGTGTCTGCTCTGGATGCCTGTCGGTATCATATTGCCGCGATTGTCGTAAGGGTCTAGCCCTTAACAGTCATCTTGGCGTGGATGCGTCCTGACAGGTTTTTCCTAGGTAGCTCTCAACGCAGCCTCTCGTCCTGTGGGCATGGCTCGGGACAGGACGATGGTGCGATCAAAGAAACTAACCAAGGTTCCATCACATGAGGGTTCTCACGATACGAACACTCGCTAAAGTTAAGGGATAAATAGCTGCAAAGGTCCGGAATGTGTCAACAAGAAGTGATAATGTGTACTTACCTTTCGTTTTAAGCTTCTTTTCTCCTATGTCGGGCCGCGCGTGTGTGGCGCGAGCGCGCGATGCCCGGAGGATCGAAAGCCAATCGGGCGGCTCTTTTATTCCCGGCAGGGATCGACACGTGCTTCGTGCGGCTGGCGGGCGTCGGGGTATAGTGTCGGGCTCCTCTGGTCCCCCTTCCCTTTTCCCCTTTCCTTTCAAGTCAGCCTGGCGGCTGTCGTTGCATAGGTCATCCGATGCAGGCAGCCTTGCCGAAGTACACTTGCCGGACCCATACCGGCGCTTTGCTCAGGATTGCCCAAAATAGGGGAAATACTGAACCGAGCGTCGCGCGGTAATCATCGACATCGACGATGCCGGGGCCGAAGCAGTTCGATTGCTGACAAAGGGAAGGGACGGGAAGGTGGGAGCTCGCGCCCGCACGTCTTGAGCCCTTTTTCCGAACGGCGCTCAAACGGCGGGTACGCCATACGGGCCGCCGAGATGGGCATATTGCCACCAGCAGCGATCTTCTACGGCGAGGCGTGGAGAGCAACAATATAGCGCGGGGATGGCCCTGCTTTTGTTTCTGTGCCTTTGTGGGCGCCACGAACGCCAGAGGCTTCAAGCGGGCGACCATGGGCAAAGCGCGCTGCACACACCTTCAGGTTCGCGCAAGCGGTCCCCTACCTGGCACGCCAGAGTGTCGTGGGAAACCACGGCCACCTATGGGACCAGGAGGCCCCTTGCTGGTTCGACAGGGGGGGCGTCGCGTTGCACAAAGAGCAGACGAGCGTGTGGCAGCACGGCAGAGATCACACAGGCATTTTTACCCAGATTCGGGCTGCCGTGAGGCGTAAAACCCTACTCCTGCTTTGGTGGATTGATGGTGGAAAGGTGGTGGTGGAGCGTAGTACACTTGCCCGGCAACTGTTGCCTCGGGGCGGCAGTGGCTACGCGCGTATGGGGGTCTGAGTTATCCAACCTTCTAACCCTCTCTACGGTTGCCATGGGCCTCCTTTTATAGATTAAGGGGTCACCACAATGGCAAAACAGTCATTATGCACTGATAAGATAGCAAACAGTGCTATCATACCTAACTCTGTGGGCTGACAGGGCGCATTAAATGCACTGCTCAACATCACATCGTTGGTTGCCCGGCAAGGCTTGCCGGGCTATCTCGCCAGCTCCATGCCTGCTTGCTTGACATGTCGTAGGACGGGTGTCATCTGCAGGTGTTTCCTGTAGGGAGAGGCTGCCATGTGGTGAATGGCTGCCACTTAGTCACTCTGCGGTTTGACACCGCACTGATTGACGACGTGGGTTGTGGTGGAGTAGTTGGTGAGGTGGTTTTGCCTCCGTGTGCCCCGGCAGGCCCTGCCGGGACATCTTGGACGTCATCTTCCGGGGGTGGCCTCGCCCCTTGCCAAGCTTGCCTACCCGGCAAAGGAGGCCCTTCTCCTGATGGTGACTTGCTTCTTTGGCTTGATCTTGGTCCCTCTTGACCTACATGTTTGGCTCTTTGATGATCTTGGTCTCTTGTATTCTGGCACGGCCTTGGCGTGTCCGTGCATGAGTCAGGGGAAAATACATGCCCCTATTTGTTTTCCCCGACATATTGTCTGGTGGGTACCTGTTAGTCTCGCGAGGCAGGGATGGGGATAAAATTCCCCCCATGGAGACTCCATGGATACCCGAAAAACTATGGCATGCGTACTATAAATGCAAAATATATAAATTAATACCTAGATATTTCACACAATTATTTTTTCCACCTCTCCCAACAACCATGTGTCGGGGGAAACGACACCTACGGGATCACGTGGACCCCTTCTACGGTTTGGCAGGGAAGAGGGGTGCACAAAGAGCAGATCAACACGATGGATTTTTACCCAGGTTCGGGCCGCTGAGAAGCGTAAAACCCTAGTCCTGCTTTGTGTGTATATTATGAGTTCTTGAGCTTCGGCTAGCTGTTATGCATGCAAGCTGGGCCGGAGGGTTCAAAAATTCTGAATCCTCCTCCAGTATGCCTTGGGCCTCCTTTTATACGTCCAAGGGGTTGCCACAGTGGAACACAGGAGGTGTAAAGTGGCTACGCTTATCACTGAGATCCGGGGACAAAACGCATTCAATGCACTGGTTACGTGCCCCCTAGCTTTATCGGGGACGGAAATGGAGCCCGTCCCGTCCGTTGCCACCTTGCCCTGCCTTGACACGTATCCAGGTTGACGAGGCATGCAATGCCAGGCTGGCTGGCTGGCCGCTGCGCTGGAACAGTGGCAAGATCTTCACTAAGATCTGCATGCCTCCACGCAGGTGCCAGCCAGGCTGGCAAGTCGATCGCCGTGCTGGAGTGGTGGCGGGGCGGTGGAGCCTTGTCAATGTCCCCGGCAAGGATCTTGCCGGGGTCTCGCAAACCGTCCCGGCAAAGATCTTGCCGGGAGGGCTTGATCATCCAATCTTCACAAAGATCCGCATGCCACTACGCATGCGCCCTTGGGTATTGGTCTCAACATTTGTCGATGGTGTCAGAGCTCTCAACCTGAAGGGTGGTGTTCTTGTCAGTGCTTCGCAAGTCGTCCCGACAAGGGTCTTGCCGGGGCCTCGCGAGCTGCCCCAGCAAGGATCTTGCCGTGGCTCTAGCTTGTCTTCTGCTCCCTGGTTACTGGCTTGGACGCCGTCTTTGCTGTCTTGTATTCTGTTCCCAGCTGCCCCCGTCAAGCCTCGCCACGGTCGCGGCTACAACTGCCCGTGCACAAGTAAGGGGTACTAAAAAGGGCCCAAACTTTAGTACACCGACAGGAGCCCCCGGGCCTGGGCCACACACGCGGGCACAACGCGTTGTTGGGCTAGGCCCAAACAGTGCGCGGGCACACGTGGCAGGGGTTAACTGTTGTAATCTTCTCGTCTGCTGCGCTTCACCACGATCGGTATTGAGTGCGCGACGTGGGGTACGTGCGCGGATCGGTTGCAGCAGTAGCACGCCTGTGTGAACGCCTTCGTATCGGGCGGTAAAGAGGCGGCCTCGCGCCTTCCCCATAAGAAGAGGAATCCGCAGGGGCACTACTCATTACCCCCTTCGCCCTTTCCAATCTTGGAACCGCCGTCCTCTTCCTCCTTGAGCCCAAACCAGAGTTTCCTCATCCATCCACCCCCCTTTGCGTTCCATCCATCCTCGATCCCCCGCCCCTCTCCATTTTCTTATGGCGCCCAAAGCGAGTAAGGGCAAGGGAGTGTCCAAGGCGAGTGAGGGGGAAGAGGTGACGGAGAGCGAGTTGGTGAAGATGCGGAAGGAGAAAGTCGTCTTCGATTCGACGCTCGATGCGCGCGCTCTGAAGGAGCGGTACCTATGCATGTGGGGGAGAAAACGACGGGGCATCCTGCCACCCGCGTCGTCCCCGCTTCTTGCGTCATGCCCACTTCAGATAAATTTCCTTTCTTCGTCGATTATTTCTACTGTGGGCTCTATCCCCCATTCTCAGATTTCTTCAACGACATCATGTATACCTTCGGCCTTCATATTTTGGATTTTACGCCAAATGCCATGGCGTGTATGGCCATTTTTGCCCACCTCTGTGAGAACTTCGCCGGGGTGGCCCCCAACACGGCGCTCTTCCACCACTACTTCACCCCTCGCATTCAGCCAGGAGGGTCCCTGTCTGGCTGCGTCACCTGGATCCCGGGGACCTTGTGCAAGGAGACGTACCCAAGCGGGACTCAGAAAGAGAAGTGGGACGAGTGGCGGCACAGGTGGTGCTGGATCATTAAGAAGGAGCCAGCGCCGTTCTGTATGCCCCGGCAAGCGCAAGTGGTTCGTGGTGGCAACTAGGGTGATCTCGACCCCCAAGACGAGAAGCTCACAGTCGCAACGACCAGAATCCATTGCCTCAAGGCTGCCGGGCTCACTCTTGAGATGATTGGGGCCGACTTCCTCCGCCGCCGCATCGCCCCTCTACAGAACAAGGGGAGGTCGGCTTGGGAGTTCCGGAACGCGGCGGACGTTATGAGGCTGCACCCCGGCCTGAGCAAAAATTTGACGGTGATGCAGCACGCGGCCCTCTGCCAAAGGCTATTTCAACTCAAGGCCGACAAGACCAGGAAAGCCACCAAGGCCGAGAAGGCCGAGAAGGCCGGCAAGCTGCTCAAGCTGCCGGCGGGCGTGGTTCCCTTGTGCAACAACTCCGCTTTGACCTCCATCATCGCCATGATGCCGGTGTTCAACACCCACAGCCTTGACTAGACCTGGGTTGTGCCAGACGCAGCGCAGGTGCAAGAGTTCTTCGACAGCTTGTCGGAGAGGCGGGTCCACGAAGAACCGCAACTCATCCATGACACCACCGACGAAGAGGTGGCGTACATCGCCAGCAGGGCGGAAGAGGCGGCCCTTGCCGAGGAGGCCGGCAGTGTCGGCTTCCAAGAAGACGAGGCCGGCAAAGAGGATGAGCTTGCCGGGCAAGAGGAGCCCGCCGGGGAGCACAGCGGCGTCGCTGCCGGGGGTTCCTCTGTCGAGGAGACCACCGAAGAGGCAGCTGAAGGGGCGGGTGAAGAGGAGGCACACGATGAGCCCCCAGATCTGGGGAAGAAGAAACGCGTCCATCGGCGGGCTGGCTCTGGTGAGCCAGTCTGGCGGGCCTCTTCGAGCAAAGAGGTCCCCGTCAAGGTAGCAGCCGGCAAGACCGCGCAGCGGCAAGAGGCCCAGCCGCAACCTGTGCGCCACACAAGGCGCATGGCCGCGGCGGCAAAGGAAGCAGCGGCCGCCGCTTCTGCCTCGGCCAAGCGGCCCAGGTCCCCATCTCCATCCCTAGCCCGGACTCCACTCCATAGGTCGACTTCAACCTCTCCGGTTTCAGCCCGAACAGGGCGGATTTGCCAGAAGTAGAAGAAGAGTAAGTGCCTCACTGCTGGCTTTATCTTTTGAGTCTCTGTTTTGACCGTCTTCTCTGACTTGTTCTCATTGTGGCTTGCCTCTGCAGAGACAAGGAAATACTGGCGCAGAGGATGGCGAAGAGGGCCAAAACCTCAATGGGCGATGAGCCCCCGGCAAGCACTTCAAGCGCACCGGAGTTGATCACGATCAGCCCGGACCCCAGCCCACGTCGCAGCCCCCGGTTCAGCCCTCAGCGTGAGTACATTACCCACTTTTCGCTGGCGAGCGTCGGGACGTGCATCTTCACCTCTAACCTTGCCGGGGTTGCAGGAGAGGAGCAACAACAGGAGGAGCCATTAAGGGCCCACCCCAACATGCTTCCTCCATCAACCACACCACCTAGGGAAGGGTCCCCGGCAAGAATCCACACCAACGAGCCCACGCTGCCAAGGGAGAAATCCCTGGCAGGGACTTCCACCGACGAGCCCACGCGCGCAGAGGAAGGGTCGGCAGGCATAGGTGCCGGTAGCTCTATCCCGGCAACGAGTGTTGCCGGGGAGGGAAAAACCCCTCCACCACTCGTCACAGGTGAGCCGCCCGCTTCCTGGCTTTTGTCGATTCTTTAGTACGCTCTCTTTTTTTTCAAACCTGGCTTCATCCTGTCTCTCCTCCTTGGCCTCAAGATCCCTCCTTGGTGGATCAGATGGATGTCGACGCCATCATCGAGGAGACCGCCAAGGACGCTGCCGCCGAGGCCGCCAAGATTATTGCTGACGAGGCCGCCAAGGACACGCATGAAGAGGCCGCCAAGGGGTCCGCTGGGGAAGCCGGCGAGGGGACCGGCGACCGTACTGACGGTATCCCTGCCGCAGGAGCGCCTGGTGCTACATCGGTCCTGGGGTCCTCTGCTGCCGGGGAGACGGTGGTTGAAAACCAACCGTCAGCTTCCGAAGCCCCCATCCCAAGCAGATATTTGAAGATTGGCGACAACCTGTTCATCAGCATCCCGGGGACGGCAAGCACCGGAGCGCCAACTGAGGGGGAGGCTTTCGACGAAGAGGTCATCGCTGCTGCCGGGCTCAAGGTCGTCGACGAGCCGAGCGCCAGCAGCAGCGGATCCAAAGAAGACCAGCTCCTCCAGGCCATGAGTGACAACTTCCAGAAGTTCCAGGCGCTCCACCGTGCCAGCAAGGATTAGCTGAACGCCAGGACGGCGGTCGTTGATGCGGCGGAGGCAGATTTACAGAGGCGCGTCGAGCAGATGCAAACCTAGTTTGCCGAGGCCTGGCGGGAGCTAAAGACCAGCCAGGATCAACTGAGCGAGCGCTGGAACGAGCTCCTCCTGAAGCAATCTGACATTGAGAAGGCCCAGGAGGAGGCTGCTGCCCAAGCCGCCAAAGACGATGCCCAACTAAGGGAGCTCCACGTCCTGCTTGACTCTCAAGAGGAAAACCTTGCCGCTCGCGAGGATGCGCTTGCTGCCCAGCTCCGCGGCAAGGATGAAGAAATTGATAAGCTCGTCGCGCAGCAGACCCAGGAGCTAGAGCAGAAGCATAAAGACGCACTCGACGCTCTGGTCCTGAGTCATGCCGGCAAGCTGAAGGAGGCCGTCGACGCTGCCGAAGCCATAGAGGCTGCCAAGAACGAGCTGGCCGGCAAGGTGGAGAAACTAGAGGCGGAGCTGGAGAAGCACCGCAAGGAGGTCTCGACGCTAAAGAGCGATAGAGACAAAACTGTCCACACCTTGGAGGAGCTATAGGTTGCCATCTCTAACAAGACCAAGCTGCTCTCTGAGGCCAACAACTCCATTGCTGATCTGAAGCTGAAGTTGACCACTCTGGAGGAATCCCTTAATGGCAGCAGGGCTCGTGAGAAGACCCTGGCCAAGGACCTCAAGAATGAGAAGCTGCTGCTTGAGAGCGCCGCCGCCACCCACAATGATTATGTAGAGGGCGTGAGTCTCTGGACTTCATGCCTCATCAACGCCGCGGAGGGGTTCACCACACAGTTGTCCGTCATGGGGATGCCAAACTTCAGGTTCTCCCATGACAGGGGGATTTCTGAGAGCGCCAGGCTAACCATGTTCTTCGAGGCCGTCAACGAGGCTCTAAAGCTGCTCCACTCTAACCGAGCCACCCAACTGGCCAACGAGTCCCGCAAGCTTTGCTGGGGCGTCCTCCTCAAGGTGCTCACCAAGGTGGCATACAGGAACCCTGGCCTCAACCTCACCAACGTGCTTGACAGCTTGCCGGAGGATGCAGACCGCAAGGCGCTTGAGGAGCTCGTCGCGCCCATCGTCAATAGGGTTGACCAAGTCAAGAGGGTAGAAGGCCAGCGCCGGGACTAGCCCCTCTGCTTTGTCTTGCCGCCATGAACTTGTACCCAAGACGAATTTATCTTAAGTTAGAACTGCGGCAACCAGCGATGTAACATAACTTACTGTGTTTCGGATTGAATGCATGCTATCTTCCTTGTTTGATTCCTCCTCGTATGGCATACACCCTACGCTTTTTTTGGAAAGGCTTGTCGGTGCGCGCACCCTTACCGCGAGCGCTTTGAGGAACGGGTCCTTAGCAGCCTGCTGGGGGTGTCGCTGGCGGCAAGACACCTTGCCGCCCTTAGTGCAGCCACTTGAACTACTAAGCGGACTCGAAACAGAGCAAGGGCGCAACCAAATGCGACGAGGTTCCTTTGCGTGCAGGTTTTCCATACAAGAAATGAAACCATCCGAGGGAAATAATGTAATAAAGAAAATCACTCAAGGTTTCACAACTTAACTTTTTTGCTGTTGTATCCTTTCCCGCAAGATGCCACTTCGAACGTCGCCTGCTGGCATCCACACTCTCTATCCCCCCGGCAAACTTGTATGCGCGGGAACCTTCTGTCCTTTGAGAAAAAGAAAGAAGAGAAAATAGGAGCATGGAACCTTGGCGGTTCATCAGTACTTGCTGGAAACGAACGTAGTATGATATCCTGGAAAAACATGCATATATATATATATACATACATATATAACATAGAAATCAACATGAAAAGCACATACTGAAGCTTATTCAACTGCGCACAGGGTCTGCGCCTGGCTCTGTACATAGGGTTATATGCCTTGCCGGCAAAGCTAGTACAAAAAGGGGGGTTGCCGGGGGTCCCGGCAACCGCGCCTCACTGGTAAAACTTGCGAAGATGTTCGATATTCCAGGAATTGCTCACTGGAATGCCATCCACAAGCGCGAGGAATGGGAGGTGCTTGGACTTCCAACGATGTTAGAAGGAGCCCCCTCACGGTTCCGCGGCTGTGCGTCGTTTCCACCAGCATCATGGCGTGCCTGCCGGCCCTGCGCATCTCAAGAATGATGCTGAGGGCTCTTTCCGTGGGGACGCCTGTGGTCTCCAACGTCATACCGCCATTCCTCGTGCACGGCCTGGGAAGGCCATGGTGCGGGCACCGGTAGGGGTGCCTCGGAGGTCGCCGCGCCGCCCATAGGCAGCACGGGTCCGTCCTTGGACCCAGCGGCTCGCGGCTCGTCGTCGTGGACACGAACGACGCCGCTTGCCTGGCTTCGGTAGCCAGAATGTCGTGGATGCTCGTGATCTGCACCTTCGCCGCCATCCGCGACTGCACCACTGCCTGTCCGCGCTGGCTCGGGCGGACCGACTCCAGACGAACCAATCGCCGCGATCGCCTTCTTCTTGGGAGCCATGGTGATCAAGGAAAATAACACGCTGACTGCTAGATCAGGTTTGCACAACCTAATCCCCCTACCTGGTGCGCCAAAGATGTCGGGGGAGACGACACCTACGGGATCACGTGGACCCCTTCTACGGATTGGCAGGGAAGAGGGGTGCATAAAGAGTAGATCTAACGATCAACACGATGGATTTTTACTCAGGTTCGGGCCGCTGAGAAGCGTAAAACCCTAGTCCTGCTTTGTGTGTATATTATGAGTTCTTGAGCTTCGGCTAGCTGCTATGCATGCAAGCTGGGCCGGAGGGTTCAAAAAGTCCGAATCCTCCTCCAGTATGCCTTGGGTCTCCTTTTATACGTCCAAGGGGTTGCCACAGTGGCACACAGGAGGTGTAAAGTGGCTACGCTTATCACTGAGATCCGGGGACAAAACGCATTCAATGTGCTGGTTACGTGCCCCCTAGCTTTATCGGGGACGGAAATGGAGCCCGTCCCGTCCGTTGACACCTTGCCCTGCCTTGACACGTATCTAGTTTGACGAGGCATGCAATGCCAGGCTGGCTGGCTGGCCACTACGCTGGAACGGTGGCAGGATCTTCGCTAAGATCTGCATGCCTCCACGCAGGTGCCAGCCAGGCTGGCAAGTCGATCGCCGTGCTGGAGTGGTGGCGGGGCGGCAGAGCCTTGTCGTAGCTACGTCAATGTCCCTGGCAAAGGATCTTGCCGGGGTCTCGCAAACCGTCCCGGCAAAGATCTTGCCGGGGGGGGGGGGCTTGATCATCCAATCTTCACAAAGATCCGCATGCCACTACGCATGCGCCCCTGGGTCTTGGTCTCAACATTTGTCAATGGTGTCAGAGCTCTCAACCTCAAGGGTGGTGTTCTTGTCAGTGCTTCGCAAGTCGTCGCGGCAAGGGTCTTGCCGGGGCCTCACGAGCTGCCCCGGCAAGGATCTTGCCGGGGCTCTAGCTTGTCTTCTGCTCCCTGGTTACTGGCTTGGACGCCGTCTTCGCTGTCTTGTATTCTGTTGCCAGCTGCCCCCGTCAAGCCTCGCCATGGTCGCGGCTACAACTGCCCATGCACAAGTAAGGGGTACTAAAAAGGGCCCAAACTTTAGTCCACCGACACCATGCCCTCTCCAATCTCACCTATCCCAGTCAGTTTTGAGATCCTAAAGGATACCCGACAGGTACTCGGTACCCGATATTGACGGGGATGGGGGCATTGTTTCCCCGTGAAGCTTCACGGGTATGGGGATTGGCGGGGATGGTGGAGTCATCCCCGATCATCCCCGTCCCTGTTGCCACCTTCAATGAACATATGTTCCGAAAGTGATTTTATTATGTAGCTAGCACTAAAATACATGCTAATGTATGATATGTCTCCAACGTATCTATAATTTATGAAGTATTCATGTCATGTTTACAACAATTTTATATGGTTTTGGTATGATTTGAATGGAACTAACCCAGACTGACGCTGTTTTCAGTAGAATTACCTTGGTATTCTTTTTTTTTTGTGCATAAATAAAAGTTCTCGGAATGGGCTAAAAATTTATTGTGATTTTTTATGGACCAGAAGAGACCCACAGAGCACCGGAGCCAGGCCAGAAGTGCCAGGAGGGCACGACAAGCCTGGGGGTGCACCCCCGAGCTTGTCGCTCCCTCGTGGTCCCACTTGACGTGAGACCGATGCCAAAAACTCCTATAAATACCCAAACCCTCAAAAAGAACACTAGATGAGAAGTTCCGCCGCCGCAAGCCTCTCTATCCACGAAAACTCAATCGGGACCCTGTTCCGGCACCCTGCCGGAGGGGGAAATCATCACCGGAGGCCATCTTCATCATCCCGATGGCAACCTTGATGAGAAGGGGGTAGTTCACCCTCAGGGCTGAGGGTATGTACCAGTAGCTATGTGTTCGATCTCTCTCTCTCTCTCTCTCTCTCTCTCGTGTTCTTGATTTGACACGATCTTGATTGTAACAGCCCATGTCATTAGCCACAGTAATCACTTTTGATAATGACAAGTCAGCATGTTTAACAGTGCATAATCATCATTAGCATCATATTGCATTTCAACTCCTAACTCAAATTCAAATTTAAATGAAAGTGGAAAATAAAAGTTATCCAACATAGAAACTAAAATGTTCAATAAATAGAAAATATTGCAGAGACCATTCTAAAATTGTAACCGACAATAAATAAATTTATTAGGTGGCTCAAACTTTACCAAAACAGCTAGGATTAATGCATTTTAATTATTATAAAAGTGGTGTGAGATCCATTTGACTCCAAACCAATTTTTGACAGTGGTAGAGGATGCCTAGTATTTATTGGAACAATTGCCATGTTCTACAAAAATCATTTTTAGGCCTAACTATTTACTAAACAGAGAAAGGTGAATAAATAAAAGAAAAAGGCAAAAGAAAATAGAGAAAAAGAAAAAAAGGAAAAACCCCCGGCCCAACTGGGCCACGCCACCCGGCGGCCCCCCTCTCCCCCCCCCCTATATGGCCTCCCCCAGGAGGCCACCGAACACTAATCCCACCCCCCCCCCACCCCGAAACATCCCCCCCCCCCATCCATTTCTGGATCGGGCGCTGGCCCGACGCCGCCTCGCCCTCGCATCGACGCCGCTCGTCGCTGGACACCGCCGGACCTCGTCACGCCTCCCCCTCACCGTCGTCGACCTCGTCCCCGTCCTCCCCCTCGATCTCGAGCACCGCGCCGCCCCCCTAGACTCGCGGTGACACCGCGCCCCCCGCGCCCCTCCTCTCCCCTCGTTCACCGCCGCTCCGCCCGTCTAACTGCCTTCTTCGTGCCACTTCTCTTCCGACCACTTCTCCTCTCTCCGCCATCACCCTCTCTCGTCTCGTCCCCCGTCCCTCTTCTCTCTGATTTCCACACCTCTGCCCCCTCATGCCTCTTCGTGCCTTCCCCTTTCTCCTCTGCCTTCGGTTCTTCCCCTCTCCGTCAAGCTCCCACATCGGTTCTCCTTCTTTCTCCTCGTCGCCGTCTCTCCACAGGTCTCGATTAGCCGGAGATACCTCTTTCTTCTCCACTCTCCCTTGCCGGTCGTTTCCCTCGGTTTCTCCGTCTCCCAGGGGTTGCTCTCGGTCAGGTGCTTTCCACTTAGATTTTTCCCCGATTACCATTTCCTTTTTTCCTAACCGTCTCCTCCCTCGCGCACCGGTCGGCCTGTTTTCTTTTACTATCTTTTCCCTTCTGTCCGCAAAAAAACGAAAATAGAAATAGAAATGAAAATAAAATAGAATTATTAAAATTATTAATTAATTAATAGATTAATTTATTAGTTAATTAATTAAGTTAATTAACCCTGTTTAGGTTAATCTAATTTAGTTAATTAGTTTAATTAAGTATTAATTAATTAGTTATTCACTAATTAACTAACCAGTCTATGACAGGTGGGACCCACATGTCAGATTGTGCTGATGTCAGCATGATGTCATGCTGATGTCATCAACTACTGTTTCGGATAATGTTTAATTTAAATTAATAATAATTTCATAATTGATTAAAACTTTGAAAAATAATATAAAATAAACCGTAACTCGGATGAAAATACTTTGTACATGAAAGTTGCTCAGAACGACGAGACGAACCCGGTTACGCAACCCACATATCCGTGTGATGCCTCTAAATACCTGAACATGCAACCGTCCCCCTCCGGTCATCTGTCTAACAAATGTCCGAAACCGGGAAAACTTTCCCGGATGGGATCCCCATTTCTCGGTAACGTGCAACCCCACGTTAGAACACACCCGGCACTGCATATTGTCATGTCATACTTTGTGTAGCATTGTTTGCTTTGTATTTACTGTTTCCTCCCCCCTCCTTCTCTCTCGATAGACGCTGAGACCGCTGACGACGCTGCCGTGAACGACTACTACGTCGACGACCCTTCTCTCTCGACACAGCTTCCAGGAAAGCCCCCCCCCCTCCCCCGTGATCAACCCGATATCGCCTATTCCTTCTCTCTACTACTTGCATTAGAGTAGAGTAGCATGTTACTGCTTTCGGTTAATCCTATTCTGCTGCATAACCTTACCTGCAATCCTAAATACTTAGTATAGGTTGCTAGAATTACATCAGTGGCCCTACACTCTTGTCCGTCTGCCATGCTATACTACTGGGCCGTGATCATTTCGGGAGGTGATCACGGGTACATATACTATATACTTTTACAATACCTATGTTACTGTTCGGAGATGGGGGCTGAAGGGGCAGGTGGTTCCATCCAGGCAGAGGTGGGCCTAGGTTCCCGACGGCCTACGAGTGTTGCTTTGTGGCGGAGCGACAGGGCAGGTTGTGACCACCTAGGAGACAGGTGGGCCTGGCCCTGGTCGGCGTCCGCGGTTATATCAATTAACAGGCTTAACGAGATTGGGTATTTGATCTGAGTCTGGCTACGAGCCTATACGCGCTAACCACCACGCGGGAACAGTTACGGGTACTCGACGTCGTGGTATCAGCCGAAGCCTCCTAGACGTCAGCGACTAAGCGGCGCGCGCCGGGTTGGACCGCGTAACGCGACTTCCTTTGTAATGGAGGTTGCTAGGTCTGCTCTCCGGCCGCCCACGCAACATGCAGGTGTGCAATGGGCGATGGGCCCAGACCCCTGCGCGCATAGGATTTAGACCGGCGTGCTGACCTCTCTGCTAGGCCTAGGTAGGGCTGCGACGTGTTGATCTTCCGAGGCCGGGTATGACCCAGGAAAGTGTGCCCGGCCAGAGGGATCGAGCATGTTGGGTAATGTGGTGCACCCCTGCAGGGAAGTTTATCTATTCGAATAGCCGTGTCCCTCGGTAAAAGGACGACCCGGAGTTGTACCTCGACCTTATGACAACTAGAACCGGATACTTAATAAAACACACCCTTTCAAGTGCCAGATACAACCCGGTGATCGCTTTCTCACAGGGCGACGAGGAGAGGATCGCCGGGTAGAATTATGCTATTCGATGATACTTGGTGAACTTACCAGCTACTCTCTTCTATATGCTTCAAGATGGAGGCTACCAGAAGCGTAGTCTTCGATAGGACTAGCTATCCCCCTCTTATTCTGGCATTCTGCAGTTCAGTCCACAGATACTACCATTTTCATTGATACCGATGCATATGTAGTGTAGATCCTTGCTTGCGAGTACTTTGGATGAGTACTCACGGTTGCTTTGCTCCCTTTTTCCCCCTTTTCCCATTTTTCTCGGACGTCGCAACCAGATGCTGGAGCCCAGGAGCCAGACGCCACCTTCGACGACCCCTACTACACCGAGGGTGCCTACTACTACGTGCAGGCCGCCGACGACGACCAAGAGTAGTTTAGGAGGATCCCAGGCAGGAGGCCTGCGCCTCTTCGATCTGTATCCCACTTTGTGCTAGCCATCTTATGGCACCTTGTTTAAATTATGTCTGTACTCAGATATTGTTGCTTCTGCTGAGTCGTCTATGATCGAGCACTTGTATTCGAGCCCTCGAGGCCCCTGGCTTGTATTATGATGCTTGTATGACTTATTTATTTTTAGAGTTGTGTTGTGATATCTTCCCATGAGTCCCTGATCTTGATCGTACACATTTGCATGTATTATTAGTGTACGATTGAATCGGGGGCGTCACAAGTTGGTATCAGAGCCGACTGCCTGTAGGAACCCCCCTTCCACACTCCTTGGCCGAAGTCGAGTCTAGACATTGCAAAACTTTTACTAACATGGCTGTGTGTCTTACGGGCCCACGTCGCCATTGGGTGGTATTAGGATCTTTTACTCCTCGTTCTTTACTCCGGGACTCTGAACTCTCTTCTACTCGGGTTAAACAAATTTACTAACACTAATATTAGGATCCCGTGACCACATTCACCCCAAAGTTGGATAAGCCATAGTTATTCCTTAGAATAGTATTTTGGACGATATCCACACTGTCATATGACTCCTTTGAAACATCTTTGTTTTCAGATGGAACCCACGAGGCAGGTCTGGCGCCACACGGCGGCCATTGGTGTCCAGGGTTCACCTGCTGTGTTAGCTGAGATGATGACCTATATGGGTTATCGCTGGCACCCTGAGTACACCGTGTATGAGCAGTACCAGGACTTTAACCAGGAGCAGTACCGTGCCATCATCCACCTCTACTCTCGGGAGTATGACTCCACTACTGTGCTGCACACCGCTTATGGTGTTGGAGTGACCATCGATATGGCAGTCCACGATGCTGCTTATGCAGCTCTGACCCGTCTTCGTGGAGAGTATCGGGCGTTAGACACCTCCCCTTTCAGGCACGTTGCTATCGCATCTGACGATGGTGCGGAGGGATATTACACTGCTGCCTACTCCACCGTCACCCGAGAGCCCTTCCACCATCAGAACCTGGTTCTGCATGCTGATGGGCTGGATCGAGCTAACCGAGCTCTTCGCCACGAGTTGTACACCACCCGTCAGCACCTTTACAGTGCTTTGACGCTGTTGCACCCCTTTGTTCGATCTGGTGAGCTGCCACGATCTGCGATCTACCCAGTCAGGACCGTGATGCCCCAGGGTCTCGGTTGGCCAGATGTGGGAGGCTACACTCCCGCACTTGGTCCTCTTTTGCCACGTGGATGTCGGGTTCTACACCAGAGTGTTCACGGACCGCAGGCTACTGACGTGGAGGACTTCCCGTCACGTCACTACCAGCTGTCAGGCTACACCTACCTCCACAGTTCCTCCTGGGACTGATGTAGTCTTGCTTATTAGCATTAGATGCATTCACCGCGAGCCTGCGTGCCGCCTATGGTGTCTTTAGTCTTATGTACTGAACTCGGTGTACTGAACTCTATGCATGATCCCTTTTATAAGATATGCCAACTACTATGTAGTATCTATCGTGCTCCTTTCATTATGCATGTTTCACCAAGAATGATTCTTGTCTTTGCAAATTTCTCAATGCTGAACTACCCCTGTTATATATTAGCAGGATGGTTAGACCAGGTGGTCGTGGTCGTGGTGACAACGCCCCACCACCTCCTGAGTATATGGCTGGTATGATCCAACAGTTCGAGCTAACCCGCCAGTTCATGGAGAATATGATGGCTCAGTTCCCGCGCCCCAATATGACCCAGCAGCCAGCCCAAATAACTCTGCAGGATTTCATACGCCTCAACCCAACCATGTACCGCAGCTCGACTCAGCCTCTGGATGTTGATGACTGGCTCCGTGACATCACCTATGAGATGGAGTCTGCTGATGTAGCCCCTGCCAGCTATGTCACCTTTGCTTCCTTCTTTCTGAAGGGACCTGCTGCTCAATGGTCGGACAGCCACAGGCGCACTCTACCGGTTGGAGCGATCATCACCTGGCCAGACTTTCAAGCTGCTTTTCGTGCCCGCTTCATCCCACAGGGAATCATGGACCGGAAGAAGCGCGAATTCCGCAACCTCACCCAAGGCAACAAAACTGTGGAAGCTTATCAGCGGGAGTTTCTGGACTTATCCTGCTATGCTGAAGAAGACATTGCAACTGATGCACGCAGACAGGAGAAGTTCCGTGATGGCCTTCAAGCTGACATCAAGCTCGCAATGCTAGTGCATGATTTTCCCGATTTCGCCACCTTGGTGAACAAGGCCATCAATGTTGAAACTGGTTTGCAGGAACACCAGAGCTCTCACAGGCCAACCGTGACACGGGCTCATCTTCGGGCCCGCCCTCGCAGAAGCGTAAGATCTGGATCTCGAACAGCATGTACCGTCCAAATGCACCTGCTCCAAGGCAGTCTTATGCTGCACCGCGTCTGCCTCCTCCACCATCCAGGCAGCCAAGACTTCCAGCTGCACCACCCCAAGCTCCTGCTCCCACCCCCAATAATGGTCTGTGCTACAAGTGTGGTCAACCAGGTCACCTTGCCAGGAACTACTATCAGAACCAGAATCAACTGGCCCTTCCTGCAGCTGGCCGTGGAAGCAACCAGCCCCGCAACAACAATGCCAAGTCTTATGGTCGTGTTCATGCCAACCACGTTGATCTCAATGAAGCTCGAGACCAGCCTGCTACTGTGATGGGTACACTCCTCGTAAACTCAGTACCAGCATCCGTTTTATTTGATACAGGTGCATCGCATTCATTCATGTCGAAAGATTTTGCATGCTTGCATGACATTAAATGTGAGGACATGAACGCTTCGCTATTAGTACACACCCCTGCGGGCCAATGTCGAACCTCCATGTTTTGCAAGGACGTTCCCGTTGAAATCGAAGGACTGGAATTCCTTGTCTCTCCCATCGCACTGAAGTCCTGTAGCATTGATCTCATTCTGGGAATGGAATGGTTGAAAGCGCATACTGCTTCTATAGTTTGTGCCACTAAGACCGTCCATCTGCTACACCCTTCCGATGAAATAATAAGCTACAACGCTCGTCTGGTTCAGAATGCCGAGGCAAGGCTTTATGCGTTAAACGCATTGAACGCTGCACCACTCGAGGGCATTGAAAACATTCCCGTTGTTCGTGAATTCCAAGACGTCTTTCCTGAAGAACTTCCAGGGATTCCCCCTGCTAGAGCTGTCGAATTCATCATCGACTTGAAACCAGGCACCACTCCTATAGCCAAACGACCCTACAAGATGCCGCCGCATGAACTCATTGCGCTTAAGGAGGAAATCGACACATCTCTTCGCAGTGGTTTCATTCGCCTCAGTTGCTCTCCTTGGGGAGCACCTTCTCTCTTTGTCAAGAAGAAGGATGGGACAAACCGATTGGTCCAAGACTATCGTCCTATTAACCAAGCTACCATTCAGAACAAATATCCTCTTCCTCGGATCAATGATCTTTATGATCAACTAGCTGGCTCATCAATGTTCTCCAAACTCGACTTAAGGTTGAGATACCACCAGATCCGTGTTCGTGAAGAGGATATCCCAAAGACCGCATTCGTGACTCGATATGGTTCATATGAGTACACTGTCATGTCATTCGGCTTAACCAATGCTCCAGCCACCTTCTCTTGTTTGATGAACTATATCTTCATGGAATACCTCGACAAGTTCGTCGTGGTTTATCTGGATGATATCCTAGTGTACTCCAAGAATAAAGAAGAGCATGCTGAACATCTTCGTCTTGTCCTGGAGAAGCTTCGAGAGTATCAACTCTATGCTAAGTATTCCAAGTGTGAATTCTTGCTTCCCGAAGTAACTTATCTTGGGCATGTCATCTCCAAGGATGGTATTGCCGTCAACCCCGAGCGAGTTTAGGCTATTCTCGATTGGACTCCTCCGAAGAACGTCAAGCAAGTCAGGAGTTTTCTCGGTCTCGCCAGCTATTGCCGTCGATTCGTCGAGAACTTCTCCAAGATCGCCAGGCCTCTGACTAACCTATTGCATAAGGGCGTCAAGTACCAGTGGACAGACAAATGTCAGGAAAGTTTCCAGGCACTCAAGGACAAGTTGACTTCTGCCCCAGTGCTTGCTCCACCTGATACTAAGAAGGACTTCGTCATTTACTGCGACGCTTCCCGTCAAGGATTAGGCTGTGTCCTAATGCAAGAGCACAAAGTGATTGCCTATGCATCCCGTCAATTGCGCCCTCACGAAGAGAACTACCCAGTTCACGACCTCGAGCTTGCTGCTGTCATACATGCACTAAAACAGTGGCAACATTACCTTCTCGGTAATCGTTGCGAGATCTTCACCGACCACCAAAGTCTAAAGTATCTGTTTACTCAGCCAGACCTGAACCTCCGTCAGCAGAGATGGATGGAGACTGTTGTAGACTTTGACTTGGGTATTTCCTATACACCAGGCAAGGCTAATGTAATGGCTGATGCCTTGAGCCGTAAGTCATATTGCAACCACCTCCAGGTTCACAAAGTTCAAACCTCGCTTGTTGAAGAATTCAGAAAGCTGAACCTCCATATTGTTCCTCCTGGAGCACTCGCTCCCCTCCTCCAGAGTTCCACAAGATGAACCTCCGTGTTGTTCCCCAGGGTTCCCTCAATACCCTGGCTGTCGAACCAGATCTCTTGGGCAGCATCAAGACACTGCAGAAGTATGACTCTCAAGCCCACAAGATTAAGCGCTACCTCGCGGCAGGAAGGCCCTCGTGCTTCACCCTTGGAGATGATGACACCTTATTCTTTAAAGGTCTAATAGTGGTCCCTACGGAAGACAACCTGGATATGACTCAGAAGGTTATGAAAGAAGTTCATGAGACGCCTCTGTCTATTCATCCCAGTAGCACCAAGATGTACCAAGATGTCCGTCGAAAATTCTGGTGGTCTAATATGAAGCAAGACATTGCTCGTTATGTTGCTGAATGTGACGTTTGTTGTTGAATCAAAGCAGAACATCAAAGACCTGCTGGAACTCTGCAGCCTATATCTATTCCTGAATGGAAATGGGACCATGTTGAAATGGACTTCGTCACTGGTTTTCCCAAATCGCAGAAAGGTAATCATGCTATCCTTGTCATCATTGATCGACTCTCTAAAGTTGCACATTTTCTGGCGGTCAAAGAAACGATCACTGCTAGTCAGCTTGCAACTCTCTACATGTCCAGAATTCTTTCACTTCACGGTATTCTACTGGTAATCAGTTCGGACCGTGGCAGCTTATTCACTTCGAGATTCTGGGCAAGTTTCCAAGAAGCTATGGGTACTCATCTGTCATTCAGTACTGCATTTCATCCTCAGTCGCAAGGGTAAGTGGAACATGTGAAGCAAGTTCTCGAAGACATGCTTCAAGCTTGTGTTATCTCTTTCGGCAAGAAATGGGAGGAATCTCTCCCGTATGCGGAGTTCTCTTATAATAATAGCTATCAAGCTAGTCTGAAGATGGCCCCCTTCGAAGTGTTATATGGACGAAAGTGCCGAACCCCTCTGAACTGGTCAGAAACTGGGGAACGTCCACTTTTCGGTCCGGATATTATCCAACACGCCGAAGAACAAGTTCGCATCATTCGTGAGAATCTCAAGACTGCCCAGTCACGTCAGAAGAGTCAGTATGACCGTCATCATAAAGACATGGTCTATCAACCTGGCGAAAAGGCTTATCTTCGAGTTACACCAATGAAGGGTGCTCACCACTTCGGGATCAAGGGCAAGCTAGCTCCTCGCTATATTGGTCTATTCACTATTCTCGAAAAGCCTGGAAAAGTGGCATATCTACTGGAACTTCCGCCGAACCTTTCTCAGGTTCACGATGTGTTCCACGTGTCACAACTCCGCTGCTGCTTCAAGGACCCAATCCGAGCAGTGGATCATGAAGTGCTCGAATTGCAATAGGACCTCTCCTATAAAGAGCATCCGGTCCGCATTCTCGACCAAGCTGAACGCCGCACACGTCAGAAGGCAATCAAGTTCCTCAAGGTTCAGTGGTCAAATCATTCTGAAGATGAGGCCACTTGGAAATGCGAGGATCGCCTTCGTGAAGAATACCCCACTTTCTTTCAGTCTTCCTCTTAATTCTCAGGACAAGAATTCTTGATAGATGAGGAGAATTGTAACAACCCATGTTATTAGCCACAGTAATCACTTTTGATAATGACAAGTCAGCATGTTTAACAGTGCATAATCATCATTAGCATCATATTGCATTTCAACTCCTAACTCAAATTCAAATTTAAATGAAAGTGGAAAATAAAAGTTATCCAACATAGAAACTAAAATGTTCAATAAATAGCAAATATTGCAGAGACCATTCTAAAATTGTAACCGACAATAAATAAATTTATTAGGTGGCTCAAACTTTACCAAAACAGCTAGGATTAATGCATTTTAATTATTATAAAAGTGGTGTGAGATCCATTTGACTCCAACCAATTTTTGACAGTGGTAGAGGATGCCTAGTATTTATTGGAACAATTGCCATGTTCTACAAAAATCATTTTTAGGCCTAACTATTTACTAAACAGAGAAAGGTGAATAAATAAAAGAAAAAGGCAAAAGAAAACAGAGAAAAAGGAAAAAAGGAAAAAACCCCGTCCCCACCTGGGCCACGGCCTCAGGCAGCCCAGCTCCCCCCCCCTATATGGCCTCCCCCAGGAGGCCACCGAACCCTAATCCCCCCCCCCCCCCAACCGAAACATCCCCCCCCCCCTCGCTCGCCCCCCGATCCATTTCTGGATCGGGCGCTGGCCCGACGCCGCCTCGCCCTCGCATCGACGTCGCTCGTCGCCGGACGCCGCCGGACCTCGTCGGGGCTCCCCCTCTCCGTCGTCGACCTCGTCCCCGTCCTCCCCCTCGAGCTCGAGCACCGCTGCCGCCCCCCTACAGCTCGCGGTGAGCACCGCGCCGCCCGCGCCCCTTCTCTCCCCTCGGTCACCGCCGCTCGCCCGCAGTGCCTCTGCGCTGCCGCTGCTCGCGCCGCCCCACACCCGCGCGTGCGCGCCCGCCCGCTGCTCGCGCCACCGCGCCCCCGTGCCGCTGCTCCGCCCGTGCTCGCCCGCCGGCCCGCCCGCGCTCGCCTGCGCCTGCTCGCGCACGCGCTGCCGCCCACATCGCCGCGCCCCTGCTGCCGCCCGCGCCGCGCCCGTCGCCCGCGCCCGTGGCCCCGTGCCACTGGCCTGTGGGCCAACCCCCCCTGGGTCGCTGACGAACGAGTCCCGCTGCCCAAAAAAACAAAAATAAAAATAGAAATGAAAATAAAATAGAATTATTAAAATTATTAATTAATTATTAGATTAATTAATTAAGTTAATTAACCCTGTTTAGGTTAATCTAATTTAGTTAATTAGTTTAATTAAGTATTAATTAATTAGTTAATCACTAATTTACTAACCAGTCTATGACAGGTGGCACCCACGTGTCAGATTGTGCTGACGTCAGCATGATGTCATGCTGACGTCATCAACTACTGTTTCGGATAATGTTTAATTTAAATTAATAATAATTTCAGAATTGATTAAAACTTTGAAAAATAATATAAAATAAACCGTAACTCGGATAAAAATACTTTGTACATGAAAGTTGCTCAGAACGACGAGACGAACCCGGTTACGCAACCCACATATCCGTGTGATGCCTCTAAATACCTGAACATGCAACCGTCCCCCTTCGGTCATCTGTCTAACAAATGTCCGAAACCGGGAAAACTTTCCCGGATGGGATCCCCCTTTCTCGGTAACGTGCAACCCCACGTTAGAACACACCCGGCACTGCATATTGTCATGTCATACTTTGTGTAGCATTGTTTGCTTTGTATTTACTGTTTCCTCCCCCCTCCTTCTCTCTCGATAGACGCTGAGACCGCTGACGACGCTGCCGTGAATGACTACTACGTCGACGACCCTTCTCTCTTGACACAGCTTCCAGGCAAGCCCCCCCTTGATCAACCCGATATCGCCTATTCCTTCTCTCTACTGCTTGCATTAGAGTAGTGTAGCATGTTACTGCTTTCGGTTAATCCTATTCTTCTGCATAACCTGTCTTTGCTACTACTGTTGATACCTTACCTGCAATCCTAAATGCTTAGTATAGGTTGCTAGAATTACATCAGTGGCCCTACACTCTTGTCCGTCTGCCATGCTATACTACTGGGCCGTGATCACTTCGGGAGGAGATCACGGGTACAAATACTATATACTTTTACATTACCTATGTTACTGTTCGGAGATGGGGGCTGAAGGGGCAGGTGGTTCCATCCAGGCAGAGGTGGGCCTAGGTTCCCGACGACCCCCGAGTGTTGCTTTGTGGCGGAGCGACAGGGCAGGTTGTGACCACCTAGGAGACAGGTGGGCCTGGCCCTGGTCGGTGTCCGCGGTTATATCAATTAACATGCTTAACGAGATTGGGTATTTGATCTGAATCTGGCTACGAGCCTATACGCGCTAACCACCACGCGGGAACAGTTATGGGTACTCAACGTCGTGGTATCAGCCGAAGCCTCCTAGATGTCAGCGACTGAGCGGCGCGCGCCGGGTTGGACCGCGTAACGCGACTTCCTTTGTAATGGAGGTTGCTAGGTCTGCTCTCCGGCCGCCCACGCAACATGCAGGTGTGCAATGGGCGATGGGCCCAGACCCCTGCGCGCATAGGATTTAGACCGGCGTGCTGACCTCTCTGTTAGGCCTAGATAGGGCTGCGGCGTGTCGATCTTCCGAGGCCGGGTATGACCCAGGAAAGTGTGCCCGACCAGAGGGATCGAGCGTGTTGGGTAATGTGGTGCACCCCTGCAGGGAAGTTTATCTATTCGAATAGCTGTGTCCCTCGGTAAAAGGACGACCCGGAGTTGTACCTCGACCTTATGACAACTAGAACCGAATACTTAATAAAACACACCCTTTCAAGTGCCAGATACAACCCGGTGATCGCTTTCTCACAGGGCAACGAGGAGAGGATCGCCGGGTAGAATTATGCTATTCGATGATACTTGGTGAACTTACCAGCTACTCTCTTCTATATGCTTCAAGATGGAGGCTACCAGAAGCATAGTCTTCGATAGGACTAGTTATCCCCCTCTTATTCTGGCATTCTGTAGTTCAGTCCACAGATACTACCATTTTCATTGATACCGATGCATATGTAGTGTAGATCCTTGCTTGCGAGTAGTTTGGATGAGTACTCATGGTTCCTTTGCTCCCTTTTTCCCCCCTTTTCCCATTTTTCTCAGACGTCGCAACCAGATGCTGGAGCCCAGGAGCCAGACGCCACCTTCGACGACCCCTACTACACCGAGGGTGCCTACTACTACGTGCAGGCCGCCGACGACGACCAGGAGTAGTTTAGGAGGATCCCAGGCAGGAGGCCTGCGCCTCTTTGATCTGTATCCCAGTTTGTGCTAGCCATCTTATGGCACCTTGTTTAAATTATGTCTGTACTCAGATATTGTTGCTTCCGCTGACTCGTCTATGATCGAGCACTTGTATTCGAGCCCTCGAGGCCCCTGGCTTGTATTATGATGCTTGTATGACTTATTTATTTTTAGAGTTGTGTTGTGATATCTTCCCGTGAGTCCCTGATCTTGATCGTACACGTTTACGTGTATGATTAGTGTACGATTGAATCGGGGGCGTCACATTGATGTACCGTGAGTTGTGTTAATATAGTTGTATCATATGGTGTTTCTCCCTCTCTATCTTGTTGTGATGAATTGAGTTTTTACCTTTGAGGTTTCACTATTATTGGATTGAATACTTTTATGGATTTGAGAACACTTGATGTATGTCTTGCATATGAATACCCGTGGTGACAATAGGGTATTATATTGATTCACTTGATGTATGTTTTGTCACTCAACTCGCGGATTCCCGAGGTGACATTGGAGTAATCTATGCATAGGGGTTGATGCATGTTTTCATCCTACTTTCTCCGGTAGAATCTTTGGCACTCTTTGAAGTTCTTTGTGTTGGATTGAATATTATGAATCTGAAGTTGTTTGATGCATATCATATAATCAACTCACGGATACTTGTGATGACATTGGAGTATCTAGGTGACATTAGAGTTGGTTGATGTGTGTCATATGGTGTTATTTTAGTACAAACTCTAGGGCTGTTTGTGACACTTATAGGAATAGCTCAATGGATTGATCAGAAAGAATAACTTTCAGGTGGTTTCATACCCAACAAACAATTTCATCTTATGTTCTCCGCTATATAAGAACTTTGAAGCGACTCTTTGTCGGACATTCAGGGATTGTTATATGATTCAATTATGTTAGCAGTGTTGAGAGATTGCACTAGTGAAAGTATGAACTATAGGCCTTGTTTCTAAGCATTGCAATACCGTTTGTGCTCGATTTTATCACTTGCTACCTTGTTGTTTTTATATTTTCAGATTACAAAAGCATATTTCTACTATCCATACTACACTTGTATCACCATATCTTCACCGAACTAGTGCACCTATACAATTTACCATTGTATTTGGTATGTTGGGGACACAAGAGACTCATTGTTATTTGGTTGCAGGGTTGTTTGAGAGAGACCATCTTCATCCGACGCCTCCCACGGATTGATAAACCTTAGGTCATCCACTTGAGGGAAAATTGCTACTATCCTACAAAACTCTGCGCTTGGAGGCCCAACACAAGTCTACAAGAATAAAGTTGCATAGTAGACATCAGGCTCTTTTCTGGCGCCGTTGCTGGGGAGGTGAGTGCTTGAAGGTATATCTTTAGATCTTGCAATTGAATCTTTTAGTTTCTTGTTTTATCACTAGTTTGGTTTATAAAAGGAAAGCTAGAAAAAAATGGAATTGAGGTTGCCTCATATTATTCATCTTTATAATGTCTTTCTTGAAAATGATGGATCGTAAAATTGTGCTCAATTGATAGAAGAAGAATTCAATAAAATGTTTGTCATAAAATCCATGAATGATAAGCATGATTGCAATGTTGCTTGTACGAACTCTTTGAATTTCCATGATGCTAATGATATGAAAAGCCCTAAGCTTGGGGATGCTATGTTTTAAGAAGATGATATTTTTAGTCCCCCAAGTTTTGATGAGAAATTTTATTATGATGATAGCATGCCTCCTATTTATGATGATTATATTGATGAAAGTGGGTTTGGAAGAGTGTCAACTCTGGGAAGTAATGATCCCACTATTTTGGAGGGTGTTGAATCTTATTTTAATAATCAAGAAAGTGGATTTGGAGAGGTCATGACATTATTTAATGATGATTCCACTATTTTGGAAAAGGTTTCAATTGAATATGACAACAAAGTTGCTATCTATGATTATTATGGTGATGACATGTATGCTATAAAGAATAATGATAACCATGAAACTTGTCATCATGATTTTAATTGTCAATTTGATTATGTCAATCAAGTATCTCATGATAGTTATTTTGTTGATTTTGCTCCCACTATTATGAATGAGAAGAAATTTGCTTATGTGGAGAGTAATAAAATTTCTATGCTTGTGGATCTTGAAAAGAATGCTTTATGTGATAGCTATATTGTTGAATTCATTCATGATGCTACTGAAAATTATTATGAGAGAGGAACATGTGCTTTTACATATCTCAATAATATCAAGTTTCCTCTCTATGTGTTGAAAATCTTGAAGTTTTGCTTGTTTTGCCTTCCTATGCTAGTCGATTCTTGTTCCCATAAATTATTTTCTCACAAAATCCCTATGCATAGGAAGTGGGTTAGGCTTAAATGTTCTAGTAATATGCTTCATGATGCTCCCATTATGATTCAATTCCTATCTTTTATGTGAGCATCATTGAAATCATCATGCCGAGCTAAAAAGGCATTAAAGAAAAGTGCTTGTTGGGAAACAACCCAACATTTACCCCTAATGTTTTTGTGTGTTAACTTGATTAGGATGTAGTAATCATGTTTTATAGCTTTTGTTTCAATAAAGTGCCAAGTAAAGCCTTTGGGATAGTGTGGATGATAGTTGACTTGATTTTGTGCAAAAACAGAAACTTTTGCGCCCAGTAACAAAATTGTTTAAAATCACTTGAGCGTCGAAAAATTCTAAACTTTTTACACATTATTGATATACAAATTTCCTATGTTGTCCCAATTTTTCAGAATTTTTGGAGTTAGAGAACTATGAATCTTCTTGCATCCTTTACACACTGTCCTGTTTTGCCAGATTGTTGTTATGTTTGCATTGTTTGCATATGTTTGCTTGTTTAATGATTCTATTTGGTAATAGGGGTATTAAATATACAAAAGAATTTAGTATGAAATATCAAATAACAATTTTAGTGATTTTCTACAGTACAGAATGATAAGGTTATGCATTGATTTATACTAACTTATCTCACGAGTTCTTGTTGAGTTTTGTGTGGATGAAGTTTTTAAGATTAAGAGAAATGGTGATATGATAGGAATTAAGGAGACACAAGAGCTCAATCTTGGGTATGCCCAAGGCATCCCAAGTTAATATTTCAATAAGTCTCAAGCATCTAAGCTTGGGGATGCCCTGGTAGGCATCCCACCTTTCGTCATCAATAATTATCGGTTAGTATCGGTTGAGCCTAAGTTTTTGCTTCTTTGCATGAGATGTGCTTTCCTTGGTGTGTCATTTTATTTTGGTTTGCTTGTTGTTTGAATAAAATACTTGGATCTGAAACCTTTATTTGGAGAGTGTCTTCACATAGCTACTTAATTGTTTGACTACTCGTTGATCTTCACTTATATCTTTTGGAGTAGTTTGTCATTCATTCTTGTGCTTCACTTATATCCTATGAGTAAAGTTTTGAATGAATTGAATATCATGAAGTTGAAATTATATGTGCTTCATATGCTTGTATAATACCTAGTAGTAGCTTCACATTGGGTATAGAAAGCAAAATCTATTGAAGTTTGACAATCACAATATTGGCCATACAAGCAATTCATGAATGATTACTATAAGGAAGAGAACTTTCACATACAAATATATTATCTTGGACATGTTTTATGATTATGAATACTCATTAATTATTTTTAAACTTAAGAAAATTAGTTGAAGTTGGACAAGGAAGACAAGACAATGTAATGAGTTATGTTTGGGTATATTTGCATAGAATTTATATTGTTATGGATCCTCCAACATGTGGTACTTGCTTAGGATCTTTTGCTAGCCAAAAATTCGTACTAAGTAGAGATACTACCTGTGCATCCAAAAACCCTTAAACCTAGTTTCTTGCCATGAGTGTTATCATATCTACCGGTGGATTGAATAAGATCCTTTAAGTAAGTTGTCATCGGTGCAAAAAGCAATAAAAATTGCTCCTAAAATATGTATGATCTTTTATTCTAAGGGAAATAAGTGTTGTATGAACTTGTGATGGTAAAGAAATAAAAGCGATGGACTGCATAATAAATGTTGCTATCACAAGGGGCAATATAACGTGATGTTCTTTTGCATTAAGGGCTTGCACATCCAAAAATCAAAAGTGCATGACAACCTCTGCTTCCCTCTACGAAGGGCTTATCTTTTACTTTTCAGTATTTACTTTTATGCAAGAGTCAATAGTATTCATTCTCATTTCAACCTCAATTTTCTTTAGTTGGCAAGCATCATGTGGTTGGGAAAGATCTAGACACATATGACCATACAAATATATTTGATAATGAATTATTATTGTTGATAATTATCTCTATGATAAATGATTTGGGAGGCGAAACATTAAGCCCATATCTTTCTCTTTGTTCAATGGATGCCATTTGTTCTAAAAATATGCTTCGAGTACTAGCAATCATACAAGACTATATGATAATTGAGTATGTGGAGCCTTTCTTAGACTTTACTGAAGATAAGTTGAATTGCAATTGTTTGGTGACTAAGAACATATGTTGTTAAGTTTCAAGAGAATGCACTGTTTGAACCATAACATGTGAATTGACTGCTACTTTATCATGATGAGTTTTATGAGAAAGAGTTGATGTTATGATGCTAGGAAAAGTGATTGAATTTATCATTGATCAAACTTGTGCACTATGCTAGCATTCACACTTCATAAATTATTTCTTTTATCATTTACTTACTCGTGGACGAGCAGGAATTAAGCTTGGGGATGCTGATACGTCTCCAATGTATCTATAATTTATGATGTATTCATGCCATGTTTACAAAAAAATTATATGGTTTTGGTATGATTTGAATGGAACTAACCCGGACTGACGCTGTTTTCAGCAGAACTACCTTGATGTTGTTTTTTGTGCAGAAATAAAAATTCTCAGAATGGGCTGAAAATTTACGATGATTTTTTATGGACCAGAAGAGACCCACGGAGCACCAGAGCCAGGCCAGAAGAGCCACGAGGGAACGACAAGCCTGGGGCGCCCCCCTAGGGCGCAACCCCCGAGATTGTCGCTCCCTCGTGGGCCCCCTTGACATGAGACCGACGCTAAAAATTCCTACAAATACCCAAACCCCCAAAAAGAACCCTAGATGAGAAGTTCCGCTGCTGCGAGCCTCTGTACCCATGAAAACTCAATTAGGACCCTATTCTGACAACCTGCTGGAGGGGTGATAACCCACAAGTATAGGGGATCGCAACAGTTTTCGAGGGTAGAGTATTCAACCCAAATTTATTGATTCAACACAAGGGGAGCCAAAGAATATTTGTAAGTACTAGAAGTTGAGTTGTCAATTCAACCACACCTGGAGATTAAATACCTGCAGCAAAGTGATCAGTAGCACAGTAGTATGATAGCTTGATAGCAGTAGCAGTGATAGCAATAGTAAGAGTAACAGTAGTAGCATCAGTTTTGTAGCAGTTGTAACAGTTGTAACAGTAGTAGTAACTTAGCAAGAACAATATGTGAAAAACTCGTAGGCATTGGATCGGTGATTACGTTAGATAATATTCATCATATAATAGTCATAACCTAGGGCGATACAGAACTAGCTCAAGTTCATCGATATAATGTAGGCATGTATTCCGTAAATAATCATACGTGCTTATGGAAAAGAACTTGCATGACATCTTTTGTCCTACCCTCCCCTGGCAGTGGGGTCCATAAGGAAACTAAGGGATATTAAGGCCTCTTTTTAATAGAGAACCAGAACAAAGCATTAACACATAGTGAATACATGAACTCCTCAAATTACGGTAGTCACTGGAAAGAATCCCAATTATTGTCACCTTGGGGTATGCGGATCATAACACGTAATAGGTGCATATAACTTGCACGATCGGAACTAGAACATAGATATAATGGTGATAACTCTTAGAAATTATATTCACCCATGTCAATGGTGTAATCAACTAGCAAGCAATAATAAAATATCTCAAATGCCAACACTTTGTCAAAGCAATCATGATATAATATGACAATAATAGTATCTCGCTAGCCCTTTCTGAGACCGCAAACCAGGAATGCAGAGAACCTCCAAAGTTCAAGCAGCGACTAAACATTGTAATTCATGGTAGAGGAGATCCAGTCATGATGCACACAACCTTAACTATACACAATGCATGAGGATGACAATAGTGCTCTCAGGACTGGTGCTTATTTGAGAAGGTGATAACTCAACAATAAAAGTAAAATAACATAAAAGTAAATAGATAGGCCCTTCACAGAGGGAAGCAGGGATTTGTAGAGGTGCCAGAGCTCAAAGCTTGAATCAGGGACAAATATAATTTTGGGAGGTATACATTTCCTGTCAATGTTACCACCAAGAGTTTTCAATATCTTCCATGTTAAACAAATTAGCGGTGGCTCCCAAGCGGTAAAAGTAAATTTTACTCCCCCTCCACCAACAAACACAAGCCATGGCTAGCCAAATCCTCGAGTGCCCTCCATACCAACAACAGTCCGGGGGAGTTTTGTTTAATTATTTGCAATTTTGATCATGGGACTGGGCATCCCAATTACAGACCCCTCTCGTGCAAGGACGAGTGAATAAACACCCATCATGAGAATACTCCACTTAGCATGGAAGATACTGACCACCCCCTGTCGCTCCATGAGTAGTACGGGCACACAAAACAGATGTTCATTTGAATTTTTAGAGGTGGCACATGCAAATTTACTTGGAACGGCATGGTAATATCGCATATAGGTAGATATAGTGGACTCATCTGGAATAACTTTGGTTTAAGGTTTTGGATGCACAAGCAGTATTCCTGCTTAGTACAGGCGGAGGCTAGCAAAAGGTTGAGAAGCGACCAACTAGAGAGCGAAAACAGTCATGAACATGCATTGTGAATAATTAACATTGAATACTGGCATGAGTAGGATATAAACACCATGAACATAAATATCGTGGAGGCTATGTTGGTTTTGAATCAACTACATGTGTGAACATGTGCCAAGTCAAGCCACTTGAAACATTCAGAGGAGGATACCATATCATCATACTACATCACAACTATTTTAATGCATGTTGGCATCTAAAATAAATTAATATCAACTCCTAGCTACTTAAGCATGGCGTGAGCAACTATAATATCTAATTGTGATCATAAACATGGCTGAATCAAGGATACTGAGTTAAACATATTTAAAAAAGCAAAAACAAGTTGAGTTCATACCCGCCTTTCCTTCCCTTGGTCACTTCATCATGTATAGTCATTATTGACTTCCACTTGCACGACGAATGATATGAAAATAATAATAGTGCAAGAGTGCCATGGACTATGCTAGAATTTGCAATCATTTTATTCAAAGGAGAAGACTAAATAATATAGGCTCTTTGTTAGATTGACAATAATGCAAATGAGAGCCACTCAACATTTTCGTATCTCACAAAATAATATAGGTTTTCTCCTTAGTACGACTCAACAAAAGAAAAGAAATTCAGAGAAACGTACTAAAATATTTTTGGAATTTTTAGTTTTTCTTGAAGAAAGCAAATTAACAAAGGAAAATAAAATGAGAAAATTTATTTACATGGGAAAGCTCCCTACAAGCAAAAGAAGAAATGAGAAATCTTTTTGGGTTTTCTTTTAATACTACAACTAATTTAAACTAGAAAGAAAAACCGAAAAGAAGCAAGAAATATTTTTGAATTTTCTCAAAGTTTTTCAAACACACAAGAAGAAAGCAAGAAAATAAAACTAGCATGGATTATACAATGGAAAAATGTGAACACCGACAACTGGAATGAAATGTGTGAGCATGAATGTAATGTCGGTGGGAAATACGTACTCCCCCAAGCTTAGGCTTTCGCCTAGCTTGGTAATCACCATCCGTAGTAGCCGTCCGGTCCCATGTGAAAGTGCTGAGGCGGCGGCACCTAAGCGTCCCACTGCTGGGGCTCCTCCTCTGCCGCTACTTGGGCGTTCTGATAAGCAACAATGTCCTGTGGTAGGATGGTGTATCCATTCCTGGCATAAGAGTCAAACAAAGCAGGTGCAGGCAACGGGATAATATCACAGCTATTCTCACTGAATACCAAGTTATAACAAATATGGTGAGGAGGCACAGGTTCATCAATAAACTGGTGGTCCTCCATCGCCTGGTGGTCTAAATAAACTCTAGGCAACAACTAATCATGCTGGCGAATCTAAACATTAAAACGTCTCGCTAGGCGAGTAGCATAAATACCACCATGAATTTTACCATTAGTCCTGTGGCGTGCAACGATAGTGCCAAGTTTATAGGTGTGGTCATTATGAAGTGCACGGCGTAAAATGGCAAGGTCAGGGGCACTGAGTATGCTGACCTTCTCTCTAGCAGTCAAGCATTTTGTTATGAAAAGAGCAAAGTAATGCACAGAAGGAAATTGCAAACTAGTAGCCGTGGCTTTCGACACTCCCCTTTCCTCTCCCACGGTTAAAGTATAGAGGAAACCCTCAAAATCTACCGGTCTAGGCTCTCTTAATTCCCCATTGGAGGGAATTAAACATATCTCACAAAATTCAGTGAGCGGTATCTGGCGGGTTTCAGAATATAAATTAAACCGCACCGCAGGAGGTTCATGCCTATTAAGGAAATAAAAGTTTTGCACAAAGGAATTTGTGAGGATGTGGTGTTCGTCACACTCATGTGCGAGGAAGTTGGTAAGTCCAGCATTTGCAATGAATTACGCGAACTCTTGGTGGAATCCGGCTTCATCCATGAAGGTAATGTGCGACCATTCACACGGCCGGACCTTCGTCCAATGCGAAGTGCAAGTGTCTTCGTCTGATGATTCACCGGTGACTCCCTTGGCATTTCTTTTTGAGGAACTCCTTCGGAAGAAATCCATCTCCCTAAGAGCAAATTGCTGTAATTTTTGGGTCACAAAATGATATCAATAAAACTTCACAAGATTGATATCAACTGCTCATATGGATGTCTAGAGGCTATATCAAGCACTGAAACTATTTGGAACTCAAATAATTCAACATGCAAGCTCATTTACAGCAGCACCAAGAGTAGCTAATTACTCAAAATATAAACCAATAGTACAAAAACTAATTGGAGCAATAGAGGAGTCACATACCAAGAAGCAATCCCCAAAATAGTTTCGGAAATGGAGCTCTGAGAAAAGAGATCGAAATTCATGGGTTTGAGAGCAAGAAGACGAGAGAGAGAGAGAGCTAGAGGGAATTTTTTCTGGAGGTAGGTGATGAAGTGAGCTAAAGGGATAGGTGAGGGGGGCCTTATGGGGCCCACTACCCACCAGGGCGCGCCAGGTGGGTGTGGCATGCTCTGGTGCCTAGTGGGCACCTGGGGCACCCCCTTGTGGTGTTTTTAGTACCAACAATTCTCACATATTCAGAAAAAATCGTGTTAAAATTTCAGGTCATTCTGAGCACTTCCATTTTTTGGCACTTTTTTATTGCACAGATAATTCAGAAAACAGGATATTCATGGCATTTTATTGTATTTAACTAAAAATAACAAAAAATATAAAGTGGGTACAAAATGTTGTGCTTACTAAATTGATCAACCACATGCCTCTCGAAAATAATCCATTAATAAGGTTGATCAAGTCTTATTAACAACCACTTTCGATTAGCATGAACCCGAAGAACTTTCGTAAAACACTAAGTTACCTCAACGGGAATATGCATATCCCCAACAATAAGTATTTCATATTTCTTTTTGGCAATAGGAAGGGGAAGTTGGAAGCTTCCAATAGTAATTGTCGGAGCCTTTTCAATAACATTAATACCATTCACTTGAAATAGTTTCTTCAGAAAATGCACCGTATGCTCATTACCATTGATATGAAAAGTGACTTTGTTTTTGTTGCAATAAATAACGGCCCATGCATTATTCAAAGAGGGTCTACCAAGGATAATTGACATGTTGTCGTCCTCGAGCATCTAAAGTATAACAAAGTATGTCAAGATAGTAACATTGGCAACTACAACGGGCACATCCTCACAAATACCAATAGGTATGGCAGTTGATTTGTCAGCCATTTGAAAAGATATTTCAGTAGGTGTGAGTTTATTAAAATCAAGTATTTTATATAAATAGAAAGGCATAACACTAACACCAACTCATAAATCACACAAAGCAGTTTTGACATAGTTTCTTTTGATAGAGCATGGTATAGTTGGTATTCCTAGATCTCCTAATTTCTTAGGTACTCCATCCTTCAAAGAATAATTGGCAAGCATGGTGGAGATTTCAGCTTCAGATATTTTCTTTTATTAGTGACAATATCTTTCATATATTTAGCATAAGGGGCCATCTTTAAAATATCAGTCAAACGAGTACACAAAAAGACTGGCCTAAGCATTTTAGCAAAGCGTTCAAATTCTTCCTCATCCTTTTTCTTAGATGGTTTAGGTGGAAAGGGCATGGGTTTCTGAACGTGAGTGATACAGTACATAGTGCGTCCTGGATGCGGTGGTTTGATAGTGCGACCTGGAAGCGGTGGCACGTTATTGATCGAGTTTTATTTTTACTTGAACTTTAAATGAAAATAGTGGTTCGCGGGTATTCAATTTAATAACGGCTGCTACAACAAAATCACTCCACTATATATATAAGCAGGAGCCTCGGCACTTGCTTTACTAGGGTTCCTCTCTTTCACTCTCTCATGCTCTCCAGATCTAAGCAAGACATAGGTGGCCACACACTCTCTCTGCACATGGTTGGTCACAAATCCGGCCGGACCACCTCGGTCGGGTCAGGGGTGTAGGTGCATCGTTCACGCGGTCGTCAGTGACGAGGGAGGAGACCAACAGCTACCCGCGCGTCCTGATCGATAGCCGTGCCATTCTCTCTGAGACAGGACCGGCTCGAGAGGGCCTCCAACCCCTTCTTCATCCCTGCGGTATTGTGGCCAATATGCGGCCTCCCGACGCCGTCTTTGCCACATCCCGACGACCCTCAGGTATATATTCCTTCGAAACCTGCCTTGCTCTACTGCCCCAGCTCCCCACGTGGCTGCGTGTGGATCTTTTTCTACTTCCGTTGGTTGTTCCAAAGCCACCTAGACTTTTACTATTTTTAGAGGTAAAGCTAGTTCATACAGTTGAATCTAAGAGTTGGTTCAAATAGGGAAGAAAGTGGGAAAGCTGTAGCATGAATCTAGGACTTGGTTCTAAGAGGAAACGGGGGAAAGTAGTAGATACTGGCTACCCAATCGGTCTCTTGGTTGAAAAGGCGAAGAAAGCGTGGTGGATGGCGAAGGGTGGGGGGAAATGGACCTGTCTCTTGGTCAAAAAAGGAAAGAAAGTGAGGGGTGTTGGGGGACAACGCAAATGAGAACGAACAGGTCTAGATTTCCTGCGCTCACATAGGAAAATGTCGCTGAGGAGATAAAAAATGGGACAAATGCAGACATGCTGCCTGAGTGTTTGCCGCTCTCGGCAACCACATCTGCCTCACCACTTTATGCCCCTGCTGTCCCTACGCCCATATCGCTACCGTTAATGTAAAATCACATGAAGCATTAAGCAATGCCACCTAATGTCACTATTAAGTAATGGTCTAGTGCCGTCGATAAATTGAAGCAATGCCACCTAATGTCACTATTAAGTAATGGTCTAGTGCCGTCGATAAATTGAAGCAATGCCACCACCAATTTATGAAGTGCTTCCGTCTTGCTTTATTTCCCAAGAATTGTGTTTTTGCAATTACACTTAAATCTCACACCGCTAACATTGCTTCATCCCAGTGTAACTACACAAATTTTATTGCACATTTACTGACCATGTGCTACTCTCATGACAGTAATACTGATGCTATTGTTTTGCATGTTAATCTAGTGGCAGTGTTGATGTGATGTGATGCTACTTCTTACTTAAGGGCACTTTCATGCTGTCAATGTAGTGCCAATTATAACACAATAGATGTTGATGTTAATCATATGCCACTGCAAATAACTGTCACTGTTTAAATAACCATATTTAATATTTGCGCAAACAGGGATGTTTGTCTCCATATCATTTCTATCTGCGCAATCAAAAGTACACACCTCAGTTTTAGTAGAACTGCACAAAATGAGATGGCTATTCCTAGCTGCCATCGTCTAACCACCCGTATTCCAGGTATTCCTACATTGGTAGTAACTAGGTAGAATGACCAACGCAATCTAAAAGAACCTGATTCGTACGTTTTACTTCCTGATTGTAGTGCAGGGACGAGCGAAAACAACTGCATCCTAGTCGGGAATGCACTTTATCCCAGTTCATCCATGGACAGAGGACTAGCTGGCACGGCTGCATGGAGGTTTTTTGGACAGGTGCGCGGACAAGAGGCATTGTGGTATGCTTATTTCTGCAAATAGCGGTGCTTAAATTTAGTGGAACTGCACAAGAAGTTCAGATGGTCAGTACTCTACATGGTTCAGTTCAGCATTCCAACTGAGAACACAATTATAATTGGTTATTCTGGAATGAGAGAACCTAACCCTGGATGGTGGCGACAAGAAAAACTAGAGTGAACTCTAGGAAATTAAGCTTGCCTAGGGAGGCCCTTTGTTCAGAGAAGCCTTGCTTGATTTTTCCTGATTTGTAAACCTTCTCACAACTTTTTCTTTTGCTGTGAACTAGCAAGATGCCCGTGCGTTGCACGGAACATCAAGATGCATTTGTATGAGTAGTTTATCTTGTGAGATAAAAGGATGAATGAGGGAAGGCCTTATTTGCAAATGTGGAGAGGGGTGTGGGTATCTTTTTGCAAAATTGCCATAGTTTCCTTCCTATCCATCAGATATAAATCGGACGGCCTATATTGCAGGATGGCAGGCACACCATCATCACCAACTCTGTTTTTTATAAGAGTAGAGACTAGTAAATGTTTGTTATGTTCTATGAATCATTGAGATGTATAAAATTGCTTAACTTATGCTTTTCAAGTATTTTATGAAGCCGAGTTTAATGTGAATGTTCCACATGAATGCTGGACTAGCATGTGAACGTTTGGAATTTACATTGTGGCCTCAGTTAACTGCATGAACCACTATAACAAGATACTTAGTTGCTTATATGTCAAACGGCAGATTATTGATTGTTAGCTGGTCGATAGCCGACTTTTCTAGTGTTGAAGCGAGCTGAGCCAATGTGCCGTGTTTTGCACAACTGCTTACAAGTGGGGTAGCACCAACAGTGTTTACAAGTACTTAACCAGCCTTACATACCCTATGTATATGTCAGCGCACAGTTGTCGAACAAGCACTCTATTTCATCAAACACACACTGCTCGTATGATAAACCGTGACAACTTATGTCTTACCATGCCATATTACATGAAAAAACTAGTGAGGACGCATCTGTTTCAGCAACAATTAGGATGGTTCTCACATGATTCACGGGCACACAAAAGTAGTAGTAGTTCCCATAGACGGATTCAAACAGAGTACTAGCCCCAAATGGCTCGATAATAGGCAAGGTTTGGATAACTAGACACAATCCAAACTACTTTTAAACACTAGCTGGGGCAACTATTTCATGCCTCGATCTAATTTGGGATGGACACAAGACAGACCTTGCCATGAACATCATCGAGGACGTCCGGCAGCAGCTCAATCCTGTGAACCTTCCTGAAGATAACCTTGTGGCCTTGCCACTCATAAACTTGTTTGTGGAGGCATGCCATGTCATCTTCCTGTGTAAGCTTGACAAGAACAGTATGCCTCACAAACGAAGGAGTAGCTTTGAACTTCTTGTGCTTCAGTACACCCTGGACAACAGGCCTGACAATAGTGAGGCTGGAATACATCTCGACTTTGGTATAAGTGCAAATGGCTTCCAGGATCCAACGGCCTAAGAACTTTGTTTTCCCAGTGCGTATATTCAGGTCATCCGCCTCATAGCGAGTGACATGTACAACCACACAATCCTTGTCTTCATCAGGGCTCTAATTGAAACAGAAACAAATTCTGAATTACTTTCCAATATAAGAAACACAAGTTATTTAAACCACTATGTAGAGTCAAAAGTATGCATGACAGGGAAGGTAGCATGGCATCGAAGCTAATAAAATTTTGCATTATTTATCACCACATACTTAGATGAAAAACCACAATCGAGACCAGCAAAGAAGAAAATCACCTTGGGCAGCTTAGCGAGGGGGGACACATCCTCGAAGGGGAAAACTGCTCCTGCAGGGCCACGGGGGCTGTAACCCCAAACGGGGCGTTGACCATCTCAGTAGTGGCCGTGAGCATATCTGGGGTCGGCTCGGTGGCTTCCTCCATCTTCTTGGAGCTCTCTGTCACGTGGGGATCAGCCTCCCGCGTCTGCTCCAACATCGGCATACCTTTTCCTAGTTCTCCTTGGTCCATCATGAAACCGATGAATACTAGGAGACAACTGAAAGGAAAACACAATTGCAATGACAATGAAACAAAAAAGAGAGTGAGGATCGGTTACTGCTTTGCAAAAGTTCTTTTTTTTGGAAGAAAATATACCAACATCATGGATCCGCTTACCTTCCCTTCATTGGGAGAGAAGAACAATGGCAGATGCGAGTGTTGGCTTTCTTGAAGACGGTGAGGGAGAAGGGATTCAGCGAAGAGTGAAATGATGGTTGCTTCGTCCGTCAAACTTAGACTGCGAGGAGGTGGGGTTTTGTGATATGACGACTCGTTACTGTCGTGCTATGACCGGGGTGACTCTCCGCCTGCATACCACCTTCTAATTTGGTGGATGGCATTTGGGCCCGTGCGCTGCATGGCCCACAGTTCGGTGAACCAAAGTAAAACGACATTCAGTAGAGGGAGACATTTCAATGACTTCGGAAGAGCCAGAAGCGATAGTGTATCCACTGTACTAGTAGTAATTGTTTTTCTGGGTAGCTGTAGAGTGTCTCCACTGTATTAGTAGTAATTGTTTCTCTGGGCCAAAGACAAAACAGCCCATCCATCCTAGTAAATAATAAAATCAATTCAAAAGCCCATATATTTACTTAATGAGAGGCGCTACCCAGCGCACCGCCCCCCAAAAAACCAAGGTGCTCTTCTTCCTCCTCACTCCCACCCACCTCACGTCAGCTCGCTCCACTCGTACCCCCAAATTCCTCACCTCACTCCTACAGAAAACCCCAGCTCCCCTTCTTCCTCACTACTGCAGAAAAACCCCAGCTCCCCTTCTTCTTCACTCGCACTACAACTAGGCTCGTCATTCGTTACTCTGCTCAAATCCGTGAGCTCGACGCGACGCCCTCGAGGAAAATGGAGTCGGCTGACCCCAGCGCCAAGAAGATGAGGCTCCCGCCAGCAGCGACGCCTGTTGTAGATCTCGCACACGGCAGCGCGGGGAGAAGCGGCGAGCCCACCCCCACCGGATCTGAGGAACCCATAGAATCTCGGGTGGACCGCATCAGCGATCTCCCGGACGCCATCCTTGGGGAGATCATCTCGCTTCTCCCCACCAAGGATTGCTGCCGCACCCAAGTCCTCTCAACTCGGTGGTGCCCTCTATGGCGCGCCGCGCCCCTTAATCTCGACTGTCGTCAGCTATCTCTCTTTAATGATTTTGAACTCCCCAGAGCCATCATCTCCTCCCACCAGGGCTCCATTAAAAGCCTCTGCATCCCGTCATGCTACCTGAGCAAGCATAGCATGCCCTGCATGGTGGACACCTGGCTGAAATCCCCTGAATTCACAGAACTACAGCTGCTTGAGTTCTACTATTCCCCAGGAAATCACCTACCAGATACCGAATGCCATGTACTTGTGCCCTCAGCACCGATGTCCATCTCGCGGTTTTCCTCCTCTCTCCACACTGCCACCTCTGCACTGTGCTACCTACCAAACAATCTGGTACTAAACCTTCGACTCCCATTTCTCAAAAAACTTTCACTTGTGCAGGTTCGTATATCGGAGGCCTCATTGCACAGCATCATCCACTCTAGTTGCCCTGCCCTGGAGTGCTTGGTGCTTGTTTTCACAGTTCGAATCGGTTGTCTCCAAATAAAGTCACCTAACCTTGTGAGAATTGGAATTTCTTTTGACAGAAGGCAGCTCATCATCGAAGATGCCCCTTCACTTCAAAGGTTGATCCTTGATTCTAGTTATTCACCGTCGCAAATAACTGCCGTCTCTGTGCCTAAACTGGAGACCCTGGGTGTAATACATGATCTCTGTGCTCATTTCAAGATGGTGTTTGGCTCCACAGTTCTTCACGTACTATATATTATCATCTACACTTGTAATCATAAGCTGCATTTTAAATTTCTACGCATAAGTTCCATATCATCTTGGAGTACACATTTTGTACTAATATTATGTTCTATGCTCAATGAAGAGTTTCTCCATGGATAGCCTATCAATGGTGTTGGATTCTGTCAAGATCTTATATATCCAAATGAATAGTTTTGATCTGAACAAGATTATTGGCTTGCTGCAATGCTTTCCATGTCTGGAGAAGTTGTATATAATGGTGATAATTTCACGCACATTGGAAGCCCGCATATAGTGTACTAGAATTAACCGTTCAGTTGTTGCTTTTTTGACACTCTTTTTTAGACCTTAACTGTTTCCAATCTTCATGTCTATTTAGGCAATAGAACTGGGTAAGAAAGTTATAACCAATCGGTGGATTCGTAAGCACCATGATTTTCTCACTTCTCATGACATTCGATTGAAGACAATAACGCTGGAACGATATGTAGCCAACCATGCAACCACTAGATTTGTCACATTCTTCCTGCTGAATGCGAGGTTACTATTGTCCATCAGGCTTAAGTTTATCAACAGCATGGTTTTGATGGATGGGTATGTCGAAGAGCAAAAAAAGGAGTTTCAGGTGGACAAAAGGGCTTCTGAACGTGCCGGGCTTCTATTTACAACATCTTGTGGTCATAATCCTGTAAATTTTACGACCCAGGATGTTCATTCTATGGACCAGACCGATCCATTTGACTATGACTGCCGAAAACAGTGCTGGAGTTAGATGTTGTTGCCCTTTTCAATATGGGTTTTGTCTAAACCTGATGAACAATTAACCCTCGTGCTTTTGTACAGTTTGTAAGCTGGAGTTAGATGTTGTTGCCCTTTTCAACTCGGCTGTGACTGTCATATTTTCTTTGAAACAAGGCAAATGGCTTGCCATTTGTTTAATTAAGAGTGAAATATTGTAACAAATCCCAACCAAGGGAAATAACATCACTCTCGTCGGCTGCTTGAGCTCACTGTGCATTACAGAACCCAAGTGATTAGCCCCTACCAGCACCCACAAACTTATTTTGAACTAGCACACCAAATGGGCTGTAAATTTTCATAAGAAAGGCTGCATGACCGTGACAGGTTTGGATTCTGACATTTAGGACCCACGAGGAAAAAGCCTATCCAAGGTGGTGTCGACTTAATTACTACTCAACAAATGATTCTGCCTACCAGCCGTTGGATTGACATCCAACATCTGTCCTGTATCTTCTATCTCTTGTCTTCTTCCTCCAGCCGCCCAAACCAAACCACCCCATCGGTTCCGCCTGCTCCCGCCTCCCACGGCTGGCTGCGCCTTTGCCGCCCTACCCTACCCTCAAACATTGGCCAGTCCCTCCCTCTATTCCCCCACACGTCCTGTTATTCTCCGGCGACGTCAGCCCCAACACGCACCCGCACCCGAACCAGTCAACCCTCGTACTCCCCTCCGCCTATGAATAGACTGGCGCATCTTCCACGGCTCCTATTCATTCCGTCCGAGGCCTCGTCGTCGTATTAAGCCTTGGTTCGCTCGCCGTGCATGGTGCGCCGCCGTCTAGCATTGTCAACATCGTCAACAACCGAGAGGAACAAGGAGATGACTGTACGTGGAGAGGATGACAGTAGGGACCCACCAGGGTTCATGGCAGTACGCAAGCAAGTGCCTCGTTATTACAAGCCCAAAAAATGGTTCCTCCTGATGGTTGGACATCTAGGGCCCATGCCATTGTCAACGTAGTCAATAAATGAGAGACTTACATAACGAGCGGCTGACACTAGGGACCCAGCAGGTCGCGCAGTTGTTCTTTACTTTTTTTTAGGAACAAGCAGTTGTTATTTATACTTGTTTTAGAGACGGATCAGGGTAACAACGGGGCTATGCGGGGGCTGTGGCCCGTCTAGCCAGGGTTTTATTTTATGTTTACCACATGATGAGCCCAGTTGTGTTTTTTTCTTGCTGAAAATGGCTAGCCCAGTTCTACTTTTTTTAAAGAAATACCCAACGAAGGCCTACTTGCTTTCTCAGCCCTGCTGGGCTGCAAATCTTTCAAGACGAGAGCAATGTATTCGCTTGCCCAGAAAATGAAGTAGTAACAAATGGGATGTAAATTTATAAACACAGCAAACCAGCAATTAGTTTCAAATATCATTTTTAAAGATTTCAACATTTCGAATTTAATTCCTTTTTTGCAGGGAAAATTATGTTGGATTTTAAATTGATATAAATTTATTATTTTTAAATTAGTTTGAATGTGACTTGAAATTTCGGCATTAAAAACAGTTCGGACCGCACCAAAATATGCAAAATTTAGTAGAAATTTTTAACCGTGGCCACAATATGGGCTGTAAAGCTAACAAAAAGAATATGGGCTCCAAAAAAATCCTTAAGAACTAGCAAATGGGTTGTAAATTATTAGAAATAATGGCTGATGGGTTGTATGCTGTTTTCCACAGATTTGAGGCTGACTTGTGCGCCTACTATAGGTTGACGCGTACGCTTTCCTAAAAAAGGTTGACGCGCATGCAAGGCCGTGTCAACTTAGTCAACACACGAGAGCAGTGACTGTTGGATGTACATCCAACAGCCACCGTGCTTCTTCAATCTCTGCTCTTCCTGCTCCAGCCGCTCAAACCAGCGCCGGTGGGACTGCCTGCTCCCTCCTCCCGTGGCCAGTTGTGCAGCCGCGCAGGCCGCACCGCCCCACCCTACTCCATCGCTAGCCAGGCCATTCCTCTACTCACCCACACCTTGTAGGATCGAAAGTAGGTCTAGAAGGGGGTGATTAGACTACTTGACCAAATAAAAATCTAGCCTTTTCCCAATTTTAAGTCTTGGTAGATTTTAGCAACTTAGCACAAGTCAAGCAATCAACCTACACATGCAATTCTAAGAGTGTAGCAGAGGAAAGTAAAACAATGCATATGAAGGTAAAGGGAAGGGTTTGGAGAAGGCAAACGCAATGTAGACATGAAGATTTTTGGCGTGGTTCCGATAGGTGGTGCTATCGTACATCCACGTTGATGGAGACTTCAACCCATGAAGGGTAACGGTTGCGCGAGTCCCTGGAGGGCTCCACCCATGAAGAAGCAACCTTGTCTATCCCACCATGGCCATCGCCCACAAATGACTTGCCTCACTCAGGTAGATCTTCACGAAGTAGGCGATCTCCTTGCCCTTACAAACTCCTTGGTTCAACTCCACAATCTTGTCGGAGGCTACCAAGTGACACCTAACCAATCTAGGAGACACCACTCTCCAAAAGGTAATAGATGGTGTGTTGATGATGAACTCCTTGCTCTTGTGCTTCAAATGATAGTCTCCCCAACACTCGACTCTCTCTCTCATAGATTTGGATATGGTGGAAAGATGATTTGAGTGGAAAGCAACTTGGGGAAGGCTAGAGATCAAGATTCTTGAGGTAGGAATGGAATGTCTTGATCTCAACACATGAGTAGGTGGTTCTCTCTCAGAAAATGAGTAGTGGAAGTGTAGGCACATTCTGATAGCTCTCTCTTGAATAGAGAAGGGAGTGGAGGGGTATATATAGCCTCCACACAAAATCCAACCGTTACACACATTTGACTCAACTCGGTCAGACCGAATGGAAGAACTCGGTGAGACCAATTCAGTTCAAAATGTGAACGTTAGGATTCTAGGTGGGACCGATATTCTCAACTCGGTGGAACCGATGTGCTAGGGTTAGGGCAAAACCTCATCTCGGTGTGACCGATTGCATGAACTCGGTGAGACTGATTTCAGCAATGAGCAAACAGAGAGATGGTCAGGCAAACTCGGTGGGACCGATCGCTCCTTTCGGTAAGACCGAAACGTTATGAAAGGGAAATAGAGAGTTTGCATTGCAAACTCGGTGGGACCGATCACTCATTTCGGTGAGACCGAAACATTAGAAAGGGAAACAGCGAGTTTGCTATCCCATCTCGATGAGACCGAAATCCCTATCGGTGAGACCAAACTGATTAGGGTTTCTGGCAGTGGCTATGTCAAAGGAACTCGGTGGCGCCGGATATATCAAATCGGTGGGGCCGAGTTTGAATTTAGGTTTAGGACATATTTGGATATGAGAAAGTGGTTGATGGTTTTGGATCATATCACTAAGCACTTTGAGCAAGTAGACCATTAAGCAACACCTCATCCCCTTTTAATAGTATTGGCTTTTCCTACGGACTCAATGTGATCTTGGATCACTAAAATAGGAATGTAGAATCTTGAGCTCCTGAAGTGGTCTTTGGGCTGGTGGCTCTGGTGTGCATAGATGGCATTGAGAGGAGTCCATCTGCAAAGGCTTCTGCTGATGTCTGAGGAGCTAGAGGAGTTGCAACTGAAGGTGCAACAGTGGCAGTTACGGTAGGTGCTGAAGCAGTAGCTCTGGAATCTTTGACAACTGGCTCTGCTGCAGACCTCTGTGCTCTTGGCACTATGTGAAATGCATCTATGTTGACTCTTCCTCTCTTGTCCTCTGCCTCTTCTTGAAGTTGCATAACTGTGGTTTGGATCTCTGTGACCTTCAAGTCTAGATCATAAAATTTTGTTTCACTAATCCTCTCAAGACTTTCTTGGTTTTGAGTCAGGGTGGCTAGTCCTTTCTCAATCCTCATTGTAGACTCAAGCAGATAAGTGAGTTGATCTTGCTTGGTCTTGAGATTCACAGCTGATACATCTGGCATCTTGGAAGTCTTTGCTGCCTTCGCTTGCTCTCGCTTCTCCTGAGCCTCTACAGATGTAGGATGTGATGCATCCATGACAATAACATTGTCCTCAAAGTCTGGCCTCAGGGGAAGGTGTTCTCTGTCCAGTAGATATGTGCCTATTCCCATCTTGAAGTTGATGGGCATCTAAATGTGTAGGGCATATCCACATGACCTCTTCTGATCAGCAGCAGTTCTCTTGATGGTTTCAACAATCAAGGTCATCACCTTGAACTTCTCTGGCACATCAAACATATGCAGTAGGTTTATTGAGTGACCTCCGATCATCCTGTCATCTCCTGACTTGGGCAACAAAGTGTGCCTCAGTATAGTGTTGATAGTGGACAGCCCTGACAGTAGATAGTAGATGGATCCAAATATGTGAGTTGTCAAAGTAGCATCTCGAATTGGCTTGTACATGTGAGCCATAGAGTTGTGATTCTTTCTTGGCTTGGCATAGACATATGTGTCATCTTCACCTTCTTTAGGGGCATTGATCAACTTGGCCCATTCTGCAATAGATGATTGGTATCTTGTGCCTTCAGTCATCCAGACTATCTTGCCATCCGGATAGAAGTGTGCAGTTGAATAAAATTGCATGACCATCTCATCATTCCATTTAGTCAGCTTCTGACCAACAAACTTGTCAACTTCTGTCATCCCGAAACTCTCATGAACTCCAGGGAAGTAATCTTCATTGTCATCAATGAATTTCTAGTCAACCCATCTCATGTCACTGACTATGGGCTTCTTGTCCAAAAGAACTGTCTCATAGAAGTCTTGCTGCTCCTTGGTGTGAAATCTGTAGTCCACAGCTGTCCTTCTCCTCATAGCATATGGGTCTGTCTGTCTCCACAGTCTGAGACCTGCATCCTTTCTCAACTTCATGATTTCAGCTATGGGATGATTGTCATCATGATCTGGAATTTTTGGTTTCAGCTTCCTGAGCAATTGCTGCTCCTCATCCTCTTGATCTTCAGGCACTGGGGCCTTGTTCTTTTCAGCAGCTGGGATGTTTCTGGTGGATCTCTTGGGTGCTATAGGCTTTGGGACATGGGCTTGGGTAGATGGCTTTGGAGCTGTCTTGGGCTTAGATGAATCAGCCCCAGACTTGATTGCATCTCCCATAAGCTTCTGAGACTTTGGTGCTAGCTCAACAGCTTCTTCCTCATCATCTTCATCTGGATCTTTCATCATTGATGATCTGCCAATAACTCTGGCCATGGTCTTCTTGACCCTTTCCTTCCTTTTCTTGCCTCCAGCAGCCTCTTCTTCTCTTGATTCAAGAGTGAACTCCATAGTTTCCTGAATGGAGGCTCTGGCTTTTGACATAGGCACTCTCTTGGCAGGAGTTTTCTTCTTCATGCCAGGCTTGGTGGCAGCAGCAGCAGCATACTCCTTCTTGACTACCTTCTTCTTTGAGGTGACCTCCTTATCAACCACAAAGTCCTCATCTTCAGAATCTGAGGTTCTCTTCTTCCTTTGCCTAGTTGCAGCCTTAGGCAAGTTGCTTGGGGTGCTTCTGCTACCCTCATCATAACTGCTATTGGAGGGACTAGTGCCCTCACTGAGATTTGCTTGCTCCTCTGACCTGTTCTGGCTGTCACTGTTGTCTGACATGGCTGACACTGACCCTGTAAATAGATAGGTATAGGCAGAGTAGATGAGCATCACAAAGTACAGCTATTTTGGCAAAAAGTTTGACTCAAAAACTTAATTTTAGTTTTCTGCAGAAAGCATTTCGGAGCTACCGATATGACTAACTCGGTGACACCGAAGCAACTTTGGAGTCTAAACAGGAAGTTTCGGTCAGACCGAGATGCAGTTCGATGACTCCGAGATGCTAGGGTTTCACAGAGAAAGTAAACTCGGTCACACCGATTCGTACACTTCGGTCAGACCGAGTAGTACATGTGCAATGGCCTGGGCCAAATCGGTGAGACCGAATACTTCAAATCGGTCGGTGCGAGATGAGTTCAGCGGAAACCTAACCCTAAGTTTTTGCATCAAAACTAATCTAGAGGAAGTTTTGGTTGGATAGGATGATCCCAATCGTGGCTAGAAGCATGGCATTAACCTTTGTGCAAGAATCGGAGTTAAGGAATACACAAAGGAATCGAGTCCGTACCCTAACTTGGCGGCGGACTCGCTACGGCGACAACGGCGGCGGAGACCAGCAGCAGGAAGGCGCTGGCGACGATCTAGAGACCAAGGGGGCGGCAGAGCTGGGCAGGCGCGGTTGGGAGTTTGAAGGAATTTCCAAATTTCAACCCACGGATATATATACCCAGTCACTGTCGGTGTGACCGAGTGGAACGACTCGGTGGCACCGAGATGCAGAATCGCAAGCAGTTACTGCAATTCAGTGTGACCGAACTGTTCTAATCGGTTGCACCGAGGTGAAAACCTAGATCAACCCAATGATTTCGGTGAGACCGAGATGGATGAATCGGTCAGACCGAAAGCCATTAAGACGTTTTGGAATTTTAAGCCCTTGATGGATCGGTGGCTCTGAGTGCTCCTCACCCGGAGGGTCCGAATTCGACTTGATCAAACCTTGTGATGTAGCATGAATAGAGTTTGAGATGGGAAAAGCATAGATAGCTAGAGAGAGTACTTAGGCATTCTTGTCCATCCATTTGGCAAAAAGAAAAACCAATCAATCAAAACAACAAATGGATGTCCTCGAATGGAGAAAATTGTGCAACCAACATGCTCACACAATAAGATAGCAAATGAAATATGTGGCAAAGCATGCACAAACACTCTAGCATCTATCAAGCAATTGGCAATGACTAGGTCATCTATATATGAGTATATTGACTTAGGAGTCAAATGAGAACATTTGATCATAGGTCATACTCATCATTTAAGCACAAGTGGGGTTACAACTTTTACATAAAGCATTGTTGTGTTCACACCATTAGAGTTGCTTTAGCTCAATTCTTAGAGTAAAGCTCCCCCTAGATGTGATATCCCCCCTAAGAGGGATGAACTAACCTTGGGTTTTGTCGATGATGACTTCATGTAGATGTTGAAGATGTGGATGCTCAATGTTGATGTAGATCATTTGGAGTGATCCATTGGAGTGAGTTGCACTTTCAATACCTACATGGGTTAGTCCCACAGGGAACACACAAGGATATCCAAAGACATAGAGTGAAATACACATATGATGTTGTCCATGAAAGCATTAGGTTACCTTGTCCCTTGTCTTACCAACAAGAGGGTTTGTGACTCCTTGAACTAGTGCAAGATATGGAAGTTGATTGCACTTGTCCTTGCCAAAATGAATATGAGTGAAGTATGTTGGCGGAGTCACCCTCAAGAACTCTCTAGTTCTTCTTCTTTGGGACCCACATCAACTTGATGGGGATCCTTGGAGTTGTAGTCGTACTTGATGAAGTGGAACTTGATGTAGTCTTGGGAACCCACTTGACCAAGGCCTTTGGAGCTTTTTCAAATGAATCAATCTCCTCTTGAAGCTTGTCCTTGCCTTTTAGCTTGTGGTCTTGTGGTGGAAGATCATCTTGAGCTTGTGTTCCATCAAAAGAAGTGGGGTCATACTTCTCTTGTTGAGGAACAAACTTCGTCTTGGGGTATTGATCTTCTTCCCACTCAACTCCATTGGCATTGAACTTGAGTTCAAAACCAACACCTTGATTCTTCTGGTGCCTTCCTTGCTTGCGTAGAATCTCCTCAAATTGCTTACTTTCGGCAAGGCTCTTGTAAACAATTTTCTGTATAATTCCCTTCAATAAGCTATTTTCTTGCTCAAGTGTAACTTGGCTAAGAGAATCATTTGTGGAATCAAGAGAACTACTAGAATCAACAATATTGGATTTAACATGATTATTGTTACTACTAGAAGAAGAATCTTTCTTGTTCTTGTTGCTAGATTTTACTTGTGGCATGTAAGTAGACAAGAGTAAATGCTTGGCAATGTAAGAAGAACTTTTCTTACGAAGATCATCATTGATAGCTTTTAAGAACCCATGCTCTTGCTCTAGATTGAGCTTTTCAAAGCGTAGCTTCTCATGAGTCTTTGAAATCTCTCGATGATCCTCTAAGGTAGTTTCATGAGCTAACTTAAGAGTGTTTAATTCTTTAGTTAGACGCGCAATCTCCTTCTTATCATTGTCATTTGTTTCATCTTGATTAGCATGATTAATAGCAATTTCATCATAGTTTTCATCACTAGAGTTGTCAACAAGTAAATCATCATCACCTAGCAAATCATCCTCATCACTATTCAAATCAACATACTCGGGGTGTGATACCTTGGGGCCTTTAGCCATGAAGCATCTTCCAATTCCTTCATTTGGTGAGTCAAATATGTCGTAGGAGTTGGATGACACAAGTGCAAGACCGGCAACACCTTCATCTTGAGTATATTTGGAGTCGGAGTGATAACTTCTCTCGGAGTGGTTGTCGAAGTCGAAACCGGATAACCATTCACCAACAAGAGCTTGATGTCTTCGTCTTGTGTAGCCCTTTGATGAGTTGTCCTTCCTTTCCGAATCCTTGCTTCTGCGAGAGGGTCTTCGTTCATAACGATCATCTCTACTCCTTCTCTCTCTTGGAGGTGATTCCTCTCTTTTACTTCTCCTTTTAGGTGAGTCTTCTCTTCTTTTGTAGGGAGCCGTACATTCACTAGAGTAATGTCTGGGTCTTCCACAATTATAGCAATTGCAATCACGACTAGAAGATCTTTTGTCATTGTAGGACCTTGACTTAGAACTTCTCTCTTTGCTTCTACTCTTGTAGAACTTGTTGAAGTTCTTCACCATTTGGCTCAATTCTTCATTGAAGGTTTGTTTCTCACTTGATGTTGTGGCAGCATCACATGAAGCTCTGTAAGCACCACTAGACTTGTTGTGAAGCTCTTCCTTATCCTTAAGTGACATCTCATGAGCAACAATTCTACCAATGACTTCCGTTGGCTTGAGATCTTTGTAATTGGGCATCATTTGGATCAAAGTGCACACGGTATCATATTTTCCATCCAAGGCTCTTAGGATCTTCTTGACGATGAATCTATCAGTCATCTCTTCACTTCCTAAGCCGGCAATCTCATTTGTGATGAGAGCAAGCCTAGAATACATTTCAACGACTCCTTCACCATCCTTCATTTTGAACTTTTCAAGTTTACTTTGAAGCACATCCAATTTGGATTCCGTGAAGGACTCGGTACCTTCATGCATATCAACCAAAGTATCCCAAATTTCCTTTGCATTCTCAAGGCGGCTAATTTTGTTGAATTTTTCGGGGCACAATCCGTTGAAGAGGATATCGCAAGCTTGAGCGTTGTATTGCAACATCTTCAACTCTTCCGTGGTTGCTTCATGATTTGGTTCTCTTCCATCTTCGAAGAATTCACCTTGCAAACCAATACACACAATAGCCCAAATGGTGGGGTTATGTCCAAGAATATGCAATATCATCTTATGCTTTCAACTAGCAAAATTAGTACCATCAAAGTAAGGACCTCTACGGTGGTAATTTCCCTGGCTAGACGCCATACTCTCCTAGGTTGTGAAACCAAGGCTATGATCACCAAAGCTATGGAAATCAAGGCAATTCGAGACCAAAGCTCTGATACCACTTGTAGGATCGAAAGTAGGTCTAGAGGGGGGGTGATTAGACTACTTGACCAAATAAAAATCTAGCCTTTTCCCAATTTTAAGTCTTGGCAGATTTTAGCAACTTAGCACAAGTCAAGCAATCAACCTACACATGCAATTCTAAGAGTGTAGCAGTGGAAAGTAAAACATTGTATATGAAGGTAAAGGGAAGGGTTTGGAGAAGGAAAACGCAATCTAGACACGAAGATTTTTGGCGTGGTTCCGATAGGTGGTGCTATCGTACATCCACGTTGATGGAGACTTCAACCCACGAAGGGTAACGGTTGCGCAAGTCCACGGAGGGCTCCACCCAAGAAGGGTCCACGAAGAAGCAACCTTGTCTATCCCATCATGGCCATCGCCCACGAAGGACTTGCCTCACTTGGGTAGATCTTCACAAAGTAGGCGATCTCCTTGCCCTTACAAACTCCTTGGTTCAACTCCACAATCTTGTCGGAGGCTCCTAAGTGACACCTAACCAATCTAGGAGACACCACTCTCCAAAAGGTAATAGATGGTGTGTTGATGATGAACTCCTTGCTGTTGTGCTTCAAATGATAGTCTCCCCAACACTCAACTCTCTCTCACAAATTTGGATATGGTGGAAAGATGATTTGAGTGGAAAGCAACTTGGGGAAGGCTAGAGATCAAGATTCTTGAGATAGGAATGGAATGTCTTGATCTCAACACATGAGTAGGTGGTTCTCTCTCAGAAAATGAGTAGTGGAAGTGTAGGCACGTTCTGATAGCTCTCTCTTGAATATAGAAGGGGGTGGAGGGGTATATATAGCCTCCACACAAAATCCAACCGTTACACACATTTGACTCAACTCGGTCAGACCGAATGGAAGAACTCGGTGAGACCGATTCAGTTCAAAATGTGAACGTTAGGATTCTCGGTGGGACCGATATACTCACCTCAGTGGAACCGATGTGCTAGGGTTAGGGCAAAACCTCATCTCGATGTGACCGATTGCATGAACTCGGTGAGATCGATTTCCGCAATGAGCAAACAGAGAGTTGGTCAGGCAAACTCGGTGGGACCGATCACTCCTTTCGGTAAGACCAAAACGTTACGAAAGGGAAACAGAGAGTTTGCATTGTGAACTCGGTGGGACCGATCGCTCATTTCGGTGAGACCGAAACATTACGAAGGGAAACAGAGAGTTTGCAATCCCATCTCGGTGAGACCGAAATCCCTATCGGTGAGACCGAACTGATTAGGGTTTCTAGCAGTGGCTATGTCAAAGGAACTCGGTGGCGCCGGATAGATCAAATCGGTGCGGCCGAGTTTGACTTTAGGTTTAGGACATATTTGGATATGAGAAAGTGGTTGAGGGTTTTGGAGCATATCACTAAGCACTTTGAGCAAGTAAACCATTAAGCAACACCTCATCCCCTTTTAATAGTATTGGCTTTTCCTGTGGACTCAATGTGATCTTGGATCACTAAAATAGAAATGTAGAGTCTTGAGCTTTTGCCAATATTTGTCCTTAGCATTTTGCGGGGTCCACTTCTCTAGTCCATGTGCCATGCCAATCATTGAACTTTCTGAAATATTTAACTTGAAAGGATATTAGTTCAATGAGCTATATGTTGTTATGAATTACCAAAACCACCCGGGGATTAGTTGCACTTTCACACCTCCTATTATTTTTCGGCGACGGTAGCCGAACCAGTAAACCCTCGTACCCCCCACCACGTGGGCAACCACTGCCGAGTCTTCCCCGGCTCTGGGTCATTCCCTTCCTAGGCCTCGCCGTCGTCCACCTCCTTGGTGCTCTCAACGCGGCATGGTCAACGTGGTCAACGAACGATATCCATCAGAAGAGGACTGTACGTGGAGAGGCTAACAACTGGGTCCACGGCCGCACGGAAGGAAGTGCCTCCTTATTACGCGCAAAATAATGATTCCTCCACCTGACAGCAAGGACCCACCAGAAGTGCCTCTGTATTTCATGAAAAATATGTTCCTCCCGCTGACAGCTCGGATCCACCAGCTATATCTTCACACGCAAGGAAGTGCCTCCTTATTACACACGAAAAATGAATACTCCCCCTACTATCTGGGACCCACCATAGTTGGAGGCTGACTTGTGGGCCTACTAAGTTGACACGGACGGAGGGCTTTGTCAACTTAGTCAATATGAACGATTCTAGCTCCAGTGACCATACGATGTCCATCCAACGGCCGTAGTGCTTCTTCAACCTCTGGTCTTCTTGCTCCAGCTGCCCAAACCAGCGCCAGTCGTGCCACCTGCTCCTGCCTCCCATGGCTGGATCTGCTGCCGCGCAGGCCTCACCGCCCCACCATACTCTCATCGCTGGCCTGGCCATCCCTGTACTCACCCAGACCTGCTGTTATTCTCCGGCGACGGCAGCCTCACACTGCAGCCCAACCAGTAAACCCCCGTACGCCCCTCCTCGTGGGAAACAACTACCGAGTCTTCCCCGGCTCCGGGTCATTCCCTTCCTAGGCCTCGCCATCATCCACCGCCTTGGTGCTCTCGGCGCGGCGTCGTCAACGTGGTCAAGGAATGACTTACATCGAAAGAGGACTGTACGTGGAGAGGCTGACAGCAGGGTCCACGGCCACAGCAAGGAAGTGCCTCCTTATTACGCGCAAAATAATGACTCCTCCACCTGACAGCAGGGACCTACCGTAAGGGACTCTGTATTTTGGCTTAGCTGTATTTTGCGAAAAAACGTTTTCCCCCCTAACAGCTGGGACCCACCAGCTATATCTTCGGACGCAAGGAAAGTGCCTTCATATTAGGCGCAAAAAAATGAATCCTCCCCCTGACAGCTCGGACCCACCATCAATAACTTCGCACGCAAGAAAGTGCATCCTTATCCTCCCTGACAGCTGGGACCCACCTGGTCGAAGCGTACGTAGCGTTGTCGTGAACATGTACGTACATACTGGTCGATCGGTCTCTCTGCAACGATGAACCGTGGCCGAGCAAGCAGCGGCACGTGTAGTAGTAGAGCCCCCGACGTAGCAGTTCACGCAGTCCCTTCTAAACCATGTACACGTACGTACAGCCACATGCCAAAAAATACGGCCACGTACGTACATACGGGCGGGGTCTCGAACACGTACTCGCACATACGTATGGCCAGGGCTCGTGTACATGGAGAGGCAACGGACGGCAGCAACGGCGTCCTGTTCATCGGGCAGCCAACCGGCTGGGTCAGAACGGAGAAACAGCGTCCTGTTCATTAGGAGGCAACAAACTAGGTTGGAATGCGTCCCGTTCAACGGGAGCCAACTGGCTTGGACGGAACAGCCAAAACAGGGTCTGGCGTACCACAGTATGGAGGAAACGGCCTTCTGTTCGACTGGCTACGGTCGAAACGGGGGTCCTGTTCATCGGGAGGGGTGTAGCATACCGCAAAACGGAGGAAACGGACTTGTGTTGGAGCGCTACGGTCGAAACGGGGGTCCTGTTCATCGGAGGGGTGTGGCGTACCGCAAAACGGGACTCCACGGGCTACTATTCACCCACCGTCGACTTCCTTCAGCCTCCACCTACACTGTTCATCCATTGCGTCTTCCTCCTACCTCCACCAGCTACTGTTCATCCACGGGCTACTGTTCATCCAGCCCTCCACCGGCTACTGTTCAACCAGCCCTCCACGGGGTCCTGTTCATCCACCCCAAACTAGCTTGGCTGTGGCGGCCTCCTCTCGGGGTCCTGTTCATCCAGCAGCAACGACCTATATACTACCACGGGGTCCTCTTCATCCAACCCCCACCGAGAACTGTTCATCCAACCCCAACCACGTACGTCTCGACTCGTTCAACCGCAACCCCCACGTTCATTGTTCATCAAGAGGCAGCAGGTTCGATCGGCTTTAGTAAGCAGCAGCAGCAGCGATCAATCGCTCGGGTTCAGTTAACAGGCAAGGGATTGATCGCTAGGGTTCAGTAATGTAGCTAGTGCAATCGCTCGGGTTCAGTAAGCGAACGCCTCACTCGGGTTCAGTTAGAGCCCAACGCCTCGCACACACGCACGTACGTGTATGAGAGAAATGCGCAATCCCTCCATGCATCGCTCGGCCCCGACCACCCACCGTAATCGGGAACTCCCCAAAGTTTTCCTCGCCCTCGCTTCTACCATGATTTTTCCGTCATGGACGACCCAAAGAATGTCGTGTAGGTGCGTCTCCAGCTCGCCCAGGACGAAAAGCCCATTTTCTGTCATGATTTTTTGTCATAGAAGTAGGAGCCCACCATATCTATGATGATACTGGGTTTTGTCACAATTATCGTCATAGAAGTGTCATAAGCATGATAGGAAAAAAATTCGTTCGGCCCAAAATGTCATGGATGTGTCTTTTTTTTGTAGTGACTGTGGAGGCATCTGGAGCATTTGTTGTCTTTGCTGCTTTTGCAGCCTTTGCTTTCTCTCTCTTCTCCTAGGCTTCAACAGAGGTGGGATGTGATGTATCCATGAAAACCTCGTTATCCTCAAAATCTGGCCTCAGGGGAATATGCTCTCTGTCAAGAAGATATGTCCCAGTTCCCATCTTGGAATTGATAAACATTTGAATGTGAGGGGCATATCCACAAGATCTCTTCTGATCAGCAGATGTTCTCTTCATAGTTTCTACAATCAAGCTCATCACATTGAACTTCTGAGGACCATTAAACAAGTGAAGCAAGTTGATGGAGTGACCACGGATCATTTTATAATCTCCTGACTTGGGCAAAAGTGTATGCCTCAATATAGTGTTGATGGTGGTCAAACCAGTAAGCAGATGGTATATTGATCCAAACTTGTGAGTTTCCAAATCTTCATCAGAAATTGGTTTGTACATGTTAGCCATGGAGTTGTGATCCTTCCTAGGCTTAGCATACACATCAATATCATCCTCCTCTTCCTCTGGGGCAGTGATTAGCTTGGCCCATTCTGAGATAGTAGATTGATACCTTGTTCCTTCAGTCATACAGACAATCTTTCCATCAGGGTAGAAGTGAGCAGTGGAATAGAATTGCATGATCATCTCATCATTCCACTTAGTCAACTTCTAACCAACAAACTTGTCCACACCATTCATTGTAAAGCTCTCGTGCACACTTGGGAAATAGTCCTCATTGTCATCAATGTATTTCCAGTCAACCCATCTCATGTCACACACAATGGGCTTCTTGTCCAAAAGGACAGTCTCATAGAAGTCTTGTTGTTCCTTTGTATGAAAGCGATAGTCTACAGAAATTCTTCTCCTAGTGGCATAGGGATCAGTCTGTCTCCAAAGTCTCAGACATGCACCCTTTCTTAGCTTCATATTCTTTGCCACAGGATGATCATCACTATGATCTGGAATCTTTGGCTTGAGCTTTCTGAGCACTAGTGGCTCTTCCTCTTCTTGAGCTTCAGGCACGGGCCTTGTTCTTTTCAGCAGCAGGGATGCTTCTTCTTGATCTCTTTGGTGCAGAAGGCTTGGGAGCTTGAGCTTGAGCTGAAGGTTTGGGGGCAGACTTGGGCTTAGCTGGAGCAGCCCCAGTCCTTATGGCATACCCCATAAGCTTCTGAGTCTTTGCAGGAGGTGCAACAGGCTCTTCCTCCTCCTCTTCTTCTTCATCAGAATCTCTCATCATAGAAGGTTTACCAATTACTCTGGCAATGGTCTTTCTGACTCTCTCCTTCCTCTTCTTTTCTTTTCTAGCACCACTTGCTACAGCAGCAGTTTCTTGAGTTGAGGCTCTGGCTTTTGACATTGGAGCTCTCTTAGCAGGAACTTTCTTGGGCATTTCAGGCTTGGTTGCAGCAGCAGTAGCATACTCTTTCTTGAGTACTTTCTTCTTGGAGGTCACCTCCTTCTCAATAACAAAATCCTCATCCTCAGATTCAGATGTTCTCATCTTCCTTGTCCTGGTTGCTGCCTTAGGCAAGTTGCTGGGAGTGCTTCTGCTCCCCTCATCATAGCTGCTTGAGGGACTAGTGCCCTCACTGAGGTTGACCTGCTCTTCAGACTTGTTCTGACTATCACTGCCCTCTGACATTGCTGAAACTGACCCTGTGAATAGTTGGGTATAGATAGAATGGATGAGCATCACAAAGTGCAGCTTATTTTGCAAAAATATTGAGACATAACTTAATTTTAGTTTTCTGCAGAAAGCATTTCGAAGCTACCGATTTGACAAACTCGGTGACACCGAAGCACTAACAGAGTCTAAACACACAGTTTTGATCAGACCGAAATGCAGTTCGATGACTCCGAGATGCTAGGGTTTCACAGAGAAAGTGATTTCGGTCGCACCGATCAGTACACTTCGGTCAGACCGAGTTGTACTTGTGCAATGGCCAAGGCCAATCGGTGTGACCGAGATCCTCAGATCGGTCGGTCCGAGATGAGTTCAACGGAAACCTAACCCTAAGTTTTTGCATCAAATCTATTCTAAGGAATTCTTTCGGTGGATAGATCAATCTCATGCGTGGGAAGAACATAGGCATTATACTTTGTGCAAGAATCAGAGTTATGGAAAGCACAAAGGGTCAAATCAGTACCCTAACTTGGCGCCGGATTTGCTACGGCGGCAACGGCAGTGGGAACTCTGTTGATGGTGGCAGAGACCAGCAGCAGGAGGTCACTGGCGATGACGGTGACGATCCGGAGACCAAGGTGGCAGTGCTGGGGCTCGGGCTCGTGCGGTTGAAGTGATTTTCAATCGTACGGGTACGTAGAGTATAAATACCCAGACGTTGTCGGTGTGATCGAGTGGAACTACTCGGTGGCACCGAGATGTAAAACTGCTAGCAGTTGCTGCAACTCGATGTGACTGAATGGTTCTAATCGGTTGCACCGAGAATGAAAACCTAGATCAACTTAATGATTTCGGTGAGACTGAATAGGAGTGAGTTGGTCTGACCGAAAGGCATTAAGAGGTTTTGGAAGTTAATCCCTTGACAGACCGGTGGCTCCGAGTGCTCCGCACCCGGAGGGTCCGAATTCGACTTGTTCAAACTTTGTGATGTAGCATGAATAGAGTTTGAGACGAGAAAAAGCATAGATAGTTAGAGGGAGTACTTAGGCATTCTTGTCCATCCATTTGGCAAAAAGAAAAACCAAACAATCAAAGCAATAAATGGATGTCCTCGAATGGAGAAAATTATGCAACCAACATGCTCACACAATAAGATAGCAAATAAAACATGTGGCAAAGCATGCACAAACACTCTAGCATCTATCAAGCAATTGGCGATGACTAGGTCATTTATATATGAGTATATTGACTTACGAATCAAATGAGAACATTTGATCATAGGTCATACTCATCGTTTAAGCACAAGTGGGGTTACCACTTTTACATAAAGCATTGTTGTGTTCACATCATTAGAGTTGCTTTAGCTCAATTCTTTGAGAAAAGCTCCCCCTAGATGTGATATCCCCTCTCAGAGGGATGAACTAACCTTGGGTTTTGTCGATGATGACTTCATGTAGGTGTTGAAGATGTGGATGCTCAATGTCGATGTAGATCATTTGGAGCAATCCATTGGAGTGAATTGCACTTTCAATACCTACACGGGTTAGTCCCACAAGGAACACACAAGGATATCCATAGACATAGAGTGAAACACACACATGATGATGTCCATGAAAGCATTAGGTTACCTTGTCCCTTGTCTTACCAACAAGAGGGTTTGTGACTCCTTGAACTAGTGCAAGATATGAAAGTTGATTGCACTTGTCCTTGCCAAAATGAATGTGAGTGAAGTATGTTGGCGGAGTCACCCTCAAGAACTCTCTATCTTCTTCTTTGGGATCCACATCAACTTGATGGGAATCCTTGGAGTTGTAGTCGTACTTGATGAAGTAGAACTTGATGTAGTCTTGGGAACCCATTTGACCATGGCCTTAGGAGCTTCTTAAAATGAATCAATCTCTTCTTCAAGCTTGTCCTTGCCTTTTAGCTTGTGGTCTTGTGGTGGAAGATCATCTTGAGCTTGTGTTCCTTTGAAAGAAGCGGGGTCATACTTCTCTTGTTGAGGAACAAACTTCGTCTTGGGGTATTGATCTTCTTCCCACTCAACTCCATTGGCATTGAACTTTCGTTCAAAACCAACACCTTGATTCTTCCGGTGCCTTCCTTGCTTGCGTACAATTTCCTCAAATTGCTTACTTTCGGCAAGGCTCTTGTAAACACCTTTCTCTATAGTTCCCTTCAATAAGCAATTTTCTAGCTCAAGTGTAACTTGGCTATGAGAATCATTAGTGGAATCAAGAGAAATACTGTCGGCGTTCTAGGAACGGGGGTACCCAGACTTGCCTGCCTGCGGCCCATGACGTGGCTCCATCGACGGCCTGGTACGGCCCAGCTTCAGCAACAACAACTCAAGACCCTCGCGAGGGGCCAAGCCTCGCGAGGCGGACGACACCAAGACCTCCACGAGGAGCGGCCTCCTCAGGCTGGCTCTCGAGGAGCGGAGATCTCTATGCAAACCCTCACCTCGTGAGGTCCGGATGACGTAAGCCATGACGACCAAGGCCAGGCGGGCGCCAGCGGGTGCAGTGTTCCAGTTTCCTATTTGGTGCTAAAGGGGCAAGCGCAGGCGCGGAGTCCTGAGGAATCAGCCAAAGGTTTCCATTCCCGTGCAACAAGACCAAGACCGCCAGGATGGCAGGATGGAGGTCATCACCGAACCCACCACGGCGTCATGACCAGAGGATTTTGCAGGCGAAGACTACATTTGTTAGGATAGCATGTACTAGTTGTCTCCCTTCGAATTTGGTTTTTGTGGGATGCCTTCCCGCCTTTCATTTGGGAAGAGGACCAAGGCCACTATAAATAGGACTTAGCCACCACCGTAGAGAGGGATCGGATCGGATCAGACCCATGGACGGATCATTCAAATCACCTTCACCCCACCAGCTCACTCGAGCTCAAGAACACCTCTCCTCCTGAGGCTGTTCGCCACTGTACTAGTTCATCCTCAGCCCCTCGAGGCCAATCCACCACAAAGCAGGAGTAGGGTTTTACACCTCAAGGTGGCCCGAACCTGGGTAAACTGCTGCGTCTCTTTTCCTTACAGTTCGTCGAGCTAGGCTGTGAGATTAGAGAGTAGGCAAACTAGGGAGGACGAGTTCTTCGCACGCACACCAGAGTTCAAACCTCTCAAGGGTTTGCGGAACCCGAAATCTGACATTTGGCGCGCCAGGTAGGGGTGCATCGGAGCCTCTCCCCCGCCGGTCAATCCACCACCCCTCCACCGCTTCCATGGCTGACGCTCGTCGAGCTCGCGCTGAGCGTCGGGCCGCCCTCGCCGCCCGCGTCGCTCAGACAGCGCCTGCGGGAGACGGCTGCCCTCGCCGTCCCCCATCTCCAGTGGCAAACGCCGCCACCGGCCCCGCGGGGCACGAGCAGCAAGCTTTGTCGTTGCACCCTTCTGTGCGGCGGGATGGGCGCACCGCCACCCCGTCGCTGACTCCGGCTGGTTCGTCGTCTCATGCTCGTCGCGGGCCAGCGATCACGCAGGCTGCGTTGCTCATGGTGCGCGAGCTCCTGCGCTACCGCCCCGTCGACGACCTCTACGAAGACTGGCTGGACCGCATCACCGAGCTTGTCAGCGCCGCCGGGGACTCTCCCGCACCATCTCGCTCGCTGCCTCACCCGCCGCCTGCTGCGGGTGACGTAGCCCACGGAGCACCTCCTCCACCTCCCCGACAAGACGTCGCCCTTGGGCCAAGACGCGAGGCGCCGCGGCGCGACCCGCTGCGCAGGGCGCCGACGCGTGAAGAGGAAAGCTGCCAGGTGGTGCAGCGGCCACAAGAAGATGCTCGTGCACTCCTAGCACCGCCACGTCAAGACCACGCGCCGCCTGCAGCGGTGGCACGCGAGCGCCAAGACCAGGCTCCACCTCCACGATGGGCTCCCGTGACCACAGCGGGTTGCCGCGCATTCACTCCAGAGCTACGCAGCGTTGTCTGGCCAGGGAAGTTCAAGCCCGACCTGCCTCCACGCTATGACGGCACCCCCGACCCTGCCGAGTTCCTGCAGCTCTATGAGCTGAGCATCAAGGCAGCCAACGGCGACGTGAAGGTTATGGCGAACTGGTTTCCCATGGGCCTCAAGGATGGTGCGCGCTTGTGGCTCCTGAACCTGCCCGCGGGATCGATCTCCTCCTAGGACAAAATGCGAGAGTGTTTCATCGCCAATTTCCAGGGCACTCGCGACCGTCCACCGACTGCGGGTGACCTGCGGCGCATCAAGCAGCAGCCAGGAGAGACCTTGCAGAAGTACATCCAGCGCTTCAACAGCGTCCGCCTCAAGATCACCAAGGTGTCGGATGAGGCCATCATCTCGGCATTCACTGATGGCGTCCGCGACGTCAATATGAAGGAGGAGCTCGCCATACATGAGGACCTGTGCACGGCTCTGGAGAGTTCAACACGGCAACCAAGTGTGCGAGAGCTGAGGAAGGTCGCCTCTCTCTCCTGGAGCTCCCAGGGGCTGACCCAGAAGACAAGAAGGCCAAAGCCAAGGATATGAAGTGCAAGGGACCGGCCGTGCTCGCGGCCGAACCAGAGATGAAGCGCGGCTGCGACCACCCAGAGTCATCCAAGGGCAGCCGCCCGTTCTGCGTCTTCCACAACGTGCACAGCCACAACACCAACGACTGCCAGGAGCTCAGGGCCATCCGCGATGGGCGCCTAGGCCGTCGCCCCGAGCGCAACGACCGAGGCTACAGCCACGGAGGAGGCCGAGGTGGAGGACGCTGGGAAGGCCCCGACCCCCGTCAAGAATGGTGCGATCAGCCACGTGAGGACTGCTGGCAGGGCCAGCCTCGCGAGGGCCCCTGGAGGGACCAGCCTCGTGAGGACCGTCCTCAGGGCAACGCTGGCCTTCCTCCGCTGCCGCCACCACCAAGAAGGAATGACGACCACCACTAGGATGAGGGGGCTAGGGGCTTCCAGGAGCCTCATGCCATCGCCTGCATCCTGGGCGGTGCTCAGGCCCTGCCTCTCATCGCATCTTCAAGCAGTTTGCCCGTGAGGTGAACGCGGCCCTCCCCAAGCTCGAGGCACCGCGTCCGCTCAGGTGGTCCAAGTGCACCATCACCTTCAGCCCATCCGATCAGCTCAAGTGCACAGCAACTGCCGGCGCTCTCCCGATGCTCTGCTCGCCAACCATCAGCAATGTGCTCGTCACCAAGACTCTCATCGATGGCGGTGCGGGGCTAAACATTCTCTCCATCGAGACATTCGACCGACTCCATGTGCCCTATGACCAGCTGCAGCCTACCAAGCCTTTCTCAGGCGTGACCGACGGCTCCACCACCCCGATAGGGCAGATCCGCCTCCCTGTCACCTTCGGCAAGTGCGACAACTACCGCACTGAGCTCATCGACTTCGACGTCGCCCACATTCGCCTTCCATACAACGCCATCCTTGGGTATCCGGCCCTGGCCAAGTTCATGGCGGTGACTCATCATGGTTACAATGTCCTCAAGATGCCAGGGAGCTGCAGCGTCATCACGGTCGCCTGCGAGGAGAAGGACGCGGTGTGATCTCTTGAGCGTGCCTACCAGGCTGCGGCGGTCGAGAACCCAGACGATGAAGGCGCCATCTACCCTCCTGAGGCTGTCCCCAAGAAGAAGAAGCTGCTGCTCCGCCAAGGACCTCAGGAGAGCGGGGTGTCCAGCGGCACCTCCTCAGGCCCTGTGCCCACTGACGGGGCGTCTCCCTCTCTCGCATAGGAAGGCGTGCCCGATGCCCCTCTCAGGCTAGGCTCGGGGGCTCTCCTCTGGAGGGCCTCTGACCTGGACAACGTCACGAGGGAGGCACTCGGGCACCATGTGGAGGCGTGCTTCAGCGCGCGCTTCCGCCGGGAGGGTACAAGGTGCCAGGTGCCAGGTGCTCGGGAGTTCATCACCAAGGCAATCGAGGAGCTTCAGAAGGCAAGAGCTATGCGAGGCGACCATCGCCCACCACCCGGCGCGGCTCCTTGTCTCGACGAGGACAGCGAGCTGCACGTCTGCGTCAACATCCCAGGGCTCAACAGGGCCGCATCTCAGGAGCGCTTCTGGTCGTCCCACGCTGGCCGGTGCGAGGGTCCCCCTCACAGCTATGTTCGCATGCCTTTGGGCTTGTCGAGCGCAGCTGCTGCACTCCAGTGCCACATGCGGGGCGTCCTGGCGGCTCATGAGGCCAGAAGCCAGGCGATCCTGTCAGAGGAGGAGATGGATCCTCGCGAGCCCCCCGGGCTCCCAGAGCCTCCCGAGGTTCGGGGCCTGGGCGGCTCATGAGGAGCGACTTCTGCGGCGCGCGTCTTCAGCTGCTCCAACATCTCTTCAGCAACGGTGCCAGGTGACATTTTCTAGTTTGTTCAGTTGGGGGCGCCCCTCGGGCTGCATTATCCCCAAGCCGCGTGGGTCCGTCCCTATGGCATGTATCGTTTTGCACCTATCAGAACTAGCTCTACCTTATCTATGGGTTGATTTATGTTATCACCTGCTTCCCTGGTGTTCTATCGCCTCCGCGGCCTCCCGCATTGCTGACCAGCCTCTTCCTCATCCTGCAACGGGGGCTACACATGCTGGCACGGCGCTTGTGCTCGGGTCCGTCCCTGCAACGTTGACAAATCTGAGAGATCGAGCTCTGGCTCGTGGCCTGCCCCGCGCACGTCACCTCACCAGATCCTCAATGCCTTCATCTTCTTGCGAAAAGACCAGCGGCAGGACAGCAAGCGCGATTATGAGTTATACTCTCCTCTCGGACTAACCCACAGGAATCCATGGAGTTTAGCCACGGGTGGCCCCGCTGGCCGTCCCTTTTTCATGCAATTCGCTTGCATGTTAAAGGGGGGGCTCCTGAGCATCGCTCCTCAGGAGCTCTTACTGACTCTCCAGCCCTCACCCCCTGGCCTTGACCACGGCATCGCGACCTGGCATACCAGCGGCGGTTGAGCCTCGCTCGAGGGTCGGGACCCGAGGACATAGAGCACCTAGATGAGCGGGGAGAAGGGGAGTTCAGCGTGAGCCCTACCTGGAAGCATCACTGCCAAGGCACAATCAGGCGCTGCGCGAAGGAATCACTTCAGGCCTACTAAGATAAGTTACCCATGCATATCAGAGTGAACCTCATCGTCCGGTATTTTGATTTTTGCAATCTCGCTCCGGCAATGCCGCTTCCCTTTTCGGCCTCCAAGGAGCTGCTTGCCCGCCAAAGGGGACCTCTTGAGCATCGCGCCTCAGGAGCTCTTACCGGACCTCGGGCCGCTCACCTCCTGGCCTTGACCACGGCATCGCGACCTGGCATACCAGCGACAGTTGAAGCCTGCCTGGGGACTGGGACCTGCCGGCGTAGAGCACTAAGCTACAGCGAGAACGAAAAGGGGGAACCATGCCGAAGCAAGATGCGCGGCTGCAACATCATACTAGGAATAATAAACATTGGAGCAAAAGCATTACAGTTTTTTACATACACCCACGGGGTTTGTCACAATTCCGCACAGGGAAACAAAAGAAGGAAACGTCAAGGGACCCCGGCTGCTGGGCATCACCGACAACGCCGAGCAGATGCCGCTGCCGCGCTCCGGGCACGGCGAGAGCTCGGCGGCACGTAGCTGTCGTCACTGGACTCCGGAGAATCGCTGGGCTCGGGAGAGTCGCTGGATTCCCAGGAGTCGTCGCTGCTGCTGGAGGAGCTGCCGGCGAGGCCGGAGGCGGGCTCGACGTCCGCGGCCGCGCCACACGGACTGCTTCCCCCGGGGCAGCACTCCAGATGCCGGCCCTCCTCATCAAAGACCTTGAAGAACAACGTAGAGGCGCCATCGTACTCAAAGTGGATGGCGAGGGGCCCCTCTGGACGGCAGGCGCCGACGACCTCGCCCCATCCTCGGGTCATGAAGATGTCGCCCGGGGGGATGACCTCGACCTCCGCCCCCGTGGCTAGGCCGCAGCACCTGACGTGCTGCAGCCACAGCTCAAGTGGCCCCCTCAGCGGCATCTCCTCGGCGAAGAACCTCGAGAGCCGGATCCACGTGCGCGGCGGCATTGCCGCCCACACCACGAACTTGCGCGAGGTCCCCTCGCCATGGGTTCGCCAGCCTGCCGGCCGCGCAGCCTCGGTCAGTCCGCCGAGACCCTGGCCCGCGCGGCGTTGGGCATTACCGCCCTGTCCAGAGCTGTGCGCGCGGGCGTACAGAGGAAGCGGGAAGCCAGGCGGAGGCCGCTCGTACCAAGGCCGCGTCACCTCTTGCCTTTCGCCGGTGTCGTAAGGGCGGCCGAGCCTCTTCTTCGGCGGAAGTGACACAGGCTCCTCCCGAGGGGTTTTTCCCTTCTCCGCTGAAGAGAATCTCCTGATCGGTGCCATGGATGCTGCTGCAAGACGGCGAGACAAAGAAGAAGAAGAAGAAGAAGGGGTGGGCAGTGAGAAGATGGAGATGAGTGAGGGGGGCTCTGCCCCTCCCCTCATTTATAGCCGGAGGGAGGCCAACCGCTGGCCTCCACGATCCCGCACAATGATGGTTTTTCTCTACATGCAGCAGAGTCTCGTCAAGTCGAACGGTTGCCGAGACGGCGTGGGGAAGCGGAGACGCCCACGTCCCATCAATCGCCACGCGTCGACCAAGGCTGCAGGCGGTTAGGGCCCATGGCACTCCGCACTTGCCCCTTGGCTTCACCTCGAAGCCAAGTTCGAGTGCGCCTTAGGCCCGGGGGCTTCTGTCGGCGTTCTAGGAACGGGGGTACCCAGACTTGCCTGCCTGCGGCCCACAGCGTGGCTCCATCGACGGCCTGGTACGGCCCAGCTCCAGCAACAACAACTCAAGACCCTCGTGAGGGGCCAAGCCTCATGAGGCGTATGACACCAAGACCTCCACGAGGAGTGGCCTCCTCAGGCTGGCTCCCGAGGAGCAGAGATCTCTATGCAAACCCTCACCTCGTGAGGTCCGGATGACGTAAGCCATGACGACCAAGGCCAGGCGGGCGCCAGCGGGCGCAGTGTACCAGTTTCCTCTTTGGTGCTAAAGGGGCAAGCGCAGGCGCGGAGTCCTGAGGAATCAGCCAGAGGTTTCCATTCCTGTGCAACAAGACCAAGACCGCCAGGACGGCAGGACGGAGGTCATCACCGAGCCTACCACGGCGCCACGACCAGAGACTTTTGCAGGCGAAGACTACTTTTGTCAGGATAGCATGTACTAGTTGTCTCCCTTCAAATTTGGCCGTTGTGGGATCCCTTCCCGCCTTTCATTTGGGAAGAGGACCAAGGCCACTATAAATAGGACTTAGCCACCACCGTAGAGAGGGATCGGATCGGACCCCCGGACGGATCATTCAGATCACCCTCACCCCACCAGCTCACTCGAGCTCAAGAACACCTCTCCTCCTGAGGCTGTTCGCCACTGTACTAGTTCATCCTCAGCCCCTCGAGGCCAATCCACCACAAAGCAAAACATTGTATATGAACGTGAAGGGAAGGGTTTGGAGAAGGCAAATGCAATGTAGACGCGGAGATTTTTGGCGTGGTTCCGATAGGTGCTGCTACCGTACATCCACGTTGATGGAGACTTCAACCCACGAAGGGTAACAGCTGTGCGAGTCCACGGAGGGCTCCACCCACGAAGGGTCCACGAATAAGCAAGCTTGTCTATCCCACCATGGCCATCGCCCACGAAGGTCTTGCCTCACTCGGGTAGATCTTCACAAAGTAGGCGATCTCCTTGCCCTTACAAACTTCTTGGTTCAACTCCACAATCTTGTCGGAGGCTCCCAAGCGACACCTAACCAATCTAGGAGACACCACTCTCCAAAAGGTAATAGATGGTGTGTTGATGATGAACTCCTTGCTCTTGTGCTTCAAATGATAGTCTCCCCAACACTCAACTCTCTCTCACAGATTTGGCTATGGTGGAAAGATGATTTGAGTGGAAAGCAACTTGGGGAAGGCTAGAGATCAAGATTCTTGTGGTAGGATTGGAATATCTTGGTCTCAACACATGAGTAGGTGGTTCTCTCTCAAAAAATGAGTAGTGGAAGTGTAGGCATGTTCTGATGGCTCCCTCACAAATGGAGAAGGGGGTGGAGGGGTATATATAGCCTCCACACAAAATCCAACCGTTACACACATTTGACCCAACTTGGTCAGACCGAATAGAAGAACTCGGTGAGACCGATTCAGTTCAAAATATGAACATTAGGAATCTTGGTGGGACCGACTGGAACAACTCGGTGGTACCGATGTGCTAGGGCTTAGGGCAAACATCAACTCGGTGGCACCGATTGCATCAACTCGGTTAGACCAAAGTGAAGCAACAAGGCAATAGAGAGGATGTCAAGCAAACTCGGTGGGACCGATTGCACATTTCGGTGAGACCAAAATAATTGCAACAGGCAACAGAGAGTTTGCAAGGCCATCTTGGTGGGACCGAGATCCATATCGGTGTGACCGAATTGTCTAGGGTTTCTGGTAGTGGCTATGTCAACGGAACTCGGTGGCGCCGGATGGAACATTTCGGTGAGGCTGAGTTTGACTTAGAGTTTTGGACATATGTGGAAATGAGAAAGTGGCTGAGGGTTTTGGAGCAATATCACTAAGCACTTTGAGCCAGTAGACCATTAAGCAACACCTCATCCCCTTTTAATAGTATTGGCTTTCCTATGGACTCAATGTGATCTTGGATCACTAAAATAGAAATGAAGAGTCTTGAGCTTTTGCCAATCTTTGTCCTTAGCATTTTGAGGGGTCCACATCTCTAGTCCATGCCATGCCAATCATTGAACTTTCTGAAATATTCAACTTGAATGGATATTAGTTCAATGAGCTATATGTTGTTATGAATTACCAAAACCACCCGGGGATTCATTGCACTTTCACATAGGGGTTGATGCATGTTTTTATCCTAATTTTTCTGGTGGCACTCTTTGAAGTTCTTTGTGTTGGATTGAATATTATGAATATGAAGTTATTTGATGCATATCGTATAATCAACTCATAGATACTTGTGGTGACATTGGAGTATCTAGGTGACATTAGAGTTGGTTGATGTGTGTCATATGGTGTTATTTTAGTACGAACTCTAGGGCTGTTTGTCACAGTTATAGGAATAGCTCAATGGATTGATTGGAAAGAATAACTTTTGAGGTGGTTTCGGACCCTACAAACAATTTTGTCTTATTTTCTCCACTAGATAAGAACTTTAGAGTAACTTTTTGTTGCACGTTGATGGATTGTTATATGATTCAATTATGTTAGCACTGTTGAGAGATTGCACTAGTGAAAGTATGAACCCTAGGCCTTGTTTCTAAGCATTGCAATACCATTTGTGCTCCGTTTATCACTTGCTACCTTGTTGTTTTTGTTGTTTTTATATTTTTTAGATTAGAAAAACATATTTCTACTATCCATACTACACTTTTATCACCATCTCTTCGTGGAACTAGTGCACCTATATAATTTACCATTGCATTTGGTGTGTTGGGGACACAAGAGACTCTTTGTTATTTGGTTGCAGGGTTGTTTGAGAGAGACCATCTTCATCATACGCCTCCCACGGATTGATAAACCTTAGGTCATCCACTTGAGGAAAAATTGCTACTGTCCTACAAAACTCTGCGCTTGGAGGCCCAACACGAGTCTACAAGAATAAAGTTGCGTAGTAGACATCAATGTATTACAGTAGTTCACCAAAATAAGTTATGTATAAACGTGAAAGCTATTTTGTATGTTTTTGTCTCATTAGTAACTTATCTGGTACACTATCTACAAATTCAAACTTTCAGCAAGCTATGGAACAAATGATTAAACAGCCACAACCACTTGAAGGTGATGAGGCTAGCACAGGCACAATGTCACCTCTTGCTGCAGTGCGTCAGTATCTCTCCACTAATAGTGCAAAAAGCACCTTCCTGCGTAATTCTGGGTTGGTTGTTAAGCTAACCTCGTCCAAATCGCCTACTCAACAAAATCTTCCGTCTAGATAGAGTGATATATCTGTGCTCCAGACACAAGTCCAATCCCTAATGGAAGTCATTTTTGAAACAAGAATAGTGGTTGACAAATGTCGTCAAGATATGAATGGTTTGAAACCAGACTATTAGACATTTGCTTCGTTTTTTAAGAGCAATGGCGGAAAAAGGGGAAGGTATTGCTGCTCCATCAGATTCTACAGCCTGAAACATTAGGACTCAAGTCAAATGATCTGTGCTTCTATACATCAGATGGTGCATTTATCTGCAAGGACCATAAACTTTTATGCCAACAGGCCTTTTGTTGTATGGATGTAATTTATTTTGTTGTGATACAACATTTATTATGAAGTTATTTTTGTATAGTGTAGGTTTATTCTTAGTAATGTATTCAGCATCATCATTCTCCTTTCGGCCAAAAGCATGGTAGGATCCCAACGGGCCAACATTCCTCCAGCCCACAATTCCAATTGGGCTAAAAACAGTTATGGGCCATAATTGGCATGTAGCCCACAGAAAATATATGGGCCTAAATCAGCATAAGCTTTTCTTATTTTTGGTAGGCCCGTGGCCATAGTGGGCCGTTAACAGGCCTAAACATAATATGGGCCCTTAGTAATAACAGGCCATTAACATGTGTAAATAATCGTGGGTTTAATTTGCCCATAAATAACAAGGGCCTTTAACAGGCTGAAAGTCGGATTGGGCCTTAATTGGGCAAGAACATACCAAGGGATTTTAGTAGGCCGAAAGATGATTGTGCCTAAAATGTGCCAAATAACCCACTGGTCATTAGCAAGCCAAAATGTATCTCAACTCATGGTGGCCCATTTACAATGCGGATATTTAACAGGCCGAAAGTCAGACGGGTCGTAATTGCGCTAACCTAATACACGGGCCTTTACCAGGCAAGAAGTGCAGGCGGGCTTGATATGTGTCAAAAAGTATATGGGTCGTTAATAGGCCCGATGTGACGTCGGGCCGCATATGGCCCATGTGTTTCGTCCGCTGTTAAAAGGCCGAAAAATACAATGGGCTGGAAGTGGCCCAAATCTACAGTGGGCTGCTGACAGGCGAATGTCAGACCTGACCGAAAATGGCCCAATTCTGTCACGGTCCTTTTATGGGCCGAAAGTTTTATTGGGTAATAAATGGGCCCAAATGTAGCAGGACCTTTAACAGGCCGAAAACACACTGGGCCATAATTGGGCCCAAATACTTAGCGGACTGTTAATGGGCCAGAAGTGACTGAAACATCTCCGTCATATCTATAATTTTTTATTGTTTCATGCCAATATTCTACAACTTTTATATACTTTTGGCAACATTTTATCTTATTTTTGGGACTAACATATTGATCCAGTGCCCAGTGCGAGTTCCTCTTTGTTGCATGTTTTTTGTTTCACAGAATATCCATATCAAACAAAGTCCAAACACGATAAAAATTTACGGAGATTTATTGGAATATATGTGATTTTTGGGAGGTGGAATCAACGCAAACGGAGGCCCACAGCCTCCACTACCCACCAGGGCACGGCCCACCCCCTGGCGCGTGGTGGTGCCTAGTGGGCACACCGTAAGTCCGTTGGGGATCTTCTTCGGCCGCAAGGAAGCTTATATACGAAAAAAAACATGTTAAAATTTCAGTGCAATCGGAGTTATGGATCTCCGGATATTTAAGAAATGTTTTTGGCCAGAAAACAGGAACGTGAAACAAAAGAGAACAGAGAGATAGGTCTAATCTCGGAGGGGCTCTCGCCCCTCCACCGCCATGGAGGCCTTGGATCAGATGGGAAACCCTCCTCCCATCTAGGGGGGAGGCCAAGGAAGAAGAAGGAGGGGGGCTCTCTCCCCCTCTCTCCCGGTGGCGCCGGAGTGCCACCGGGGCAAGGATCGTGATGGTGATCTACATCAACAACCTTGCTACCGTCAACACCAAATTTCTCCCCCTCTATGCAGCGGTGTAACCTCTCTATTCCTATTGTAATTCTATACTTAAACATGGTGCTCAACACTATATATTATTATCCAATGATATGTGGTTATCCTATGATGTTTGAGTAGATCAGTTTTGTCCTACGGGTTGATTGATGATCATGATTGGTTTGAGTTGTATATTTTATTTTTGTGTTGTCCTATGGTGCCTTTCGTGTCACGCAAACATGAGGGATCCCCGTTGTAGGGTGTTGCAATACGTTCATGATTTGCTTATGGAGGGTGGTGTGAGTGATTGAAACACATACCCGGGTAAGTGGGTTGTTGCGTATGGGAGTAAAGAGGACTTGATACTTAATGCTATTGTTGGGTTTTACCTTAATGATCTTTGGTAGTTGTGGATGCTTGCTAGAGTTCCAATCATAAGTGCATATGATCCAAGTACGAAAAGTATGTTAGCTCATGCCTCTCCCTCATATAAAATTGCAATAATGATTACCGGTCTAGTTATCAATTGCCTAGGGACAAATAACTTTCTTGTGTGACAAAAGCTTTCTACTAAACAACTAACTTTTAGTATCTTGCAATTTATTCGTAGTTTTATTCTCGCAAAGTACTTCTAGTTTTAATCTTGTTCTAGGTAAAGCAAACGTTAAGTGTGCGTAGAGTTGTATCGGTAGTCGATAGAACTTGAGGGAAGATTTGTTCTACCTTTAGCTCCTCGTTGGGTTCGACACTCTTATTTATCGAAAAAGGCTACAAACGATCCCCTATACTTGTGTGTTATCAGTGACCATGGGCCGCAATGATGAGAAATCTAAAACGGGTCGGTGACGGGCCGATTTGACACTATTCCTACAGGCCTTAACTACAAATGGGCCGACTGCAAGCAAGACATTAATGGGCCAGCCCGCTAACTTTGACCGGTATGGCCTTTTAACCTAAATGGGCCACTGTTGGGCTGTGCCACATGTCACTTTTTCATAGGCCCGGGTCATCCATTGGATGAATGACATCTGTCACGACGTCAAGCTGACACGTGCTTCCTCTGGCCAATGACAATTTTACACGTGGAAAATCCCCATTGGTCCGGGCTGTTAACGGGTTACCAGATCCAAACCGGAACCCGATAGCTTCACAATGACCCGTTACGGTGGATGCCATGTGTCGGTTACCCTTGATGAAAGCACTTCCATGACGCGCCATTTATAAATCGTGGAAGTGGACATTTCCGTGATGATAATTTGAGTATTGTCATGGAACACTTGTACGACAGCACAGGTATGACTATCTTGATTTTGGCATAAAATCATCACGGATATACATGCATGACAGAAAACGTGACTTATTGTGACAAACATGTATCATCACGGAAGTGGTTTTTTGTAGTGGTAGTACCGCTTGGGTGCTGCAAAAACGTCCAACCAAAACACAAGAAACAAGTAAGACCGAAACTGTCATAACTTTTGCATACTGGCTCCAAAATCAGTAAACTCAAGCTTGCTGGATTGATGACGACAAGTACTATGCAACAGCCACGTGGTATATTAAAAACTAGCAATGGATAATAGATGCCAATAGGATAAGGAAGAGGATCTTCCCCAAATATGAACCGACAAACTCTCCAACCCCGAAAGCAAAAAGATGATGCAAAGGAACTCTGTTTTTGATGAGCTTGAGTTTGACAAGAAGACGAACACAAACTCTAAAACCTCACAAAGAGAAAACCAAATAAGAACCAAAAAAGATAATGCCAAGGATACAAAGGTTTGAGCTATCTATGAATGATAAGATCAAGCTACTCACTCGAGAGCCTCCCTTAGTAGTGCGGCTATCGATCATATAACCTGGTCTCTCAACTAACACCATGAGACCGATAAAATAGAAAACCTATCAAGGACAAACCTTTGCCTTGAACATAGTCGACTTGAGCCAGATGATGACGATCTTGTACTCCTCAAGTTGGACCACGTTTCTTGATTGTGCAGGCTCGATGAAGACTAGTAGATCCCCCCCCCCCCATACTCCACTATGGGTGAGGCACTCTTCGGCACATCTTCACAAGTCCATTTTCACCACAATGGACGGCAAGCTTCAAGCATGATCTCCTTGTGATGCTCCACTTGAACTTGCACAACGCAATCTTGATGACGATCACCAGTTGATGCCATCCTCCATGGGTTATATGATATCTTCCTTTTGATGCACACCTATGGAAACATGCCTAACCCCACAACTAAAATGCACATGGATCATGGTTTAGTACACAAAGCATAATGGACAGTGTTTACCATACCGTGGGATCACTTGATCCCACTCGATGCATCTTCTACGCTTTGTGTCTTATCTCCTCTCTTCATAAAGATGATGTCTTGAAGGTAAACATGAATGTTCCATAATCTTCTTGTTTAAGACATGCTTGCAATAAGCTCAACTCTCACATGACCAATCTTTGGATAAATCCTTGAATACCACCTTGGTCATCACATAATATTCTACTTATAGCCTTGAAACCAATGAATTATATTCAAGGAAAGGCTATGGACAAACTCTTAAAATGTAACTCAAGGCAACCATATTCCATAGGGATTGTCATCAATTACCAAAACCAAACATGGGGGCACCATGCTATTTCAAGTGCATTTAATGCTTGGATGAAGTGCTGATGCCTTCTATCTTCCGGAAACGAACGCCTCTCTTGTCATCACCGACTATGGTGACGGATGTCCGAGGCATGACACGTCTCTGTACAGGTGTGCGCCATGCGGCAGTGTGGGTGAGTGAGTCAACCTTTGTGTCTTGTCCAACTTCTAGTCCACTTGCCCTCCTGTCGCGTGGCTCACAGGCTCTGCGAGCGCAGAACGAGTGCGCCACGCATGGGAGAGGCGATAGCTTGCTGTCAAAGGGTTGCTGAATGCAGGCCAGCTGGAGTTGGACGTTGTCGGGCGTGATTGTTCCTGGTTCTTGGTCTACGAGGGTCTTGGCCGGATGCGGTGGAGTAGCTTCCTTCTTGACTTAGCCGGGCTCGTTTGGCACATGCAAAGATCATTTTGCAGAAAGATCAGCATGCCACCACCGAGTTAGGCCATCTTCTGATGAGATTGCTTGATGTAGTTCTTCACTAAGATCTCCATACCACCACTAGTTCAGAGGGAGAACATAGTGATATGCAACTTCTCCTTTGTCTTGAGCTAGGACCAAAGGAGATTGTGGCCCATGCCTAGTTGGGTACGTGAACCCATTAGCCACGGTACCGATAGTCACTGTCATCACTAACTCTCTCCCTCTCTATGCAACGGTGTAACCTCTCTATTCACGTTGTAGTATCTACTTAAACATGGTGTTTTATGCTATATATTTCTCCCTCCGTTCCTTGATATAAGGTGTATAGATTTTTGAGAAAAAACCCGAAATATAAGGTGTATTGTGTTGCACCACTCGTTTGGACAATTTTTTTAGGGATTTGATTACATTTTCTTATAGCAGGCAAGCTCCTCTATTTTCTCATGTCAATTAGTCAGGTGTAATCTCATCCAAAACTTGTGAAATTTTCCCTCCATGTGCGTTCTTTAATTTCCATGCCAAAAACTATACACCCTATATTTAGGAACGGAGGGAGTATTATCCAATGATGTGTAGCCATCCTATGATGTTTGAGTATATTTCTTTTGTCCTACGGGTTAATTGTGGTATGGTGTGATTGATATGAGTTGTATGTTAATATGATGTTGTCCTATGGTGCCCTCCGTGCCGTGCACACGTGTGAGAATTCCCACTATAGGGTGTTGCAGTCCGTTCATGATTCGCTTAAAGTGGGTTGCGAGAGTGACAAAATCTTAAACCCGAGTAAGGGGGTTGTTGTGTATGGGAGTAAAGGGGGCTTGTTACTTAATGTTAAGGTTGGGTTTACCTTAATGAACTTTGAAAGGATCGATATGGTTGCTTAGAGGGTGGTGAATAGGAAACTACCAATTTTCACCTTTTCTTGACAAATTAGGCTTAGCAACAAATAGGTTGTCTAGATATGCAACTACGTGAGCAACCTGTATGATGCTATCAACAACAACAACAACAACAACAACAACAACAACAACAACAACAACAACAACAACAACAACAACAACAACAACAACAACAACAACAACAACAACAACAACAACACAAGCAAGCACATGTTTACCCGGTGATAAAGTTAAGAAGAAGGTTTTCCCTTTATCTTTGGGGGGAAAGCATTGACATGGTATAGGCTATGCGATGATATTGGATCTTGGAACTGGGATCAATTGAAATTGGAATTTCACCCAAAAAACTATCCTATGCATCTAGTTCATCGTGATCGGAATTATATATACAATTTTTGGCCTCGTGAAGGATAAAGTATCGCTCTAGCTTGGGGGAGGCTTAAGTCAATGTTATATTCATGCCCCAATCATGAGCTCTCAAGAGAAATTATTATTCAGAATTTTTATGCTCGGCTTTCTCGTGATGATCAATCCATGCTCGATACTCCTTGTACTGGTTCTTTTATGAAGAAGACTATTGAATTCAGGTGGGATCTTTTAGAAAGAATTAAACGCAACTCTAAAGATTGGGAACTCGACGAAAGTAAAGAGTCAGGTATTAAGCTTGAGTTTGATTGTGTTAAATCTTTTATGAATACCGATGCTTTTCACACGTTTAGCACTAAATATGGACTTGATTCTGAGATAGTAGCCTTTTTTGTGAATCATTTGCTATTCATGTTGATCTCCCTAAGGAGAAGTGGTTTAAATATCACCCCCCCCCCCCTATTAAAGAAGAAATTAAAGAACCGGTTTTAGTTAAAGATGAAACTATGATTTATAATGTTGTTCAAGTTTTCCTACTGCTTATATTGAAAAACCACCTTTCCCTGTTAGGACAAAGGAACATGCTAAGGTATCAACAGTGGTTCGCAAAAGTCATATTAAAGCACCTAAACCCTCTGAACAAATTAAAGTAGAACCTAGTGTTGCTATGGTTAAAGATCTTTTGGTCGATAATATTGATGGGCATGCTATTTATTTCTGGGATGAAGCTGCTAGAATTGCCAAACCTGATACTAAAGATAAGAACAAGCCTATTGTTGCCATGCCTGTCGTCTTAGTTAAAATAGGAGATCATTGCTATCATGGTTTATGTGACTTAGGTGCTAGTGTTAGTGTTATCCCTTTTACCTTATACCAAGAAATTATGAATGATATAACACTCGCTGAAATAGAAGACATAGATGTTACTATTAAACTTGCAAATAGAGACACCATCACACCACTTGGGATTGTTAGAGATGTTGAAGTCTTGTGTGGGAAAATAAAATATCCTACTGATTTTCTAGTTCTTGGTTCCCCACAAGATGACTTTTGTCCCATAATTTTTGGTAGACCTTTCTTGAACACTGTCAATGCTAAGATAGATTGTCAGAAAGAAACTGTCAGTGTTAGTTTTGGTGATGTGTCTCATGAGTTCAATTTTTCTAAGTTTCATAGACAACCTCATGATAAAGAATTACCTAGTAAGAATGAAATAATTGCTCTTGCTTCTATTGCCGTACCTCCTATTGATCCGCTAGAACAATATTGTTTAGACCATGAGAATGATATGCACTTGCTTGAAAGAAATGAAATAGATAAAATATTCTTTCAACAACAACCTATCCTTAAACACAATTTGCCTTAGTGATATGCACTTACATGATTATCATTTGTGAGTAGTTACCTTTGTTCTTGAGGCCATGGGAGAAGTCATGTTGCAAGTAATCATGTGAATTTGATATGTGTTCGATATTTTGATGATATGTATGTTGTGATTCCCTTAGTGGTGTTATGTGAACGTCGACTACATGACACTTCACCATGTTTGGGCCTAAGGGAATGCATTGTGGAGTAGTTATTAGATGATGGGTTGCTAGAGTGACAGAAGCATAAACCCTAGTTTATGCGCTATTTCGTAAGGGGCTGATTTGGATCCACATGTTTAATGCTATGGTTAGATTTTATCTTAATACTTCTTTTGTAGTTGCGGATGCTTGCGAGGGGGTTAATCATAATTGGGAGGCTTGTTCAAGTAAGAACAGCACCCAAGCACCGGTCCACCCACATATCAAATTATCAAAGTAGCGAACGCGAATCAAACCAACATGATGAAAGTGACTAGATGAAATTCCCGTGTGCCCTCAAGAACGTTTTGCTTATTATCTGAGACCATTTCGGCCTGTCCTTTGCCATCAAAAGGATTGGGAAACCTTGCTGCACTTATTGTTACTATTGTTACTTGTTACAAATTATCTTGCTATCAAACTACCTGTTACCAACAATTTCAGTGCTTGCAGAAATTACCTTGCTGAAAACCACTTGTCATTTCCTTCTGCTCCTCGTTGGGTTCGACACTCTTACTTATCGAAAGGACTACAACTGATTCTCTATACTTGTGGGTCATCAACCAGCGAAGGTGGGTTGGTAGTAGTGGCAGAAGTACCGCAAGTGGTACTACCGCGGTACTTCTGCTCTACAGCCGCTGATCTCGTAGAGGCAACAGAACACTGCGAATAAGCGGTAGTCACCACGGAACTGGATCAGCGGCAGTACCGCACAGGCGGTACTACCGCTACCTCAGGGTAGGAGAACAGAAGGAACAGGGGAATCACTCCATTGAAGCGAGAAAGGAAACGAGGGTGTAAACATGAAAGTGTGTATGTGTTGATTCCACCCAAACCTTTCTGAAGCGGACCCCCTCTTAACAGTACGGTGATCCTATGACTCAAATCCACTGAAAATGAAACGCAAGAAAAACAACCGTCTTCACTTTATATCTCCGAGGGGCACAAATCGTCTTGTGCCATATGATAGATTTTCTGAAATGCTCAATGCACATGATTAGTCCGCAAAAGCTTTGTCATCAATCACCAAAACCACTAAGGGAGAAATATGCCCTAACAATGTCCCCCTTTTTGTTGGATTGATGACAACACGGGATTTGCACAAAGATAAAAACAAGATAATATGCAAACCCAACATCTACAAAATATAGACGGGCTCCCTCTAGATGTGTGCACTAATTAAGTATGCTTTTGGAATGCAAAGCACACACACTAGGATCAAAACTCCTCTATATTTTATAGACAAGGCAATACTTGCAGCAACACAATATGAGAGATAAGTATGGATGCAAGACATAGCATGTGAGCATAAAGATAAGGGCACAAGATAGATAATATCTCACAAGCTAACAAGGTACTTGACATAAAGATAATGATAGGGTAGCATATGTCTCACACCATATGAAATAGGTCTCACAAGAACAAACCAAACACAACCGAAAGCAAAGCGATAAATAGTTCATGAGTGAAGAAAGTGAAGGCAAATAAGACGCACTCATGACCCAGCAAATCCCTAAGCTCTCTCCCTCTTTGGCATCGAGACACCAAACGGGCAAAGAGCACTACAACAGTCCCCAACGGTAGCATCAAAGGAGACCATCATCACCACTCCGCGTGCTCGCTTGACTCCTCTCCAGCAGACAGCTGAACCTCATCTGAGTTGGACCACTTGCAGTTCTGCGAGACCCACTCCTCCTCATTCGTGATCTTGTCCTCGGACCCACCATCAACCTCCAGCCGAATCTGCCTCATAATTGCCTTATCACGACTGCGGGCCTTCTTCCCTGCCACATGCGCCTTGTACTGACCATGAGCCTCAATGCAGAACAACTTCTTCATCTTTTGTTTGAGCTTCTTCACCCAAGATGGATCCTCGCCAGACGGCTCGTAGTCGGGCTCATCATCACCCTCATCCTCATCCTCAGGGGCCTCCATCTCAGGAGCAGTAGGGGTACCCTAGTTGTCCTTCTGCCTCAGGTAAACCACCTCATGAGTGGTCGGATAGCCAGTCACAAACATCTCCTCAGGAAATGTAGATTCCCATGTCTTCTCAATAAGCAGCATCAGATACGGCCCATAGATGGGGCACAAGCGCTCCGTCATAGCAGAGTGAAGTTCAGACCACATGACATGCGAAACATCCAATACCTGCTGAGTGTTCTTCTCCTTATGGCAAATGAGCAACATGTCCACAAGGTAGGAGTGAACCTGATCCAAGTTCCCAATGCGCGGGAAGAGCGTGTGCCTGAAGATGCAATGCATGATATCCAGGAATGGCCAAAGCTCATAGGTCTTCTTCTTGGTGGTGGGAGAAATCTTCAGCGTAGAATAGGGCCAAAGCTTGGACTTGTGTGTGGCTGCTTCATCCTTGAGAGGGCGCAACCCAACTGGGTTATAGAGCTCCTGATCATCGTATCCCAAGAGAGCCATGAAATCCTCCCACTTAGCAGATAAAACTCTTCCATTGGTCATCCATGTGAGGGTCCTCTCATCATCATGTCCAAGGAGGACCGTGGCATAAAACTTTGCCACAAGCTCGGCATCAAAATCCTTATTAAAAGTCATAAGCCTAACGGTATCCAGCTGAGCACCCAAAGCAAGGGCTTCACCGAAGTACTTGGGATCCTTCTGCATGTGACCAAGATCAATGGACCGGACAGCCACAAACAGATTTTTCTTCCCCTTTAGCACATCATGATAAATGGATTGTTGATGCTGAGTCTAGAAGGGACGGTGAAGGAGAGATGGGTCTTCATCATGGCGATATGGGTTGCGATGAGGAACGATATAGAACTCCTTTGAGGAAAGCTCATCCATGGTCTTGACTTTCTCCTTCTCTTTCTGCTTGCGGGCAACATGCTTGGTCTTCTGCTTGGCCTGAGCACTGGAAGTGGCGATAACATCCTCTAAGGTGCGGAAGCGCTTTGAGCCACCTTGGCGATCCAGATTCTTGCGATGACCCTGATGCCCAGAGCTACAACCACCTGGAACCCAAAACACAGAGCAAGGGAAAAGCATGTGTAAACAATTGCATAAGCCAAAGGATATAATAAAAAAGAACTGAAGGTTGGTATTAGTAAATTGGAAGTTGATAGCTTCGAGCGGTAGTGCCATGAGCCCATAGTGGTAGTGCCGCTTACAAGCAGTAGTACCGCTCCCAGGGGCAGTAGTACCGCCCGAGGCGGAGGTCAGCGGGCTGACCACTATCGCAGCGAGATCTGGCACTACCGGAGGTGCCAAGTTCAAATTTCCTCCAACCAAACTTCAATCCACCTATTCTAGCAGTCTTCTATGCCCTAGTCATGCCCCGATTTGAACAAAAATCAAAGAATGCACATGTATTGCCCTAGAACCTAGATTCAAAAACTAGAACCGTAGGAGAGGAAAACGGGGGCAATACCGGCATCTATGGCAAGAGAAGAGGGTGGGGATCGATCCCACCAGAAGGAATCACGGAAGATGGCACGGAATCGACAGTCCGGAGGCGGCCGCCAGTGCTTGTTCGTCGCCTAGGAGTGAGGAGAAGGTGAAGGAGAGAGAGAGATGAATGGGTATACGGGAGTTGGAACTCCCCCTGCCCGACTCATAACTCCCTGATACGTCTCTGTCGTATCTACTTTTCCTAATGCTTTTGCTCTTGTTTTGCACTCTAATTTGCATGATTTGAATGAAACTAACCCGGACTGACATTGTTTTCAGCAGAACTACCATAGTGTTGTTTTTGTGCAGGAATAGAAGTTCTCAGAATTGGACGAAACTTTTTGGAGAATTATTTTGGAATAAAAGAAAAATACTGGAACAAAGACCCACTGGAAGGGGGCCCTTGCTGCCCACTAGGCACCAGGGCGCGCCAGCCATCTCTGGCACGCCCTGGTGGGTAGTGGGGCCCACGAGGCTCCGCTGACCCTAACTCCAACTCTATAAATTCCTATTTTTGAAGAAAAAAATAAGACAGGACGTTTCATCGCGTTTTACGATACGGAGCCGCCGCCACATCCTGTTCTTCATCGAGAGGCCAGATCTAGAGTCCGTTCGGAGCTCCGTAGAGGGGATCTTCCGTCTTCATCATCATCAACCATCCTCCATCACCAATTTCATGATGCTCACTGATACGTCTCCAACGTATCTATAATTTATGAAGTATTCATGCCATGTTTACTACAATTTTATATGGTTTTGGTATGATTAGATTAGAACTAACCTGGACTAACGCTGTTTTCAGCAGAACTACCGTGGTGTCATTTTTTGTGCAGAAATAAAAGTTCTCGGAATGGGCTAAAAATTTACGATGATTTTTTATGGACCAAAAGAGACCCCCGAAGCACCAGAGCTGGGCCAGGAAGTGACCGAGGAGGCCACAAGCCTAGGGGCGCACCCACCCCCCTAGGGAGTGCCGCCGGCTTGTGGGCCCCTCGGGCATCCCCTTTACGTGAGACCGACGCCAAAAAGTCTTATAAATACCCAAACCTCCGAAAAGAACCCTAGATCAGAAGTCCCGCCACCGTAAGCCTCTATAGCCACGAAAAACCAATCGGGAGCCTGTTCCGGCACCCTGCCGGAGGGGGATACCATCACCGGAGGCCATCTTCATTATCCCGGTGGCCACCATGACGAGGAGGGAGTATTTCACTCTCGGGGCTGAGGGTATGTACTAGTAGCTATGTGTTTGATCTCTCTCTCTCTCTCTCTCTCTCGTGTTCTTGATTTGGCACGATCTTGATGTATTGCGAGCTTTGTTATTATAGTTGGATCATATGGTGTTCTTCCCCCTCTACCTTCTTGTGATGAATTGAGTCTTGCTCTTTGAGGTTTCATTATGTTGGATTGAGTATTGGATTTGAGAACACTTGAAGTATGTCTTGCAATGGGATATCTGTGGTGACAATGGGATGTTCTATTGATTCACTTGATGTATGTTTTGGCACTCAACTCGCAGATTCCCGAGGTGACATTGGGGTAATCTATGCATAGGGGTTGATGCACGTTTTCGTCCTACGTTCTCCGATAGAAACTTTGGAGTGATTCTTTGTTGCATGTTGAGGGATTGTTATATGATCCAATTATGTTAGCATTGTTGAGAGAATTTGCACTAGTGAAAGTATGAACCCTAGGCCTTGTTTTCAAGCATTGCAATACTGTTTTTGTTCACTTTTGTTACTTGTTATCTTGCTGTTTTTATATTTTCAGATTACAAAAACCTATATCTACCATCCATATTACACTTGTATCACCATCTCTTCGCCGAACTAGTGCGCCTATACAATTTACCATTGTATTGGGTGCGTTGGGGACACAAGAGACTCTTTGTTATTTGGTTGCAGGATTGTTTGAGAGAGACCATCTTCATCCTACGCCTCCCACGGATTGATAAACCTTAGGTCATCCACTTGAGGGAAAATTGCTACTGTCCTACAAAACTCTGCGCTTGGAGGCCCAACACGAGTCTACAAGAAGAAGGTTGCGTAGTAGACATCAAGCTCTTTTCTGGTGCCGTTGCCGGGGAGGTGAGTGCTTGAAGGTATATCTTTAGATCTTGCAAATGAATCTTTTTGTTTCTTGTTTTATCACTAGTTTGGTTTATAAAAGAAAACTACAAAAAAATGGAATTGAGGTTGCCTCATATTATTCATCTTTATCATGCCTTTCGTGAAAATGATGGAAAGGAAAATTGTACTCAATTGATAGAAGAAGAATTAAATAAAATGTTTGGCATGAAATCTTTGAATGGTGAGCATGATTGCAATGTTGTTGGTATGAATTCTTTGAATATGCATGATGCTAATGATATGCAAAGCCATAAGCTTGGGGATGCTATGTTTGATGTAGATGATATTTTTTGTCCCCCAAATTTTGATGAGAAAATTTATTATGATGAAAGCATGCCTCCTATTTATGATGATTATATTGATGAAAGTGGATTTGGAAGAGTGTCAACTCTACATAATAATTATCCCACTATTTTGGAGGGTGTTGAATCTTATTATAATGATAAAAGTGGATTTGGAGAGGTCATGACTTTATTTAGTAATGATCCCTGCCCCTATCTTGGGAAGAGGTGTTCAATTTGCTGTATGGAGTAAGACATAGGTATTCGTAGCTATATGGTATGAATTAATGGATAATAGACAAAAAAAAAACTTATGAATTAAATAATAAAAGTAGGTGGAGTTGTGGCAGATAATAGTTTATGTGAAGAAAAGCCTATGTCAGGTTATGGTGTGAGATGGACCCTATAACCACTTAGTAGGCTGAACAGTGACTGTCTTGTACAATGCACTATGAAAGCGGCCAATTGTTATAGTTTCGAGTTTCTTAGATCTCCCACTATTCCGAATGAGAAGAAAATTACTTATATGGAGAGTAATAAAAATTATATGCTTATGAATCATGAAAAGAAGGCTTTGTGTGGTGGTTATATTGTTGAATTCATACATGATGCTACTTAAAATAATTACGAGAGAGGAATATATGTTTTTACATGTCTCACTAATATCAAGTTTTCTCTCTATGTGTTGAAAATCTTGAAGTTTTGCTTGTTTTGTCTTCCTATGCAAGTTGATTCTTGTTCCCATAAGTTATTTGCTCACAAATTCCCTATGCATAGGAAGAGGGTTAGGCTTAAATGTGCTATTCATATTCTTCATGATGCTCCCATTATGTTTCAATTCTTATCTTTTATGTGAGCATCATTGAAATCATCATGCCTAGCTAAAAAGGCATTAAAGAAAAGCGCTTGTTGGGAGACAACCCAATATTTAACCCTACTGTTTTTGTGTGTTCACATGATTAAGCTACTGTAGTAATCATGTTTTATAGCTTTTGTTTCAATAAAGTGCCAAGTAAAGCCTTTGGGATAGTGTGGTTGATAGTTTATTTGATTCTGTGCAAAAGCAGAAACTTTTGCGTCCAGTAAAAAAATTGTTTAAATTCACTGGAAAATGGAAAAACTCTGAATGTTTTACACAAGATTTATATACAATTTTTTTACGTTGTCCTAATTTTTCAGAAATTTTGGTGTAACATAAGTATGATCATAATTCAGATCTTTACAGACTATTCTGTTTTTCACAGATTCTGTTTTCGATGCATAGTTTGCTTGTTTTCTAGTTTCTATGGCTTGTATTGCTCAATATAAATTGTAGAAATGATAGGGTACAGTAGCCATCATGTATAAACAATTATGAATATTATCTTTTACAGTACCCAAGTGAATGATTTGTTTTACTATGCTAACCCATCTCACGAAGTTCCGTTAAGTTTTGTGTGATTCAAGTTTTCAAGTTTTGGGTGAGATATCGATATGAGGAGAATAAGGAGTAACAAGACCCTAAGCTTGGGGATGCCCAAGGAACCCCAAGATAATATTCAAGGAATATACAAGCAACTAAGCTTGGGGATGCCCCGGAAGGCATCCACTCTTTCGTCTCCAACATTATCGGTAACCTTACTTGGAGCTATATTTTTATTCGTCACATGATATGAGTTTTGCTTGGAGCGTCATTTTATTTTATTAGTATTTTCTTGATGTTATTTAGAGTAATGTTTTGCATCTTTTATTTCAATAATAATGTCAAGTATAGCCTTTACATACCTATTTTGCAAGTCTATATGTGGCTGTTTGAAAACAGAAAGTTTCACGCTAGTGCGTGAATTCTTGAGAAAAGTCAGAATGCGATAAAATATTGAAATTTTATGCACAGTAAGATATGATAAATTTTCTACAGTGTGGTTAATTTTCAGAATTTTTGGAGTTAGTAAAGTGTGAGTAAAATTGCACTCTTTACAGACTGTCCTGTTTAGATAGATTGCTGTTATGTTTGCTTGTTTAATGATTCTATTTGAGGATAGGAGTATTAAATATGCAGAGGCATTTAGTATGCAATGTTAAATAATAATTTTAGTGATTTGCTACAGTAGAGAATGATAAGGTGTTTTATTGATTCATACTAACTTTTCTCACGAGTTCTTGTTGAGTTTTGTGTGGATGAAGTTTTTAAGATTTAGGGAAACCGTGATATAAAAGGAATTAACGAGACACAAAAGCTCAAGCTTGGGGATGCCCAAGGCATCCCAAGATAATATTTCAATAATTCTCCAGCATCTAAGCTTGGGGATGCCCCGGTAGGCATCCCACCTTTCTTCATCAAGAATTGTCGGTTAGTATCGGTTGAGCCTAAGTTTTTGCTTCTTCACATGATGTGTGCTATTTTTATAATGTCATTTTATTTTGTTTTGCTTGCAGTTTTAATAAAATGCTTAGATCTGAAATTTTTAAATGAGAGAGAGTCTTCACATAGCTACTTTATTATTTGACTACTCGTTGATCTTCACTTATATCTTTTTGGAGTAGTTTGTCATTTACTCTCGTGCTTCACTTATATCATATGAGTAAATGGTTGAATGTATTGAATATCATAAATCTGGAATTATATATGTTTCATATGATTATCCCATGGGGAGTAATGACTTCACATATAAGAAGTATAGATGGTAAAATTTATTGAAAGTTAGCAAACACAACATTGGTCACTTGAATAATTCATGAAAGAATATTGAAGGAAGAGAGGTTTCACACATAAATATACTATCTTGGACATCTTCTATGATTGTGATCCCCATTCATTATTTTTGAACTTGAGCAAATTAGTTGAAGTTAGACAAGAAAGACAACGTAATGAGTTATGTTTGGGTATATTTGTATAGAAGTTATATTGTTATGGATCCTCCAACATGTGGTGCTTGCTTAGGATCTTTTGCTAGCCTTCACCTGTACTAAGCGGGTATACTGCTTATGCATCCACTTCCTTAAACCCAAAGTTATTCCATATGAGTCCACCATACCTACCTATATACGGTATTTACCTGCCGTTACAAGTAAAATTGCATGTGCCAAACTCTAAATCTTCAAATAATAATCTATTTAGTATACCCAAATCGCTCATGAAGCGACAGGGGGCGGTCAGTATCTTCCATGCTAGGTGGGTTATTCTCATGATGAGTGTTTATTCGCTTGTCATTCATGAGAAAGTGGCTGGTAATTGGGATGCCCAGTCTTATGACCAAAATCAAATTCAAAATATAATAATGAAACAAAACTCCCTCGGATCGTTGTTGGTATGGAGGGCACCTATCGTAGGTTTAACACGGCAGATGCCCTAGCGAAAGGACTTAGGTGTGGAGCCATCGCTACGATGATTAGCTTGAAGGGGTTGAGTGGGACGAAAGACATGAGTTTACCCAGGTTTGGCCCCTCATGATCGAGGTAAAAGCCTACTCCTGCTTTTCTGCTTATTGCTTGAGTATCGATTACAAGGGAGCGGAATCGCTTGACCTAGCTATCGATCGGTTGTAACCCCCCTTACCTGCCGTAGGGACTCGCCTTTATATACACAGGTCGAGGCCCTGGTCTTACAAGAGTCCAGGTCGGGTCATACTCTATGACCGACCCAGGTTCTAAGTCGCCTTGCCTTGCTAGGCAAGTCGCCATTGGGCGGCTTACACCTCCGGGTCTTGGGCCTTCAGTCAACCCGCCTCGTAAGCCGCCTCCAGGCTTTCACGTCTTGGCTTCTTGGGCCTGTCTAGGCTTCATTGTAGAGTTGCCAACAGCGTAACCCGGCCCCTCCTAGGCGGGTTACACCATGGGGTTATATCCCTAACATTAGGCCCCAGATTGATTTGAACTTGTTCATGTTAATCTTCACTGTCTTTGGTTGGCGAGTCTTCTTTGATCCTTCTTAGTACTTGAACCTAGAATAGATCTTTATAACCCGCCATAAGGAAAGATGACGTCATGCTTAATAAATTCAGAAAAAACCTCATGACATCACAACTAATCTTTGCATTAATTAGTCGTTCCGAAAATCTAGGTGCCCCTTTTGCTATAGTAGTTATGACGCCTCCTCGATCTTCAGGCCTACCATTTCACTGTTCCACTTTTCCCTTATAAATAGGCACGGGGGGCTGCCCTTTTTCACTTTTACCTCAATCGCCTCCATCTCTTCTTCTTCCTCGTAGCAACCACCGCGATCGGAGCTCTGCCGCACCAGCCGTGCCTTGCCAGCTGCTCCGACGAGGCCGCTGCATCAACCTATTGTGACTAGAGCTCAGCGGCGCGTCCTCTCTTCTCCAACACCGTCAGGTATCATTCTTCTCCTCCCTCAGATCCACACTAGTTCATCCGAGTTCATAGAGTTCATCGGCGTTCATCTAGGTTCTTCTTGTTCTTCTGGCTAGAACTGGTATTTCAATCCAAAACAAAGTAAGAATAGTGCGGTAGCAGCTTAGCCTTCACTTTGTATCTTGTGTAGATGGCTTCCTCTTCAGAATCAGTATATAACCTGTTAGCCTTTCCGCCGCTGCCCCTTTTAGGTCTAGCAATTAGTTTCCTTTTTTCACCATTCATAGATCCGTAAATATAGCTGTAAACTGTGAAACCAGTTTCCCCATACTTAGCGGGATTCAGCAATCTTGGATCCACAAATAATTGACCCACCCTTTACTTTGCAGCCGGCTTAATAATGAACTTGTAACCAGCCAAGAATTTCAAAAGCCACTTCTTTCAATTAACCCGCCAATCATGCGGACGGCTTATACTTTCATAACTTAACCCTCCATATGCTCATAACTTGAGAGTTACTTCACTCCATGGCCAGGGCAGCTCATAGTTTTTTTAATGGCTCACCGCAATGTGTAGACTTTTAACCATAACTAGCTCATTACTGCTAAATCATCATGTAATCACTTGGGTCGCTTACCCTTGCAATTTTAACCTGCCATAATTTTATTCCTTGGTCACAGCTTTTTAACCCGGTCAATCATGACTAAGACTCCCACTTCTTGCGACTGGGTTGCTTCCAGAGTCTCCGAGCTCATGTTAAATGAGTATGTGGACATGGGGGTTTTGCCAGCGAAAGACGTTATCCACTGGCGGGTTCCCGGTCCTGAAACTACTCCTCAACCCGGAGAGGGTGAAGTTGTCATTTTTTCGGATCACCTCCTCCGTGGCTTTTCACCACCCGGGTCAAAATTCTTCTGGGATGCTCTGCATTTTTACAATCTTCATCCTCAAGACATCGGACCCAACTCTGTCTCCAACTTATGCCACTTCCAAGTATTCTATGAAGTGTACCTTCAAGAAGAGACCACTGTTGATCTCTTCAGAGATTTCTTTTATATCAACCGCCAGACAAAGATGTCAGACGGACCCAGTCTTGAACTTGGTGGTGTTTCCATCCAGAGGCGGAGAGATGTAACCTTTCCCTCAGCTGCACTGCCCAGCCACCCCAAGGACTCGAACTATACTTGGTTTTATTGCAAGGATACCATTCCAGCTGGAGAAAATCCCTTGCCGGGCTATCGCCCTTACCAGCTCAGCACCAACAGCGAGCTTTCGGGTCGATTGACTGCCGCAGACCGCACTCGGTATGCCCGCACATTTTCAAAGATAAGGGATTTAATATCCAACGGCTTAACTAGAGTTGATCTGACCCGCTGTTGGGTCGCATGGAGGATTTTACCACTGAGCCGGCGGGATGGCTTAATGTGCCAATATACTGATGATATAAAGGACCCGCAGCGCTACAACCAAACATGTCTGACTGATAAAGAGATAAATGACACAGTTAAGACACTGCTTGGGGAGTCTCTAGAAGCTTTCAGCAAAGCGGGACTAAATCCTTTCTCCACTCTTAACCCGGCTCCGGATGTAAGTATTTTGAACAAATCTTCATCTTGTTTATCTATCTCTTGTGCTTCATATTCTTTAAACTCTCGCTCATATATGTATACATGCCGACTCTTATTTCTGGAAAAAGAAGCTAACAGCCGCCCCGCCCACTAAGAAGGCTAAAGCAACAAAGTCTCGTGGCACGGGTTGTCGTAAAAACAAACGGTAGAAGAGCTTCTCGAGCTAGATGAGTCGGAGGTAGAACTTGATTCCCTTGGTCTTCTTTTTATGCAACTTATTGATGTTGATTCCTCTCAGGACGAAGTGGAGACGAGCCAGGCCAATGAAGCAGAGGTAACTATTATCTCCTCCGACTCAGAACCCTTGCCAAGAAAGAAAACACGGCGGGTCATCCGAAAAGTAAGATTTTCTCACCCTCTTGCTCATTTGGACCCCAACTTTCTATTGAAGAAACAGCAGCATGAGTCAAGGCGTCAGACCCGGAGCGGCGGCACTAAAGATCTCATGGCCGGCTTATCCAACACGCCGACTCCCCAAAAACGTCGCAATGAGGTGCCTCACAGCCCGACTCTATCCCTTCCACAAGCCAGTCTCATGCGTGAACCTCTTAATCCTTCTGATTCAAACTACCAGGGAACACCTCCATCATCTAGCGACTCAACTGGAACACAACTTCCTGCCTTCATTGTCGCCCAAGGGTAAGTATTTTCTTTTGTTGATAAAAACTTGTTGTCACATACTCATAGACTTGTACTCTTGTCACAGGGCTAAGGCCAAAACTAGCTAGAAACAAAAGGTGGGCGGCTCTTCCAAGGCTCCTGGAGCTTCTGAGCCGGAGACGCAACTACTGGAGACCCCTGAGGGCCCAATCCAAAACCCTGAAGACCCTGCCAGCCAGCAAAATGACCCGCCTCCACAAACTGATGCTACAACTTTTGAACCCATGGATACTGCTGTTAACCCGGCGCCTAGCCATGACCCGCCAAGTCCTAAGCCTACCTCTCCTACCCAATCAATTGAAGAGATCCCTCCTGAGCAGAACTCTGATATATTACAATCACTGGGACGGCTTATACAGTGCCCGGAGCCTCCACTGTGCTAGCCAAGCATAGTACCGAAGAAGAATCACCTTCATTGGAGAAAGGAAAATCCAAATTGGATCTGGAGAGCTATTCCTCGTTCAACGCAAGTGAGGTGTATGCGGACTATTTAAGCCGCCTTCACACAAGCCGGGACATGGAGGCCGGGCTAGTCCATTTGATGAAGCAGAAATATGAGGTATGAATATATCAAACTCCTCTTTAGCCTTGCATATATATGTCCATACTAGCCCCAAGTCTTAAGTATAGGAATAATATTGAGTATACTTGAGACTTGTGAAAATTTCCAAAGTGTAGCCCCCAAGGGCTGGCTTATCTTGATAAGATGAGCCGGGTCTTTTCAATCATTTGTGAGAACCAAATATGTAGCCCCCAAGGGCCAGCTTATCTTGATAAGATGAGCCGGGTCTTACAATCAGTTATGAGAACCAAATATGTAGCCTTCAAGGGCTGGCTCATCTTGATAAGATGAGCCGGGTCTTATACATTGAAATGACCTACATTAGCCCCCAAGTGCCAAGTATATTGCTTGCAATGTGCTTGGGACTTGAATACCATTGTTGAATATGAACTTAACCACCTTAACATTGCTTGTCACCCTTGGCAGGAAGCTTTGAGTTTGGGCGAGTCAAACATCGCCGAGTTGAAGAAAAATCTGGAGACGCAGCAAAGTGAACGCATCAAGGCTGATTTAAGCCTAAAATCATCATTAGAAAATATTGAGAAGATCAAGGCCAAATTTGATGAAGAAAGAGCCGCTTTGGAAACTGAGAAGGCCAATCTTCTAAAGAGAGTAGAAGATGCTGAGGCTCAGCATAAACCGGTGACTGAAGAGTTATCCGGCTTAAAGCAAAATATCTCTCAAATGACAGCCGCCATCTTTGGTAAGTAAAACATATATTTTACTGTATTGACCCACCTAGCGACTTGTAATATAATTGTTAACCCGCCTACCGACTCATGCTTGAAATTGCTTAATAGGTGCCAGGAGTGCTAGCCTTGGAGAGAACATTGTGATGAAGCTGAAGGCCATGTACTCTTTGACAAAGAAGTTATACGCTGGAAGCCTGCGAGCACTCATGGCCATATCAAACGGCAAGAGGCCCCCAAAACTTATAAAAACTGTGCTAGATCACCTATCCACAGTGCCGGATCAAATTGAAGAGGTGAAGCTGTCAGCCGCCCGCATAGGAGCCATTGTTGCTTTAAGCCGGGCAAAGGCGTGGCAATCAGAATTAGACCCGGCAGAGATGGCTAGCGGGTGTCTGGAATTTACTGACGACGGATTTGTTTTCGAAGAAGCCGACTTTGCCAGATGTGTTAAAGAGATGAGGCCTCTTGCATGTCAACTTGCACAAGAAGCAAATCTGTCCAAGTATCAAGCGGGTTATGACAGCAACAATGTTCGCATGAAGCCGCCAACACATGAGATTATGGACTTAACCCCTCAACGGTGTAAGCATATCTTTGCTCCTGATATTGACCCTTCTCTTATTCTTAACGATGAGGCGACCTTTGAGGCGTTAACTGGCATCGACTGGACATCGGCTGATTTCCAGATGGTAGACAACAAAGAGTCAGCACGGGATGACCCGGAGGCCTCTACCTCAAGGCGCCATGATGACAATAACCCGCCTGGTCAGAACCCAGACGGCACTGAGGCCGGCTTAACGAAGTGATGTAACTCCAGAAACACTTGATCGAAAAAACTTTTGGGCTCAGCTGTAGCCTTATAATAGGTAGCTAAAAAACAATTACCTGCTCTACCATGCCTTCGTGCATGTTTTGTCAACTATGCTTCAGCGACGTAATCTTTTTGATCTTTGCCTTATATATGCACATTAGGTCTTTCAACTTTGCCAAAATTTCATTAAAGCTTGATATATAATCTATAAAAGATCCTACAGTGTCTTGTACTGGTGACTTATGGTCACAATCTAGGGCGAGTTAAATAACCCAACAATCCAGGGCGACTTATAGCCATATCCAGTCTTTGAAAAGATCACTTTGGTGGTTTATAGCCTCAATAAGTTCAATGTAGAACAATATAACCCGGATTTACATGACCCGGCAACTTCTCATCTGTAAAAAACTTCTGCAAAACAGAAATGGAGAGTACATATAACTCAAATATTTGTTAAGACGGCTTGCAAGGCATGACCAAAACAGATTGGTTTTTGAAGAAACTCAATTTTTTGCTTCAAAGAAGCTTGGCATGAAAGCCTGTCATCCCGTAAGCCGGCTCTCACGTGACATAAATCCATCATTTAAACCTTAACTAGTTCAGGGTCTTATTGAAAAGATTGACTGTTAAGAGTACGAACGGGCCACATAGCGGAGAGAATACAGCAAACAGGTGAGTTTATCCTAGCTCACTATAAGCCGGCTCTCACGTGACATAAGTCGCCGTTTTAACCTTGATGAGTTCAGGGTCTTATTTCAAAAGATTGACTGTCAAGAGTATGGCGGGTCACCTGGCGGAGTAGCAAGTTGCAAACAGGCAGGTTTAACCCAGTTATGGCATGAAAGCCGGTCAAGTGGGTATGAAAGCTATACTCATTGAGTAGGAAGCCCCCAAGCGACCTATGGCATGAAAGCCGATCAAGAGGGTTATAAAAGCTATGCTCATTGAGCAGGAAGCCCCCAAATGACCTATAATATGGCACGAAAGCCGATCAAGAGGGTTATAAAAGCTATGCTCATTGAGCAGGAAGCCCCCAAATGACCTTATGACTAATCAATAATGACTCTTGCTCGGAAAATTTGAGATGAAATGACAGAGGCCCCAAAATTTGGGGATGCCGGCTTTATTATGCTGATCATAAAAAGGTATGTACATCAATGAAGGTATATACAATGATGAGAGCCAATCACTCAAGTGTAGTAAGGCCGAAGATGAGCGATGTTCCAGGGCCTGCGGGTCTCCTCCTCAGATGTGCGGGAATCTTTGTTCTCTCGTATGTCGATGAGGTAGTAGGACCCATTGTTGAGGTTTTTGCTGATCACAAAAGGTCCTTCCCAAGGTGGTGAAAGCTTATGCATCCCTGTCTGATCTTGAATCAGTCGGAACACTAAGTAGCCCTCTTGAAACGCCCGAGTTTTGACTCTCTGGCTATGATAGCGACGCAGGCCTTGTTGATAAATCGTCGATCGGGCTGCTGCAAGATCACGTTCTTCATCCAAAGCATCAAGTGTGTTTTGACGCGCCGTCTCATTATCAGCTTCAACGTAAGCCGCCACCCTGGGCGAGTCATGACGGATATCGCTTGGGAGAACCGCCTCTGCGCCATAAACCATGAAGAAAGGCGTATAGCTTGTTGATCTATTGGGAGTGGTTTTGATACTCCAAAGGACTGAAGGAAGCTCTTCAACCCAACAACCTAGCATTTGCTCCAAAGGAACCATAAGCCGGGGCTTAATGCCTCTCAAAATTTCTTGATTAGCCCGTTCTGCTTGACCATTAGACTGTGGATGAGCTACTGAGGAAACATCAAGACGGATATGCTTTCTTTGATAGAACTCGTTCATAGCACCCTTAGATAGATTAGTGCCATTATCAGTGATGATACTATGGGGATAACCAAAACAGAAGATCAGCTTTTTAACAAACTAAACTGCAGTCGCCGCGTCGCAATTGCTAACTGGCTCCGCCTCAACCCACTTAGTAAACTTGTCAACCGCCACCAGAAGGTGTGTCTTCTTATCCTTAGACCTCTTGAACAGTCCAGCCATATCAAGCCCCCAGACCGCAAACGGCCAAGTTATTGGGATCATCCGTAATTCCTGAGCCGGCACATGAGCTTGGCTGGAGAATTTCTGACACCCATCACACTTGCTAACAATATCCTCTGCATCAGCATGAGCCGTTAACCAGTAAAACCCATGACGAAAAGCTTTGGCCACCAAAGATTTTGAGCTGGCATGATGACCACAATCGCCTTCATGAATCTCTCACAAAATTTCACGGCCCTCCTCAGGAGAAACACAACGTTGGAACACGCCTGTCACACTGCATCGGTGTAACTCGCCGTTGATAATAGTCATAGACTCGTGCTAAAATTTCATCCTCGGGTAACTCGCCCCGAGTCATATAAGCTAGATAAGGCAATGTCCAGTCAGGAATAGCGTGAAGAGCCGCCACCAACTGCGCCTCCGGGTCAGGGATAGCAAGGTCTTCCTTAGATGGTAACTTGACCGAAGGATTGTGTAACACATCGAGGAATATATTAGGGGGCACTGGCTTACGTTGAGACCCAGGCCGGGACAACGCATAAGTCGCCTCCTTTTTTCCGCCGATAAAGGTGATCCACCTGATAGCCTTTAAAGTGACCAGCAATATTATCAACCGCCCGGCGATAAGCCGCCATGAGCGGATCTTTAGAATCCCACTTGCCCGAGACTTGCTGGGCCACGAGGTCTGAGTCCCCCAGGCACCTGACCCGGCTTAAATTCATTTCCTTAGCCATACAAAGGCCATGAAGCAAAGCTTCATACTCAGCTGCATTGTTAGTACAAGGAAACATTAATCTTAAAACATAACAGAATTTGTCACCTCGTGGGTAAGTCAGAATAACTCTAGCCCCTGAGCCCTCCAACTGCCTGGACCCATCAAAGTGGATTGTCCAATATGTGTTGTCAGGCTTCTCCTCAGGTGTCTGCAACTCTGTCCAATCATTTATGAAATCCACCAAAGCTTGAGACTTGATAGTTGTTCTTGGCACATACTTCAAATTATGAGGTCCAAGTTCAATTGCCCACTTAGCAACCCGGCTTGTGGCTTCTCTGTTTTGAATAATATCTCCTAAAGGAGCAGAGCTGACCAAAGTAATAGGATGTCCAAGAAAATAATGCTTCAGCTTGCAACTCGCCATGAACACCCCAAACACCAGTTTCTGCCAATGTGGATATCGTTGCTTGGACTCAGTCAATACCTCACTGACATAATAAGCCGTCCGCTGAACTAGGTACTCCTTACCCGCCTCCTTGCGCTCCACAACAACTGCCACGCTGACTGCCTTGTTATTAGCAGCCACGTACAGGAGCAAAGGCTCTTTGTCTATAGGAGCAGCCAAGATGGGCGGCTCAGCTAACTGTTTCTTGAGGGCCTCAAACGCTTTATTAGCAGCATCACTCCAGACAAAGTGGTCTGTCCTCTTCATCATCTGATATAGAGGAATTGCCTTCTCTCCCAGGCGATTTATGAACCGGCTTAAAGCTGCAATACGACCCGCCAGACGCTGAACGTCGTTAACACATGACGGCTTAGAAAGTGAAGTGATAGCTTTTATCTTCTCCGGGTTAGCTTCAATGCCCTGTTCTTAAACCAGAAACCCCAACAGTTTACCTGCAGGCACACCAAAGACACACTTGGCCAGGTTAAGCATCATTTTGTAGACTCGGAGATTGTCAAAAGTTTCTTTCAGATCATCCAGGAGGGTCTCCTTCTTCCTTGACTTGACCACAATATCATCCACATAGGCATGAACGTTGCGCCCAATCTGACTATGAAAAAAAAATTGAACACAGTGCTGATAAGTCGCCTGAGCACTCTTGAGCCCAAAAGGCATAGAAACATAGCACAAAACTCCAAAAGGTGTGATGAAAGCCGTCTTCTCTTGGTCTTTAACTGCCATCTTGATCGATGATAACCAGAATAAGCATCCAGGAAGCATAAACTCTCACAACCTCCGTTGCATCAATGATCTGGTCGATACGGGAGAGAGCAAATGGATTAGCTGGACAAGCTTTGTTGAGATCTGTGTAGTCAACACAGATACGCCATGTGCCGTTCTTCTTGAGTACAAGCACAAGGTTAGACAACCACTCCGGGTGAAAAACTTCCACGATAAACCTAGCCGCTAAGAGCCGGGCTACCTCTTCTCCAATAGCCTTACGTCACTCTTCATTGAAACAACAGAGGAACTGTTTGACCGGCTTAGACTTAGGATCCACATTAAGAGTGTGCTTAGCGAATTCTCTCGATACACCCGGCATGTCGGAAGGTTTCCATGCAAAGATGTCCCGATTCTCACGGATGAACTCGATGAGCGCGCTTTCCTATTCAGGATCCATATTAGCCCCCACAGTGAACTGCTTAGATGAGTCGCTAGGGACAAAATCAACTTGCTTGGAATCATCAGCCGACTTAAATTTCAACAAAGGGTCCTTCTCAGTAGTGGGCTTCTTCAGAGGGGTCATATCAGTCGGGTCAACATTATCCTTGTAAAACTTAAGCTCCTCAGTAGCACAAGCTGACTCTGCATAAGCCGCATCTCCTTCCTCACATTCCAAGGCGACTTTCCGATCACCATGGACCATAATTGTGCCCTTTCGCCCTGGCATTTTGAGCTGTAAATAGACATAGCAAGGGCGAGCCATGAACTTAGCGTAAGCCGGCCGTCCAAATAAAGCATGATACAGACTCTTGATCTTGACCACTTCGAACCACAGTGTCTCTGCTCTGTAATCATATCCATCACCAAAGGCTAGTTCCAGGGCAATTTTTCCGACAGGATACACCGACTTACCAGGCACCACACCATGGATGACTGTGGAAGATGTCTTAAGATCCTTGTCAGTTAAATTCATCCGACAAAAAGTGTCATAGTACAGGATGTTAATACTGCTGCCACCATCCATGAGTACCTTAGTGAATCTATAGCCTCCAACCTGGGGGGCCACCACAAGGGCTAAGTGACCCGGGTTATCCACCTGCGGCAGGTGATCCGCCCTGCTCCACGATATCGTGTGCTCAGACCATCTCAAATACTGCGGAATAGCCGGCTCTACCGCATGAACCGCCCGCTTATGAATCTTATGATCTCGTTTGCAAAGACTTGGGGTGAAAACATGGTATTGGCCACCATTGAGATGCTTTGGATTACTCTAATATCCTGACTGATTACCTTGCTGCTGGTTACCTTGACCAGACTGTCGGTTATGACCACCCTGGTTACCTTGACCTGGATAGCCAGAATTTGAACTGCCACCACCAAAGCCGGACCCCTGAGAACCGGATCCTGACCCGCCGGGCGGCCCATTATTATTGCCATGATTCTGACTGAGGTTGTAATTACTGAACTCTCGCATAACCCAACAATCCTTCGAGGCATGAGTGGATGGCTTGTTGGGAAGACTGTGCTTCGGGCATGGGTCATTAAGCGCTGCCTCAAGATTAAAAGGCTTTGCACTGCCAAAGGGCGGCTTACCATTACCGTTGCGGCACTGGTTCTTGTACCCAGTGTTGGTGTTAGCTACTAGATATGACCCGCCGTCGGGGTGTCTGCGCTTACCACCATTACCTTGATTGTTGCCATTATTTCCTGCCACATTCTGTTGTTGACCCTTACCATTGCCATTCTTCTTGCCCTTGTTGGACTTCTCATCATCAGATCTAGGATCTTTTGTGTTATCAGAGTATGCATACTTAATGGGAGCCGCCATGAGCTCGCCCATGTCATTACAATAACGCTTAAGCCGCCCAAGCTTTTGCCTAAGGGGAACAAAGTGACAGTTCTTCTCTAAGATCAGAACTGTCTCACTCACCGCAATACTGTCAGACGAGTGAATGATAGCAGAGACCCGCCAGACCCAATGGTGGGCTGACTCATCCTCGCACTGCACACAGTGATCAAGATCAACAATCGTCAGAGGCTGCTTGCATGTCCCTTGAAAGTTTTTGATGAAACACGCTTTCAACTCTGCCCATGAGCTGATGGAATTAGGAGGTAATCCTTTTAACCATGTGCGAGCCAGCCCATCCAACATCATAGTAAAGTATTTTGCACAGACCGCATCATTGACATCCAACATCTCCATGGCTAACTCATAACTCTCGATCAAACCCTCTGGAGGGAGATCAGCTGTATAATTAGGCACCTTGCGAGGACCCTTGAAATCCTTAGGCAGACACTCATTATGCAAAGCCGATATTAAACATGGCACTCCAACCCTCCTGGAAATCGTCCTAGCTCCTACTGAGGCTAAATGGGTCACCGGAGGCTGCTGATAAGCCCCCTGCTGGGCTGCAGCTGCCGCCTCTCGACGAGCTCTGGCTTCATCCACAATCGCCTGAGCATTGACCAGTAGGTTATCATCGCAGGGCGGGTTATCATCACGGGGCGAGTTACGACGCCGTTCGCTGCTGGAAACTGCAGGTGCTTCAACACGCCGGTTGTAACTTCGACTTGGGCGAGGGGTCGAGTGAACACAATCACGGCTGTATGAATAAGCCGCCTGCTGTGTAATGGCCGTCTGCAAAAGCTCAACTACATTCTGTGTTTCAACCGCGGCTAGTGACTCGCCCTCAATAGAAATAGCCGCCAGCCAGGTTGCCGCTGCTAACATGTTATCCACCGGGTTAGAAAAGTGCCCAGGCGGTGGTGTCAGAAAACGTTGCGGTGGTGTCTGATTGGGGGGCGCGTTAGGTGCCCGCTCCTCCCTCCGAGGTGGCTCAGCCTGGCGCGGTTGAGTCGCCACCCAACTCCCTAGCACCTCCGAGTTTAACTGACGATCCACCCTTGCATCTGGAGTGCTTGGACCTGCCCCTGGAGTGTCAAACAAACGCCTTGGGTCATATATCGATGGTAGGCGACTCTAATGCCTTCTCTGGAATACTACATTAGACGCGTTCTGCTCCAAACTTAAGCGCAAGCATCCGCCATGACATGTTCTCCCTCTGCGTCAATCTTAGCCTTTAGCGCGGTTGTTTGATTGTTTTCAGCCACGATGTCCTCTTGGACCTTGGTTATGTCCTCACGGACCTTTGCAATCTCTGCGTTGCGCTCTGCTTGGTTTGCCACGGTGACCTCTGTTGCCAACAAAGCTGTCAAGGTACTCATGAAATCTAGTAACACTTGAGTCGATGGCCTATCTGACCTGGATCCACCGACCCTTGCCGTGATCGGGTCAGAAGTTGTTGCAGCCGTCGTCGAAGAATTGAGAGTCGGCCCTGTGCCAGCCATAAAGATAGCAGCCCTGCATGGCGGCTCATAGGGGTCCGGAATACTGTCACCATCAGAATAGCCCCCAAACCCGCCATCTTGAAGCTGATAGATCGACTCCGTCTCTCCGGTTGAGGACTCATCACCTGAGTAGATGAGAGTCTCTCCCCAGATGCAGAATCCTCCGCAAGCTCCTTGCCTTGCGTGAAACCAACAAAAACATGCTTCCGGCCGGGTTGAACCCTAGCGAGTTGTGCGCGCCGAGCCGGCTCGATGATGTCAGTGCATATGTCCGGCTCAGGCTCTGATCTGCCAATCTTGCCGATGAAGACGTGAATCCCGCCAAAGGGGACCCGGTACCCGTACTCGATTGAGTCGGCCTCGGGGCCCCAGCCAGCGCCATTGATGTAGAGCTTGCCGCGACGACTCTTGGCCATCCTGCCAACGGCATATCCCTCGATCCCTAGAAAAGAGCCCTTCAAGAACTCGAAACCACCGTGCACTGGCCCCACGGTGGGCGCCAACTGTCGTGGGTTTAACACGGCAAATGCCCTAGCGAAAGGACTTAGGTGTGGAGCCATCGCTACGATGATTAGCTTGAAGGGGTTGAGCGGGACGAAAGACACGAGTTTACCCAGGTTCGGCCCCTCACGATCGAGGTAAAAGCCTACTCCTACTTTTCTGCTTATTGCTTGAGTATCGATTACAAGGGAGCGGAATCGCTTGACCAAGCTATCAATCGATTGTAACCCCCCTTACCCGCCGCAGGGACTCGCCTTTATATACACAGGTCGAGGCCCTGGGTTTACAAGAGTCCGGGTCGGGTCATACTATGTGACCGACCCAGGTTCTAAGTCGCCTTGCCTTGCTAGGCAAGTCACCATTGGGCGGCTTACACCTCCGGGTCATGGGCCTTCAGTAAGCCCGCCTCATAAGCCGCCTCTAGGCTTTCACGTCTTGGCTTCTTGGGCCTGTCTAGGCTTCATTGTAGAGTTGCCAACAGCGTAACCTGGCCCCTCCTGGGTGGGTTACACCGTGGGGTTATATCCCCAACAGCACCCGAGGATTTGGCTAGCCATGGCTTGTGTTTGTTGGTGGAGGGGGAGTAAAACTTTACCTTTCTATTTGGGAACTGCCTATAATGTGTCTAGCATGGAAGATATTGGGAACTCTCGGTCGTTACGTTGATAATGAAAGCATACCTCTACAAATTATATTCATCTCTGTTTTAAAAGCTTTGAGCTCTGGCACCTCTGCAAATCCATGCTTCCCTCTGCGAAGGGCCTATCTTTTACTTTTATGCAAGAGTCAGTAGTATTCCTTCTCATTTCAACCTCAATTATTCTCTAGTTGGCAAGTACCATTGGGTGGGGAAAGATCCAAGCATGGCCATTCAAATATATTTGATGATGAATTATTATTGTTGACAATTATCTATATGATAAATAAGTTGGGAGGCGAAACATTAAGCCCCTATCTTACTCTATGTTCGATGGATGCTATTTGTTCTAAAAATATGCTTTGAGTGTCAGCAATCATGGAAGATTATATGATAGTTGAGTATGTGGAATTTGCTAAATCAAAGCTCTTACATAGACCCTTCCTGAAAATAAGATGAATGCAATTGTTTGATGACTGAGAACATAGTTTGTTAGTTTTCAAGAAAGTTTATGGTCTATGCTTTAACATGTGAATAGCTTGTTACTTGATCATGAGAAGTTTTATGCGATGAGCTACTATTTATGATATATATTGATGCTAGAAAAAGTGTTTGGAACTATCATTGATCAAACTTATGCACTATGCTAGCATTCACACTTCATAAATTATTTCTTTTACCATTTACCTACTCGAGGACGAGCAGGAATTAAGCTTGGGGATGCTGATACGTCTCCAACGTATCTATAATTTATGAAGTATTCATACCATGTTTACTACAATTTTATATGGTTTTGGTATGATTTGATTAGAACTAACATGGACTAATGTTGTTTTCAGCAGAACTACCGTGGTGTCGTTTTTTGTGCAGAAAAAAAAGTTCTCAGAATGGGCTAAAAATTTACGGTGATTTTTTATGCACCAAAAGAGACCCCCGAAGCACCAGAGCTAGGCCAGGAAGTGACTGAGGAGGCCACAAGCCTAGGGGGTGCGCCCCCCGGCTTGTGGACCCCTCGGGCATCCCCTTGACGTGAGACCGGCACCAAAAATTCTTATAATACCCAAACCTTCGAAAAGAACCCTAGAGCGGAAGTTCTGCCACCGTAAGCCTCTGTAGCTACGAAAAACCAATCGAGAACCCGTTCCGGCACCCTGCCGGAGGGGGAAACCATCACCAGAGGCCATCTTCATCATCCCGACGGCCACCATGATGAGGAGGGAGTAGTTCACCCTCGGGGCTGAGGGTATGTACCAGTAGTTATGTGTTTGATCTCTCTCTCTCTCTCGTGTTCTTGATTTGGCACGATATTGATGTATCGCGAGCTTTGTTATTATAGTTGGATCATATGGTGTTCTTGCCCCTCTACCTTCTTGTGATGAATTGAGTCTTGCTCTTTGAGGTTTCATTATGTTGGATTGATTATTGGATTTGAGAACACTTGATGTATGTCTTGCGATGGGATATCTGTGGTGACAATTGGATGTTCTATTGATTCACTTGATGTATGTTTTGAAACTCAACTCGTGGATTCCCGAGGTGACCTTGGGGTAATCTATGCATAGGGATTGATGCATGTTTTCGTCCTATATTCTCCGATAGAAACTTTGGAGTGATTCTTTGTTGCACGTTGAGGGATTGTTATATGATCCAATTATGTTATCTTTGTTGAGAGAATTTGCACTAGTGAAAGTATGAACCCTAGGCCTTGTTTTCAAGCATTGCAATACTGTTTTTGTTCATTTTTGTTACTAGTTACCTTGCTGTTTTTATATTTTCAGATTACAAAAACCTATTTCTACCATCCATATTACACTTGTATCACCATCTCTTCGCCAAACTAGTGCACCTATACAATTTACCATTGTATTGGGTGTGTTGGGGACACAAGAGACTCTTTGTTATTTGGTTGCAGGGTTGTTTGAGATAGACCATCTTCATCCTACGCCTCCCACGGACTGATAAACCTTAGGTCATCCACTTGAGGGAAATTTCTATTGTCCTACAAAACTCTGCGCTTGGAGGCCCAACACAAGTCTACAAGAAGAAGGTTGCGTAGTAGACATCATTCACCGCCGGGAGTGAGTAATTCCTTCTTAGGCTTGCTGGACGGTGATGGGTTGGATGAGATTCATCATGTAATCGAGTTAGTTTTGTTAGGGCTTGATCCCTACTATCCACTATGTTCTGAGATTGATGTTGCTATGACTTTGCTATGCTTAATGCTTGTCGCTAGGGCCTGAGTGCCATGATTTTAGATCTGAAACATTTATGTTTTCATCATTATATCTATGTTCTTGATCCGATCTTGCAAGTTATACGCACCTATTACATGTAATGATCCGCATACCCCAAAGTGACAACAATTGGGATTCTTTCCGGTGACTATCATAATTTGAGGAGTTCATGTATTCACTATGTGTTAATGCTTTGTTCCGGTTCTCTATAAAAAGGAGGCCTTAATATCCCTTAATTTCCTTATGGACCCTGCTGCCATGCGAGGGTAGGACAAAAGATGTCATGCAAGTTATTTCCATAAGCACGTATGACTATTTACGGAATACATGCCTACATTACATCGATGTATTGGAGCTAGTTCTATGTCGCCCTAGGTTATGACTGTTATATGATGAATATTATCCAACGTTGTCACCGATCCAATGCCTACGAGTTTTTCTTATATTGTTCTTGCTAAGTTACTACTGCTGTTACTACTGTTACAACTGCTACAAAACTACCGCTAGTACTGTTATCATTACTGTTACTATCATTGCTACTGTTATCAAATTACCATACTACTATGCTACTGATCACTTTGCTGCAGATATTTAATCTCCAGGTGTGGTTGAATTGACAATTCAACTGCTTATACTTACAAATATTCTTTGGCTCCCCTTGTGTCGAATCGATAAATTTGGATTGAATACTCTACCCTCGAAAACTGTTGCGATCCCCTATACTTTTGGGTTATCAAGACCTTTTTCTAGCACCGTTGTTGGAGAGCATAGCTATATTTGTTGAGTCACTTGGGATTTATATCTATTGATCATTATGAAGAATCTTAAATATGATAGAACCAAGATCATTCCCTCTAAGACGAGGGGAGGTAAGGAACTGTTATCTAGCTCTGCACTTGATTCACCTTCTATTTTGAGTAAGCTTGCTACACCACCACCTGCTATTAATTCTGATATGTCACAAGTAATTGATGATCCTACTTCTGCTATGAATGATGCTTATGATGATGCTAGTACTTTGCTTGATAAGACTATGCCACTGGGTGAATTTCTTGATGAACAACTTGCTAGAGCTAAAAAAATTGAGAATGTTGAAACCAATGAAATTACTGAAACTGATGAAATTATTAAAACTAAAAATTTCAATTCACCTATTGGAACTAGTGCTCCTAGATACGAATTACCTAAGATAACTGCTCACACACGAACACGTCATCGTGTACCCTCGATGCCGGGGGTGATGCCCCGCAGCTCACGTCGAAGGAGACCCGGCCGGAAGCGCGGTATGCAAGCAATCGGGCGGGTGCTTTGATGACCCGAAACCCCACATGCCCAGGAGGGACCCCGTATGGACACGCAGAGTCTATGGGCTGCCCTAGGTCGACCTGATCGCCCCTAGGGCCTCGAGGTTCGCCGTCCTGCAACAAGAAGAATGAACGAAGAACGAGGAAGAAGAAGAACAAGGGAGAGAGATAAGGTAAAGGTAAAAAGTGGTAGATAGATTTGATCGATTGTGTGTTGTTCAATCTGCCGTCACCTCTCATCTATTTATGAGGTGGTTGGACTTCCCGTACAAGAAAAGGACACGAAATCACGTCCAAATCTTTCTGAAATTAACCGAACTCGGATTTAGGTAAGTCTGGGACAACAGTTCAGTTTTTAGGTCCCACAGGCCACAAACTACCTTGGATGAAGATGAGCCCAAAAGCAAATTTGACCATTTCAATGAGACGAACAACTTTCGTGTTAAACATTTTTCGTTTTGAGGCTGTCTTGTGGGTCGAAACGCTCGTGCAATATAAATAATTGGTGGCGCTACCTCACCCCGGGCATAAAAATGGAAGACCGAACCCGAAAAGACCGAGACCGAACCCGAAAAGACCAAATAAAAAACGGTCTGCAGAATGCTAAGACCAAACTAATTATGGTCTATTTGGTCATGATGTATTCAGGACCGAATAGCCCGTATAGACCGAATAGCCCAACCGTGCAAGATAATTGTTAACCTAAAGCCCATCTAGCAAGCCCAAGCTCCCAAGCCAGATACACAAGACAGGGCATACACACAGACACAGCCACACAGGAAACCTAGCCGCCGCCTGCCGCTTCACTTGCCTCCTATTTTCTCTCCCTCGACGAACCCTAGCCGCCACCTGCCAGCCGCCGTTCTGGCCCGATGCCCCATGAGCTGTGAACCCGTGACGACCACCGCAACGAGGCGCACAGCGGCCGTGCTTCCCTAACCGATGAAGAACGGCACCCTGAACCACGGCCCGGACAGGGACAGGTGACGACCATCGACCGGTGCCCCGTGCCCCGTGCCTCCGTGCCCCGTGCTGCTGTGTGGCGGGCCGCCAACCCCGACCCTCCTGCTCGTCCGTGGTGCGTCCATCCGCCGCCGGTGTAGCTGCTGGCTGCTGCTGTTCGTCACCACCACCGCACCACTCGTCGTCTTCCACGCCGGTCGCCGGCTCGCCGCCTTCTATCCTCTTCCGGCGCTCAACCTCGCAGCTGAAGGTGAGCAAGCTACTACTTCTCCTTATGTGCATCTGTGATGTACAGATTGCTGTTCATTTAAGTGCATCAATATATTTTTCATGTTCTCTGATGTTCAGCTTTTGTGATGTTCAAATTCAAGTAGATGTAGTGCTTCCTTGTAGTTGTAGCCTTATAGGTGTTGCCATTGGAATGCTCAATAGCTTTTTGTTGGTTTCTATGTTCATGGCAGATTGTACCATGCTATTTTTTATGTTGATTTGGAATGCTTACTATGTAAAGAGGAGGTGTGGTTTGCTGTTAACAAATGTGTTCGTGAGTTGTTTGAAGAATACCAAGGAAGATTAACTACACCAGAACTAATAACACCAGCCTATAGCCAAGTACCATTAGAAGGAGGAGGAGCAAGTATGATGAAGCAACTAATTGCAAGCAGGTTGAGGCAAAATAATAGTGGAGGAAGTGCAAGTAGTAAATCTGAGCTTGAAAAATACCTTGTCGAAGACTCTGAAGACCCTGACAAAAAAATTGACATCCTAGGATGGTGGAAAGAGAATTCATATAGGTTCCCAATCTTGGCAAATATGGCTCGTGATATTCTTGTTATCCCCATTACAACGGTGGCTTCCGAGTCAGCCTTTAGCACAAGTGGATGCATACTTGATGACTTTAGGACATCTCTAACTCCATTTATGGTACAAGCTTTAGTTTGTACGCAAGACTGGCTGAGAAGGTCAACAGATCCTATTGATATCAAGGAGAACTTGGAAGAATTAGAAGAGCTAGAAAAAGGTAAAGCAATTAGCCAACTTCTCCATACATGACATGTTAGCAGATCGCTTGTACCAAACCAATGACATACTAGCAGATTACTTGTATGAATGACATACTAGTAGATTACTTGTACTAAACCAATGACATATAGCAGATTACTAATATGCATGACATACTAGCAGAATACTTGTACCAAACCAATTACATACTAGTAGATTACTTGTACCAAACCAATCACATACTAGCAGATTACTAATATGCATGACATACCAATATATATGCATGACTTGTCAACTTTAGTAGAAAAAGATAAAGCAACAGTAGTAACTTTTGTACAAAACCAATGTATGGAGAAGTTTGTATGCATGAATTGTCAACTTTAGTAGATTACAAATGGACTAGCACAAGATGTTACCAACACTAAGATTATGAATTTGATTGAATTTACTTGTTCTAGAGTTGATTGAAGAATTTGGTGACAAGGTGAAGCAAAAGTGCAAGGTCAATGGTGGTGTTGTTGCTTCTTCCATGGCCAAGTCAAACAAGTGTCCAAGTTGACCAGCAAAGTGAGATCCACATCCACTCATGGTTGAACTGAAATCATTTGGAATGTGTGCTATTTTCGTTATCTTGTGCTTGTAATTTGTGACCAGAGACTTGAGAATTGAGAACTGAGAGTGAGAGTATTGTGTTGATGTCAAGTACTATGTTGTTTGCTGCTTATGTCAAGTATTGAACTTATGTGGAACCTTATATTTGTTCTTTGTTGTTGCATTGAAATCATGTACTGGACTTTATTTGTATGATGTCAAGTACTATGTGGTGGTGTTGGTTGCCTGTTTGTTGCTGCTTGTTATCTTCTTACTTCCTGTCAAATATAAATGATTATGCATGCATGATTCTTGTTGCTGGACCATGAATCATGTCTTCTTACTTCGTGTCGTATGAATCTTTTTTACTTGCTGTCAAATATAAACAAGTTTTGGTACTTTGTTACTTGCTGCCAAATGTACAAGTATTGGTACTTTGTTCCTTGCTGTCAAATGTAAACATGTATTGGTACAGCCGTACAGGAAGTAACATGAATGTACTGGTACAGGAAGTAACACTGATATTAGTTGTAGCAAATTAATTTGGTCTGTTTGGTCGGGACCGAAGACCGAATAGTAAAGACCGAAGACCGAATAGTGAAGAACCGAAAAGACCGAAATTATTTCGGTCTTTAATTCTAGAAGACCGAATTCTTGGAAGACCGAAAAGACCGAACTGAACAAACCAAAAAGACTGAACGCCCGGGGTGAGCGCTACCTATCAGAGACATGTGTGATTAGGCGCGCCACTTTTTGCCTGGTGGTAGAGCTGCACGCGAATGGCTCTAACTTTTACATACGATCTCGGATTGAGATGGTTTTTATATCAAAATCGATCATTTCGACGAGACGAAGACAATCCATGTAGAACATTTTCTCATATGAGGTCGTCTTGGAGGCTTAATCGGCCAAACTGCACTTGAATATAAGATCTTAGTACTTTGAGCATAGTTTTGGCCTTCGAGATGAAATTGGAAGGCGATGGCCCAACCTTCAAAGATGTTCATGCCGCATATACAAAAAAAATCATGTATATCACTTCTCCATTTGAGGCCATCTTAGTTAAGTTTTTCACCGTGCCAAAATTGGGTGTCAACACATGCCCCCCTGTTTTTCGGCAAAACTTGTGTGCCGAAAAATAACTTGCACGGAGTTTGTTCTAAGCACGATGTCGAAAATACACTGGCCATTAGCATGTTTTTAGGATGATAAGTATATATCATCCGTTGCTTGTTTGAACCTCTTGATGCAAACTTGGGTGAAAACTTCTCAATTTCTATAACAATCCGATGATAAAGTTCCATTAATATGTATCTCAAAACCATCCATAGAACCATATTGTTCACCCTTTTGCTAGGATTTTGCAGATAATCAAGAATGAAATTCCTCCAATCCTTGCTTCGCCTGCATAAAAGTTTCATTAGTGGCCGAAACAATGAACTCCAATTCGGCCTTACCTACGTTGGCGAGAATAAGCATCGGCAATTGATAAATATGCAATACACCATGATCAACATAGTAGCCGGATGCTTGCTGTGCCAACTCATTTGCTCTTCAATTGTCATGTCCAGATATATGAGTAGTATTAAAGCAACCCAAGGTAAATTTTACATCTAGACATGCTTCAAGATAAATTATAAGTGAGTCGTCAAAACATTGATAACCCTTGGATCTTTGTTGCACTTCTCATAACGAATCACCGAACGCCTCAATATGTGTAGCACATATGGCAACCAAAGGCTTGTCTCGCTTTCCAATCGAACTAAGAACGATGTTCGAATACTACATCGGCCATGCTTTGACATATTCTTAGGGCGATAGATAAATATCGGCCATTACCATGAGGTCCATCTAGAATTCACCCACCAAAGCATGTAAAGCCGAAATAAACAAATGAAATAGCAATAAAATATCTCGGACCCTTTGTATTAGCAACAAAAATGTAACTAACCAAATGTATAGTGATTTGGTAATACCCTCTCATGATATAGAAAATTATGTTGCATCCATGGATAACAATAAATCCATGGAGGGTAATTGATGATACCTAGGGATGAATTCCTTGGCAAAGGCATCAATGGTATGGTTGAAGAAAATAAATGATGTGCTAACGGAAGATTTTGATGTTGCGATGCACACCTTTGGCTTAATTGTTTGTTGCTTCCATCCTTCTCTTTCTTCACTTTTATTGTACTTGTTGCAATAGAAGCATGCACATCATTTTTGTTTTGATTGATCCTCTTGGGAACCCATGCCATGTTCTTCTTTCTCAGCTCTTGTGCACTAAGATTTAGTAATTCCTTCTTTTGCCAATATGATAAGCTGAGTGGGCACCTCGGCTGTGATTCTGTTTCAACCAATGGCAACTCTTTTTTGGCCTTGTGCACCCTCAACTTCTTTTCTTCAGATTTGGCACTTTGATTTTTAACAACTGATTGCTTCACTTCTTTGCCTTTTGTTGCCAATGACAACACTTTAATTGGCTCCTTGTTATTTAAGATCAAATCTGCACCTGATTGCTTCACTTCTTTGCCTTTTGTTGCCAATGCCAACACATTAATTGGCTCCTTGTTGTTTGAGATCAAATCTGCACACTTGCGACCATCTTTCTTGACCCAGTATACTTGCTTGACCACCTCTTTCTTCGTCCATGGGGTCTGGAGCGATTCCTTTTTATTGAAACGGTCTTTAACATATGATTGTTCATCAAACTTTGACCTTCTTGGAGCTACACAATGGTGGTGAGATGGTATCAAATAAGATGGAGAATGCGTGCTTGTATCATACCTCTCCCACAAAGGATATGGATTTACATGAGCATGGGGAGGCATCCACGGCATTGGCGTTGGCGGTCCAATACCGATCCTCGGATTTGCGCCTAGGGGGTGATCTTGATACTTTTGAATTACTTGGCTGATAAACACTTTTGTCCTCACTCTTCTTCTGATATTTTTCCAATAGTTGTGTGAGAGTGACTTCCGACCTTTTACCTTTTTGCTTACCTCGGCCTTTGCTTTCTTTTGGTTTGCTTTCATAGATCATTGGATTTGCTTGCTGCCCCCAGTCCTTGGCATCTTCATTGTAGCTTTGATGGAATTCTCGCCATCAAGTTTATGTTCATTATGACCTTCAACAACTTCTTTACTTGAAAGCTTGATCCCGTCACCCGTAGTTTTTACCTTCTCATGTTTAAATGGATCGGCTTGAAGCAGCTGATGCAAAAACCTTTTTCCATCAGGACCAATCGGAATAGAATGGTCATCCTTTGGTGTTTCAACAAATCTCAATTGTCCTTTATCAATGGCCGATTTGACTATTTGATGAAACATATTGCAATCCTCAAAATTATGTTTGAACGAATGATGCAACCTGCAATACATTCATCTTTGGATATATGGCTCGACATGGTGATCAAGAATTCTTATGTAATTATTTTTCAGCAATAAATCAAATATTTGATCATACATGGCTGAATTGAAGGTAATTTTTTTATTTTCTAGCCGATCTTGCTGTGAGAACGGCTTTGGAGTTAAGCAAACGAATGGTTCAGATTTTGTATCGCCCCATTCGGCTATGAATTTTATTTTGCATTCTTTTACCGGTGTCATTGGATAAGATATTATACTAGCATCGGTTTTCTGAAAAGAATCTAACCTTGGCTTTAAGTTTTTGAAACAAAAATAGTTAGAACATGCATGCCTCAATTGAGACCAAGAGTAAGCCAAGTATGAAACAAGCAAAGCTACCCATGTAGATTTAAACTCTGAAAACAACAGGGAAAGCTTTGATTGTAATAATTTTTCACTATCGGTCTTTATAAATGGCACAATGGGTTGAACGGTATTCTCTAGAACAATTTTATTGCTAACAAGTATCTTCATTGGTATTTCAATTATGAGAATTTTTCTAATAGATGCATCAACTATGAAGTTGCGACCAAATCTCGAAATAGGTAAATTACTTGCTAGGCATAGCTCTTCAAATGTGTTGGGAGAGCATGATGGTGGTGTGACTTGAACAATATCTTGCTCCATCTTTGGATGGCTCCACGACACCTTGTCATCATCTTTTTCTTGATTCCGTGCATCATTACTTTGAAGATCCTTGTCAGCCAAACTTTGTTCGGATACTTGCCCTTGTCCTTGAGGCTTGTCAATTTCTACGGCAAGGAACTCATAGGGTAGGAAGTAGGTTCCATTAACTTCAGAAAAATCAAGCACGGCTGTTTTCCTATGCTTGCCTGCTATTTCTTGAGCTTGCGTTGGTTTTTCCCTTGAAGAGGAAAGGGTGATGCAGCAAAGTAGAGATAAGTATTTCCCTCAGTTAAGAACCAAGGTATCAAATTCAGTAGGAGATACAAGCAAGTCCCCAATCTATGCACCTGCACAAACAATCAAACACTTGCACCCAACGCGATAAAGGGGTTGTCAATCCCTTCATGGTCACTTGCAAGGATAAGATCTGATAGAGATAGATATAAAAGATTACTAAAATGTAAAACAAAATAAAAGTAAATAAATTACAGCAAGGTATTTTTGGGTTTTTGGTTTATAGATCTAAAAATATATGATGGAAAATAGACCCGGGGGCCATAGGTTTCACTAGAGACTTCTCTCTTGAAGGCAAATAATACGGTGCGTAAACAAATTACAGTCAAGCAATTGATAGAAAAGCGCAAAGTTAGGACGATATCCAAGGCAATGATTATGCATATAGGCATCATGTCCGTGTCAAGTAGACCGAAACGATTCTGCATCTACTACTATTACTCCACACATCGACCGCTATCCAGCATGCATCTAGAGTATTAAGTTCATAAAGAACGGAGTAACGCCTTAAGTAAGATGACATGATGTAGAGGGATAAACTCAAGCAATATGATGAAAACCCCATCTTTTTACCCTTGATGGCAACAATACAAATACGTGCCTCGCTACCCCTACTTTGTCACTGGTTGAGGCCACCCCGAGATTGAACCCAAAACTAAGCACCTCTCCCATTGCAAGAAGAACCAATCTAGTTGGCCAAACCAAACCGATAATTCGAAGAGAAATACAAAGATATCAAATCATGCATATAAGAATTTAGAGAAGATTCAAATAATATTCATAGATAATCTAATCATAAATCCACAATTCATCGGATCTCGACAAACACACCGCACAAGAATATTACATCGGATAGATCTCCAAGAACATCGAGGAGAACATGGTATTGAGAATCAAAGAGAGAGAAGAAGCCATCTAGCTACTAGCTATGGACCCGTAGGTCTGTGGTAAACTACTCACGCTTCATCAGAAGGGCAATAGAGTTGATGTAGAAGCCCTCCGTGATCGAATCCCCCTCCGGCAGGATGCCAGAAAAGGCCCCAAGATGGGATCTCATGCGTACAGAAGGTGACGATGGTGGAAAAGTATTTTGGTGGACGCTTCTGGTCGTTTGGGAATATTTCTGAATTTATAGGCCAAAGATTAGTGTTGGAGGACTCCCGTGGGGCCCACAAGCCAGGGGGCGCCCCCCCTAGGGGGCGCCCTGAGGGCTTGTGGAGCCCTCGGGGCTCTTCTGACTTCCTCTCCAAGTCCTACGTGTGTCTTCTAGTCCAAGAAAAATCATCGTAAAGTTTTATTCCGTTTGGACTCCGTTTGATATTCCTTTTCTGTAAAACTCAAAAACAAGGAAAAAAACAGAAACTGGCACTGGGCTCTAGGTTAATAAGTTAGTCCCAAAAATCATATAAAATAGCATATTAATGCACATAAAACATCCAAAACAGATAATATAATAGCATGGAACAATCAAAAATTATAGATACATTGGAGACGTATCAAGCATCCCCAAGCTTAATTCCTGCTCGTCCTCGAGTAGGTAAATGATAAAAACAGAATTTTTGATGTGGAATGCTACCTACCATATTTATCCATGTAATTTTATTTATTGTGGCATGAATATTCAGATCCATAAGATTCAAAACAAAAGTTTAATATTGACATAAAAACAATAATACTTCAAGCATACTAATAAAGCAATCATGTCTTCTCAAAATAACATGGCCAAAGAAAGTTATCCCTACAAAATCATATAGTTTGGCTATGCTCCATCTTTATCACACAAAGTATTAAATCATGCACAACCCCGATGACAAGCCAAGCAATTGTTTCATACTTTTGATGTTCTCAAACTTTTTCAACTTGCACGCAATACATGAGCGTGAGCCATGGATATAGCACTATAGGTGGAATAGAATATGGTGGTTGTGGAGAAGACAAAAAGAAGGAGATAGTCTCACATCAACTAGGCGTATCAACGGGCTATGGAGATGCCCATCAATAGATATCAATGTGAGTGAGTAGGGATTGCCATGCAACGGATGCACTAGAGCTATAAGTTTATGAAAGCTCAAAAAGAAACTAAGTGGGTGTGCATCCAACTCGCTTGCTCACGAAGACCTAGGGCAATTTGAGGAAGCCCATCATTGGAATATACAAGCCAAGTTCTATAATGAAAAATTCCCACTAGTATATGAAAGTGACAACATAGGAGACTCTCTATCATGAAGATCATGGTGCTTCTTTGAAGCACAAGTGTGGTAAAAGGATAGTAGCATTGCCCCTTCTCTCTTTTCTCTCATTTTTTCCTTTTTTTATTTGGGCTTCTTTGGCCTCTTTTATTTTTTGTAAAGTCCGGAGACTCATCCCAACTTGTGAGGGAATCATAGCTTCCATCATCCTTTCCTCACATGGGACAATGCTCTAATAATGATGATCATCACACTTTTATTTACTTACAACTCAAGAATTACAACTCGATACTTAGAACAAAAATATGACTCTATATGAATGCCTCCGGCGATGTACCGGGATGTGCAACGATTAAGATAGACATGTATAAAAAATATGAATAGTTGCCTTGCCACAAATACTATGTCAATACATGATCATGCAAAGCAATATGACAATGATGGAGCATGTCATAATTAAAACGGAACGGTGGAAGTTGCATGGCTATATATCTCAGAATGGCTATGGAAATGCCATAATAGGTAAGTATGGTGGCTGTTTTGAGGAAGGGTATATGGTGGGTGTAGTGCACCGGCGAAAGTTGCGCGGTACTAGAGAGGCTAGCAATGGTGGAAGGGCGAGTGTGTATAATCCATGGACTCAACATTAGTCATAAAGAACTCACATACTGTTTGCAAAAGTCTATTAGCTATCGAAACAAAGTACTACATGCATGCTCCTAGGGGGATAGATTGGTAGGAAAAGACCATCGCTCATCCCCGACGGAAACTCATAAGGAAGACAATCAATAAATAAATCATGCTCCGACTTCATCACATAACGGTTCACCATACGTGCATGCTATGGGAATCACAAACTTTAACACAAGTATTTATACCAACCCACAATTACTCACTAGCATGACTCTAATATCACCATCTTTATATCTCAAAACAAACGCAAGGAATCAAACTTCTCATAGTATTCAATGCTCTTTATATGAAAGTTTTTATTATATCCCTCTTGGATGCCCATCATATTAGGACTAAATTCATAACCTATGCAAATTACCATGCTGTTTAGAGAGACTCTCAAAATAATATAAGTGAAGAAATAGAGTTCAACAATTTCTATAAAATAAAGCCACCGCCGTGCTCTAAAAAGATATAAGTGAAGCACTAGAGCAAAATTGCCTAGCTCAAAAGATATAAGTGAAGCACATAGAGTATTCTAATAAATTCATGATTCATGCGTGTCCCTCTCAAAAGGTGTGTACAGAAAGGATGATTGTGGCAAACTAAAAATCAAAGACTCAAATAATACAAGACGCTCCAAGCAAAACACATATCATGTGGTGAATAAAAATATAGCCTCAAGTAAATTTACCGATAGACGAAGACTAAAGAGGGGATGCCATCCGGGGCATCCCCAAGCTTAGATGTGTGGTTGTCCTTGAATATTACCTTGGGGTGCCTTGGGCATCCCCAAGCTTAGGCTCTTGCCACTCCTTATTCCATAGTCCATCAAATATTCACCCAAAACTTGAAAACTTCACAACACAAAACTCAACAGAAAACTCATGAGATCCATTAGTATAAGAAAATAAATCACCACTTTTTGGTACTGTTGTGAACTCATTATTTATTTATATTGGTGTAATATCTACTGTATTCCAACTTCTCCATGGTTCATACCCCCCGATACTACCCATAGATTCATTAAAATAAGCAAACAAGACATAGAAAACAGAACAGTCTGTGAAGATATGAATTGTTATAATACTTCTGTAACTCCAAAAATTCTGAAAAAATAGGAAAACAGAGTAAATTTGTATATAAATCTTTTGTCAAAAATTCAGGGCTTTTCCACCCTCCAGTGAATTTAAACAATTCTCTTACTGGACGCAAAAGTTTCTGTTTTTCAGCAAGATCAAATCAACTATCAACGTAAGCCATCGCAAAGGTCTTACTTGGCTCAAACACTAACTAAAACACCAAAACACAATTAGTAAAGAGGTAATAATGTGTATTTATTGAAAAACAGAACCAAAAACAAAAAAATAAAAAGAAAATTGGGTTGCCTCCCAACAAGCGCTATTGTTTAATGCCCCTAGCTAGGCACAAAACATAGATCTAGGTATTGTAATAGAAGTGAGGGAGATCATCCATGCTTATCTTATATTCCCTCCTATCGGCAGCAAGCTTTCTTTGTGGCAAACAAAAATAATCAAAAGGGCTAAATTTGATAGGGTAAGGATCTATAAGATCAAGTTTGGGAGGAATTGGTTCCTCCTTCTGCCCTTTGTATTTGATAATTAAGTTTGGGACTTTCTTTCTTAGGTTTTCATTGTAAGCAGCATAATCCGGAGATTGCAATCTCCTAGTTTCTTCTTGATTAAAAAGGATCTCTTCTATAGGGGGACAACCACCATTAATATTATAATGAGCAAATATTTCACCGGCCTCTTTCATGATAAACCTAAACTCATGAGCTAGAAATATAGTGGTGACACGTTTAACAGAGGGATCATGAATATTGGAAAATTCTAGTAAAAGCCTTTGTATGCATGGATGCATGTGAACAAATTGTCTTTCAAATTCAACTATAAGCAAAGATATTGCATCCGCAAGACTAATAGTTTTATTCAGAATTGACCCTCCAAGCATGGGTAAAGTACCGGCACAAGTAAAGAAATCTTGAGTAACCCCTTTTCCAATAATATTACCGCTACCTACACGGAGTTTTTTAGTATGAATAATAGTGGGTTCTTCCCCATGAGGATCATTATTGGCAACATCATTAAGACTTCCATCAAGATTACTGCTATCTTTTTCAACGATAAACTCCCCAGATTCAGACATGATGGCAACAAACCAATCTAACAAACGAGCAACCAAAAAGCAAACGAAAAGATGAACGGAAAAAGGGTGAATAAAAAGGCAAATCTTTTTGTATTTTTCTGAAAATTGTTTTAGAAGTGGGGGAGAGGAAAATGAGAGGCAAATGGCAAATAATGTAATGCAAGAGATGAGAGTTTATGGTGGGTACTTGGTAGGCTTGATGTAGATCTCCCCGGCAACGGCGCCAGAAATTCTTCCTGCTACTTCTTGAGCTTGCATTGGTTTTTCCCTTGAAGAGGAAAGGGTGATGCAGCAAAGTAGAGATAAGTATTTCCCTCAGTTATGAACCAAGGTATCAAATCCAGTAGGAGATACAAGCAAGTCCCCAATCTATGCACCTGCACAAACAAACAAACAAACACTTGCACCCAACGCGATCAAGGGGTTGTCAATCCCTTCATGGTCACTTGCAAGGATGAGATCTGATAGAGATAGATATAAAAGATTACTAAAATGTAAAACAAAATAAAAGTAAATAAATTGCAGCAAGGTATTTTTGGATTTTTGGTTTATAGATCTAAAAATATATGATGGAAAATAGACCCGGGGGCCATAGGTTTCACTAGAGGCTTCTCTCTTGAAGGCAAATAATATGGTGGGTGAAAAAATTACTGTCGAGCAATTGATAGAAAAGCGCAAAGTTATGACGATATCCAAGGCAATGATTATGCATATAGGCTTCACGTCTGTGTCAAGTAGACCGAAACGATTATGCATCTACTACTATTACTCCACACATCGACTGCTATCCAGCATGCATCTAGAGTATTAAGTTCATAAAGAACGGAGTAACGCCTTAAGTAAGATGACATGATGTAGAGGGATAAACTCAAGCAATATGATGAAAACCCCATCTTTTTACCCTTGATGGCAACAATACAAATACGTGCCTCGCTACCCCTACTTTGTCACTGGGTGAGGACACCGCAAGATTGAACCCAAAACTAAGCACCTCTCCCATTGCAAGAAGAACCAATCTAGTTGGCCAAAACAAACCGATAATTCGAAGAGAAATACAAAGATATCAAATCATGCATATAAGAATTCAGAGAAGATTCAAATAATATTCATAGATAATCTGATCATAAATCCACAATTCATCGGATCTCGACAAACACAGCGCAAAAGAATATTACATCGGATAGATCTCCAAGAACATCGAGGAGAACATGGTATTGAGAATCAAAGAGAGAGAAGAAGCCATCTAGCTACTAGCTATGGACCCATAGGTCTGTGGTAAACTACTCACGCTTCATCGGAAGGGTAATAGAGTTGATGTAGAAGCCCTCCGTGATCGAATCCCCCTCCGGCAGGATGCCAAAAAAGGCCCCAAGATTGGATCTCACAGGTACAGAAGGTTACAGCGGCGGAAAAGTATTTTGGTGGACGCTTCTGGTCGTTTGGGAATATTTCTGAATTTATAGGCCAAAGATTAGGGTTGGAGGACTCCCGTGGGGCCCACAAGCCAGGGGGCGCCCCCCTAGGGCGCGCCCTGAGGGCTTGAGGAGCCCTCGGGACTCTTCTGACTTCCTCTCCAAGTCCTATGTGTGTCTTCTGGTCCAAGAAAAATCATCGTAAACTTTTATTCCGTTTGGACTCCGTTTGATATTCCTTTTCTGTAAAACTCAAAAACAAGGAAAAAAAATAGAAACTGGCACTGGGCTCTAGGTTAATAAGTTAGTCCCAAAAATAATAAAACATCCAAAACAGATAATATAATAGCATGGAACAATCAAAAATTATAGATACGTTGGAGACGTATCATTGCCTTGTCCTTTCTCAATGATGCTTGCCTCTTTGGATTTGATGGATTCGAAATATATACTACTTGATTCGGCTTTTTCAGCCGAAGCACTTTCATGTTCTGAATCATCCTTCTTTTCATTGATTCTACAAATTGGCAAGGCTGGTTTTCTTTGAGCCAACTCCCTATTAATTCTCTCTTGGCGAAGTACTCGCACCCTATCACCCAAAGCTTTAACTCCCCTCTCAATTTCAGCCCGCTCTAGATCAGTTTGCCCCCCAATGCTTTTAGGATCTTTCGGCAATGAATTGTTAGTGTTGCCGAAATTTTGCAATTGTGTAGGGGGTGTATAATATGTTGCGGTACAAGGTGGAGGTGTATGCACTGCTGTATAACCATATGTTCTTTCGCAAATTCTATAATTGATGAAGTTTCATCTTCTTGCAAAACTCTAGCCTTTATTGCAGCATAATCAGGAAACAATCCCTTTTCATATTGTTCAAGGCAAAGAGCACTAATCCTCTTATTTTGTGCCAAGCTCTTTCTTAACGCGGCCACAACCGCTTCTGGAAGGGATTGCTCCACAATACTTTCAGATTCTTTCGGCAACGATTCATGCGTGTTACCGAAATTCTCAAATTGCATAGAGCATGCATTAAATGCTACAGTATTAGATGATGACAAGTGTGTTCCTGCAAAACTTTCACTTATTTGGCTATGACCATGAAGGTGCAGGACCGAATTATGAACATCTACAGTTGCGTACAGTGCTGAAAATTTACTAACATGAGGTGTAGCATATGATGGTTGAGAGTAACTGGCCGAATAGCTAGTAGTAGCATGGCCAATGCTCCCATCCATCGGCAAGGTTGGATTCATATATTGCAAATTAGTTGCCGATGAATAAAAGGGTGAAACACTTTCTTGTATGCTATTGGAAATTTTAACATGAGGTGTTTCAAATTGATTAACCAAACCCATCATGTTATTCATCGGCATATGGATTTGTGGGGTTGCCGATGCATGAGAGTTAGGATACATATGTTGTACGTTGCTAAAATCACAAGAATTTGAAGCATGAAGATTATTTTGCATCGGCCCTTGCACATAATTAGATGCATGATTGATAAAACTAGGGCTAGCCGATACACCATGCTCATTAGGCGATCTAGCAACAACATATGGATTATTTGCATCTGCAAAGGGAAATTGGGTATTCATATTACCTTTGTCGATTGCAGCAACTTGATGACGATCTCTTCGTAGCAAGAACAAGATGGAGACCGTTCAAAGCTTCTTCCCCAGCGGAGTCGCCAAAAAGTGTGTTCGCACACGAACACGTCACCGTGTACCCTCGACACTGGGGGTGATGCACCGCAACTCATGTCGAAGGAGACTCGGCCGGAAGCGCGGTACGCAGGCAATCCGGAGGGTGCTTTGAGGACCCGAAACCCCACACGCCCAGGAGGGACCCCGTCTGGATGCGCGGCGGCTATGGGCTGCCCTAGGTCGACCCAATTGCCCCTAGGGCCTCGAGGTTTGCCGTCCTGCAACAAGAAGAACGAACGAAGAACAAGAAAGAAGAAGAACAAGGGAGAAAGATAAAGTTAAAGGTAAAAAGTGGTAGATAGATTTGATCGATTGTGTGTTGTTCAATCGGCCGTCACCTCTCATCTATTTATGAGGCGTCTGGACTTCCCGTACAAGAAAAGGACTCCAAATCACGTCCAAATCTTTCCAAAATTAACTGAACTAAGATTTAGGTAAGTCTGGGACAACAGTTCAGTTTTTAGGTCCCACATGCCACAAACGGCCTCGGATGAAGATTATCCCAAAAGCAAATTTGACCGCTTCGACGAGACGAACAACTTTCATGTTAAACATTTTTTATTAGAGACCTTCTTGTGGGCCGAAACGCTCGTGCAATATAAACAATTGGTGGCGCTACCTATCAGACACATGTCTGATTGGGCGCATCACTTTTTGCCTGGTGGTACGGCTACACTCGAATGGCTCTAACTTTTACATACGATCTCCAAGTGAGATGATTTTTATATCAAAATCGATCATTTTGACGAGACAAGGACAATATGTGTAGAACATTTTCTCATATGAGGTTGTCTTGGGGGCTTAATCGGTCAAAGTGTACTCTAAATATAAGATCTTAGTACTTTGAGCATAGTTTCGGCCTTCGAGATGAAATCGGACGGCGATGGCCCAAACTTCAAAGATGTTCATGCCGCATATACGGAATTTTTTTATGTATATAACTTCTCCATTTGAGGTCATCTTAGTTAAGTTTTTGACCGTGCCAAAATCGGGTGTCAACGATACCAAAGGGTTATGTTATGGATGGAGAAGTAGCTAGAGACTTTCTTGCTTGTAAGGATAGAGATGATCTTAAGAAATTACTATGCAAGCTGAAAGAAAAATCTTTGAATGCTAGAATGAAATATGATACTAAGTTTGCTACTTCACCCATCTTTATTACTGATAAGGATTATGAATTCTATGTCGACCCAGAGCTAATTACTTTGGTTAAATCTGATCCTTTCCATGGCTATGAAACTGAAACTGTTGTGGCACATCTTACTAAATTAAATGATATAGCCACCCTATTTGCTCATGATGAAAAAATTCACTATTACTATATTCTTAAGCTATTTCCTTTCTCGTTAAAGGGTGATGCTAAGATATGGTACAACACTCTTGCTCCTGGTTGTGTGCGTAGTCCCCAGGACATGATTTATTACTTCTCTGAAAAATATTTTCCTGCCCATAAGAAACAAGCTGCCTTACAAGAAATATTTAACTTTGTGCAAATTGAAGAAGAGAGTCTCCCACAAGCTTGGGGGAGGCTTCTCCAATTACTCAATGCTTTGCTTGATCATCCTCTTAAGTAAAATGAAATACTTGATATCTTCTATAATGGACTAACCGATGCTTCTAGGGACCACTTAGATAGTTGTGCTGGTTGTGTTTTCAGGGAACGAACTATTGAACAAGCTGAAGAACTATTGAATAATATATTGAAGAATGATAATGATTGGACACTTCCTGAACCAACGCCTAAATCCACTCTTAAGAAGAGGGGTATTTTATTTCTCAATCCTGAAGATATGCAAGAAGCAAAGAAATGTATGAAGGAAAAAGGTATTAAAGCTGAGGGTGTTAAAAATTTACCACCTATTGAAGAAATACATGGCCTTGACACACCACCACAGGTGGTAGAGGTAAATTCTTTTATAAAATTTGATGAAGGTGACGTCCCTTATAATAAACATCCTAGTCAATGCTTGTATGAATTCCACAATTACATTATGAAACAAGATCACTTCAATGCCTATGTTATGAAACAAATAAAGCAAAATATTGATATGATTGCTCGCTTGAGTGACTTATTATTTAGAATCACTAATGATGTTAAAGGAGTAGGAAAACACTCTTCTATGGTTCAAACTCAGTTAGAACAAGTTGCTAAATCTCAAAGTGAATTGCTCAATGAAATGAATAATAATATGAATGATCATGCTGTTAGAGTAATGACTAGAGGAGGTACAATGACTTAGGAGCCACTTTATCCTGAGGGACACCCTAAGAGAATTGAGCAAGACTCCCAAAGAATTAATGTTGATGCACATAGTCCTTCTAAAAGAAAAAGAAAAAGAAAAATGATAGGACTTTGCATACTTCTAGTGAACCTTTTCTCAAATACGCACGAGTGTGCGTACTATATTATATAGAAGAGGATGGGGGTAAAGAGCCCCTCCACGGTAATGTTACACTTTTGTAATTACATGAATAGTACCACCACGGCCACTCATCTACTCATGCTACTCATGCTAACTTGTCGCGGTAGCCCACCCTTCCACCTCGCTAAAAAGCATATCAAGTTCCCCTTTAAGCAGCCTGCTTGCTTCCACGTGCGCCCCTCCTGGTTGATCCTGTGTATGATAGTGTCCTTACATGGCGAGGCTCCCTCAAAGACAATTGCGTTGCGGTGTTTCCAAATCTCCCACATGACTAGAATGATCAGAGCGTTAGTCATCATGTTGCATTTTTTACCCTGTCTGTTTTGATTTGATGTTGGCGTCCAATCTGGCTTCCCCAGTGAGTGGAGTACCGCAATCCAAACCTCTCGCGCAAATACACAGTGAAGTACTAGGTGATCTATGCTTTCCTCGCCCTGGCTGCACAGTGGGCATTACTCCTGGTGATCCAGCCCACGCCGTGCAAGGCGATCAGAGGTCCAACATCGATTTTGGATGGCCAGCCAGGCGAAGAATCGGTAGTGTAGCGGCGCTTTGGATCTCCATGTGAATTCTGTTGTTGGTGTTACCTCTCTTCCCCAGAACTTTGCGGCGTAGGCAGACCTCGTTGAGAAAGAGCCGCTCACCTCCTAGGCCCATCTCACTTCGTCCTGTTTCGTAGGATCAAGCTCAACTCTTGCGGTCCACGCCCACAGTCTGAGGTACTTGTGCAGGATGGGTTCAGTCACTTCCGGTCCGACCTCTCTTGCCCAAGCAGCATCATGCATGGCCTGGGCTACTGTGCAGGAAGAGCTCACCCTACTGCTCACCCGAGCGTAGATGGCCGGTGTCAGGTCGGCCACTCTGTATCCATCCAACCACTTATCCTCCCAAAATAGAGTATTTTGCACATTGCCGAGCAGCGATCAGGTTGCCGATCTGAATATCTGTCGTGATGCCTCAGGCACCCGTATTTGAAAATCAGCCCATGGCCTTTCTCTGTCAAATCTCTGCAGCCACATCCAGCGTTCCTGCATCGCGATATTAAGCCACTTTAGATCAGGAAGGCCCAGTCCTCCAGCCCACTTTGGTGTGCATACCTTTTCCCAGGCAACTGCGCAATACCCTCCAGCAGCCTGCGCTTTGGTACACCATAAAAATCCATGACAGATCTTGTTCACCGAGGCAATTGTTTTCTGCGGCAAGTCAAGGGCAAGCATTGTGTGTAAGGGGATCACGCAGAGGACCGACTGTATCAGTAATAGACGCCCACTTCAAGGCATTTTGCTTGCTTTCCATCTGGGTAGTGCTCCGGCTAGTTGATCTACAAGTACAACAAGTTGTGATGCCGATTGCTTGCAAAGTGTCAATGGAAGTCCAAGGTATTTGCAAGGGAAGGATCCACCCGGGCATCCAAGGATCCACTCCACCGTGGCCATGGTCTCCGGCGAACATCGGATTGGATAAGCTGCACTCTTGGTGTGGTGGACACGAAGTCCCGAGGCCTCTCCGAAGATTTGGAGGAGTGATGCGCATGCATTTATATCCAGTTCATGAGGCTTGACGAAGATCATGACGTCGTCCGCGAACATGGACAGCCGATGCCTTAACCCAGATCTCGCAAGGGGAGTCAGCAATCCCCTTGACGTTGCTAGCTCGTACATCCTCTGTAGTGGTTCCGTGATCATGATGAAGAGCATGGGGGAGAATGGATCACCTTGTCTCAAGCCAATGCAATTCCGGATCAGCCTCCCGGGCGTTCCATTTACCATGATTCTTGTAGATGAGGTAGATAACAATCCACATATCCAGTCTATCCACCGATCGCCAAAACCCATAGTTTGAAGCACTTTGACAAGAAAAGGCCATTGCACGGAATCAAAAGCTTTCGATATGTCCAACTTGAGCATGATGGCCGGGTCCCTAAGGGCATGTAGTCTCCGTGTTGTGCATTGCACAAGCATGAGGTTATCATGAATGGAGCGCCCCTTCACAAACGCACTTTGATGATTTCCCACCAGGAAGGGCAGCTCCACCGCAAGCCGCGAGGACAGGATCTTGTCAAAAATCTTGATCGCTCCATGTACCAAGCTGACCGGCCTAAAATCCTTGATATCCACCGCACCATCTTTCTTAGGTAGAAGGGACACGATCGCTTTGTTAATTGCCGGGAGTCCTCTCATATCACCACGGTGGAAAGAATCCAATGCTCGCATGAAATCCCCTTTGATTATACTCCAACAAGATGCATAGAAACGACCCGTGAAGCTGTCCGGTCCCGGTGCTTTATCTTGTGGTATTGCCTTTATCTTCTCCACTTCTTCTTCTATGAATGGGTCCTCAATATGGGACATATCTCTTGATGGCATTTGGATCAAGCTGAGATCAAGTGTGTGTGCCCTCGGTGGTGCCTCCCCAAACATGTTGGAGAAGTAGTCATCCACTACCTGTGCAATTTCCTCATGCCCAGTGGCAATCACGTCTCCATTCTGGACTATAGTCAACATGTTCCTCCTTTGTCTATGGCATGCATGCTGGTGGAAGAAGCTTGTGCTGGTGTCCCCTTCCTTTAGGTATAGTATTCTCGATCTTTGCCGTGCAATGGTACGCTCCAAGGAACAGAGCCCAAGTAGCTTTTGTTTGAGCAGCTTCCGCAAGGCAACCTCTTGGTCTGTTAGGGTTCTTGAATCCGTAGCTGAGTCGAGGCGAAAGGTGACCTCCATTGCAATCCCAATCTGTAGCTTCACGTTGCCAATCCAGCGATCGCTCCATTTCTTTAGGCTTTTAGCCGTTGCCCGTAGTTTTGCATCCAGGAGAACGTACGGGTTGCCCTCTTGCACCACTAAGTTCCACACAACCTCCACCATGTGCATGAAGACGTCCGCTTTAACCTAGAAGGATTCAAACTTGAACCTTCGCCCCATGCATAAATCTGCATTTAGGTCAAGAAGGAGCGGGCAATGGTCCGACACGGCTGAACCGAGAGCAGTGAGATGGCACATTCTGTAGAGTTCCTCCCATGACCCGGTACTAAAGACATGATCAATTTTCTCGAGAGTTGGTTGGGACCTCTCATTTGACCAAGTGTATCACCGTCCGTTCAAGTAGATCTCCTTGAGCTCCAAAAAATTAAGCTTTGCTCGAAAGCGCGCCATCATCCTCCTATTGATGAGTGAGTTGTTTTTATCCTCTGGGTTGACCAGAAGGTTGAAGTCCCCTACCACCGTCCATGACTCGGCGATCAGCTCACAAATGTCCACTAACTCTTGCAAGAATTCGACTTTCTCATGATCAAGTTGTGGGCCATTGACACCGGTGATCCACCATTGTTCTCTGCCGAGATGCTTGACTAGGGTCGTGAGGGCATTATTTGTGTAGTGGGGGTGAGTTATGGCCACCACCGAGGCATCCCATGCGAGGAGGATGCCTCCCCTTGTTCCTGTTGTCGGCAAGAAGTAGTTCTCAAATATATTTCCAAGACAGTGGGCCACCACCTCGACCGTTACAACTTCCATTTTCGTCTCCTGGAGACATACAATACTCGGATTGGCCGAGACTACCACCTGGTAAACTGCACTCCGACGTGCGGGGTTATTTAGCCCCCGAACCTTCCACACAAATGTTTTGAAAGGGGCCGCATTCATTTTGAAAGCCTACAGGCGTAACCACCATGAACCGGGCCTACTGTCGGTCTACCACCAGGTCCACCTACTCAAACATTGGTAGAGCAGAGGCTTCCCAACCAAACAGAGCTAGAATCGCCTGATATGGCTCTCAGTTAGCGGCTGATCAAAAAGCCGTGTATAGACTTGCAGCGCCTCATCACTTATGGTCTCGCCCTCATTTGCTACACAAAGCTTCCGGATTAGCACATTTTGTTGCTTTGTTGCATTTGATCCATGGCCCACACCTCTTGCCAGCCGGATGCTCCGTCTCGGATTTGAAATTGGTTCCTGCTTTCTCCTTGGGTGCTTCTTTGTCCCCTCCTCTGCCCCTGTTGGCCTGGCCACAAGCAGCGGGGTCAGGGCCTTTCTTAGCTCACCACAGAGCTCATCTAGCGGTATGTGTTGGCCCTCCGACGTGCATGGGCTGCATGGCGTCACGCCAACCACTGCCGGACAGGTGGGGGTGGCCAGCCCATCCGACAGGCTCACACAGAACGTGTCCCCCACATGCATTCGAATGGGAGTGACTGGCTCTCCACTTTCAGCAGAGCAGAGATTGCATGCCATTGCATCTTCGAATGTCGCGCCTGCCAAATCCTCCTTGGGCGACATCTTGTCCTGGCCTGGGGATAGCACATGGGCGCTAGAAACCACATAGGTCCAGGCCTGCGTCCCCAATCACCTTGCTGCGATCCTCCACGGGAATCAGAAATGAACCTACTTGAAGTTCGTGGGTCCTAGACACGCTTCCATCCATTGGACATGGCTCTCCGCTCACTTCATTGCTGTCCAAGCCTGCGTCCCCAATCCTTGGCTGGCATACTGATGGTGGGTCAGATGCCCATCTATCTGCATAGCCCCTCGTCTTGCCAGGGGCGTCGCTTGGTTTGAGGCACATGACGACATGACAACGCCCGGATCGATCAACCCCAGCACACTTTGGGCGGTAGAGTACGGTAGCTGACTGGTCAAAAGCGGCATGCGCCCACCCATAGTGTCATCCACGCCGTGGGCCCTAGGAATCCCATCTCTAATGACCGCGCGGCAGTTGGAAAGCAGCCTTGGCTCCACAGACTATTCCACAGGCTGGTCCACGTGCTTGTGCACCCCCTCGCCGGTGGGGCCGCCGGCGCCGGTGCCTCCATAAAGCCATGCGGCTCAGTACTGTCCATGCTGTCAATGGCAGATCTTCTCGCATGTCGCTCACCCCGTCCATCCTCGCCATCCAGCGCACCATCAGCCAACGGCGGCGACGGCGGTGGCGGCGTCGGTTGCCCGTCGCCCGCACTAGGGGCCACCCTGACTGGTGGTGCGAGCTGCCTGATGTCCACGGGGTACCACAATGCGTCGGGAGCGAATGGAATACCACCAGCAGGGAGATAGTCGGCAGGTTTGGGGATGAAAAGGTACCGGCGGCGAGGAATCCTGGACGGGTCCACCATCTTGAGCCATACCTGAAAGCTAGCCATGTCATTGCAGCGTGCCGTGTGCTCCGCCACCTGCACAATGAAACCGTAGCCCCGCAGTACCACCTCTGCAGTCCGCCTGGTCCACGCGTGCACCGGCACGCCTTGTAACTCCAAAGGAACCAGGAACGAAAGTGCGGCACCCGTCGCTTGTTACTGGCGCATCCACGGCCGGAGGGAGAGCCAGAACCCCAAACCCGGGGGCGTGAGCGCGATCCACCATGAGCTACCGGATGAATGGGTGTTCGTAGATGACGAGGAAATCCTCCGGGTGGTAGGGGCAGATAGACATGTCATTTGGGCCAATGCCAAACTCAGCATGCAGCGCGGTCGCTGCCGCAGCCAGGTCCACCGGCGACCGCGTGCCCGTGATGGTGACCACGACCACGCGGGACAGGTCCCGTTCCATGCACCACAGGTCGTCTGAATCTTCGAGGAAGCAGCAATCCATCCGGTCTTGCGAATCCACTGCATCGAGCGCCTCCACCGCATCCACCGAGCCGACAAACGGGACCGAGAAGTCCGAGCCCGCGATACTTGCCACCGACGAACCTTGGGCCACTTGACTCCACTTCCGGGCAACCCGGACCGCGCCAGGGGGGAGGGGGCCGGGTGGGGGAGGGGGAGCGACGTGCTCATGCTGTGGAGAGCACCTCCATGCGACTGCTCTAGCGCCGCACTCTTGGGGCCAGCAACATGCGGTTGGTCGCGCTCGGGATCACACGACGGTGGCATATCCGCGGTGCGGCAGGGGTTCTCCACCGGGTGCACCCGCCCTCCACCAGACGACGAACCGCGCGGCTCCCAGCAGTCCCTGGCGATGTGGCCCTCACCACCGCAGCGCATGCAAACCGTCTTCTTCCATTACTCCCTGGAGATGTGCCCATCGTCTCCGCAATTGTAGCAGTAGCCATGGAGACACGCCGGGATGTTCGTCCGTGGTGGCCTGGAGTAGGGGAGCGTGAGGCCAGAGCAGCACCGCTGAGCAGGTGACAGTAGAGAGGCCGGGCACCAAGGACGGCGGCCAGGCCTGGGCTGCCACCCAGGCGCGACAGGTGGCGGCGGCGGCGGCGGAGTTGGCCGAGAGCAGCCAGCCGCCCCACCCTGCGTGATGGGCCCAAATGACGTACCCAGCACATTGGGAATGATGATGAGCGAACAAAGCAGAGGGCGCAGCGAGGGCGAAGGGCTCGAGGACACCGATGACCCGGGGAGGGAAACTCACGAGGCCATCCCAGGGGTGGGGAAGGGGCTGGGGGGAGAGTGGACGCCGGCACCAGAGTGGTGGCCGGCGGGAGGGGTGTCCGCCGGGGCCGGGGTGGCCGCCGACACTGGGAAGAGGGGGAGAGCGCTACTGATCCAACCCGATCTCCACACTCATATACGTAGGTCCTTCTAGAGCACCTGAGGTAGAAAAACCTTCTGAGGATAACAATGATGTCTCTATTTCTGATGTTGAAACTCAATCTAATAACGAAAATTCACCTAGTGATATTGAAGATGACAATGATGATGTTCATATAGATGCTCAACCAGCGAATGATAAAGAACCAGACAATGATGTTGAAATAGAACCTGCTGTTGATCTTGATAACCCACCTTCTAAAAATAAATGTTATGACAAAAGAGACTTTATTGCTAGAAAACATGGTAAAGAAAGAGAACCATGGGTTCAGAAACCCATGCCCTTTCCACCTAAACCATCTAAGAAAAAATATGAGGAAGAATTTGAACGCTTTGCTGAAATGCTTAGGCCAGTCTTTTTGCGTACTCGTTTGACTGATATTTTAAAGATGACCCCTTATGATAAATACATGAAAGATATTGTCACTAATAAAAGAAAAATACCTGAAGCTGAAATCTCCACCATGCTTGCTAATTATTCCTTTAAGGATGGAGTACCTAAGAAATTAGGAGATCTAGGAATACCAACTATACCATGTTCTATCAAAAGAAACTATGTCAAAACTGCTTCATGTGATTTAGGAGCTGGTGTTAGTGTTATGTCTTTCTCTTTATACAAAAGACTTGATTTGAATAATCTCATACCCACTGAAATATCTTTGCAAATGGCTAACAAATCAACTGCTATACATATTGGTGTCTGTGAGGATGTGCCCGTTGTAGTTGCAAATGTTACTATCTTGACAGACTTTGTTATACTTGAGATGCCCGAGGACGACAACATGTCGATTATCCTTGGTAGACCCTTCTTGAACACTGCAGGGGCTGTTATTGATTGCAACAAAAGCAAGATCACTTTTTATATCAATGGTAATGAGCATACGGTGCACTTTCTGAATAAACAATTTCAAGTGAATGGTATTAATGTTATTGAAAAGGCTCCGGCAATTACTATTAGAAGCTTCCAACTTCCCCTTCCTACTGCCAAAAAGAAATATGAAATACTTATTGTTGGGGATATGCATATTCCCGTTGAGGTAACTTAGTGTTTTACGAAAGTTCTTAGGGTTCATGCTAATCGAAAGTGGTTGTTAATAAGACTTGATCAACCTTATTAATGGATTATTTTCGAGAGGCATGTGGTCGATGAATTTAGTAAGCACAACCTTCTGTACCCACTTTATATTTTGTGTTATTTTTAGTTAAATACAATAAAATGCCACGAATATCCTATTTTCTGAATTATCCGTGCAATAAAAAGCGCCCAAAAATGAAAGTGCTCAGAATGACCTGAAATTTTAACATGATTTTGTTCTTAATATTTGAGATTTTTTTTGTACTAAAAACACCACAAGGGGGTGCCCCAGGTGCCCACTAGGCACCAGGGTGCGCCACACCCACCTGACGCGCCCTGGTGGGTAGTGGACCCCACAAGGCCCCCCTCACTTATCCCTTTAGCTCACTTCATCACCTACCTCCAGGAGATAATCTCTGTAGCTCTCTCTCTCTCTCTCTCTCTCTCTCTCGTGTTCTTGCTCTCAAACCCACGAATTTCGATCTCTTTGCTTGGAGCTCCGTTTCTGAAACTATTTTGGGGGATTGCTACTTGGTATGTGACTCCTCCATTGCTCCAATTAGTTTTTTCTTTAGTGGTTTATATTTTGAGTAATTAGCTACTCGGTGCTACAGAAAATGAGTTTGCATGATGAATTCTTTGAGTTCCAAGTAGTTTGAATGCTTGATATAGCCTCTAGATATCCATATGAGTAGTTGCTATTAATCTTGTGAAGTTTGATTGATATCATTTTTGTGGTCCAAATTTTTTCAGAAATTTGTTCATAGGAAGATGGATTTCTTCCGAAGGAGTTCCTCTAAAAGAAATGCCAATGGATTCACCGGTGAATCATCAGATGGTGACATCAACACCCCGCGCTGGGTGGAGGTCTGGCCGTGCGAATGGCCCACATTGCTTTCACGGACGAAGCCGGATTCCACCAAGAATTCACGCAATTCATTGCAAATGATGGACTTACCAACTTCCTCGCAGATGAGTGTGACCAACACCACTTCCTTACGAATTCCTTTGTGCAAAAATTTTATTTCCTAAATAAGCTTGAACCTCCTGCAGTGCGGTTTAATTTATACTCTGAAACCCGTCAGATACCGCTCACTGAATTTTGTGAGATATGTTTAATTTCCTCTGATGGGGAATTAAGAGAGCCTAGACTGGCAAAGTTTGAAGGTTTCCTCCGTACTTTAACTGTGGGAGAGGAAAGGGGTGTGTCGAAAGCCACGGCCACTAGTTTGCAATTTCCTTCTGTGCATTACTTTGCTCTTTTCATAACGAAATGCTTGACTGCTAAAGAGAAGGGCAGCATACTCAGTGCCCCTGACCTTGCCATTTTACACCGTGCACTTCCTAATGACCACACCTATAACCTAGGGGCTATTATTGCACGTCGTCTGCACACTAATAAGACTAAGAGTAAAATTCATGGTGGTATTTATGCCACTCGCCTAGCGAGACGTTTTAATGTTCAGATATGACAGCATGATTTCTTACTATCCAGAGTTTATTTAGATCACCAGGCGATGGAGGACCACCACTTTATTGATGCTCCTGAGCCTACTCACCACATTCGTTATAACTTGGTATTCAGTGAGAATACCCGTGATATTATCCCATTGCCTGCACCTGCTTTGTTTGACTCTTATGCCAGGAACGGATACACCGTCCTACCAGAGGACATTGTTGCTTACCGAAACACACAGGCAGCGGCAGAGGAGGAGCCCCAGGAGTGGGACGCTCAGGTGCCGCCGCCTCAGCACTTTCACATAGGACCGGACGGCTACTACGGATGGTGATCACCAAGCTAGGCAAAAGCCTAAGCTTGGGGGAGTACGTATTTCCCATCGACATTACATTCATGCTCACACATTTCATTCCAGTTGTCGGTATTCACACTATTCCATTGTATAATCCATGTTAGTTTTATTTTCTCGCTTTCTTCTTGTGTGTTTGAAAAACTTTGAGAAAATCCAAAAATGTTTCTCGCTTCTTTTCGGTTTTTCTTTCTAGTTTAAATTAGTTGTAGTATTAAAAGAAAACCCAAAAATATTTCCCATTTCTTCTTTTGCTTGTTGGGAGCTTTCCCGTGTAAATAGTTTTTCTCGTTATTATTTTTACTTCTTTAAATTGTTTCCTTCAAGAAAAAATAAAAAACTCCACAAATATTTCAGTGTGTTTCTCTGAAATTCTTTTCTTTTTGTTGAGGCGTACTAAGGAGAAGACCATGATGAAAATGTTGAGTGGCTCCCATATGCATTATCGTTGATCTAACAAAGAGCCCATATTATTTTGTCTTCTCCTTTGAATAAAATGTTTGTAGATTCTAGCTTAGTCCATGGCATTCTTGCATTAATTTCATCTCACATCATTCGTTCGTGCACGTGAAAGGCAATAATGACGATATATGATGAAGTGACCAAGGCAAGGAAAGGCGGGTATGAACTCAACTTGTTTTTGTTTTTGTAAATATGTTTAACTCAGTATCCATGATTCAGCATATTATGATTAAACATGTTTATGATGACAATTAGAGATTATAGTTGCTCATGCCATGCTTAAGTAACTAGGAGTGGATAATGATTTATTTTAGATGCCAACATGCATTAAAATAGTTGTGATGTAGTATGATGATATGGTATCCTCCTCTGAATATTTTGAGTGGCTTGACTTGGCACATGTTCACACATGTAGTTGATTCAAAACCAACATAGCCTCCACGATATTTATGTTCATGGTGTTTATATCCTACTCATGCTAGTGTTCAATGTTAATTATTCACAATGCCTGTTCATGACCGTTTTCGCTCTCTAGTTGGTCGCTTCTCAACCTATTTGCTAGCCTTCGACTGTACTAAGCGGGAATACTGCTTGTGCATCCAAAACCTTAAATGAAAGTTATTCCAAATGAGTCCACTATATCTACCTATATGCGGTATTACCCTGCCGTTCCAAGTAAATTTGCATGTGCCACCTCTAAAAATTCAAATGAATATTTGTTTTGTGTGCCCGTACCGCTCATGGAGCGACAAGGGGTGGCCAGTATCTTCCATGCTAAGCGGATTATTCTCGTGGTGAGTGTTTATTCACTCGTCCTTGCATGAGAGGGGCCGGTAATTGGGATGCCCAGTCCCATGATCAAAAATCGCAAATAATTAAACAAAACTCCCCCGGACTGTTGTTGGTATGGAGGGCACCCGAGGATTCGGCTAGCCATGGCTTTTGTTTGTTGGTGGAGGGGGAGTAAACTTTACTTTTAGTGCTTGGGAACCGCCGCTAATTTGTTTAGCATGGAAGATATTGAAAACTCTTGGTCGCAACGTTTAGCATGGAAGATATTGAAGATATACCTCCCAAAATTATTTTTATCTCTGATTTAAGCCTTGAGCTCTGGCTCCTCTGCAAATCCCTGCTTCCCTCTACGAAGGGCCTATCTATTTACTTTTATGTTATTTTAATTTTATTGTTGAGTCATCACCTTCTCAAATAAGCACCAGTCCTGAGAGCACTATTGTCATGCTCATGCATTGTGTATAGTTAATGTTGTGTGCATCATGACTGGATCTCTTCTGCCATGAATTACAATGTTCAGTCGCTGCTTGAACTTTGGACGTGCTCTGCATTTTTGTTTTGCGGCCACAGAAAGGGCTAGTGAGATACCACTATTGTCATATTATATCATGATTGTTTTGATAAAGTGTTGGCATTTGAAATATTTTATTATTACTCGCTAGTTGATTATGCATTTGATATGAGTGAATATAATTTCTAATAGCTATCGTCTGCATGGTTAGTTACGATCTTTGCTGAAAACCTTGTATTATTTAAGCATATATATGGACACAAGAACAAAAGAGTTTGTAAAAGTTTTTATTTATGACTTTCTGTTTAACAACTGAATTGCTTGAGGACAAGCAATGGGTTAAGCTAGGGGGAGTTGATACGTCTCCGTCGTATCTACTTTTCCTAACGCTTTTGCTCTTATTTTGGACTATAATTTGCATGATTTGAATGAAACTAACCCGGATTGGCGTTGTTTTCAGCAGAACTACCATGGTGTTGTTTTTGTGCAGAAATAAAACTTCTCGGAATTGGATGAAACTTTTTGGAGAATTATTTTGGAATAAAAGAAAAATACTGGAGCAAAGACCCACTGGAGAGGGGGCCCTGCTGCCCACTAGGCACCAGGGCGCGCCACCCCCCTCTGGCGTGCCCTGGTGGGTAGTGGGGCCCACGAGGCTCCGCTGACAATAACTCCAACTCTATAAATCCCTATTTTGGAAGAAAAAATAAGAGAGAAAGTTTCATCATGTTTTACGATACGGAGCCGCCGCCACCTCATGTTCTTCATCGGGAGGCCAGATCTCGAGTTCGTTCGGGGATTCAGAGAGGGGATCTTCCTTCTTCGTCATCATCAACCATTCTGCATCGCCAATTTCATGATGCTCACCGCCGGGAGTGAGTAATTCCTTCATAGGCTTGCTGGACGATGATGGGTTGGATGAGATTCATCACGTAATCGAGTTAGTTTTGTTAGGGCTTGATCCCTAGTATCCACTATGTTCTGAGATTGATGTTGCTATGAATTTGCTATGCTTAATGCTTGTCACTAGGGCCCGAGTGCCATGATTTCAGATCTGAACCATTTATGTTTTCACCATTATATCCATGTTCTTGATCCGATCTTGGAAGTTATATGCACCTATTATATCTTATGATCCGCATACCCTAAAGTAACAACAATTGGGATTCTTTCCGGTGACTACCGTAATTTGAGGAGTTCATGTATTCACTATGTGTTAATGCTTTGTTCTGGTTCTCTATTAAAAGGAGGCCTTAATATCCCTTAGTTTCCTTATGGACCCCACTGCCACGGGAGGGTAGGACAAAATATGTCATGCAAGTTCTTTTCCATAAACATGTATGGCTATTTACGGAATACATGCCTATATTACATCGATGAATTGGAGCTAGTTCTATGTCGCCCTAGGTTATGACTATTATATGATGAATATTATCCAATGTTATCACCGATCCAATGCCTACGAGTTTTTCACATATTGTTCTTCCTAAGTTACTATTGTTGTTACTACTATTATAACTGCTAAAAAACTACCGCTACTACTGTTACCATTACTGTTACTATCATTGCTACTGCTATCAAATTACCATACTACTGTGCTACTGATCACTTTGCTGCAGATATTTAATCTCCAGGTGTGGTTGAATTGACAACTCAACTGCTAATACTTACAAATATTCTTTGGCTCCCCTTGTGTCGAATCAATAAATTTGGGTTGAATACTCTACCCACGAAAACTGTTGCGATCCCCTATACTTGTGGGTTATCACTCCCCCACCAATCGGTAGAGCGGTAGTGCCGCTCAGAGGAGCGGTAGTACCGCCCTGGTACTACTGAATGGCAGGAGGTTGGGTATTACCTCTCCAGCGATAGTACCATGGTGCTAGGCGGTAGTACCGCTATGCAAGACCAACATAGGTAGTAGTGGCGGAAGTACCGCAAATGGTACTACCGCGCTACTTCCGCTCTACAGCCGCTGATCTCGTAGAGGCAACAAAACATAGCAAATAAGCGGTAGTCGCCATGGAACTGGATCAGCGGGAGTACCGCACAGGCGGTACTATGCTGCCTGGAGAGGTACTACCGCTGCCTCAGGGTAGGAGAACAGAAGGAACAGGGGAAGCACTCCATTGAAGCGAGGAAGGAAACGAGGGTGCAAACAAGAAAGTGTGTATGTGTTGATTCCACCCAAACCTTTCCGAAGAGGACCCCCTCTTAATAGTACGGTGATCCTATGACTCAAATCCACCAAAAATTAAACACAAGAAAAACAACCATCTTCGCTTTATATCTTCGAGCGGCATGAATCGTCTTGTGCCATATGATAGATTCTCTGAAATGCTCAATGCACACGATTAGTCCACAAAAGCATTGTCATCAATCACCAAAACCACTAAGGGAGAAATATGCCCTAACAAACTTTAGTAGTTGCAGATGCTTGCTAGAGTTCCAGCTATAAGGGCATATGATCCAAGTACGGAAAGTATGTTAGTGTATAACTCTCTCATTGCATATGATAAGTATGTATCATGTTATATTCAATTACCTAGGGACAATCTTTATAATCATTTTACAAAAGCTCTCTACTAAACCAATTAACTTTTATTATCTCGCAAAGTACTCTTAGTTTTATTCTTGCTCTAGGTAAAGCAATGTTAAGTGTGCGTAGAGTTGTATCGGTGGGTGATAGAACTTGAAGGGAATATAAATTTTACCTTTAGGTCCTCGTTGGGTTTGACAGTCTTACTTACCAAAAAAAGGGTACAAACGGTCCCTTATACTTGTGGGTTATCAATGCGTGGCTCGCCAGTTGATACGTATCCGTCGTATCTACTTTCCTAGGGTTCCTGTTCAAGATCTGCTTTTTGAGCACATCACAAAGAGTCTGATGCCCTTTGAGGCTTTTGTACATGCCTGTCACATACAATTCCTTCAACCCTGCATTTTCGTCAGTGATACTAGTGGTATCCTCAGATGAGGAATTTGTGACCACAGAGATAGTTGAAGAATTTGCAGCAATGGAAGCATTTGAACATTCAGGTGAAGAATTAGCAGTTTCACGCTCAATGCATTTCAAGCATGGTGGAATAAATTCTTCCTGAGCGGAACTGATCTGTTGAGCAAGCAAAGAATCATTTTCCTTCTGAAGATCTTCATGACTCACCCTTAGCTTCTCAAGATCTTGCTTTCTTTGAAGAAATTCATAAGAAAGCTTCTCATGATCGGCTAGGAGAGTTTCATGACGACCTTGAAGGTTGTCAAACTTAGACTGTAGTTGCTGAAGATTATCAGTCAGTGTTTGAGTTCGATCCATTTCCTCACCAAACAGATCATCGCTTTTGTCTAGCATATTTTGAACCTTTTCCAAAGCCTTTTGTTGTTTAACAGCAATATTAGCAAGTTTGGAATAGCTGGGTTTGAGGTTATCATCATATTCATCCTCACTTGATTCAGAGGAGGGATATTTGAGTACCTTGGCACCTTTTGCCATGAAGCAATAGGTGGGAGCATAGTCATCGTTGCCGTCATCAGCAGTGTTGGGGAAGCCATTTTCCTCAGTGTTGAAGATGGACTTGCTAACGTAAGTAGTAGCGAGGGCTAGGCTCGCCACACCAGAGTCTGACTCCTCAGATGCCTCCTCTTCCTCATGTTCCTCAGATTCAGCTTCAGAGTCCATTTCCTTGCCAATGAATGCCCGAGCTTTCTTGGAGCTGCTCTTCTTGTGAGATGAAGACTTTGAAGATCTTGACGATGAGGACTTTGAAGATTTCTTCTTCCTCTTAGAGTCATCTGAACTATCATCCTTGTATTTCTTCTTCTTTGATTCCTTCTCCCACTGAGGACAATCAGTAATGTAGTGACCAGGTTTCTTGCATTTATGGCAAGTTCTCTTCTTGTAATCACGGGATGAGGAATCTGATTTCATGTCATCACCTCTTGAGGATTTTCCAAATCGGCCACGTCTAGAGAACTTCTGGAATTTCCTCATGAGCATTGCTAGCTCCTGACTCAGTTCTTCAGGATCACCAAGGCTGCTACCAGAATCTTCATCTTCAGATTCAGAGACTGCCTTGGCTTTCAGTGCACGAGATCTACCATAGCTCGGTCCGTAGAGATCTCTCTTCTCAGCTAGTTGGAATTCATGAGTATTTAGCCTCTCGAGGATATCAGCAGGATCAAGTGACTTGTAGTCACCACGTTCTTGAATCATCAGTGCCAGTGTATCGAATGAAGAATCGAGTGACCTCAGCAATTTCTTCACCACCTCATGGTCGGTGATGTCAGTGGCACCCGGTGTTTGAAGCTCGTTTGAAATGTCAGTGAGGCGATCAAAGGTTTGCTGAACATTTTCGTTGTCGAGTCTTTTGAAGCGGTTGAAGAGATTGCGAAGAACGTCAACTCGAGAGTCACGTTGAGTTGAGACTCCTTCGTTGACCTTGGACAGCCTATCCCAGATAAGCTTAGCTGTCTCCAAAGCACTCACTCTGCCATACTGCCCTTTGCTCAGATGGCCACATATGTTATTCTTCGCTTGAGAGTTGAGTTGCTTGAATCTCTTCACATCAGCAGCGTTTACGGAAGGAGTGACAGAGGGAACACCCTTTTCCACAACATACCAGAGGTCGTTGTCAATTGCCTCAAGATGCATGCACATCTTGTTCTTCCAGTAGGGGTAGTCCATCCCATCGAAGGAAGGACACCCAGCTGAGACCTTGATCATGCCTGCAGTCGACATAACTAAAACTCCAGGTGGTTAAACCAAAATCACACAGAACAAGGGAGTACCTTGCTCTGATACCAATTGAAAGTGCGTTATATCGACTAGAGGGGGGGTGAATAGGCGATTTTTACAAATTCGTCACTGAGGAATTTCAAGGTGAGGAAATTCCTAAGCGACGAACTACTTAGCAGCGGAATGAGTACTCAGATGCAAGCATAACAGAGCAGTAGCACAGTCATCATGATGAAATGAAAACAAGCACAGAGTACGAGTAGCGTAAACACAGGATAAGCAGGCTGAAGACAAACTGACTGAAGAATTTGAACTGAGGAAATTGAGAAAGTCTTCAGACAAAGTCTTCAAACAGTAATGATCAAATACATAGCAAGTATGCGAGGAAATGAAAGGGTTGAGGAAATAGAACCAGTAGCTCGGTGAAGACACTGATTTGGTAGACCAGTTCCAACTGCTGTGACAGTTGTACGTCTGGTTGGAGCGGCTAGGTATTTAAACCTGAGGACACCTAGTCCTCACCGTATTCTCCTTGAGCTAAGGTCACACAGACCTCGCCCAACCACTCGTGGTAACTCTTCAGGTGACTTCCAAACCTTCACATACTCGGTCACTCGGCAATCCACAATTTCCTCTTGGATGCTCTAGACCATGACGCCTAACCGTCTGGAGGATGCACAGTCCTCAAAGGTAACAAGCGTCGGTTCCACACAGGAACAATCTCTTCAGTGATGCTCAATCACTTTGGGTTTGTAGGTGTTTGGGTTTTTGGGTTTTTCCTCACTTGATGATTTTCGCTCAAAGTCCTCGGAGGATGGGATGCTCTAAATGACAAGTGTCAATCTATTTCTTGGAGCAGCCAACCAGCTAGTGGTTGAAGGGGGCGGCTATTTATAGCCTAGGGAGCAGCCCGACATGATAAGACATAAATGCCCTTCAATGATATGACCGTTAGGTGGGTAGATATTTTGGGACAGCTGGCACGTAGCACAGCAACGGTCGGAAATTTGAGTATCAAATTCCTCAGGGCTATCATAATCCTCACTTGTAGGCAGTCCGCACTGGCGAATTCCTAACTCCTCAGTCAGAACAAATTCCTTAGAGAACAGAAGAACTTCGTCTCTGTCACTGAAGAACTTGACTAAACTGTATGAGATTTCCAATGGCTTCACTCGAAAGGATTGGGTAGGTGTAGGATTTTGAGTTGAGCATCACTTGGAAATTTTTCCTTAGTTTTACCTCGACCCCCTTTAACAGTACGGTGTTTCCTATGACTCAAGAAGAAGAAAATGAAACTACGAAAACAAAAGTCTTCATGCTTCATAATCCTCGCATGAATATCAAGTCTTCAGGGTCACACCAATTTCTTCACTTTCAAAGTCTTCAAGAAAACCAAAGTCTTCAGTTGAAGACATTCATTTTTAGGGGTCGACATTCATTGTAATTAACAAACTCCTCATAGACTTATAGACCTGTGTACACTCACAAACACATTAGACCCTTAACCTATAAGTCTTCAATACACCAAAATCACTAAGGGGCACTAGATGCACTTACAGTTATGGTCCCCTCGTGGCCCCCCTGACCCTAATTCCAACTCCATCAATACCTATTTTCAGAGAGAAAAATAGGAGAGGAAGTTTTATCATGTTTCATGATACGGAGCCGCCACCACCTCCTGTTCTTCATCAGGAGGCCAGATCTGGAGCCCGTTCGGGGCTCCGGAGAGGGGAATCTTCGGTCTTCATCATCACCAACCCTCCTTCAACACCAATTCCATAATGCTCCCCACCGGGAGTGAGTAATTCCTTCGTAGGCTCGCTAGTCGGTGAGGAGTTGGATGGGATTCATCATGTAATCGAGTTAGTTTTGTTAGGGCTTGATCCCTAGTATCCACTATGTTTTGAGATTGATGTTGTTATGACTTTGCTATGCTTAATGCTTGTCACTTAGGGCCCGAATGCCATGATTTCATATCTGAACCGTTTATGTTTTCACCATTGTATCTATGTTCTAGATCTGATCTTGCAAGTCATATTCACCTATTACGTGTTATGATTTGTAAACCCCAGTGTAACAGTAATTGGGATACTTTCCGGTGATGAACATAGTTTGAGGAGTTCATGTATTCACTATGTGTTAATGCTTTGTTCCGGTTCTCTATTAAAAGGAGGCCTTAATATCCCTTAGTTTCCTTATGGACCCCGCTGCCACGGGAGGGTGGGACAAAAGATGTCATGCAAGTTATTTTCCATAAGCACGTATGACTATTTACGGAATACATGGCTACATTATATTTATGAACTGGAGCTAGTTTTGTATCGCCCTAGGTTATGACTGTTATATGATGAATATCAGCCAACAAATTCACCGATCCAATGCCTACGAGTTTTCCACATATTGTTCTTGCTAAGTTACTACTGCTGCTGTTACTGTTACACTTGCTACAAAACCATTGCTATCACTGTTACCGTTACTATTACTGTTACCACTGCTATCAAAACTATCTTATCACTGTGCTACTGATCACTTTGCTGCAGATATTTAATCTCCAGGTGTGGTTGAATTGACAACTCAACTGCTAATACTTGCAAATATTCTTTGGCTCCCCTTGTGTCGAATCTATAAATTTGGGTTGAATACTCTACCCTCAAAAATTGTTGCGATCCCCTATACTTGTGGGTTATCAAGACCTTTTTCTGGCGCCGTTGCCGGGGAGCATAGCTATACTTGTTGAGTCACTTGGAATTATTATCTATTTATCACTATGAAGAATCTAAAGGATACCAAAACCAAGATCGTTCCCTCTAAGACGAGAGGAGGTAAGGATTTGCCATCACACTCTGCACTTGATTCACCTTCTGTTTTGAGTAGACTTGCAACACCACCACATGCTATTAATCCTGATATGCCGCAAGTTATTGATGATGCTACTTCTGATATGGAAGATACTCATGATGATGCTAGTACCTTGATTTATGATAATGTGCCACTAGGTGAATTTCTTGATGAACAACTTGCTAGAGCTAGAGAGAATGAAACTGCTGAAACTGATGAAATTATTGAAATTGATGAAGTACTTGAAACTGAAAATCTTGAAACACCTATTAGACCTAGCTCTCCTAGATTTGAAATGCCTAAGATACCTGAAGGTTATGTTATGGATGAGGAGATAGCTGGAGATTTTCTTGCTTGCAATGATAGGGATGATCTTAAGAAATTACTATGCAAACTGAAAGAAAAATCTTTGAGTGCTAGAATGAAATGTGATCCTAAGTTTGCTACTTCACCTATCTTTGTTACCGATAAGGATTATGAATTCTCTGTCGACCCAGAATTAATTACTTTGGTTGAATCTGATCCTTTTCATGGCTATGAAATTGAAACTGTTGTGGCACATCTTACTAAATTAAATGATATAGCCACCCTTTTTTTGCTAATGATGAGAAAATTCGCTACTATTATATTCTCAAATTATTTCCGTTCTCACTAAAAGGTGATGCTAAGATATGGTACAATACTCTTGCTCCTGATTGTGTGCGTAGTCCCGAGGATATGATTTACTACTTCTCTGGAAAAAAATCTTGCTCATAAGAAACAAGCTGCCTTACAAGAAATATTTAACTTTGCGCAAATTGAAGAAGAGAGTCTCCCACAAGCTTGGGGGAGGCTTCTCCAATTGCTTAATACTTTGCCTGATCATCCTCTTAAGAAAAATGAAATACTTGATATCTTCTATAATGGACTAACTGATGCTTCTAGGGACTTCCTAGATAGTTGTGCTGGTTGTGTTTTCAGGGAACGAACTGTTGAACAAGCTGAGGAATTATTGAACAACATATTGAAAAATTATGATGATTGGACTCTTCCTGAACCACCACCTAAACCCACTCCGAAGAAGAGGGGTATCTTATATCTCATTCCCGAAGATATGCAAGAGGCAGAGAAATGTATAAAGGAAAAAGCTATTAAAGCTGAAAATGTCAAGAATTTACCACCTATTGAAGAAATACATGGACTTGACACACCACCACCTCCACAGGTGGTAGAGGTAAATTCTTTTATAAAGTTTGATGAAAGTGACATCCCTTACAATAAACACCCTAGTCAATGCCTATATGAATTTGATAGGTACATCATCAAACAAGATCACTTCAATGCAAATGTTATGAAACAACTGAAATACAATTCTGATATGATTGCTCGCTTGAGTGACTTGTTATTTAGATTTACTAATGATGTTAGGGGTGTAGGAAAACATGCTTCTATGGTTCAAACTCAGTTAGAACAAGTTGCTAAATCTCAAAGAGAATTGCTTAGTGAAATGAATAATAATATGAATGATTTTGCTGTTAGAGTAGCAACTAGAGGAGGCAAAATGACTCAGGAACCACTCTATCCTGATGGACACCCTAAAAGAATTGAACAAGACTCTCAAAGAATTAACACTGATGCACCTAGTCCTTCTAAAAAGAAAAGGAAAAAGAAAAATGATAGGACTTTGTATACCTCTAGTGAACTTGAAATAGAAAAACCTCCTGAAGATAATAATGATGTCTCTATTTCTGATGCTAAAACTCAATCTAGTAATGAACATTCATCTAGTGATAATGAAAATGATAATGATGATGTTCATGAAGACACTCAACCAAACAATGATAAACAACCCGATAATGATGTTGAGATAGAGCCTGCTGTTGATCTTGATAACCCACACCTAAAAATAAAAGATATAATAAAAGAGACTTTGTTGCTAGAAAACATGGTAAAGAAAAAGAACCATGGGTCCAGAAACCCATGCCCTTTCCACCTAAACCATCTAAGAAAAAAGATGATGAAGAATTTGAACGCTTTGCTGAAATGCTTAGGCCAGTCTTTTTGCGTACTCGCTTGACTGATATTTTAAAGATGGCCCATTATGCAAAATACATGAAAGACATCATCACTAATAAAAGAAAGATACCTGGAGCTGAAATCTCCACCATGCTTGCTAATTACTCTTTTAAGGATGGAGTGCCTAAAAAACTTGGAGATCCAGGAATACCAACTATACCTTGCTCCATCAAAAGGAATTATGTCAAAACTGCTTTGTGTGATTTAGGAGCTGGTGTTAGTGTTATGTCCTTCTCTTTATATAAAAGACTTGATTTGAATAAACTCACACCTACTGAGATATCTTTGTAAATGGCTGACAAATCAACTACCATACCTATCGATATTTGTGAGGATGTGCCCGTTGTTGTTGCAAATATTACTATCTTAACAGACATTGTTATACTTGAGATGCCCGAGGACGACAACATGTCGATTATCCTTGGTAGACCCTTTTTGAATACTGCAGGGGCTGTTATTGATTACAATAAAAGCAAGGTCACTTTTCATATCAACGGTAATGAGCATACGGTGCACTTTCCGAAGAAACAATTCCAAGTGAATGGTATTAATGTTATTGAAAAATCTCTGACACTCACTATTGGAAGTTTTCAACTACCTCTACTTACTGCCAAAAAGAAATATGACATACTTATTGTTGGGGATGTGCATATCCCCGTTGAGGTAACTTAGTGTTTAACGGAAGTTCTTCGGTTTCATGCTAATCAAAAGTGGTTGTTAATAAGACTTGATCAACCTTGTTAGTGGATCATTTTTTAGAGGTATGAAGTCGATGAATTTAGTGAGCACAACTTTATGTCCTTACCTTTTGTTTTCTGTTTTTCTTAGTTAAATAAAATCAAATGCCATGTTTTGTCTGTTTTCTGAATTTTTTGTGCAATAAAAAGTGACCCAAAAATAAAAGTTCTCAGAATGCCCTGAAATTTTAACATGATTTTTTTTCTGAATATTTCTGAATTTTTGGTGCAAATAACATTAGAGGGGGGTGCACCTGGTGTCCACAAGACACCAGGGCGCGCCAGCAACCCCAGGCGCACCCTGGTGGGTTGTGGTCCCCACGTGGGTCCCCTCACTTACCTTTTTAGCCCATGTCATCTCCTACCTCCAGAAAAAAAATCACCATAGCTCTCTCTCTCTCTCTCATGTTCTTGCTCTCAAACCCGTGGATTTCGATCTCTTTGCTCGAAGCTCCGTTTCCGAAACTGTTTTGGGGGATTGCTACTTGGTATGTGACTCCTCCATTGTTACAATTAGTTTTTGCTTTAGTGGTTTATATTTTGAATAATTAGCTACTATTGGTGCTGCTGTAGATGGGCTTGCATGATGAATTCTTAGAGTTCTAAGTAGTCTGAATGCTTAATATAGCTTCTATGCATCCTTATGAGTAGTTGCTATCAATCTTGTGAAGTTTTGTTGACAAAAATTTTGTGGACTAAAATTTTCAGAATTTTATTTATAGGAATAAGATGAGTTTCTTTAGGAAGTTTTCTTCCAAGAAGAATGCTAAGGGAGTCATTGGGGAATCATCGGACAATGACCTCAACACTCCGAGAACAGGGGAGGTGCGGCCGTGCGAATGGCCGCATGATGCCTTCATGGAGGAGGTCGGGTTCCATCAAGAGTTTGCCCAATTCGTGGCGAATGCTAGGCTGACCGACTTCCTCACAGCTGAGTGTGACCAACACCACCTCCTTACAAATTCCTTTATGCAAAATTTTCATTTTCTGAGTAGGGATAATCCTCCTGAGGTGCGGTTTAATTTGTATGCTGAAACCCATCAGATACCACTCACTGACTTTTGTGACATTTGTTTCATTCCTTTTGTTGGGGAATTAAGGAAGCCTAAACCGGCAGAGTTTGAGGACTTTCTCCTCACCTTGACAGTGGGGGATGAGAGAGGCGTGTCGAATGCCACTGCCACTAGTTTGCAGTTTTCTTCTGTGCATTACTTTGCTTTATTCATCGTGAAGTGTTTAACTGCTAGGGAGAAGGTCGGTGCACTCAGTGCCCCTGGCCTCGCCATTTTATGCCATGCACTACACAATGACCATACCTTTAGCCTAGGGTTATTATTGCACGTCGTTTGCACCTCAACAGGACTAAGGGCAAAATTCATGGTGGTATTTATGCCACTCGCTTAGCGAGTCATTTTAATATTCAGATACGCCAACATGATTATCCTTTGTCCCGAGTTCATCTAGATCACCAGGCGATGGTGGCTCACCAGTTTACTGATGATGCTAACTCTCTTCATAATATTCGTTACAACCTGGTTTCCAGCGTGGACTCCTGTGATGTTATTCCATTGCCTACACCTGCTTTGTTTGACTCTATTACCAGGGTCGGATATAGGGTCATGCCAAAGGACATTATTGCCTACCGGAACGACCAGGCAGCGGCAGAGGAGGAGCCCCAGGAGTGGGACACTCAGGTGCCGCCGCCACAGCACTTCTACATGGGACCGGAAGGCTACTATGGATGGTGATTACCAAGCTAGGCCAAAAGCCTAAGCTTGGGGCAGTACGTATTTCCACCAACATTACATTCATGTTCACACATTTCATTCCAGTTATCGGTGTCCACACTTTTTCATTGTATTATCCATGCTAGATTTATTTTCTTGCTTTCTTCTTGTGTGTTTGAAATTTTTTGAGAAAATCCAAAAATATTTCTCGCTTCTTTTCGGTTTTTCTTTCTAGCTTAAATTAGTTGTAGTGTTAAAAGAAAACCCAAAAAGATTTCCATATTCTTATTTTGCTTGTTGGGAGCTTTTCCGTGTAAATAGTTTTTCTCGTTTTTGTTTTCCCTTCTTTAATTTGCTTTCTTCAAGAAAAGCTAATAAACTCCAAAAATATTTCAGTGTGTTTCTCTGAAATTCTTTTCTTTTTATTGAGTCGTACCAAGGGGAAGATGTTGGGTTCTACGGTAGGGTGCGTCGACTGCAAATTAAAATTTTCCTACGGGCAGAACAACCAAGAACATGCTACGGGAGATGGATCACAAATCTTTACCACTAGACGCGCAGTGCCGTGCAGCGGAAGTACAATTGGGGCAGCGCGTCCAGAGTCGTCTCCTCCTTGTCCGGTCTCCCTCGAACAGCCGGTCGTGGATCCTGCGTACAAGTTCGCCGGAGCGGCGCAGGTGCATTGCCTCTAACGGTATCCGCGCGTGCAGGAGGAACACCGTGCGGCAGACTGTTAGGTCCAATCACACAGTCGGCGGTGAGTGGAGGTGGCTATTCGCAACACATGCAAACCCTAGTGACAGCGCCGAAGAGATCAACCGCATGAGTGTGCCGCAACCCCACTTTATATAGGCGTCCGTCGCGGGCTCAACACTTGGGCCTCGCACGGACCCTAAAGCCCAAAATCTGTTCAGCCTGGATCCACGTCCGAGTAGGATCGCATCTGCCTCGTGGAGTCCGATCCGGCCTCACAGGTTCCTTCCCTTAAGCGCGCGACCCCTTAGGTTCAAGTCGGCTTGGTCGCAGGTCGGATCACCTCCGACCTGCTCAGTTGGTAGCGGCCTCTAGCAAGGCGTGCCGACCACCAAGTAGACAATAAAGCCGGTTGGCGAACCTGTACATCACACTCCCATTCCTTTTGCCACACGACATATGTTGTCGGGCTCAAGGCGAGTCTGTCATCCTTGTGCTAGCCCGACCTCTTTCTCGTTCCAGTGATGCCGACCACAAACCGGATTATCTCATAATCCTTGTCGCATGGCCATGCTTATCCTGGTCGGATTACACGAGGGGCCCAAAGTATATCTCTCCTGATCAGAGGGGCAAATGCCATCTTGCTCGACCACGTCTTGCAGCATGGGTCTGGACAAGCCAGAAACCTACCTTTGTAACTATCCAGTCACGAAGTAGCGTTTGGACGGCCCAAAGCGGGTCTGTCACCATCCCGAGTACATGCGCCAGCTCAGGTCTTAGGACATAGGATGTATGGTGTACTAGAGACTCACAGATGACATATCGCTGCATCTCATGGTTGGGTCTGTCCGACTCGGACCTTATCTCAACTCGGATCCGACTATGTCGAATCCGACCAGACCCTTCCGAGTCCATATTATCCGGTTAGCATCCAATGCTCCATATCTAGTGAGACCAAGCCATCGACCGTGTCATATGCTAGTCTAGTTGGCTGCGCGTCCACACAGCCCTTTCGACTAGGGACCTTTTAGGACAATCATCATACAATACATAGTCCCACAAACAAGTCACGTACTTGCTGATACACATCATTGATAATGTCCAAGGACTATCTTTATTCATAAACACATAGGAAATATCATCATACATGATTGCCTCTAGGGCATATCTCCAATAGAAGATCACGATGAAAATGTTGAGTGGCTCTCATATGCATTATTGTTGATCTAACAAAGAGCCCAAATTGCTTTGTCTTCTCCTTTTGAATAAAATGTTTGCAGATTCCAGCTTAGTCCACGGCACTCTTGCACTATTATTATTTTCATATCATTCGATCGTGCAAGTGAAAGGCAATAATGACGATATTTGATAAATTGACTGTGGCAGAGAGAAGTGGGTATGAACTCAACTTGTTTTGTTTTTGTAAATATGTTTAACCTAGTATCCATGATTCATCATATTATGATCAAACATGTTTGCAATGACAATTAGAGATTATAGTTTCTCATGCCATGCTTGAGTAGCTAGGAGTGGATAATGATTTATCTTAGGTGTCAACATGCATTAAAATGATTGTGATGTAGTATGATGATATGGTATCCTCCTCTGAATGTTTCAAGTGGCTTGACTCTGCACATGTTCATGCATGTAGTTGAATCAAAACCAACATAGCCTCTACGATATTTATGTTCATGGTATTCATATCCTACTCATGCTAGTATTCAATGTTGATTATGCATAACGCATGTTCATGACCGTTTTCGCTCTCTAGCTGGCTGCTTCTCAACCTATTTGCTAGCCTACGCCTGTACTAAGCGGGAATACTGTTTGTGCATCAAAATCCTTAAACCCAAGTTGTTCCAGAAGAGTCCTCCATATCTACCTATATGCGGTATTACCCTGCCGTTCCAAGTAAATTTGCATGTGCCACCTCTAAAATTTCAAATGAACATCTGTTTTGTGTGCCTGGACCGCTCATGAAGCGACAGGGGGCGGTCAGTATCTTCCATGCTAAGCGGGTTATTCTCATGATGAGTGTTTATTCACTCGTCCTTGCACGAGAGGGGCGGTAATAGGGATGCCCAGTCCCGAAATCAAAAGTTGTAAATAATTAAACAAAACTCCCCCAGGATTGTTGTTGGTATGGACGGTACCCGTGGATTCGGCTAGCCGTGGAGTGTGTTTGTTGGTGGAGGGGAGTAAACCTTTACTTTTACCGCTTGGGAACCGCCGCTAATGTGCTTAGCATGGAAGATTTTAATAACTCTTGGTCGTAACGTTGACAGGAAGGGTGCACCTCCTAAAATTATATTTATCTCTGTTTTAAGCTTTGAGCTCTGGCACCTCTGCAAATCCCTGCTTCCCTTTGGGAAGGGACTATCTATTTAATTTTATGTTGAGTCATCACCTTCTCAAACAAGCGCCAGACCTGAGAGCACTATTGTCATCCTCATGCATTGTGTATGGTTAATGTTGAATGCATCATGACTGGATCTTTTCTACCATGAATTATAATATTTAGTCGTTGCTTGAACTTTGGAGGTGCTCTGCATTTATGTTTTGCGGTCTCAGAAAGGGCTAGCGAGATACCACTGTTGTCATATTATATCATGGTTGTTTTGACAAAGTGTTGTCATTTGAGATATTTTATTATTGCTCTCTAGTTGCTTATGTCATTGATATGAGTTAATATAATTCCTAAGAGTTATTGTTGACATGGTTAGTCATAATTTTTGTTGAAAACCTGGGTGCTACTTAAGCTTATTTATGTAAACAAGAACAAAAGAGTTCGTAAAAGTTTTTCTTTATCACTTTCAGTTTGTCAACTGAATTGCTTGAGGACAAGCAAAGGTTTAAACTTGGGGGAGTTAATAAGTCTCTGTCGTATCTACTTTTCCTAACGCTTTTGCTCTTGTTTTGGACTCTAATTTGCATGATTTGAATGAAACTAACCCCGACTGACGCTGTTTTCAGCAGAACTACCATGGTGTTATTTTTGTGCAGAAATAAAACTTCTCGGAATTGGATGAAACTTTTTGGAGAATTATTTCAGAATATATAAAAAATACTGGAACCAAGAACCACTGGAGGTGGTGCCCGGGCTGGGCACGATACACCAGCCCCCCCCCCACTGGCACGCCCTAGTGGGTTGTGGTCCCCTCGTGGCCCCCGTGACCCTAATTCCAACTCCATAAATACCTATTTTCGGAGAGAAAAATAGGAAAGGAAGTTTTATCATGTTTCACGATACGGAGTTGCCGCCACCTTCTGTTCTTCATCGGGAGGCCGAATCTGGAGCCCGTTCGGGGCTCCGGATCGGGGAATCTTCGGTCTTCGTCATCACCAACCCTCCTTCATGACCAATTCCATGATGCTCCCCACCGGGAGTGAGTAATTGCTTCGTAGGCTCGCTGGTCGGTGAGAAGTTGGATGAGATTCATCATGTAATCGAGTTAGTTTTGTTAGGGCTTGATCCCTAGTATCCAGTATGTTCTGAGATTGATGTTGTTATGACTTTGATATGCTTAATGCTTGTCACTTAGGGCCCGAGTGCCATGATTTCATATCTGAACCGTTTATGTTTTCACCATTATATCTATGTTCTAGATCCGATCTTGCAAGTCATATTCATCTATTAAGTGTTATGATCCGTAAACCCCAGTGTGACAGTAATTGGGATACTTTCCGGTGATGACCGTAATTTGAGGAGTTCATGTATTCACTATGTGTTAATGCATTGTTCCGGTTCTCTATTAAAAGGAGGTCTTAATATCCTTTAGTTTCCTTATGGACCCCACTGCCACGGGAGGGTATGACAAAAGATGTCATGCAAGTTCTTTTCCATAAGCACGTATGACTATTTACGGAATACATGCCTACATTATATTTATGAACTGGAGCTAGTTTTGTATCGCCCTAGGTTATGACTGTTATATGATGAATATCATCCAACAAATTCACCGATCCAATGCCTACGAGTTTTTCACATATTGTTCTTGTTAAGTTACTACTGCTGTTGTTACTGTTACACTTGCTACAACACTATTGCTATCACTGTTACCGTTACTATTATTGTTACCACTGCTATTAAAACTATCATATCACTGTGCTACTGATCACTTTGTTGCAGATATTTAATCTACAGGTGTGGTTGAATTGACAACTCAATTGCTAATACTTGCAAATATTCTTTGGCTCCCCTTATGTCGAATCTATAAATTTTGGTTGAATAGTCTACCCTCGAAAACTGTTGCGATCCCTTATACTTGTGGATTATCACCAATGGCCTAGGGCAGGCAGGAGGAGGCTCGTGGTTGCCTCCAAGGTTAGCTGAGGAAGAAGGAGGTTGTGGATCGCATAGCATCCATGACGTACACGTTTCCATTGGCGAGGCCCTCATGCCAGCCCCTGAGGTGCTCGTAGATGACCTAGCTAGGCGCCTCCCCTCCATCCTCCCCACCTAACCTGGAGTTGGCTACCACCATGCCCTCACACGAGCCGAAGATTATTCTAGCCAAGCACAACTACTAGTTCCTGACGCGGAGCATGAAGGGCGGAGTGTGGTCGACGGGTCCTCCTGCCACAGTGGCTTCGTCATGGCGAACGACCTTTGACCCGTGGACAAGCCAGTGGCGGCCGACAGAGTGGCGTCGCCGATGAAGAGGGCATCCTCCATGCGGAAAACGGCGAGCTTTGTGTCCAAAGGCAATGCCACTGCGGTGGGGTGCATCGGCGGCAGTCGGGGGCTGGGTCGCGGTGTCACGGACGGAATGGGAGGTGTGGGCTCATCTTCCGAGCGAACCGTATTTTTACTCCAGCCAGTTGCGGCCGAGTATATTTAAGGATCGAAGAGACGTCTCGAGTAAAAATTATACGTTTATAAAGCTTTTGAGGGATCGGTTAGATGCCGATTAGCAGATAAAAATAAAAATTTACACCTCTAAAGCATTATAAGAGATCGGTTAGAAATGCTCTTAGTTTATACCAAATTCTTACGTGTATTTAAGGATCGAAGAGACGTCTCGAGTAAAAATTATACGTTTATAAAGCTTTTGAGGGATCGGTTAGATGCCGATTAGCAGATAAAAAAAAATATTTACACCTCTAAAGCATTATAAGAGATCGGTTAGAAATGCTCTTAGTTTATACCAAATTCTTACGTGTTTTGGCCATAAAAGAGTAGTATATTGAACCGTAAACAGACGTTCTTACCAGTTAACACGTCTCCATTTTACTCGTCCTGTGGTTTCTTTTATTAGTATATACCTAAAGATGTAAGGGCATCTTTAACGCTCACCCGCAGAAAGAACCTGTATTTGTCCACAACAGGTCTGGGCCGTATACGAACACGGATATGGAAACCGATCATCAAACCATGTCCTTAACAGTTTGTCCTTTTTTACTTAAGCACACTATTCGAAAATAATTATTGGAAATCAAATAGCATAATTCATTTATAAAACAAGCAAATATCCCTAGTACAACAATAGTTCAAATGTAAATATTACATCCGAGATAACCAAATATTTAATAAGTTTTTTAATTCATCGATTTCAAATTCAATGATACTCGAGCCAGAATCTGCACATGTCGTCTCATGCACTGTGCCCCTTGAGTTTTATCCACCAATGTTGGCCTCCTGTAGTACAACAGTGCAGTGCGTCTGAACTATACAACGTGATGATTATCAAGTTGCAACACTGAGTAAATCGAATTGATCAACATGTAAAGCAACAAGAAGCAAAACTTACGATATCTTTGGTTGGCGAGCCCCGTGGCCACCTTCTCTCCATTTGTGCAATTGCACCGCAAAACTTCATAATGGAGTTGAAGATAATTTACCATGGATGGGCTAGCAACTTCATATCACGATCATGGATTACGTGCAAGCCGTAGGGCTCGTCGTGCTTTTGCTCATGAAACGAAGCATGCATGCTTTGCCAAAAGGTCAAGCCCCCTTACCTCATGCCTACAAAATCCATAGATATGAGCTTCCACGCATCACACATCAACTCGTTCTCCATTATTAGGGTTATACTCCCTCCCGTATCTAGACAAATCTAAGACAAGAATTTTGGGACGGAGGGAGTATTTGGTAGTAGAGATTGCTCGAGATTAGATAGAACTATTTCCATCTTATCTCTAGGAGGTGTCTTGCCCTTTTGTACTCAATATATACTCGCCTTCGAGGCCCTCTCTATCTCTTCTAACATGGTATCAGCCTAACTGATCCAACCCTAGCTGTCGCCCGCTGCTTTCGCTCCACGTTGCCCCTCGGACGGTCGGCCTTCATGACACTGCCGGGGGCCACGCCGTCCGTACTTAGGGATCGCCCGCCTGCCATGTTGACCGGCTGCCCTAGAACCCCTTTTTCCCCGATCGCTTAATCCGGATTTTCTCTCTTCTGCCTATCATATTGATCGATGATTTCTTTTTTTATTTTCCAATCTAAAATCCCTTTTTTCCCGATCGCTTAATCCGGATTTTCTCTCTACCGCCTCCATGATTTCTTTTTTGATTTTCCAATATAAAATCGGTTTGGGTCACTCGCCGCGACCGTTGTTCATCTGCGTGCTCCTACTCCGACAACAGCCTCCTGACACCTGCCGTCGCTTGCGCTCCTACGCTGGCCCGCACCGCGTCGCCCGCGGCTCAATCCCACGTCGTGCGCGCGAGTTCACTGCAACGCGTCGCCCGCGGAAGCGCAGCGCTGGCCCGGCTTGAGCCACGGCCGCTCATGTGCATGGATGGCACCACGTGCTAGCCTGACTACACGTAGGTGCTTGATGGCACCAGACATAGGTGCTGCGCGTGTACCAGCCCCGCGTCACGTCTGGCTACATTACCTTGTCTAAGCGGACACTTCGATTTCACGCACTATCGGATTGATCATGCGAGCGCACGCGATTCAGTACCGTCAACATGGTCGAGTACAATGTGTCTCTTCACCGATCGAGCAACGGGACACAGTTGCGTCGTCCCTTTGGACCGCAGCATCATTGCCCCATGCAATTGCAACGATCCATGCGCTGCTGCTGTGTCGTCCCTTTAGGCCGTAGTGCCGCGACCCGCGGTCCACCGCCGTCTCAAGGCCGTCCGCTTCAGGCCGTCCTTGTGGCTGCACCGCCCATCGCACTGCCGTTGCATCGCCTCATCGGGCCGTAGCGAGTGTGGCACATGGTCTCTGTCGCTGCCCCGTGATTCTTCCCGCGACTGCATGGACCTGCGCGCTGCCAGCGCATCGCCCCTTCGGGCCATAGTACCGTAGCCCAATGTCCATCACTGACCCGAGGTCGTCCATTCCAGGTTGTCCCTGTGGCTGCACCGACCCTCGCCCTGCCTCTGCATCGCCCCATCAGGACGAGCGAGCGTGGCATGCGGTCCCTGCTGCCGCCCTGAGGTCTTCCCGGCCGTCGCCCCGATCAGCGTGTTGCCGATGCGTCGCCCCATTGGGGCGTAGCGCCGCGGCACGCGGTCCACTTCGCCGTCCACGCGCATCGACTTCTGTGTGGTATGCGCCGCACCGGCTTCCTAGGTGCGGGAACGCCACCGTCCGCCCTGGTCTTCGTCATGCTGTCGGGTTCTTTTTCGCCTACTTCGAACACCGCCGTCGCGCTCCTAACCTAGCGGTCGTCGCCGCCTCCTCAGGCCGTCGCCGCCTCCTCAGGCCGCCGCCGCCGCCGCAACAAAGTGTAAAGAGTGAGAGGGGCGCTGGAATGACAAGCCCATTCCGACCGTGACAAATGGTGATATGTTTTTCCTTTTTTGTGAATCACGCTTGGATTTTTTAGAATTTCAATTATTTCGATTTTTCCTTGAGGATTGACTTTGGATCAAAGAAATGATGGCACGCAAATTCCTACATAATGGATTCATATGCCCCAGTTTCATAGGAATTTGAACATCCACGTCAACCTTTTTCTAGACTCGATCGCGTGGGATCAAGGCATTTTATCTGTTCTTTTCCTGTGTTCCTTCCAAACAATTATTCATGCAATTGTTGTGTATTTTATGGTCTTCTGTTTTGCACTGTCAACTCTGTAGGATATGTGTTTTTTCTTTTGAGGAAAGATATGTCTGTTTTTTCTACTCCTATGTTCCACGATCATGTAATCCAGATGCTCTCAATGGTGATATGCCCGAACTTTATGCGCATTACAAAATTTCGGAATGTCTTGTGTGGTTTGCCAGCGTTGAAGCTCATCTCCTATAAAAAGTGATGAGACTTAACAAAGTTTCAGTCAAATGATATAACACATAAAAAGGAGGAAACCAAGAGAAGGAAACCATCGACCACATTCTTCTGACGTGTGAGTTCGCTAGGACAGTCTGGAGAACCCTGTGCTCAGCCCTTGGGAAACCGCAGTGGTCCCCAACAGCACAAGACACCCTCAAGGAGTGGTGTGTAGCAAGAACGTCAGGCGCGCACAAGCCAAAGGAGTTGAGGGCGCTTCTTACCCTCGGGCTTTGGGAGCTTTGGAAGCACAGAAACGCGGTTGTCTTCGACGGTGTCTCTCCATCGCTAGAGGTGGTAGTTAGGCGTGTCGTCGCGGAGGGTAGAGCTTGGCAGCAGGCGAGCCTGTTGAAGGGTGAAGTAGACAGCATGTTTGAGCTTTTAGTAGGGTGGGCAGGCAGCGAGTAGTCCGGTTTATGTGCTACGTAGGTGGAGCGGTGGTTGTGCTGTGTGTTGATGTTCATGTAGCGTTTAAATCCATGTAACATCAACGGTGGTTGGGATTCTTCCCCCTTCTTCTATACAAGATGATACGCACACTCATGCGTATTCAAGAAAAGATATAACACATAAAAATGATTTTTTTTCACGAATCTTAACGTGAGATCTCACAAATATAGTATCGATTGAGATTTAACAATCTCGTAAAAATACTACTCTTTATTTTGACAAATGGATATAAGAGCAACTCCAACACGCGGACCCAAACGGACGGTGATTTTGTCAGCTTTATATTCATTGGGTCGGCCGCCCGTTCTGCGTCCGCCCTGTTTTTATTTTGGGCCAGCCGTGCGTCCAACGCCCGCGACCCATTTCATGTCCGAGCACAAATTTGAAAAGGCTCACAACCATAGATCATGCCAGCGGCCATGCCGTCGCCCAAAGTTCATGTCAGCACCACGCCAGCGGCCGACATACAAATGTCATCCTTAAAAAAAACCACCACGCAGTTCATGCCAGCGCCCGACATACAAATGTCATCCTTTAAAAAAATCACCATACAGTTCATGCTGGCGCACGTGCCAGCGGCCGCACACATGACAACACACAAAAAGGGACGAAAAATTCGACCACGCCATCTCGGCCGTGGTCATGCCAACACACTTGCCGGCATACAAAAAAGGATGGTGGTCGCCGCCATAGATCACTCGTCGTCGAACTTGAGCATGTCGGCCTGCATCTTCTCGAACCATGGCCTCTTCCTCGGCGACACGGTGTTGAGGTCCATCTTCATGATCTTCACCCCCGTCATCATTCTAGCGAGAGCCACTTCTTTCGCCTTGGTCTTGGCATTGGCGGCCTCGATCTCGAGCATCTTGGCTTGCTTCTTTGCCTCTATCTCGAGCATCTTGGCTTGCTTCTTCACTTCCATCTCAAGCCTCCTCCTTGGATCTCCATGAAGGCGTTCATTTGCTTTTCCTTGTCTTTTCGTCGCTTCTCCTCCCTTGAGTCCTTCTTGCTCATCATGTCCTCCATGGTTGCGAGCAAGGCGATCGACACCGCATCCCGCTTGTCCTCTTTCTTGGAGTTGGTCTTCCCCCGCGGTCGTAGCTTCTCACCCTCCCCAACCTCCTCCACGGCTTTCTTCCCCCCACGCTCCATGAGGGCGGCATATTGCGTCTTGAACTTCTCCTCCCCGTTGATGACCATACAACAATGGGAGAGGCTGATGGACTTGCCTTCATGTTGGACCTTGAATGCCTACAAATGAATAGCATGCAAGCATATGGGCAAATATATATGCAAATGGACATGCAAGCATAACAGGAATGAAAACGAAGAGGGGCGCATGTATACCATGTCTTGCATGCCGATGCCGCTCACGGGGCGTGCCTTGGTGCTCTCAAGGGTGGCACAAAACTTGTTGCACTCTTGTTGTATCACACCCTCCATCGCTTCGAAATAGACACCCACCCGCGCGTGCTATGCATTTGGTATGACGCAAACTTCTTGCATTCATAGAACTCACGATGGACACGAAATCCAAAAGGTTGAAGCCTTTTGTTCGGCGCTGGTCTTGGGGTCTTGCCCAATGTCCCTCCAACACTCACAAATGAGCTTATCCTCGGACAACATGTATGCCTTCGTCCATTTGCTCTTGCGCTTCGGCTTCGCCCTGACAGCTTGGTTGGCGAGCTCATCCTTGAACAAAGGCTCCCCGTCGATGTCCATTTCATCCTCTTCCTCGAGGCCGTAGTCCTCCGGGAACTCGTGGTCGAGCGGGAAGCCGTCCAGGCTGACCCGATCTTCCATGAAGGCGTCGTCCATAGCAGCTTGATCATAGGTCGTCCGCGTGAACTGGGCTCGACCGTCTTGGCTTTGGGTCTCATCAGGATCATAGCCAGCCACGGCGGCACCGTCAGTGGAGCTACCGGCCGCCGCACCACCCTCGAAATGAGGCTCTCCATGAAACGGTTGGCCGTTTCGTCGTCGCCGGCCACCGGCATTCTGTCGAACAGGTTGTGGGCGCCGGGGAGCACATTGGCTGGCATCTCCCGCGCGCGTTTCCTCGCCTCTCCGGATGATGAGGCACCGGCCATCGGCGTGGCGTTGAGGTCGATGGGAACGGGCGCGGGCGTGGAAGGCGCCATCACGCTCACCTCCGACGAGCATTCCCCGGAGAGTCGGGAGGCTTGTGGATAGACGTGAAAGCCAGGAATCGGGTGCGTCGCCGATGCACGCGGCGACTCCGACAGCATCATCCAAGGAAACGCGGACGAGCCGGTGCTGGCCGCGGCCACGGCGGCGTTGACGAGTCCGTGCTAGCCAGGGTTTAACCCTAGGTAGATCAGGGCCTCCCTCGTTGCCGCCGCGACTCGGGCGTTGGTTTCCTCCTGCTGCGCGGCGGCGGTGAGGGCGGCGACTGCTTCGTCCCATTGCGTCAGCCGCGTGCCTCCGGTCCTTCCTCTTGGCCGACTCCAGGGCCCGCTTCTCGGGCATCAGTTGCTTCTTCTTCTTGGGTGCCGCGGCGGTTTTTCTGGGGGCGCGTGGCTTGCCTTTGCTGGAGGGGGCGAAGGTGATGCCGGACGAGGCAAGGGAGGCGAGGCCGGCGACAGGGCGTCCTCCATGGCGAGCGGCCGGGAGCGCGAGCAGACGGGAGGGTTTTAAGAAAGTGGAGGAAAATGGTGAACGATTTGGCACCGACTGACGGACTAGGAGGAGTAGTTGGCGCTTCACGCGTCCGTTTCTTGTCCACGCCGACATAAATAAGACTCAAAATTGGATCGAGAATGGATCGGCAGGTGGACGAAAAGCAGATGCGCGTCCATTTGAATCGGCCAGTTGGGCCGACTTTTCTGTTCGCGCTGACCCAAACGAACACGCGCACGAAATGGATGGGCACAATGGAGTCGCTTAAAATGACTAAATAGACGCCGTATGTCCCCGTATGTGCTCCCTTTGCGGTGGATTCCATGCAAAATTTTGGTCGACGGGAGCCAGACAGACTCAGGGTCAGGGGCAGTGATTGACTGATGCAGGCTTTCTCTCATGCATGTCTCACAACACAGCAACGGCAGCGCACAGGTGAGGCCAGTGGCTGTGAGCCTGTGGTACCACTGTGGTAATTAACCAGGCATCATGTGTCCTTGTCTCGAGGGAAATCATGTGAAAAACAGATTGCAATGTTGGTTTACCACCGAATTAAAAGCTGCTCCTGCATCTTTCCTGGCACTATCACCGTCTTTCTCTCTCTACAAGAAAGTGTTGACTCGACGCACAAAAATCTGAAGAAGAGGAGGAAGAAAGAATCGGACGGGCGCTGTAAAGTGTAAAGGCGCTGTAAAGTGTAAATAACATCTCTCATTCATGGTAAACTGTAAAGTGAATCAGCTTTTGCATCGGCCATGGCAGCCACACCGCAACCGTCTCCTGTAAAACTTTCCGCACAGGCACAGTTGCAAAGCAGGCAGGCAGGTCCCGCTCAGAGGCTTCCCCCCTCCCCCATCCATCCTTTCCCCCTCTCTCTCACTCTCGCTCCGAGCGAGAGGTCTGTGTCACTGTCGCCGCCGCTCGCTCTGTGTCACTGGCCCTCCCTCCCTCCGGAGCTCTCTCCTCTTGCTCCGACCCAAGAACAGGTAGGGGTTAACTTGTGTTTCTATCTGAATCCTCGTTTCCCTCTTCTTACTTGTGCACGTGCCTGCCTGCTTCTTGGCTCCGCCAATGCCCGATGTTGCTTCTTGTTCTTGAGAGCCTCAAACAGATGCAGAGTTTTCCTGGCACAATACCTGAGAGGCGCTGTTTGCATAAAGTATTTTCTCTCCCCTGTTTCTGCATTGCTACTCTATTGGTTGGTTTCTCTTTGCCCAAGGTTCATGTCCTCCCCCCACCCCTGAATTTCCTGATGTCTTGCTGTTCTTTCTCAAGTTCCAATGACAATATCTTTTTCAAAAAAGGAAAAAAGATTGACTTCTTCCCGTATTTTTCACATGACGATTTTTTTCGTCCTCGTTAACTAATAGCCTACTCGGCTAACCCTAGCATTCCGTGTTTGCAGGTGACAACAGTTTGCGCTAGCAGGGTTTCGCCGTTCCGTTTCTAAGGGAAACAAGTTGGAGTTCAAGACGCCGCAATGCCCAAGATGTTCGGTTTCTCTCGTCGCCGGATGAAGCTGGGAAGGTCAAATGTTGGTTCCCTTCTATCAGGATCCGCTCATAAATCTAAGCTCCCCTCTTCTTTACTGCCAGTTTTTTTTTCTTCTTTCTCTCTTAACTAGTATTACTGGTTTCTTTGTATTTTTTTATTTAGGCAATAATGGGCTGGTTTCTTTACTGATATCTATTGTCATAGATATCCTTTTAGGAGAGATCTTAGTTAGATTTGCTGATTCTATGGTTAGTCGCCTGAGCATTTAGACGATTTTCAGGAAGGAGAACTAATATATCCTTTTTGTGTGATTTTTTTTCCTGAAAAGGGGAGTACCCTGGCCTCCGCATCATATGATGCACACATGACACAGCCTTTTGATAAATGTGAATCAAGTTCAAGTCTGTTAAATAAACGAGAATAAAACAAGACACAAAAATCCCTTGCGGGAGAAAATCACGGACGCACGAAGGCGCAATCACTATGAGGAAGGAGTATTACAAGCACGAGACGACAGACCGTCTTAGGTGCGACTACATGGGGTATATATGAGGGGCAACATCTAAGAGTCCTTGGAGGACAAGTAAACGAGTTGTACTCGTACGCGTCGGTACCAACGGAAAGGCCCACACCGTATGTATTACGTCTAGTCCAATACGGTAGAATTTGGATCACAATTTAACAATCTCCACCTTGAGCCAAATTCCCTCCAGTAGTCGAAGAAAGTAAATAATTCCATCCAAATCAGCATAAACACATTGTGCGTCAAAGTCCATAGGACTAGTGAGAAATACCAACTAAGTCTGTGCAAAGCTCAAACTTATTGGTAGGAACTGGCTTTGTCATCATGTCAGCAGGATTATCATGAGTACTTATCTTGCATACCTTCAAATTTCCTTCAGCAACATCTCGAATATAGTGATGTCTGACATCAATGTGCTTTGTTCTCTCATGATACATTGGATTCTTTGTAAGATATATAACACTTTGACTGTCACTAAATACGGTAGGACAAGATGAATCTCCACAAAGCTCAGTGTACAAACCTGTCAACCAGATAGCTTCTTTGCATGCCTCAGAAATAGCCATATACTCGGCATCAGTAGTGGAACAAGCCACAATAGACTGCAAAGTTGCTCTCCAACTCACAGCACAACCACCAATGGTGAAAACATAACCTGTGAGTGATCTTCTCTTATCCAAATCACCAGCAAAATCAGAATCAACAAAACCAACAAGTCCATCTCCAGTTTTCCCAAACTGTAAATAAGCATTAGAAGTACCTCGCAGGTATCTGAAAATCCACTGAACTGCTTTCCAATGCTCTTTTCCAGGATTAGCCATGTATCTACTGACAACACTCAATGCATAAGATAAATCCGGACGGGAACAAACCATGGCATACATAAGTGAACCAACTGCATTTGAATAGGGAACTCTAGACATGTACTCAATATCTGCATCTGACTTAGGACATAAGGCTGATGATAATTTGAAGTGTGCAGCTAATGGAGTACTTACTGGCTTGGCATTATGCATATTAAAACGACGAAGAACTTTATCAATATATCCCTTCTGACTTAGATATACTTTTTCAGATGGTCTATCTCTGGATATTTTCATGCCAAGAATTTTCTTTGCTTCACCCAAATCCTTCATCTCAAATTCATTACTCAGTTGCTTCTTTAGTTCATCAATATCTGACATACTCTTTGCAGCAATTAGCATATCATCAACATAAAGGAGCAAATAAATAGTTGAACCATTGACAGTTTTCAAATAAACACAGCTATCATAATTAGACCTTTTGAAACGTTGAGAGAGCATAAAGGTGTCAAATCTCTTGTACCACTGTCTAGGGGATTGCTTCAATCCATAAAAAGATTTCTTTAACTTGCAGACAAGCTTTTCTTTTTCAGGAATAACAAAACCTTCAGGTTGTTCCATATAAATATTCTCTTCTAATTCTCCATGTAAGAATGCAGTTTTAACATCCAATTGTTCAAGCTCAAAATCATGCATGGCAACAATACTGAGTAAAGTGCGAATAGAGCTATGCTTCACAACAGGAGAAAAGACTTCGTTATAGTCAATACCTGGAATCTGACTGTAACCTTTAGCAACCAACCTTGCTTTATATCTTGTCTCATCATTAGGAGAAACACCTTCTTTCCTCTTGAAAACCCACTTGCAACGAATAGGTTTCTTCTCTCTAGGTAATTTTACTAAATCCCAAGTGCCATTCTTTTCAAGTGATTCCATCTCATCATGCATAGCAGTCATCCACTTATTACTATCACCAGAAATAATAGCCTCGGAATATGAAGAAGGCTCAGAATTACCTTCAATTTCTTCTGCAACAGATAAAGCAAAAGAAACAATATTGCATTCTTCAATTAACCTGTCAGGTTTATTAGTACCCCGCCTAACTCTGTCACGAGCAAGATTCCAACTGGGCGGAACAATAGGTTGATTTGGAGTGGGGTGACATGATCATCATTAACGACGGGTTCATCATGTGCATCAACAATTTCATTACCAGATGTATCACCTGAATCAATAACATGCTCCACCTGAACAGTAGGCTCCTGAACAATAGGCTGCTGTTCACTCTCAACAGGAATGTTAGTAGATGGAACATCATGTAACATAGCAGTTTCATTAAAGATAACATTTCTGCTAATAACAACCTTCTGGGTTTCAGGATTCCACAATTTAAAACCTTTAACACCAGATTTATAATCAAGAAAGATGCACTTAACCGCCCTAGGCTCCAATTTTCCATTATCAACATGAGCATAAGCAGTGCAACCAAAAACCCTCAACTGTGAATAATCAGCGGGTGAACCAGACCATACCTCAATTGGAGTTTTCTTATTAAGAGCAATAGATGGTGAACGGTTAATGAGATAACAAGTAGTGGAAGCGGCCTCAGCCCAAAAACGCCTATGCAAACCTGCATTGGACAACATGCAACGGGCTCTGGAAATAATGGTCCTGTTCATACGCTCAGCAACACCGTTTTGTTGAGGAGTATAAGGAACGGTGTAGTGTCTGACAATGCCTTCAGACTTGCAATAATTCTTAAATTGCTTAGAACAGAATTCCATACCATTATCAGTGCGAAGTATTTTTACCTTCTTTTCAGTCTGCCTTTCAATCATAATCTTCCACTCCTTAAATGCTGAGAATGCTTCATATTTATGCTTCAAGAAATAAGGCCAAACTTTTCTCGAATAATCATCAATTATAGTCAGCATGTAACTAGCACCACCTAGTGACTTTCTGCGAGATGGTCCCCATAAATCAGAATGGACATAAGCAAGAATACCTTCAGTTGTATGAGTCGAAGTGTTGAACTTCACCCTCTTGTGCTTGCCGAAGATACAATGCTCACAAAATTTCAATTTACCAGGTTCATATCCATCAAGAAGACCTCTTATTTAACTCTGCTAAACCAAGCTCACTCATATGTCCAAGACGCATATGCCAAAGGTTAGCAGCATCACAATCAGAATTCTTTGAAATAACTGGAGTAGCGTTACCTGAAATGGTAGAACCTCGAAGGTAATAAAGACCATTGGTCGAACTTAAGTCACCTTTCATCACAATAAGGGAACCTTTGGTGACTTTCAAAATGCTATCTCCACCTGAATACTTGTACCCCTTTGCATCAAGGGCACTCATAGAAATAAGATTTCTCTTCATCTTCGGAATATACCGAACATCTGTCAAAGTTCTGATTGTGCCATCAAACATCTTGATTCGAATGGAACCTATGCCTTCAATCTTGCATGGTGAATTATCAAAACCCAAAACGGAACCAGCAGAAGTAGTGGAATCAAAAGTATTAAACCAATCTCTATGTGGACACAAAGTGCATGCAGTGTCAAGTACCCACTCATCATTGGTCTCAGCACATCCAGCAATAACGACAAGAGCATCATCGGAACTATCATCACGAGCAACGTTAGCAGAATTGTCACCTTGTTTGTTACCTTTCCTCTTTTCTTTATTCTGCAACTTGAAACGCTCTGAGATGTCATGCCCGTCTCTCTTGCAATATCTGCAATATTTCTTGTCTCTGGATTGCGACCGGCCCCTGTAGCCGTTCTTACTTTTGCCTCTGTTTCCATTATTAGAGTTCTTCTTCTTTGTCCTACCACGAACAGATAATCCCTCGGCTTGGGATGAACTTGAACCATCATGAGGCACCATTAGTTTCATCTTCTCCTTAGAGTTCAAAGCTTCATAAACTTCATTAAGTGTAAGAGTATCACGACTGTATAATATGGTGTCTCTAAAATTGGTATAAGAACTTGGCAGTGAACAAAGTAACATTAAAGCAGTATCTTCCTCTTCATACTTAACCTCCATTGCAGCTAGATCGGATATGATCTTTTTAAATTCTGAAATATGATTCAAAACATTACCTCCCTCGGGTAACCTGTGCAGGAATAATTTTTGCTTCAGATGCATCTTGCTGGTGAGATCTTTAGTCATGCAAATCCCTTCCAGCTTTAACCATAGAGCTGCGGCAGTTTTCTCACTCAAAACTTCCTGCAAAATATTATTATGCAAATGGAGTTGAATTTGTGACAAAGCCTTACGATCTATTCTTTTCTCCGCATCAGTCCAGTCCTGAATCCGATTCTTCCCAAAACTATCCAGTGCTTCATCATAGTCAGCCTGTGCCAACAACGCCCGCATCTTGACTTGCCATAGGGTAAACCTTGTGTCACGATCCAGCAGCGGAACATCGTACTTCATGGATGCCATGAGTAGATTAAATCTGTGTTCACAAAGTAGTACAAGCCGGTAGAAAAATTCTGGACAGAATTAATTTGCGGTCAAACAAACAGAGTAAATAGCACCTGGATATTGTATAGGCAGTGGACGTAGCAATACAAGGGCAATAGTACTAGTTCAGCCAACTAGTACTAGTACTCCCGTAGCCTTCACGTGAAGGAAAAAGGTAGCAGCAGTGGTTAATTCCCTCGGGACTTAAGCAAGCAAAACAATCCACGGCAGGGGAAAATTGACTGTCTCGGCGACTTCATGGATTGATGTGTTTGCTGGTTGCGTACAAAGCTGCGGCTTCTTCTGTCGCCTTGCTTTATCCTCGGGAGCAGCAGAGGAACTAGCCGGATCAGACAACAACACCGCTTGCAGCGCAAATCCTTTCGGTCTCGGCTTCTTGCGGCGGCACGCTGAAAATCGATCCGGCTTCGAATTGACGGATCGCCTGAGACGCGTGCGGCTGCGCACACGTCGGAACCCTAATCTCCCGTCTCAAATCTCGTATCTGCAACTTGGCTCTGATACCACTTGTTAAATAAACGAGAATAAAACAAGACATGAGAGACACGGATTTTTACGTGGAAACCCTTGCGGAAGAAAACCACGGACGCACGAAGGCGCAATCACTATGAGGAAGGAGTATTACAAGCACGAGACGACAGACCGTCTTAGGTGCGACTACATGGGGTATATATGAGAGGCAACATATAAGAGTCCTTGGAGGACAAGTAAACGAGTTGTACTCGTACGCGTCGGTACCAGCGGAAAGGCCCACACCGTATGTACTACGTCTAGTCCAATACGGTAGAATTTGGATCACAATTTAACAAAGTCACCGAGTACTCGACATACATTTTCGTGTGATCTTTGGTCAAGTGATTTTAGTTTCTGTGAGCTGTAGACATCTGGGTTCGTTCTTGTAACCTAGCCTTGCTTGACCATCTTAGCCTTCCTCTTCATTTATAAGATTCCTGTTTCTCAAGAGAGAAGGTTGAAATGTGATGAAACGGAACCATTTACTCCCCAGCTCCATTTTCCTAATTTGATGCTTCTTTGCACTCTTAGCTCTCACATATTCCATGGTCTTGTGATTTCTACAGGTTGAAGGGTCATCTGCATGATCCTTTCCATGGCCCCCGGAGTCCTGCCCATCCCACCAAGCGGTCCAGTCACCTCACTGTGAGTGTGAACTATTCTTGTTCACTTACTTCACTTGTTTCTGACTCACCTGTATTTCGATTGTGTTTAAATGGTTATTTGTTCAGGGAGAAGAACCAGTGGCTACGTCAGTGAGTGGCCGTCCTGACGACCTTGCTTGGCGTTGCTCCTCTGATACTTTTGACCTCAATGGCCGTGCATTTGAAAACTCAGAGAACTGGGCAGTATTGTCAACGGACGGGGATAAACCGAGTCCTCGTTTTGATGTAATTAACCATCTTATTGATGTTTTGAAGTGTATAGGAAGTTGTGATGTTTTCATCATTATCGGTATCTATACTGAAGCCTTTATAACACATTCATCTGGTTACCATTTCAAACAGCATGCAGCAGCCATGGTAGGGAGCAAAATGATTGTCTTCGGTGGAGATTCCGGTAATCATTTGCTGGATGATACAAAGGTATTGATGTTGTTTTTCTAGACAGCCTATCTGTCATGGCCTTATGTCAGTTTTGAGCTAACTTCGTGATATCATCTTTTATACACTTCAGATATTAAGCTTAGGCAAGCTTACATGGGATTCTGTGGCTTCTAAAGTTCGTGTATCACCAGGTGGACGTCATGCGCAGTTTCGACCATGCAAAGGACATTGCCTGGTATACTTCTTGGAGCTCATTGTTCTTTCACTACTCTGGTCTTTTTCTTCAATTTCTCATATGATATCCTTAGACTAGTAGTGCATTTCAGGGTTGTCAGTTGGTGCATGCTTGGGTTATAAGTCCCTTATCTTTATTAAGTTATACTCTGGTAGCCTCTCCTTGGTGAATAATAAACCAAGGAATGATTTGTAAAAAAATGTAGGTAAAGAATGGTGATTTTTTGAGAAAATAAAGAATGATGATTGTTGAAGTTCAAGAATCAACTTTCGAGTAGGGGTATCCTTAGCAATGTGGTTAAATATTAGTAGGCGGGAGTGGGTACGGCAGACTTGACAAAGTGACACAACGATGTTTTTTAAATAGGTTCAGTCGCCTCGTGGGAGGGTGACCTACGTCCTATGGAAGGGTCGTCGAGAGTGGTGCCTCACGCATGGAACACTTAGTGTGGCCTGACTAGTCCGGGCCTTTGAAGGTCCCTTGGACTCCGAATCTCGACCTTCCTAACTCTCCTGAGAGAGCTAGTAGAGGAGAGTGACCCTCCTTTTGAGTTTATTCATGTGGGAGTGAGTGATTTACATGCCCATTGGGGGGGGGGGGGGGGGGGGCTTATATAGCCTAGGGGTCCTTGACAAAGGGTACCCTTGAAGTGAGGAGTTAGGAGCGTAGAACTACGAAATTTTTCGTTCTTTGGCCCATGTACCTCTAGTAGGGCTAGGAGGTGGGTTGTGGCCGATTAAGGGAGAAGCCCTACACTATTCGTGGGCTTCCTTGCTTGGGCTTCTTCCTTTGACTTGTTGACCACGAAGCCTTGCTTGGACTTGTTCTTTGTTCCTTTGCCTTCAACTTTGACTCATTCTTTTATGTTCGTTGACTAGGGTGTCTTGCTTGAACCCATGGGGGATAGTTTGGACTATTGTTGACTGCTTTGACTGGTGTTGACTGTCCTTGACTTTTGTTGACTACCTATGTGGTGGGCCATGTAGGATAGGGGTGGGACCTCAAGTAGAGCCGAAGTCATTACTACAACAATGATTAGCACTTCTCGTTTCTCATTTTGTTTTCAATTGCAACTCTGCAGCCCTTAATACCACATTGCATGCATATAATGCCTGCTTGCCCAATTGGTAGCATTTAGGGGTTAACACTACACCTCTAGGTGAAATGAGTACAAAAGCCCAAAGTGAGGTGCTACACATGCATGCCCAGAGTTCCAGAGGTGGGCTGCGCTTTGAGTGAATTTTGTTACATTCGTCATGGTTTTCTTTTGAATCTTAGGTTCCATGGGGCAAGACTGTCATTCTTGTCGGAGGGAAAAGCGAACCATCTTCTGACCGGATATCAGGTTTGACTGTCCTACTTAATTCTGAAAATCCCATGTATTTCTTTTAGTTATCTGATTTAATGTTAAACTTTCAGCAGAAATAATTTGGACTTCATCATTTATTTTACTGCAGTATGGACATTCAATACGGAAACCGAGATCTGGTCGCATATGGAAGCGAAGGGCGACATTCCGGTACATATTCGAACATTGATTTATACAATGCTCAAATGTTCATTGCAAAATGAGAGAAGTTTTTTCCTCAATTGATAATTTCAGGTGGCTCGAAGTGGTCATACAGTGACTAGAGCAGGCCCTGTTTTAATTCTTTTTGGGGGCGAGGATACCAAAGGGAAGAAACTACATGACCTTCATATGTTTGATCTGAAGTCCTTAACATGGCTTCCTTTGAACTATAAGTGAGTCATTCTTTTCTAAAACTAAGAAGTGTTATGTCAATAAACAAATGAAACAAAAAAGAAGCCAAGTAAGAATGTTTTTTCAGTTACACTTGGTTTGTCCATAGTTATTTGCAGAACCAATACATACAGTTTAATTAACACTCAATGCATAGAACCTTCTTGATGCTTCTCTTGATTTGATGTGCTATTTTCTGCTACTAAGCCAAGTTCATGTTTTAGAGGTGCTGGACCTTCCCCAAGATCCAATCATGTTGCTGCACTTTACGATGATAGAATTCTTTTGATTTTTGGAGGCCAATCAAAATCCAAGACCTTGAATGATGTCCACGCTCTAGATTTTGAAACAGTATGTTCGATCAGGTTTCTGCAAATTCTTTTTCTTGTTGATCTCCTACTGAAAGAATCATTCTTCTTGTTAGATGGTATGGTCAAGAATGAGAACACATGGTCATCATCCATCACCTCGGGCAGGTTGCTGTGGAGCTCTCTGTGGGACGAAATGGTATATAGCAGGGGGTGGAAGCAAGAAAAGGCGTAAGTTTGTAATGTGATGCTCTCATTCATACAATTGTATATAATATGCCATATGAGTGGTTCAGTTTCATTTCTAACCCTTAACCAGAAGTGTGTTCATTTCTTAGAAGAGTTGCTTCATTTGAACCATGGCTTCTCGTCATTTTCTAACAAGTCTTCTCGGTCTCTATCAGGTCATCCGGAAACTTGGGTCTTTGATGTCCTAGAATCCAAGTGGTCTGTTTGTGTAGTACCTCCTAGTTCCTCCATCACTACCAAGAAAGTAAGTGCAAGTCATCCTTGATGGATTCCAAGTGATCTTGGAAGGCATATATTGTATCATATTCAACCTTCCTAAAATGTACAGAATGCAAAGTTTAGGATTGTATAAAGTTGTACTCTCCTATGTAATCCTATTGTACCATATTTTTTTCGAAACGGAGGCAATTTTTTTGCCTCGTCCATTAATTAAGGAGTTAGACAAGGTTTTAGCTAGAAGACTAGAGTCGAATACGGCCCCCTTACTAGAAAAATAAAGATCATTGTAGTTGTTTCCTATGTAATCCATGCTGAAGTAGAGCAGAAACAACACTCTCCGAAAGCAAATCCTATTCAAATCCCTGTTATTCCAGTGCTGCCATTTTTCTAGTTGCTGAACAATTGAAGATACAACTCGTGCAGGGTTTCAGCATGGTTCCTTTGTACTACAGGGATAAGATTGTTCTTGTTTCATTTGGAGGAAACAAAAAGGAGCCATCTGATAAGGTGAAAAACTAACCTTATTAAGTAAAAGAATAGCCGGTTTTAGCATCAGGAGTTTTGGACTTCATTTTCTTGTTCTTTCGTTGCAAGGGGATTTTCTGATATTTGCTTCAAAATGTAGTTCTGTTTTTTTATTTCATATTTTGCTTAGAAAACACTTGAACTGTTTCTTGATCAAGCTACTATTCCTGAATTCAGATTATTTTGTGTTTTCGAAGGTCGAAGTACTAGTGGTGCTGCAAAATGAACATTGTTTCAGTTGGCGGTCTGCCCCTGATGCAGAACCCTTAATGTATGAAGACTCTTCTCCTAGCTCAAAGGAACTCGCCGATCACCTCAACAACTGTGGTCCTTTGTACTCGAACTCTGTAGCAAGGCATAGTCTCGTGACAACAGTGGAAAGCTCATCTGGGAGGAAATCGCTCCCTGATCCACTCCTACATAACTCGAAGGTGGGCGGCTCATCACTCCGCAGGCAGTTCCGTCAGGAGGAGGAATGTAGCCTGGCCCAAAAACTGCAGAAGCCAATCGACGATGACAAGTACAAGGATGTTGACGATTGTTCTGAGCTACCATCCTTCGCAAACCAAAAGCAGCGGAGTGACACATATCATTCTCCAGATGCGGATGCTAAAACGAAGAGGGTGGGCAGAAGTTCGTCTGACATTAACCATCAGCATGATACAAAAATCGCAAACTTGGTCAGGAGAAACATGGCGTTGGAAGAGCAACTTTCAGCTGCAATGGCGAGCAAAGACAAAGCAGAAAAGAACTTATCTCTGGTCATTGACACGAAGGAAGAGCTAGAGAAGAGGTTAGCTGAGAGAGACAGGGAGGTTGTGGCGCTGAAGGAGAAAGTGGGAGGATTAGAACAGGCACACGAAGATTCGAACAACGCCTCAAACACTGTCCATGCTGATAACGTGCGGCTCGAGCGTGAAGTGGCGTTCTTGAAGGCCGTCATGGATGAAACTCAGAAGGCAAACAAAATATATCCCTGTGATCTCTCATGGTACCAGTGTTTATGCAGCTGTACTGACTATTTTACCCCCTAAACAGGAGTTGCACTCGACCCGCGGAGTTCTAGCAGGAGAGCGTGCAAGGGCATTCCAGCTCCAGGTATAATGACAGCGTTGAACGATCAGGTTCTTTCCTGATTGGTAGATACAAGGGACTGCCAGTAGCAGTTCCCATTTTTTCATGATTTGCCATGCTGATATCCAGTTTTACTTACATTTGCATCTGTAACATTTGCTTTGCCAGGTTGAAGTGTTTCATCTGAAGCAAAGGCTGCAATCAATGGATGGACGGTCACCTACACAAAGAAAACCTCAGAATATCTAGGTGCCAGAGGTCAAATCTCAAATGTGGATGACGATGCGAATACCTTGCATCCTGATGTAAACTAATTGTTACCATGCCTATTTTTCCGTCAAGACATCAGGGGCGTGTTTGGTTAGCTACCATGCTTCGCCACACCTGGGTTGTGTGAATTCACACCTTTTGTGGCGACCAAACTGGGCAAAGTGCGGTAATGAACCAAACATGCCTCAGGGATCCATATGTTCTGATCCATCGTAGGGAGGATTGTGTGCAAGTAGATACGATCTAGTGATGTGCATATCCTTGTTTTTGAAACTTCTCTTGAGAGAGCGTGAAACTCTCTCTTTTCCGTTTAAACTAGTAATTTGCCCGTGTGTTTGACGGTAAAAATGACCTGTTTATGACCTATGTAGTGCAAATTTGTGACGACCTGGTCCCGGATAAGGAGCATGAATCTCTCTGTTTTCTGTTCTAGTCCCTGGATCAATAGCTGTCGTGCACAATTCATGATCAAATACCAAGACACATCACACGTCATAATATTGCATTGCAGTCATATTATTACATCATAGATTCAGTCTCTTTACAATAGATACCTGTCTAGCTCAAGGCTAGCTTATAACAACGGAATTACAATATTATCTTGTGGCATTCATTTCACAGCTAAAAGTTGAGTATAGCATCATAACCCTACTTCGTATCTCTCCTTCGATACGGACAATCCTGCAACATGATATGTTGCAGCATCAAAATACCTTACGGCCATAAGGGTCAATACATCGAATGGCAAGTTTCACTGGAATGAAATATAAGCAAATCTAGATTATGTTCTTGGCACAAGTGGTGGCTGGTTTCATTTGCAGAAAGCAGTAATAGTTGTACCCTATCTAAGGTGGATCTACTTTTCACATAGGACTCATGGCACGGGGTAAAGCAGTAATAGCATTAATATTGTATCCCTTAAAACTCTAAGCTCCCTTGAAGAAAGCGCTTCTGGTTGATCAGCGGGGCGGGCTCCACCTGTACGTGTATGCAGCTCTGGGTTTGACTCTTCCGTTCGTTTACGTGTACGTGTATTCAGCTCTGGATTTGACTCTTCCGTCCGTTTACGTGTACTGGTTTCTCAGGTTCTTTCGCTCGCTCGGAGTCTTCCATAAGATCCAATCCCACCGCTACACTGTCGTATGCATCTACAGAAAGAAGGCGGTCCTCCCCTCCCTGTGTTTTGACCTCGCGTCCGGCCGCCGGCGCCCCGACGACCTATGTCGCCGAGGCGTACCTCTTTCTTGTTGTCGACAGCTCGAGCTATCCCGCGCCGCCCGCTCCTCGACCTCTAGCCCGCCCAGGTCGTCGGCGGCCCGCCATCCCACGCCACCGGTGCCCGTGGGGAGCTGCCACCTTGGTTTGTGGGGGTGTGGGAGGGCACGAGAAGAAGGGTTCGTCCAAGTCCGCCGAGCAGGAACGCCGCAAGGGCATTGCCTGGACTGAGGACGAGAACATATTTGTTCGTGTCTCCTGCTTTCCTAGACTTGAGTTGCTTTGCTGTGGATGTATGCTTGGTTTGATTGATTGATTGCTAATTTGACAGTCACCGAAAAAGCTTTTCGTCCTGCTTTATATATAAAGCAATGATCATCAACAATCCAATACAAACGCATGCCATCACAACACACGCACACACCCAATGCAGGATACATAGGCGTTGATCGCAGTAACACCACCCCTGGCACTACAAGAGCAACCGGGGGCTCAATCGGGAACACGCCACCGCAAAGAAATGAAGCCGTATATGACGAACCGTGGGCTCCAAGGCGGCGCCTTCAGGAAGGAAACGACACCGGAGCGCCGTCACCGTCCGATCCGAGGATCAGAGTTTCCCCTGAAGCAGCACGACGGGCAGTGATAGCCGCGACGACGCCTTCAAGAAGGGAACGAGCTTCGCCGTCGCTGGTCCGTCCGAAGATAAAACAGGTTTTCACCCCGGCCAACACTCACTGCCACCGAACGCCACACCCCAGCTACCACGCCGCCCACACGACCATGGCCACCGGGCAGCACCAAGCCACGGGCTCTGCCCATGAGCACCGCGCTACCACCACCAGGACCGCCGTCCCGGCATCCAAGACCTTGACACCACCTCACCCGCCGCTACCCCAACCAAAGAGACGAGCGGAAAGGTCTTGCCTTTCACACCCCTGGGCAGCTCCCAGCACCGAGACCCAAAAGGCCGGCCAAACTGGCCTCCATCGACCCGTCCTACAGCACCGGGCGCGAGACGAGCTCTGTCCCGCGGCACCATGTGCGAGACGAGCTCGGTCCTGCTGCACCATGCGCGAGAGGAGGTCGGTCCTGCTGCACCGGTCGCGAGACGAGCGATGGACCGCGGCTGGGAGAAGGACAACCTTTCGACGAAGTAACGGCCGGACGATGAGGAGAGGAAGCGAAGGCCGACACAAGACTACTACGGACGAGCCGACGCCGGAACATGCCAGCCGCCGCCGCAGTCAACCTGCCAAGCCGCCGTGGAGCCACCCACGGCCGGGACAGCAGCCACGCCGGGCCCCTGCCCAACCCGCGCCGCCCGGCGAGCTCGAAGCGCGAGAGACGCCGGGCACGCACAACCACCAGCACGGCCGGCCGCCGCCACCACCAGCTGACCCCCGCCGAGGGGCCGGGACGAGTCCGCCGGCGACCAGCCTAACCACCACACGGGACCCCCACTAGCGCCCGCAGCCACCGGAGGCGGCCGATCTGTGCCGCCACAGCCCGTGCCGCCCGCGACAGCGGCCGGAGGATGCGCCCCATCCCAGATCGGATCTGGCCGCCCCTCCCCACCACCTCGAGCACACCCCGCCGCCACAGAACCCTGCTGGCCCTCCCACACCAGGAGCAGAACCCACCCCGTCGCCAAGGAAGCCCAGGGCGCCGCCGAGCCGCCCAGATGCCGCGCAGCCCTGGTCCAGCAGCACGCCTCCATGTAGGGACGCCGGCCCGCGCCGATCTCCTCCGCGCCAGGGAGAGACGAGGCCCCGCCGCCGCCAGCACCTACCGGGCTTTGCCCGGCGGCGCAGACCGGCGGCGGCGAGGGGAGGGAGGGGGCGGAGGAGGCCTAGAGGCCGGCGGCGGGTGTGTCCCCTCGGTCGCTCGACGCGAGGGGAAGGGGGACACGAGCGACCCCCATCACAGGGCACTCAATTTGACAGTTTTGTTTAGAGAATTTGATGATTGATCAGTGTAATGGTCATTCGATATTAAGGAGGATATTGGAGATCCCATGCTTGTTTACATGCTCTCATGGTGCTGGGGTGTGAGTGGATCTACTCAGGAACAAGCGAATGGAATTACGAGGATGAAGTTATGCTTTTTGCATATATGTTTAGGAGAGTATGTTTTCATGCACTTCTTAACTTTCGTTCTATGAGTACTTGTTTAAGTGCGTAGGCAACCTAAACAAATGAAGCTTCTCAGATCTTTTGATGTTGATAAAATTCCAAATATGTGGTAGGTCTGAATCAACTATTTGACATCCAGATTGATAAGGTAGTATTTATTTTCATTGCAATCCAAAAACATTGTCTTCTTAATTTGTTATAGTCAGCACGAGGAGTATTCTGACTAAATTACTTTGTTTTAGGGGTCAATGAGCTTAGCCTTCAGTTTTGGTTCTGTTTTTATAGCTTTAGCATCTGAATATCGTTCTGGATTGGTGCCATTAATGTGTGCTCTAATTCTCAGCTTCCTTCATGGAAGTGCATACTCCATTGAGATTATTAGCACTTAGCATGGTGTAAATTACAAAGCAAGTTCTATGATTCTATTTATATCAACATATCAACATTTTCGTTTCATATTTGATCCTTTTCAGTCTCAATTATCCGGTGGAAACATCACACACTCCTCGTTGTATCATGTTTGTTACTTTGTTAGGGCTATCTTGGTCTTATTGGTTTTCTTTGCACATATGCAGCTACTCAACACAGTACACATCTTTCGTAGTACTATACTACAAATGCTTACTTTATTTGGTTTACTTGATTGTTGTTTGATGACTTTGATCATTCATTTGGCAGCAACATGTTCTGAAATAATCATGGATAGGCCTCTGTTCTAGAGACACAGACATATTGTTTAGTAATTTGCCTGTTGGTTGCTTATTTTTATGTTTGTTACATGTTGTGATATGGAATCACTTTATTACCATGGAAAAGATCATACACCATGCTCACTCGTGCATCAATCTACATGTGTTCTGCATATATCTCATTTGTATGAAAGTGTGCGGTACCTTCTAGCTTCTGTGATATATTAGCGTATCAGAAAGTGCATTGTTTTTCTTGGTCTCCCGTCGCTATTTGAAGGAAAACTAAAAATGGATTATAGGATGATTATTAGCTTTATGTGGTAAGACTCAGCAAGCACAGAAAGTTTGCTAATTGGGAGTAATGATTTTACTACCGAATATGTGTGGAGAAACCTCACTTTCTCTGGGGTTTTCAGCATATTGCAGTCAGAGGATCTGAACATATTACTTTACCATGCCTATTAAGCTGTGGGTCATGTTTTGGACACATGTTTACCCACTTCTTTTAGGTTAAACGATAACTTAGTGTTCAGTTTTTTTACAATAACTCAGCGTATTAAGCTGTGGGTTGTGTTTTTGACAATTGTTTTCCCACTTCTGTTTTTAGGTTTCAGGTTAAACAATAACTTAGTGTTCAGTTATTATACACGTGTGGTAGACAAGTGTGATTTCATTCAGTTTTGAGGTTGAAGCTGATGTTTCAGAATCAGTCTTGCAGTGCCTCTTCCAGCCATCTCCCAAACCTTGAGGCTCTAAACATCACCCATTCCCTCTGTAGAGAGCACTTCTTGATATACAACTATCTGGTAGAATTGAATTTTTGCAAACACAAGAAAATTGCCATGTTATTGGTTTATCTGTTACTCAGTTTGCATGGTGTCAAGGGAGACTATTCAGAGATACCAATGGTTTCAAAAAAATACTATATATATTAGCATCAAACACTAACCTTTGAAGTTCAGGAAAACCACTTGATGTCATCTCACTCGCTAAATATGTAAATCTGATTTAGTGTTCTCTGAAGCTATGTTGCCCCAACTATATGGTCCAATACCACTGTACTAGTAACAACCACATGATGGACAATTCAGAAACACCTTTAGTAATACGTCTGGAGTAAAACTAGATGGTTAGAGTTTTCAAATTAAATCACTCCTTGTTTTTTGTATTTATACTTATTTGGTTTGCCTTTATAAGACTTATCCTAAACCTTACTAGTAGAGTGCCCGTGCGTTGCTACGGGCCAACAAAAGAATTTACTGAAAAAGACACTCCAAGGCCATGCTACGACATACACGCAATCACATACAACACGTCACCACCACACACACAACACACAAACACAAGGCAGAAACCAAGGATGACTAGGAACAACAACACCCACCAATCGACCACCAAGCACACTATGGATGGACTAATCGCTTGGACTTCATCGAGACCTCCACCATGAGCTAGGAACCGCGAAGAGGTGAAACCGCACACTGATGAAGCATGTACTCCAAACTGGTGCCTAGAAGAAGGATATGCCACTGGAGTGTCGCCACTGCCAAATCCCGAAGATCCCGTTTTCACGCGGAGCAACACGAAGAACATGGAGCAACCACGAAGGAACCTTCAAGGAGGTAATGACACCACGGACACAGCGAGTCGGCCTGGCAAAAATTGAAGGAAATATGCCCTAGAGGCAATAATAAAGTTGTTATTTTATATTTCCTTATTCATGATAAAGGTTTATTATTCATGCTAGAATTGTATTGATCGGAAACCATAACACATGTGTGAATACATAGACAAAACACCGTGTCCCTAGTAAGCCTCTACTAGACTAGCTCATTGATCAAAGATGGTTAAGGTTTCCTGACCATGGACATGAGTTGTCATTTGATAACGGGATCACATCATTAGGAGAATGATGTGATGGACAAGACCCATCCGTTAGCTTAGCATAATGATCGTTCAGTTTTATTGCTATTGCTTTCTTCATGTCAAATACATATTCCTTCGACTATGAGATTATGCAACTCCCGGATACCGGAGGAGTGCCTTGTGTGCTATCAAACGTCACAACGTAATTGGGTGATTATAAAGATGCTCTACAGGTATCTCTGAAGGTATTTGTTGAGTTGGCATAGATCGAGATTAGGATTTGTCACTCCGAGTTTCGGAGAGGTATCTCTGGGCCCTCTCGGTAATACACATCATAAGCTTGCAAGCAAACGACTAAGGAGTTGGTCACGAGGTGATGTATTACGGAACGAGTAAAGAGACTTGCTGGTAACGGGATTGAACTAGGTATGAAGATACCGACGATCGAATCTTGGGCAAGTAACATACCGATGGACAAAGGGAATTACGTATGTTGTCATAACGGTTCGACCGATAAAGATCTTCATAGAATATGTAGGAGCCAATATGGGTATCCAGGTTCCACTATTGGTTATTGACCAGAGAGGTGTCTCGGTCATGTCTACATAGTTCTCGAACCCGTAGGGTCCGCACGCTTAACGTTCGAGGACGATATTGTATTATATGAGTTATGTGATTTAGTGACCGAATGTTGTTTGAAGTCCCGAATGAGATCAAGGACATGATGAGGGGTCTCTAAATGGTCGAGAGGTAAAGATTGATATATAGGACGATGGTATTCGGACACCGGAAGTGTTCCGGAGGGTACCGGGTATATATCGGGTCACCGGAAGGGATTCCGGACACCCCCGGCAAAAGATATGGGCCAAGAGGGAAAACGCACCAGCCACAAGGGACTGGTGCGCCCCCATATGGGCCAAACCAGGAGGAGAAGGAAAGAGGGGAAGGGAAAGGAAAGGGGGGATTCGGCCTCCCCCTTCCTTCCCTCCTCCCTCCTCTTTCCTTCCCCCTCCGGCAAATATGGCAGGGTGGCGCGGCCAAGGGGAGACCCCAAGTAGGATTCGGCCTACTTGGGCGCCTCCTGGAAGCCTCCCCTCTCCCTCCCACCTATATATATGTGGGAGGGGGGGTGCCCTAGCACACACCAGATCAATTGTTAGCCGTGTGCAGCGCCCCCTCCACCGTTTACACCCCCGGTCATATTTTCGTAGTGCTTAGGCGAAGCCCTGCGGAGATCACTTCACCATCACCGTCACCACGCCATCGTGCTGACGGAACTCATTTACTACCTTGATGTCTTGCTGGATCAAGAAGGCGAGGGACGTCACCGAGCTGAACGTGTGCAGAACGCGGAGGTGTCGTACGTTCGGTACTTGATCGGTTGGAGCGCGAAGAAGTTCGACTACATCAACCGCGTTGTTAAACGCTTCCACTTACGGTCTACGAGGGTACGTAGACACACTCTCCCCCTCGTTGCTATGCATCTCCATGGATAGATCATTGCGTGTGCGTAGAATTTTTTTTGTTTTCCATGCAATGATTCCCAACAGTGGCATCATGAGCCAGGTCTATGCGTAGATGATATGCACGAGTAGAACACAAAGAGTTGTGGGCGGTGATAGCCATACTGCTTACCACCAACGTCTTATTTTGATTCGGCGGTATTGTGGGATGAAGCGGCCCGGACCAACCTTACATGTCCACGTACATGAGACCGATTCCACCGACAGACATGCAACTAGTTTTGCATAAAGGTGGCTGGCGGGTGTCTGTTTCTCCTACTTTAGTTGAATCGAATTTGACTGCGGCCGGTCCTTGAAGAAGGTTAAAATAGCAAACTTGACGAATCACCGTTGTGGTTTTTGTCGTAGGTAAGAACAGTTCTTGCTAGAAGCCCGTAGCAGCCATGTAAAACTTGCAACAACAAAGTAGAGGACATCTAACTTGTTTTTGCAGGGCATGTTGTGATGTGATATGGTCAAGACATGATGTGATATCCGTTGTTGTATGAGATGATCATGTTTTGTAAGTTATCGGCAACTGGCAGGAGCCTTTTGGCTGTCTCTTTATTGTATGAAATGCAAACGCCATGTAATTGCTTTACTTTATCACTATGCGTTAGCGATAGTCGTAGAAACAATAGTTGGCGAGACGACCACGACGCAATGATGGAGATAAAGGTGTCGAGCCGGTGACGATGGAGATCATGACGATGCTTTGGAGATGGAGATCAAAAGCACAAGATGATGGCCATATCATGTCACATATTTTGATTGCATGTGATGTTTATCTTTTATGCATCTTATTTTACTTAGAACGGCGGTAGCATTATAAGATGATCCCTTCACTTAATTTCAAGATAAAAGTGTTCTCCCTGAGTATGCACCATTGCTACAGTTCGTCGTGTTGAGACACCACATGATGATCGGGTGTGATAGACTCTACGTTCACATACAACGGGTACAAGATAGTTTTGCACATGCGGAATACTTGGGTTAAACTTGACGAGCCTAGCATGTACAGACATGGCCTCGGAACACTGGAGACCGAAAGGTTGAACGTGAATCATATAGTAGATATGATCAACATAGAGATGTTCACCATTGATGACTACCCCATCTCACGTGGTGATCGGACATGGGTTAGTTGATTTGGATCACGTATCACTTAGATGACTTGAGGGATGTCTATTTAAGTGGAAGTTCTTAAGTAATTTGATTAAATTGAACTTAATTTATCATGAACTTAGTCCTGATAGTATTTGCATATCTATGTTGTAGATCAATGGCCCGTGCTACCGTTCCCCTGAATTTTAATGCGTTCCTAGAGAAAGCTAAGTTGAAAGATGATGGTAGCAACTACACGGACTGGGTTCGTAACTTGAGGATTATCCTCATTGCTGCACAGAAGAATTATGTCTTTGATGCACCGCTAGGTGACAAGCCCCCTCCTGCTAATGTAGACGCTTTGAACGTCTGGCAGACGCGGTCTGATGACTACTCTATAGTTCAGTGTGCCATGCTTTACGGCTTAAACCGGGACTTCAAAGACGTTTTGAACGTCATGGAGCATATGAGATGTTCCAAGAGTTGAAGTTAATATTTCAAGCAAATGCCCGGGTTGAGAGATATGAAGTCTCCAACAAGTTCTATAGCTGCAAGATGGAGGAGAACAGTTCTTTCAGTGAACACATACTCAAAATGTCTGGGTATTATAATCACTTGACTCAGCTGGGAGTTGATCTTCCAGTTGATTGTGTCATTGACAGAGTTCTTCAATCACTGCCACCAAGCTACAAAGACTTCGTGATGAACTATAATATGCAAGGGATGAACAAAACAATTCCCGAGCTCTTCGCAATGCTTAAGGCTGCGGAGGTAGAAATCAAGAAGGAGCATCAAGTGTTGATGGTTAACAAGACCACTAGTTTCAAGAAAAAGGGCAAGGGAAAGAAAGGGAACTTCAAGAAGAATGGCAAGCAAGTTGCCACTCCCGGGAAGAAGCCCAAAGCTGGACCCAAGCCTGAAACTGAGTGCTTCTACTGCAAAGGGACTGGTCACTGGAAGCGGAATTGCCCCAAGTATTTGGTGGATAAGAAGGATGGCAAAGTGAACAAAGGTATATTTGATAAACATGTTATTAATGTGTACCTTACTAATACTCGTAGTAGCGCCTGGGTATTTGATACTGGTTCGGTTGCTCATATTTGTAACTCAAAACAGGAGCTACAGATTAAACGAAGATCGGCTAAGGACGAGGTGATGATGCGCGTCGAAAATGGTTCCAAGGTCGATGTGATCGCCGTCGGCACGCTACCTCTACATCTACCTTCGGGATTAGTTTTAGACCTGAATAATTGTTATTTGGTGCCAGCGTTGAGCATGAACATTATATCTGGATCTTGTTTAGTGCGAGACAGTTATTCATTTAAATTAGAGAATAATGGTTGTTCTATTTATATGAGTAATATCTTTTATGGTCATGCACCCTTGAAGAGTTGTCTATTTTTGTTGAATCTCGATTGTAGTGATACACATATTCATAATATTGATGCCAAAAGATGCAAAGTTGATAATGATAGTGCAACATATTTGTGGCACTGCTGTTTAGGTCATATTGGTGTAAAGCGCATGAAGAAACTCCATGCAGATGGGCTTTTGGAATCACTTGATTATGAATCATTTGATACTTGCGAACCATGCCTCATGGGCAAGATGACTAAAACTCCGTTCTCCGGAACAATGGAGCGAGCTAATGACTTATTGGAAATAATACATACCGATGTATGCGGTCCGATGAGTGTTGAGGCACGCGGCGGGTATCGTTATTTTCTGACCTTCACAGATGATTTGAGCAGATATGAGTATATCTACTTAATGAAACACAAGTCTGAAACATTTGAAAAGTTCAAAGAATTTCAGAGTGAAGTGGAGAATCATCGTAACAAGAAAATAAAGTTTCTATGATCTGATCGCGGAGGCGAATATTTGAGTTACGAGTTTGGCCTTCATTTAAAACAATGTGGAATAGTTTCACAACTCACGCCACTTGGAACACCACAACGTAATGGTGTGTCCGAACATCGTAACCGTACTTTATTAGATATGGTGCGATCTATGATGTCTCTTACCGATTTACCACTATCGTTTTGGGGTTATGCATTAGAGACAACTGCATTCATGTTAAATAGGGCACCATCGAAATCCGTTGAGACGACACCGTATGAACTATGGTTTGGCAAGAAACCTAAGCTGTCATTTCTTAAAGTTTGGGGTTGCGACACTTATGTCAAAAGGCTTCAGCCTGATAAGCTCGAACCCAAATCAGAGAAGTGCATCTTCATAGGATACCCTAAGGAAACAATTGGGTACACCTTCTACCACAGATCTGAAGGCAAGATCTTTGTTGCCAAGAATGGAACCTTTCTAGAGAAGGAGTTTCTCTCGAAAGAAGTGAGTGGGAGGAAAGTAGAACTTGATGAGGTAATCGTACCTTCTCTCGAATTGGAAAGTGGTTCATCAGAGAAAACCGTTCCCGTGATGCCTACACCAACTAGAGAGGAAGATAATGATGATGATCATGAAACCTCGGATCAAGTTACTACAGAACCTCGTAGGTCAACCAGAACACGATCCGCACTAGAGTGGTACGGGAATCCTGTACTGGAAGTCATGTTACTAGACCAAGGCGAACCTACGAACTACGAAGAAGCTATGATGAGCCTAGATTCCGACAGATGGCTTGAGGCCATGAAATCTGAGATAGGATCCATGTATGAGAACAAAGTGTGGACTTTGGTGGATTTGCCCGATGATCGGCAAGCCATAGAAAATAAATGGATCTTCAAGAAGAAGATTGACGCTGATGGTAATGTTACTGTCTATAAAGCTCGACTTGTCGCAAAAGGTTTTCGACAAGTTCAAGGAGTTGACTACGATGAGACTTTCTCACCCATAACGATGCTTAAGTCCATCTGAATCATGTTAGTAATTGCCGCATTTTATGATTATGAAATCTGGCAAATGGACGTCAAAACTGCATTCCTTAATGGATTTCTTAAAGAATAATTGTATATGATGCAACCAGAAGGTTTTGTTGATCCTAAAGGTGCTAACAAAGTGTGCAAGCTCTAGCAATCCATCTATGGACTGGTGCAAGCATCTCGGAGTTGGAATATACGCTTTGATGAAGTGATCAAAGCATATGGTTTTATATAGACTTTCAGTGAAGCCTGTATTTACAAGAAAGTGAGTGGAGCTCTGTAGCATTTATGATATTATATGTGAATGACATATTGTTGATTGGAAATGATATAGAATTTCTGGATAGCATAAAAGGATAGTTGAATAAGAATTTTTCAATGAAAGACCTCGGTGAAGCTGCTTTTATATTGGGCATCAAGATCTATAGGGATAGATCGAGACGCTTAATAGGACTTTCACAAAGCACATACCTTGATAAAGTTTTGAAGAAGTTCAAAATGGATCAGTCAAAGAAAGGGTTCTTGCCTGTGTTGCAAGGTGTGAAGTTGAGTAAGACTCAATGCCCGACCACTGCAGAAGATAGAGAGAAAATGAAAGTCATTCCCTATGCCTCAGCCATAGGTTCTATCATGTATGCTAAGTTGTGTACCAGACCTGATGTGTGCCTTGCCATAAGTTTGGCAGGGAGGTACCAAAGTAATCCAGGAGTGGATCACTGGACAGCGGTCAAGAACATCCTGAAGTACCTGAAAAGGACCAAGGGTATGTTTCTCATTTATGGAGGTGATAAAGAGCTCGTCGTAAATGGTTACGTCGATGCTAGCTTTGACACTCATCCGGATGACTCTAAGTCACAAACCGGATACGTATTTATATTGAATGGGGGAGCTGTCAGTTGGTGCAGTTCCAAGAAGAGCGTCGTGGCGGGATCTACGTGTGAAGCGGAGTACATAGCTGCTTCGGAAGTAGCAAATGAAGGAGTCTAGATGAAGGAGTTCATATCCGATCTAGGTGTAATACCTAGTGCATCGGATCCAATGAAAATCTTTTGTGACAACACTGGAGCAATAGCCTTGGCGAAGGAATCCACGTTTCACAAGAGAACCAAACACATCAAGAGACGCTTAAACTCCATTCGTGAACAAGTCAAGGATGGAGACATACAAATTTGCAAGATACATACGGATCTGAATGTAGCAGACCCGTTGACTAAGCCTCTTCCACGAGCAAAACATGATCAACACCAAGACTCCATGGGTGTTAGAATCATTACAATGTAATCTAGATTATTGACTCTAGTGCAAGTGGGAGACTGAAGGAAATATGCCCTAGAGGCAATAATAAAGTTGTTATTTTATATTTCCTTATTCATGATAAAGGTTTATTATTCATGATAGAATTGTATTGATCGGAAACCATAATACATGTGTGAATACATAGACAAAACACTGTGTCCCTAGTAAGCCTCTACTAGACTAGCTCGTTGATCAAAGATGGTTAAGGTTTCCTCACCATGGACATGAGTTGTCATTTGATAACGGGATCACATCATTAGGAGAATGATGTGATGGACAAGACCCATCCATTAGCTTAGCATAATGATCATTTAGTTTTATTGTTATTGCTTTCTTCATGTCAAATACATATTCCTTCGACTATGAGATTATGCAACTCCCGGATACCGGAGGAGTGCCTTGTGTGCTATCAAATGTCACAATGTAACTGGGTGATTATAAAGATGCTCTACAGGTATCTCCGAAGGTATTTGTTGAGTTGGCATAGATAGAGATTAGGATTTGTCACTCCGAGTTTCGGAGAGGTATCTCTGGGCCCTCTCGGTAATACACATCATAAGCTTGCAAGCAAACGACTAAGGAGTTGGTCACGAGGTGATGTATTACGAAACGAGTAAAGAGACTTGCCGGTAACGAGATTGAACTAGGTATGAAGATACCGACGATCGAATCTCGGGCAAGTAACATACCGATGGACAAAGGGAATTACGTATGTTGTCATAACGGTTCGACCGATAAAGATCTTCATAGAATATGTAGGAGCAAATATGGGCATCTGCTACTTCTTGAGCTTGCGTTGGTTTTTCCCTTGAAGAGGAAAGGGTGATGCAGCAAAGTAGAGTAAGTATTTCCCTCAGCTTTTGAGGACCAAGGTATCAATCCAGTAGGAGACAATGCTCAAGTCACCGAATACCTGCACAAACAAACACCAACCTTGCACCCAACGCGATAAAGGGGTTGTCAATCCCTTAACGGTTATTTGCAATGAGAGATCTGATAGAGATGATAAACGGTAAAGTAATATTTTTGGTATTTTTGGTTTATGGAACGGAAAGTAAAGATTGCAAAGTAAAAGAAATAGGAAACAAAAATTGTAGATCGGAAACTTATATGATGGAAAATAGACCCGGGGGCCATAGGTTTCACTAGAGGCTTCTCTCAAGATAGAAATTATTACGGTGGGTGAACAAATTACTGCCAAGCAATTGATAGAAAAGCGCAAGGTTATGACGATATCTAAGGCAATGATCATGAATATAGGCATCACGTTCGTGTCAAGTAGACCGAAACGATTCTGCATGTACTACTATTACTCCACACATCGACCGACTCCTGCCTGCATCTAGAATATTAAGTTCATAAGAACATAGTAACGCATTAAGTAAGATGACATGATGTAGCGGGATAAACTCAAGCAATATGATGAAAACCCCATCTTTTTATCCTCGATGGCAACAATACAATACGTGCCTTGCTGCCCCTACTGTCATTGGGAAAGGACACCGCAAGATTGAACCCAAAGCTAAGCACTTCTCCCATTGGGAAAAACCAATCTAGTTGGCCAAACCAAATCGATAGTTCGAAGAGACTTGCAAAGATATCAAATCATGCATATAAGAATTCAGAGAAGATTCAAATAATATTCATAGATAAGCTGATCATAAATCCACAATTCATCGGATCTCGGCAAACACACCGCAAAAGAGTATTACGTCGAATAGATCTCCAAGAACATCGAGGAGAACTTTGTATTGAGAATCAAAGAGAGAGAAGAAGCCATCTAGCTAATAGCTATGGACCCGTAGGTCTGAAGTAAACTACTCACGCTTCATCGGAGAGGCAATGGTATTGATGTAGAAGCCCTCCATGATCGAATCCCCCTCCGGCAGGACGCCGGAAAAGGCCCCAAGATGGGATCTCACGGGTACAGAAGGTTGCGGCGGTGGAAAAATGGTTTTGTTGCCCCCCTGGATGTTTTTGGAGTATAAGAGTATATATAGGTGAAAGATCTAGGTCAGAGGGGCTACGAGGGGCCCACAAGGTCGGGGGGCGCGCCCTCCACCCTTGTGGCCGCCTCACGGCTCTTCCGACTTGCACTCCAAGTCTCCTCGGTGTCTTCTGGTCCAAGAAAAATCATCGCGAAAGTTTTATTCCGTTTGGTATTCCTTTTCTGCAAAACTCTAAAACGAGGAAAAAACAGAAACTGGCACTGGGCTCTATGTTAATAGGTTAGTCCCAAAAATCATATAAAATAGCATATTAATGCATATAAAACATCCAAAACAGATAATATAATAGCATGGAACAATAAAAAATTATAGATACGTTGGAGACATATCAAGCATCCCCAAGCTTAATTCCTGCTCGTCCTCGAGTAGGTAAATGATAAAAATAGAATTTTTGATGTGGAATGCTACCTAACATATTTATCTGTGTAATTCTCTTTATTGTGGCATGAATGTTCAGATCCGTAAGATTCAAAACAAAAGTTTAATATTGACATAAAAAACAATAATACTTCAAGCATACTAACAAAATAATTATGTCTTCTCAAAATAACATGGCCAAAGAAAGCTTATCCCTACAAAATCATATGGTCTGGCTATGCTCCATCTTCATCACACAAAATATTTAAATCATGCACAACCCCAATGACAAGACAAGCAATTGTTTCATACTTTTGACGTTCTCAAACTTTTTCAACTTTCACGTAATACATGAGCGTGAGCCATGGACATAACACTATAGGTGGAATAGACGGTGGTTGTGGAGAAGACAAAAAAGAGGAGATAGTCTCACATCAACTAGGCATATCAACGGGCTATGGAGATGCCCATTAATAGATATCAATGTGAGTGAGTAGGGATTGCCATGCAACGGATGCACTAGAGCTATAAGTTTATGAAAGCTCAAAAAGAAAACTAAGTGGGTGTGCATCCAACTTGCTTGCTCACGAAGACCTAGGGCAATTTGAGGAAGCCCATCATTGGAATATACAAGCCAAGTTCTATAATGAAAAATTCCCACTAGTATATGAAAGTGATATCATAGGAGACTCTCTATCATGAAGATCATGGTGCTACTTTGAAGCACAAGTGTGGCAAAAAGGATAGTAACATTGTCTCTTCTCTCTTTTCTCTCATTTTTTTTATGGGCCTTCTTTCATTTTTTGGCCTCTTTTTTTTTCGTCCGGAGTCTCATCCCGACTTGTGGGGGAATCATAGTCTCCATCATCCTTTCCTCACATGGGACAATGCTCTAATAATGAAGACCATCACACTTTTATTTACTTACAACTCAAAATTTACAAATCGATGCTAGAACAAGATATGACTCTATATGAATGCCTCCGGCGGTGCACCGGGATGTGCAATGAATCAAGAGAGACATGTATAAAAATATGATGGACAGTGGCTTTGCCACAAATACGATGTCAACTACATGATCATGCAAAGCAATATGACAATGATGAAGCGTGTCATAATAACGGAACGGTGGAAAGTTGCATGGCAATATATCTCGAAATGGCTATGGAAATGCCATAATAGGTAGGTATGGTGGCTGTTTTGAGGAAGGATATGTGGTGGGTTTATGGCACCGGCGAAAGTTGCGCGGTACAAGAGAGGCTAGCAATGGCGGAGAGGTGAGAGTGCGTATAGTCCATGGACTCAACATTAGTCAGAAAGAACTCATATACTTATTGCAAAAATCTATTAGTCATCGAAATAAAGTACTACACGCATGTTCCTAGGGGGATAGATTGGTAGGAAAAGACCATCGCTCGTCCCCGACCACCACTCATAAGGAAGACAATCAAAAAATAAATCATGCACTGACTTCATCACATAACGGTTCACCATACGTGCATGCTACGGGACTCACAAACTTTAACACAAGTATTTCTCAAATTCACAACTATTCACTAGCATGACTCTAATATCACCATCTTCATATCTCAAAACAATCATAAGGAATCAAACTTCTCATAGTATTCAATGCACTATATATGAAAGTTTTTATTATAATCCTCTTGGATGCCTATCATATTAGGACTAGTTTTATAACCAAAGCAAATTACCATGCTGTTTAGAAAGACTCTCAAAATAATATAAGTGAAGTGCGAGAGTTCATCAATTTCTATAAAATAAAATCACCGCCATGCTCTAAAATGATATAAGTGAAGCACTAGAGCAAATTTGCCTAGCTCAAAAAATATAAGTGAAGCACATAGAGCATTCTAATATTCATCCAATGGAATCCCAACTCCCTACTAAAGAAATAAAACTCATTATCAAAGGTAAAGATATGAAAAGAGGAAGAAGTCGAGCTAGAAGAAAAATTCCCGCTGGCTCACCATCATTTAGCTATTGCATTTATTTTTCTCATTGCCGGTCACATGTATCGAACTAACTTCGGAATTGGGCACAGTATTAAAGATCTTTTAGAAGAGCATACTCCTCCGGGGGTTGAGAGGGATCAAGAATCCTAATTCTCGCTATTTGGAATGGATCCATGAGATAGAATGCAATAGAAATAGAAACAAGGAAGAAGGAGATGTGCATAGCGTTGTAAAGATCGGCAGAAGTCATGCGTGTCTCTCTCAAAAGGTGTGTACAGCAAGGATGATTGTGACAAACTAAAAAGCAAACACTCAAATCATACAAGACGCTCCAAGCAAAACACATATCATGTGGTGAATAAAAATATAGCCTCAAGTAAAGTTACCGATAGACGAAGACGAAAGAGGGGATGCCTTCCCGGGGCATCCCCAAGCTTAGGCTTTTTGACATCCTTGAATATTACCTTGGGGTGCCTTGGGCATTCCCAAGCTTAGGCTCTTGCCACTTCTTATTCCATAGTCCATCAAATCCTTACCCAAAACTTGAAAACTTCACAACACAAAACTCAACAGAAATTCTCATAAGCTCCGTTAGTATAAGAAAATAAATCACCACTTTTGGTACTGTTTTGAACTCATTCTTTATTTATATTGGTGTAATATCTACTGTATTCCAACTTTTCCATGGTTCATACCCCCCGATACTAGCCATAGATTCATCAAAATAAGCAAACAACACATAAAAAACAGAATCTGTCAAAAACAGAACAGTCTGCGAAGATCTGAATTGTTATAATACTTCTGTAACTCCAAAAATTCTGAAACATTCGGACAACCGATTAAATTTGTATATCAATCTTTTGTAAAAAAATCAGAGTTATTATACGCTCCAGGGAATTTAAACAATTCTGGGACTGGACGCAAAAGTTTCTGTTTTTTCAGCAGGATCAAATCAACTATCACCGTAAGCCATCCCAAAGGTCTTACTTGGCACAAACACTAATTAAAACATAAAACCACATCTAACCAGAGGCTAGATGAATTATTTATTGCAAAACAGAACCAAAAAGCAAAGAACGAAAATAAAATTGGGTTGCCTCCCAACAAGCGCTTTTCTTTAAAGCCTTTTAGCTAGGCATTGATAATTTCAATGATGCTCACATAAAAGAGAAGAATTGAAGCACAAATAGAACATCATAAAACACGTGACAAAACACATCTAAGTCTAATATACTTCCTATGCATAGGCATTTTATAAGCAAGCAAATTATCAAGGCAACCAAAAACTAGCATATGCAAGGAAGAAGAAAGAGACGATAGCAATCTCAACATGAAGAGAGGTAATTTAGTAACATGAAAATTTCTACAACCATATTTTCCTCTCTCATAATAATTACATGTAGGATCATAAGCAAATTCAACAAAAGAGCTATCACATAACATATTCTCAACACGATCCACATGCATGCGAAGTTGACACTCTTCCAAAATAGTGGGATTAACATTAACTAAAGTCATGACCTCTCCAAACCCACTTTTATCAAAAATTTCATAAGATTGAACATTCTCCAAATATGTGGGATCTAAAGTTGACACTCTTCCAAACCCACTTTCAGTATTATTGCAAACATTATTATCAATCTCATATTCATCATGGGGCTTAAATAAATTTTCAAGATCATAAGAAAAATCACCCCAATCATGATCATTGCAACAAGTAGTAGACATAGCAAAATTAGCATCCCCAAGCTTAGGGTTTTGCATATCATTAGAACAACTGACATTAATAGAATATATAGCAGAACTATTGCAATCATGCTTTTTATTCGAGGAGCTATCGTGAATCACTTCATAAATTTCTTCATCACAATTTTCAGATTCACGAATTTCAAGCAAAACTTCATAAAGATAATCTAGTGCACAAAACTCACTAGCAATTGGTTCATCAAAATTGGATCTCTTAAAAAGATTAGCAAGTGGATGAGGATCCATAAACTTTTAGCAAGTGAAGATGTAAGCAAAAGGAAGGCACATGGTAACACAAGCAAACAAAAGATCGAACAGAAGAAGGGCGAATAAAAAGGCAAATCTTTTCGAAAATCATTTTAGAAGTGGGGGAGAGGAAAACGAGAGGCGAATGGTGAATAATGTAATGCAAGAGATGATAGTATATGATGGGTACTTGGTATGTCCTGACTTGGCGTAGATCTCCCCGGCAACGGCGCCCGAAATTCTTCCTGCTACTTCTTGAGCTTGCGTTGGTTTTTCCCTTGAAGAGGAAAGAGTGATGCAGCAAAGTAGAGTAAGAATTTCCCTCAGCTTTTGAGAACCAAGGTATCAATCCAGTAGGAAACAACGCTCAAGTCACCGAATACCTGCACAAACAAACACCAACCTTGCACCCAACGCGATAAAGGGGTTGTCAATCCCTTAATGGTTATTTGCAACGTGAGATCTGATAGAGATAATAAACGGTAAAGTAATATTTTTGGTATTTTTGGTTTATGGAATGGAAAGTAAAGATTGCAAAGTAAAAGAAATAGGAAACGGAAATTGTAGATCGGAAACTTATATGATGGAAAATAGACCCGGGGGCCATATGTTTCACTAGAGGCTTCCCTCAAGATAGAAATTATTACGGTGGGTGAACAAATTACTGCCGAGCAATTGATAGAAAAGCGCAAGGTTATGATGATATCTAAGGCAATGATCATGAATATAGGCATCACGTCCGTGTCAAGTAGACCGAAACGATTCTGCATCTACTACTATTACTCCACACATCGACCGACTCCTGCCTGCATCTAGAGTATTAAGTTCATAAGAACAGAGTAACGCATTAAGTAAGATGACATGATGTGGCGGGATAAACTCAAGCAATATGATGAAAACCCCATCTTTTTATCCTCGATGGCAACAATACAATACGTGCCTTACTGCCCCTACTATCACTGGGAAAGGACACCGCAAGATTGAACCCAAAGCTAAGCACTTCTCCCATTGCAAGAAAAACCAATCTAGTTGGCCAAACCAAATCGATAGTTCAAAGAGACTTGCAAAGATATCAAATCATGCATATAAGAATTCAGAGAAGATTCAAATAATATTCATAGATAAGCTAATCATAAATCCACAATTCATCGGATCTCGGCAAACACACCGCAAAAGAGTATTACATCGAATAGATCTCCAAGAACATCGAGGAGAACTTTGTATTGAGAATCAAAGAGAGAGAAGAAGCCATTTAGCTACTAGCTATGGACCCGTAGGTCTGAAGTAAACTACTCACGCTTCATCGGAGAGGCAATGGTGTTGATGTAGAAGCCCTCCGTGATCGAATCCCCCTCTGGCAGGACGCCGGAAAAGGCCCCAAGATGGGATCTCACGGGTACAGAAGGTTGCGGCGATGGAAAAGTGATTTTGTTGCCCCCCTAGATGTTTTTGGAGTATAAGAGTATATATAGGCGAAAGATCTAGGTCAGAGGGGCTACGAGGGGCCCACAAGGTCGGGGGACGCGCCCTCCACCCTTGTGGCCGCCTCGCGGCTCTTCCGACTTGCACTCCAAGTCTCCTGGGTGTCTTCTGGTCCAAGAAAAATCATCGCGAAAGTTTTATTCCGTTTGGACTCCGTTTGGTATTCCTTTTCTGCAAAACTCTAAAACAAGGAAAAAACAAAAACTAGCACTGGGCTCTAGGTTAATAGGTTAGTCCCAAAAATTATATAAAATAGCATATTAATGCATATAAAACATCCAAAACAGATAATATAATAGCATGGAACAATCAAAAATTATAGATACGTTGGAGATGTATCAGCATTCAGGTTCCGTTATTGATTAGTGACTTGAGAGGTGTCTCGGTCATGTCTACATAGTTCTCGAACCCGTAGGGTCCGCACACTTAACGTTCGATGACGATATTGTATTATATGAGTTATGTGATTTTGTGACCGAATGTTGTTCGGAGTCCCGGATGAGATCACGGACATAAGGAGGAGTCTCAAAATGGTCGAGAGGTAAAGCTTGATATATACGACGATGGTATTCGGACACCGGAAGTGTTCCAGAGGGTACCGGGTACATATCGGGTCACCGGAAAGGGTTCCGTACACCCCCGGCAAAAGATATGGGCCTTATAGGCCAAGAGGGGAAATGCACTAGCCACGAGGGACTGGTCCGCCCCCCATATGGGCCGAACCAGGAGGAGAAGGAAAGAGGTGAAGGGAAAGGAAAGGGGGGGATTCGGCCTCCCCCTTCCTTCCCTCCTCCCTCCTCTTTCCTTCCCCCTCCGGCAAATATGGCAGGGGGGCGCGGCCAAGGGGAGACCCCAAGTAGGATTCGGCCTACTTGGGCGCCTCCTGGCAGCCTCCCCTCTCCCTCCCACCTATATATATGTGGCGGGAGGGAGCGCCCTAGCACACACCAGATCAATTGTTAGCCGTGTGCGGTGCCCCCCTCCACCGTTTACACCCCCGGTCATATTTTCGTAGTGCTTAGGCGAAGCCCTGCGGGGATCACTTCACCATCACCGTCACCACGCCGTCGTGCTGACGGAACTCATCTACTACCTCGACATCTTGTTGGATCAAGAAGGCGAGGGACGTCACCGAGTTGAACGTGTGCAGAACGCGGAGGTGTCGTATGTTCGGTACTTGATCGGTTGGAGCGCGAAGAAGTTCGACTACATCAACCGCGTTGTTAAACGCTTCCGCTTACGGTCTACGAGGGTACGTAGACACACTCTCCCCCTCGTTGCTATGCATCTCCATGGATAGATCATTGTGTGTGCGTATAATTTTTTTTGTTTTCCATGCAACGATTCCCATAAAAAATCAGGGAACTTGTGCACATCGACACTCACACAACTCTGCCGAACCAAGTACTGCCAGACGCCAAAGCACCAGCAGCACCAAGGCCATGCTATGACATACACCAATGACCATGCCACTCATGTGGCCATGGCAGCCAGCCCGCACCCGAGACACGCGCTCCGCCCACGAACACCGCGTCCCTCACCACCAAGGCCATCACCCTGCCTCCAAACAACCCTGATATCATCCAAAGGCCCCGACTTTGTCCGATCGGCAGCCCCAACCAACGAAGCCACCAATGACCACGCTGCCCCAGGCATCGTCACATATGAGCCACGAAGCACTCGACTGACGAAAAGGTAAGGAGAAGGTGCAATCTACACCCATGATCGGCGACCCCATGCCATCAACACGTGGCTCGGCCATCATCGAAGCCTCCCATCCCTCTGACCAACCTCCCCACCAAACACTGATGTGTCGCCCTACTGCGCTAGCCGGCTCAGATCCACACAAGGCCACTAGCACACCAACGAGGGAACCAGGATGACGACAACCTGCAACCGCATAATCTCACCGCAGACTCCATCCCGCGCCGCTTGCCGTCGTCCAGTCGCCGAAGCCGAAAGGGGCCGCCCGGACTCCAAACAGTATGCCTCACCAGATCTCGATTCCCAAAGTTGCACCACCGGTATATGCCCTAGGTTGTCGCCGCACCGTCAAAGCAAGCCAACACCGCCAACCGAACGCCCGCCCCCACGCAAGCACAACAGCTTAACAACATTGGAAGTGAGTGTAATCGAAGTGCTTGCGATTTACTTCTGCGCACACCTTAGAGCATCTCCAGCCGTTCGGCCCCCCAGGGGCTTGAAATAGCGCCACCTGGGGGCGCGCCGGCAATAATTTTGGCATGGGGGCGGTTTGGTTTCCAGCCATTGCCCCAAGGCCCCCCCACACGCCGTTTTTTGAAACAGGAAATCGGCCAAAATTCGGCCAAACACGCCACAAATTCGTCCAAACTAGGTGATTTCATTGAAATTTGTACAAAAACTTAAAAACATAAACTAAAAACTAACTTAAAAACTACAACCACGCCTAGCAATACTACGCCGCTGTCGCCGTCCGCCGCCGCCCGCCTTCTACATGCCGAGGAGCTTGTAGAACCGGGTGTAGTCGCCGCCGTCGTCGTCATCATCGTCGCCACCGTCCCCGCCGTCCTGCGTGCCGCCACCGTCCCTGCTACTCCCCTGACCAACATCGCTGATGCGTGGGGGGTTGGACGGCCCGGGCGCATCCTCGTCGTCGCTGTCAAGGACGACGCCGCCGCCTTCCTCACGTCTGAGGCGACGAGCGGCGATCTCCTTGAAGGCGTGGCGCTGGCGCTCCAGCTGCTTGCGGACGTACTCCGCCCTCGCCCATTCGAGGGCAGTCTCATCATCGGCGGCCATGTCCGTGTGCTCCTTCTTCATGGGGAGCAACCCCGGCTCGGTCTTCGGCTTGACGAGCCGGGAAGAAGAAGGAGAGGGGCGGCCGCCGTCCCGAGCGGCATCTCCTGTGGCTCCGGCTTGACGAGGCAAAACGCCGGCAAACCAGAGGAGAGGGAGCCAGAGCCCGACGACGAGGAGGTCACCGTCTCCATTCGCCGCGGCGTCCAGGAGCTGTCGTGACGGCGCGAGAAGCTGGGGGGCGCCGGGTACTCCAGGCGCGGCGTGTTGCCGCCCTCGATGTACTCGAGGACGGCTTCGAGGGTGCGGCCGGGGACGCCCCACCATCGGCGCCACCCCTCGAAGTTATGGCGTCCGCGTGGCTCGACGCCGTTCGAGGAGGCGAGCTGCTCGGCATGGCGGCGTTCGAAGTACGCCGTCCACAGCGTGTTGCTGTTGGGGGCGTACCTCGGCTGGTTACGCACCTCCTCCGTCAGCGAGGAGCGGATGCGCGCGATCTCGGCGCGCCAGGCAGTGCTGATGGGCGCTGGAGGCACCGGGACTCCGCCGGCGCTCAGCTTCCACGTGCCCAGCACCCGCATGTCCGGCGGTGCTGGGTAGTCGGCCTCGTAGAGGAGCCGCGCCTCATCCTCGTGCAGGTGAGCTTGGTCAAGGGGGCGTCGGCGGAGAGAGGAGGAGCTGTGGCGAATGGAGTGTGTGCTCCCCGGCGAGGGAGGGGCGGCTTTTTATAGCCAGGCTTGGGCGGTGGGAGGGCAGCCGCCGTGCGTACGCGTGGCGGGATCTGGCGTGACGCGCGTCGTCGCGCCTTCATTGCACCGCCCGTGAGGCATCAATGGAGGCTGACCGGCGCGGCAGCGCGGCAGCCTTGGCATTGATTCCCCGAGGGAACCGAGGCAATGAGGACGGCGATGCGCCGGGAACGCTGACTCGATGGGCCCGCCATTCTTTCGCGCCAAAAATGATTCCCCCGGCGCCCTCAGGCACCCCCAGCGCGCCGGGTTCGGCCTGGGTCCGCCGGCGCCAGTTTCGGGCCAAACCGGCGAAAATTGGGCTCCTGGGGGCGCGGCCGGGCCGTTTTTTCAGCGCCGGCACTAAAATAGGGCCTTGGGGGGGGCCTGTTGGGGGCGCGGCTGGAGATGCTCTTACAAATGTTATTATCAACTTAATTTTCTGATTGTAATGAGTTGTTAACTGAGTTGTGCTTCCCAGTGTTATTTTTTGTTTGGGATTGAATGATTTTGTTTGTTTGGGATTGAATGATTTGAATTCAGTATTTCCTTCTCTATTTCAAATCCTGCATGGACTTAAAAAATATGGCTGCTGGTAGCCTCCCATCCCTCGAGCCAGCCTCCTCACCAGACGGCCGCCCGCACACGAGGCCAATAGACACCCCAGGTTGTCGTCGCACCATCAAAGCAAGCCAATGCCGCTGACCCAAGCGCCTGCCCCCACGCAAGCACGACACCCCCGCTCACACCAGTCGTCCCGAGCAGAGGGGAAGGTCAAAGTGTACCTTCTCATGTAGTACTATTTTACACTTCACCATGAAGTTGGGATAAATACTTAAGGTGTTGTAAAATAGTTTTGGTGATATTGTACTTTTTCTCAAGGAGGCACAAGAGTATGCAGAGAAGAACAGTATGTTATTCATGGAGACATCGGCAAAAACATGTGATAATATAAATCAAGTATTTAAGATATACCCTCCAAGTAGGCTATTTGGTTTCACATAATGCAGAAGAGGAACATAAACGAGTAAAGCTAGCAACATAAGAAACCCTACTGATAAACTAATACAGTAATTGCTAATTGTTTTCTTGCAAAATAATTAATCTAATAACTTGGAAGTGTCAAACCTTTGAAGTAGTTGAATCTTTTAAGTTTCTTATGATGAATCATCACATGGAAGCGGAAACTGCATCAGCACTGTCAAATCATAACCATCTCATTCGGAAATTCTCATTCTCAACTGATTCTCGGCAAACAATATGACCTGTATGTTTCCATCTTCTCTTGTTTTAACTTCTCGTTACACTTCATATATGTATTGAATTTTTGTCGTCAACACACATCTAATAATATTTTGTTCATGAGATAGTAAATTAGGAAGAGGTTGCCGAAGCCAACATAATCTTGATAAATAAATTGCTATGGTGTATGATATGCATTGAGATGGGGTGACACGCATACAAGTATATACCATGTGATGCATGCAAATGATTGAGGCCAAACTGGAATTTTGATTGGAAATTGAGGATATAATGTAAAGCTATCTTATTTCATTGTGTTATTAACTGTAGGTATTGCACAAATAAATGGTGGTAACAAAGTCTTGATCAGAGTGTTAAACATGTTGTTATGAGGCTCTTGGGCCGGACACCTTGTGTGTCACGTTGGAGTAGCTAGGTAGACAACTTGTGTTGTATCTCCTTCTATCTCCTGTTAAAACCTCCTGTAATATCTCCTGTTGGTTAGCCTCGACGCTGCCAATCCTTGTACTCCGAGCCACAATCAATATATACTCATGCGGCTCCCCTGTTGGGAGTAGGAACGCTTAACCAGATTTTACATGGTATACAGAGCAACCTCTTCCGCCACATCTAGCTTTCGATCTGCCTGCGCCAAGAACCCTAGCCACCTTCCACCTACCTGTGCCAAAACCCTAGCCCACCTTCCTTCCTTCCATCAGCCATGTCTTCTTCCTCCTCTGTCATCAACTCTAGCCTCAACTACAACACCTCCGAACCACTTACCCGAACCAATTACATCCTATGGCGCGCACAGGCAAGATCACAGATCATGGGTGTCGGCCTCTTTGGCTACCTAGATCAAACCATTGAAGAACCACAAAAAACCCTCACCGCCAAGAACACCAAAGGGAAGGATCAGGTTGTCTTGAACCCTGCCTACTCCCAATGGCTCATCCAAGACCAACAGATCGTCGCTTACCTTCTCAGAAACCTATCCAAAGAAGTACTTGTCTAGGTTGCTTCGCTTGAAAAATCGCATGCGATATGGACCGCGCTCGGGAACATGTTCTCGGCCATGTCTCTCTCGCGCACCAACAACATACGGGTCGATCTCACCAATGCCCAGAAGGGCTCCCAGTTAGCTGCTGCATATTTTGGTCATATGCGGGCCCTCTCCGATGAGCTCGCGGCGGCGGGAAAGCCGATCGGCGAGGATGAACTGCTCTCCTTCATCATCGCCGGGTTGGACATGGAGTACCAGCCATCATCTCGGCGCTCGATGCACGAACAGAACCTGTCTCCATCGACATCCTCTTCTCCATGGTGGCGAATTTCGATCAGCGATTCAAGATGTTCCATGGTACAAGCGCCGGATCCTTCAAATCATCGGCGAACTCTGCATCTCATGGTCGCCAGGGAAACACCAAAAACTACCAAAACCAGAGGAGTGGTGGAGGTGATGGTGGATCCCGTGGTTGTGGCGGCCAGTACGGTGACGGCGGCGGCGGATAGTACGGTGGTGGCGGTGGCTACCACAACGGCGGCAACAACCAGGGCGGTGGCGGTGGCTACCACCCGAACAACAGTGGTGGCGGCGGCTATCCTGGCAGCGGTGGCGGCTACCACGATGGTGGTGGTGGCGGCTATTCTAGTGGGGGTGGCGGTGGCTACTATCACCAGGGCAACCCTCGCGGTGGAAACAATAGGTGCCCCCCCGGCAACAACAATCGGGGGCCCAATTTCCAAGGCTACGAGGGGTATGAAGGGAAGTGTCAGATCTGTAAAAAAACAAACCACATAGCTAAAGATTGTGATTGGCGCGACGCCGATGGCACTTCCCAAAAGAAAAAAGTTGCTGCCGCTGCTGATATGTCATATGGTGTAGATACAAATTGGTATATGGACACAGGTGCCACCAACCACATCACTGGCGAGCTGGACAAGCTGACTATGCATGAGAAATACCATGGCAATGACCAAATCTACATAGCTGCAAATGGTCCAGGTATGGATATAAGTCACATTGGTAAATCAATCATTGAAACCCCACACACAAATCTTGAACTCAATGACATCCGGCATGTTCCTAATGCCGCTAAGAATCTCCTATCTGTCCATCGCATTGCTCTTGATAATAATGTGTTTCTAGAGTTTCACCTTTTCTTCTTTTTGATCAAGGATCAGGTCATGAAGAGAGTTCTTCATAGAGGTGTCTGTGTGCAAGGGCTCTACTCGTTGCTTCCCAAGTATTGCAAATTCAATAAACAAGTCTATGGTGCCATCAAGCTTTCTGCTGAGAGGTGGCACAGTCAATTAGGTCATCCATCCTTTGCTACCGTTCATAAAATTCTTAGTAGGAATAAACTCCCAGTTGTTGGTGACAGAAATTCAGAAACTATTTGTGATTCGTGCCAAAGAGCAAAAAGTCATCAACTACCATATCCTATCTCTACTAGTGTGTCTACAAAACCCCTGCAACATATTTTTTCTGATGTTTGGGGTCCAGCACCCACTTCTGTTGGTAGACACTCTTATTATGTGAGCTTTATTGATGATTTTAGCAAATATACTTGGATATATCTTCTTAAAAAGCGTTCGGATGTGTTTCAAGTTTTTCACAACTTCCAAGCCCTTGTTGTACGCAAGTTTGATTGCAAAATCATTGCCATGCAATCATACTGGGGTGGTGAATATGAAAAATTAAATTCCTTCTTTCAACAAATAGGCATATATCACCATGTGTCATGCCCTCACGCCCACCAACAAAATGGCTCTGCTGAACGTAAGCATAGGCATATTGTTGAAGTAGGATTAGCTCTTATGGCTGCCGCATCTATGCCCCTCAAATTTTGGGATGAAGCTTTTCTTACTGTCGTTCATCTTATTAATATGTGGCCGCGTCGCACTATCTCCAATGAAACTCCTACTGAATGCCTCTTGCATGTCACACCAGATTATCACACTCTTAGAGTTTTTGGTCGTGCCTGTTGGCCCAACCTTCGTCCCTACAACTCTCGCAAACTTATGTTTCGCTCCAAGCAGTGTGTCTTTCTTGGTTATAGTGCTCAACACAAAGGTGTCAAATGCCTTGATGTATCCACTGGCCGTGTGTACATCTCTCATGATGTCGTGTTTGACGAAACCCAGTTTCCCTTTGAAAAGCTCCATCCCAATGCTAGTGCCCTCATCAAGAAGGAAATCCTTCTACTTCCTTCTCATCTTCTTGGAGATGAGTGTGTGGGTGTTAATAATGATGATTCCATATTGACTAATTTCTCTGTGGTTCCACATGAGCTCCCTGCTACAAGAATAAACAGTGCAGAAAATGGCATGGAGAATGGTACAATTTTTACTGAAAATAATGCGCAGCACCCCTCTAGTATGGACGTAACAGATCCGGCTAGATCCTCCTCGGGATCGGTGCGGCAGCCTGCGCCCGAATCCGCCCCGGGATCGCTGCGGCAGCCTGCGCCCGTATCAGCCTCGGGATCGGCGGCCCGCATCGACCCTGCTTCCCCCGCTCTACGTCAACCCGCGGCTGGCACGTGTACGTAGCGCCAACCTCCACCAGGGGACAACCCGACCGAGCAGGACCCACCCTCAGGGCGCTACGCGCCGACGCCACGCATCTACACCAGGCGGCTGTCCCGCTCGACGCCGGGCGGGACCAGCGCTCCACCCGAGCGAGATCCGCTGGGTTCCTCAGGATCTTCTGTGGCGTCTCCCTCCTCTGCGACCTCTGCTTCTGCCACAGACAATCCGGTCATGGCAGTCACCTCGGGATTGCTTCGATCAGCTATGGATTCGGGCGGCTCGTCTGTCCAGGAGGATGCAGTCCTCCCTGGATCTTCTGTGCAGCTGCAGCTACCTCGTACACGACTCCAAACAGGCATGATTCATCAGGTTAATTACAAAACTAAACATGGCTTGGTTGTGTCTGATACGTCTGCAGGAGAACCACGTACTGTTTGTGAGGCGCTTGATGATCCCAAATGGAAACATGCCATGGAAGAGGAGTTTTGTGCACTTCAGAAAAATCACACTTGGCACCTTGTTCCTTCCTCTCCGGGTACAAATCTCATTGATTGCAAGTGGTGTTCCACATTAAACGGAGGTCAGATGGTACGATTGATTGTTATAAAGCATGCCTCATTGCAAAAGGATTCAAGCAGAGGTATGGACTTGACTATGAGGACACTTTTAGTCTTGTTGTTAAAGCTGCCACTATTCGCTTGGTTCTCTCCATTGTTGTGCCTCGTGGATGGTGTCTTCGTCAGCTCGATGTGCAGAATGCGTTTCTTCATGGTGTTCTGGAAGAGGAAGTATATATGAAACAACCTCCTGGGTTTGAAGATCCAAACAGGCCCTTCCATGTCTACAGACTTGATAAGTCACTCTATGGACTGAAACAGGCTCCACGAGCATGGTACTCTCGCTTGAGCTCAAAACTGCAAACTCTTGGTTTTGTTCCTTCCAAGTCTGACACTTCTCTGTTTATTTATCATCGTTCCCACACAACTTTTTTTGTGCTCATTTATGTTGATGATATTATCGTCACTAGTTCATCCAATGCGGCAGTCACAGCTCTCTTGAAAGATTTACAGTCAGATTTTGCTCTAAAAGATCTAGGTGACTTGCACTTCTTTCTTGGCATTGAGGTCAAGAGAAACCAGGAAGGTGGTCTTCATCTTTCTCAAGAAAAATATGCAACTAATCTTATGAGCAAGGCAGGATTGCAGGGCTGTAAACCATCAACAACACCACTCTCCAGTTCAGAAAAACTATCTCTTGCAAAGGGTGTACCTTTGAGTCAAGAGGATGGTACCAAATACAGAAGTTTGGTAGGAGCACTTTAGTACTTGACACTCACCAGGCCTGATATTTCATTTGCTGTCAATAAAGTGTGTCAGTATCTTCATGCACCTACTTATGATCACTGGACTGCTGCTAAGCGTATACTGAGATATGTGAAGAACACACTAAGCATTGGGTTAACATTCACAAGTCAACCTCTACACTTGTTAGTGCCTTTTCTGACTCTGATTGGGCAGGTTGCTTGGATGACAGAAGGTCTACAGGTGGCTTTGAAGTTTTCTTTGGACCTAACTTAATCTCTTGGTGTGCAAAGAAACAGGCCACAGTATCAAGATCAAGTACTGAGGCAGAATACAAAGCACTAGCCAATGCTACTGCAGAAATTATATGGGTTAAGTCTTTGCTTAAAGAACTTGGAATATTTCACACACAAACTCCATGTCTTTGGTGTGACAATATTGGTGCCACTTATATCTCTGCTAACCCTGTTTTTCATGCAAGAACGAAACATATTGAGATTGATTATCATTTTGTTAGAGAGAGGGTTGCTAGCAAAGAACTGCAGATTCGGTTCATTCCTTCAAAGGATCAAGTTGCTGATGGGTTTAAAAAGGCATTACCAACAGGACCATTCGAAGAGTTTAAGCGTAATCTAAACTTGAGAAGTTCATATGCCACAATCAATATATACTCATGCGGCTCCCCTATTGGGAGTAGGAACACTTAACCAGATTTTACACAGAGATGGTGGGGGCAACAAAGAAGATCTGACTCTCAATGATGTGCATTCTGAGGAACCTCCAACAAAGCCTTGATCAGAATCCTTCCTGGCCAGGAGGAGCCAGCAAGTATGATAATTCTTCTGGGGGTAATATGAACATGTTAAGTGATGCTACTTCTCCTTGAGTGGGATTGCCGGATTATATGCCAGAAATGAGGGTTTTCTCAATTGAGAAGAAGTTTTTCTAGGTCTCCTCTCGATTCTGCATCTTCATGAACAAAGCAAAATCACAAGACATCTCCATGTTACTTGAATTAAGCCAAAGAAAGAAACTACAAAAAATATGGAGTCAAGTACACGAGATTTTTCTGATGTGTAGAATCTAGAAAAATATGTGTAGTGCAGAACCAGAGGAATCAACCAATTTAGTTGACTTGTGAAGTTTTCGGGAGACCTCATGGGTGGACCTGGTAAGGCCTTTGAAGCCACCGACATTTTCTCTTTGGCTTACTTCCTTGCTGCAATTGTCCTAACCAAAGAGATATATAATATAACCACACTTAGTCTGGTACAGTAAGAGCTTGAAAATACATAAAACTACATTATATGTAGCAAAGGGAAAACCACCTGAAGGCAGACGTAGACATGTGTGTACAGGGGTTAACTCGAGTAAAATGGAGGGAGGAGATAGGAGAGTATATATATCACTCATAGTCGTATAGGATACCTTCAAAGCTACTAAAATGAAAGCTGAATCTACATTCTCCAACATATGATGCTTCGATTAATGAAGTTTATCCCTGAAAAAATAGACAAACTAACCAAAAAACTTGTTTAGATTGATCCACATCACAATAGCAGATGGCAAAGGTGAGGGCGGTGGTGTCGATGAGCCTGCTCTGCTCGGACATCCCTGTGGCTGCCTTAGCTCCAGCACCCGACAACCAGCACCTCCCCTTCTCCTCTAGAACCATGCGCTTCTCCACGGTGCACACAGGCCCACCCCTCCGTCACCGGAGGAGAGCCTCACCGCCGATGTCATCCCTCGAGGAGAACCTCGCTCCTCCTTGATGGATTTACTGGCCAATGGTCAGCTCCAGTAGATGCTATATGAGCCTCCTCCATGCAATTCTTCATAGACTATGAGCAAAAAATTTCATTCAAAGTAAATAAAATGTGAGCAGCGAGTTATATATTAGAGATTAACCATATCAACAATTCAACAGTCAAGTTGTCCTGAACTGGATACTGATTATGCGTAGCTAAACATTGTTAATGGCTTGCAGTGGAGACCTTATCTTCCCTGGTATAAGCAAGTATCAAGGCTTAAAATAAAGAACCGTGGATTACAACGGCTGAAAGTTACCTGAAGAGCATCACTTGCAAATAAATTTCATGGAGAATTGTCAACCCTTAAATACAACAAGCAGGTGAAAAGAAGTTTGAAGTTGTACCATAATTCATCCAGGCAGCTATGTAGGATGCATTACGATGTAATTCTCTCTGAAAGAGGCCCCCTATCCAAGCCAAAACCTGAAATCGAAATGACACAATGTTTGACATACCGAAAAATTTCTGACAGAGGACCATCACACTTTGAAGCTTTATAATGATGCTACGCTTTTCCAGCACTAATAATTTCAGTTGTATCTGTTGAAAAGCATCAATAAAATAAAGCATGTACCTGTACTAATCTTGACCACATCAAGGGTCTTGTCAACCGGCAGTGGTTCTAACACCAAGTGCTTATGTTCCATGTGCAGATGCCAAGCTTTCTGTGTGACTACATTGGTCGTCGACTGGATCCATCATGATATTCAATGATCTCCTGATCGACCAAACCGGAAGGCAGGAATCTCGATCAGGGCGACCATCGTCGGAACCTAAGAAAGCGCAGAAAGATATGCCCGAGTACAAATCCACAAACAGGTAAAGCAAACTGCTTGCCACACATCAGGAGCTGGGACGTTGGTCTCGCCGCTGGGGATGGGACGTTGGTCTCGTCGCTAGAACTGTACGCACAACCGTGCCACAATGACGGGACGACGGCATAGGGAGGACGGTGATGGGGAACGGAGCTGGAGGTGGAGGGTGAGGAACAACGACGGCACGCAGGTTTGAGGTCATACGCGCGGCGGCGGCAGCGATGTATGGGCGACTGAGGCAGCGCTATGAACCCTAGGGGAGGCATGAACTGTCAGAGATGGAGAGACGGAGGACTCGGGGTATATGGATCGATTCCTTGGGCAGGCAAAAGAACCGGTAAAAACCAGAAACTATAGGAGGTGGGCATCGTTTTGCCAAAAAATCGGTGGGTGGCTGGTCGTGGGGATGTGTTTTGATGGGTTGGTGAACGAAGGAAACGAGCGAACGACGACGTACGTACTAAGACTTTAGGAGTAGAGATTTTCCACTTGAACCATGAATAGAGAAGCAAATGAGAAATGGTAGGAAAAAAACGGCGCGGCAAGGCGCGTGTATGCTTCTAGTACTATCTAAGGTGGATCTAAAGCAGTAATAGTTGGTTGGTGCAGCCCGCTGGGCTCGGGGACGACGGCGGCGGAAATCTTCAGGTGAAGACACTCTCGACGATTCCAAGCACTCCTCGCACGTGAAAGTGCAACTAATCCCCGGGTGGTTTTGGTAATTCATAACAACATATAGCTCATTGAACTAATATCCATTCAAGATAAATATTTCAGGAAGTTCAATGAATGGCATGGCATGGACTAGAGATGTGGACCCCACAAAATGCTAAGGACATATATTGGCAAAAGCTCAAGACTCTCCATCTTTATTTTAGTGATCCAAGATAACACTGAGTCCATAGGAAAGCCAATACTATTAAAATAGGATGAGGTGTTGCTTAATGGCTTGCTTGCTCAAATGCTTAGTGATATTGCTCCAAAACCCTCAACCACTTTCTCCATCCAAATATGTCAAAACCCTAAACTCCAACTCGGACCCACCGATTCTTTTTATCCGGCGCCACCGAGTTCATGTGACATAGCCACAGCCAGAAACCCTAACAGTTCGGTCTCACCTATACGGGTCTCAGTCTCACCGAGATGGCCCTGCCAACACTCTGTGACTTGTTGCATTTATTTCGGTCTCACTGAGTTATGCGATCGGTCTCACCGAGTTGGCTTAGCAGATTCTCTATTGCCCTATTGCTTCACTTCGGTCTCACCTAGTTGATGCAATCGGTGCCACCGAGATGATGTTTGCCCTAAGCCCTAGCACATCGGTCTCACCGAGATTCCTAACGTTCACATTTTTGAAATAATTGGTGCCACTGAGTTTAATCATTCGGTCTCATCGAGATGGGTCAAATGTGTGTAACGGTTGGATTTTGTGTGGAGGCTATATATACCCCTCCACCCCTTCTCCATTTGTGAGAGAGCCATCAGAACGTGCCTACACTTCCACCATACATTTTCTAAGAGAGAACCACCTACTCATGTGTTGAGATCAAGATATTCCAATCCTACCACAAGAATCTTGATTTCTCGCCTTCCCCAAGTTGCTTTCCACTCAAATCATCTTTCCACCATATCCAAATCTGTGAGAGAGAGTTGAGTGTTGGGGGGACTATCACTTGAAGCACAAGAGCAAGGAGTTCATCATCAACACACCGTCTATTACCTTTTGGAGAGTGGTGCCTCCTAGATTGGTTAGGTGTCGCTTGGGAGCCTCCATCAAGATGTGGAGTTGAACCAAGAAGTTTTTAAGGGCAAGGAGACCACCTACTTCGTGAAGATCTACCCGAGTGAGGCAAGTCCTTCGTGGGCGATGGCCATGGTGGGATAGACAAGGTTGCTTCTTCGTGGACCCTTCATGGGTCGAGCCCTCCGTAGACTCGCGCAGCCGTTACCCTTCGTGGGTTGAAGTCTCCATCAACGTGGATGAACGATAGCACCACCTATCGGAACCACGCCAAAAATCTTCGTGTCTCCATTGCGTTTGCCTTCTCCAAACCCTTCCCTTTACCTTCATATGCAATGTTTTACTTTCCGCTGCTATACTCTTAGAATTGCATGTGTAGGTTGATTGCTTGACTTGTGCTAATTGCTAAAATCTGCCCACAACTAAAATTGGGAAAATGTTAGATTTCTATTTGGTCAAGTAGTCTAATCACCCCCATCTAGACATACTTCCGATCCTACAAGTGGTATCAGAGCTTTGGTCTCCATTTGCCTTGATTTCCGTAGCTTTGGTGATCATAGCCTTGGTTTCACAACCTAGGAGAGTATGGTGTCTAGCGAGGGAAATTACCACCGTAGAGGTCCTTACTTTGATGGTACAAATTTTGCTAGTTAGAAGCATAAGATGAAAATGCATATTCTTGGTCATAACCCCGGCGTTTGGGTTGTTGTTCATATTGGCTTGCAAGGTGAATATTTTAAAGACGGAAAAGAACCGGGTCGTGAAGCCACCGCGGATAAATTGAAGATGTTGCAATACAATGCTCAAGCTTGTGATATTCTCTTCAATGGATTGTGCCCCGAAGAATTCAACAAAATCAGCTGCCTTGAGAATGCAAAGGAAATTTGGGATACTTTGGTTGATATGCACGAAGGTACCGAGTCCGTCAAGGAATCCAAGTTGGATGTGCTTCAAAGTCAACTTGACAAGTTCAAGATGAAGGATGGTGAAGGAGTCTCCGAAATGTACTCTAGGCTTGCTCTCATAACAAATGAGATTGCCGGCTTAGGAAGTGAAGAGATGACCGACAAATTCATCATCAAGAATATCCTAAGAGCCTTGGATGGAAAATACGACACCGGGTGCACTTTGATCCAAATGATGCCCAATTACAAAGATCTCAAGCCCACGGAAGTCATTGGTAGAATTGTTGCTCATGAGATGTCACTCAAGGATAAGGATGAGCTCCATAACAAGTCAAGTGGTGCTTGCAAATCTTCAAGTGATGCTCCTAAAAACAACATCAAGTGACAAGCTAGTCTCCAATGAAGAATTGAGCTTAATGGTGAAGAACTTCAACAAGTTCTACAAGAATATAAGTAAAGATAGAAGCTCCAAGTCAAGGTCCTACAATGACAAAAAATCTTCTAGTAGTGATCGTAATTGCTACAATTGTGGAAGACCCGGACATTACTCCAATGAGTGTATGACTCCCTACAAGAAAAGTGAAGACTCACCAAAAATGAGGAGTAGAAGAGATGAATCACCTCCAAAAGAGAGAAGGAGTAGAGATGATCATTATGAACGAAGACCCTCTTGTAGAAGTAAGGATTCGGAAAGGAAGGATAAGTCATCAAAGAGCTACACAAGACGAAGACATCAAGCTCATGTTGGTATCCGGTCCCGACTCCGATAACTACTCCGAGATAAGCTATCACTCTGACTCTGACTATACTCAAGATGAAGGTGTTGCCGGTCTTGCACTTGTGTCATCCAACTCCTACGACATATTTGACTCACCAAATGAAGGAATTGGAAGATGCTTCATGGATAAAGGTCCTAAGGTATCACACCCCGAGTATGTTAATTTCAATAATGATGAAGATGATTTGCTAGGTGATGATGATTTACTTGTTGATAAAACTAGTGATGAAAACTATGATGAACTTGCTAGTAATCATGCTAATCAAGATGAAACAAATGACAATGATAAGAAGGAGATTGAGCGTCTAACTAAAGAACTAAACACTCTTAAGTCAGCTCATGAAACAACTCTAGAGGATCATAGAGAGCTCCTAAGAACTCATGAGAAGCTACGCTTCGAGAAGCTAAATTTAGAGCAAGAGCATGAGTTTCTAAAAGCTATCAATGATGATCTTCGAAAGAAGAGTTCTTCTTACATTGCCAAACATCTCCTCTTGTTACTTATATGCCACAAGTAAAATCTAGCAACAAGAGCAAGAAAGATTCTTCCTCTAGTAGTAACAATAACCATGTTAAATCAAATATTGTTGCTTCTAGTAGTTCTCTTGATTCCACTAATGATTCTCTTAGCCAAGTTACACTTGAGCAAGAAAATAACTTATTGAAGGGAATTATAGAGAGAGGTGTTTACAAGAGCCTTGCCGGGAGTAAGCAATTTTAGGAAATTGTACGCTAGCAAGGAAGGCACCGGAAGAATCAAGGTGTTGGTTTTGAACGGAAGTTCAATGCCAATGGAGTTGAGTGGGAAGAAGATCAATACCCCAAGACGAAGTTTTTTCCACAACAAGAGAAGTATGACCCCACTTCTTTCAAGGGAACACAAGTTCAAGATGATCTACCACCACATGACCACAAGCTAAAAGGCAAGGACAAGCTTCAAGAGGAGATTGACTCATTTGAAGAAGCTCCTAAGGCCATGGTCAAGTGGGTTCCCAAGACTACGTCAAGCTCTACATCATCAAGTACGACTACAACTCCAAGGATTCCCATCAAGTTGATGTGGATCCCAAAGAAGAAGAACTAGAGTGTTCTTGAGGGTGACTCCGCCAACATACTTCACTCATATTCATTTTGGTGAGGACTTGTGCAATCAACTTTCATATCTTGCACTAGTTCATGGAGTCATAAACCCTCTTGTTGGTAAGACAAGGGACAATGTAACCTAATGCTTTAATGGACATCATCAAATGTGCAATTCACTCTATGTCTATGGATATCCTTGTATGTTCCTTGTGGGACTAACCCATGTAGGTATTGAAAGTGCAACATTCCAATGGATTGCTCCAAATGATCTACATCAACATTGATCATACACATCTTCACTATCTACATGAAGTCATCATCAACAAAACCCAAGGTTAGTTCATCCCTCTTAGGGGGGATATCACATCTAGGGGGAGATTTGCTCTAAAAATTGAGCTAAAGCAACTCTAATGGTGTGAACACATTAATGCTTTATGTAAAAGTGGTAACCCCACTTGTGCTTAAACGATGAGTATGACCTATGATCAAATATTCTCATTTGACTCCTAAGTCAATATACTCATATATAGATGACCTAGTCATCACCGATTGCTTGATAGATGCTATAATTGTTTGTGCATGCTTTGACACATGTTTCATTTGCTGTCTTATTATGTGAGCATGTTGGTTGCATAATTTCTCCATTCGAGGACATCCATTTGTTGTTTTGATTGTTTGGGTTTTATTGGCTAAATGGATGGACAAGAATGCCTAAGAACCTTCTCTAGCTATCTATGTTTTTTCTCTTCTCAAACTCTATTCATGCTACATCACAAAACTTTAAACAAGTCTTTTTCGGACCCTTCGGGTGAGGAGCACTCGGAGTCACCGATCCGTCAAGGGCTACTTTCCAAAACCTTCTTGTGTATTTCAGTCAGACCAACTCACTCCTATTCGGTCCCACCGAAATCACCAGACTGATCTAGGTTTTCATCTCGGTGATACCGATTAGAATGACTCAGTCCCACCGAGTTGCACTAACTGCATGCAGTTTTGCATCTCGGTGCCACCAAACCATTCCATTCAGTGCCACCGACAGCGACTGGGTATATATTCTGCGGACCCGTACGGTTGAAAAATTCTTCAAACCACTCGAGCCTGCGCCCCAGTGCTACTGCCCCTTGGTCTCCGGATCATCGCCGTCTCCGCCTGTGCATCTCCGTCGCAGGTCTCCATCACCGTCAACGGAAATCTTCACCGCCGTTGCCACCGTAGCGAATCGTCACCAAGTTAGGGTACGGGTCGACCACTTTGTGCTATTCCCCTTTCCGATTCAATGCACAAAGTTAATGCCTAGCTTCTTGCCATGAATGAGAACCTTCTATCCACAGAGAAACTTCCTTAGATTAGATTTGATGAAAAAAATTAGGGTTAGGTTTCCGCCGAGCTCATCTCGGACCGACTGAAATGAAGTTTTCGGTCCCATCGATTGGCCCTGGCCATTGCACTAAGTACAACTCGGTGCCACCGAAGTGTAATGATCGGTGAGACCGAAAGCAAAACCTCAGTGAAACCCTAGCATCTCGGAGTCACCGAACCACAACTCGGTCTGACCGATGTTGTGTGTTTAGACTCTGTTAATGCTTCGGTGTCACCGAGATTTTTCATACCGGTAGCTCCGAAATGCTTTCTGCAGAAAACTAAAACTAAAGTTTTTATTCAAACTTTTTGCAAAACAATCTGCTTTTTGTGATGCTCATCCACTCTGCCCATACCTATCTATTCACAGGGTCTGTCTGCAAGATGCCTGAAGCAAGTGACAGCCAGAACAGGTCAGAGGAGGAGGTTAATCTCACTGAGGGCACAAGATACCAGTCATCAATCTCTGAGTGGGATGCTCTTATCAATGCCCTAGAAGAACAAGAGAATGATATTGATGTATATGGCAAACCCAGGATGGATCACAACACAATGGCACACATGTACAAGACCATTCCTAATGAGGCATTGGATACCCACAAGTTTGGCTCTATCTACTTTCTGCTTGCTGGTTTGGCCACCATAACTATATCTTGAGGCACACCTTGTTGCCTAAGTCTGGAGATGAGAGGATGATCCGTGGCCACTCCATCAACTTGCTGCATTTGTTTGATATACCACAGAAATTCAAGGTCATGAGCTTGATTGTAGAGACAATCAAAAGGACTGCTGCTGATCAGAAGAGGTCATGTGGATATGCACCACACATACAGATGCTTATCAACTCCAAGGTTGGTACAGACACATATCTGCTTGACAGAGAGCACCTTCCTCTTCGGCCAGAATTTGAAAATAATGAAGTTGTGATGGATGCTTCTCATCCAACTTCAGTTGAGGCCCAAGAGAAGGCAGAAAAGGCAAAAGCAGCTAAAGCAGCAAAGGCAGCAAGTGCATCCAATGCATCAATAGTGAATCTCAAATCAAAGCAAGACCAACTGACATATCTGCTAGAAGCAACTCTGAGGATTGAGCAAAGTCTGGCCAACTTAGCCAAGAATCAGGAGAGCCTAGAGCGGATAGTTGAGCATAAAATGTATAATCTTGATGTCAAGGTCATAGAGATCCAATCTATTGTTGAGAAGCTGAGAGATGATGCTGAGGATAGTGATGACAGACCTACCACTGACACCAGACAGTGCCTAGGGCATAGAGGTCATCAGCTGAGCCAGTTGCGGACACCAGGACTACACACTCTGCTCCAGCCGCCACTGCCACAGTGCCACCACCAGTGTCAATTCCTCCAGCTCAACAGACATCTGCCGAGGCATTTGCAGAAGCAGTTCTCTCAACGCCGTCTACACACACCGGAGCAACAAGCCAGAAGACCCCTTCAGGAGCTCCTGGAGATCGTGCCTAGAGTGTCACATAGCACTATACGTTTTTAAGCTTTTTGGTAACTTGTTGCCAAAGGGGGAGAAAATGTATAGATCATAGGCTTCGAGAGAGAGAGAGAGAGAGAGAGTGTCTCGTTCTTTTGCTTGTTGGTTTTTATTGCCAGTTGCTACTTCGTCCGTTTGGTTTGTGCGACTTATTACTTTATGCTTGTGAGATACTTTATGTGGTTGTGTGATTGATCATACGATGTTTCATGTGTGCTTAAATGCCTATTCCTATGATTGCTTATGTATGATCATTCACTTGTATCCTTGGTGATGTGTGCATGATATTTCATTCTTATCATTTTGTGCGCTCCACCAAGATGTATGTGACATGAAAGAGTGACCCATGATCCTAATCGATTGTGCATTTGCATTCAAACGCAAATTTTAAATAATGCACAAATTTAGTGGGAGCTCTTGCTTATCACATACTTCTCAAAGCGACAATGTATTTCATTCATTTTATCATTTGTCGAAGCTTTGATCTATATGTTGTCATCAATTACCAAAAAGGGGGAGAATGAAAGTGCAAATAATCCCCGGGTGGTTTTGGTAATTCATAACAACATATAGCTCATTGAACTAATATCCATTCAAGATAAATATTTCAGGAAGTTCAATGAATGGCATGGCATGGACTAGATATGTGGTCCCCTCAAAATGCTAAGGACATATATTGGCAAAAGCTCAAGACTCTCCATCTTTATTTTAGTGATCCAAGATCACATTGAGTCCATAGGAAAGCCAATACTATTAAAAGGGGACGAGGTGTTGCTTAATGGCTTGCTTGCTCAAATGCTTAGTGATATTGCTCCAAAACCCTCAACCACTTTCTCCATCCAAATATGTCAAAACCCTAAACTCCAACTCGGGCCCACCGATTCTTTTTATCCGGCGCCACCGAGTTCATATGACATAGCCATAGCCAGAAACCCTAACAGTTCGGTCTCACCGATACGGGTCTCGGTCTCACCAAGATGGCCCTGCCAACACTCTGTGACTTGTTGCATTTATTTCAGTCTCACCGAGTTATGCGATCGGTCTCACCGAGTTGCTTGGTAGATTCTCTGTTGCCCTATTACTTCACTTCGGTCTCACCGAGTTGATGCAATCGGTGCCACCGAGATGATGTTTGCCCTAAGCCCAGCACATCGGTCTCACCGAGTTGTTCCCGTCGGTCCCACCGAGATTCCTAACATTCACATTTTTGAACTAATCGGTGCCACCGAGTTTAATCATTCGGCCTCACTGAGATGGGTCAAATGTGTGTAACGGTTGGATTATGTGTGGAGGCTATATATACCCCTCCACCCCCTTCTCCATTTATGAGAGAGCTATCAGAACGTGCCTACACTTCCACCATACATTTTCTGAGAGAGAACCACCTACTCATGTGTTGAGATCAAGATATTCCAATCCTACCACAAGAATCTTGATTTCTAGCCTTCCCCAAGTTGCTTTCCACTCAAATCATCTTTCCACCATATCCAAATCTGTCTGAGAGAGTTGAGTGTTGAGGAGACTATCATTTGAAGCACAAGAGCAAGGTGTTCATCATCAACACACCGTCTATTACCTTTTGGAGAGTGGTGTCTCCTAGATTGGTTAGGTGTCGCTTGGGAGCCTCCGTCATGATGTGGAGTTGAACCAAGAAATTTGTAAGGGAAAGGAGATCACCTACTTCGTGAAGATCTACCCGAGTGAGGCAAGTCCTTCATGGGCGATGGCCATGGTAGGATAGACAAGGTTGCTTCTTCGTGGACCCTTCATGGGTGGAGCCGTCCATGGACTCGCACAGCTGTTACCGTTCGTGGGTTGAAGTCTCCATCAACGTGGATGTACGATAGCATCACCTATCGGAACCACGCCAAAAATCTTCGTGTCTCTAGTGCGTTTGCCTTCTCCAAACCCTTTCCTTTACCTTCATATGCAATGTTTTACTTTCCGCTGCTACACTCTTAGAATTGCATGTGTAGGTTGATTGTTTGACTTGTGCTAATTGCTAAAATCTGCCCACAACTAAAATTGGGAAAATGTTAGATTTTTATTTGGTCAAGTAGTCTAATCACCCCCTCTAGACATACTTTCGATCCTACAGCACGCAGCTAGGTCAGGCATGCGCGCGTGGACCTGACAAACACAAGAGACAAAGTGGGGCACTCGGGTTCGTGCTCACCTTCCCGACATCGAGCTCGCCGCGGCGACGAGGCTCGACTTCAACGGATTCGAGCTCTGGGGGAAGCGTTGGAGGCGCGAAGGATGTCTGGAGGGTGCGCCTGGATGTGGTAAAGGCGTTAGTGGGGGTGGCTTTCCGAAATTTGGCTGGCGGAGGCTCTGGCAGAAGGCGGATGAGGTGGGTTCACGACGGCGCAGCCTGACGACGAGGGATGACATAAGTTGGGGCAAAATCGAGATGAGCTCGTGGGGTTCTTATAGGACATGGTCTCGAGCTCGGGCCGTGTGGGGAGTGGCCGAAGCGTGCGATCGTGGGCGCGGTAACATGGAGGATCGTGGGAGCGAGGTTTATGATCGGGAGGTCGATGACAAGGCGACGTGGCACGTTCTGGGGCGTTGGATCTTCATAACACGGATGGTCGACGCACTCCCGTACTGGTTCGGGTGGGTTAGCAGGCTGGCGGACTCAATTGGCTTTTTTCCTTTCTTTTTTTCCCTTTTTCCCGTTTTGCTTTTCCATTTCCATTTTCCCATTTGAATTTCAAAATTATTCAAATTCAAACTTGCTCTAAAATCATATGAGAAAATTAACATAGGGTCAAATCAATATTTAAGACTTACAAAAAAATTCTGCCAAAATTAAATTAACCCCTTTTAAAATTATTCCCTTTTTGATTTTTGAATTGATTCAAAAATTAAAATGATTTAAACCATTTTGAGAAAAATAACAGAGGCACAAAATATTTTTGGGACTTATGAAAAGTAATTTTCAACCCAAAATAAATATTTAATTGTCACCATTTTTGGGATACCAATTTATTTCCCAAAATTATTTAGGGTTCAATTTAATTACCAATTTTTATTTAGGGTTTCAAATAAATACCAGAGATTTATGGAAATTAGTTCCAACCCAAAAAATAAACAAAAGGTCACAACCTTTCTGTGAGCTCAATTTTTGGTTTTATAAATAATCCCTAAATTACAATTTAGGGTTTTGAATAATTCCAAAGTCTTATTTGAGGCACGTTTCGATTAGAAAAACCAACTCCTAGTCAAAACTAGCTATGCTCCCCTGCAAAAAAAAAAAAAAAACAACTAGCTATGCTCAAGCAAACTTTGAAAAGTTTTATTCCCTCTGCTTTATTTTTCTACATTCCAAGTTTGGGAATAACTTAGAATGTGACAAAATTAGTTGGTCAAAATTAGTGTAGTTTCATACATAGCGTACCACATATCTTCTATCTTCAAATGTATAATGATATGGATTTTACTGCATATCTTGTATCTTCGTACACTTTTTTTTGCAGCTGTATAAAACATTATTTAGTTTCAAAAGTATACTGATAGCCCAAAGTAACACTTGTTATTGCTATTCTGGCAGTTCATGCAAGTCTTGGCGTGTCTTTTTATTTGGGTAAATTTGATATATACCACTACAAAGTTTCTAGTTTTGAAATATGCCATTACTATTCTTTGATTTTGAAGCATGGCACTACAAAATTCACAACCTTTGAAATATACTTGCATACTGTTTTCGATGATTAGACAACAATTGACCTTTTGTATTTTGTACATGGACAAAATTACCATTGGGCCAAGTCAATAGCCGCTCCATATCCTCTTGTTTCCTCTTACCGGTGCTCTTGTCCACCGCTTCAGTACTCTCGACCATCGCGTGCATAGCTGAAACAAACACGAATCTCAAGGCAGAGAATCACCAGAGCCAAGGGACACAAATCTCAAAGCAGAGAACCAACAGAGCTATGTGGCACCAATCTCAATGGACAGAACCACCGGAGCTCTTCTCCATCTTGTTCTATCCTGAACTCGCCATCACCACCTCTCGTCCTCTTCCTCGGCAGAAAAGAAAAGATGGAGGCCTTCCTCGCCGGCTTCCGGGCGCCGCCTCGAGCTTCCGCCGTACCCACCGCCCGGAGCCCGCCTCCCAGCCCCTTTTTTCTCGGCACACGGCGCAGGAAGCCCTCCTCCTCCGCCTCCGTGGTCTGCATGGCGGTATGGTCTCTCTTTCCATGCTTCATTGTTGCCGGCCAGTTCTTGAAGATAGGCAAGGGTCGTAATCTGTTGTGTATTTTTGTGTAGGAGCCACATCTCATATCAAAGTTGGATTCTACAGAGAAGGCATGGAAAGAAATGTCGGTATGGTTCTGTACTTCTTCTTCTTCTTTTGCGCAGACTGTACTTCTTTGTTCAGTGCCTACTTTCTGAATCTTCACAAACCCTTTTAGAGCATGTTTATTTCATGCTTCCTCCGCCTTAGTACTAGATACATCCATTTGAGCTATAACTAATTCCAGATGGAGGGAGTAGCATTTTCGTACGAATTTTCTACGGTTTCAATCCTTATAAAATTTCCTACCTGAAGTTCTGTTATAAAATTATTATTTTGGGACCAAGTCAAATTCTTCAAAGCTACCGTCTCATTATTGGAGGAAAGCGATATGCTATACAACTTAAATTTTTATTCTTTCATACAAATATATTATCAATTTACCATGCACGGGAATCTAATGAATGAGTATCTTCTTCAGATAAGATTGGGTGACCCTGACATTGTCTCAGATCCGAGCGAATACCAAAAACTTGCACAGTCTGTTTCCGATCTGGGAGAGGTATATTTGACATAACTCGAGTGCCATTTGCTTTTCGTTATTTGGGTGTTATGAACCTTTGTGCATAGACATCTTCTCCCAAATTTATTGATTTTTTTATGAAAAATATTCAGGTTGTGACGGCATATAGGGAATTTAAGGAATGTGAAAGGCAGATTGAAGAAACAAAAGGTTGGTATGTTTCAATATATATTTTTTGCCTTGGTTTAAATACTGGATGCTCACATACTTTTTTATTGACCAACATGATAGCTTTGCAAAAAGAGAATGGTGATGACCCTGATATGGCTGAGATGATAGCTTCAGAGCTAGAGTCTCTCTCTGATCAGCTTGCGGAGCTCGAGGAAAGACTGACGGTAGGTATGCCAGATATTTTTGATTTATACTTGTTGAAGTACTTCTCATTGCGCCTACCTTTTCATGTTAGGTACTTCTGCTTCCAAGCGACCCTCTAAATTCACGTAACATCTTACTTGAAGGTATGCGTTGGTTTTCAAGTGTCCATCTAATCCTATCAACTTATCTAAGCAGTTGCTTTGACCATGTGCAATTGTTTTATCACTACTAATTTAGGCAAGTAAAAATATATTAACTAGGGCATTTTTATTATACCAATTCTCTCCAATTCAGTTCAGGAAAAACTTACGTAAGACTGCCATACTGCGGAAGTGTTTAACTTACAATTGCTTCAGCTCTAGTTCAAAATTTCGTATCTGAGAACTCTGTTTTCTTTGTTTCTGCAGTAAGGGCTGGCACTGGAGGTGATGAAGCTGGAATTTGGGCTGGTGACCTTGTAGGTAGATGCAAATCGAGTATGATTTAGCAACTGCGATAGTATATATGTTGTTGTTTGGTCTAGGTAATAGCATATATATAGCTTATTGATCATAATTTCATGATTTACGTGGATAACGACCTAAGAACTACTCAATGTGCAACAAAGATTTTTAGTTTTGGCAACCTCAGTTCATCTTTGTTCATTTCACAGTTGCTGTTCGAAAGTATACTCCCAGAATCATAGTGCATCGTATTTATGACTTTATTGACATAATCCACACTAAATGTGTAATGTCTATTCTGCAGGTACGCATGTATCAAAGATATTGTGAGCTCAACAATTGGAAGTTTAAACCAGTTTCTTGCTCAGAAGTATGTACCTGCAAACTGAGCCTGACTATTGAATAAAAACATGTTATTTCGCAAAAAAGAAGAAGAATAAAAACATGTTGATCGAGTAATTAAATCTTCCAGGCAGAAAAGGGTGGATACAAGACATATGTGATGGAGGTGAAGGGAAAGCAAGTCTACAGTAAACTGAAGTTTGAGTCAGGTGTGCACCGTGTTCAGCGTGTACCACAGACAGAGACTATGGGTCGTGTTCACACGTCAACCGCAACTGTGGCTATTATGCCAGAGGTGACTATTAGATGCCAATTTCTGACATGGATTTTATGTTTTCTTTTTTTAAGTTTTCTAATTGTGTTTTGATGGCACCATAGGCCGACGAAGTGGACGTGGTTATTGATCCAAAAGATATTGAACTTAAAGCTGCAAGATCTGGTGGAGCTGGAGGTATATCACTTCTGGAGTGTGTGATTCTTCTAGTATAATACTCTATTACTTTGGGTGTATGTTAAAATATCTTTCTGAAGGAAATGTACATTACATGTTACAACTGATTTTTACGCTTGTATGTTCTCGATCAATGCAGGGCAGAATGTTAACAAGGTGGAGACGGCTATTGATCTTATTCACAAGCCTACGGGAATAAGGATATTCTGCACAGAAGAAAGGTCACAACTTCAAAACAAAGAACGCGCGTTCCAGTTATTAAGAGCAAAACTGTAAGTTTCTATCATCTGAATTATCCTTGTTATTGTGCAGCCTTTTAATCTGTGTGTTACTTCCATATGCTTGCTTTCATCTTATTGTTTCTGCTTGTAAAGATGCTCTTTCGTAGTAGTATTATAGTTGCATTTCTATCTTGAGTTTCTTCTCAAAGAAGCCATGAATTTGTACCTTCTTTAAGTTCATATTTACTCTGTACATTTGCTACCATTGTCAAATGATAAGTTAGTTTCATAGTTGAGTTAATCCTTTGTGTGACTTATTTCATCTCCCATGTATCTCTACATAAACATTACAGATATGAGATAAAGTTAAGGGAGCAACAAGAGTCCATAAGAACCCAGCGGTTACTGCAGGTATAATGTATGTTCTTTACAGAGGTTCATATGTTGTAAATTCATAGATGACCTACTGAAAGGAACAGAAATCTGTTTCCCAGATGATAATGTTCAGATAAAAAAAGTTATACCAATGATGGTCGCAAAATATATATCTGAATGGTGATATTGAATACACAAGTCTCTTAGTTATTGGCATGACTAACTTGGAATGACAAGATTAAAAATGAAGTAACTTTCTTTGATTTTCACACGGGTTGCAAAATTTTGGTATACCCTATGTTGAATTTGCTAACACTTAATAATTAAAGGTCGGTACTGGTGCTCGCTCGGAGAAGATACGGACGTACAACTATAAGGTACTAGCACATTATGTCATCTTAGGGTTTCATGCCACTGGAATATTTGTGTTGCCAATGTTTGAAATATCTAAAGTATATTTGAGTCTATTTCAAATTTGGTCACAGGACAACAGAGTGACTGATCATCGGTTGAAGATGAATTTTGTATTGTCTAGCTTCCTTTTAGGAGATATTGAGTCAGCTGTTCAGGTACATCACATATCATGATATGCAAATTGTGTGACATGCAACAATTTAGGAACTGAAGAACTAGCACATGACATAGAAATCCACAGCATTTGTTAATTTCCTTATCCTGAAACATCTACAGTCCTGCGCTGCATTGGAGCAGAAGGAACTCTTGGAGGAAATGGCCACTTCTTCTGCAGTGAAGGCATGATCAGTTTAACTATTCCTTTTGCTTCTGGCCATATCCTAAAGGAGAACAGATCCAATGGCATCTTACAGTCGATGGAGATCGACGACCAAGATGTACATGAAAAAGCTCGTGAGTCGCGAATCATATTCCTTGCGTGCACACACTGTTCTGTTTGCTCATGGTCATTTTGCATATACACTAGTGTCTGTAGACAATTTGATGCACTCCAGTTGCCCTGATGGGGAGCAAATTTTGAGTAGCTGAAATCGACATTTTTTTTACAACAAAGCGGTGACACTGGTTGAAAATATACATGAAAGTTCTGTGTGGTTGAAGTCTTGAAGAGTCGTGATGTGTCTGCGTGGAATCTGTGCACCAGGATATTTTGTGCAGGCGCAGGTATCTAGAAAAAAAAGGACATTTAGAAGTTCAAAGTAAAGGTGTGTTTAGGGCTTATCTAGATGTGATATAACTATGTCACATCTAAGTATGATATCAGCGTCACCACATCTCAGAAGTAGCCCATCCCATCTCGGAAGCGGCGTTTTGGCTCCCGGGCTCACATGAGCCCGGGAGTGAACAGTAACATCGTTTAAGGGCATCTACAGCCGGATTTGGCAAATCCGGCCCCTCAAACGTGACTGGGCGCGTCCGCGGACAGTGACCGGTCACGACTCAAATTAGCAACTCTGCATCTACCTCTCTCATATTTCACCCCTAAATCCATACAAAGCATGCAAAGAAATCCTACGTACTACACTATTTACTACCCTGGCTAGTCTTCGTCGTCGGAGATGTCCACGACGACGGTGCCGGGCGCCGGCTGGACGGCCGGGTAGGAGGGCTCCGGCTCATCCTCCTCCTGCTCGACCTCATCCATGTAGGCGAGCATCTCCGCCTCCTCCGCGGCCTCCATCTCCTGCCGGCGACGGCGTCTGGCCTCCGCAACTGACTCCGACCGAAGGGAATCGAGGATGGCCTGCTCCTCCTCCTGCAGATCCGCGTCGCCAGCGTCCCCTACATCCTCCTCCTCCGGCTCATCCTCCTCCTCGTCCTCCTCCTCCTCCCTCTGTAACTTACAAGATGTTTTTAGAGTCCACGAGAGTGTAAAAAAAAGTCTTATATTAAGTTACAGAGGGAGTATTTGTTACTGCCAATTGTATGGAGTGTGGTGGAGTGTTTTTGTCATCCTGATAGCTCCGTGAATAACATGTTTGGTTGATAACCCTGTGATTAACAACAGGTTGTTCTGATGCTTCCAGTGTTGACCCACCTAAGTAATTCTCCTTATGATGATCTGCAGGATTGGAGGGCGGGGAGATCTGTATTGTCGGACTCGGTTGCCAGCTTCGCAGAGAAGACCGGGACGGGATGTTCCAGGCGAAAGCCTTGTGTCGACCTAGTCGGCAACAATGATGGCGATGCCTTCGGGCGCCGTTTCCCTTCATGAAGGCGTCATTGGGGAGCTTCCGTGCTTGCTTTTTCATGTGCTCCGAGCGAAAGTCTAAGGTCCTTCTTTGGATCGGACGACGACGGCATCTTCGATGGCGTGTCCCCTCTTGGGGGCGTTGTTTTTGGAGCCATGTATACGCGTTTGGTTGTCTGATGTCTGGGTTGGAGCGGTTGTTGGGTGCTCGGGCTGTTAGGTGGTGGCGGTGGATGTGATCTGTGGCGGCGACTGGTGCCTTGGCCATCCTGATTCTGAGGGTTGACCTATCTCTTGGGGGCTCATGGCGGCGGTGAGGTCTTGGGTTTCGGTACCCTTCGACGGCGCTTGAGGTTTTGTTGCTTGCATAGTGCTTTGGATCCCTCTATTTGTGATGGTGGCCGGGTGTGGCCTAGAGGAGGTGCAGGGCTGTCTCGGCGGAACATTGCCCTTCGGCACGGTCTATGGCTTTCTCCGTCGTGACGTGCCTATGCAGTGGGATGCCCTTCGATGGTGTCTGCGACTCTCCTAGCTCTTCAAGGTGCGGAGTGATCGCAAAGTAGCTGGTGACTTCTTCTCTTCGTCTTCTCGGTGGCGGATCTCCTTCGACTGGTCCAACAAAGCTAGCTCCCGCTCTTCTCGGTCTACCTAGTGCTGATGGGTGCTAAGTTCTTGGTGTTGGTTGTTTGTCGCGACTCTCTTCTAGTTCTGTTGTTGTCTCTGTTGTTCTCTGTAACTTCTTGCGTGTGTTGTGTTGGGTACTATCTTTTGTACCGGTGGTGTTGTATCTCAATCTTATCTATAATGAAAATGGTTCAGGCCGGCGTAAGCCCGCCGTAGCATCGTAAAAAAAAATGATCTGCAGGATTTCAGCTCAACATGGGACATCCGTGCAACCCCGACATTCTTCTTCCTCAAAAACGGCCAGCAGATCGACAAGCTCGTCGGCGCCAACAAACCTGAGCTCGAGAAGAAAGTACAAGCTCTTGGTGATGGCAGTTGAACCATGCTACAAAATTAGAACAAAGCCAACAAACCTGACTCCTCCAGATCCACTGCATCCGGAGGTAGCCCCGCGGCGATATGTGCTTCTCGCCTAGCCCGGATTTGCTCAAGGAGCTCGAGCCGGTGCTCCGGCGTCAGAAATGGCTCGCTCCTCAACGGGAGGCGTGGGGGCATGGCTACTAGGCGGACGGGCGGAGTGGAAAGTGGCGGCGACGGCAGACAGGAGGAAGAGGAAAATGTGGATAGATTGTAGGGTTTCGGTGCAGCCGGTCGACTTAAATAGCCGGGCTAGGCACGAGGCGGCCCGCTGAAGCTGCGCCACGCGGCGCCACCGGTCCGACGGAGGAGACGAGCTTCGGACCGCCGGGATTCAGGGCATTTCCGGTCGGGACCCCTTCGTCAGTCCGACGTGGCAGGCGTGCCCGGGCGCCCCCATATCCGCCCCATACTTGGGCTGGATATGAGGGGTGCCGGTCAGCCCGGACGTTTGAGAAGGATTTGAGGCGTCTATCTGGATCAAAAAATCATGACCGGTCAGTGACCGGGCGGCCCGCCCGGGCGTTTGAGGAGGGTTTGGGGTGCCCGGCTGTAGATGCTCTAAAATACTAAACAAATTCAAAAAATTCTATTTTTTATGGTGAAAGATGCTTGAGTGCGTGATGTCCATACCAAATTTGATGATATTTTGACATTCGATGAGCTCGTGGCAAAAATAAAAAACAAATTCGAGTATGGGAGAAACATTTGAAAAACAACACTGTTCATGTCTGAATTTGTCTTTTTTGCCGCGCCCTCCTGGGATGTCCAAACATCACCAAATTTTGCACGAACATCACACACAAGCACATCTTGCTTGCAAAAAAATAAATAAAAAAAATCAGTTTTTTTTTTTCCTATTTTTAATCGTGTTACTGTTCATCGGGCTCGTCTGATCCCGGGCACCGAATTGGATAACAAAGTCATGTGATGTTTTGTTTGTTTCTTTTTTCTTTGTTTCTCCTTGTGATACATTGCCTGCCAACCCGTTTTACTCAAAACTAATGATGCTCCAGTTCCAAGTTATCAAGTTTTACTCAAACTAGCTGGGAAAGGCATGGCGTGCCGCCGTGCCCGTGAAGGAGCCCATGCAAAAGCTTGTTGTTTGATGATAACATAACTATACAAAGTTACCCTAAACATCACATGACTAAACTATGGTGCACATCAACAAAACATAACTTTGTCGGGCTCACTAAGAAATGAGCATGTCTAGTAAATTTGTTAAAAATCAGCAAGGAACTTGATATTTAATCTAAGTCTACTTGTTGCATTCTTTGGATAATTTGAGCATTATTACACTACGAGAGAACTTGTATACTTGTGGTACTAAACATTATGTGGTCCACAAAACTGTATTATATTTAAACAGTAACAAAATATGCAGGATTGAGTAATCCCTAAATCAATAGAGACAAATACATACTCCATCTGTAAAGAAATATAAGAGCGTTTGGATCACTAGAGTAGTGATCTAAGCGCTCTTATTAAAAAATAGTATAACTCAGCTAGTTAGGAATCAGACACCTTTCTTCCTAGTCTATGGGGCAGAGGCAGTCCTCCTAACAAGACTCATTTACGAGTCACCTCGAGTGCTTGAGCAAGAGCAGCTGCGTCAAGATGATGCCACGCTCCTTGAGGAAGATCGTCTTCAGGCTGCTGTACGTGCTGCATGTTACCAGCAAGTTTTGCGCCGCTACTGCACCGCAAAGTTCATGTCTGGAGCCTTGAGGAAGGTGATCTTTTTCTTCGGCGAGTTCAGTCCACCAAAAATTCAAACAAGTTGACGCCAAAGTGGGAAGACCCTTACCGGGTGGTATGAGTCACTAGGCCTGGTGCAGTCCGCCTAGAGATCGAAGATGGCACTCCGGTGCATAACTCATGGAATATTGAGCATCTTCGCAAGTTCTACCCATAAGGCGCGGGTTGTTGGGCCGTCCAGCAACCACCTTTTGTACAAGTTTGCTGGCAAAGCATGTAATCCTTGTACAAAGCCAGACGCAGACCCTGTGCATAGTGAAATAAAGCTGAGTGTTTCACAACTCTCGTCAATTCACATGTTTTAATTATATGTGTTTTCCTGTGATGTTGTGATATGCTTGCCTTGTATGGATGATTAACGAACTGTCAAGGTTTCATATCATTATTTTCTCTTCTTTCTTTTGCTCAAAGGGCAAAAGGTTGTCTCGCATGCATGTTTGCCGGGGGGAGTGATGGTATAGACACCAACAAGTGACGTTCAAGTTAATATTCCACGACAAGAAGTACAATAAAGAAAAGCTAAGCTGAAAAACTTTTAAACAATTTTCTTTGTTGCAGAGCTATTCTTCCTTGAACGTTTTGGGCTTTTGTATGGAAAAGCTGCACGCGAGAGAACCTTGTCGTGATCGGCTGCGCTCTTATTTTGTTCCAGGTCCGCTCAACAATCTAAGCAGCTGCGCTGAGACCGCCAAGAGACCTTGCCGATCGCGGCACTTCCGGCAGGCTACTAAGGATCCGTAACTCAAGTGCTCGCGGCAAGTGTGCGCACCGGCAAGTTTCCAACAAGCGTAGGATAAACATCATACAAAAACAGAAATGAACAAGGGGAAACAACACACATTCATCAAACATAGATAGTTTATATTACATCAGATAACTTGCCGCAGTTCTAACCAAAGATAAATATTGTCTTTTACATAAGCTGTTGGCGGCAAGGGGAGGCGTGACGACTAGTCCCTGCGCTGGCCTTCAACCTATGAACGATGGGCTGGATGGCTTCTTCAATGGCCTTGGTGTCAGCATCTTCCGGCAGGCTCTTGGATGGCTTCTTCAATGGCCTTGGTGTCAGCATCTTCCGGCAGGCTCGCGAGAACATTGGAGAAGTCGGTGCCAGGATTCCAGTAACCAACTTTGACGAGCACCTTCCGAAGAATGGTTTGGCAGAGTTTGCGGCTCTCGACAGCAAGGGTGGCAGCTCGACTGTTTTGGATATGCTTGAGGGCATCAATGACACACTCGAAGAAAAGGGTCAACCTGCCGCTGGTGCTCACATTTTCGTTGGCGGAGTACCTGAAGTTCTGAAGATCCATGCTGGCCAATTGCGCAAGTGCTATGTTCTGGGAGCGCAAGGAAGAAGACGATGGCAAATACGAGATTGGAAAGGGGGAAGTAAATGAGCAGCACCCTGCGGATTCCTTTTTACGGGGAAGGAGCGGGGCTAGCTCTTTACAATCCGACGTGGATACGTTTTTGTGGGCGCGTTACCGTAACAACCGTTCCATTCAATTCTCTCACGTCTTGCATTTAATGCGCGTGATATAGGGCGCAGTAAAATAGAAGATTATGACAAATTGTGGCCACAACGCTTCAAGTCAACCAGCCACCGATCTATAATATCTAAATAGTTCATCCCCATTATGTTATTTCTCTTGACATGCAGCCTATCCACATCAGCAATCCTGCCACATCGGCTTTCCTTTAGCCACTTACAGGAGGGACCCATAACACAAGTTGACCAGCGTACACACATACCACGTCAGTAGCTACCCTGAAACGCATAAGCAAGTCAGTTCAGAGAAACGAACAAGTTCCCACTATCGTTCCCCACTAGCGGTTCCGTTTCCAACATTGATAGCTAAACAATCTCTCTATATCTCCCACATAAAAAGGTTAGTTTTCCCCTACCTACAAAAACATCCGTGAATGGCCAGCCTATCTCACTCAGAAAATACAGAAATCAACCTTTCGTAGAGGCCGGCGACCAGCAGGTGATCTCCAAGTGAAATCCGCTCCTCCCACATGACCGTCCCCTCCGACTCCTCTCTACGCGGCCCGACCGCAGGCCGCAGTTTTGTTACCGGCTATCCAGGATTCCAGATCATCGAGGACGGCACCGCCGAATCAGCTGCACACCGTTGCTCTGCCCCGCTGCCGTTGTTGGTTGCGAGGAGCGCCTGTGACGCCCCCGGCTCAATCGTGCACTAATCATACACACAAATGCACACGATCGAGCCTAAGGACTCACGGGAAGATATCACAACACAACTCTAAAACATAAATAAAGTCATACAAGCTATATATTACAAGCTGGGGGCCTCGAGGGCTCGAATACATAAGCTTGCGTACAAGCGTCAGCGGAAGCATCAGATATCTGAGTACTGATATAAAAGAAAACACAGAAAGGCCCTTTAGAAGGCGGGGCAAAAGAAAAACACTACGATCGAAAGGCATAGGCCTCCTGCCTGGGACCCTCCGATCCTACTCCTGGTCGACGGCAAGCTCGTAGCAATATCCACCCTCAGGGTAGTAGTAACGATCGTCGGCTGGAACAGCTGTCCCAGGGGCTCCGCCATCTGGTTGCATCAAAAAGGATATGGGGCAAAAAGAAAGCAAAGCAACCGTGAGTACTCATCCGAAGTACTCAGCAAGCAAGGATCTATACTACATATGCAACATTATCAAAGGAGAAAGGCTGTATATGTGGACTGGGCTGCAGAAATGCCAGAATAGAGAGAAGGCCTAGTCCTATCAAAGACTAGCATCTTCAGCGGTTTTGCAGCATTAGAAGAGTGTAGATTAGTACCGTATAAAGCAATAGTATCGATAAGTCTCAACCTCACCCAGAGATCCTTTCTCGACTCCCTGTGAGAAAGCAATCCCAGAACCATACATTCATCAACCTCGTCCTGAGATCCCTTCTCGACTCCCTGCGAGAAGCAATCCCAGAGCCATAGTATCCAATTCTAATTGTATCAATCAGGATATAACTCCGAGTGTCCGTTACCAAGGATCCGGCTATGCATAGATTAGTTCTTCCCTGCAGGGGTGCACCAACTTACCCACCATGCTCGCTTAACTCCGGCCGGACACACTTTCTGGGTCATGCCCGACCTCGGCCAAACGACACACCGCAACCCTACCTAAAGCTGAGCAGAGAGGTCCCCGCCGGTCTACATCCTAAGCACTCAGGGGTCTTGGGCCATCGCCCTGTGCACTCCGGGTCGTTGCGTGTAGGGGGAAGCCAGGCACCAGGGGGGCGCCGGTCCGTCCCGGCCGCAATGCTGAACTGGACGTCTGACAGAACTTTCGGCTGATGCCACGATGCAGAGTACCCATAATCATTCCCGCGTGATGGTTAGTGCTATCGGGCCAGAGGCCCACTCGAATCAAATATCCAAACCGTTAGTACCTTGGGCTTGCGGTAACGAGCAGAGACTCATGATCGATGTGACCCCGTCGCCCCGTCTCGAGGACTTGCGGCAAGGGCCAAGAATGCCCGGCCACGCCTCGTAGTCTCACTCGGGCACCATCCAGGTCAACCCGTCTTCACATCACACGCGGGTACCCCTCAGGGTCGACCCGCCTTTCCAAGTAACAATAGTACAGTCCAAGTATCCGTGTGTCCATAACATCAGGGGAATCCGAGGTATCACCCTCGTTGGATTCCTACTCGATGTATCCGTCAAGGTGAACTCGAAGGAATCACCCTCGATGGGTTCACACTTGGTGAGTTGCACGACAGGGTCGTATCGGAAGTGGAGAAGGAGGATTCACCCTCGATGACCACGACCGATTAGCTACTCTGCAGAGTTAACATCAGAAGTGCTACAAGAGGTTTCACCCTCGGCACTCGATAGTAACGCTGCAGTGTCGTTACAACTAAGGGGGGTGATGTGCGGTGCCGGGGCCTGGTCTTCAATCCCGTTGATCGGGTCTTCTGATAATCCAGCGGGGCAGTCGGGACAAGTGGGGGTCACTGATAGGTCTCTACCCAGCCTATACTAGACAGTTTAGGATAAGCAGGTAAGGTTTCAATAGTAGGTTACAATAAACAGGCTATGCATCAGAATAGGTAAAGCAGTAGCAGCAGCAATTCTAATGCAAGCATGGGAGAGAAAGAATAGGCGCTATCGGTATGCTAAAAAAGGGGGGTGCTTGCCTGGTTGCTCGGCGGCAAGGGCAAGGTCGTCAATGGTGTATTCGGGCTCCTGAGCTGCGTCGGTCTCGGGGACGACGTCGGTGTCGGGGTCTCCGAGAGAGAAGAGGGGGAGGAAACAAATAAATACACGACAAACATAAGCATCATGGAGCAGGCTACGCTAACGTGCAGTGCAGGGTTGCCTGAAGACATGTCAAAGTCATTTAGTTATTTTAGGAAGTTGTTTGGAATTATTTTATTAAAGTCATGCACTATTCATCTATCTGAAACAGGCAAAAAGTTGCATGTTCAGATAGTTAGAGGTATCTAACAGGTATGTAGGTAGCGTATTCGGATTCGTCTCATTTTTCTGGTCATTTTTCATATATAAATTAGAGTTACAGATTAAAAGATATGATTTTCTAAAGTTTTATTGATTTTATGGAATTATTTTAATTATTAAATACGAATTATTCAAAACAGTAAAAGATGACGTCATCATGACGTAAAGCTGACGTCAGCAGTCAACGGTCGGCTGACCAGGGTCAAACCTGACAGGTGGGGCCCACATGCCATTCACAGTACTAATTAACAGAGGATTAAACTTAACTAATTAACCTAATTAGCTTGTGGGTCCCACTGTCAGTGTCAGCTTTAGTTAACTAATTAGCTTAATTAGGATTAACGGGTTTAATTAGTGTTTTATTTATTTATAAAACGTTTTAAGGGGTGGGACCCGCGTGTCATAGACACGGGTGGCCCAGTCAGCAGCGCTGACTTGTCAACGGGGCCCAGTGGGGCCCGTAGTCAGTGGCACTGGTGGTGGGGCCCGCGTGCCACGTCGCAGCCGGCCGGCGACCACAGAAGACGGCGGCGACGCGCGGGACTTGCGTACGGGGCATCTCCGGGGCTGAGGTTTGGTCCGTTCGAACGGGCGGTCCACGCCGCGTGCATTGGTGGTGGTGGCGTGGCCGGAGACGGCGCGTAGCGGCGGCGGTGAGCACATCGACGGCGGCCGGCCTCGGGTGGTGATGGCAAACGGTAGTGCGGTCGCGCGCGAGTCGAACGAAGGAGCTAGGAGGCACCTACACGCGCGTGTGAGTTCAACGGGCACGAGCCCGAGGCCAGCTGGTCGCCGGAACAGTGCCGACGACGAGCTAAGCGGCGGCGCGTTCGGCTACGGTGGAGGAGCTCGCTAGGGGCCGCAAACGACGACGCGAGGAGAGGGAGAAGGAGCGGCAGCTTACAGCGCTCCTGCAGGTGTGCGTAATGGGCTCGGGGAAGGCTCGACGTGGCCGGAATCGACGATGGCGTGCGGCGGCGATCCGAGGAGGGAGAAGGTTGACGCGGGCGAGGCAGAGGCTCCCAGCTCCGTCCAGCGGCGCGGGGTGGGGTAGCGGACGGTGGCGGAGCGCTCTGGTCCGGTCACGCAACGAGGCTGAGGCGGTGGCCGCGTGTTTTACGGCGGCGGAGCCATGGCCGTGTCGGGTGAGTTGGGAGAACGAGAGGGAGAGGCGCGGGTGAGCGTCTGAGGGGGCTAGGGTTTGCGGGGACGGGCGAGGAGGCTCTTATCCCCTCCACGATGAGCGCGGTGTCGAGCAGAGGAGAGGGGGGGCCTGGCGCGGCGACAGCGAGTAGGGGCGGTGAACAAAGGAGGAAGGAGGGGACAGGTGCGAGGAGTGGGCTGGGCCGGCTCGGTAGTGACTAGAGCCCACGGGCACAGTGGCTAGGGCCTTTTCCTTTTTCTTTTCTGTTTTTCTTTTTCTTTACTGTTTTGCCTTTTAATTTCATTCCAAAAAGACTTTTGTAAAATATGAGACTTAGTCCAATAATAACAGTGCATTATAGGCCACTGTTATAAAAAGGTTTTGAGTCCAAATGTTTTCTTTTGGATTTTATTTAAATAAAAAGGTATTAAATAATTCTATTTTGGTACTGTTTCTTGCTGTTAGAGTCCTTTTACAAATCCAATAAATGTTGCAATCATTTTTATAAATGCTATGGGAATATTTGCAACATGATGCACATTTTTGTTTTCCAGTTTGAACAACTTTTAGTTTCACTTAGGTTTGAATTTCCATTTTGAATTTAAATTTGAAAAGGGATATGTTACTAATGATGATTAAGCACTGTTGATTATGATGACCTGGCATAATCAAAAGGGTGATTACTGTAGTTAACCACTGGGGGTGTTACAAGTCTCCTCCACTAACAAGAATTCTCGTCCCGAGAATTAAGAAGTAGAAGGAAAAAGTTCGGTGTATTCCGCACGGAGGCTATCCTCGCGTTCCCAAGTGGCTTCATCTTCTGTATGATTTGACCACTGCACTTTGAGGAACTTGGTAACCTTCTGATGGGTCCGACGTTCACCTTCATCGAGAATGCGGATCGGATGTTCCTTATAAGAAAGATCATCATGCAATTCGAGCATTTCGTGATCCACAGCTCGGTGCGGAGATTCCTTGAAGCATTTACGAAGTTGCGACACATGGAAAATGTCGTGGATATGAGAGAATTGCGGCGGCAATTCCAATTTATATGCCACCTGACCACGTCTAGCAATAATGCAGAAAGGACCAATGTTGCGTGGAGCTAACTTGCCCTTGATTCCAAAACGGTGAGTGCCCTTCATAGGAGTGACACGAAGATAAGCTTGATAAGTCAAACCCCATCGTTTGCGATCATAGTTGCTCTTCTGGCGGTCCTGAGCCGCTTTGAGGTTTTCACGGACGATACAAACTTGCTCTTCGGCGTGTTGAATAATATCCGGACCCACGAGCGGTCGTTCCCCAGTTTCTGACCAATTCAGAGGGGTTCGACACTTACGTCCATATAGAACTTCGAAAGGGGCCATCTTCAAGCTGGCTTGATAGCTGTTGTTATAAGAGAACTCGGCATATGGAAGAGATTCTTCCCACTTCTTGCCGAAAGAAATAACACAAGCTCGCAACATGTCTTCAAGCACTTGATTTACTCGTTCGACTTGGCCTTGGGATTGGGGGTGATATGCTGAACTCCAGGTAATATGAGTTCCCATGTCTTCCTGGAAACTTTCCCAGAACTTTGAGGTGAAAAGACCACCACGGTCCGAACTGATCTCCTTCGGAATGCCGTGGAGTGAAACAATTCTGGAGATATATAACTCTGCTAACTGACTAGCAGTGATCGTCTCCTTGACGGGCAGAAAGTGTGCAACTTTAGAGAGTTGGTCGACGACGACAAGAATAGCATCGTGACCCTTCTGTGACCTGGGAATGCCAGTAATGAAATCCATTTGCACTTTATCCCATTTCCATAAAGGAATAGGTAACGGTTGTAGAATTCCAGCAGGCTTCTGATGTTATGCTTTAACGCAACAGCAAACATCACACTCAGCAACATAACGAGCAATGTCCTGCTTCATTCTAGACCACCAGTACCTTTGACGGAGATCACGATACATCTTGGTGCTACCCGGATGAATAGGCAATGGTGTGTCATGTGCCTCCTTCATGACCTTGTCAGTCATAAGCTCGAAGCGAGGTACCACGATGCGGTCTCTGAAATACAAGGTTCCATCTTCAGACAACGAGAAATCCCTATACTTTTCAAGGTGAAGATTTTTCTTCATCAGATCAACTTCAGCATCTTTAGCTTGCGCATTCTTAACAACTTTCTCAAGATCTGGTTGTATCACAAGGTTATTAAGTGAGCCCTGTGGAACAATGCGCAGATTCAGCTTGCACAGTTCTTCAAAAAGACGAGGTTGAGCTCGCCTAACCATGAGGTTGTCGCAATAGGACTTGCGGCTTAAGGCATCAGCCATCACGTTAGCCTTGCCAGGGGTATAGGAAATAACCAAATCATAGTCCGCAATGGCCTCCATCCATCTTTGCTGACGGAGGTTTAGAGATGGCTGGGTGAACAAGTACTTCAGACTTTTATGGTCCGTGTATATCTCGCAACGATTACCGAGAAGGTAATGTCGCCACAACTGCAGTGCATAGATGACAGCAGCTAATTCTAGATCATGTACCGGATAATTCTCTTCATGTGGGCGCAACTGGCGAGAGCCATAGGCAATCACTTTACGCTCTTGCATTAGGATACAGCCTAATCCTTCACGGGATGCGTCACAATAAATCACGAAGTCTTTGCGAGAATCTGGAGGAGCAAGTACTGGGGCAGATGTCAGTTTGTCCTTGAGTGTTTGAAAACTTTCCTGACATTTGTCTGTCCATTCAAACTTAATGCCCTTGTGAAGCAGATCAGTCAGGGGCTTAGCAATCTTAGAAAAGTTCTCGACAAAACGACAGCAATAACTTGCAAGGCCGAGAAAACTTCTCACTTGCTTGACGTTCTTCGGGGGAGTCCAGTCAAGAATAGCCTGAACTCGTTCTGGGTTAACGGCAATGCCATCTTTCGAAATCACATGGCCGAGGTATGTCACTTCAGATAACCAGAACTCGCATTTGGAGTATTTGGCATACAACTGGTGTTCTCGGAGCCTTTCTAGTACAAGACGGAGGTGTTCGGCATGTTCTTCCCTATTCTTCGAATAAACCAGGATATCATCTAGATATACCACGACGAACTTGTCGAGGTAATCCATGAAGATATAATTCATCAGACGGGAGAATGTGGCTGGAGCATTTGTTAAACCAAATGACATGACAGTGTACTCATAAGAGCCATAGCGAGTAACAAATGCAGTCTTCGGAATATCCTCTTCACGAACACGGATCTGATGATAACCCAACCTCAAGTCGAGTTTAGAAAACACCGATGATCCAGCAAGTTGATCATACAAATCATTGATCCGAGGAAGCGGATATTTATTCTGAATTGTGGCTTGGTTAATGGGCCGATAATCCTGAACCAATCGGTTAGTTCCATCCTTCTTCTTAACGAAGAGTGAAGGTGCTCCCCAAGCAGAGGAACTGGGGCGGATGAAACCTTTCTTAAGCGACATGTCGATTTCTTCCTTAAGCTCGAGAAGATGATGCGGAGGCATCTTATAAGGACGCTTCGCAATAGGGGTAGTGCCGGGTTTCAAGTCAATGACAAACTCGACAGCTCTAGCAGGCGGTATTCCTGGAAGTTCTTCTGGAAAGACGTCTTGAAAATCACGAACAACTGGAACGTTCTCGATGCCTTCAAGAGGTGAAGCATTCAATGCATTCAGAACATAAATCTGGCTCTCAGCATCCTGAGCTATTCGGACTGAGTATTTGACTGTCTGGCCAGAAGGGTGAGTGAGCTGGACTGTCTTAGTAGCGCAATCAATCAAAGCATTATGGGCTGTCAACCAGTCCATACCGAGAATGATGTCTATGTCGGAAGGTCCAAGAGCAATAAGGGAAGCAGAGAACATCAACCCTTCAATTTTGATCTGATTGTTGTGACTTACCATCTTGGTTTGCCACCTGGAACGGGGAGTGATAATCTCTAATGGTGTGGGCAATAACTCTAGAGGTAGCTCATGCCGCTGAGCAAATTGTTGAGACACAAAGGAATGTGATGCCTCGGAATCAAAGAGAACAGAAGCTGCAACTGAATTAACTGATAGAGTTCCCATCATGATTTTAGGAGACTCACGAGCTTCTCCCATTTTGACGTGAGTAACCTGGCCTCGGTCCATAGCAGACATCCTGGCCTTACGATTTCTGCAACGATGGGTTCGATGGCCCTTCGTACGACCATCAGGAGGTCGTGGTGCATCCTGAGGAGAAGCCATAACATTAGGCGGTCCACCATGAACCGTTAGTTGTCTCGGCGGTGAAGGCAGACGAGGAGCAACATATGACGGCCTTGGTGTTGGAGCAAGTCGGTGGTAAACATTATGCGGAATCCACACTCGACGTTTCTGAACAGGCTGACCCGAGGATGGGCCAACGTCATGAGTGCACTTGAGCGACTCCTGGTATTTAGTTAGAGCAGTTTCAACTTGGAAAGATTGGCTGACAAGTGTTGCGAAGTCTGCGCAATCATGGACAGCAAGTGCAAGGTTTATATCAGTACGCAGTCCTTCTCGGAATTTCTCCTGCTTGCGTGCGTCAGTGCAGACGTCATCCTCAGCATAGCGGGACAATTCGAGAAATTTCCTCTGATATTCATCCATAGTCATTATGCCCTGTGTAAGTTTGCGGAATTCCTGCTTCTTCTGGTCCATCAGACCTTGAGGAATGTATCGTGCACGAAAGGCTGACTGAAATTCCTGCCAAGTGGTTACAGTTTCAGCAGGCAACATACCCTTGTGGCTTTCCCACCATTGAGCAGCTGGACCCTTTAAGTGGAATGTCGCAAAGGTGACGTAACTGTCAGGAGCAACATTAGCTGATTCCATCTCAAACAAAATGTCACGAAGCCAATCATCAGCATCCATAGGATTGGTGGAGTTGCGGAAAACAGTTGGGTTGAGGCGCACAAATTCTGGCAGCGAGATCGGTCCAGGCTCCTGACGAGCCTCGTTGCGTTCCAAACGTTTTACTAGACTCTCGTTGAGCTGACGGTTCAATTCAAACTGCTGCATCATTGCGGCAATATAGGGTGGAGGTGGAGGATCGTCAGCCATCCTGCCAATTCAACAGGGGCAGTTTAGCAAGTAAAACTGCAGGTGTATGAAGTTATTCATGATGTAACACGGGAAAGAACAGGAAAGGCTTTAGATATATGATAGTAGTCGTTAAAGACATACTCATCCATGCACAGAGTTGGGTTCAAACGGATAGTACGCGCACGGGAATGCTCGCAGCTAGACAAACTAGGCGGCGCGCAGGCACGCGGTGAGGATTACAACAACGTGACATAGCAAAGGCTACATCCACGTCGGAGAAAACTGCTGGAGCGAGGAATCTGCAAGTGACAACACAGGATGCCCTCGATAAAAGGATCCTGCAAGCAGAACCTGGCCCACAAACTTGAAGTAAGGGGGGAAATCTTCAGAACACCGGGTGGATGTGATCACGAGAACCTAAAGTTGGAGTTAGTAAAAGTTTAACCCGAATAGAAGAGAGATCAGAGTCCCAGAGTAAAGGTCGAGGAGTAAAAGATCCTAATACCACCCAATTGGCGACGTGGGCCCGTAAGCCGCACAGCCAAATTAGTAAATTAGTTTTTGGACCACTAGACTCAACTTCGGCCAAGGAGTTGGAAAGAGGGTTTCTACAGTCAGTCGGCTCTGATACCAACTTGTGACGCCCCCGGCTCAATCGTGCACTAATCATACACACAAATGCACACGATCGAGCCTAAGGACTCACGGGAAGATATCACAACGCAACTCTAAAACATAAATAAAGTCATACAAGCTATATATTACAAGCCGGGGGCCTCGAGGGCTCGAATACATAAGCTTGCGTACAAGCGTCAGCGGAAGCATCAGATATCTGAGTACAGATATAAAAGAAAACACAGAAAGGCCCTTTAGAAGGCGGGGCAAAAGAAAAACACTACGATCGAAAGGCGTAGGCCTCCTGCCTGGGACCCTCCGATCCTACTCCTGGTCGACGGCAAGCTCGTAGCAATATCCACCCTCGGGGTAGTAGTAACGATCGTCGGCTGGAACAGCTATCCCAGGGGCTCCGCCATCTGGTTGCATCAAAAAGGATATGGGGGAAAAAGAAAGCAAAGCAACCGTGAGTACTCATCCGAAGTACTCAGCAAGCAAGGATCTATACTACATATGCAACATTATCAAAGGAGAAAGGCTGTATATGTGGACTGGGCTGCAGAAATGCCAGAATAGAGAGAAGGCCTAGTCCTATCGAAGACTAGCATCTTCAGCGGTCTTGCAGCATTAGAAGAGTGTAGATTAGTACCGTATAAAGCAATAGTATCGGTAAGTCTCAACCTCACCCAGAGATCCTTTCTTGACTCCCTGCGAGAAAGCAATCCCAGAGCCATACATTCATCAACCTCGTCCTAAGATCCCTTCTCGACTCCCTGCGAGAAGCAATCCCAGAGCCATAGTATCCAATTCTAATTGTATCAATCAGGATATAACTCCGAGTGTCCGTTACCGAGGATCCGGCTATGCATAGATTAGTTCTTCCCTACAGGGGTGCACCAACTTACCCACCACGCTCGCTTAACTCCGGCCGGACACACTTTCTGGGTCATGCCCGACCTCGGCCAAACGACACACCGCAGCCCTACCTAAAGCTGAGCAGAGAGGTCCCCGCCGGTCTACATCCTAAGCACTCAGGGGTCTTGGGCCATCGCCCTGTGCACTCCGGGTCGTTGCGTGCAGGGGGAAGCCAGGCACCAGGGGGCGCCGGTCCGTCCCGGCCGCAATGCTGAACTGGACGTCTGACAGAACTTTCGGCTGATGCCACGATGCAGAGTACCCATAATCATTCCCACGTGATGGTTAGTGCTATTGGGCCAGAGCCCCACTCGAATCAAATATCCAAACCGTTAGTACCTTGGGCTTGCGGGAACGAGCAGAGACTCACGATCGATGTGACCCCGTCGCCCCGTCTCGAGGACTTGCGGCAAGGGCCAAGAATGCCCGGCCACGCCTCGTAGTCTCACTCGGGCACCATCCAGGTCAACCCGTCTTCACATCACATGCGGGTACCCCTCAGGGTCGACCCGCCTTTCCAAGTAACAATAGTACAGTCCAAGTATCCGTGTGTCCATAACATCAGGGGAATCCGAGGTATCACCCTCGTTGGATTCCTACTCAATGTATCCGTCAAGGTGAACTCGGAGGAATCACCCTCGATGGGTTCACACTTGGTGAGTTGCACGACAGGGTCGTATCGGAAGTGGAGAAGGAGGATTCACCCTCGATGACCACGACCGATTAGCTACTCTACAGAGTTAACATCAGAAGTGCTACAAGAGGTTTCATCCTCGGCACTCGATAGTAACGCTGCAGTGTCGTTACAACTAAGGGGGGTGATGTGCGGTGCCTGGGCCTGGTCTTCAATCCCGTTGATCGGGTCTTCTGATAATCCAGTGGGGCAGTCGAGACAAGTGGGGGTCACTGATAGGTCTCTACCCAGCCTATACTAGACAATTTAGGATAAGCAGATAAGGTTTCAATAGCAGGTTACAATAAACAGGCTATGCATCAGAATAGGTAAAGCAGTAGCAGCAACAATTCTAATGCAAGCATGAGAGAGAAAGAATAGGCGCTATCGGTATGCTCAAAAAGGGGGGTGCTTGCCTGGTTGCTCGGCGGTAAGGGCAAGGTCGTCAATGGTGTCTTCGGGCTCCTGAGCTGCGTCGGTCTCGGGGACGACGTCGGTGTCGGGGTCTACCGAGAGAGAAGAGGGGGAGAAAACAAATAAATACACGACAAACATAAGCATCACGGAGCAGGCTACGCTAACGTGCAGTGCAGGGTTGCCTGAAGACATGTCAAAGTCATTTAGTTATTTTAGGAAGTTGTTTGGAATTATTTTATTAAAGTCATGCACTATTCATCTATCTGAAACAGGCAAAAAGTTGCATGTTCAGATAGTTAGAGGCATCTAACAGGTATGTGGGTAGCGTATTCGGATTCGTCTCATTTTTCTGGTCATTTTTCATATATAAATTATTTTCATCGGAGTTACAGATTAAAAGATATGATTTTCTAAAGTTTTATTGATTTTCTAGAATTATTTTAATTATTAAATACGAATTATCCAAAACAGTAAAAGATGACATCATCATGACGTAAAGCTGACGTCAGCAGTCAACGGTCGGCTGACCAGGGTCAAACCTGACAGGTGGGGCCCACATGTCATTCACAGTACTAATTAACAGAGGATTAAACTTAACTAATTAACCTAATTAGCTTGTGGGTCCCACTGTTAGTGTCAGCTTTAGTTAACTAATTAGCTTAATTAGGATTAACAGGTTTAATTAGTGTTTTATTTATTTATAAAACGTTTTAAGGGGTGGGACCGGCGTGTCATAGACACGGGTGGCCCAGTCAGCAGCGCTAACTGGTCAATGGGGCCCAGTGGGGCCCGTAGTCAGTGGCACTGGTGGTGGGGCCCGCATGCCACGTCGGAGCCGGCCAGCGCGGCGGCCGGAGCATCGCCGGCGACCACAGAAGACGGCGGCGACGCGCGGGACTTGCGTACGGGGCATCTCCGGGGCTGAGGTTTGGTCCGTTCGAACGGGCGGTCCACGCCGCGTGCATTGGTGGTGGTGGCATGGCCGGAGACGGCGCGTAGCGGCGGCGGTGAGCACGTCGGCGGCGGCCGGCCTCGGGTGGCGATGGCAAACGGTAGTGCGGTCGCGCGCGAGTCGAACGAAGGAGCTAGGAGGCACCTACGCGTGCGTGTGAGTTCAACGGGCACGAGCCCGAGGCCAGCTGGTCGCCAGAACGGCGCCGACGACGAGCTAAGCGGTGGCATGTTCGGCTACGGTGGAGGAGCTCGCTAGGGGCCGCAAATGACGACGCGAGGAGAGGGAGAAGGAGCGGCAGCTTACAGCGCTCCTGCAGGTGTGCGTAATGGGCTCGGGGAAGGCTCGACGTGGCCGGAATCGACGACGGCGTGCGGCGGTGATCCGAGGAGGGAGAAGGTTGACGCGGGCGAGGCAGAGGCTCCCAGCTCCGTCCAGCGGCACGGGGTGGGGTAGCGGACGGTGGCGGAGCGCTCTGGTCCGGTCACGCGACGAGGCGGAGGCGGTGGCCGCGTGTTTTACGGCGGCGGAGCCATGGCCGTGTCGGGTGAGTTGGGAGAACGAGAGGGAGAGGCGCGGGCGAGCGTCTGAGGGGGCTAGGGTTTGCGGGGACGGGCGAGCGGGCTCTTATCCCCTCCACGACGAGCGCGGTGTCGAGCAGAGGAGAGGGGGGCCTGGCGCGGCGAGCGCGCGCGCGGCGACAGCGAGCAGGGGCGGTGAACAGAGGAGGAAGGAGGGGACAGGCGCGACGAGTGGGTTGGGCCGGCTCGGTAGCGACTAGAGCCCACGGGCACAGTGGCTAGGGCCTTTTCCTTTTTCTTTTCTGTTTTTCTTTTTCTTTACTGTTTTGCCTTTTAATTTCATTCCAAAAAGACTTTTGTAAAATATGAGACTTAGTCCAATAATAACAGTGCATTATAGGCCACTGTTATAAAAAGGTTTTGAGTCCAAATGTTTTCTTTTGGATTTTATTTAAATAAAAAGGTATTAAATAATTCTGTTTTGGTACTGTTTCTTGCTGTTAGAGTCCTTTTACAAATCCAATAAATGTTGCAATCATTTTTATAAATGCTATGGGAATATTTGCAACATGATGCACATTTTTGTTTTCCAGTTTGAACAACTTTTAGTTTCACTTAGGTTTGAATTTTCATTTTGAATTTAAATTTGAAAAGGGATATGTTACTAATGATGATTAAACACTGTTGATTATGATGACCTGGCATAATCAAAAGGGTGGTTACTGTAGTTAACCACTGGGAGTGTTACAGCGCCGAGGAGTCAGCCTTGGCTAGCAAAGACGACTTCCCCAGGTGCTCCACTCCGGGCGGGCACATCAGCTTATCGGTGAGCACACAGCTATAGTTACTTTCACTAGCGAGACACCGAATGCCGTCGTTGACATGCCTTTCTGTTGTCCGGTCATTTGGATTCTGCCTTTGAACATCCCACTTCCAGTCACGAGACCGCAGTCCTGGATAGGCAACATAATTTAGGCCGTGTTGCACCAAAATAATTTCTAGCACCTGGATCGAATTTCTTTTGGTGTTATCCTAAATTTGTTTCACCCCAATTAACGCTTTTTTACTATATTTGTTGCAGGTTATGCTGTGTTATACTCAGTTACACACTCAGGTGCAGTTCTTTTCCTCTGAATTTGAAACTATGATGTCTCTGATAGCTATTAGTTAAAAGGTTGCAGTTTGCTCCATCCAGTAGGTTATTGTAAGAGTGCTCTTCATATGTCATTATATACAGCTGAATATTTAATCCATCAATTGATATGTATTTGAAGAGTGATATAAATAGAAGCATTCGATGTATGCGCATCTTAAATATGTTAAAAATCACCTGCTATTTTTATTTTCCTATTTAGTGATTCATGAAATGGTTTCACGAAGGTGGACATATAAATTAATTTTGCACAATACATATATGTGATTCCTTTTTCTCTGTTATATATACTTCAACATATTGTTAATTGTACTACTGTCTTGATTTTGCAATCGCCGACACAAATTTCTCTTGGATGCATGATGCATCTTGCGATTTGGAGAAGGCATGGTAAATTATTATTGCGACATACTCTTTCTTAAACTTATTTATTCCCAACAGAATGTGGCAACATATAGTAATAGATACTCCCTCCGTCCTAAAATTCTCGTCTTAGTTTAGTCTAGATACGAATGTATCTAATATTAAAACGTGACTTGATACATCCGTATTTAGACAAATCTAAGACAAGAATTTTGGAAGGGAGGGAGTATGTTTTTTTGTTGCTTATCCAAGAAGAACCAGCTTGACATACTGAGGTCAGTGCTTTGATTTTTTTTTCAAACAATCATATTGTATGGTGGTTTAATGTTCACATCTTACAGTATGTTGACCCACCATAGGTTTCTGAACTACACGTAAGATTAGTTTGCAACCATGAAGAAGAGGGATATTTTCGAAGGCGCTGATATCTAATTCACATTAATTGATGGCCACGCATGTTGATCATGTCTGACGTGGCAAAGGTGACCCATTCATTATGTCTTTGCGAGACCTGATAACTGAGGTAAGATTTCTTTTCTGCTGATCTGTTGGAGGTGTTGTCTGAAAATTAGGTGTTCAATGCAGCCGCACGATGTTTTTGGATAAGTCGTGCACCCCTGCTTCACAAATGAAACACGATTCAGTTAGTTTTGTAGATGCAAACATAAAGATGCTCATTTTGTCATTAATGCAGTTCCAAACTAATCATGATGGTTAATTATATTGATAACAGAGAATTTTCACATTGACGAGGATGATTGTTCGTATGAAGTGTCAGGACCAGTATAAATAGTAAAAACGAGCCACATTTTACAAGTTTTTGGATCGCTTTTTCTATCTGATTACTTAATGTCAATAATTTTATAAATATGTAACTACACATCCCGCAGCAACGCGCGGGGTTATCATCTAGTTCCACAAACGAACGCACTGGATCGCCTGGTCGTCCCACCCTGGCCCCCAGCGTTCTTTTCACCTGTACGTTGCGCATCCCGCGGGCCCAGCATTTCTGGGCCGCTGCTCCGGGGACTGATCTGGAAGGGAAGGCCTGTCATAGATCGGGCCGAGAGACTCGCCAACGCTAGCTTGGGCCTTTGCGGCTGCACGGTAAGGATGAGCTCTTTTTTCAGGGAAAAAAACTCGAAGGGACGAGCTTCAATCCTTCGATGTGAAGCAACACATCTAGGAGCCCAGCGGCTGTGGAATCATTGATGAGGCGTCTCTCTTTGCTATTAATGGTGATTTTCAGGCGGTAGTTGAATCAATCCGCATATGCTTTCATTTTCTACCGGGTTGATGACGCCCTCTCATTCGGCCGCTCCACTTCCGGTCTTCTCCAGCGAATACTCGTGAAACCTAATCGTCCTCTTGCACTAGCGGCGACGACAGGGAGCGCCCAGTTACGTGTGGCCTTCCGGTGGATCCTCTCTCCGCCTTCACGTAGGTACGTGCCGCCGTCCATCAATGGCAGGTCACACAACTGCTACCTCCCCCCTGATTTATTAGTCTCTTTTATAATTTATGCTAAATTTTGATCAAAGATTTAACTGACAATATATTAGTGCATGTTAACAAAAATTATATCGTTGGACTCGTATTTAAACATAGTTTTCAATGATATAATTTTTGGTGAAATGCATGAATATTTTGTTAGTCAAATTTATGGTCACGTGTGCGACTGGTCGGGAAAAACGACGTCGTCTGGTGATGGTTCCTTTGAGGTGCAATTAGAAAAGAAGTCTTTTTTTTTTTGAAACAAGAAAAGTTGATTTTGTTGATTGATTTATGTTTTAGTTTTTACTAGCAAACATGCCCGTGCGTTGCAACGGGAGAAAAAATAATTCTTAAATATCCCTAACGTTGCATAGAGCCATTTCCTACATCAACTTGTAAAATTGCGGACCAAGAAGATGCTTCCCTAGGGAACAAACATGAGTCCGACTCTGTGCATTGATGACAAGCATGAACGGATTGATTAAGGCAGGCTTTTCCCTGACGGATTCCAGGATAGGAGCGCATTTGTAACGGCCACAGGCTGGTCGTCAAGGTCGTCGATCATGGTGACAAAAACATACTCCCTCCGTCCCAAAATAAGTGTCTCAATTTTGTACTAACTCTAGTACAAATTTATACTAAGTTCAAGACATTTATTTTGGAACGGAGGAAGTACTGTATATGTCAATGAAATTAGAGTAGGGACGACCTCAACAATCCAATCCATCAAGTCTTTACATATCGGCAGATCAATATTTTTTGCAGGTTGAAAATGATCAATGCACTATTTTTTTTCCTTTCTTTGATCGATGGCATTTTATTGACACATATTGAATCGCCCTAAGCGATTTGCTCTTTCAATAGGCTGGTAGAGCTACACCTACGTAATTATTCTTACGTATTATTACGGGTGTGCAGAGGTGGAAAGACTTGGTTGGAGAAGAATTAGGCAGGGCCCCATCCCCGGTTAATATCGGGGGGCAGATTGTTAGGGTCTAGCTAGTACATTCACTCAATCACCATGATTCTAGCCACAACTCATGAATTACAAGTGGATCTCAAGGAAGAAGAAGGGATCAGAGAGCAGAGGAGGAAGAACTCGAACTACAAGAGAACGACGCACGCCACGCCAAGCCAAGGCCGAAGCCCTTCCGGTCCAAGCCGACTTGCTCATGGAGGCCTCCATCTGTATATGTAGTGTGTATCCTTCTTGGGCTGGTAGTGCCTGAGAGCCCAACGAGGCCCAGGTCGCTGACAATCCCTCCTCCATAAGATTCGACTTGCCCCCAAGTCGAGACTTGCCCCCAAGTCGATGTTGAATAGCGCTTCCGAGATCCCACGGAGTTCGCATTATGAACCTTATCTTCAGCTTTTGTCCTCAACCGATATTGTGTCGAACCTCCCGGATCCCATGTCACCTGAAATGTAGCAATACCAAGCTCTGGGCAGACATCATCTGTGCCTGCAAGATTTTCATGTCGCCAAACAGAAACAGAGCAATCACCTGGGTCCCATTGCAGTTGTAGCATGTGGACAATGCACTGATACATTTTCTCCTTGGAACTGAACAAAGTATCACAATCGGTTGCAGGAACATGCATGAACACATTGACTCTGGCAGAACAGAATGATCTCATAGCAACAGAAGTAGCTAGTAAGACTACTTGTAATTCACCATACTCCAGTGCAAAAGGTATCCCAGCCACCAAGGATAGAACATTAATGAGCAGCAAACAATTCTTCCAGTGTATCAAATCTGTAGCTATCATAATAGGCAATGTACTCTTGCATTCAACATAACCGGTTCCCTTTTCTTGATCATTAACATCTGCAACACTGTAGTTCAGAGCTATGTTCTCTGGAATACATATAACAGCAGCAAAACAGAACAGCAACTGAACAAATTCTCCAAGTTTGAGCGCTGCCACAACCAGAACACTACAAAACTGAGCATCAACCATGCTTGAACAAGGATAGGAAGAACATGGCAACCAAGCAATGATCCATGGGAAATGCTCCGATGTGTCAAGGACAATAGCTGCAGATAACAAAGCAGGTCTCCCACTGTCGTACAACACAACTACATATAATGTGGCAAGCTGAAAAATTCTTTCAGAAAGATACCTTTTCAAGGGATCCATGGCTTCAGCCCCACTAGTGTCACCTTCCTGTAGGCGAGTCCAAGGAGACAAAAGTTGGACTAAATATGTAGTATTCACTGGTAAGGAAATTCCAATATCAGAACAGACATGCCGAAGCAAAGTCTCAAGAGTTGTTTGGGTTGACTTCACATATTGAGTATTTGAACACCATTGCTTAACACCCCAGAGCACTTCACCCAAGTACCAACTCAAACTAGGATTGCATAGATCATATCCAAGGGATATTGAGACAGTAAGAAATAATCGCAGCATATGTGATTTCAAAGTAGGAAGGGTAGTACCTCCCAATGAACCAGAATACTGCAACTGATTCCAAGCTCTATTTTTGTCAGGTGGTATGGTAGATGATATGTGGTGACAAGGCATTCCATCTAGTTGAAGTCTCAAAGCATCTCTACTTCTCTGTAATGCTTCTCCAAAATCTGAACAAGCACAAGATGTATCCATAGAAGTGTCATCCAGAACTGTAGATACGGAGGAGAACGACCAAGCTATCCACTGTGATAGTTGAGAATTATATGATGGAGCGTCTCCCTGCAAAATTTCCATAGGAATTGACCAAGCAATTTCTAACTGAAACAATTCACCATCATTTTGGTTGTCCAAGTATGACACTGCACTTCTGGAGCCCCCAATTATTAAAAAGAAACCATGTTCACGAATATCCAGTGGCAAGTAACATGAGTCAGCCAACAAATTTCCAATGGGTGAACAAAACTGAAACAGTGGTGCCCCATATTCAAATTGCTCAACCAAGTGAATATGCTGGAACCCAATGCTATGTATACTTGAAGGTGGTGGCCAAATTTGTAATTGAATTGTGTCCATTGGCAAAAGCACCATGTCAGTCGCAGATAATTCCACTTCAAATGAGAGCCATCCATTGTCACTAAATTGCTGCATATGTGGCCAAAAACTGCAGGATACTCTCAAATGCATATCAGACACCCAATAAGGAGCACCCAGTAGGTTTTCAAAAGCTATAATGTAGTGGTGCTGCTCATAAGGAACAACAGAGGAAACCAAACCTTCCAGTAATTCAGCATCTGATTCTTCCGTCGAAGCACAACTATTCCTAGGCTCACAATTCCAATACTTCCAGCACTCATCAACAGACAATAACTCCAAACTGAAGCTCCCAAACTCCAAATGCAAATAATGGTGATCATAGGAACCAGATGTACTCACTTTAATTCTAGTAGCATAGTAATTGAGATTTCCATATGGTTGGCCCATGAATAGCCTATCAAATATACCTTGAGATGGTAGTGGCCAAGGTGGTTTCCACTGAGCTGGAGAGCACTGGTTTGTCGACGGCACATGGGGCGATACGCCTTCATCACTTTCAGAACACGCAACTGAGCCAGTTGTGGGCGGCGCCATGGGAGGCTCGACCGTGAGCTTGCCCACAGAAATCGCGATCCCAGAGAAGACATCAATGGCTGCCAGGAACTGGTCCACCATGAGCAAGGGCACCTCAGCGACCTGGATATGCCCGGTGTCGAGTTCCAGACCCGTAGTCGAACAGGTGGTGTGTGCCACTTCGGAGCAGCCACCAGTTGCAGTGAGCTCAGGAACGATGTCGACGCTGGTCATGGATGAAGGTGCTGCCGCATATGAAGTGAGTGCTGACTCATCGGACGCGTCGCCGCTTGGGCACCCCCTCGAACAGGTAGTGGGCGGAACACCATGCTCGACCTCAGGAACGATCTGGAGTTCGCTGCTGGGGGCGGGCGCCTCGTCGTGGTGCTGGGCTGCGTCCAAAGCCTCAGCCCACTCTGCGTACGGGGTATCGTCGAAAAAGTACGCCGGGGCCAGCTCGTCATCATCCGGCATGGTGATGGTGCTATAGATCGGTGGTATGAGGTCGACGGAGAGGATGCAGCACCCATGGTAGATGGCAACGCCATCCAGGGCATCTCGCGCTCGTGTCGCCTCCCTCCTGGAGCGGAACTGGACGTAGGCCTCCACGCCATACATCCCTCCCACGACTCGCTCGAAGATGCACAACATGTCGCCATCGCCGGACTGACGGAATAGCCGGTGAAGCATCTCGACGGTCACTTGCTGCAGGACGTTGCTGATCCGGACGTGAAGAACACCCTCGGGGCAGGCGAGTTTGTGGCTTGGCATTTTGTCGAACAGTTTGCAGGCGGTGGTTGCGAAATTTTTTTGGGCTAGGATCTCTGGCTCTGATACCAAATGTTAGGGTCTAGCTAGTACATTCACTCAATCACCATGATTCTAGCCACAACTCATGAATTACAAGTGGATCTCAAGGAAGAAGAAGGGATCAGAGAGTAGAGGAGGAAGAACTCGAACTACAAGAGAACGACGCACGCCACACCAAGCCAAGGCCGAAGCCCTTCCGGTCCAAGCCGACTTGCTCATGGAGGCCTCCATCTGTATATGTAGTGTGTATCCTTCTTGGGCTAGTAGTGCCTGAGAGCCCAACGAGGCCCAGGTCGCTGACACAGATTAATTAAGTATGGAAATTTACGTAGCCTTTCGTTAGTCTATTCGTAAGTCTAGCATTTTCGTTCAATAGACAGTATCACATACGTATTAGCCAAATCATATATACGTAGATGCCTGCATGCCCAAAGCGCAAGAGTCGGATGCATTAATTAATTCAATCAGGGCTTTTCAACCTTCAGAGCAACAACGCACGGAACATTCTGGACTCTCCCATGCACTGCCCATGAAAGGGATAAGCATTCATAAACATATTTGTGTTTTTATGCCAAATACTCTCCGCTACTCTTACCCAAGACCTAAGACCAAGGTCTAAGACCATTGGCAACTAACCGAAGCTTGGTCTGCCCGGGACTACTGCGGCTGTGGAGCGGAGACATCTTTTCGGCATGGCGGCGCACGTTGTCCCGGAGGCGCTGGAGCGACCGGGCGAACACCGGCAGATCCGCCTCCCCGAGCGTCTCCACGTCCGCTTCCCAGCAGAACCGCTTCCCTGCTTGCACCTCCACCACCTTCTTCGCAATGACGCTCATCCGCTCGGCCTCAGCCGTGACCTCCACGCCTCTCGCCTTCTGTCTCCCAGCGAAGCGCCTCCAGGGCCTTCCACACCACGTCGTCGGCAGCAGGAACAGGAACAGGGGCATGGTCGTCGCCATAGCCGCCGCAGCCCAGGACGGCGTCCGTCGAGGGGCTGCCGAATGCAAACGCCTTACCGGCCGGCCTCAGAGACGATGACGACGGCGAGGCTGGTGCGGAAGGTACAACGAGCTCAGCGGCCTTCTTCCAAAGCCCGGACTTGCGCCTGGAGAAGGTGGCCTGCAGCGACTCTTTCTTCTCCACCCGGCGGTTCTGTGTGTGTTGCCGCCCTTACATCTACTTGCCGACGCAGTTGACGCGCGCCGGGCCGTCCGGGCACGACTCGTCCTCGGCGGCCCCGCGCCGGCTCTTGCCGCGGAGAGCCACCAAGCCCCAGACGAAGACTTCGAGCGCGGGCATGGTGCCGCCGCTCAGCGGACCGTCGAGCTGTCGACGACGGCCACCCCCACCCCGCCCTTGGCGTCGTCCTCAACCAGGACGTTCAGCGCCTTCGTGCCCTCTAGGATCGCCGTGTTGTAGTCCCTCGTGGGCTCTATGGTGCGACGAGCGTACGTAGGAGTAGCGATCGATCACGCTTCTTCTTCGGCCGGTCTAATTGAAGATCGGGAGAATCTGGTGGATCGGTCGATGGCCTGTCGTGCCGTCTAGGGTTTTGTTCTGGAGTCGGATCGAGGAGAGGGCTGCGTGGCGACGCTGGTGTATTTGGGGTAGACAGTTTGGCTCTTCTGCTTCGCAGGACCGCATCTTCCCCTCGATTTAGCTGTGAGTTTCTCGAAAAAAACATGGGTGTGAGTTGGAGACCCCAGCCATGGCCTTGTCGGAGGCGGCCGATACTTACATAACTATTGGGGACCGCCTGGAACTCAGCTAGCTGAGTTATACTATGGTCTCAATCATCTGATGTAAGCTGATATCATCAACTAGTTGTGTTTAGCCCGTTTTCTGTTTCTGAGTTTTAGCGGAAGCACGTTTGTTGTTTTCCCGGCCCGTTTTCTGTTATTCATTTGAAAAAGCCTGGAGGCCCAAGTGGGTTGGCGCACACATCTGTCGGTCTTTTTTGCTGTGTTGATGGTTTTCTCTTGTTGATGGTTTTGCCTGACACCTTCATCCCCTGACATTTTCTGGAGTATGGAGACTACCTGCTTGGCAATCAGGTCAGTTTTGTTTATCTGGGAAGAAAGCCTGCTGAGAGAGAAATGAAGGGAGTCTCAGTATCAAAATTCTTTCAGTTCCCTATTCAGAGAAAACAAACTAACAAAATGCTGGTTTTTTCCTTGCCTAAATGTGTATTTGTGCACTTCTGAAAAATTTGATGACAAGTTTTGTTTGCAGTTGTCTATGTATCATCAGCGCCGATTTGATTTTGACTCTGGTCAGTCGAGCACAATCCCTGCAAAGTCGCTTCAACTATGAGGGGCGCAAGAAGTTGGTGCTCTTGGTTATAACTACAATCAACTGCACCACATCCAGACAAACTCTTCTATGATTAACATGAGCAACAACACTATGCCCCGGGTAACAAAAAATACAGTAGATTTGCAGGGCTGTGTTTATACTGTACCTGAATATAACTATTCTAGATGTTTGTTCACTAAAAAACTTGTTTATTTTTTCAGCTGTTTCTGCAGAGGAGGCTCAACAAGCCATTGGACAAACACAACACAATTTCAGCCACCTGTGAGTGCCAAAACACATGAAAAAAATGTGAAAAAAAAAGAAATTTTGCTACATGATTGAGCGTTAAACAAGGTTTTTTGTCTCTTTTTTGACAGGGATTGAGCTTCATGAATGTATCCAGCAATGCACCTATGTCATACATGCAAATGCTGCTCGCTGCTGAACAAGAGGTTTGTCCTTTCTTTCTCTGTGAAAACCCCAAACCAAGTACTAATTAGTCAAAAAAATATGATGATCTACATTCTCTGTCAGGGTGCAAAATATGCGTCGTCTCAATCATAGGAAGAACGCCTAGTTCGTATTGTGATTTGTTTTGTACATGAACTTCCGTAAAAAGAACACAGTAAAAATTTGTGACAAACTTGTATACTATTATGACCTCCCTGATAAAAATTCTCTTGTCAAATGCATTCAGAATGACATGTTCATGATAACTGGCCTCTACGGATGAGTAACATCAGATGAACCAAGGCAGACAACTCCTGATAACACAGGGCAAGTGTTGTTTGAAGTTGAAAATGAACAGAGGCTTCTCCGTTTGTTGACAACACAAATATAGAAGGACTGCATGATTTAATCTGGGAAACTGATGAACCTTATTGTGCACACAACCAGCCTTCATACAACGAAGCTAACAGCCTTGGACAAAATGAAAGAAAAAGAGATATGGCTGTTGATAGTGTGGAACAACAACATAACAGTGAGACGGGAGTGGAAGTTGAACAACTATCACAAGATGAGATCCTCATATTCCTTGAAAATGAAAGCACAAAAAATGCTCATAGTTGCAGCTAGGAAGTTCGTAGCCATCTTGTACCGGTTATTGACATGGTTTTTGATAACCAAGAAGCAGCGTATGGCTTCTACAATGAATATGCATGCATATGTGGTTTCTCTGTAAAGAGGGTAGCATCCTTTTGTGCAAAAAGGAAGGTGGTAATGCACCGACAAGAATCACTTTCAACTGTAACCGATCCGGACGAAGAATTGAAGAGGAAGAAAAGGAAGCAAGGTTGAAGAAACGACGAGAAACTAGACAGGCAAAAAACAGGCTAGGTCCCGCGTGAGAACCCCAGAAAAAAAACACCATTGAGATAACTGGATGTAAGGCTCATCTTAATTATTATCACAAAGAAAGCAGACAAATGGGTTATTACAACAATCAACCTCGAACATAACCATGAGTTAAGCCCTCATACAGAGTCGAAGTACCTACGTTCACATAATCACATGACAGAAGAGGAGAAGGTCCTTATCCGTACATTCAATGCTGTCAGGCTACCAACAAGGAAAATAATGACCATCCTGAGCTTCTTGAGAGGTGGCAACATTTCTTACACTAAGAAACATGTCAGCAATGTGAGGACAACAATTGGGAAAGAAACTAACCAAAATGACATGATGCAAGTACTGACTTACTTCAGGAAAAGGCAGGTCGAAGATCCAAGGTTCTATTATGCATTTTCAGCACGGTTGAAAACTTGCAGTTGCGGCCCGACAATTGAAAACTTGCAGTTGCGACCCCGACACTAGAAACTTGCAGCTGCGCCTCGAGTTTGAAGACTTGCAGTTGCGCCCCGACATTGGAAACTTGCAGTTGCACCTCAAGTTTCAAAACTTGCATGCAACGCCAACACTGAAAACTTGCAGTTGCGACCCGACATTGAAAACTTCAGTTGCGACCCACACATTGGAAACTTGTAGTTGCGCCTCGAGTTTGAAAACTTGAAGTTGCGCCCCGACATTGGAAACTTGCAATTGCACCCGGAGTTTGAAAAACTTGCAGTGAGCCCCGACATTGGAAACTTGCAGTTGCACCTCGAATTTGAAAACTTGCAGTGCGACCCTGACATTGAAAAACTTGCAGTTCCGACCCCACACCTGAAAACTTGCAGTTGCGCCCGACATTGGAAACTTGCAGTTGCGCCTGGATTGCAAACTTGCAGTTCCGTCCCGATATTGGAAATTTGCAGTTGCGCCTCGAGTTTGAAAACTTCCAATTGGACCCCCCACACTGAAAACTTGCAGTTGCGGCCCGACAATTGAAAACTTGTAGTTGCGACCCCGACATTGGAAACTTGCAGTTGCGCCTCGAGTTTGAAAACTTGCAGTTGCGCCCCGACATTGGAAACTTGTAGTTGCGCCTCAAGTTTGAAAACTTCCAATTGCGTCCCCAACACTGAAAACTTGCAGTTGCGACCCCGACACTGGAAACTTGCAGTTGCGGCCCTGGACATTTGGAAAACTTGCAGTTGCGCCCCAACATTGGAAACTTGCAATGCGCCTCGAGTTTGAAAACTTCCAATTGCGTCCCCAACACTGACAACTTGCAGTTGTGACCCTGACACTGAAAACTTGCAGTTGCGACCCTGACATTGAAAACCCCCACACTGAAAACTTGCAGTTGCGATCCCCACACTGAAAACTTGCAGTTGCGCCTCGAGTTCGAAAACTTGCATTTGCGCCCGGACATTAGAAACTTGCAGTTGCGCCTCGAGTTTGAAAACTTCCAATTGCGTCCGCAACACTGAAAACTTGCAGTTGCGACCCTGACATTGAAAACTTGTAGTTGCGACCCCCACACTGAAAACTTGCAGTTGCGCCTGGAGTTTGAAAACTTGCAGTTGCGCCCTGACATTGGAAACTTGCAGTTGCACCTGGAGTTTGAAAACTTGAAGTTGCACCTCGAGTTTGAAAACTTCCAATTGTGTCCCCAACACTGAAAACTTGCAGTTGCAACCCCAACACAGAAAACTTGCATTTGCGACCTCAGCATTCAAAACTTGCAGTTGCGACCTGACATTGAAAACTTGCAGTTGCGCCCCGACACTGAAAACTTGTGATTGCGCCTTGAGTTTGATGCGGTTGCGATAAAAATCCCCCCTAGGAGACTTGCAGATGCCACAACCACCCCCTAGAAGACTTGTAATACAGACCCCTAGAAAACTTGAACATCTTGAAAACACCCCTAGATGGCTTGCCATCGCGGCAACCCCCCTAGAAGACTTGCATTTGCGGCAAACCTCTTGGGGCATACAGTTGCGAAAACCCCTCTTGGGCATGCGGTTGCGATAAAAAGCCCCCCAACGAGACTAAGGTGCGGGGGTGGGGGGTAGTCGCGTTGTGCCTACAGGAATGTTCAATTGAAACAAAAAAAATCCGCGCCATGCCTCCTGAACAATGCCCCCCTTCCCATTTCGGCATTCATTGTGAGAAGTGTTGGCAGACCACCCCCGGGTCATACCTCTTTCCTAAAAAAATAAGTGTTTGTATGCTGAACAAAAACTAAAAAAGAAGAAGAAAAAAACCCACCAATAAAAGACATTCACAAAATCATACATAGAAAAAAGGGAGGCATTACACACAGGACATCGCATTACATAGATGCAACCCATACACAGTAGCATCTAGTAGATATAAAAGATAGAAGTTTAAAACTCTGATGCTACATAGGCACTGTGCTGATTAACACAGAAAAAGGCACAAAAAAAGTCTTTTAGCAACCCCCTCTCCTTTATGCTACTGGCATTCTCAGGATGTGCACAACACATATCATGTTTATGCCGCCTCCGTTGCTGGGTTTGAAATTGAAAACAACACCATCGCTTTCTTGAAGGTTGTTCTGGGTTCCAAAGACACCCCATTGCTTGTTGAAAACCATGCGCCCATCACGATCTTGTGGTGTGCAACATCCATACACTCTCAAGCTTCAAAGCAAATGCCAACTACACCTTCTGGTGGCAAGTTTAGTTGTTCAGCCACTTTCCTCGGGATTTTCTACATAAAGATGATACACGTCACACAGGAAAAACATACTAGAAAAAAAAATGAGCGAATCAAATAAATATTCAGGTTGAAAGACATTTACCATATGCTTGCTTGTGACGTTCGTGGTTGTGAGACGATGCACAAAAGGCGATCCAATGTACCCATCGTTGATGGTAAGAACCAGACCCAGCTTCGATCCTTCAACATCACTGAGAACACATCCCTGTGTGTAAACAACTAGTGGAGCAGCTACTTCCTCGTGTTCATCATTTAAGGCCTCCTCATCAAACTCAATGTTGAACCCCTCTGCAGCAGCACCTTGGTCTCCGGCATCCTCATCAACAATCATGTCCTCAGCTGGGCCCCCCGTCATTTGCAACACACACACAACCAACATAGCATACATACGCCTTAGCCATGTGCCAAGATATGTCAAAAACGACCAATTCACCGCCGCCAAGATGGAAGTCCGAAAGAAACTTTACCCAGACATCACCGCCCATCATTGTGGTCTCGTACCTGCTGTACACATCCAACACATACCTTCGCCTGTGTGCTCTGAAATTGAAAGAACCCTCCAGCTATGTGGCTCAGGCTGTCCCTTACAATGCATGGTATGATCTTAAAAAAAAGGACAAACAATACAAACACACAGGGTAAAAAGAAAATTTTATTAGAAAACTGGGGAGTGAAAAAGACAAATAGAGACATTCAAGATCATGGCGAGGAAAGTAAAATTACTGTGAAGTCCTTGGCGCCATTGTTGACAAAAATTCCCTATCTCTCTGCAGTGTTGCTGCCACAATATGAGTGGCAAACCGCGCAAACCATCCTGATCATAAAAAATTCAGAACAAAAACATTTTATCAATATCCTTTTGAGTATAGCAGGAAAAAGGGTGAGGTATATAAACATTCACACATTCAGTTACAAAAAAAAAACGTAAGAAAAAAAGGTTTCACATATGATAGCATGATTCTTAGGAACTACACATTCAGACACTGTCTAGTCGAACCAAACAGAATCATGTTGACCATCTTCTGGCATTATGATTTTTTTTAAATTTCAAGCTTCTCTGATTGGACTGAGAAAAGGGTTCAACTAAAAAAACAAAAATAATGGTAGCTACAAAAACATTAAGATTGGTCAAAAAATGAACTGCCTAGTCCTGACATAACAAAAGAAAAATCGAGAACAAAAGGAGACACCCCTGGTGCATTATCTAGCACATATGCCAAAAAGGAGACGCCCTTGGTGCATCATCTAACAGTACACTACTAGACCAACACTAAGAATTAACCTTCAGACTGAAAAAAATCATCTACCACATGTATCAGAAAACAAACCTATCTGTTTCTATATATAAAGACATTCCAGGAGTTTAAATTTTTAGGACAGAGAGGTAGTAGCAGTGACTGTCTAGGGTAGACCAACATTCAGATCAACACACATAAAAAAAGAGCTCCTTTGACGCTGAATACTGAATAGAGCACAACCTACTACCTAAAAAATCAATATAAGGCCAAAAACATTTCAGTGACCATGTTCCCTACTGTTTTGATTCAAGCCGTGGCACCAAAAAAGAAAACGAAGACTCATGCCAAGATAACAAAACCTCACACAAGCATAAGCAGAAAAACAGAGCAACAGGTGTCCAGTTCCTTGACATGCATTTACAGAGTGCACTAAAAGTACTTACAAAAACTCTGGGGCTAAAACAACACTATTGAAAAGCATAGCCTACTGAACATTTACACCTATATGGAACCCCCTACTTAACATTTTTGGGAACTAAACAACCCTGATGAAACAACATTAAACGACTGCAAAACAACAAAAGAAATCTACACCTATATCAAAACCTGCAGGAAAAGCATAGCCTACTGAACATCTAACTAGAGACTCTCGCATACTTGAAAAAAAGACATAACCAGAGTCAAGAACAACCACTGAAAAATTAGCAGATCCATCTACATTCCTACAGAAAAAGGGGAACCCCCTCCAACCCATCAAACACGAATCTATTGCCCACCTCTGGCAGAAACCCTAGTCAGAAACCATGTATCAACCCCCCTAATCTCATCCGCCATCCCCTCTAAAAAAACAAAACAAATCTACATGAATCCCTAACAACCTCCCCATTCTATTCATCACATCTGCACTAACCCTAGAATTACATAAAAAAAAAGTGGGAAAAGGAACCGTGGGGAGAATGCCTTACTTGAACAAAACGGCGATCTCCTCTCCACCCCCCCCCCTCTGTATCGCGATTCGAAGACGAACAGAGCGCTCTGGGGATGGGAGTCAGAAGACGAACAGAGGTGCTGTGGGGAATGTAGTCAAAACAGATGCAGGACGCTTCGGCTCTTATAACAAAACAAAAGAGGAGCGGGGAGTGTAACGGGCCGGGGGAGTGGGGAAAAAAGAAAAAAAAACGAAACAAGCCCAACACAAAATGGGCCGCGATAACTAGAGACAACCTGCCCAGCCAAAGCAGAACCATGACGCGAAAAAGATCCAACGGTTAATATGGTGAATGAGACCAAACTTAAAACTCAGCTAGCTGAGTTTCAGCAAAACCGTAACTATTGTTGTGTGTAACTTCTGCATCTTTTAATTAATCTCAACCGTTATAATAAATATCAACGGCTCACTTATTTCTAGCACGTCGATGAATCTGAACATCATGTTGATGCAATCCAACACGTACGTGGTTGGCCGTAGTGGCGACCGGCCAGCCGGAGCCTGATTGATTGTGTGTTTCCTATTTATATACTAATATGTGCACTTCCTTTTAAGGAAATATACATACATGTTATAGCACATCGTTTTGGTACGTTCATGTGTTGAATTTTGTACGTGTCAAAGATTATTCTATAGTTGTACATCACATTATGTATATCTACTTTAAATCTCATTCGTCAATCTTTATGATTAACTTAAAATCAACGGATATAAAAAGATGATGTATGGAGAACTATGAAAGCTTCCTCCCTTTAATATTAGATAAAGATTCTCGCTCTGGCGGCAGTGTATCCAGAGCCCAGAGGAGCGCTTCGCCAAGATTACGTTAGTATGATGCTTACGCAGTACGATGGCAATAATATATTGGCCACCACTAGGTATCATACTACTGATGTTTAGCTTTCATCAGACTAGTGGTTGGCCGTTTTTTTTTGGAACGAAGATGCTAGAAGCGTCCGGCTTTAAATTAATAAAGCCAACTGGCAGCATCACAAGGTTTAAACATCTTACAACCAAATCGAAAACAGGTTCCCATTAGGCCCCTTGGCCACAAGCACAGCGCATAACCAAAGTTCAGATAAAATGGCCCCAACCGAGACGACCATAAAAGCCACGCAACAGGTCGCCTCCATCCGACGCAGCCAAAAGAAACCAAAAGAGACATGAGGTAGCTCAAGCCACTTGCCGAAGTCGCGGGATACTGTTGCCGATCTTCTCCATCATGATCTTCATGAGCTCAACATCGCGTTGTTTCCCCAAAGGTGTCCACATCTGAAGAAAGAGATGGCATTTGAAAATGACATCAGCCGCGTTAGCAGGGAACTTTTTCTCAATTGTCATTTTATTTCTTATCGTCCAAAGGGACCAAAGCAATGCTCCCACGCATCGCCAAAGAACCCTGGCATTGGCCCCGTGTTGCGATTGCAGCACCGCCAAAAGATCCGCCCCCGATCTAGGGTTCCAGTTTTGTTGGAACACCTCCCGCACGACACTCCATGCAAATCTTGCTAACGCGCACTGGAATAAAGCATGGTTCGCATCCTCTAGCATCTCACACACTACACATGACCCATCAGACGGGCCGTTGCGCTTGTCAACGTTGTCGGCCGTCGGGAGGCGATTTCTAAACATTTGCCATAGGAAGATTTTGATCTTAAGCGGGAGCCTTGCCTTCCATAGCCCCCTAGCTATGTGAAGGGCATTCCCCTCGGTAAGTTTGTTAAACATAGACTTGACCGAGAAATTTCGGGACGCAGACAAGTCCCAGGACACCTTATCCGCTCCCAAACTAAGTTGATGGTGGGCGATCTGGGCCTGCAGCGAGTCCCAACTCGCCACTTCTGCCGCCATGAGAGGACGCAAGAAGTGAATCGCCGGTGGCACAGAGCGCAAGACGTCTCCCACCAAAACGTTGGTGTCCGAGGCCACATTGTATAGCTGCGGGAAAGCTTGCCAAAGGGGCCTATCCTCAAGCCATTTGTCTAACCAGAATCTCGCTGACATGCCGTTCTTCACCTCAAAACTCGCGCCGTTCGATCGAAAGCATTGTAGTTGTCTGATGTAGTATTTATGCCCGCGTGAGTTTTGGTGATTCGATTCCTTAATTGTGTGCTTCCATAACTGCCCATGCACGCATCGGACTACCTGTAGTCTGTAGATAGCTTTTGGTGCGAGTAAATCATGGGCTCCGGTAGTTAGCTTCCATGTAGTATGAAGCATGCATGGATCTCCACTGATTATTGTTTCTGTGTAACTGCTTCCTTAAATCACGTTGTGATCTACCATACCCTTCGCCCTCCATCTACGTCCATGCTTACTGCTTCGAGTTTTTCATTGTAGCAATGATAATTGGGTAGGATAATTGATTTGAAATGTAATGGTTTGCTTCCAACGCAACAAATTATGTTTCCATGGATAGAAGAATTTGTTTCCATTGTAATAGAAACTTTACTCGGTCTGTTTTTTAAATGAAATTAACCTTTTGTTTTCAAAGGAGCAACACTATATTTTCTATGATAGGAAAATTTGCTTCATTTGCTATTGAAATTTGCTTCAGTTTAACACAATATATTGCGCTGACGCAATGGTATATTTTGTTTCCAAAACCTCACAATATTTTTCTGCCGAGTAGAGAATTGCTTCAAATGAAATATTTAAAATGGACTCCTTCTAATCATGTATGCTTCTTAGCTGTAATATTCATTTTCATTATATAAGAACCATGCTTCAATGAGTGCCACATACTTCTTTTTTTCCCCGGCAGCTAATTTCTGTTTCCTAGCATTTTCTTTGCTTCCTACGTAATTTAGTGAGGCTTCTTAAGTCATCATTTGGTGCTTCGGTGTCAAAAGGTAAAATAAAAAAAACTATGTTCCATTACTTTCATTTCTTGCTTCAACAGTAGACGAATATACATGCACATATTCATGTTATTTGCTTCCTATCTTTACCTATATTGCTTCAACACTCAAGCATCAATGGTGCCAAGGAGGCCGTTGGCCTGGTGGAGGAAGAAGACAGTGCTGCCTTCCATCGCACTACTTGCCCTGACGACGACCGACGAAATCGCCGATGAGATGACTAGGAGGGTCATTGCCGCCGCGGCAGATGACAAGATGGAGTCGAAGCAGTCAAACACATGTCTGTTTGCCCGCTTGGTGCTCGTGGTTGTGGTTGACACTAGTACTGTTTCCCAGATCCAAATAGAGTGAAAGCATATATAGGATACATTGGAAGCATGGAATCTCTGAAGCAAACAAGTGATGCTATCCACTTTGGAGCATGAACAACTCTTTTTTAGTCATTGTTGAGTGTCACCTGAGAAAACACAGAATGAGATGTGTTAGAATTTCTATATGTTGACTTAGGAATGGAAGCAATACACTAGAAATAACAATAATATTTGTTGATAGATGACATCAAGAATGTCAGAAGCACAAAATATGACCACGGGATAATACGGCGCATGACGCCGGCATTAGTAAGCTTGCTGCCATGATGGGATGCATCTGTTGGTGACTTTTGGCATGGAAGCATTTTTCTAGACGACCGTATAAAAAGGGGCCATTTTTAGAAGCATCCGTGTGTGATGCAATATAAAAGATAGTAGGGTTTAATTTTAGTTTTCAATGAGAGCGTGGAATTTTGAAAAGGGGAAACATAACAAATTTGCTTCCAATGTGTGTGTACATATGCTTGGAAGCATTGCAGGAAGCATTGGAAAAAGAAAGTGCACAATAATTGTCAAGTAGATTCTAAGCACGGAGAATTATTGAAACAAATGAATATTCAAAACAATACCAGGCCGCCAATGAACATAAGAAACAATTATAATTAGGCCGCTGGATGAATTACACATAAATATTCCGTTGCAAAATTACAAAAGCCCAAATCTGGGACAATGCACAAAGTGCACGTACCTTTGATTTGGAGACGGGGAGCTCCAAATAGTGGCAGAATTTTGCAATCCAAAAGCCTATACTCCGGGCGACCGGCCGCGCCCCGATCCTCTTCTCCAGCGCCCCTCCCTCCTTTTTCCCTCCCTGCCGCCGTCGTCAGCGCTCGCCGCCGGGCCTGGCCCGGGCAACGCTGGCGGCGGCGGCCCCCTCGCTTTTCCCCTCTCGGCTTCCTTTGGCGCGGGACGGAGCGGGCTGGGGGGTGTCCCTAGGCGGCGGCGGTCCGGCGTGGTGGCGGGGTCCTGGTGCTACGCGGGCGGATGGCTGGACGGCGGCGTCGCCGTTGGCAGCGGGGTAGCGCGGCAGCGCGTCCTGGCGGCGCCCGCTCGGCCCAGATCTGGGCTCTTCGGGCCCCATCTGGGCCCGGGCGGGCTGGCGGCGGGGTGAGCCTGCGGCGCGACCTCTAGGAGGCGGGGGTGTGGCGGCGAGCGGCTGCGGGCTGGCGGCGCTGATACCGAATTGCTGCAGCGTGGCCGGCGGGGCTTTGCGGGCCCGTTTGGGCCTGGCCGGGCTAGGGGTGGCCTGGTGTGCCTTGCTGCCGCGTCCGGACGGCGACCGCGACGGTGCCGGGGGCTCGGGCCTCCCGCACGTCGGCGGGGGAGGTGGGTCCCTCCTGCTCGGTAGCGGTGCCGCTGCTTCCGTCGTTTGGCGTTTCTCTTCGGGTCTCTTGGCCTCGTGGTGGTGTTCGCAGTGAGGCGGCGTGGGTGATGGCGCAACCGAGCTGGCGCAAGGTGGTGGGCGGAGGTTTGGCTGGTCGGCTCCGGTTCGGTCGGGCGGCGGGGTTTGGAGTGTGGGAGAAATCCTTGCCGGTCTTTGGCTCCGATGCGGTGACGCCTGCGGGTGCCACCATTCCTTCCTGGAGGGTGTCGTTGTTATCCATCCCCCAACTCCCTCCGCGTGCCGGGGGAAACCCTAGGACCCGTCCGGGCAGCAGCGTCGTCGGCGTCGCATTCCTTCTTGGGGGTGCTGCTTGGTACGCGGCGGATCGGAGCCTCGGGCTATGGTGGTTTGTTTCCGGTGGGCGCAGCGGTGGCGGGTCATCCGCACTTTGTTGAGCTGCCGCTGTTGGCATTTGTTTCTTCTTCTTTTTCTTTTGACCTTGATGTGCTGCTCGCCTCAGCGATCTTGTAATCAGTGTTGGTTGCTTTGGAATACACAGCGGGGGAAACCCTTTTTCGGTATACTCCGGTCGGCCGATGTACCCCCTGATGCAGCAGATTCAATCGATGGGGGCACCTTGGCAACTGACAAAATTGGCCGATGGGGAGGATCGAAGGAGGATCCGTGAGGTACTGGCTGCCGGCCGGGTGGTAGATGCGAGGGGGAATGAGCTGGTGGTGCGAGGCGGGTCGAGCTAGCCGATGAGGTGGAGGTGCCAGGTCGTCGGTGGCCGGTGACGGCGGTGAGGACGCGTCGCGATGTGGCGTAGTTGGCTGGCGGAAGCGAGAATCGACGGCGGCGAAGCATGGATCTGACGAGCGCTCGCTGCCGGCAAGGCGAGCGAGGTGGGAAGCAGAGCTCGGGCATGGCAAGGCGCGAGGTGGGGAGCAGCGATTAATGCAGGGAGGGGGCATCGAGAGATTAGGGGAAGGGGATTACGCGCGGGGTTTATGCGTCGCGAGAGGTTTGCTTCCTTTTTTTTCAATTCGGAAGGAAATCTGGGGCGTCAAGTTTCTAATGAATCGACGGGCTTCTAGGGGTCTGACGCCGGCGTCCCTTCAGACTTTCATGCTCGTTCTTCTACAAATTACTTGTGTGCTGACTGACGAAAATCTGTTCTATTTTGAAGGTGCTAAAGATCATTTAGGAGGGCTATATGCGGCTCTAATCAATCCCACTTTCCTGATGCAAAGAGTTGAATTCTAATCAATCCCACTTTCCTGACGCAAAGAGTTGAATTCTTTGATACGTGACATTTTTATTACAGTTAAGTTTTGTTGCAAAAGTAGAATATGCATACCTTTAGATGATACTCCCTCCGTTCCATAATATAAGGTGCATTGGTTTCCGTGCAAGTGAACCATTTGAATGTTTGACCAAGATTATAGAGTAAAATAACAACATCTACAATACCTAGTAGATAAAATATGAAACTACTTTTAATGATGAATCAAATGATATAAATTTTGTATTCCGAATGTTGATATATTTTTTCTAAAAACGCGATCAAACTTGCACTTGTTTGACTTTTGAAAAAACAAATACACTTTATATAAAGAAACGGAGGGAGTATATGTTTCGCTTTTGCGCTCTGCCCATTTTTTTAATTTTCCTCTCATGAATGTGATGGGACCAAAAAGTGTATTAGTTCTGACTCAAATATCTCTAACCACCTGTATGGCCCATTGTAATGCAAAATATCTTAATTTTAGGAAATGTTTCTACTGTTATAACATATTATATATATTTTTTAATGGACAGGCGCGGCAACCACACGTCTTCATAATCTAGTATTTCTTTATAGAGGGAGTACTTCTTAACTTGGATAGTAAATAGACCAATCCACATAACAGGAGATCATATTTGGCGATGATGTTAAGCTAATCCTGTAACTATGTCGACCATAGCAAACATTCCTTCGAGAGAAATGTTCAATCTCCTAACGTGCACAAAGCGCATAGCTATATATCATGAACAATTATTATGTAGTCAATCATCCATGAACAACATCAATCTGTTCATGTTATGGTAGTTCACATCTGAATCGTAATATTGCCACTTGCCAAAAACGCCAGCTCAAATTATTTTTGCTTCTCAGGCCATACCGAACCGAGCAAGAATAGATGTGAACGAAGTACGAGCGGAGTTCCCACACGATTAGCCAACAATGAAGAGGCGCCCGTGTACAACAACACAGAAGCATCTCTCCTTTTTTTTGGGGGTAACACACAAGCCTCTCTTAGAGCAACTCTAGCCGATCCCTTAAAACCGGTTAGATGAGTAAGCATCTGGTTTTACTCCTCTAACCGGGACCTAGCCAATCCCCTAAAAGCTATAGCCCTGTATATATTTTACTCCACCACTTATTCGGCGAGTAAAAATACCCCACCGCTCGGCCTAGGAGTAAAATTACCCACACCTCCTCTGCCTCTCCTCCTCCCCAATCCCCGCCGTTGGCGAATCCCCAACAGTTCCCGCACCCCCATCACTGCCGCCATGGCCGGATCTTGTGGCCACCGGTCCCCGCCGCCCATCCGCAGCGCGGGCACGTCCTCCTCATGCCGCCTCCGGTAGGATCGCCGGCTTCCAAGACCTCCCCGCGCCGCCACCACCACAGAGGAAGTACCAAAGTGTTCGGCAGCGGACGTGGGGGGCGTGGGAGGCCGAAATCACCGACGGGGACACCCACAAGAAGCTTTGGCTTGGGTCGTTTCACACCGCCGAGCTCGCCGCTTGCGAATACGACATTTGGTCGGTCCTGCTGCACGACGCCGATGCCTGCCTGAACTTTACGTGGGGTGAGCTGCCGCACATCGATCCAGTTGAGCCAGGGGCGGTGACCGCGCGGGTGGCAAGGGAGGACCGGGAGGCGAGGGAGCGGCTCACGGCGGAGGCCGCCGATGAGGCGTACGTGGCGGACCTCCGCCGCCAGTACCCCGGGCTCGTGGAGACAGAGCGCTGCATGTATGAGGAGTGCGCGACCGGCAGGGCGGGGGTCATCATCCTCTCAAGCGATGAGGAGGATGGCGGCAATGAAGGCGACAACGAAGACGACTTTGACATTGAAGAATGGGGAAGGATCTTCCTCGACCCCAGTGACGACGGCACAAGGCCAGACCCATTGGCGGTGGGATGTCTAGGACGGACTGGCTTGCTCTCACAAAGTCCGATTAGTAAGGTTTTAGTTTGTGTTTAAACTAGACTATGTTTCGGTGGATGTTAATGTAAATTATGTGTCGAATTTTGGTTTAAACTAGACTATATTTTGGTGCAAGTTTGTTTAAAATTGAATCTTTGTTCATCACATTCAAAATTTCTATTTACTTCGTTATATTTTCACAGCCAAAAGTTAGTGAAGTAAATATACTCCACTAAGCTTTACTCGGCCGGATACTCCTTTATTTTTAGGGGATCGACTAGAGTTGCTCTTAGCAAACCCTCTTGGTGTCTTCAATGCTGGCAAACCATTGAGGGCGTGCAGGCCGGGTTCAAGTGGGACGTATGGGCAATCAATTATTGCACAAAGAGTTTAACAGAAAGTTCAGATAGAAGAGGCCATGTCCCACCCCTGCGTCACCCTCCTTGGGCGACTCGGGGGGAACCCTAGCCACTGGCTAGCAACCACCCCCACCGCCCTCTCCTACATCGCCGCTGCTGGAGGGTCGGCCGACGAAGCCATGTCGGTTCGCAAGATGGTGGTGGCGGGGCAGATCTGACGTGCCACATGACCCCCCTTCCCGTCGCACCCTGAGCTCCTCCCGATGCAGCGCGTGCTCCCTTCCTCTTCCCTCGTGGACGCTGCCCTGCAGGTTCGGCGGGGTGTGCCGGTGCCACGACCATGCCTTGGGGCTGGCTGCGGACCCCCTTGTGCCCCCGCGCGGCCGCGTCTGCCCCCTCTTCCCCGCCGGGATCGGGGCTCCACTCCCCCACCGACTGCGGCCGAGCGCGCCAACCGTGGTGCGGCTCCCCTCCCCCTCATGATCTTCAGATCATCTCATCCTCAAGCGGCGGTCTTGGAGGTGCCTAGTAGCGCCCGCCGATGGCCGTCTCTTGTAGCAGGCTGATCGGGACATGGCTGCGCGCATGTCTCCACCCACTACCTCCCTGTAGGGGCGAGTCCAGCCCGCCGACCGTGGACTTGCATCCCTTCCTGCGTCCATGGTCAGCCGGGGCGGCTTCGGGCTAGGCGTGCCTAAGGAGCTGCGCTCCTTCCGGCTCACCGGCGCTTAGGCCCTTTTGCACCCCCACCCTACTGGTGCCTTGGTTGACCATCCATCACCGCATGTCTTCGATTTCGGCGCACTTATGGAGTTGCGCCCCCATCTAGCTCCCTGGATTTGCCGGCATCCTTGCTGCTCCGGTCCTAGTGACCCGGATCTGCGCTACCCTCCGGATCTTGGCTCACTCGGGCCCCCGGCCACCATCACACCCCCGCCGCCTCTCTTTCTGCGCAGCCGTCCGTGCCTCGTCTATCCTTCCGCTGCTTCATTACTCACACATCTGGCGGCTCCCGGTGCCTCTTCGGCGGCGGGCGTGGCTCCCCTTCATGCGGTTTTGGCCTCGGCCTGTCCCCGACTTCCTCTTCTTCGATTCGTGATCCGACAGCTTGGGATTGCTCGGACTCTGGCTAGGGAAAAATCCCTGCATACTATGCTGGCAGCGGCGACACCCACGGGTGTCGTCCCCTTCTTGGAGGCGCTGTCACGGCCGTTATCGGAGGTCCTCTTTGAGCATCAGGGGAAACCCTAGGTACGGTTATCCAGATCGTATAACGGTGGCGTCTCGGCGTCGTTCTCCTTCATGAAGGCATCGTCTTATTTGCTTGCGGCAGTCCTCGAGCCTGGATCTGGAGATATTGGTCGTGTTGTTGTTGGTTTGGGCTACTTCTCGGGATGGCGAGTTTAGCTGTGTTTTTCTCTGTTTGGGCTGAGCATCCCTTGCTTCTCTGCTCCGGGCACCATGTTCACGCCTATTGCGTCCGTGTCATGTGTTGTACCACATCTTGTACTCGTTCTAAACTTCTTCTATCAATGAACTGATACACAAGCTTTGCGTATCCACGAAAAAAGAAAGTTCAGACAAATGTTGGGTAAAATGCAGCAAAATAAACCAATCCTTTTCATGAATCATCCAAAGATCCGAGCATTAGATTTAGTCACCATAGCAAGTTCCCATGTCCAATATTCATTAGCTATACCGTATTTTCATTGTCATTAGCATCAATCAAGAGCATATCATATATTGCTTAAGCAGGAGAGAAACAACTTCCACTATTTATACTTGCGTAAAGGAGAATTTATCCATATACCCAATTCCCAGAAAACAATATTAATCTGCTAATGACATTATTGGCGAAATACAAATTCCATTATTTATTACTTGAAATTAAAAAGGATAATTTCTTCATATAGCCAATTCTTGGAAAACAATATTAATCTTCTAATGGCATCATTGACAAAATCCAACATCCAAGAGAAATTAAATCAACAACTATGCACAGAAGTTAGACAGAGGGCATCCAAAATTACCACCAATAAATATAACTGAAGCCAGGTATAATACCGATTGCCATTCAGTTTTACCAGATAAACTGGGAGCCTATAAAGAAAACACCGTAAAAGTGGTGTTTATGCATAGTTGCCATCATATCATCGAGTCACACATTCAATTCTTTGCTTCTATCTAATCCGTTTCACATGTAACCATACCATGCAAACATTCATAATATTAAATCTTTATTTTTTTTGGAAGGAGCCAAACACTTGTACCACCAAATGTCATCAAAACTAATCTCTACTTTGTGCTGCTGGAATTTCACGACAGCTAATAAGCAATAATTTTTTTTTTCACCAAGGCAAGATGGTGCACGAGGAGAACTACAAGAACTGTTTGAAAGAGTATAATATAAAAGCAATGGGGGATGATATACGAGGCACTACTAACGAACATATATGTCAAATTTAGTTGTCAATATATGATACTATTAGTATAGAAGTATCGAAGACCAATAAAGTTATATGTTGCCCCACAAGTTAGAATGAGCAGGACTAGGAGTGGGAGATACAAAACACCTACATCTAACATAGTTGATTTGATATTACAGTACACTGATTTCAATGAAAACAGGGAATTGATAGAAAAGCATGCAAAGTATCACAAGTTGAATTGATGTGCATTCCATGTGAGAGGGTGATCTCTTTAAAGGTCATATGGAGGGTAATTACCAGTACAAAGTCGACCAAAGCAAGGAGAATATCTCCGATTTTAAGGTTAACGATTGTGGTAAACAACAACCTTTACCTAATATAAATTATTAACACCTCACAATTCCTTGAATCACAGTAATTCATTACTCCATCTATGTTGTTTTGTCAGACTAATATCTGTGAATACATAGGTTATTACGTAAATTCACAACAAGATCATTTACAATCCGGCCAGCAATGCATAAAGGATAGCAGCACGTACAAAAAACAAGATTACATAGAGCATAAGTAACATCTGAATGTTTAGAAAACACTATAATGCTTTTTTCCTGAGCAGATAAATGGGAAAACAACATGCCATAGTCTTAACTACAGTTATGAACAGAAGCAGATGAAGAGTTTCTTGAATCCCATTTCAGAAAAAGTGGTATATACACCACAAATTTAAAACTAAACAGTTCTTATAAATTTCATGGTTTAATTCGACAATATACAGTTGCACTTGGCATTGAAACATTATATAACTTATCGTACAATCCATCAAAGCACATATACTATAACTTTTCAAATCTGAATTACCAGACGAAGAAAGGAAAAAAATAGAAGGGGCCAAGATACCACCACAAAACATGGCCACAGAATGATGGCTGAGCACCTCAGAGCATGAGAGTGAGAACCAAACATGCTTTCACATGTTGAAATTTGTTTTGTAGGGAAATTTTGTGTCTACATGGGGTGCCCAAGACCATTGTCTCCGACCATGATGTAAAGTTCTGATACGTCCATTTTGCATCATGTTTTCCTACTGTTATTTATAATGTTTTTATGCATAATAATGCTTTTTTGAGTAATTCTAATGCCTTTTCTCTCATAATATGCAAGGTTCACATAAAGAGGGAGAATACCGGCAGCTGGAATTCTGGACCTGAAAAAGCTACGTCAGGCCACCTATTCTGCACAACTCCAAATGAGCTGAAACTTCACGGAGATTTTTTATGGAATATATAAGAATTAATGGAGCAAATAACTATCAGAGGGGGCCCACCAGGTGGGCACAACCCACCTGGGCGCGCTAGGGCCCCCAGGCGCGCCCTGGTGGGTTGTGCCCTCCTCGGCCCACCTCCGGTGCCCCTCTTCTGGTATATAAGTCATTTTGACCTAGAAAAAAATAATAAGAGGACTTTCAGGACAAAGCGCCGCTGTCTCGAGGCGGAACTTGGGCAGGAGCACTTTTGCCCTCCAGCGGAGCGATTCCGCCGGGGGAACTTCCCTCCCGGAGGGGGAAATCATCGTCATCATCATCACCAACAACTCTCCCATCTTGGGGAGGGCAATCTCCATCAACATCTTCAACAGCACCATATCCTCTCAAACCCTAGTTCATCTCTTGTGTTCAATCTTTGTACCGGAACCTTAGATTGGTGCTTGTGGGTGACTAGTAGTGTTGATTACATCTTGTAGTTGATTACTATATGGTTTATTTGGTGGAAGATTATATGTTTAGATCCATTATGCAATTTAATACCCCTCTAATCTTGAGCATGATTATCATTTGTGAGTAGTTACTTTTGTTCTTGAGGTCGCGGGAGAAATCTTGTTGCAAGTAATCATGTGAACTTGATATGTGTTCGATATTTTGATGGTATGTATGTTGTGATTCCCTTAGTGGTGTCATGTGAACGTCGACTACATGGCACTTCACCTTATTAGGGCCTAAGGGAATGCATTCTGGAATAGTTATTGGATGATGGGTTGCAAGAGTGACAGAAGCTTAAACCCTAGTTTATGCGCTACTTCGTAAGGGATTGATTTGGATCCAAAAGTTTAATGCTATGGTTAGATTTTATCTTAATACTTTTCTCGTAGTTGCGGATGCTTGCGAGAGGGTTAATCATAAGTAGGAGGTTTGTTCAAGTAAGAACAACACCTAAGCACCGGTTCACCCACATATCAAATTACCAAAGTAGCGAACACGAATCAAACCAACATGATGAAAGTGACTAGATGAAATTCCCGTGTACCCTCAAGAACGTTTTGCTTATCGTAAGAGACCGTTTTGGCCTATCCTTTGCCTCAAAAGGATTGGGCTACCTTGCTGCACTTTTGTTACCGTTACTTGTTCTTTACAAATTATCTTGCTATCAAACTACTCGTTACTTATAATTTCAGTGCTTGCAGAGAATACCTTACTGAAAACCACTTGTCATTTCCTTCAGCTTCTCGTGTGGTTCGACACTCTTACTTATCAAAAGGACTATGATTGATCCCCTATACTTGTGGGTCATCAAGGCTCTTTCCTGGCGCCATTGCCGGGGAGTGAAGCGCTCTTGGTAAGTGGAAATCGGTAAGGAAAAATTATTACTACGTGCTGGAATTTACTGTCACTTGTTACTATGGAGAACAATCCTTTGAGGGGTTTGTTCGGGGTATCTTCACCTCGACCGAAACCACAATTAGTTGCCCCTCAACCTACTACACCTACTGAAAATATTGGTTATGAAATTCCTTCGGGTATGATGGAACAACTGCTAGCTAATCCTTATGCAGGAGACAGAACTGAACATCCTGATATGCACTTGATATATGTGGATGAAATTTGTGGATTATTTAAGCTTGCAGGTTTACCCGGAGATGAAGCTAAGAAGAAGGTTTTCCCTTTATCTTTGAAGGGAAAAGCATTGGCATGGTATAAGCTATGCGATGGTATTGGATCTTGGAATTGGAATCGTTTGAAATTGGAATTTCACCAAAAAAATTATCCTATGCATCTAGTTCATCGTGATCAGAATTATATATATAATTTTTGGCCTTGTGAAGGAGAAAGTATCGCTCTAGCTTGGGGGAGGCTTAAGTCAATGTTATATTCATGCCCCAATCATGAGCTCTCAAGAGAAATTATCGTTCAGAATTTTTATGCTCGGCTTTCTCGTGATGATCGATCCATGCTCCATACTTCTTGTACTGGTTCTTTTATGAAGAAGACTGTTGAATTCAGGTGGCATCTTTTAGAAGGAATTAAATGCAACTCTGAAGATTGGGAACTCAAAGAAGGTAAAGATTCAGGTATTAAGCTTAAGTTTGATTGTGTTAAATCTTTTATGAATACCGATGCCTTTAAAAAGTTTAGCACTAAATATGGACTTGACTCTGAGATAGTAGTCTTTTTTTGTGAATCATTTGCTACTCATGTTGATCTCCCTAAAGAGAAGTGGTTTAAATATCACCCACCTATTAAATAAGAAATTAAAGAACCGATTGTGGTTAAAGATGAAACTATCATTTATAATGTTGACCCGGTTGTTCCTACTGCTTACATCGAAAAACCACCTTTCCCCGTTAGGATAAAGGAACATGCTAAGGTCTCAACCGTGGTCAATAAAAGCTATATTAGAGCACCCAAACCTGCTGAACAAATCATGGTAGAACCTAGTGTTTCTATGGTTAAAGATCTCTTGGAAGAAAATATTGATGGGCATGTTATTTACTTTTGTGATGAAGCTGCTAGAATTGCCAAACCTGATGAAAAAGATAAACATAGACCTATTATTGGCATGCCTGTTGTCTCAGTGAAAATAGGAGATCACTGTGATAATGGTTTATGTGACTTAGGTGCTAGAGTGAGTGCTATCCCCTTTACCTTATATCAAGAAATTATGAATGACATAGCACCCGCTGAAATAGAAGACATAGATGTTACTATTTAACTTGCTAATAGAGACACCATCACACCACTTGGGATTGTTAGATATGTTGAAGTCTTGTGTGGGAAAATAAAATATTCTATTGATTTTCTTGTTCTTGGTTCCCCACAAGATGACTTTTGTCCCATTATCTTTGGTAGACCTTTCTTGAACACCGTTAATGCTAAAATAGATTGTGAGAAACAAACCGTCGGTGTTAGTTTTGGTGATGAGTCTCAAGAGTTTAATTTTTCCAAATTCAATAGGAAACATCATAAGAAAGAATTGCCTGGTAAGGATGAAATAATTGGTCTTGCTTCTATTGCCATGCCTCCTACTGATCCACTAGAACAATATTTGCTAGACCATGAAAATGATATGCATATGCATGAAAGGAATGAGATAGATAAAATTTTCTTTGAACAATGACCTCTGCTTAAACACAATTTGCCTATTGAAACTCTAGGAGGTCCTCCTCCACCTAAGGGTGATCCTGTGTTTGAATTAAAACAATTGCCAGACACTTTGAAATATGCTTATCTTGATGAAAAAAAGATATATCCTGTTATTATTAGTGCTAATCTTTCAGAACATGAAGAAGAAAGATTATTGAAAATTCTGAAGAAGCACCGAGCTGCTATTGGATATACTCTTGATGATCTTAAGGGCATTAGTCCCACTCTCTGTTAGCACAAGATTAATATGGAACCTGATGCTAAACCCGTTGTTGATCACCAAAGACGTTTAAATCCTAAAATGAAAGAAGTGGTAAGAACTGAAATACTGAAGCTTCTGGGAGCAGGTATAATCTATCCCATAGCTGATAGTAGATGGGTAAGTCCTGTTCATTGTGTCCCTAAGAAAGGAGGTGTTACTATTGTTCCTAATGATAAAAATGAACTTATTCCATAAAGAATTGTCACTGGTTATAGAATGGTAATTGATTTTAGAAAATTAAATAAAGCAACTAGAAAAGATCATTACC